>JAAONU010000002.1:38108568-39540870 GCA_012932295.1 Cyclina sinensis
TTTAACAACTGACAGTATGGCCTGTTTTATTTTTATTGGCTTATTTGTGTACCCTATGCATAAATGTTGAAAATGTATAACACGTAAGTTTAGCTGTCTCTACGTAGAGTATTCATCGCCGATATAATTAGATGAAAAATATAGTCAATACTGGAAGCATACAAGTAGCCAGTACTTTGCAACACAGATTTGCCAAGTGCAAAAGCCAGCTGCACAAAAAAAAACCAACAAAAGCCAAACAGCGATAAGCGAAGACCAGAAAAATGAAAACTAACATTACAAGCGCAATGACTACAAAATACAGGAAAGCGCACGTGCTAACGAATTTATTAATCATGGCTGCATATTTCAAGTATAGCAAAAGCATGTGCTCTTTGAACTCACCGTGGTAAGAATATTCAGCTAAAACAACAAAAATAAATGAAAAATAAAGAGGCTTGAAAGTAATCATTAAATGACACACGGTAGCAGAACGAAATAAACGGGGGAAAATGAAATAAAACAAGCAAATAATTACACAAACAAACAAAAAATTGTACGAGGGTTTCAATCTTAAAGACGCATCTGTCATTCTGTCACTCATAAACATAATTCATTATCTGCCTTTGATTGTTTAGAATTTTTCTTCATTCCATGCATCCACGTGTGCGTGGGAGAAATGAATTAAAGCCTTTTGAAGAGCTACTGCAAAAACAGTAGAAATGTCATTAAGGGGTTATTTGAAAATTGTCTGTGTCAGTGTCTGGAAGTCAAACAGTATTCGAGATTTTTTAGCGAAATGGTTTCAAAAATTCAATTCTTTGGTTTGGAAGTTTAGAAAAATGCTATCAGAGATAATATTGACGTTTTACTAAATTTGATTAAATACCCTTTAAGAGTCATGCCTTTTGTCGTGGACTCAAAAGTTAGGTATGTCATTCACGGTCACTTTCATGAAAGATTCTTTTATTTTCAAAGCAAATTTTACTTTTCGCTCAAATGGGAATTCAAACTTCAAAAACTGTTTTCCCGTAAAATTTGGTAGATTAATAGTACTGATATATCCATTTTAATTAGAGATGTCACGAAAATGTTTCATTTGCACGTTAAATCAAAACTCATATGATATATGAGTTTGCAAAATGAATATTTCTCTGCAGTCTAAAAAGGAATATGTACTCAGTAATGAACGTATATGTGATATACTTGAATGAAAATCATTTATTGAAGAAGAAATATAGCCTTGTGTACAAACGTGATAATCAGATAACAAAGTCCAATAATATAATCAAGAAAGGAAATAATTGAACATCCTCCCAGCGTTCGTTTCAAGCCTAAATAATGACTTCTGTAAGGTATATTTCTTGAAATAAAATACATATCATATGTCATTAAAATTAAACTTGTCAATACTGTCAAAGTTTTCACATGAAAGAGAAATTCATAAAATGTCGAGCCCATACACCAAGCAAACATATGAGTAGAGAAAAAAGACATATTTGGCATAAAGAAAAGGAGAACATGTCCACCCGTAACGCTTGAAAAGTAAACTCATTTTGTGTGAGTTCAAACGAATATACATACCTGGTACAAATGACAGCGGTATACAGACAGGAATGGTTATATTGTTTGGCCAGTCGAAGTGTTGAACTGCGCATATCTTGTTGGCTTTACACATCATCTTATATTTCTGTAATCAACAATACATGCTATGAACATATTATGAACGTTACCGTTACTACAGTATAATATGTTTTGACATCAGTTTCAAAAAAAATGCTTGCACTTATAAATCGATGGCTTCATATGGCTCACACAAGGACTCTTAATGGAAAAAGGAGAGGTCGTTGGGATTCAAACCAGAATCTCATATCTAAAAAGAAATAGCATTTGAATATTACAGAAGCAAAGATGTCAATGGAACTGAGATACAATCAGTCGTCAGCATTTTTCCCAAACCCTAAATCTATTTGTACACAATGCAGTAGCTTAAAACAAATTTATTGTTTTAAAAACTGCCGCCAACGTGATTTATTTATTAATCATCATAATGATGTATCACTTTATTTTACGGAATGTGTAACCTTTATCATTTTAATATAGTTCAATAAAGTCAGTCAAAAAAATCAACATGTCACTTACTTTACACAATGCTTGAGCGTCATCATCTAACGTGATTCTCTGAACACTCCACACCTGAAATGACCAAAAAAAATAGTTCCTTGTAAAATCATGTCTCGAAAAACAAATTAATAAGTTCCGTGTAATATAAGAGCTTATATCACGAAAGCTATAGTTTAATTTCGTCTAAAATAACAAACTAATACTGCTTCTGAAATAAAAAGTAGTTCTTGGTAACAAAAAGTACTTGTTATCACTGCGCGTGTACAAGAAACTAGGTCAGAGATGAATTGTTTCTATAATCAAAATTCAACTGTCGTAATGCACATGAGCATATAAGCATGAATGGCACAATGAACCATCAATACTTTGCATTTGTATACGTTTGCCAGATCAACATTCTGTTGTTGGTGACTGGCAAATTCGTAAGTCTGTTTTCATTACGATCTTTCATTTGACTTTAACATTCACCAGAAAAGACTACTAAAAATAAAATAGATGAAAACATTGCCTTCACTCGACTAGTTTCAAACTTGCTGTATATCTTTGAATTGCCAATGTATGTATTGTTCGTCTAATGACTGCATCGCGTGCCTAGTCTGTAAATGTATATAGCTAAACGATCACAGGAAATCTCGAAATTTTATTTTTAAACTTTAAATAATTATTAGTATTGAGATATAATCTTACATAATTCAGAAAGCCTTAAAATATATGAACATTTTTTCGGAAGGAAGATATTCTCAGATGCAAAAATGTAAAATCGTAATCTATTTGAACTTTGGGCATGTAGAATTATACGTTGAAGGCAGAATACATAAAATTACAGGGTAAACCAAAGGTCAGACAAGTACTTTACTGTTTCACAGTAGTGTGTCTCACACCTTTACCCATTGTTGACCGCGTAATTACAACCACTTGTCGAACATATCTTTATACAAAAGTAGGTAATTTCATTAAAATCACATAGTTGACCACAGCGTACTTATTCCACAGGTGTGAGACGACGGGATAAATGTCTTTTCTACATTCATTAGAAATAGCATAACACTGGCTTTATTTTGATTCATTTGTGGAAATGATTCACAAATTGTGATAGGGTATGCCCTTGGATAAATAAATCAAAAAAAGACTGGGTAAAAAAATAAGTTTTGAGACGTGCTGGGCTGCTGTTAAACACCTGTTTTTATTCCTATACCTTATGGTCAAAGTAATAACAGAAAGCCATGGGCATCCAGGTACACCGTCTCACATAGTCACAAAAAAAGAAAAGGAAATTTGTCATCCTATAAGCTTTGGCTGTATTCATGATGATGACTCCAATCTAAAAGAAGATTTACGATTTAGATCTTTATTGTTTTGTTAATCACTTGCTCAAGCACTTCTATGAGTTTACAAGTTAAAATGTTCTTTTGAAATGGTGTTAAACTAATTGGTCATAATTGTAAAAAAGGAGTAGTTATATCAACTTTTAAAATTTTGTAATTACTCTCTCTCTCTCTCTCTCTCTCTCTCTCGCTCTCTCTCTCTCTCTCTGACAAAGGGCCACATTCAACACTTAACATTTTCAGCTTCTTTTAGGTTGTTTCCTGCTTTGATAACCGGTCTTAATATTTGTTTAACGGTTGTGGGGGAGGGGTATACTATTTTTGAAGGGAGTTTTTTTCTTGATAAAATCTTTGTCTGGGGACGTTTGAAACTGTGACACGTTATGCCAGAAAGAAAGCTCATACGACAAAACGACAAAGACATTATAGATGTAAACATGCTCAATAAATAAATAGCACCCAGTTTTTGGTCAGTTACCGCGTATTAAAGTGACCACAACAGTGTGAACTATCGGTTAACATATTATCATTTCTTATCAAATAGTTCGTCTGGCTAACAGTAAGCTGTCAATTTATTTTATACAAATAAAAGGATCTCATATCAATTCTACCTATATCGTTATGTTTATTTTGCTTAAACTTGTTTATTTTTCACTCGCTTGATTGTGGAGCGGTCGGAATTTCAGATGGTAAGAAAAATTGTAAAAACGTGTTTTAGCAAATCGATTCACTGCGTTGAAAGACGCGATATACGTTCTTCTTGTTGTTGTTTTTGTTTTTCGACAGACCTTAAAGTGGTCCTTTTAAAACGAAAATTAAATTTCAGATAAGCTGTAGCCTAAAACACATGTTTTTATATGCACATAGATTCAACAGTTTTAACAACGTTTGTTAAAATAGCTAAATGAGGTTGAACCAAATTTTAAAGCCACTTTTATCGAAACTTTCTTTTTCGAGTATATATTTGTATGTATTGGTGTATGGAGATTTTTATTCACTAATACTTTATGAAAGTTATATTGTATTTCTATTTATTTTTGTATGTCTTAAGTGGTCTAGATTTTGTGAAGACAGAATGAACATAAAATAAACAATCATGTGAACTGATGTATAGCAACACATTTACAATTTTTCGTGACGACACACTGTCCAAGATTTAAGTCTGATTATGACATATTTTGTCTCCGTTTGCAAATTTAACCAAGTTTGATAACTTCCAAGAACTTCTGAGGCTATGAAGTTTTGAACCATTTTCCAGATATTCGATTTATTGTCTATGGAGATCCTTGTTAACTTTATCCATTATTTCAAGAACGAAAAATTTATACATTTCTGACAAAAGCAAATGGATTACGCTGTTGTATTTTTATAACATACTCGTAGATTACTTGAAAAATGTCTGAAGTATGAACTGCTATCGACATGACTGTTTATATGAGACGATTGCAAGTGTTTTAGTGAGCTGAACCGGTCCTTCCCAAGAAAGACAGTTAGGTAAACTCTCCGCCTTATATAACTTTGTTAAGAAGCCGTTAAACTCCAGCTGATTCGAATCTAATGAAAATGAGCGATCAAAAACAGTATACGTCTGTTTGAAGTCTTTGGACGTGTTTCGTTGGTCACTTTCAATGTCCTAGTATAGTTGTTACAGGTTCAACTCAACAAAAATGTTCCATTTCAAGTTACTAATTTAGTGTTCTCTAACCTTGACAAGTCGCCTCGATGTTGTCCGAAGCTGATTTTGTAACTGAAGCAAAAATGCGCCTAATTTAGCAAAAACATGATTTTTCTCAAGTACTCCTGACTTTTAAAGCGACCATAAACGTGGACAGATTATGACATATTGCAAAAACGCTCCCTGATTCATTTTACTTTATTACAAAAAAACTTACACCTATTTATTGTCTGCCATCACATTCTTCAAACGACTGTTTTGTGTCCATCATTCAGTCTTGTTATGTGTTTGAAAAGATTAAGTCTTTTAAAATCATTTTTTAAAGGTTAATGTTTGAATTGATACGAATGGAAGTGATTACCATTTTGTTTCTTGCGAGGAAGTGCGAAATAACCAATACCTTTCAAGAAAAGGCTGTTTGAAAACAGTATGGAAAAGTTTTAATTTCAGAAATGAACGGAAAGGTACAATAGAGAACAGATGGGTCTTGAAACAGAAAGACAACGCAGTCATACTTGAATAAGACTGAAAAGAACTGTGACAAAGACAGGAAAGCTGGAGGGAAATGAGATGGAGAAAAAAATATTAAGGAAACGGAGAAAGGAACAGCAATGAACGGAAATGTTCGACAGAGCACGGACAGGTCTTGAACTTATGACTAAATGTCAGATATGAAATATACTAAAAAGATCAGACATAAATGAGTGAAGAAAAACGGAATGGAAAGAGGAAACGAGAAGGAAGTAACGGAAAAGTTTGACATAGAACAAATTGCTTTGTAAACAGAAAAAATATCTGGAGAAATATTTTTTTGTTTCAATTTTTGTGAAGAATTTAAAGATGTGTGTGTGTGTGTTATAATATCATTTTATATTTTTATCTCTTTAAAACGAACTTTTTAGTCTAAATAGAAAAAGGTGTATGATAAAATTAATGATAAATTTGCTACAAAAATGTTGTAGTTAATGGAAAATCTACTGTTAGTTTGATCTTTGAAAAGGCGTAGCAGGTGGAATAAAAGGGTAATAAGTCCTCAGATATGTACACAAAATGAAAATCGGAAAACTTGTCTAGTTTTAACTCAGTTTGAATAAATCATTCAGTCTTCAAAGCATTGGTCCATTTTACCAAAAGAAACCAGTCTGCATTTTTTTTATAGAAATACACTAATTTGGTTTGAAATTCTCTTTAAAGCGTACAAGTGCCTGCTTCCTAACTCTGAGTGATGAATCTGCATTTTATCGAATGAACGTGTTTAAGTTGTAAAGGAAGAATAAATTGTTCTCCAGCCTTCGCCTTGAACACGTTGCTTTTTTTTTCTGAGAGAAAGCAATTAATAGGACACTATAAATCTATGTAGCACAAAGCAAGTAATTAATAACCATAATACATAGTTAACATTAACTGACACAACAAAAAAAACAGTAACTAAACATCCACACATGTCTTACATACTTTATTGGCTAATGGAGCTAATTCGTTTAGCCAAAAAGAAGAGTCTAACTCACATATTACCAGAGAAAACATATGAACTGATACCCAGAATTATCAGGACAGGAAAAAAATGAAGGGCTTATCGAGTTCTTTTTTTAACAAAGACGATACAATCTGCAAGGAAATAAATGAAAAAATAAAAAGAAGATTTTGCAGGGACAAAGATAGATAAAACAAGTTTCTGGTTTGTGTTTCTTTTGTGATTTTTTTTTTATTTTCTGAATTTAGCAAGAACGAGAAGAGGCCAAGAAAAGCCTGAGCTATGTTGTGGTATCTAGTGGTTTGGCAAATTTTATAGGGTCAAAATCCAATCTGATTTTTTTTCTTTTTCAACAATTTTTTAAACAAATCCACGTGACTTTAATGTCAGGAAATGGAACGCTCGCAAAACCCCCTGTGAAACTTAAACTGGTTTGAAACTGACAATGAAATTTAAAACCAAAAACTAACAGTGTGAAACACAGCATTCAACATGTATTTATCATTTTCTACATATCATTAATATAAGCTTTCGGTGAAAATCTGCAGCGTCATTCTAACGTATGGGTTTTAAACAGTATGTATACATTAACATTAATATTTACAATTTAAAAGTATCACCATCTGCATTACATTTTGGCGAGTGAATGGGATATTTTTATGAGGCAATTTTTAGCTTAAAAGTAATTTGATTTCTGCGTAATATTTGGGTTAATTTATTTCACTTTTTTAGCTTAAATTGTGCAGGTATTTTCTTCTCATTAGTTTCAAATGTACACGAGCTGGATGAGAAGATGACAAGATTTTCGGATAACTTGTGTTCAACACGTCCCAAACGAATCTATCTTCTGAGTGCAATCCTGCAAAAAGTCTTCAAACTGTATTTTTATGAAAGAGAGAGAGGGAGAGAGAGAGAGTGGAGTGGGGTGGGGCGGGGGGGGGGGGGGGAAGGGGGCGGAGGGCCTTTTTGAAATTTGTACAGGTCAGCCACAATGATTGAAATTCTAACTTTTTGATTTTTTATATATATAAAATTACAATGGCAATCATTTGCAATATCTAATAAAAGATATTTTAGTTTCGAAAATAAAAACTCTTTAAATTCTTAGAAGATTATTCAATTCACGTTACAGCAAAAAATGTTGAGTGAAATATTTTTCATAGATTTATAGGACCATAGGCGCGTAACAGTTGCATATTTATATATCATTTAAACACATGCCATGATAAATCAGTTGAATGACGTAAAACTTTGCTTTATATTTTTGATTTTCTCATTCGAAATGGCATGCTGAATGCGCATTTTTTAAGCGACAAATAAGAATCAACACATTAAAATTGCTGCGTCACAGTAATTGCAACTGTTGCTCAGGACCATTAGACGCTTTGGTCTAACTGATTTGACAGAGGCCATCCGAATGCCAAAAAAAGCCGTTCCAACGATCATTGCATGCATGAAGCTCCATTTCACTTCTTTTCTCTTTTAGATATCTGAATTACATATTTGCTAAAATGATTTGATAGTATATTTTATATTTTCGCCATTGTTTTCATTCTACGAAGTGATACACTGTCAATGGGAAAATATAGTAGACGTGTAGAAATATATAATTTTAACTATGTCAGGTCGGATTCAAAACTGTATAACAAAATGAACAAGTGATGAGTTCTCATAATGCCCTCTCTTGAACGTCGAAAGTTAACAATATATGACTCCTTTTAATATTTCATTTGCTATTCATTTAATGTTCTTTGGTGACATTGTTAGCAATGAAACACTATTCAGATAAATTAAACATCATCATACAAAACTGGAACTTGACCTTTGACCTTTGGAAAGGGCTGACTCTAATGTTTTTGTAACTTGAAGCCAAGTCTAGTTGCACATTTATCTAATATTGTCTCTTGATTGGATTAGTGTTAAAAGGTCCAATAAAATAATAATAATTTCAATATCTGTATTAAAATTAAAATGCTTACATCATGGCCCTGCACATTTTACTGTTTACTGTCTGTTAGAGAGGTGCAGTTCTTTTTCTGTAGATAATAGTTTTTTTTTTAGAAAACAAATTGAATCAAGTATGTGGTTAAGCAATTAACTCACCAAAGGTCGGCATTTTTTGTGGTTTTTCTAATATGTGTTGCCTTCTAAATCAAATAAAAATTATTTCGGGATTCACTGTTGATCTTTTTTAACGTTCCCATTTTCAAATGTTTTAAGTATTTGGGGAAAAAATTCTAACTATATTTAACTATTCAAGAAAGCACTTGTGTCTTTTTGTGCATGTTTTTACAAACACGTTTCAGATAGTGGCTCATGTCCTGTGTTTTTCAGCCGGGTAACCAAGCCCCACCACAAATATGTAAAGCACCTAAATTTACTGAAAAGTCTAAATAATTAGCTGCCATATTTCTACCCCAGAAACACCTTACCAAGACCTTAGCCCACCCCGTTTTAACATGACACACTATAACTAAATGAAAACCATCTCTCATATCAACTGCACAGGAATTTTACGTAAAATAGCTATTTATCCAGTTAATAGAATATATTCAATAAGTCTTTATTATGTTCACAAAAAGAAAATATATCTCATTCATTTGAAAATATTTGAAAGTTTTGATTATCATAGAAGATATTTTTTGCTGTGTCATTGAAAGGAAGTTTAGTGTTTGTGAGACAGTTGTATAGTTTACGTTAGGCCTGAGTTATTGAAACTCAGTAAGTTCTCGTGACTCGCTGATGTTTTCATTTTTGTTGGAAATTTTATAAAATGATTTTTTTCTAAAATAAGATAATAAATGTGAGACCGTTTATTTTATGGCATAATTTGAAAAACCTGTAGCTGATGAGAATGTTTTAAACGCTACTACTGATGACGATGCTGTTGATGATGATGATGGTGATTGGGATGTGATGATGATGATGGGGATGATAATGTGGAAGATAATAACGATAAATCTATGAAAAAGAAGAAGAAATGAAGATGTTGACCCAAGTAATGATGGATATTTTGATGGTCCCCTTTGGTTAATGCTAGTTTAAAAATCATAAAAAGACACATCCTATAATATTACAGGATTTAAATGAAATTATACTGAACAAACAATCTCTAAATATCTTCCTAATGGACATTATCTCACTTTTCTAAAATGTTCCTTTTTAGCATTTATAAGTGTTATGAAGCATATATATTTTTTCAACATTTCAATCCTTCTCTCAATAAAACATCACCAATTGTGAAAATAAAACTATACTCAGTATTTAAGTAACCGCCACGAAAAATTCTATACCATAATTATAACAGTCGTCTTCAGTTTTTGTCTTCGTTTTCTAGCCTCGTGACACATTGAATCGATGTTTGCTGTCTTGTAAAATTTTATTACATTCGTGATCCTTTGCCAAAATAATGTTTTGAGTGTATGTAAATATATCAACTTACAAAACAGAGAAAGAGTAGCGAAAAAATACACCTGTTATACAACAGAGAAGCAGAATAATGAATGGTATTCCCCTTTCATCGAAAAAGCGCCTCAACTGTTCGAGTAATGCAAACATCTATTCTATGCCAAGTGTGAGAAATATCCTGTTGAGCTTCTTCAAACAGCTTAGACTTATTTCTAGGTTGGGTGCGGTAATTTATTTTTGGAGCAATTACTTAAACAATTTACTAGAATTACTGATAAGTGATTTCCGTGATAGGTAGTTTCAGTAATAATGAGATAACCGCTTAGCAAATCGGCCGTGGCGTATTTTGACCCTGTCCAAATTTTTTTCAGAACTTGTCTTTTTATGAATGATCTCTCCTTTCAGAGATGTATTTGTGACTCGTTTACAATTACATCTCAAAGTAACACGGATTTATTATTAACTAAAGAAACTGCGTTTCACCGACCAACGCAGCAACAGCAACAACAACAACAATCATAACAGTGGAGTATCTAAAGAGGCAGCAATTTTAACTACACTAAAAATAACGTATGAAGTTTGCATCTAAAAAATCTAATCTGAGGCCATCGAAATTAAGAAGTGTCAAACAAGATGCAGGAAGTGACAACATTTTTCATTACACTACAGTAGCAGCAACAAGAATAGATTTGTTACTGAAGCGAAGCAACAAGATCATAAACCCTGGGGGAAATGCTGAATTTATTTAAAGACAGAGAAAATGCACAAAGGAATCTCCAACAATAACTTATCAAATCCAAAAGACAGCTGCAGACAAAATTGATATAAAAATCATAACAGCAGCGATATTGAAAAAATATGAATCGGTACTCAGGCGGAAAAAAGACATTTCTTTATTTCTTTGTACAGTTTATGTTTGTACAGTTTATGTATTCATTGCGTGTAACTTTGTTTATTTATGAAACATTTCACAGTGACTCTCAAATACATTGTAATCTGTTATATACACAAAAACAAAATTAGTTTTCAATCAATCTCTAAAAGCAATATAAAACTATTGCAATCTTTAATCTGTAAATTACCTTTGAAATTGAACAAATTAGGTCGATCAGAGTTCAACGTTATTGCGTTTTCATATTTCGTAAACTCAATTAACATTAAAATTTGATGATATAAATTTCTCGTCTGCTCAAAATTGAAAACCTCTTAGCGTTAATTCCAGACGGGTACAATTAAATGTCCTGACTTTGAAATTAAATACAGATCGGCAGAGGGTTGGGTAAATATATCTATTAATTGTCAGACGAGAGAATATTGTCACAATAACAATGAAGTTTGGAAAAGTAAAGAGAAATCGGGACCCCCAACCAGCATTCCCAGATGAGATGGCACATATTAAATGCTTGTCATGAGAATGTAGGGGACGTCACTCTCCATGTTTTCAGACGAAAAAATGTTGTAGTCTTTGCGTGTGTTATTTTCTTTGGTTTTATGACATGATAAACAATCATAAGCTTACAAAAACCATCTAATAACAGTCAAAAAGATTTTTTTAAAAAGTCCTCACATGTGTTTAAAAATCTTTATCATGTCAACATAATTTGTTTAAGTTTTAATGAAGTATTCATCTCGTACTAAAGGTGAATGACTCACAAACGTTTTTGTTCATATTAAATGATTTCATTTTGAAGAGAAAAAAAACCCGCCTTATGTCATAGTAATTTATTAACAGCTCGATAAATCAACTGGAAAAATAAACACAAAGATTCAACTGTTAACGATGCTCGATTTTTTCTGAGTAATTTTACTATTTTACAACACATGCTTTTACTAATCATAGTCTTTATTTCTTAATGTCTAAAGAAAACTGCTTAGTCATAGCTCTGTTGCAGACGACAACTTGCCATTCGTCTTATGTGCATGAAGGAACTACGTTTTGGAGCACAGGAGGTTAAATAATAATCAAATATAAATAAGGCATAATTACAATATTTCATGTGTGTTTTATTATACGCACTGGTTAAATGCTTTTAGAATTAAATTTTTGGACATAAGGAGGCATTAGAAATTACGCTTATTTCTTTAAGAATAATGACAATTTAGAAAAAAAAAACCGAAAACTTAGGAACACTAGACCTCCGTTACAAAAGATAAATTCATAGATAAATTTCCCCCGACCTTTTAATTGTCATAATTATTCTTGATGTTATGTTTTATAATCGTTACAAGAAAAACAAATGAGAAGATAAAACCGATTATGAGTACTTGTTACAGATTATGAGTACTTGTTACAGATTATGAGTACTTGTTACAGATTATGAGTACTTGTTACAGATTTCACTCCACCCATTATTATTCTTCATATCCGTGGCAAAACAGGCAAAGTCTGCCAAAAAGCCGCGGAATTCATTTCAAGATCAACTATGAACCATACTCCATTCAGTTGATCTTTATAAATTTTGAGACTTCTATTCTGATTTACATAAAAGCTTGTGGCAATCAGATCTGTAGTACAATATATGTTTTTGGTGTTGCTTCTGCTGTTGTTGTTGTTTCTGATGATGATCGTGGTGGTGACGATGATGATGGTGGTTGTCGTCATCTTCGTGATGATGATGATGATGTAGTGGTCGTGATAGCTGTAGTTGTGGTGAGGATGTTAATGACGCTGATAATGATGGTGGCCATGGGTGTTTGCACTGAATAAGACCCAGTAAGGAGTATTTGATGTGATCATCCGAGTTAGGTACATGGTAAAAAGTTCTGAAATTCTTTTCAATTAAAGCCTTTGATAAACCATATATGACAGATCTACAAACCACCTATTCCTCTGACCTGTCTTTTTGAAGTAAGATTTTATACTACTCAAGCAAAAAAGCACATGCTGTGTCCAAACAAAAAAGGTACACATGCAGTTTATAAGGTCACGAACAACTGTTGGGAGTCCTTTAGATAGTGTCGTCTGCGTATCACTAGTGTCGTCTGCAGATAAACATGCAGTTAAGCCAAGTTAAGTGAAACAAGCCCTTCAGGCAGCGTCGTTCTGCTCTCAAAGTGCAAATTTGTCGACATTTATCATCATTGTAATGACAATACATTCATAATGTCGACCCCTCGCCAGCACAAGTATATCTAGCTCTACAACTCAAACAATATAAACACTTTAATCTGTTTTTATTGACACGTTCAAGTAGGTTGAGAATATTCAAGATCATATTTCTAATTTTTGACAACAATTGCAAAATATTTAAACCCTCCAAAAGTAACGTACTGTCCCGCTGCGACACTACCTTAAGTATTTTGAGTAGACATCCATATTATAATATTATCCACCACGGGTGATCTTTCGAAAGCATGTCCGATTTTATTTAAGATGGCGTTCTACTCAAAGGACCATTTCTGATTTGAACAAAACTTGAATCGAGTTACTGAAAAGGAAAATATGGACTCCCGTGAATTTTCTTTTTAATTTTAGCAAATGAAGCTTAAGTTACATCCAATTCAGGGTTATGACGCAAGGTAATAACTGCAAAATTCGTCGTATTTCAAAAAGCAGATTAAAAGATTTCAGAAAACTTTAATCCCACCGTTTAGAAAACTTTAATCTTGCTGAACATTAACCCAAAAAAATGTTGAAATTATAGACTACAACGTACAGGGATTACAAAATACCGACCTTATGATACATGTGTTATGTGTGATTTAATGTACAAATTTAATGTGCAAATTTAATGTACAAATGTTCCTTTCACATGTAGAATGTGAATATGAAACAAAAAGTAGTTACACAAGTAATATTTGAAGTTGTTTTCACAGTTTTTTACATAAGCGTGGTGTATTAAAGCTTCTCAAAACACATCAATGAATCAATCGGAGAAGTCAGTCAGCAGTTGTGTTAGTGATTATATTTTCTTTAAAAGGAAAAGTGTTTGGGTACATCTTAGCTACTTTTGCGTAGATAATATCAACTCTTCTTTCTAAAGATCATTTTGCTTCGGAAGTGTTCGGGCGATGGTTTGCATGTTTGTTTGTTGCTGGATGATGTATGGAAACGTCCGAGACAGTTGTAAAACCTTCTATCACACTAAATGTTCATATCTGCTCATGTGTGAACGATAATTTCGTGTAAAGATGACATTAAAATGAAAAAATTGTAAACAAATAGCATGGTGTTTAGAAACAGCTTGTTTACACCACCGCCATTTTGTGACAGAAATATCTGTTGCTTTCTTGTGCATTCTCCGCGTTTTATAAGAAGAATCTTTCATTCACTACAAAGTTAGTGATACACGTCATGATAAATGAAGCTTAAATATATGTTCTATACATGAACTCTAATGGTTCGAAATGGAATTTAACTCGCCTGGAAACGAAAAAAAGAAGAGAAACAAAAAGCCATTCTTTTCAAATACTTTTGTGTATGAAGAATAATCAAATCAGACTTCTATTGTCCCTAAAGTCCACTTGAAACTTGTATCAATCACTTGCCATCCTCTACATACAGAGTTGCAGTCATTTTATCTAGATTCGCAGCTTTGGAAAAAGACTTGTTTTCCATGTAAAATATAATCACCAGTGTTGCAAACTGGTAAGTTGCTCTGCACTTGGAAATTGTAACCACACAATCTTATTAGCAATGCAAAAGCAAAAGCTTCTGTATTCGAAAAAGTGTCATGAAATCAAGAGGATAAAAATATTTTCTCAAAGCTGTGTTAAAATTTCTATCTCTCAACCTAGAGAATCAGCATCGCCTTACATGATTACAAGTAGTGTTAAAAACTCGTAAAATTTCCCATTAATTCATGCTATGATATCGCATCTTAACGCGTTTTGTGTCATAGATTTTATGGATAAGTTATTGAAGATACTGATTTATGAATAAACTATTAATTTACTCTCAAGAAATCTTAATAAAACCGAGAGGCTGGGAGGAAAGTTTGCAGACAGTTTTAAATCTGATGAACGTAAAAAGATACCGTAGCACAGTATTCGGTAACAAATTATCATAACCCATCTTTTATTATAAATAGTTTAGTTTTTGACACTGTATTCACTCGGATGATACAAATACTCGAAGCTCCTACTTGTTAAATACTTCGTTCCTAGTATAAATGACAATGAATCAAGATAACCCGAAGCCATAATAAGTTTGGAAAAGGGAAGGTCAAAGAACGACGCAATAATTTACTAGGTCAGTTTTGTTAGTCTGTATTTATTGTTTCAGAAACGTATCGGCACTCTTAAGTAAAATACCCCCCGACCCAACCCTCTTGCCTTCGGTTTATACATACAAGATATCAGCAATAATCAAAACAATCTTTTATCAGAGGTGAATCAAGGGCAAGTGTAGTCGAAATTAATTTCATGAACAATAATTGATAAGTACACGTGTCTTACATGCACGCATGCGTAGATATTGCATTTTGGTATATCAGATAACGATGGTGGCGCCACGAGAGGCAGTTGTTCCACATAAATCCATGATCAGAGACCTCGACACCAAAAGTCAGTTGTTGAACATAAATATTCTCCGATGTTTTATCTTTTAAGCCATGATTGCTTAAGTCCTAGGTTGCAGTCTTGTTCAAAATCAAGTCCTTTTTATTTCCATCGAGAGTTTGCTGAGAAAGGAACCAAACAAATGTCGGTTAAGAAGAATATTAGAAAAAATCTAAAATTATTTTATAGCGTATATGAACAAAGACATAATTATCGTCTGCGACTAGTGACCGTGTGACTGTACGCAAATTAATTTGTACTCTTTCTCGTTATGTTGTTTTGTTTCTAAGTGTAGTTCTAACGCACAGTGACATACTGAAACCTAATAAGCTAGATTCTTACATTGAGATGAAACTTCTGCAAGGCATTTTATTTAAGATTACTACCCAAAGAATAACGACCTAGCTTGATAGAATTACAGGTAATTTGGTCAGTAAATGATATAAATGTCATACATTGAAGAAAGTGATTGGGTACAAGAGATACGTTTTAACGATTTTGTTCAAAAATGAAAACATGTGTTATTAAACTTCAAAACTGATGTAAAACATACTGGCATTTAATACTGGCAAATCTACGAGAAATTTCATTGCAGCAGGCCTGGGTTGTATTGTTCTTAAAATATTTGTACCTTTATTTAATCAGCACCAGACTATATAATCTTGCACGTGCACCGTCCATTATAAACAGGTAATTAAAATGTCACAATTTTGCAAATATCTCCCAAGGAAATATTCATTTCGAAATGTGCTTAAGCAAATTCATTCTGTAACTATATAGCAAATTTACTGCAGACGAAAACTAATTTGTAATTATATTTGGCGCACTATTAACTCACACTTAAACAGTAGGACAACAGACTCACAACCGTACATAAAACACACACACTTAGGCAAATTATGGCAATAATGGTCCTCCAAGTCTTTGGCTAAGAGTTAATCAGTTATAACTTACAACGTTTCTGTCCTTTGAGTGATGTAAAAGATTCTGTTAAAATGCTTTTCCTTGAAATGTTTGATAAAATTTCTAAAGCATTGTTGCCACATTTAGTCAGCATTGTACTATTATAAATCTTTGTATGAGCTTCGAAATAGGTGACCGCAAAGACACAATAAACCTCTTAGACTTTTCAAGAATAAGTCAAGTTGTAACATGTATGCTTTCTGTAATACCAGTAAAATTTAATTATTTGACAATACCTGACTGATTCAAACAAAATGATTTAATGATATAAAAAAATAACATCTACGTAAATATTTTTCTCACCAAATGTAAGGCTGTTCTAGGATTTATAGCTGAAACCACCCATCAAAGCTATTTAATGATTATATCTGCACTTTTTTCCTCACCATTTTCCTTACCATATATCACAGCTTTGGGATTTTATAGAGATTGTAAATTGTATATACATTCATCATTTTCTCCACTTTATAGTGCCGCCGAACGCTGAAAGACAACTTTCATAATGTTACGAACAATTTCTTTCTTTTTTTTCTTGTTTGTATAAGCGGCCTGTTTATTTGATATAAGCTGCCAGTTTGTTTGTTACCTGTCTGGCTAGCAGCTGGAACGGAGTTTGTTTGGACAGAACAGTCACAGGATAAGAGATTAATGGGCAATTTATTGAATTTCTGGAAGCACGGCTTGCTTGATAGTATACTTACATATTATTTTCATGAATTCTATATATATAAAGAATAAATCTTCTTGGTTGTATTTTAGATAAATCACAATTCTGTCATGCGCTTGTCGAGTTTTTTTATTGATCCTAGCGTAAAATGGATCCAGCAGACCATTGTAAAGAATGCCTAAAAGGAATCATACTTTGTCTTGTATCGCTGCAATTAATGGATAAACATATGCGTTTAGACTTGATCCTCGCAGCATGAGCTGCAAGGCTAAGTCAACGAAAATAAACGAAACGGCATTTCGGAAAGTATTATTTCTTTGCGGAAATAAAATAAAGGGTGAAATTGACTACAAGAACCTGTCGTCTTTTTTTTCTGTGTCGTGTGATGCTTCCAAACAAACGTTCGTAATAAAGAAATGGTCGTCAAAAATCCATAGCATGGATTATCCCTCATTAGTTTAACAAATAGTGTTAGGGCAAATATTGTTGATGATAAATAATCATAATTGCGAAACAAATGATAGCTAAGACAATAACCTGTCACGAACCTCATCATCAACGCGCGTGCCAGCAGCCATTTTATTTATACATATCACTGGACTGTGTAACGACTTTTGCATAAACCATCTAATTAGAGCAATGAAAATGTTAGAACCAGACTAGTAAGTGATTGATGATCGGTTATTTGTAAGAAAAACACTTCCGAGAAGAAGAAAAAAACGAGAACACGTGTATCTTATTTGTTACACGACGTGTTATCAAATATACCGAGAAAGACAGGCGCAGTTATGCAAATGTTTGATTGCATTTATCTAGCTAATGTACTCCGTGAATCTGGTTTCTCTTTTGCGTTTTTATACATCTCTTTTTTTCATAGGTTCACCCAGAAAAAATCGTACAACATCTCAACAAAGCATTACATCAAACTATAAAAACTTGTAAGAGGAAAGAAATCAGCTAAATGGCAGACTGGTGCTAAGCATCAATTTACAGCCAATTCACATTCACAGATCACAGCTTGTTCTTTGATAACGCTTTTATTTTTGCTAAGATAATTTTGATTTTTTTCTTTCAGAATGTTTAACAAACTGTTTCAGCATATGTGATGTCTATATTGTTATGTTCTTGTCAAATGTATTTACATTATCACCGTTATGCCTTCGTGGATTATACCTTTCAAAGCACAATTCAGAGAAACGTTGACCATTACCATACAAAATACTTACTAAACTAGTTATAGTAAGGTTATACCCTATCGGTTAAAAGTTCTCATTGACACCAAACTGGTTGGAATAAAAAAATGTCAGAAAATAAAATAATAGAAAAAACTCTTTCACATAAAACCTGTGTGCCTCAAGTACGCTTTCTAGATCGGTGAATTTAAACAGCTGACTTTATTAGTGGAAGCCAGTTTATATAATATTTATATTTTCACGTTAGCAAGCTATTTTTCAGGTTAAAAATCATATTAACGTAACACATAGACTTCTAAAAATCGTAACCCGTCTGACGATAAAAACCAGTTGCCTAACGCTGAACTACCTTGGATCAGAGAAATTATCGGACACACAAATGTTTCTGTTTTTGTAAGCGATCTGTTTTCTAACCTATCACCAAATTATCTCTTCAAAGAAGCCAGACATGTTACTTTTTTACTGATTTTGGGCAGATGTTGTATTAAGATGTAAGTTTTCATATGTTTAGCCTTTTTCTTTAGTTTGCATGATCAGTTCTAGAAAAATAGAAAGTCATTTTTTCTTACAGAATGGAAATGCTCGAGGCAACGGCAACCATTTCAGAAAAAGTTTGAGAACAGATACTTATATTGAAAGGATATGACTAAGCTATGAAGAGCTAGCAATTGGAAGAGCAATTTATGCACGAATAAATATGCACTATCAAAATCATGTGAGATATATTAACAAAAACATAAAAGGTCTTAGAATAATTCACCCTTTATATAAAGCTGATGATATTTTCGTTGCTCTGTTGTAATTGGTGGCAAAGCTGTCAACTGTTCTAGCACACTATGCATCCTGGTGTCTTCGAAAATTATATCACACTTTATAAGAACAAGATGTTCTACTTGACTTCAGAGATTACAGTTGGTGCCAAAGGCTTTTGACTCATTCCAATTGCGTGCATCTAGTTCTAAGAGGTTTATTAAGAGTCTTGTAAGAGTAAACGAGTAAAGGTAATAAAAAGAAATAAGATGTTTTTGAAACGTAAATTCCATTATTTTTTAAGTGTCTGGCACTTAAAATTTATTTGCTCATCTTTGCAATATTTTGATTTAAAATAACGTGCTCTGGCAATTTTACTGACAGGTAAAGCAGCCAACAATGTATTTGCAGCAGAAGATGTTAGTTCTAATTTTAAACTGCATTCGTGTCAATACCTTTCTGGCGCAGCAATTTTTCTTAATTGCTGGCACGATGAAGATCCAAATAGGAAATTGTTTTCTTTATATAGGATGAAATTTTATACCTGACACTGCTATTCTCTATTACTAATTTAAGTAAGTACGTTTTAATCGCGCGTATAAATCCAGCAGTTTACCCTTCCGGCAAATAACACAGAAAAAATCTTCTCACACGTAGTAATGAATACTGTCACAACACATCGTTTATCTGTGTACCGTAGACTGACCTGACATAGTCATTTTAGTAGAATACGTATGCTTAACTCTGAAAAGTGTGACAAAAATAGCATTCTTAGAATATTTCAAGCTTGTGCCAATAAATGAACTCCCACAGGTGTTTGTAGAAAGATTGGACATTTGACAGGAAGTCGAGAGCCAGCTTTCAGACAGAGCCAAATATTGTTGTTCCCACAGTTATTTTAATTATTTCTGTTTGATATTTTTGTTCATGTCATGTTGTCTAGTATCTGATTTTACATCTGGCGGAGTTGCCATTTATGAGGTTTTCATTTGAATAGAAATTCTAGTACCAGTCAAAATAAGCCGTAAATAACAAACTGTCAGCTATGACATACTAAAACCCGTACGTCCAAATTGTTTCACGTACTATTTTGCCGGCAGCAACGAATGACATAACAACAAAAAGACGGCCACCGATAAGCAGAGATTTTATTTCATTAAACTGACAAGTTACATATTTTTATTACGTTTATGGTTTCTAGGTTTTTGCTTTTTCACGGTAACGTAAAATACATTAAAACGTTTAAATATTTTTATTTTAAGTGAAATAAGTTGAAGGGGCGCTTTTAATTTGGAAAAAGCATAATGACTACACCTACTCCACCGCCCACAGTCGCACTTTTGAGACTTATAATGTTTTCAAAATAACGTTTTCAAAAAAAATCTTTGATGCTTTCAGATAAACTGCTTCAGCATCCACATCAAAAAGGGGTCAGGACATTTCAAGTCAAATACCTGAAATGTGACAAATTCTTAAATGATGATATTTAAAGATAATTAATTACACTATTTTGAGTCAATATGAGATCGATGTGATGACCCTTAGTCTGCAAAATAAGGATATTCTGCTTGCAACTTTGACAATTTATAATAATTTCAGCAGACAAGAATTATTACATATTAGATATTTCCAAATTTAAGCCTGTCCAAAGGCAAAGCAATTTCAAAAGTCATTAATGCTACATGAAAACTGTTTTTATTGTGGTCGATAATCGTTTCTTCAAAGCCAAAGAAAAACAATTTTCAATAATCAATTTATGTTTCAACTATTAGCTTGGACAAAATTAAAGCCGTTTACCTCCAACTTACCCACCCCCCAAGTCAAGTCTATTTTGTTATTCCTACGATGTTTTGAAGAACCAGGGGTTCTCTATCAATCTTCATACATATTAACGATTTTTTTTTTATTTTCTCTTTTAAGAAAACACATTAGATATCAGGCCATTTATCAAAGCAAAGTAGGAGCAAAGTTTTGAATGAATATGTCGCAAAAATTTCAGTTAATTTATCAAAATCAGGTACTAGTGTTTAAATATGTCACTTTGGCCACATTTCAATGTGATTACATCATTAGCCATTTTGTCTATAAGGTTTTCTTTTAACATTTGTCAGACTAAAATCATAAAACCCTTTCAAGTACAAGGGCAAGTAATTCTTTCTTATTCAAATTTAATGATAGATTTATTGTTTTCGTTAAATGTGTGTATTTTCATTCATTTTTACCATACTACCATTCATTGAAAGAAAAATATAAAATTCTTATCTCTCGTCTGGGGGGAAACGTAAGTTAATTATTATTACTTTTTTTGACAATAGTTCTTTGAAAGAAACGTACAAAGTGCAAAAGGCACCTGTTCTGTAAACCGATTAATGATCACAAATTACATGTGTTTTTGTCTTCAATCCTGTCTTATCTCACCGCTTTTGTATAGAGACCCATTGACCAAATGCTTATTAAATGTCCCACCGTATACATTCAATTAGACAAGGACAAAAGCAAACGTCCCACGGGTTAGTTCCAAATGACGAAGCATGCAGTAAATCAAAATTAATTAACCCCTTAGAAGCTAGCTTTGGGTTGAAATATTACTATATCAAATTACAGAAATGATGTCGCGCCCGACGAATTAAAGATGATATTGGTAACCGTATAGTCGAATTTGAGAATTGTCGTAAAATTAATAAAGTGCTAGAAACTGGGGTGCATCTGCCGTAAATCAGTCTGTTTAAAAATGGCGCTCTAACATAAAATGTACCTTTTTGTCTACATTACATTTATTTTCTTTAATGGGATGTTTTATCGTTTAAGAATGATTCATTTACTTTGTACAAACTAGCGACGACAACCTGATGGTAAAAAACCATTACAAACAAGATATTAATGTTAGCCGTGTTTTTCACAAAATTAGACCAAGTGGACTAAATACCTCTACTAAATTTAGGCGACCATAAAAAAGCACTTAGGTACTAATGTAAGATAATACAGGTATATCGTAATTATTATAAATTCCAGACTGATTATTTATACAACTGGACACGCTTTTATTTGCTTTAAACTTGACCACTCAAGTTTATCCTCTTCTTACAAACACCTTACTTCCCCAAATCCTATCGAGATTTTAAGAGATTTGTATTTGCATACATGCGGATGATAAATTTATTTTGTCAACCAAATCTCACAGTACGTTGGTATGGCTGGCCCATTCAGATATCCATTATATGAGAGGGATTCTAACGTAAATCAAACGTTGTTAATAGAAGAAAGTGCATTACCACCTGATTTATTAGACAGAATAGATAAAAGAATAAAGTTTCGTGTTGAAAGTGCACCACCTAGACTACAATAATATATTAATAGCGTATAAAAATGCTTTAGATATTTCCTTTGCTATCTTAAAAGGTCTACATATGGCAAGTCGGTATTGTAAAACCTTAGTCTTGTTTCTGTTTCGTTATTTGCACCTCTGTGCAAGGACTGAAAAATGCACATCACACGTTATAGCCGCCTATTGTAAGATTTAAGTCTGTTAGTATTCAAAGCTGTTTGACAAATCAATACGCTCTTAAGTCTTGTTCCAGCAAAAGAAAAAACACAGTTCGCGAAAATTTAACGTTGTAAAGAAAGAATAAGGGCAAACATTCAGAAATAGAAAAGAACGGCATTGAAGAGCACCATTTTAGTTTGTGATCGCCGGTACATTGGACAAATACTTGAATGTTACAGAATACAAGCAAACTAAATCATAATGCACGCAGACAAGCAGTCGATGCGGCACAAATGTATCACTTTATTACTGGTCTGTCTCTCATGCG
Source organism: Cyclina sinensis (assembly GCA_012932295.1). NCBI lineage: Eukaryota > Metazoa > Mollusca > Bivalvia > Venerida > Veneridae > Cyclina > Cyclina sinensis. Next base: position 38,131,438 of record JAAONU010000002.1, read on the forward strand.
CTGGCGTGCTCCAGGTCTTTAATTAAACAGAAATGTTTGATGTTATTAGTAAACGGAAAAGAATCTGCATCAATTATAAATGTGTGAATGGATTTCAAGTAGTAAAATGCATCTTGACAATTTTGGTCTCCTACACGGTTCAGTCAATATGCTTTGCTATTTCATACAGATTTTTTTTTTGTCTTCCGACTACCTTTTGAACCAAAATTTGAACCTTTTTATACCTTTTGTTATTCATGTCTTTGAATAACTCTAGCAAGATTTGGAGGGCGCTTAGAAATAAATACTTCGGTATATTTTTCGTGAGATTGCACAAAAAAGTAAATCTTCGGCCTTTCTTGGCTTACGTCGATTTGAGAGAAGCGTTTGATATGAGCAGAAATATCTGACTCACTGGGTGTTCATGTTATTTTGATTCTTTAATGATTACTTGATCATTTTGGGGGGATTAAAGCTAATCTGATTCCTCTTTAGAGAATATAAATTTTAAGAAGTAGACGTTTTCGTTTATTCTTTGGCTTCGTCTAAAACATAACCAGTTTGACAGGTTTTGAATTCTTACGTAAGAAATCAAAGATCTTCAGGTGATATGATGTGATTTTATTACAAAGCCGTCTTATATGTTCAAAATTCAAGGGGATTTGTGGTTTTTGAAAGGTTTTATTCTTGAAGATTGCATGTCATGTCCTTTTTATAATAGACGTGATTGCAAATATAAATACCACGACTTTTAACCAGAGTAAAACGCTGTTTCCCGTATTTATAAATCAAACGGAAAATAAAAATTAATGTGAACATATGAAGCATTGCTTTTTTCTTAGGTCGCGAAATTTACTAAAGGGCAGTAGCAGAACACATGCAAGTGTCTAGAATTTTTCTGACAGAAAAAAAAATATGTTCTCGATCACTTTCAAATTCCTGCATGTATCAAAATCATCATTTAACATACATTACTTTACCAAATATCACCAAGATAAATATTTGTGGCGTGAACTTCTAAAATTTTATTCCAGACAGGACTTCATGTCACGTGATATTCTTGACATATCTTTATATGTGTGAAGTTGGTCTGCAGTTCGCAGTTCGCAATTCGCGATTCGAATTGCGAACTGCAAACTGGCATGCAGTTCGCGATTCAAACTTGAAGATTTTCAGTGTTCTTCTTGGGAAAATTTATGACTTACTAACTTCATAAACCAAAAAGAAATAGTTCTAAGTCCAATTGCAAACTAGCATGCTGTTCGCGATTCGAATTGCGAACTGCAAACTGGTCTGCAGTTCGCAGTTCGCAATTCGCGATTCGAATTGCGAACTGCAAACTGGCATGCAGTTCGCGATTCAAACTTGAAGCTTTTCAGAGTTCTTCTTGTGAAAATTTATTACTTACTAACTTCATAAACCAAAAAGAAATAGTTCTAAGATAGAGAAAATAAACATAAGTCCAATTGCAAACTAGCATGCGGTACGCGATTCGAATTGCGAACTGCAAACTGGCATGCAGTTCGCGATTCAAATTTCAAGCTTTTCAGTGTTCTTCTAGGGAAAATTTATGACTTACTTACTTCATAAACCAAAAAGAAATAGTTCTTAGTCGAATTGCAAACTAGCATGCGGTTCGCGATTCGAATTGCGAACTGCAAACTAGCATGCAGTTCGCGATTCAAACTTGAAGCTTTTCAGAGTTCTTCGTGTGAAAATTTATTACTTACTAACTTCATAAACCAAAAAGAAATAGTTCTAAGATAGAGAAAATAAACATAAGTCCAATTGCAAACTAGCATGCGGTACGCGATTCGAATTGCGAACTGCAAACTGGCATGCAGTTCGCGATTCAAATTTCAAGCTTTTCAGTGTTCTTCTAGGGAAAATTTATGACTTACTTACTTCATAAACCAAAAAGAAATAGTTCTTAGTCGAATTGCAAACTAGCATGCGGTTCGCGATTCGAATTGCGAACTGCAAACTAGCATGCAGTTCGCGATTCAAACTTGAAGCTTTTCAGAGTTCTTCGTGTGAAAATTTATTACTTACTAACTTCATAAACCAAAAAAGAAATAGTTCTAAGATAGAAAAAAAACATAAGTCAATTGCAAACTAGCATGCGGTTCGCGATTCGAATTGCGAACTGCAAACTAGTCTGCAGTTCGCAGTTCGCAGTTCGCAATTCGCGATTCGAATTGCGAACTGCAAACTGGCATGCAGTTCGCAATTCAAACTTGAAAATTTTCAGTGTTCTTCTTGGGAAAATTAAACTAAAAAGAAATAGTTCTAAAATAGAGAAAAAAAATATAAGTCCAATTGCAAACTAGCATGCGGTTCGCGATTCGAATTGCGAACTGCAAACTAGTCTGTAGTTCGCAGTTCGTTTTTCGCGATTCGAATTGCGAACTGCAAACTAGCATGCAGTTCGCGATTCAAATTTGAAGATTTATAGTGTTCTTTTTGTGAAAATGTTCTTCTATTATTTCATACTTACTTCATAAACCAAAAAGAGAAATGGTTCTAAAATAGAGAAAAAAAAAACAAATAGTTCTAAGTCCAATTGCAAACTAGCCTGAGGTTCGCGATTCGAATTGCGAACTGCAAACTGGTCTGCAGTTTGCGATTCAATTTGAAGATTTTCAGTGTTCTTATATGAAAATTTAATTCTTACTTAATAAACCAAAAAGAAATAGTTCTAAAATAGAGAACAAAACATAAGTCCAATTGCAAACTAGCATGCGGTTCGCGATTCGAATTCGAATAACAATTTCGCATCACCATCAAATCGAATCGCGAATTGCGAACTGCGAACTGCAGACCAGATTGCAGTTCGCAATTCGAATCGCGAACCGCATGCTAGTTTGCAATTGGACTAGTATTTTTTTCTCTATTTTAGAACTATTTCTTTTTGGTTTATGAAGTTAGTAATGCATAAATTTTCCCAAGAAGAACACTGAAAAGCTTCAAGTTTGAATCGCGAACTGCAGACCAGTTTGCAGTTCGCAATTCGAATCGTGAACCGCAGGCTAGTTTGCAATTGGACTTGTGTTTTTTTCTATTTTAGAACTATTTGTAGTTCGCAATTCGAATCGCGAACTGCAGGCTAGTTTGCTATTGGACTTATGTTTTGTTCTCTATTTTAAAACTATTTTTTTTTGGTTTATGAAGTAAGTAAGAAATAAATTTTCATATAAGAATACTGTAAACCTTCAAATTGAATCGCGAACTGCAGACCAGTTTGCAGTTTGCAATTCGAATCGCGAACCGCAGGCTATTTGCAATTGTACTTATGTTTTTTTTTCTCTATTTTAGAACTATTTCTTTTTGGTTTATGAAGTAAGTATGAAATAATAGAAGAACATTTTCACAAGAAGAACACTATAAATCTTCAAATTTGAATCGCGAACTGCATGCCATTTTGCAGTTCGCAATTCGAATCGCGAATTGCGAACTGCGAACTGCAGACCATTTTGCAGTTCACAATTCGAATCGCGAATCGCATGCTAGTTTGCAATTGGACTAATATTTTTTCCTCTATTTTAGAACTATTTCTTTTTGGTTTATGAAGTTAGTAAGTCATAAATTTTCACAAGAAGAACACTGAAAATCTTCAAGTTTGAATCGCGAACTGCATGCCAGTTTGCAGTTCGCAATTCGAATCGCGAATTGCGAACTGCGAACTGCAGACCAACTTCACACATATCATATCTTTTGTAATTTACTCGTCTGCTCCAGAATAACAGTAGCCGAGAAAATCTCATAGCAGACACACAGTAATGAATGAGAAATAAATGTGAAAACATTGCTCGTGCATTTTATCAATTTGAAAATTAGAAACATCAAAGGTATTCATTTAGAGCATTGCAACGCGATAATCAGAGATGTTCGGTGGTGTATGGCACTGCTTTATCTGAGTTAAGGCAGTCTAAGACAGATTGGCAATTAGTGGGCATGAAATAAATAAAAATACAGACTTTTACTAAGACAGGACAAAGAACGGCATTTTTCTTAACCTCTTTCCTAACCTGTCTATGGCTTCACAATATCACAAGTGCTGAGTGAGTGCTCAATATTTGGTTTTTGTTCTTTCGCTCCATCCAGTCTCGGACTCTTTGTATTGCTCAGACAGTTTCAATGTATGTGCTTTTATGTAACACCTCTTTCACCATTTTTTCTACCAAATTTGTTTATCAGGCAGAGGATACCTGCAATATCTGGTCTTTGATTCATATTTGACTACTGTTTATTTTCTATCCTTGCATAAAAAGAACGGTGAGACGTTACTTCTGGGAACTGATAAAAAATTACCATTTCGTACTTTTGAGAACCAAACATTGTTTTTTCTGTTTATAGTATTTCTGTTTGTGTTTATGTAGTATTTTTGTAATTTATTTCCTGTGAGATTTGAAATGTCTTGGACATTTTAAGCTCACTTTGTGCTCTTGTCTTCCTCATGTACTGGTTTTGTGCTGGATATTGTGTCAATAACGACAAGCTTAAAGTAATTAACAACATTGATTATTACGAAATGAGTAATTATTGACTCATAGCTGAGATAGTTTAGACGTTCTTCTGTGTCTAGATGTACTTCTGTAAAAATCTATATAGACATGCATTACACATAGCTTGAGAATTATGACGTGTTCCAATCCAGGGACAAAGATATGACTTTTTCCTCTTCAGCTATCCCACGCACTAGATTTCAAGGGCATGAACCTGCATAATTTGTCATAAAATTAATTGTAGAATTGGTTATAAAGGTTCTATAGTTTGAGCAATTCTGTGCTTCACTTCTTAAAAAAAGTCTCATTTACAAGTCCTATTTGCTCATATACAAAACATTTTGCATGCTTCCGGCTGTCACCATTTCATTTTATCGTGTCTTTTTTATTGCAAATAACTGAAATTTACCATTTTCTGACGTGCAGAGGTGATACCTGCATATGTTATCTTGTATTTATATGATAATGTTTTGATTTCTGTATGCCTTACATTATGCAAATGCTTTCTATCTTTCCGATATAGCTAATGCATTTTGTTGCATTTATTTTCTTAATGTTGCTGTATTTCTTCCAATTCATAATGCAAACACGGTACTTCTGCAGGCCTTAACATGTTGCAGGCTACCCACACACATGCGAGTCTAAAATTTACGCATCTTTACAAGAATTGGGTTTTTTTTTTAAGAAAAACAAAATCAGCGTCTTCAGAGTACGCACATAACGATACAAAATCTGATTGCATTTTCTGGCTAAATTATACCTGAGAAAGTTCCTACCATTTTAATTAAAACATAATGCTTTCATTTAATGTTTACAATATGTCACAAGTTTTGAAGAGAAATTTGCGAACTGAATGAAAAATGCACAGAAAAGGCTTGTTTGAATGCACTTAAACGCTATATTGAATTTCACATTGAAAAATGAATGCGGAATATGTTTATAATGTGCACAAAAGCTACCGCAGTCTATGGTTGCATTTGTCATTTTTAGCATGTATGTGTAAATTAAAATATATATCACGTCTAAAGCTTGATATATATGCTGTAATAATGTTTTCTGAAGCGAGAGGGGATCTTTGCATTTCTTCGTAAGCGACGCCATACCGGCGACTTATAAAACATAAAAATCGTGGGATTTTCGATTAATTTAATACTTAACTAATTTAACGCTCCACGTGAGTTTATTCGAAATATTAGTGATTTTTATTAATATGATATGATCATAAGCTACAAAACTACTTCAATGTAATAAAATCATACCAAAAGCAAAATACTTGTATTGCCCAAATGAAAAAGCTCTGTCGTTTTGAATGAATATGATAATAAAATTCATTGGGCGAAAATGATTTACTAACCGACATTCGGGTATTTTTGGCCTTCAAGACGTTCATGATTCAATTATTTCAAATATTCCTTTCTCTGGTGACATGCGTTACCCCCACGAGGCCCTGTTCGCTTTGCGGTATAACATAACCAAAGGTATTCTTATGAAATTATAGTAAGTTAAAATATCGTAAAAGTGCTAAAATTGTTTTAAATTATGTAAAACGTTCGAAAATGTGATAGTTAACAAGTGTATGAGAAGTAGTTAGCAAATAATTGTGGAGAAAGATCTGAATAAACAAGAAATCATAAAAACACCTGGGTAGCTGGTCTCTCAACCATATCAATCGGCTAGAACAAAATCTGTTTGGTTTCACTGTCACCGTTTAAATGCTGATTTTTCAACAACAAAAATTTATGAAATGTTCACTTTACAAAACTGGACATTTTTTCTTGGAGTTTCGATTCTCACCCGAAAGAGGCTCTGTGAAAACTACAAAGACTCGAACCTACGACCACAAGGTCTGTTGAAATATCCGGTCTAAACTGTGATGTCACCATTGTAAAAAGCTGAACTGCATTAACCTACTCACATTCACGCATTTTGAAATATTTGCAGGCGATATTCATTAATTTGTCACGTAACCTTGACAGAGGCTCAGTTTTCACTTTTTCAAAAACGTAGATGGTTACTTTGATGGATTGCTTCATTTTTGGCTTAATAGCTACAGAAATATATATACTTGCACAAAATTCCGCCTTTACGCTGCAATTTAAGCAGGTAATTTAGCTCTGTAACCGATACCGCGTGTTTTGTCACACAAATTTCATAATATACTATGAATTTTATTAACGAGTGGTAATTTTCAGATTCATTGAATATCTCATTTGACAGATTTCCTTGTGCGAAATGCACCAGTGTCAAAAAGCAATTAAAGGGATGGTACTTCAAGTCTTAATGACAAACATACCAAGACTGGTGAAGTTTCAACTTAAACTTGCAGGAGAGACGAATGCAAATTCGAATGACAACAAAGTCATGGGAAGTAGCAGTAAGCAACAAAGTCATGGGTAGTAGCAGTAAGCAACAAAGTCATGGGTAGTAGCAGTAAGCAACAACATAGACTTAGTTGTTGTTGTTTTTCTCTGACTTCGGAAATCTTCAACACATCGTTTTGTTTTTTTGTTGTTGTTTTTTTCAAATACTAGTCTAGAAAATTCATAACAGTCATTGGTAAACATATAAAATATTTAAAGACCACAGCTTATAGCATTTTAAAGAAGTTGCTTTAATTGTAAGGTAAACAAATCCGTATAAAATGTCTCCGTGATATTTGGAATAGGAAATTAATAAAAGCTATTGCGATTGTGTTTGGACAGACATTTACAAAGGTTGTAAATTTGTTTTACTTTCCCCGGTTTTTTCTGTGAATGAAATTCTCTGCAAGGGACATGTTTATTTGACCAGCGAGCACTTCAAAGCGTTGTTTCACAAATAGATCAAATATCTCCCTCCTTCAGTAGCTCGAGGCAAGTTTCTACCAAAATGAAACAAAAGGAGGAGACCATAATTAACCGAAAAGGACGGCAATTCTGAAGCGTTTACGCCGTTTTATGTCTATACACTAGTCATTATTACCGAACCTAATTGACAAATACTTCATTGCCTGTAGGAAATTCAATTACTCCTAATGCATTGTCGACAATTTAGACTTAAGAAAACTGTAGGGTGCCGCCACATTAAATTTCATTTATTACATGGCACGAAGAAACAATAAATAAATAAAAGCTGGGGCACGTTTATAAACAGGAAGTTTGAATCTGTAAATACTGAGTTATTTCTGGGCTTGCTTTCATAAATAGTACCTCTGAAACTATTTTTTTGCACAATTAAACAAAGCAAAATCACTGACAAATTGGCACAGATTTGTAGCATTTCGCCTCTGTACTGAAGAATGTGCCATCACTCATCATACACCTGCATATGTGCATAAACTTCTCGTTCAAAACACATGACAAATTGAGATTTTACGTGATTAAGTTATAAATGGTAAAATATCGAGCATCGCTATATATATAATAAGATGTATTTAAATGATTTAAACCACTAAACTGAAAATACAGTGTTCTGTCATGTTCAAAATGCAAAACAATATGAGTTGAAATAAACATGTAAATCATGACAGGCCAAAAAATATAACCTCAGGGTTACAAGCCTTCGCCAAAACCAACCGAACTTTGATAGAAATATTTAAAGGTATTGTAAGATTGCCTTTTCTCTTATAAATGCAAATGCTGATACAAGAAGCACGCAGGATTAAAGTGTTTATTTTTTCATTCTTGTGTTTGTTCAAATGTTGTTACTTGAATGTAAAGCAGATATTTTTTGTTTGGCCTTTCAGGTAATGCAATTGATCAAGCAACAGGGTGATGGTTTTGTAAAGGTAATGTTTCAAGCCTTTGCAGATATACTGAATGAGAAAGCATTTCTCAAATTTAAACTGCATTCAATGTGATGCATTTTAGGTGCATATCCATAGCTGGCACACAGAGAATTTAATGAGGCGTGACAATCGAATGGTTCGTTTTCATGCCTGCCTTACAGTGCGGGGGAATTAGACATTTATTAGCATTTGAATGTTAAATAAAGATATACAATGCTGTAATAAGTATGCAAATATACATACTGGAGTCGTATTTTTTCAATTGATGACATTTCAGCGCGAGTAAATGTTATGTAAATGTTAAACATGCCATAAATTTCTAGTCACGTCAATATAGAGTATGTTTATCACAACCACACTTGCATTGTTATGGACATTATCATAATAGACTTCATCATCAGCTTAAGCAGTAGCTCATCGTTAGCATCATCATCATCATCATCATCATCATCATCATCAAAAACATAAACAAAAACTACAACATCATCAAACCGTATTAACAACACTATGGCTCATCATTACATTTTCCCTTATTGTTTACAGGAAAACAACATTATTTATAATTTAAAACTCATTTATGTAACTATGGTGAGAATGATTACATCAAGGATTTCGAAGATGATGACAATAACAAAAATGTTAGGAAAAAAGGGTAAAAAGTATTTGAATGATGACTTTATATGTTACTAAGTGCAAAATTGATGAATCATTACACCATTACAATTGAATGTTTTTATTCTATCTACTTATTACCATCAGCGAATCGATGAGAAAACATATATATTGGAAAAGAATCTTCTCAAACCCTTTGATCTTTGTTAGATAGGGATGCAACAATTGTTTTAAATCTGTCACCGCCTTGTAGTGGGTTATACAAAAAGTAAGCAAATGATAGCTTTGTTTTAAGCTGAAACGAGGGGGAAACATGAATGAAATAATTTAGTGGTTAATCAGATAAAAAAGAGCTTTCCATTTTTCACTTAGGTGATTGAAAATCGATCACTGAAAAATTGACTAAAAATATGTAAAGGATAGGCTATGAATGTGGTAATTTCAGTTTAGGTTCTGTTCCACATATTATTACATATCATATTAAATTAATTAACTTCCAAAATTTGACATCTGGTTACAAACTTATGAAATAAATACCTCAGAAAAAATCCAGGCCAAATTTTCTTATTTGAGCAAAAACAAAAGCTTTGACATTAATTCTGTCGAAAATCAAGATACAAATTAAGACAATTGTACTTCGGAAATATCATACAAGTGATATTCTATTCAACATAAACAGCTGAATTCTAAAATATGCATAGCAATGCACAGGTCACGAGTTTTTTGTGACCTTGTTAACACAAGATCCACAAATTTATGCTATTCATGCATTTTGTTTGGTGCAGCAGACGACAGACGCAGACCAACCACGAAGGTGGGAAATAATTACAAATTTTCTGCAAGACCAAATTAGGGTGTAAAGTTGCATATTTTCAAGGTTTTAAATGCACAATTTACGTAGATGGTACAGTGTAATTACATTTCGTAAGATGTAAGTTTCAACCTGACTATAAAATATCCTGTTTATTTTTCAAACCTCTCGTCGAGAAATTGATAACAACAACATATGCGACAAACTTTGAAGTCTAATTCCCTGCTATAATCATAAAAATTATATTCGCAGTGGGTCAGTTATTTTATGTTTCCAAATAGCTAAATGAGAATACATTACAAATGTACTTAACATAAAATGCAATTGTTTTTCAAGAATTTCAGACTGAAATGAATTAGTTTGCAACACACAAGTGTCAGTTATCCATAAAAAAATATGAAACATTACAAAACCTTACCTCAGCGATTAAGCACAGTAAAAGTGCGACAGAAGAGATACACTGCATGTTTCCTATATTCTTCTATTTATCCACTTCTTATGAGAAAATACTCCAATAAGTTACTCCTGATTTTACAAAATTAAACGCACAAAGCTTATCCAATTTACCGTCACTGAAAACCTATTCTACATTTTTTCCTTCTATTTAACTTTCAAACGTAATCCATGCACTCTCCTTTAACGCATACAATCCATCTTCAAATGTTAGTTTCCCAAGAAAACTAAACGCCCGTAATTTACGTCAGGTCCGTTGCAAGAAGTACCATGTTTTATGACGTACTGTTTCTAATATATCAAAAATTGTCATAAAATTGTGTATCCAAGTCAAAAAAGAGAACCTGTGCCGTCACTTTCGAAGATTTATTATCCGCAAGTGTGATGCTGTATACTCATATAAAGCAAAGCATTCAGGAAAAACTCCAATAAAAGTAGAGTGTTTGTTACATTTTCTTAATAATAGAAATGAGAATTAAAATTATCACTGTATTCACAGAAGTAGTTTAAGAACTATGACTACAATAGTTCTTGCTGCCCACTTTTGACAATTATTTAAAATCCAGTAGTTAACTGTACTGAACATCAAAACGTTTATCAATATTTTGTTTTCACCAAATTTAATTATTTTTAATAATAAACTTAATATTATTTAAGATGTATACATCCAGTGAACACATTCGTTGAAATGGAAGTCCGATAAGTCCTTTCCGCAAAAGCAAAGTGTTGAATGTATGAAACTCTATCGCGAAATGGTGAAACACCGAAAATCACCAATACCTGTTTACCGTATGGTTTACCTCTTTAATACTTTGCCGGAGAATGAGTTAAAAGTTTTATATAAGATTTTAGATCTTTTTTTCCGCTCGATAGTTTCGGTTGGTCAGCGTATATATAGTGAATGAAGGTATATGGCGTTGGATCAAATACTGACATTTACTTTCAAGGCATACGTCTACGGCTGTTTTATCTCTTTTGGTAGAAATGTTTTTAATTTGTGTTGTTAAGTAGTGGATTCTCAATGAAGGTTTTGAAAAAAAGGTTCATAAGAAAATAAAAGTAAGCAGGTGTAGTGGTGGGGAATAAAGAAGCTAGATTTTTAAAAGCTGTCAAAATAAATAGGGTAAACCAGATAGCTTTGTTTAATTTAAAACAACTGTCGGAAAATAAATCCCCTATCAACAATTTTATTTGTATCTTTTAACTTCAGAATAAGTTTTGTGTGTGTTTTCCGAAATTTAAATCTTTTTTTTTTGTCTGTAAATTATTTGTTTTTATAGAAAAAAAAGAAAACTAGGACAACATTAATTCTGTTGATGTGAAAGATTCCAGTGAACTGGAGTTGATTGTAGGAAAAATATTATAACAAGTATGTTTATAGATTTTTAGAGTGGTAAGTCTAAACTGCAGTTTAAAGTAAGTTCATACGGACTGTAAGCATGTTATGAAGTCTATAAAACTGTTTAAACCACCAAGTCGTTTGGCTTATTATTCTTGTTCCAGTGACTTAAGGTCAGAGGCTCGAGAACCACTTCTGATAACAGTAACTGTAACAAATGATTGCCTACTTTGAGAACTGAGATAATTCCATTCCGCAAGAAAAGTATGTATATTCAATTTTATGAAAAACAATTAACTGCTGTTAGCAGAGGAAAAAAGATCCTTCAGCTTTCATAAAAAAGGCGTTTTTAGAAAAGTTCCGACATTAGTCAGTCACCAGGCCATCATATACTCAAAAACCAACACGGGATTTTTGCATATGTTGGCATCAGCCCCATAGTCAAAACCAACTCTGGGTTTTCGGGTTTGCTGGCGTCAGGCCGATATCTACTCAAAACCAACACTGGATTTTCGGGTATGCTGGCATCAGGCCGATATCTACTCAAAACCAACCAGGGATTTTCAGGTATGCTAGCGTCAGGCCCATATCTACTCAAAACCTACTTATGTTATAATATTTATGTTATATCTACTCAAAACCAACACGGAATTTTCGGTTATGCTGGCGGTAGGCCGATATCTATTCAAAACCAACACGAAATTTTCGGATATGCTGGCATGAGGCCGATATCTACTCAAAACCAACCACGGATTTTCAGGTATGCTAGCGTCAGGCCGATCTCTATTCAAAAGCAACACGAAATTTTCGGGTATGCTGGCATCAGGCCGATATCTACTCAAAACCAACACGGAATTTTCGGGTATGCTGGCGTTAGGCCGATATCTATTCAAAACCAACACGAAATTTTCGGGTATGCTGGTATTGGGCCGATACTTGTTAGTGAGTCATGATAAAAGAAAATATTGTTAAAATCTATCGTCCGAATAAATGGTTACGTAACAGCGTATCTAAAGATATGGAAAGTAGTTACTTAGGTAACAGTTTGACATATCACTAAAATCTTGAGTGCATTTTTTCTTTTATTTCACAAATTTATTTTGATTTTATGATTTTGGGTGGATTTTTGCATAATTTTATTGCCTCTAGGTTATCAGTTATTTGCGTATGATGGACATTTTTATACTTTATGCAAAAAAAGGGAAATGTAGGGAGGTCTGTTTCAAAGTGTAGGCCACAGTAACCTTAGGTAAATTATCTATCTTTTTTTCAGGGTTTTTTTCTAAACCATTGTATTAGTATTTGTTTTTGATGATTTTTTTCACAGTTAATCTTCACCAGAAAAGCGGGGCTTCTGTGTGCTCCTAGCTCTCTTTGCCTCTCAAGACAAGTGTTCAATCTTGGGTGGTGTCTCATGAGCGATTTTTCATAGAGAACTCTGGCAGTTTCACCAGGATATATATGTCAATAAGTATTTATATATTGTAAAAGCACATTAATAGTGAAATATTAAATCGACTCCTGTGAAAACTGTGCAGTATATAATACAGAGGGTTTCTGCATCTCCTTCTAAAATACAGACCGACCCGAAACAAATATTAAGACGAAACAAAAAATGTTATGAACCTTACATTATTTTTAGTTTATCTTCTGGATTTAGATAGATGAACAATCTTTACGATGACTTAAGCTTTTTGTGTTTATTTTGTATAAAAGACAAATATCTGATTAACGCATTGATCTTTGTAATAAAACTTCAGAGAGAAGAGCTATTAAATATAATTACCAGAGATTTTGTAAAGATAAAACTTAAGATTGTGGGAACTTAACAACAGAACTTGGCGTCAAATTGCTCAGATTTTGGACTTCCGTTGAGGCAGACGAGATTGTTAGCGATATAAAAATCGCCAGACGGTGACGACTCTTTGTGCGTTTATTTTACTGTGTGTGACAATGACCAGTGAAAGAAAGTGCTAATTGAAAATGACAATGCTTCATTAAGCAATATTGTCCGCTATGACAAATTGTTGTATTCGCTCAATATTGTCCAGTATATCAGATTTTTGTATTCGTTACAAAATTATGTTTGCTTGTGTCACCAAGAGAGAAAAGTGTCTGGAACGAAAACAAGAGAAATGGTATCTATCTTTCAAGGTTTGTTTATCGTCGGTACAGGTTGCCAATAAGACCATTTCGAACCGAATCCAATTGTTTTTTTCTTGTTTATTTCATATACAGTGTAACTCAATAAACAGAAAACATTTTCCCTTTTTGCAAATAAATCCAAAAACAGAAAGAAAAGAAAGAACAACAACAACAGAAGATTGTTTCTGTAAACTGAGTAGTAGAACAAAAACAGGTCGACAGAAACTATCTACCAATTATCTCATTGGTAGCCAGAATCGGTTGACAAAATTAATGTCTTTAAACAAGAATACATTTCTCCTCCCTATAGCTGTTGCTTTAGAAGTGTTCTCAAGATATTTTGCTTTGTTGTAGTCGTTCTTGCCTTTTACCGGATGTTTAAGACACATGAACGCATAAATCTTACAACAAATTTAGGTTAAAAGCTATAATTAGTGCAATAGGCATTTAACAGGGCCAAAAATTCAAAAGAACGGTGCACCAACAATGGGGGAAAAGCAAACATGTCCAATGACCAACAAAAACATCAAACAAGGGTTTCGGACATTTAAACTAATGTAAAATTGGTGTTATGATATGGAAATACAACACGATATGGCGGACTTTGATGGAAATGCGTCCATTATTAAGGCGGTGTACACATTATCGCCTTACAAATGTGCATGTCCAACTGTCCGTGCCGGACATTAAACACGCATTATTGATGTCTTATGTTTAAATCAAGTGATTTAGTACCTCTTGTTTCGACTAGTGGTCACTACTGTAAGACAGTGAACAGAAACATGTTTTTGGTTACTAACAACGTAATTTATGTTTTTTCGTTTGCATAGTGAGGCAAAACAGGTTACAAACTGCAGTTCCACTTGTAAGGCATATACATAAGACGGTAATTAATGGCATGCTCAGCAAAACTCATTTTATCACATAACAAACTATATTTCTGATTCTATATAATCATTGAGTATTACACACGTGTAATTTCGTGGCGCACTTCGTTCAATTTCACTTCATATACTTGCAACGAATTGTTTCTATTTACCGTCATTTTCTGAATTTGCCTACATTTGACTGTTCTCTTTTTTTATCTTAAAGTGTTTCAGTGTAATTCGATAAAATCCGACATTTAATCAAAGTATTTTCTTGATGGAGAGTGTGCTACTAGTCTTCATTAAAATGGATACAGCTTTGGCAAAATTCATCTTATGGCTATTCTTGTCATGATAAAAAGAACTCGTTCACATTTCATATGAACTTTTGTTCAACTAGTCCTAGAAAAAATGTAATTCAGCTCGCCATAGTCGCTAGAACTCGTTGAATTAAAGTATATGAAATGTTTACTCCTTACATAACCTGTTTACAAGTACACATGTACAAAAGTGTATATCTTATGGCATGTCTCATTATGCACTTTAGACAACACAGTTATAGTGATGTTGTTATAGTGCTTGTCCATTTAGTGGAACTCACTTCATAATAGTGCAAGGACTTTAGTAAACTTTTTATTTGGTTACCAGCAATCTTATGGCGACATTATATTCCGTTTTATTTGAAGACATGTTCTTAGAATTCCATTATTGCAACGACGATTGGTCAAGCAGATTTAAAGCTTAAAAATTTAAACTTTGAGAAATAACAACCTAACCTTACCAATAAATGTCTAAACCTAGTAGTTTTATTAGATCAGGGTCTTTCAAATAGCAAAATGCTATTTGAAAAACCCTGATTAGATGTAACAGTGAACAGAATTTACAAATATGAAAGTAACGAGAAAAAAGGAAAGAAAAATATTTTCAATGGTTGGTTTGCATGAATTATGAAAGCATAGATAGACAGTTCGGTGCTTTTGGTGCTTAAACTAAGGGATGTATGCATAATAACATGTTAACCCTTACCATGCTGAATATCTGAAATAGACTTGTCCATCTTTCATTTTGGACAGATCCTTTAATTCTTTATGGGGGAACTTACTGAAAATTAACTGACTGAATGGCGAATAGTGCAGACCATGGTCAGACTGCACGGATGTGCAGGCAGATCTTCGTCTACATTGTCGCAAAAGCTGAGTCAATTCTAGTAGTCTAGTTTAAACAAATTTATTTACATCGATTTGGAAACAAGTTCTTGCATCTTTCATTAACTCCGCTCGATGAATTTCTTAAAAGACTTCACAACATAAATGGGGAGACCTAAAGACCTTCAGTATGAATATAAACAGTTTTGTTGAAACTTACATGTATTATGTAACATTCGATGATGAAATTTGTTTAAAATGTAAGTTTCCAAATAATGTTTTAGCTTCCAAGCGATAAAACAGGAAAAGATGTTACAATTTTTCAGTCATTTTATGTTGCCTGTAAGTCTGGCTTATCATCTAATGTGAAGTGTTGTAATTGCTAAAAACAGTATCATGGCGGAACCGTCTGAAAAATTATAATATGTAAAAAGTAATGATAATGCCACAGAAAAACGTAGAAATGCTAATTCAGCAACCATTACTAATGACGTCACATAATGCTTCACTTCCTTCAGTCCTAAACATTTTTATGCAATTAACGCTCAAATGGAATCTTTTCTTTACAATTATCAATTTCTTTTCCTTTTCTTATTTTTTTATATCAGGTACATGATTTCTTCGTACATGAATTATAAATGACAAGAAAATGGAGTAGTATCATAAAATAAATCTTAAAAACACTAAAAGCTAGTACTCGCCTGGAGCACAGCAACCTTCGACGGTTGAATGAAACAATCGTACATTACCTGACAGCGTGATGTTGCATTATAATTTATAAGACAGGCACACAATTAATGTTATCGAATGCAAAACAAGACGCATTTATGTCTCAAAGAACAATTGCCGCCATTTTGATTCCTCGAGATTTTGCACCCGATAAGGCTATGTGTAAATTGTCAATGATAATTTGTTTCAACGTTTTGTTTGTCGTTGTCGTCATACAATATGATGACAAGATTAAAACCACAGATCTAAAGAAAACATAAGATTGTGTCACTGATAATTGATCCCAGAGGGAATCTCGCGTCACTTGGGTAGAATTATTACTAATTGTTGGCTGTTCTGTCAGCTATCGTTTGATTTATGAAGGTTTTCTTCGTATAAAATTCATAAAGGTTGCCATTTTTGTCAAATGTTTACATAATAAAAAAGTTAACGGACAAAATAGATTTTCAGAGACAGAATGACAGTGAAGGAATACAGGTTTTCTTTTCTCCTTATTTCAAACCAACTGCAATTCAACAAAACGTAATCAGTGCTCCGGCAGTAAGGCATTGTTCCACACAATGGACTTCCTTTTGGATATAAATCATTTCAGTCATTTAAATGTCCAAAAGATTTAACTTTCTAAGTATTAAGAGTGCGGGCCCTCTTTTTTGTGAGCCAAACAGAAAATTCTTTTTTTTCAGCCATGAAACTGACAGGAACTTGAGAAATTTTGATATAAGCAAGATATAAGCCCCGACCCCACCCCACCACCACCGGAATGTAAAAAAGATAGTAAAAAACACTAATGTATATGACAAGCACATTAGCACACCTTTTTTTCCACCATTTTCTCAGAAGATCTATAAAAACCATGAAAAACAACATGCTGTTTCATATTGTTGTGTATGAGACTATTTTATGTAATCAATGTACAAATTAAAACACTATATGTTCTTCAAACGTACATTTGACTTTCACTAAATAGCTTGTATTTTGTTTTTCTTCCGCAGAAGAACTTCAAGTTTTACGGACGCTTGCAAGCACGCTTGCAGCAGACGGTAAATTATAAGAAAACGGTGCCCTGGTGTAAGTTAGGTGTTCGTTACATGCGAAAAGTAAACACTATATATGTAAGGAATGCAATTAATTAAGTTTGTCTGTAATGAAACATAATTGTAAATTTATTAATGAGCTAATAGCATAGTGTAGTGTGATATTATTGTAAGAAAATTGAGAAAAACCAGCGTAATAAAATGTTATATATAACTATAAAACCTGATAGAATTTTTTTCTTACTCTCTTACTTACTTATCACTTATAATTATTCTTTTATGAAACGATGGCTATCAAATCCCTGTATGCTATATATTTTGCGAATTATGTATTCATTAACGATAACACAACTGTAATAATTGTAATGGAAGTACTAGTACAGAAATGTAAATCAGGCGTCATTAAGGGAGAGAAATACATTGAGAGGAGGGTCAATATACGCTAGAGCATTGTGTTTTAACGAATGATTTTTTTAGTCCATTTCTATTTTATCGAAATTGATGAATCCTTAATGTCAAATTTTTCAGACATTTTAATACTGTGCGAAAGTAAAGCTAATACTGTCGCGTAACACTACCTCACCTGTAAGACCAGATCAAAATATCTCGTACTCTTCTATATGAAACCATTGATAGTAGTCGAATTTCCCGAATCAGATGGTTGACACTATTCTTAAATTCCGACTCCCGAGTTTTAAATTGTTTAAAAACGGTAGCAACGCCCGCCATACATGGTATTTCACTTATCTAATGTGAAAAATCTTACAAAATTCGTTCCAGGGAGCCCCGGATAATGTGTTAGGCAATACCAATGTTCACATACCTGAATATAAGTCGAAACCACCGTTCTTGATCAGTGGGACTTTAAAATGATTTCAAATCAGTCACCATAACTTCTGCTGGACTATTACTAGATTTAAAAAAAAAATGTTCCAAAACACCATTATTTATTGTTTACTACCTGCCTTTTATAGTTTTTAATTTAAAAAAATTATGTTATTCAGCCATATTTTTTATAACTTGCTCTCAACTAGCTTTCACTTCACATTAAAACGCTTTTAAGTAATAGATCACTCTGTAAATTGAAGTTATGAATCAAAAGTCACAGAAAATGATTTGTGATCGAAGTCGGGTAGTCGCGAAGTTCACTTTATTTGCTATAGAACACGATTTGGGATTGTACGGATTTCTTGCAGTGATGCATTGCTATTTTTGTTTGCCTTGTTTTAGATTTATATGTTTACTCATATTGTCATGAATATAAATGAATTATGAAATAAACTTATACTGATTACTTTTATTGTTTGTATTTATTTGTTTGATGTTTTGACAAAGAGCTCCACAATGCCGTGTGAATTGGCAATACTAACGTAAAATGTAGTAGTTGTTGTTGAAAAAAAATGTTTTTGAATCTGACTATTTATTGGGAAAAAAATGAACAGTGTAACTGCAATATATCTAAATATCAGAAAATATATGGAAGACTGGAAAACCAACACGAGCTGGCTCACCGTTAACGTATGTCCAGTCCATTCGAGTGTCATACAGCAGCGTCAGGTTCAGAATTTTAAAACCATAAATCTAAGATATATCGAAATACAAACCAAAAGGTGACAGAAGTAGAATAATACTTTACATTACTGAGGTCTACTTTCATAGTCATAATTCACAAACTTTTTTCAGATAGGTATGAATTATGTGACATCTTCGTTATAGAGTCAAAGAGGGTCATTTATATGACGAGATATGATGGTTTATGAGGGTTGATGATGTTACAGACTCCACACTAACCCTGACTTGATGTAGGTCCATCGCGTGAAAGTTACCTTTTTAAAACGGTATGTGCTTATATGCTTAAAGCTGCTAAATTTCTAAAATGGACTCGTCCATCATTAAGTTTGGACGGAATCATTTATTATTTACAGGGGTATTTCTAAGAATAAACAGAAGAAAAAACAGAGACTTTAGAGAGAGCTACAAGGGGCAAAATAACTTTAATCAGAAAAAAGAGTATACTGACCTCTTTACTTTAGTGGTCGAGGGGATAGAGCGGGGTTTCGGACATCACTGCTCGAAGAACAGGTGAAATCCTTTAGTGACTTTCTGCACACATTTAGCAATACTGGTAATATTCAGGAACCATTCATTGAGTGACATTAATATAAGCTGCAAGAAATTGTTTCCAAGTCGATGTGAAAAATAGATTTAAAACTTTGAAAAAAAACTTCTGTGCAATTTTCAAACTTTATTTCGTTTTTAAGGCAGTCCAACGTTCTGCGGTGATTAAATTTACAGTCATTGAGAAAGTTTCTGTTGATAGAATGATGTTTATCGAAGAGTGCATGTGTTGTGCAATTAATTTTAACGACTTGCACTGAAGGTCATTATAATCAAACCATAATCACTGCAAGATTAATTAGACAACAGCTAAAGTATGACTCACAGTTAACAAAGGCAACCTTTATGCCTGGTTCTGATGGCTGTAACATATATTTTACTGTGACAGTAGCCCATTTTCCGTCTATAACGCTAATCAGAATTCCTATGGCTGGTAGCTTTCACTATGTTGCAAGAAATTACTAAAGGTCCACAGGTCTTCAAGCTCGAAACGACAATAACAACGCAAAACACTGTTAAAATTTCTGTTATGAAAAGAGGACATGTGGTCCCTTTTCCCACGATGAAACACAAGAAACACAAATAAAACAGAAATCATATGCTTGCTGGTCTAAGACCAATCACATAATTTTATAATCAAATTTCGTCGCACCGTGTGTAAAATAACCCTTGAAATAAGTATTTCTTGCACATTAGAATCTTTTCAATGTTTTCCTTTCTTATTGAAAGGTGTGATTTGCACGGAAGATTATGGACATAACGCGGCAGTACAAACATCTGCTGATTGTCAAACTTAAGTACCAAATGGGAAAACGCAAATATAAAACACATTACATGTGTCTAAATAAATCTGCGAAAATTGACAGTAAATTGTATCTGAAAATGTGTATTCAATTACAGCATCCAAACAACATTTTGAATAATATCAACATTAACATGCAAAATGTTGTCAAATAAGGCATGACTACGCAACTCTAGTATCTTGTTAGAAACACCTGCACACCATATAGACTCTGGCCCGAAAACAAACGTCTCTTTCAAAGCGATCTACACAGATTGTGAATGGAGGCCTCTATCTATGATATCTTTGCATCCATTAGTATTAACATGTATTTGATTCAAATTCTTTGAACAAGAGTACAAAATGTATCACAACATACACCACCGCTACCGGTCTTAATTCAGTCTTGCGCCGTTCTGTTTCGGATACAAAAATTCTAATTACCCTGCGCCACATGTTTTCTCCAGTTTTCGGGAGCACGACACTGGGTAGATTACCTGAACACGGACGGATGTGGCGTAGTTTTTTCAATTGATACACCTCAAGTAATCCGATTAAGATGAAAGATTCATTCATGGGAAATTATTTGATAAACTACCGAGCATTACATTCCGTGAGCATCATTTAATATGGGTAGTTTGTCTGTCGTACTGAGAGTAAAAAGGCAACACACACGGTATTCATTGATAAAAATGATACTTGAGCACGAAGCTTGAAATCAACATTGCCATGGTGAATATGTCAAAACTGTTGTATCAGGGTGCTAAAAAATACGTCTTTTTAGTGAAGTTTACGCATCGGTGAGCAGGTCAAGACTATTTTGTTCGATGAAATCTAGGTATACCGGACTTGTAAGTAAAGTCGTGCCTACTTTACCGTACAAAACATAGTGCTCGATAATAACTAATAACTGCTTTTTTTGCACATAGTGTTCGACAGTCACCTTTTAAGTTATAGTTCCCTCATTTTCTATCTTTTAGGTAATTGTCATGTGTATATTGTTATTTATTCTCATGCAGTTGACGGCTTTTTACCAATGAAAATAATTGTAAATATTCATTCGGGATAATTTCCGAGTATACTGCCACAAATTTGATTGGTCTATTAGGTAGTTCAAAAGTCTGGTTATATGTAAATATTTTCATGATAGGATTGCTAGTCTGTTCAAAGCCAGAAGGTTTATCACGGCGAATGAGTCAAAATAAAGTATTATTGCGGGAAATCAATATCTTATGTGTGAGTAAAACATACTTGCCTCGTGACTTTTAGTCACAATATATGTAAACTCGCCCCATATCGAATGATTATGGTTTTGTGAGTGAAATAGCTTTACGAATAGACAAAAATATGTAGTTATGCTATTTTTGGATTCATGGATATATTGTGCTTTTTTTCATATATCTATAATTCGTTTTATCTGACTTAAAACTGGTATGAAAATCATTACTGTTATAAGCGGAAATGATGTGTATTTCTTCTGTTTGAAAAGTGTGTGATAGATTTAAAGCTTGAACCTACATTTCCATAGCAAGTCAAAACACTTCTGTAGCAATGAAAATATGTTTTGTTGTTCTGTCGTTATTTTGTAATATTATATAAAACCATACATACAAATTTTGTCCAAAATCTTCAAATTTTGCAGTGTCGACCTTCTGAAATATATTGTAGTGTCTTATCAAACCTCTTTTTATACCGATTTCATCACATTCCTCCTTATTTTGTCACATATCACTGACAAGTGCCAGCAACAATGATTTCTGACATCTAGAGAAATAATACAAATGAATGAAAAGGACTTCTTTCAAGTGCCCTCTTTGTCCATATAAGGTAAATTATCTGAAAGTTTAAGGAGTGGGAGAAATTTTCGAGGAGGTGTCGTGTTTCTTCACTGTAAAATGAAACCTGTAACCCCTGAAACTTTATTTAGCTAAAGTGTACACTCAAAAAGGTTGTTCTACCGGATGATAGTGTAACAAAAGCGTACGTTCAAGTTATCGACATATCTTAGTCTGAAGATATATTTTTCATTATGAAAACAGTGGTGGATCACTGATTCACTTGTAACGCACAGAACTTATAAAGCATGGTGCGAGATTGGTCACCCGTTCTACCACTACTAGTTCTAATTGTCTTTCAGCCGAGACATTAAACCGAGTTCCCTGATATGGGTGATATACAGATCCAGGAGTGTCTCTGGTATTGGTTGTCTTCTATCTCTTGCTCTATCATCCAAAACTTAGCTAACGTCAGGAACGTCCGTCTTATGGTCAGTCGGTACCAACGATAAACAAACTCAGATTAAATAGGTTGGCATAGACTAAATCTCGAAGACCAAACAACTTTCATGTCAATTTTATCAGTGTAAACTGTTAAAAAAAAGTCAATATGCGCAATTTAATTCAAATGTGATTCAATGATTGCTTTCGAAATACTTAAAACATCATATGGAATGATTCAAGGATATTTTTATTTGTTTCTTAAAATAATTTCCTGAAATTCCTCTAAACTTTTCGAGTCAAGGTAACAGGTTCTTTTGATTGGCATATAAGACACCAAACAGTCTGGTTAGAACTTATTTTATGACTTTATACACCATACATTCTCTAAAGATCTGATTAAAAATTTCATTTCTGTAGTAAATGTGAATAAAAGAAACTGGCTGCTCTGTTTGACTTATCTATTTTATTGCGTATGAAATTCTGTTAAACGAATTGCCAGACTGCCAGAAACAATCGGTGCGTATTTCTCTCAAGATACCTTACAGAACACCACTGAGATTTTGTTAAAAATCAAATCACTCCTTGTGTATTAGAAAACAGTGATTTAAGAAAAAGTTGCATTCAGTATTACAGCCCCTAGCAACCTGCAGAGTTACTTCCCCTACCGTAACGATAGATGCTTGTATTGCAAGCTGTTTTTCACGAACTCTGTTAAAAAGAATAGTTCAAGGAATTAAGATTTCCTTAAGTAAAATTATACATACGTATACCGTGCCGTCATCGCCGAGGTGTAAAAATAAGTAACAAGTTTTAATAGCTCAATGTCAAGGTCATTCTTTGCTAGATACCTGGGTGTTTCTTCTGGCTTACGGACATAGCATGGCGCAAAAGCTGACACAAAAGGTGGCACGAAGCCTAGTTTGTTCACACCAACTATGATCCAAAATAAACAGAAACCGCTTTGGTCAAAGACGGACCTACGCAAGACATTATCTCCTCGCCTTTATGGTCATTTATTGGCGTTGGTTTAAATCACCAAAAAGTTCTAATTCACAAGTTGACACACAATCGTTTTACACAGCATTGGCACAAGTATTAATCTCAGTATTATCTATGTCCAAATAAGACACAGATTAACCTACAGGCTCGACCCCTCAGCCTGGCTAAATCCGAAAGATTATTAACTGGTTGTTAATCTATTAATCTTAAATGAGTCGGTATTAAATCACAATTTGTGACAAATGCCTCTTACAACACCGAAATATCTCGGTGCCACAGGTATGAGGATCGACAAATCTCGACTTTTGTTCCTCACTTATTTATCGTTTTACAGCAGATTATAAAATGTTTTTGCTGTAATAAATAAAATAAAAACTTTTCAGCAAACGTCAGCATTTAAACTCTTGAATGATGAATTGCACGGTGGGAATTTATTTATAAGAAATGTTTTGATCATTCCATTACAGATGCATTTAGAATCATTTTCAAACTCAAAGCTTTCAAGATAAGTGCAAATCATGCTGCAAGAAAGATTGCCGAAAAAGACCTAAATGCTCCTTGCACCTAAACCCTTAGCCACGTGTTTTGGAGATCGCAGTTTGAGGAATTTCGGTCTGTGAGTTGCACGTCGCTTTTCATCAACCAAAATTATGATTAACTGTCACAGTCAGGAAAAATGTCAGGTGTCAGTAAGCGATAGGAGAATGAAAACATAAGCGAGATCTGGAATCTAACACAAAATCAGTTTCAAGGTAAAAAAATTATCTCTAAGCAAGTCTTTTACAAACCATATGCTAGCTATGAAGGTTATTTTTGAAACCATACATACCGGTGTACATGTACATGCTGAAAAGAGGTATTGGTCCTCTTGGTATAATTGTCATCACACGAGTCTCACTGCGTTAGCTTTTATTTTGTTTTCTTACAAAAAAAATGGATCTGATCAGAATAGTCAAGAATTCAGCGTACATGATTTCAGAAAACGGTTTTCTTGACCACCTTAATACTATTAATTTTCAAGAAAATCTAAGGGCATTGACAACAGGAACGTGTATCCCTCACTTAAAATGTCTGTAAAGATGTACGCTGCACAGCTTCGTGAGTTTCACACGGTGTCGAGCTGACGTGTAGCTGTACGTATATCACGAGGTGTGAAGCTTTTGTACGTTTGAAGCTGTACAACTGTACGTTTATCACAAAATGTGAAACTTAATATGTAGTTTTGAAGCTTAAGTAGAACTGTACGTTCAGTACAACTACACGTGCATCACAAGGTGGGAATCTCATGTAGGTTTGAAGGGTAACTACAGCTGCACGCAAATCACGAGGTGTGAAGCTTCTGTAGGTTTAAGGCTGTACAACTTTACGTTTATCACAAAGTCTGAAGCTTGGTATGTAGTTTTGAAGCTTAAGTAGAACTGTACGTTCAGTACAACTACACGTGCATCACAAGGTGGGAATCTCATGTAGGTTTGAAGGGTAACTACAGCTGCACGCAAATCACGAGGTGTGAAGCTTATGTATGTTTAAAGCTTACGTTTTTAAATGATTTGAAGAGAAAAACAAGTTACGTGCACAAATTCTATCAAAGTTTACAGTTCAGTTGTAAATGGCATAAAGATGGTTTCCAGCGAGTTTTCCGATGTTTGTACTCATGCCCAAAAAGTAATTGATACTGTGCACTGGTAATTAAGAAACCGCACGAGGCTGGACAAAGAAAATTATAGAAAACCTTTCAGCAAAACATAGAAATAGATGACAAAACAGAAGCTATTCTTATTTTGATATATTCTTATTGTCTCAAATGCGGTAGGGTTGCGTCCAAAATGTACGAATGTTACTATTCTTCATTAATACATGATATATATGCCGACATTTAAAAGAAACACTAAACAAAATGATATTTCATCGTGATTCAGTTTACAAGCCACACATAAGTATTGAAAATAAGTTAAATAACAAGTACTCCAAAGAAGATAATCCGATTAATTATGGAATGATTAATTGCGGTGGCGCAAAAAAGGACAATTATTAAGCCGATGACAGGGTCTGTAGTGGGGGTCTTTGTCCAAATCCTCAGTATGACCACCTATCTTTAAACCATTATACTTCAATTTTTGGATCCTAACCACAAAAGTAAGGAAATTGCTTGTTGTCACGAGACCTCCAAAAAAGCGAATCGCTTTATCATTTGATACAGATAATGTACCATACTAGATAAGTTTACATTTAATGGGCAGGCTTTTTAATTGGTCATTGGGTTTTATTATAGTTTCGAAATTTGCCGGTAAAAAAGGTGACCGTTTGCTTCGGATGGCAAAGTGTTTTAAATGTGACTTGTTAGAAAATATAAGGCATCATGGATACACTTAATTTGAAAATTTTAAAGAAATAAAATTAAGCATGTCAAATAATGTCGCGTAACGTAATTTATTTCCCGCCAAAAATCCGCCAGCTATGTGTTCATTTCCATTATGTTGGTCAACGTAGAAGAATTCAGAAAAAATGATACATGTTTTGCTTTAAACTGCATTTATTATCTAAGTTCATCAATTAGTCTTAGAAAAATAGTGTCATTTAGCTGTAAATCTATGTAACAGGACAACTGTGGTTATCTGTGCTTTTTAGGCTGTATACAAGGGAGACAATTTGTTACTGACTTTTGTATCACGTGAATCTGACTTACCGAACTTCTACGTGAAACCACATCGACACTTTACAATTGACAGATCCATTATGAATCAGCATTAGAACTCAGTAATTGTGCAAATCTCGCGCACCTGTTGTCTATATCCGTCTGAGTTAATTGTCTATGGATCCGTCTGAGTTAATTTATCAACGGTATCGATTGCCCAAATGACCGACGCCCCTCAGAATTTAGTTGTTTTAGGTTGTGTGGGATAATGTGAGATACAGAAAGGATCCATTTGCAGAGACACCACTGTTTTTTCCCATGTTTAGTGTATAGCACTGATATATGAACCTTGTCTAGAATATGGTGCGCGTCCAGCTTATTCTTACTTGCATTTACCCGATGGAAATAAAAATAACTTAATTCAAAAAATAGTTAAGATACATTCTACAGTAATATCAGAAATTCCTGTTGAATGAATATACAAAATATAAAAGAAACCTAAAGTGCTATCACCACCGTCAGTTCCCATTTCATGTACATTCTGCCCCATGATTTTGAGAGATAAGCATTTGTTCGTGTTAGTTTCATTTTTTTTCCAATATAGCATTAGGAAATCGAAGTCAAATGTAAAATCAGTAAAAATCATTATCTATGTACATACAGTTGTGCATAATAATTCTTTACGTTGTCCTCATTTGAAGAGCTTGGAACATTCAGCTAACTAACAATTATTACACGAAGGTATCAAGTCTTTTCAACCCATAGACGTTTCATCCCTAGTCATTTCTCCTCTAGTCGTTTCTTATCTATTCTTATGTACTGATAAAGTATGTGTGAAATGTTCTAGTGTTGCATTGATTGATATGATTGCTGAAAGTTGTGTGCAGTTGCAAAGTAAACAAATTTATGATGAGAAATACTCACTTCGTTACCAATAAAATACTTTAGAAATAAATAAGATGAATATTCCACTTGTTACTTAATTTTTTTCTGATTAAAATTTCATTATTTACTATATCATGTAATGCCACTTATTAATTAATGACTAAAAGCTTAGGGAAACTTAGCATTATGATATTAAAGAGGTGAACTCACTCTGATTAATATAAAACATAAACCATCGATAAATTCCTACATATCAACATCCCAAAATGCAAATGATATTATATTTGATTGATTTTTTTATCAGAAAATTTCATCTTTACAATGCAAATGATTCAAATTTATATGGGGGAGGTGGGGTGTGAAGCGTCAAGGGTTTAGGAACGTGAAATAACCATGGGCGAAATGTCCAGGGAATGAAACGACAAGTAATATTACATGAAACAATGCCTTTCCTCGATCTTAAAAAAACAACAATTACATACAGCCGCCGCGCTAACAAACATAATTAAATGAGCCATTTCATACAAAATTCTGCTTCATGTGTAAGCAATTCCCAAATTACTACTAGCCAGCGCATATCAGTTACTTCCCTTTGTGATAGCAACGTCATTTGTTCCTTTGGCAATTTGAATCAATGGCCTACTGGAAATTTGTAAGTTAAAGCTATGTAAGTAGTCAAACTGAAATTTGAAAAAAGATCAATTTGCTCTAGAAGGAAAACAAACATTACCAATCGCTCTTCGTAACTTAGTTATTGAGGAAAAATTACTCCCATTGAATGACTGAGATAGGATAAAACGGCCCATACATAAACTAAATTTACAAATTTAGTTACTAGATCTAGAAAGTATTCATTCTCATCGAATACGTGGAATAATGTTACTTCTACTAGATTTAATTCTAGTTTATATGATATTTAAACATTTACTTTTTTGCAGTATTTATGATGACCATCATATATCTCGGTCATAATCCCGGGGTCATAATTAAGGTCCTCAAGTCTTATTTTACAAAAATTTTGTGATTCAGACAGAGTTATACTTTCTGGCGCTACTACTAGATCATATTAGTTGAAATTGTTGCAATAATTATATGGAATGTTATTTAGGGGGTAAAAATTACACAATTCCTGCTTACTGTTACAATTTACTCATTGACACTGCTCTTGTGCTTAAGGTATAGTCATCATGTATGCTGGCACCTTCACCAAGCTTGTTGACAATGATACAATGTTTGCTGGAAGTAACAATTTGTATGCTGTTTAGAACCTGATGTCTGTTTCATAATGTCATTTGGCTAGATGACAGTTTAATGTAGTGTAATGATGTATTTCAACATGCCGGGACTGTATATCAGCATTGATATTTCAACATTGCTCTCTTACAGTGCTCCCAGAACAAAATACATGATGTGGCAACACAATATGTAAGATGTAATCAGTCATTAAGCAAGTTGAAAGTAAGCATAATGTCAGTTGCAAAATTGCACGTTACGTTTTGATACTGGGGGGCGTCCATTCGTAGTTTTCACGAAAGATAATGGAAATCTCCAGCCGATGACAAAATTTAATTAGCTGTTGCCTAAACCAATTCCCATCAGTTAAATTTCTATACTTATTCGGATATCCTTGATATGTTTTCGACAAATAATTATTCAAATTACGGAAAACATGACTACTTGAACATAGCGCCCCTTGTTGTCAAAATGTGACATACAGTTTTTTTAATTGACATTATGCTTACTTCTATTTTACATAGTGCCTGATAACAGTTTCTATGTTGGTTGATCACTCCGTGTATTTTGTTCTTGGATGCATTACAAATGAACCAAGATAGCCAGGACATGATGAAACATACCATTACACTACATTGAACTGTCAGTCAAATGAAAATATGATATAGACATCAGGGTCTAAACTGCGTACTAGTTGTAATTTTCCAGCAAGCATGGTATTGTTGTCAACAAGCGTGAAGAAACTGCCATAATGCATAATGACTGTGACCATAAGCTTTGTAGCAGTGAGTGTCAGTGAATAAAGTGTAACAGTAAGCAGGTATTGTGTAATTTTTTACTCAAATAACATTCCATATAATTATGTATAGAAATATACGTAAAAAGTCTTTAAGTCTATTTTGGCTCTCACTGCATGATAGTTTTGGACATAGATAAAGCCATTGCAAGCTGTGAAAACCCACCCGATTGTTGCTGTTTAATTGTTTATAACGTAACATTTCTTAAATGGTGTTTAAACAGATGAGCAGCATATGACAAATTTACAAGACAATTTGATATACATGCAGAGACAACGGTTCCATTTGCAGTTAAAATTTAGGCAAGGGAAGTAATTATTCCCTTACTGTATTAAGGACTGGTTCATTTGTTCCCCTTGATTAAATATGCTAACAAACAATATTAGCAAACTCTGTCAAGCTGTAAGAAGTTCTGTTGGACATTTCAATGATCATGTAATCACATGCATTTGCCTTACTGGAGATATATATGGGACACAATTCCAGGCATTTAAAATGATGATCAAACACTGGAATTGCCTTACACCTGGCAGGACTTGTGCTTTGATGATGGTAAAAAGGGATAAAAAGTATAAGAAGAGGTATCCGGCCTTGCCCTTAAAGTAGGGTTGACAATTTTATAAATTAGCAATTGCCTTTATTTTACTTTTCTTTTCAGACCATGATGTACTAGTGAGGAGATACTGGTGAAAGTTTGGATGTCACATTGTAGCGTCAGCTTTGTTGTGACAGAAGTGAGAATTGTACATTGAATAGAATGTCGGAGTTTCTGCTGAATATTCTACATTTAAAGAGGAAATTAATAAATTGGTTGCCAGTGCAGGCTGGCAGGTTGTTAATTATTCATTATTATATCTAATTTCCTTCCATAGTGCCTTGAAAGCTGTCTAGATAATTAAAAAAAAAACAAAAAAACTATACAGTCTTTTGAGTTGGAATCTTCTTACAAGTTTGAAGGTTTCTTTTCAGAAGTTAACTGTGTATTTCTCTGTACAAAAAAAAGATATTCTACCAGTATATTTTTGGCTCACCTGACCAGAGGTGAGATGAAGCTTTTAGTGTACTCTTTTGTCTATCGTCTGTTGTCCATCTGTCCAACTGTCATCCACAATTGAGTTCAAACAACATCTCCTGCTGTACCCTGGGCCAATTGCAATAAAACTTTACAAGAATGATCCCTGTTTGGTCCTCTTTCAAAATTATATGAAAATGGAACTCTAGTTGCCACAGCAATTGAAAGAAAAAGCTTAAAAACTTTTCTTATCTGAAACCACAAAGCCTAGAGCTTAGATATTTTGTTTGTAGTATCATCTACCAAAATGTTACAAATCGTGGCTCTACGGTCAGAATTGGCCCCACCCGACAGAACACTTCATTTTGCATAGACTTTTTATAGGAAAACTTTTAAAATTCTTCTTGTCTGAAACCACAAGGCATAGAGTTTAGTATTTGGTTTGTAGTATCATCTAGTGAACCTCTATCAACATGGCCTGAAGGGGCGGGTCTTATTTTCCTTATATGTCTAAATAGCTTCTTCTAAGAAACTGCAGGTCCAGTTTGAAATTAGTTCAGAACAAATTTTCCTTGGGTGACATACTAGTATATAAATTGTGAAATTTAATGTGATCTATGATGAACATGGCCACCAGTGACATGGCTTATTTTCCTTATCAATTCATGGGACAACTTTTATTGCAATTTATTGCAGTCTTTGAAAAACATAGCTTTAAATTATATGGCATTCAGTTAAAAAAATCTAATCCAATAGGGGCGGGATTTATGACCACCATTATGACCCCAGGCCTCACATTGTTTGATAGTCTCTTTTCAGGTGAGCAACCCAGGGCCATTTGGTCATCATGTGTATGCTATCCTGAACTCAATGTTACATGGTTCAGCCAATGAAAATAGTGCAAACTTCTGAACAGTTCTAATTGTTGAGCTGAGGTTGACATTTACCTTATGAATATGTATAAAGTCAGAAAAGATGCACAGCTGTTAAAAAATTGTTTCAGTTCTTTAAAACTTTTCAGAAGAATGAAGGTTTTGTGGAGGAAATTTTAGCATCTTAAGCTTGAGGTTGTGAGCTGAAATCCTGCAGAGCTTTTCCTAGTCCTTTGTATATTGCATATACAGGTAAGATAACTAGAAAGTAATATTTGAAAATACTTGTTTTTCAAAATAAGTTTTAACTTTTATCTTGCTGTTTATATTTGTGTTTGCCATTCTGATCAGTGCAGACCATGAGTAATCTATGATACAAATATGAAGACTATCACTCCTGTTATGCTTGCATGTTGATCATTCACAAATTTTCAGTGAAAAGATATTCAAGGTTATGGAAACAACCAACAGAGAATTGTCAAGTATCAGATGCTACATGCATGAATTCTTTATTATTGGTTATTTCATGGAAATTGCTTCTTCAGTGTGTTCAGTATGTCTGTCTCCATTGTCAGAGACATGGTACATGTTAGATCTTAACCCTTACCCTGCTAGATATCACAAATGGACTTGTCTCTGACTCATTTTGTAGGAGTTTTAATGACTGATGATTGAATATTTCAGACCATGATTAGACTGATTTGCAAACATTTCAGACCATGATCAGACTGATTTTGGTCTGCACTGGTCACAGTGGTAGAAATGACTACCACAAACAGAATAATGGGACAGGTTTGTTTTGCAATTTAGACCTGTCTGCCTTTTTAATTACTTAATATGTTAGACCAAACATTTTGGGCCTGGATATATATTCTCATAATGTATGTCTGTGGTTGAAAGCAGACTGGTTCTGTCTGCATTATTTTGCAGATTCATTTTCACCTCTCAGTAAGTGTGATATGGATACTTCATGGGGGAATTTGGGGCTGTAGTGAGAAAGCCCCATTTCTTACAGCCTATATATCATTACATTTCCATATTAGGTCACTGAAATAGGTTTAACTACAGTCTCCTTTACCACATATTACTGAGGTAGTGTTACACATTCTGTCAGTTTTACTTTATATCAAGCATATTTTTTGCATTTATTTGTATTCATTGCAATGCAGATCTTTGCTGATGTATTAAAGATTCAGTTTTTACATTGTTTTATTATCAACTTTTTTTTTACTTTTTTCAGAATTTAAATAAAATGATGCATGCTTCAGGAAAGCAGAAGAAAACAAGTTTGGCTATACAGCAGATAAATTATGGCTAAGGTATACAAGAAATTTAATCAAAGCTTAGTGGTATATAGCAGTTAAATCATAGCAAAGTGCCTTACAGCAGTTAAATCATAGGAAAGTGCTATACAGCAGTTAAATCATAGCAAGCAAAGTGCTATACAGCAGTTAAATCATAGCAAGCAAAGTGCTATACAGCAGTTAAATCATAGGAAAGTGCTATACAGCAGTTAAATTATAGCAAGCAAAGTGCTATACAGCAGTTAAATCATAGCAAGCAAAGTGCCTTACAGCAGTTAAATCATAGGAAAGTGCTATACAGCAGTTAAATTATAGCAAGCAAAGTGCTATACAGCAGTTAAATCATAGCAAGCAAAGTGCTATACAGCAGTTAAATTGTAGCAAAGTGCTATACAGCAGTTAAATTATAGCAAGCAAAGTGCTATACAGCAGTTAAATCATAGCAAAGTTCCTTACAGCAGTTAAATTATAGGAAAGTGCTATACAGCAGTTAAATTGTAGCAAAGTGCTATACAGCAGTTAAATTATAGCAAGCAAAGTGCTATACAGCAGTTAAATCATAGCAAAGTGCCTTACAGCAGTTAAATTATAGCAAAGTGCTATACAGCAGTTAAATTGTAGCAAAGTGCTATACAGCAGTTAAATCATAGCAAGCAAAGTGCTATACAGCAGTTAAATTGTAGCAAAGTGCTATACAGCAGTTAAATCATAGCAAGCAAAGTGCTATACAGCAGTTAAATCATAGTAAAGTGCTATACAGCAGTTAAATTATAGGAAAGTGCTATACAGCAGTTAAATTATAGGAAAGTGCTATACAGCAGTTAAATTATAGGAAAGTGCTATACAGCAGTTAAATTATAGGAAAGTGCTATACAGCAGTTAAATTGTAGCAAAGTGCTATACAGCAGTTAAATTATAGCAAAGTGCCTTACAGCAGTTAAAATGTAGCAAAGCATTTTACAGCAGTTAAATCATAGCAAAGTGCTATTCAGCAGTTAAATCATAGGAGAATGCTATACAGCAATTAAATTGTAGCAAAGTGCATTGTTCTTAGGAGAAAAGTTAAGTGCATTTGTTAGTTCTGACATTTTATGCATTTTGAAACATCATGGGGATGACATAGAGCCTGTGGTTTGAGTCTGCAGCTGAAGTAAGCAGAAAAACTTTGCAGAATGAAGTTTTTAATCAGAGAGATAATTGATAAGACAAGACTTTTCAAATTACAAAACAGATGCTGGAAAATGTTTATGTTGAATACAGGTTTTTTTTTTTATTGGTTGTGTAACAGACAGCACCAGATTTTAAAGTAAGAATTCAAATCATATATAATTTACTTAAAAATATCAGTTATGTAGGCATTTGGTAGGGTATTCCTATAATTATAGCTAGCTTGACGTGTTGACACGAGGTAGGCTAGGTCAAGGTCTTATTTTGATGGCTCTTAGTTAGAACTCAACACAAGAAGCGCAATCATGGATGTCGGTTTCTCTGACAGGATTCAGACCTTTAGAGCTTTACTTTTTTTACACCAAAGACATTGTTTCATGGCATTCAGAAGGGCAGCTGTTACATTAAACAATATTTGGTACTGTTGCATCAATTTAAGATGGCTTTGAAAGCAATTTGTCTATGCCAAGATGGTGTAAACTCGTTAGCTTATTGTATGGTAGTTTACTCGTCTGGAACTTTTATCAGTTAAATTTAAGTTTGACATGTATTTCAGGTAAGGCTTATGCTACTGATGTTCTTGTTTTCATAGACAAAGGATTATTATAGTGTGATTTGCTGGCTCTGGATGTGTTGTAGTGGATGGCAGCTGTTACTTCTCTGGATATGTCGAATGGTTTGATTAATACAGGGTAATAATTTGCTGTAAGTATAACAGTTAAAAAAGTGCTTCTGAAACAAAGGATAATGATGATAATTTTGGTAAGGGAAGTGTACAGTACAGGCCTTTTCCTTTTAAATTGGAGATCTTAATATTTAGCATTTATCTGACTGAGTTTTATCTTTTTGTAGCCATTGTGTCCAAATTTTAATGAGTTCTTCCAAAAAAGGTTGTTTATATATGTGTATTATGAATAGCTTACAGAAAGAGATCCAATTTCAGAGAAACTAATTTTTATGCCCTCGAAGCAGGCATATAGTTTTTGAACTGTCTATCCATCAGTCCATCCATCAGTCCTTTCGAAAACTTTAACATTGGCCATAACTTCCTATTTAGTAAGTGGATTTACCTCATACTTGGTCACAACACCCCTTTGGACAAGACTTTCCCACTGACCTATATTTATTTGACCTTGACCCCTGAATGACCTTCATCTTGAAGTTCCAATTGTCCAAAAACTTTAACATTGGGATTAACTTCAATATTAATAGGTGGATTTATTTCATACTTGAACACAACACCCCTTTGGACAAGGCCTCCCCACTGATCTATATTTGTTTGACCTTGACCCCTGAATGACCTTCACCTTGAAGATCCTATTGTCCAAAAATGTTCACATTGGCCATAACTTCCACATTAGTAAGTGGATACATTTCATACTTGGACACAATACCCCTTTGGACAAGACCTTCCCATGACCTGGCCTACATTTTTGTTTGACCTAGACCCCTGAATGACCTTCACCTTGAAGATCTAATTGTCCAAAAACTTTAACATTTGACTATTACTTCCACATTAGTTAGTGGATATACTTAATACTTGGACACAACACCCCTTTAGACAACACCTTCCCACTGACTTATATATATTTGACCTTGACCCCTGTATGACTGGTCCTCAGCTCAAAGGTCAAAGCACCACTTTGGGGGCATAGTCATCACAGTGATAGTTCTTGTTTATTCCACAGAAGGGAGCTTTGATTCAAGTTTTTATTTGAAGAAGACCCATTAATGTGTAAGTAGATGACCGAGTGAGGAGTTGGGGGATTCTGATCTTTAAACACATTACCTTTAGGCAAGAGATTGACCCATTTAAGGTTTAAGTCAGGATTTGCTTTACTATATGCTATGTATAAGTATCTCTGTATATTGTGAGTGTGATTCAGGCCCATAAAAGCAGCAGTCATGTTCTTTACTCACTGAAACCGAATGCTAATCCATGAGATTCATCTTTTTAAACAGCTGGAATTATTTCTTAACAATAATTTCATTACATGCACTTGCTTTCATCAAAGAACATGAAATGTGTATATATTTATGTTACCCCACCTATTTAATTACATATTTAAACTTGGTGCAACTTAAGGCTGCAGTTATTTTGGCAGCAGTTTTCATGAAAGTATACAGGTAATTACAAATTGTTTTTATTATCCTGAATAACTGTTATAGTTGTGAAGGTGGAATATTTTTCTGAAACCTTCTTTCCTGCCACATCCGCCATGAACCAAAATTATTCGAAACAGGCTGTTCTTGGGGTTCAAACTCTTAGCTTGAGCATTTAGAGGTTGTGGAAAATGTAGAAGACAGTTTTACCTAATCTCTATGCCAAGGTGTTGGATATATGATCAAAACTTTAATGATATTTCAATGGGAAATTCTGTTTGTCTACTAGTTATATACATACATATTTTTATTTCTGTTCTGACCTTCGAAAATGATATATTTCGACCTGCAACTTGAAAAAGCCTGTAAACAAAGCTTGAAAGCATTTTTTACACAAAATTGTTTTTTTTTACAGTATGGAAACCTTGTTATTGCACAACAGTCAATGCAGAGAATATCTTAAAGTCAATAAATGTCAGCAGAAAATATCAATTATTTTCACTGGCAGAAAGTACATAGATAAAAATAGACAGTTCCTTTACAAAACCTGTGAATAAAGGGAGCTAATTTGACACCTATGATAATTAAGTCTGACAGACTGCTGTTTCTAGACACTGCTAGGAATAATAAAGGATGTAGATTAGTATGTATGCAAACATGTAGACAGAAGTTTTAGTGTTGCTTGATTTATTTTTACAGTCAGTATCTTCAGGAATTTGTTCTTTCTTTGATTAAGTGTAAGAACTTTTTCTATTTTTGTCTGATTTAAGTACTTTATATAGACCAAAAATGCTTGTGTCAATAAGATGATAATTATTATTATATTTCCTGTTTACTCAAGGCCAATTAGTATTCTGTTTACTCAAGGTCAGAGTTAAGTGACCAGCTGCCTGTGTTGATCTTATGCCGACATTTTTGCATGAGACGTAACATATTTTGATCAGTAATAATTATTGTCATTTAGTCACTATAACCAATAGAGCACTGATAAATGCCCTCCATTCTTTGATGATGGATTTAAGCTCACCTGAGCACAAAATGGTCAGGGTGTGCAGTTGTGATTGTGTTTCTGTTGTTTGTTTGTCTCTCTGTCCACAGTTAACTTTGCATTTTATGACCATGAAAATTGGCCAGGTTGTTTATCTTGATGATTTTCAGGTCAGGTTTGAGTATAGGTCACCTGAGTTTAATCAAAGGAAAACATTGTTAATGCTCAAGAGGCCAAATTTTTAATCAAGTCGTAATGAATTTTTGTCAAGAGGTTTGTGTAGATGACTTCTAGATGAGATTCGAACATGGGTCACCTCAGATCAAAAAGTAGGTCTCTTGCTAAAATCAAGGAAAAATCTTGTTAACAAATTAGATGTGACATTTTGAATTTAGTCATCATTGTTTTTGGTCAAAATGTCTGTGCTGATTTCTAGATCAAGTTTGAATTCAAAATTTCTGTGCTGATTTCTAGGTCAATTTTGAATACAGGTCAAATGTGGTGAAAACTAGGTCACTGGCTTGAATCAAAGGAAAACCTTCTTAACACTCTAAAGGCTAAATTTTTAATTCAGTCATCATGTGAGTTTTGGTCAGAATGTTTATGTTGATAATTTCTGTATCAGGTTTGAAAATGGGTCACCTGGGGTTAAAAACTATGTCATTTGCTTAAATCAAAGGGAAACCTCATTAATGCTCTAGAGGCCACATTGTAAAAACTAGAGTACTGGTTTAAATCATATGAATACTACCAGACTGGGAAAGTTTATTAACACTAAAGGTGCCACATTTATTATTCAGTATTGTTTTTTGATCAAATCGGTTGTCCTGGTAATTTCTAGGTGAAATTCAAATGTATGTCACTTTGGGTCAGTAAGAAGCTCAGTAGCTAAATAAATGCTGTAGTGAACATGGATATGTTGTAATGCATCTTTATGAAAATTAATCAGAACTTACCTATGTGTCTCTTGCTGCTTTGTTTGTCTCTTTCAGGAGATATACAAGTCACAAACAAGTTTGCAGTGTTGATAATAATGACAACTTTTGGCTGAGGCAGAAGTGTATCAGAGTGCCCCCTGTTTAATTTACATTGATGAAATTTGGACTATGCACAATGTCATAGTTTTGCATATAATTTTCAACTGACCTTTTGGATGACTGAAGATGCTGAGTTTAGTTTAAGTGACCTTCATCAGATTAATATTTAGTGCAGTGGTACTCAGGTGAGCAATATAGGACCATGATGACCCTCTTGTTTCTTTTTTTCTTTTCATTACGTTGTACAGAATAGATTTTGTAAGCACAGCAGCCTGTACAGTTTCAAGTTTAGCTTGTTATAGATTAAAAATGGAAGGTTGGAGCAACTGTGATTGAGGCTTCATACCAGGGTATCAGTGGTAGAGGGCCAAGTGTTTTAGTCCTAGGGAGGGATCAGTGGTCCATAGTTAACATAAAGGACTTGTTATCCAAAGATCACAAGTTTAATCCCCTGCTTCTTAAAGCGACTGACTCACAGACGATGATAAAAAGAAAATGTTTATACATCTTGACATTCTTGCTGTAATCGTGAAGAACATAATTAAACTAAGTTACTGACTCAGTTTTTGTGACAGAAAAACATCAAAATATAAAGTTTTACACACTTTTATCGGTAAAAAGTTTACCCCGTTAGTCACGGGGTAGATACTTTAGTTAAAAGATTAATTTTGAGGCAATCTAATAACTAGATGTCGTGGCTCAGTGGACTAAGTCGTCGCTCTATATTTTACTGACCGAAAGGTCGTGGGTTCGAATCCTGGTTAAGTCAAAACTTTCTTTTTCTATTTTCATGGTGTATAGAAGCATAATTTTATATTTTTTCCATAGTATATTAAATTCTCTTAAATTTGCAATAACAAAAAAATTCAGCAAAATTTTGTGAGTCAGTCGCTTTAACTGAGACTTCTTATTGTCTTTTGGATATGAGGTTAAACTAAGGTCTTATGTACTGTTGCTATACATTTAGAAAGGAAAAGAACCTCGGAATAGGATGCTTCCAGTATCTTGCAAAGGATATTCATTACCTACAGTAGCACTTATTTAAGATTGATGTTAGGAAAGTTCATTACCACAAATGCCTCAATACTCATGCTCATTCATCAGCAATAATGAAGCAAATATGATGCATGCTATGCTCCACCTGGATGATAAATGACTGGTAAATAACCTGTAGAATTTAGTGGATAAGTGACTTATCAGTCATTTGTACTTAACCTGTGATGTATAACTTGGTGGGCTGGTGTCGATTGTGTTATACTCTTTTAATGGCTTAAAACTAGGTAGCTGTGCTATCTGAAATATGTGATAAAAATTCTAAATGTGCAAGTGTTACATGCAAGTTGATTTATCAATGAAATTTCTTTGTTTAAGGTCAATACTGTTGGACTGTGTGAGCTAACCAGTAAGGTGTTGGTATTAATTCAAGTCCTAAAAATGTTTTATCTTTCCTCTATTTTTCTTCGTATCCAGTTTTAATGAGAATTTTTTCTTTAGTGTATATGATGCCTTTACTGAGTATTGTTAATGAAGGATTTTGAAATATACATACAAATTATTGGCAGTGACTAAAGTATTGGTTTAAAAGTGTTAAAAAGTTTGTCCGCTAAGAGGGAAATAATTAGTTGTAACTTTCTGCTGGGGATAAATGTAAAACATGAAGTTCTTTGTTAGAAGGAGCTACAGCAAGGAGAGTGGAAAAAGTAATAAGTGAAATTTCTTAAACAATATTATGAGGAATGTACAGAAGAATGAGAATTTTAATGGGTGAAGTGAAGTTTGCACAAGGACTAATACAAGTCTATGTATAATCATCTTATTTGAATGAAATAGGGAATACTGTGAAGCCTAATTGTATAAATGTGAAAAGTGAAGCTGTAATAACAAGATAGTGTAGTAATAAAGAAGTAAGTTTTCAGTAGTGATAACAAGACAGTGTACTAATAAGGAAGTGAGTTTTCATTAGTGATAACAAGACAGTGTACTAATAAGAAAATGAGTTTTCATTAGTGATAACAAGACAGTGTACTAATAAGGAAGTGAGTTTTCAGTAGTGATAACAAGACAGTGTACTAATAAGGAAGTGAGTTTTCATTAGTGATAACAAGACAGAGTAGTAATAAGGAAGTGAGTTTTCAGCAGTGATAACAAGACAGAGTAGTAATTAGTAAGTGAGTTTTTAGCAGTGATACAAAGACAGTAGTAATAAGGAAGTGAGTTTTCAGCAGTGATACCAATACAGTGTAGTAATAAGGAAGTGAGTTTTCAGTAGTGATAACAAGACAGTGTACTAATAAGAAAGTGAGTTTTCAGCAGAGATAACAAGACAGAGTAGTAATTAGTAAGTGAGTTTTCAGCAGTGATACAAAGACAGTAGTAATAAGGAAGTGAGTTTTCAGCAGTGATACCAATACAGTGTAGTAATAAGGAAGTGAGTTTTCATCAGTGATAACAAGACAGAGTAGTAATTAGTAAGTGAGTTTTCAGCAGTGATACAAAGACAGTAGTAATAAGGAAGTGAGTTTTCAGCAGTGATACCAATACAGTGTAGTAATAAGGAAGTGAGTT
The DNA here is from genome assembly GCA_012932295.1 of Cyclina sinensis. NCBI lineage: Eukaryota > Metazoa > Mollusca > Bivalvia > Venerida > Veneridae > Cyclina > Cyclina sinensis. The sequence continues at coordinate 38,171,537 of JAAONU010000002.1, forward strand.
TTCAGCAGTGATAACAAGACAGTGTACTAATAAGAAAGTGATTTTTCATTAGTGATAACAAGACAGAGTAGTAATAAGAAAATGAGTTTTTAGTAGTGATAACAAGATAGAATAGTAATTAGGAAGTGAGTTTTCATTAGTGATAACAAGACAGAGTAGTAATAAGAAAATGAGTTTCTAGTAGTTATAACAAGACAGTGTACTAATAAGGAAGTGAGTTTTCATTAGTGATAACAAGACAGGGTAGTAATAAGAAAATGAGTTTTCAGTTGTGATAACAAGACAGAGTAGTAATAAGGAAGTGAGTTTTCATTAGTGATAACAAGACAGAGTAGTAATAAGGAAGTGAGTTTTCAGCAGTGATAACAAGACAGAGTAGTAATTAGTCAGTGAGTTTTCAGCAGTGATACAAAGACAGTAGTAATAAGGAAGTAATTTTCAGCAGTGATACCAATACAGTGTAGTAATAAGGAAGTGAGTTTTCAGCAGTGATAACAAGACAGAGTAGTAATAAGGAAGTGAGTTTTCAGTAGTGATAACAAGATAGAGTAGTAATAAGGAAGTGAGTTTTCAGCAGTGATACCAAGATAGAGTAGTAATTAGGAAGTGAGTTTTCAGCAGTGACAACAAGATAGAGTAGTAATTAGGAAGTGAGTTTTCAGCAGTGATACCAAGACAGAGTAGTAATTAGGAAGTGAGTTTTCAGCAGTGATACTAAGATAGAGTAGTAATAAGGAAGTGAGTTTTCAGCAGTGATACCAAGACAGTGTAGTAATAAAGAAGTGAGTTTTCAGCAGTGATAACAAGATAGAGTTGTAATTAGGAAGTGAGTTTTCAGCAGTGATACCAAGACAGTGTAGTAATAAAGAAGTGAGTTTTAAGCTGTAATAACAAGATAGTATGTGTAGGAGTGAGTGTAAAAGTGACTTTTCATCAGAGTGAGTGATGTGAATAATGAAGTTGTACATAGAGGAAAATAGATGTACTTATTTGAAAAATAACAGATTAAGTTGTGAATAGAGAGAATATAAGACTTTAAAATGACTTTAAAAGAATAAAATTTAATAGATTTTTCTGAGGGTATTTGAATGAGGAAGAAATGCTGAATTCTTTTCTTGTTTTCAGAACAAGACTGGAGAACATAAAGAAGGTAGATTGTTTGAGAATAGAACAAAAGAAATGGTTGAGGCTAGATTGAAGACAGTATTTCCTGAAATCTGCAGGTGAAATGATTACCAATCTTTATTACATCTAAGGTGATGTTCAGATAGCAGATGACAATCAGCTACTTTTTCGATATAAGGCTAATTGAAAAACCCAGCTATCTATTTTCTTCCAAAACTTTTGTATTTCATTTGGCTTACAAAGTAGAAATATTTTGCCGAGGGCACTTGAAACTTAAAATACAAGTTTACAAGTTAATGATATGCTCTTGATCTGTACCTCAGGTCCTTAAGATATATTTGTTTAGGCAAAACAAGGTTACAGGTTGTATTGATAAAATACCATGTAAAATTCAGCTAAAATGGTTAGGTTAGAAAGGTTTTAAAGACTTATTTATAATTACTTATTTGACCTGCCCCTTCAGAAAAGGGGTGATGTTTTTTACTTATAATTATGGTTGTATAATTTTTCTGAATATATTTCACAAATCTGTTAAAAAAAGAAAATTTGTTTTTTCTCTACATCTATGATTTATATTGAAATAGTTCAAGAAAAGGTTACAAATTCTGTTTTCCACTCACTGTTAAAGTACATCTCATCTTTTTCAAAAGACCTTAGGACAAATTTGTCTAGTTTTTGCCACCAAAATCAAGTTACGAATGTGTTTATAAAATTCTGTCATTAAGTTTCTCTTGTTATGTATCAATGTACAAAGAATACAAATATGAGATACTTGAACCATGTAAGAGTATGATGCGTTTGTGACACATTTTCCTTTCGCTTAGTTTGTTCTATTTTGTATTATAATATTGTATCGCAATGCTTCGTTGAATCAGTGTAAGGGGTTTTCTCAAAGAAGCTTTTTGCTGATAGTATTTTGTTCACAGTTCTGCAGGTCAAAGGGAAAAAGTAAGTAAGTTGCAGTTTTAGAACAGGAAGTATTTTGTGGAAACGTGCCTTTGAAACAAGTGAGTCTGAAAAGTGTACTTGATTAAGATTCCTAAATTGTCTGACAAATATTAATACAATTTTGACATAATAAAAGAATATGATGTATGCTCAGTGCTACACCTGATGATAAATAGCTGTTAATGAACTTGTAGAATTTAGTAGATAAGTGACTTTCAGTCAATTGTATTTAACCTATGATGTTTAACTTGCCAGTTTACCGCTGATAGAGAATAACACAAAACTTGTACATATGGTAAAAACTTCACATATGAAGCTGCATAATGTAATTTTAGTATTATGCTTATGTGGGAATTTAATGCTTCAAGGCAATGCATAAATGTCATTCCGAAGTGTTAAGTACTTACACTTGAGGCTTTAAGTTAAAGATTTAAATGACATTGTGTTGTGTTTGATTTATTAATGGATGGAAAAAACAGTGAATAATCTACAACATAAATTATGTATCAGCCATCTGTGATTATTGGGTATTGATGTCCAATAATTAACCAGTGGCTGACAGATGTTTTTGTTGTTTTTTCCCTAAGTGATCCATACCAAAATGCCTATTGGAAAAAAGTGTTAACTGTGTTAAAAGGAATAGAGGTGATCGGAATAATCTGAGAATACAAAAGTTTTTCATCTGGATGCAAAACAAACTGTTGCAACCTCAGCTGAGGATTGATAGAGAGAACTGGGTGTTTTTTTTTTCAAACACAAGTCATCTGGTTTTATGCTCAATAGCAGTTTTATTGATTGTAAGATACAGTTCAGCTGATTAGCCTTGAGGCTGGCAGTATATAGAATTCTGTAGCCGGCAGGAATAGCGAAAAACCCAATACAAGAGCTAACTCAGTACTGGAGCTATGCTTGTATATCTGGCAGCAGAAACAAATTTTCACTGATGTGTTTATTATGACAGCGTATATATGTGAGTCACTAATATGCATAGAACTGTCTGAATATTTACGAAAGGAAAACCTATTAAGATTGCGTGTGTAAGTTTTGTCTTTGTGAATTTAGAAGATTCTTATCACTGTCAAGGGTTTTTTTTCGTTTTGGAGGGAGAAATATACTTGGATTTGGATAACCTTGGATTTTATCGCAGAGTGATGAATTTGCTTGGATAGTTGCAGACAGACACTTTCGGGTAAATTTATAGTAGTGATTCACTTGGTTTATGTAAAATCAGATTGCAAATTATTATTTTAGGGTAATTTTTTTATGTCAAGATTAATTTGAGTGTGAACAATTCAGACTTCTTTAGAATGTGTACTCTCATCAACACATTTGAGCCATTTCAGTTGGTGGAAAAATGAGACAAGATGTGGGTCACAGACAAATATGTTTTTATAATGCAAGTTTTTTTCAGAGTCAGAATGATATATTGTTTGTGTCAAAGTTCATATAAATCTTGGATTGGTATGTGACAGTGGGGTGAGATTGGTGTGCCACAGCCAAATTGGTATATCTCAGTCAGATTGGTATCTGTTTATTTGATTGGTATATCATGTTCAGGTTGTAAATTACAGTTCCATTTATAGTTTGATAGCTGGTTTTGGATTTATATTTTGTAGCAGGACTTGAAAGACAATTAAATGGGTCTGTCACTGTTTAATTGGTTTAAATGTCACAATCAGATTGGATTCTCATTATTAGTTAAGCATTTCTTTTAAATGGGCATATGTCACAGTCAGTTACAATTAGATTTGTATGTCATGACTCATTGGTATAGGTCACAACTGGATTGGTATGGCTCAGTCTGATTTATATGTCACTGTTTGTTTGGTATGTGAAAGCCAGTTTGTAATACAGTGATCAGATTGGTACATGTATATAATTGTTGAATTGATATTACCCAGATTATTTTTCAAAGTCACATTGGTGAATCATGGTTGGATGTATGCTGTAATAATTTGATTGAGTGCAACAGTTAGATGTCGGCATTTTTAATGATATGTCATAGGTAGATCAATGTGCCTTAAACTTAGAACTTGTAGTATGCAAACTTGTCATATGCAAACTTGTATGCATCACTGTAATGTAAGGAACTTTCAGTATGCATCACTGCTGTTAACAAGATTATATTAAGCTGTCATATTACCCATTTGAAACTAGAAATGCTACTGCATCATATAATGTCAGGTTGTTGCATATATTGATCTACTGATTTCAGGAATCCTGTCAGATTTTTTTCTCTTCCATTGGATGAAAACCATTCTCAAGAGAATAACAGAAGCAGACACTACTGGAACTGTACTTTTGAATGTCAACATGATATAGAATTGTTGATTACCTGCAGTATGATTCATATGTTGGGTTTGAAATTTGTTTTAAGTTTTTGTGCTGTCAACCTAAGCTACATAGGCAGGCATATTTCATGAACCTGTTCAACACCTGTTCCTTTTGGATGTCATTGTCAACTTTTTGACATCTGGCTAATAGTAGGTAGGGCTATATGGTTCATAGTATGTGAGAAGTTTTAGTGGTTTAAAAGTCAGTGAGTGTAAAACAAAATGCACTGAAAACAGACAAGGGTGGTTGGAAATGTTTTTCATTGTTTTAGAGACAAAAATTATGTACTTTTCCATCAACCAACCTTAGATTAAGTTCTATGATAGTTGATTACTGTTTTCCAATGTTTTTAATTTTATGTTGACACATTAGTGTACCCAATGTCCCAAATAGGGCAGGTGTTTTGTATTGGTAATTTATTCAACTCTGAAGAAAAAAAAGGGGTGAATAAAAAACTGGAGATCTGTTTGAAATTAGAGACAGTAAAATACTAGAATCAAGCTTGGTGGCTTTTATTCATTTTGCTTCAAGCATGTCCACTGATAGTCATGCAGAGTGAACTGAAGTGAAATTTTATCTGTGTCATGTAGGTGGAATTTTGTTTTCTTTTTTTGCATGTGTTGACAGTTGTGCATTGAAAAATTATATTTATGTTTGCTGTTTTCAAACTGAGCGTCTTAAAGAATTGTGGATTATGAAGTGAAATAAATGTTTCTCCCAATGTTTTGGAGTTCAAACTTTCAATTTCTTGCTGTTTGAATCTTAGTGTTTTGCAGTTAGCACCTAGTGAAGTTAATTAGGAATAAAATGCTTCTAACAGTACGAGTTATGTAGGATTATAGGTAAGTCATTCTCAAAGCAAACTTAAATATATTAAGGGTTATTGAAATTATCTATAATAACAGACCAGGACCATGCACCTTTCAGCAAACAGACTTTTATTTGAGCATGTTGTGGTTCACCAAAAAGGGCCTCACTAGAAAAAACCTTTGGTACTGAAACTGTATTATTCTGAGGCAGAATTTTGAGAAAACTGTTTAACTGAACACTGTGAAGATTCCTATATCATAGATTGGTTTTATCACTTGATCAGTGGTGAAATAAAATTTCCAGAACTTATGTTCTGTTGAACCTCCACTGATGAATAAACCAAGCAGATTTTCTGGTAGGAGCTTCCACAATGCTCTGTTTTTGTCCTAGAAACTTTGGAGTAAACATGCTAAAATTCTTAATTTATAATGGTGCCAAGATCCTGTTAAGATTATGTTGTTGTTGTTGTGCTGTGCCAGAACAGTGTAGTGTAATTGATATGTTTTTGTCAAGTTACAGGTATGCAGGAATTACTGTTTAGTAGTAATGTAGGATGTTTGTTTCAACATTCAGCATTATTCAACATTGTAATAACATGTTGTTTGTCTTGTTAGACAGTCATGTATTCTCTGTTGCGTTATAATATTGTTGTATGAGGAAAAATTTTCTGTAACAACTACTGGCTTTTGCCATTTAGGGCCATCATCCCTGGTTCAGTTAATCTGAGGGTTTTGTATTGGAACCAGAACATACTTATATACCACAATATGCGACATGTATTGAGCTCTAAATGTAACCCGTAATAAACAGTTTATAAAATAATTGGTATGTCCAGTTACAGAAGGAGCATCAACAGCAAATAAATCTTAATTTGGAACTTTTTAAATTAAATTTGATCTCATTGAGATCAGTACACAGTTTTAATTAGTCTTTATACTGAATAGTTAGAAAATCCCTGACTCCCAGTTCAAATGTCTTAATATCCAGTCATTTCTTGCAGTTGTAATAAACAATAGGAGTATATTAACATAAAGTGCTTCTGTTGATAGTGGAGCACAACATTCTTTTCACAGATAAATTGCCCCTTTATTCAAGGAGTAGATTTCCATTTAGTAGAATTCTAAATAGAGCTGTTAAGTGGTAAGAGGTCTGGAATTCCTCATCAAGTTCAGACATATGTTTGTATATGTATGTATGTATTCATTCATACAGCTGTTTGTATATATGTGTGAATATAGAGTAAAACAATTTGTATTTGTGATTATAGAGAAAATGATTGTTGTCTACTTCAAACATTGAGGGAAAACTGGTAAATAGTTGTGGTATAAAAGAAATTTGTCACTTATTTTTGAGTAAGGTTAAATACTGTGTGCTTTTGCAGAAACATACATTTGAACACAGTTCTACACAGCAATTCATAATATATCAGTCAAAGAATGACTTGTTAATTCCAACAGAAAAGTTACATATGAACAACACATTTTATTTACATGTTCATTGTCAATACAATATTCAGACAAATGGACCAATAGTCAATGCATATATGGTAATAGATTCTGTCTCATATTAAAAAGGTGAAACAAGTATGTAATATGAAGGTCAGAGGAGAAGGGAAAAGAACTTCTTCTGTTATGACAACCCTTCTACAACAGGAGACTGAAACCCAGACCAAGGACACTTAATAAAGCAAAGCAGATGTAAACAAGAAAAGACCAAAATACAAAGCAAAGCAAAAGAAAACAAGAAAATATTAAAACAAAGCAAGGCAAGTGTAGACAAGAAAACACGGAGCAAAGCAAATGTGAACAACAAAATACTAAAACACAAAGCAAAGCAAAGGTAAACAAAAAAAAGACCAAAATACAAAGCAAAACAAATGTGACCATGAAATGACCAAATATAAAGCAAAGCAAATGTGACCATGAAATGACCAAATATAAAGCAAAGCAAATGTGACCATGAAATGACCAAATATAAAGCAAAGCAAATGTAAACTAGGAAAGACCAAAATACAAATCAAGGCAAGTGTAAACAAGAAAACACAGAGCAAAGCAAATGTAAACAACAAAATACTAAAACACATAGCAATGCAAAGGTAAACAAGAAAAGACCAAAATACAAAGCAAAGCAAATATAAACAAGAAAAGAAAAGATGAAAAGCTCAAAGCTAGTCAAATGTTAACAAGAGAATACAAGAAAGGATAAATGAAATAAGAAAGTTTAAGAAAAACAAAGCTTTGCAGTGTAAACATGAACAAGATTGGAACAGAAAAGGCCATACCATACCCTCCTAGACAAACAGAAAGAAAAACCAAACGACCAGAACACCAATTGTTCAAAGAGCAACAAGAAAAAATTTACACAGAGAAAAAAGGAAACTGAGATGAGGTCCTCCAGAGGTTTTAGCATGAGAAACCTGTGCAACAGTTAAATGCAGACATTGCACTGTTACTGTCAGTTGAACAGATGGTAAAAACATCAGAAGCATTCTATGATGCATATGATGCATGTATAAAGAACTGAAATGAATCCACCGGGTATTAATTATTTGAAGGCTTCAGTCTGTACTTCCAGTTCTAGATTGTATTGTTCTCTACAGAAGCTGCAGAATATCATTAAAAGATCTCAGATAATGTTACATAACTTTGCTCTTCATGCTATCTTTTTAAGTGTCTTTTTTGCACATTTGGACAACAAACTGCATGATATATTGTCACGAAAAAGTGGAATCCTGCCCATCCTGTTGTCCACTATTGAGTATAAGAGAAGGTTGTGACAAGATAGGAGCAACTTCTTATTTATATGAATAATGATGTTACCGTTCAGGTTTGCCACTTGTGTATGGCTGTGAATACTGTTGAAAACTGCAATAACATACAGACCAAACACAAAAACAAACCACTTGAAAATGTTGTTTGGAACAAGAAGGAAAAAAATAAACATCAGCCATTAAACAAATGTTAGACAAGGATGAATGCTATCCAGTATAGTATTACTCACTGATGATAAATAATTAATTCAGTTTTTCTTCTGTATGAACTTTAGAAAGTTATAGATCGTAGATTTTTGTCATTTTATCATCATTTAGGTATGTAATCTTGTGACAAAAAGAATAATGTCTTGTGGCCAATATAGCTGACTTGTGAAATAATTGTCGAGATCTTATTTTATGATTTTATTTTTGAACTGTTGTATAATCAGATAGGTGATTAAAGTGTTAAGTTGATCTTAAACATTGTGACACAGTCAAAGAAAACCAATTGTTGGTTACCCCTGGTACTTATTATGTAAAACTACGTAATGATAAAAAAGTGGAACAGAAAAGATAGAAAGTGGGTTTCATCATCGACAAAAACCATAATTAGCTTTTGAGAACATTGTATCTATATAATTAGGAATATCCAAAACTGGTTTAGTAGCTAGCCATATATTAGACTGTACAAATGTATAAATGATGGTCTGCACTGGTTGCAATGGAAAAAATTGATAGCAGAATAAAGGCTGAAAATAAAACACATTTGTTGTATAGCTCTGAATATGTAGAGCTTTGTGAATGATATATATGTATCTGGACCCAAGGCTGATTGAGGGTGTGGGTTTTAACCAGGTTACTGGTCTGTATTCTTACTGAGAAAATTGGTAATTTCTTTCCTAGGATAGGGAACCAGCACTGAACCATCACATCAGTTATGGTGATCTGCAAATAAACATTAAAAATACTGTGGACTTCAGTTTATTGACTGAAAATTTAAAAGCAAACACATTTTTTTAATACACGAACCAAAGCATAGTTGACATTGAATTCTGATAATTGTGACTGCTGATGCTTTGAAAAAAAAAGGCAGAATCATTTTTCTGTTGTCACAACAACTGATAAAGGAATAGTAGTTAAACAATTTCTAAGGCCGGCTACTCTGCAAGTCAGCATTCAGGATACAAGACTATAGGCAGTTGTAACTGTATTTCATAAGAACATCAGAATTTTACCTGAAAACTTGCAAAACAAAACAGAAAACTGGAAAATGTTTCAAATTATCTTGGTTTTGATGGGTTTTGCAGAAAAACAAAAATAGGAACTATATCTTGAGTGTTGTACATGGTTGAGTGAAAACTTGCACCCAGAGAGATGTTGTTGATTGAGGGAGGCTGCAATATGCATTTATCACTCTTTTGTACAAGAACATGGTGCAGCTGAGAGGAGAGATTGTAAATTCTAGATTTTATAGTTGTATGCTTGTGTGGGATGTATTAGTTGTAAAATTGTTTGAAAGTAGTAAATATTTAAGAGTTGTAAAAAACTACAGTTATCGTTGACCTTTTTAAATGAATTACTATAGGATAGCAAAGGTTATTTAACTGTGCTATAACTGTAATCTTTGGAAGTTATAGCATGGCATAACCTTGTAAGACAGCTTCAAAACATTTGACCTTGCTTGTAAGCATGAAAACATTGCTCTAAGGTCAGAAAAATACAGGAATTTCTCTTGTACATGCAATTAGGGAAACAGTACTGGAAAGATCCCCAGGCTTGGAGATTTGTAATGAAACAGTAATTAAACTTAAAGATGCAGGTGATACAGTGAAGAATATAATGGACTCAGCCAGATTTAGAGATGATTAGTAATGCTGTTTAAGATATATATCTGAATGTCTGTTTGTTTTGAAACCAGTCAAGATCATAGGCTAGATTGAGTATTAAAGTATGATTTTTGTAATATTCTGACAAGATAGGGAAAATAGCAAAATGCAGATGTTATGTAAACATTTCTAACTTGATTTTTGTGTCACAGATAGGGCAAGATGCCATAATATGATGTGCATACATGTGTTTAACTGTGATGTTAGCCTGTGGTAAGATAAATTTGTAAACTTTTCAAAGGTCATTAGAACTAGTAGCCGTTTAGTTACTCCAGATCTGTATGAGTAAGTTGTTATGCGAATATCTGAAATAAATGAGCTTCAAAAGCAAAGAAGTGTTTAAGATGAACAGATCAGACTAACATACAGGCTTGCACATATGCTTCTCAGCAAGGAACATGTTCTGACAGTATTTAGCAAAGATAGCACTCTTATTGTATCTTTAGAAAGTTACACTTGGCATTTTAATAAAATTGTTTGTAATTTAAAAAAGGTTGTGCAGGAAAGCTAATATAAGTAGGAAGCATAGTAGATTTTTTTTAGCCAAACAATCTTTATAATACCCTACTGAGTTAAGTAACAGAACAAAAGCAGATGTAAAACTCTTATTGACTTGTTATAAATCTCTGGATATACATTGTTTCTGATTAGATGAAACAAACTTCTTGGCAGAGTTTTTCAGTGAAAGTTTCTTTCTCTAGACGTCATGGTGTGAGTCTTACATAATAGTCTTAAGAACCAAAAGAGAGAAAAAGAACACATAGTTTTAATGATTGATACTTATGAAATGTATCATAAAAAATGAAATGTTATAGCTGTTTTCCATTAAAACTCTTTCACTTGTACATATGTCTGTCTTGAGGCTTTATATTCTTTAGCAAGTTTTGCTGTACAGACTTGTTTTCTTTGTGTATGAAACTAAAAAGTTAAAACAGGTTGCATAAAGTAGAATAGATGATAGATGACATCTTGACCGGTCTACTGAGTCATACATCTGGACTAAAGTCCCTTCAGCTTTATATTAATTTATCATAGGTACTTGTTTTCCATATGGCTGACATTCCCAGAAGAGTTTAGTGGGAGATATCGCCAAGTTACATAAAGAATGCCGAGAAAACTATACATAATAGAGGAAAGCGGTATCAAACTCACAACCTCTAGATTACAAGTCTTGTGAGTTATCACTGGGCCTGACTTATTCACTCCCATCCTACATTAAGATTGCTTATATCATTTATATGTAGATATCTTGAACCTGACATGATTTTACATTATTTGTACATGTAACTAGATTGTGTTTAAATATTGTTTCAGATCAAGTGTCATTTTGACCTTGTTCATTCTTGTTTAGTATGTGTTACTAACACTTAACAAAATTGATCATACAAGAAATAGAAATGCTGAAAACTGTGAATTTCAAAACTGTGGAAGACCATGGCATTTTTTTTTCCTTCTGCAAAAGAATCTTGTCCTTCATACATACATAGTGCTACATCATAAAAATGATCTCTGTCTTTCATAAGGAGAACAATCAATATTTCTGCTGTAAGGAGATATATTACACAGGCAGACGATCTTGCAAAAGGTTTCCAAGTATCTGATGGTCTCAGACAAGCATTAGTAATGTATTTTATTTCTCGAGGGTACTTAAACTCTTAAGGGTAATTTCTCAGACATTTTTGTGTACTAGTTGCAGGGTAATTTCAGGCATATTTTTTTCCGAACTAGCTGAAGGCATGGGCTGATTTTTGCTAGAATGATTTCTTTTTTTAGGAAGGTGCATGTAAGTGAGCCTGTAGGTTTAGTATTAGACTCCTCATCCAGAGAGTGCAAGTTTGAATCTTGCAATCAAAATTAGACCATGACCTCCTCCTCCATCTAACACAGGTCACAACCACAGAGCTTGAAACATACAGCTCAAATATATTTTGTGATAAGTACTTGTATATCATACTTAATAGCCAAACCACTATGGTAAAAACTTCAAAACTGAGACATTGTGGTGGTAAACATAAGTTCTAACAACTTTCTCTGTAAAATAATACATTCACAGAAGGTTTGGAGGCAGAAATTCTTTTGAAGAATGAAAATGAAAATTGATTGATTTATTTCATTACATCTGCGTACAAAATTGTCCAAAATTGACCACCTGGTCATTTGATTCATCATGATTGTAAAAATAATGGTCTGTGAGTGAAGTTTAAGATGGCTATGAGAAATTGAAAGGATCCAGAAGGGACTGTTGTCAGATTGATTGTCACTTGAATTTCAAAAAGCTTTGTTACTGAAGTTGAAAGGTTGTTTCATATTTATCACAACTCTGTATGGTTCATTTTTCAGCAATTAAGAACAGTTCCTTTCTCATGCCTGGTTCTTGATCATATATTATAATATTGTATCTGTTTTTAGCTCACCTGTCACGCAGTGACAGAGTGAGCTATTAGGATACCCTTGTGTCCGGCGTCCGTCGTCCGTCCGTCGTCCGTCGTCAACATTTTCTTTAAATGACATCTCCTCCTAAACCCCTGGCCCAATTTTAAAATAACTTCATACTAATGGTCCTTAGATGTCCCTTTACCAAGTTTGCTCAAATGGTTCCGGTCCAATGCACAATATGGCTGTGAGGCCCTAAAAGGTGTTTTTAAAATGGAAATTTCAAAAATCTTCTTGTCTGAAATAACAAGGCCCAGAGCTTTCATATTTGGTATGAAGCATCATCTAGGGGACCTCTGTCAAGTTTGCTCAAATCATGACTTCCGGGGTCAAACTGGTTCAGCCCCGGGGGTAAATAGATTTTACTTAGAATTTATATAGGAAAAACTTCAAAAATCTTCTTCTCCAGAACCACAAAGCCTGGCGCTTAGATATTTTGCATGTAGCATTAACTAGTAGACTTCTACCAAGTTTGCTCAAATCATGATCCCCGGGGTCAAGTTGATCCCGCCCGGGGGTCAGTTAATTTTATATAGAGTTTATATAGGAAAAACTTCAAAAATCTTCTTCTCCAGAACCACAAAGGCTAGAGCTTAGATATTTTGCATGTAGCATAACCAAGTAGACCTTAACCAAGTTTGCTCAAATCATGATCCCCGGGGTCAGATTGACCCCGCCCCGGGGGTCAATTGATTTTATATAGAGTTTATATAGGAAAAACTTCAAAAATCTTCTTCTCCAGAACCACAAAGCCTGGAGCTTAGATATTTTGCATGTAGCATTACCTAGTAGACTTCTACCAAGTTTGCTCAAATCATGATCCCCGGGGTCAAGTTGACCCCGCCCGGGGGTCAATTGATTTTATATAGAGTTTATATAGGAAAAACTTCAAAAATCTTCTTCTCCAGAACCACAAAGCCTGGAGCTTAGATATTTTGCATGTAGCATTACCTAGTAGACCTTTACCAAGTTTGCTTAAATCATGATCCCCGGGGTCAAATTGACCCCGCCCCATAGTCAATTCATTTTATATATAGTTTATATAGGAAAAACTTCAAAAATCTTCTTCTCCAGAACTGCAGGCCTGGAGCTTAGATATTTTGCATGTAGCATTAACTAGTAGACTTCTACCAAGTTTGCTCAAATCATGATCCCCGGGGTCAAATTGACCCCGCCTGGGGGTCAGTTGATTTTATATAGAGTTTATATAGGAAAAACTTCAAAAAATCTTCTACTCCAGAACCAGAAAGCCTAGAGCTTAGAAATTTTGCATGTAGCATGACCTAGTAGACCTTAACCAAGTTTGCTCAAATCATGATCCCCGGGGTCAAATTGACCCCGCCCCATAGTCAATTCATTTTATATATAGTTTATATAGCCATCTGATCTTAGTCTGCAAAGTTTGCTTCGGTCTTCCCAACTGCTGAGTTCAGTACGTACAGTCCATGGTCTGTGGATCACCTATCTTGTGTGTCATAACGTGCTCTCAAATTCTGTACTGGTACAGAATTTACCAACACAGGTTAACTGCATACCATTATGTAACTTAAATACTGTCTCAAAATAGCATATACCCTAACACAAAAGTCACTTCTAGACTGTACATTTCTGAAGGAAACTACCTTCAGCCAAAATGAAAACATTACACCTGTTTCAGATATCCATATTTCAATTTGTACTTCATACAATAGTTTCATGTTAACTTACAAAGAAAAAAAAAATGTATCGAAAGTCTAATGACTTTGAAATGTTAACATTTTCCATGTATTTATCATCTAGACGAAATGAGGTAAACTGGAAATTATTAAAACAGTTCATGTAAAGTTAAAACTTCACCAATCAGCAAGTGTGGACACATGCCCTTCTTTCACCAATTCTCTCCTCATTATGTCTACAATATCGTTTCATGGTCTATCAGGTGAGCGATTCAGGGCCATCATGGCCCTCTTGTTTAGGTTGTTGGTAAAGTATTCTGAAGATTCAGAAGGCATTCTGTTCAAAAGACAGTCCTATTTTTTTTTTTTACTGGTTCAGTGTGTACCACTTTGGTTCAATCAGAAAGACAGTCATGTAATCAGAGGATCAAACAATTACCGTACCAGTCCAGCACATTACAACTAGACAACTGAGCTTTCCCTTAATATCATTAATTCTTTGTAATACAATATTGGAGTGTCTAATCTTTCGCAATCCCATTGTCTCTAAAAACAGACTTAATTCCATGTTAGGGCATGCTACTGACAGATAAAGGCATTAACTGTCAGCTGTATTATGCAGGCTACATTAGGATATTATTTAATAGTGTCTGGTTTTGGCAAATAAGACAAATGAAGTTGAACCATGGGACTTCTCCATTTAAGACATATGACCTTTTTGAAACAATGGAAGAGATTTATTCCTTATGTCTAAAGCGTCAGAATTTAGAGCAAAAAGCAAAATGATGAAGCTTTCATTGAGAAATCCAGACCTTTGATCAACTTTTGAGCATTACTTTTTGTCACATTGAGCGATTCTTTAATTCTTTTAAATTTAAAATAGCATTTGTTGTGTGCCACTTACTGGTCATTCAGTTCAAAATTATACCATTTTTCAGAGTTACCACACTTGGAAACTGATTAGAAGCACAACTTGTTTATTACTGTATGCAGTACTCTTTCAGAATTATTTGTAGGGGCAATAACCTCACCTATATTGCTTAAATCTCAAGTTTTGAATTAAAGCGACTGACTCACAGAATTTTGCTGAAAATTATTTTTCTTTAAAATTTAAGAGAATTTAATATACTATGGAAAAAACATAATATTATGCTTCTATATGCCATGAAAACTGAAAAAAAAAGTTTTGACTAAACCAGGATTCCAACCCACGACCTTTCGGTCAGTAAAATAAGGAGTGACGATCTAGACCACAGCGCTTACTTGTAAAGATGCGTCAAAATTAATCTTATAACTAAAGTATCTACCCCGTGACTAACGGGGTACTGTGAAATCATTTAAATTCGCTGGGATGAAATTTCGCGCAAACGGCAAAAATAGTACGTTCGCGCGGTCCTAAATTCGCGCATTTTCAATTTCAGATTCAATTTTTTTATCAGCATAAAAAGCAGACGACAGCTGCATGACGCTGGATAACCACCGACGCGTGTATACGTCCGCTTTCGAATATACAAACTGACAGGTCCAACTGTTTATTGACGTTAATTGACACAGGTTGTGCACAAGTGGGCACAGATTAAAAGATCGATACCGTCAGGTCTTTTGTAACCAATCCCTAATCAATTATGCTAAAAAAAACATTGCCGCTTGCGAAAATTACCTTTAGTACTAATTATAAGTAAACGCTTCAGACAAGCGTCCAACAATTCAAGGAAATGCATACTAAAAAAGAAAACAAAATAAGTTTCATTGTAATTTTGCTTTTTTTAGAATTTGCCAAACATCCGATTATTCAAGTTATATTGGCTAAAAACAACAACTAATGGTCAAAAGTGAGTGGAAAAATATATGCAGGTATTTCGGACAGGATCAAGATTCGGATAACGTAAATGTTTTATTAGTTTAATAAAAGCGCGGTCTTAAATTCGCGCATTGTTCCTAGCGCGAAATACGCGAAAATTCGTCCGACGCGAACAAAAATGATTTCACAGTAAATTTTTTACCGATAAAAGTGTGTAAAACTTTATATTTTGATGTTTTTCTGTATCAAAAAATGAATCAGTAACTTAGTTTAAATATGTTCTTCACAACTTCAGCAAAACTTTCAAGATGTAAGAACATTTTTTTTTTTTTCATCGTCGGCCCATCTGTGAGTCAGTCGCTTTAAATTTCTATTAGTTTTTATGCTCCCCATCGAATATGAGGGGGCATATAGTTTTGCAAATGTCTGTAAGTCGGTAGACACTTTGGTTTCCGTTTAAAAACTATAGCACGCTTGGTCTCAGGTTATTCAAACTTAGTATTTAGGTTGGTCATGACCAGTAGATGACCCTATAGTTTTTCAGGTCACCAGTCAAAGGTCAAGATCACAGTGACCTTGAATAGCAAAATGGTTTCCAATCAATAACTATAGAACCCTTGGTCCCAGGTTGTTCAAACTTAGTATGTAGGTTGGTCATGACAAGTAAATGACCTCTATAGTTTTTCAGGTCAAAGATCAAGGTCAGAGTTGCCTTGAACAGCAAAACGGTTTCCAGTCAATAACTATAGAACCCTTGGTCCCAGGTTCTTCAAACTTAGTTTTTAGGTTGGTCATGACCAGTAGATGACCCTTGTAGTTTTTCAGGTCACCAGGTCAAAGGCTAAGGTCACAGTAACTATAGAATGATTGGGGTTAGATTTCTCAAACTTGGTATATAGGTTAGCCATGACCAGCAGATGACCCCTATAGCTTTCCAGGTCAAAGGTCAAGGTCACAGTGACCTTGTATAGCAAAATAGTGCCTGATCAGTTACTATAGCACGCTTGGGCCCAGCTCCTCAAAACTTCATAGGTAGGTTGGTCATGACAATTAGATGACCCCTGTAGTTTTTAGGGTTATTAGCTCAAAGGTCAAGGTCACAGTAACCTTAAAAAGCAAAACAGTTTCTGCTGAATATCTTTTGAATCCTTTGGCCCAGGTTTGTCAGATGTTTTTCAGGTCATTGGGTCAAAGGTCAAGAGTTACAGTGACCTTGAAAAGCAAAATGGTTTCTGATGAATAAGTGTAGAATGCTTGGGTCCATGTTCTTTTAACATTCATGACTTGTAGATGAGCCCTTTAGTTTTTCAGATCACCAGGTCACAGTGTCCTTGAATATCAAAATGGTTTCAGATCAATAACTATAGAATGGTTGGTCCCAGCTCCTCAAAACTTCATGGCTGCCTCTAAGGAGAGTGCACTAGGGGGGCATATATGTTTTACAAATATCATTCTCTTGTTCTTTTTCATTGTGTTCAAATTTTTAAAAAATATTAAGAGTTTCTGTCCTTGATCTCTTCGTTTGTGTGTGTGTGTGCATGTGCATGTGTGTGTGCGTGCATGCGAGTGTCTGTGTCAGTGTGTGTGCATTCCCTACTCAGCTTATTTAACATCTAGCTCTCACTTTTCATGCTTTTTCAACAATTGTAAGCAGATGTTGTATCAACTGTGGTTATATTGTGATACCAATCTCTGAATTAATGTTGCATGCACTTACAGCATATGGTACAGGAAAAGCCAGTATTGGAGAACAATTTGATTTGAATCTTAATTAGCTGCAAACAAGATAAACAATAAACATGCAGAACAGTACATCATTATGCCCCCTCTTCAAAGAAGTGGGGGGTATATTGCTTTGCATTTGTCTGTCTGTCGGTCGGTCCGTCGGTCCGTAGACCAAATGGTTTCCGACCAATAACTAAAGAATGCTTAAGCCTAGGAACTTCAAACTTGGTAGGATGATTGTCCATCACCAGTAGATGACCCCTAATGATTTTGGGGTCAAGGGGTCAAAGGTCAAGGTCACATTGACCTTGTAGGTAGAAACGGTTTCCGACCAATAACTAAAGAACGCTTAGGCCTAGGAACTTCAAACTTGGTAGGATGATTGTCCATCACCAGTAGATGACCCCTATTGATTTTGGGGTCAAGGGGTCAAAGGTCAAGGTCACATTGACCTTGTAGGTAGAAACGGTTTCCGACCAATACCTAGAGAACACTTTGACCTAGGTTCACCAAACTTGGTATGCTGGATGGTCATCACCAGTAGATGACCCCTATTGATTTTGAGGTTATTAGGTCAAAGGTCAAGATCACAGGGACCTTCATCCTAAAAACGGTTTCCGATCAATAACTAGAGAATGCTTTGACCTAGGTTCACCAAACTTTGTATGCTGGTTGGTCATCACCAGTAGATGACCCTGTTGATTTTGAGGTCATTAGGTCTAAGGTCAAGCTCACAGGGACCTTCATCCTAAAAATGGTTTCCGATCAATAACTAGAGAACACTTTGACCTAGGTTCACCAAACTTGGTATGCTGGTTGGTCATCACCAGTAGATGACCCCTATTGACTTTGAGGTCATTATATCAAAGGTCAAGATCACAGAGACTTTCATCCTTAAAACGGTTTCCGATCAATAACTAGAGAACGCTTTGACCTAGGTTCACCAAACTTGGTATGCTGGTTGGTCATCACCAGTAGATGACCCCTATTGATTTTGAGATCATTAGGTCAAAGGTCAAGCTCACAGGGACCTTCATCCTAAAAACGGTGTCTGATCAATAACTAGAGAACGCTTTGACCTAGGTTCACCAAACTTGGTATACTGGTTGGTCATCACCAGTAGATGACCCCTATTGACTTTGAGGTCATTAGGTCAAAGGTCAAGATCACAGAGACTTTCATCTTAAAAACGGTTTCCCATCAATAACTAGAGAACACTTTGACCTAGGTTAACCAAACTTGGTATGCTGGTTGGTCATCACCAGTAGATGACCCCTTATTGATTTTGAGGTCATTAGGTCAAAGGTCAAGCTCACAGAGACTTTGACTCTAAAAACGGTTTCCGATCAATAACTAGAGAATGCTTTGACCTAGGTTCACCAAACTTTGTATGCTGGTTGGTCATCACCAGTAGATGACCCTGTTGATTTTGAGGTCATTAGGTCTAAGGTCAAGCTCACAGGGACCTTCATCCTAAAAATGGTTTCCGATCAATAACTAGAGAACACTTTGACCTAGGTTCACCAAACTTGGTATGCTGGTTGGTCATCACCAGTAGATGACCCCTATTGACTTTGAGGTCATTATATCAAAGGTCAAGATCACAGAGACTTTCATCCTTAAAACGGTTTCCGATCAATAACTAGAGAACGCTTTGACCTAGGTTCACCAAACTTGGTATGCTGGTTGGTCATCACCAGTAGATGACCCCTATTGATTTTGAGATCATTAGGTCAAAGGTCAAGCTCACAGGGACCTTCATCCTAAAAACGGTGTCTGATCAATAACTAGAGAACGCTTTGACCTAGGTTCACCAAACTTGGTATACTGGTTGGTCATCACCAGTAGATGACCCCTATTGACTTTGAGGTCATTAGGTCAAAGGTCAAGATCACAGAGACTTTCATCTTAAAAACGGTTTCCGATCAATAACTAGAGAACGCTTTGACCTAGGTTCACCAAACTTGGTATGCTGGTTGGTCATCACCAGTAGATGACCCCTTATTGATTTTGAGGTCATTAGGTCAAAGGTCAAGCTCACAGAGACTTTGACTCTAAAAACGGTTTCCGATCAATAACTAGAGAATGCTTTGACCTAGGTTCACCAAATTTGGTATACTGGTTGGTCATCACCAGAAGATGACCCCTATTGACTTTGAGGTCATTAGGTCAAAGGTCAAGATCACAGGGACCTTCATCCTAAAAACGGTTTATGATCAATAACTAGAGAACGCTTTGGCCCAACCACAAGCAATTAGGTGCTGCCGGGAGCATTTATGTTTTACAAACATTTCTTGTTTATATAGACTTGTCAGCTCCTCACTGCAAAATAATTCATTGTTAATGTGCCTCCTTGAAATTTGCTACAGAACTATAATGTCATTCCTGGACCTCATAACTTCTTTCTGCAAACCTTTGTGCAGTTATTGTGCAGCAAAGCAATGAATTTGCACATGACATTTCTAACCACTTGGTATGAAGCAATAAGCCAAGCTTTTTACTGCAAAACAAATTAAACAATGTAGTATAAAAGATCCTTTAAACAAATTGCTGCTTAATAAAGCTGCAAACCAATGTGTTTACACCAGGACCTCCTAACACCTTATTACTAAACAGTGTTATTCATGGAAATCCTAGCCTTTTGCTGCAAGACGGTGTGTATTCATGGCAGAAAATAGCCACTTGCTGCAATACTATGTTATTGAAGGGAATCCTAGCTACTAACTGCAAAACTGTGTTATTCATGGAAATCCTACAATTTCATTACTTGCTTGCAAACAATGTGTTATTCATAGAAATCCTACAATATCGTTACTTGCTTGCAAAACAATGTGTTATTCATGGAAATCCTACAACACAGTTACTTGCTTGCAAAACAATGTAGTACTCATGGAAATCCTAGCCACTTGCTACATAACAGTGTATGTTTTCTATGTGCTGCAAAACAATTTGTTATTCGGATCTCCAAGTCACTTGCATTAAAACAAAACTTCTGTTTTTGCACACTGCAGAACAGTTTTATGTTCCTGAACCTTCAAGCCACAATGATGCATCATATTCCTGGGCTTTCTTCATTGAAGTCTTTATTGATTGGAATGGATTGAAGTTGCTTAGAAGCTCTTATCAAAGGCTGCGTCATATTTCCATATTTATTCCTTGATAACCCAATGCCTGTTTATTGATTTGAAACAAAAGATAAAACACATGTCTTTTTTTAAAGAGAGAGTGAATATTTTACTGATGCAAGAAATATTAATTGTAAAGCAATTAGCTGCCGAATGGGAGCCTTTTGAAAACTACACTTGTCTGAAGTCAGAACAGTTAGGAGTAGGAAGTGAAATTGGTCTTTGATATATATACATCTTCTTTTTCTGAGGGCCCATAAAAGTGTTCAGGGAAATTTGAAAAATTTCTATATTTGGTCAGTTGGTACGGGTTTGTACATTGATGAAATATTTTAGTCATGTGTAGAAATCTCTCCAGCATTCCTTATATACTTTTGAAGATTTTATGGTCATACAAGTAATAAGGACTTTTACAAATGATGAATAAAGATACAATATTATGTAATTTACATTGTACAAGCTCCTGAATGACAATTGTACCTAACAAAGGACCTTACTTCTATCTTTACATTGATGAATTGGCCTTAAATTGTTTTGTTGCAGATCATTAAAATTGTAGAAGCCAAGTTGACAGTGATGTTAATTTAAGCTCGAAGAAAACCTTAAAAAACAGTTGGAAGAGAAGTTCATGCTACTGTTTTCCTGAATATTTAGTTATGAACTTAACTTTGCTAGACTCCAGAAACTATAGAAGTGTATGTAATTATTTTCCTAAATATCAAGTCGAAAAAGGTTTCCTGCAAAAATCCAGAAAAATTAGCTTTCCTTGAAAGAGAAAAGTCGGATATGCAGAAAAAAGAAGCCTGCTAGGATGTATTTAAATTTAATTGGAGCATTTATCATTGTCAGTTCACTGCTAGAATTTTTTTTGTTTCCAGGAAACCACAGAAGTTGCCAGTGAAATTTTCCGGATGTGCAATTAACTTTCTGTTTTTGAGATTTTCTTCAGAAAGTAACCTCCAGGGTGATTTATATTTTCATGGTTTGATCAAATTTTCAGGAAATTTAAGACAAATTAAAAACTAAAGATTTAAATGATTACTTTTTCACTGTTTTTTAAATACTTTGTTCTGTCAGGGAATCTTAAAATATTGGATGGACGAAAATGCAGCATTATTTGGTTTTTATATGCCATGGTAACCTTATTTGATTTTCCATTTAAAATTCTCATTGGTAGGGAGGGTGATGATTTTTTAGATAACATTGTCACATTTAAAATCACCCTTCTAAAATAGTATTCCTTTATGTATTTAGTTTAAAGATAAGAGTCCTGAATTCAAGTGATGCTGAGTCAGTAAGTTTCATCATCAACATCAGCACCACCATCATCATCATCATCATCAAATATCAGCAGATGATTTACCACAACAATATCAACTTTAAGACCACAAACAATATTAAAATCATCTCCACAGTAACTATTATCATGATCGCAATCAAAAAATAGCCGAGCATTTTGCAACATTTCTTATTTTAAGAACAAGATTAATTTTCTGTTCCCCTTACAATGAACAAAATTGATTCACCTGATTGGCACAACTGTGAATATTTCCCAGAATGATTTCAGAATACATAAAATTCTATATGTAATTTAGCCTCTATACATTTGCACGTCTGACAGTTGTATCAGTCAGTTCTTCTCCTACCTGTCAGGTATGTGAAAGGTGAAAGTGATTATAGTGATTACAGTAATTGCTAC
The DNA here is from genome assembly GCA_012932295.1 of Cyclina sinensis. Classification (NCBI taxonomy): domain Eukaryota; kingdom Metazoa; phylum Mollusca; class Bivalvia; order Venerida; family Veneridae; genus Cyclina; species Cyclina sinensis. The sequence goes on from JAAONU010000002.1 coordinate 38,193,830, forward strand.
TCTCCATCAGGATTGTTTGTATCACCTGAGGAAGCAGTGCTCTTGAAAATGCTAATCCAGGGTTGGCCAGTTCTATTAAAAAACTTGTATTGTATTTCGGATGCGATGTTAAACCAAGGTTCCAGATATATTGCTATACACAGAGAATGTGAAAGAACCAGGAGTGTCTCTGGAACCGGATGCTTTCTGTGTCATGCACTGTCCCCCATACTCTTTCATTGGATGTGGGTACCAGACTGGTTCCATTGATGGTCTGGCATCCAGTTTGCAATCTGTATATTGTCATCATAAGAATCACTTTTGAATGATATACTGTCAGCCTGTCTTTAGCAGTCATATATGGTCCAGTTGGTCTGTAGCCTTGTCTGTTCTAAAAGTGATGTCAGTTACTGTGTAATTCTTGAAACATAATTGTTTTCAGACTTCAGTCATCTTTTGACCAGTAGATATTTCTGGAACCATAATCTTTGGCAATAAAATGTCTGCAAACTTTCTTAATGTTACTGGTTGAGCTTTTTAGCTGTCATAACAAATGGACAGATTTTTTTGTCTGTCTACATAGATGAGGAATGTATGTCCAGAGATCTGTTATTAAGAGCCATATATGGAAACTTGGGTGAGATTGTCTTTAAGGGTCTCATTACAGGACTGCCAACATTTGATAAATCATGTTTGTAACAGACAGGTTATGTAATGTTGGTATGAAAAATGTTATAATGCCAGTTTACAATTGTCTGACATGAGCAAAAGTTCTTAGGATGAAACTTTACATGAAACTTTGACATTTGTTCATTTTTTTGCTTAAGGGTTCCCGGGGGCGGGGGATGGGGGGCAATACTTAACTACATTGCAAGGAAAAAATTGAAAGTCTGTTTTGCAGCACAGATTTTAAGCGGAATTTGCTTTCTCAGATACTTTTGATTCTAGGTGAAATAGATATGTTGGAAAAAGACAGTTGTTTATATTAACAGTCTTTGACAGAAATACTACAGTTGCAGCTTCTAAAGGTGTTTGATAGGCCTGATTCTGCTGCCTTTGAAGTAAGAAAACAAGTACAAACAGTGGAAAGATTGAAGAACTTCCGATCAAATATGAACCAGTTGATATGCTATGGTAAGGCAGTAATTGTGACTAACTGGTGTTCAGGCCTTATGGTACAAGAAATGGAGGTATTCAGTTCTCACAAAATTGAACTTTCATTGGTCCTTGCAAACAGAAGTGAATGTCTGACTTTTGAAAAGTGGAAGCTTATCTAGTAATAGTAAGGAATAAATCAATATCTTATAGGAGGCAGTCATCAAGGCTTTGCCATATGGTTGTTTAACTTGCAGTACAACTTTAGATCAAGATGACATTTAACGTCCCGTGGCCGGACCACTTTTCTTGATGTGGCATTGGCCCTGGTCTCAGCCATTTGCCCTGTCACAAGTAGAAGCTTTATTTTCAGATACAACAGTTGTTCAGATTTTCATTTATTCAATTTCATTTGGGTCTGGCCAACTACTAGATGGCATTTATGTCTGGCCAATTAAGATGTGGCCAACAGGACTGCATTGAGGTCTAGTCAACAAGATGCCATTTGGGTCTGGCTAACTAGACTACATTTGGGTCTGGCCAACTAAATGGCATTTAGGTCTGGCCAGTTAGATAGTATTTGAATCTGGCCATAGCTTCTTTGTCCCCATTCAACTCTTGATGTTTGAGTCAGGACAATAGTCCACTTTTAGTTGTCTGTCTTGACTTAAGATACTCTTAAACTGTCATTCAGGTGACCAGCATGAAGGTTTTCATTGACAGCATCATTGTTACATTGTCATGTACATTCATGTAAAAATTTGGCATATTTGTTACCATGATTACATGAGTGATTGTCTGAAGAGGTTGTTGTTGTTTCTTTTTTTATGAGAGCAGGTCAACTACTAGATCTCTCGTCTCAGTTAAGTGAATCTAAGAGCAATTGCTGAGTTTTTTTCATGTATGAAATAATTCTTCCATATAGCAATTTTCAAGTTTATAGTTAGTACAGTAAAACCTCAATAATGAGACTACCTCTGGGACCAGCAATAAGTGGTCTTAATATTGAGTTGGTCCTAAAATTGAGTTCAGATGATGACATGAAGGTGTATGGTAGATTTATCGACCCAGTGTGTGTTTTGCGTCAATTGTAATGTCACTGAGCATAACTTATTTGTTTTATTTGTCCTTACTTTGATAACTAATGATTTGATCAGAATAATGGTCAATATATGGTTAAATCTATATAAATTGCAAAAAATATTGTTTGAGTATACTTTTCTTTCAGTCTGTTAAGTAACTTTTGCTCGGCTATCATGTTTGTATTTCTTAACTAAAGAGATCAAATTTCAGGAGGAATATTTTGTGTAATCAACTTGTACAATGTGTATCAATCAAAATAAAAATGTAAAGTGATACGTAAATCTCACAAAATTTTGGATTTTAGTGTTGCATTAATTCGTTTGCGCATCAATTAGTGACTATTACAATAGAAAATTTATCGTGCAGTAGGCCGCAGTCTACTCTAATAAGGGTGTCATAAACAATTAAACCGATAACTGCCAACCTTAAGTAAATTATCCACACCTGGATCTTTTTGACCTGTCAAATTATCAATTAACACCGATTAACACGAGGTGCCCATTATGTACATGTTTGTGTAAACAAGTTTGCCGACCTCGACCTTTGATGAATAGCTAAAGTCAACAGCTGCCCGTTTTGTTCCGTTCTGGTCGCGGTCGTAATTTCGAGTTCAAAAAAGGTTTGTATTTTAATTCGGGACCGGAAATTGCGGTCGCAATACACAATATTGAGTTGGTCTTATTACTGAGTTTGACTAACAATAGAATATATAGTAAAAAAATCGGGACCAGAAGAAAATGTTCGTAATATTGAGTTGGTCTGTATATTGAGTTGGTCGCATCGTGAGTTTTTACTGTAAGTGGAATAGGAATATAGTTTTAAAAGGATATTTGGATGTTTCATGTATCTCTCTTGTGTACATTTATAAATCTGAATTACCAGAATGATTCAAACTGAATTACAAAAATTTGTTAATTAATGTTATGGTTAATTTAATGTAAGTTTTGATTCAGTTACAAAAGTGAGATCGTAAAAAAGTTGTTAAAGTTCTTATTACTCAGTAAGACATGAAGTGATTTCCAAATGTACTGTTTTATACTCACTATTTTTTTATCATTTTGTGGTTTCCAAATGTACTCTGGTACTCAATATTTAATAATATTCAACCTCAACCTGTTGGAAGGATGTGGTTTGGCTGTAGAATTTTTTCCCTGTCTAATCTGCATATTTTAATGTAACAGATCCTGTGTCTGTTGTTATGGAGGATAATTAATAATTAGAATTAATTGTGATGGATATTTAATGAGACAGTTCGTTGTGTTGCTGATTCTGTTACACTTTTAATTTTGTCTGCCCTATTGTACCTTATGTTTCAATATCTTTCCTTAAAGGTCCATAGTTGGAAAAAAAGGTCCATGGTTATAAAGGTCCCTGGTTTGAGTCTGTTATCACTAATGCTAATTATTAAATTAGAGTTGATTGTGATAGAAATTAAGTAATGATTCTGAATGTCAGTGATCTTTATCTTTGTTTACTTTGCCATCATGGCATCCCTACAATTTACTCCTGTGGCTAATCTGACTGCAGTATATGATCTCCCTATGGGTTAGGTTAGCTTAGCATAGCATTTTTTAGGATATTTATTTAGATTGTTTATGGGCTTGAACTCTTGTTAACTGTAGTATGTTTAGTTTTGAAGTTTCACAGTTATTTTCAATACAGAATTTAAATGTTTTCATACTGCAATATATTTCTTTGTAAAGTAAATCATCTTGACCTTACAATGCTGTAGTAATAATCAGTAAAGTAATAACATTTTAATTCTTACACTTATGTGACCCTGATGTTACCTTTGTTTACATGAATTTCCATTAGAATTCAGGCCTGAACCAACTCCATAGTATCTTCTAAAACTAGACCATGAAAAAGAAATGCATGCATGTTTTATTGTAAGAAATCAGGTCTTAGCATCTTTATACATATAGTTTTCTTAACCTCTTATTGACCTCTTCAGAATGATACAGTTATTTTCTTCACAAAAAAATCTCAACTTGTTTTGATGAAGAAATACATTCACAGCTGGTCTGCAAAATTGTTCTTGTGTTCAGAAGCTTTACATCATTTACTGTAAATCTAAAGAATCCAGAACAGTGGGTGTGTCTCCTGCTGCGGATTGTTTCAGCTGAAATGAAGGATTAGTTAATACATTTTTACCAGACTAGATAATTTTGAGAAAGTCCCTCAGTATATTTTTATCATGGTAACACTTCTGTTTGTATTAATATTTTTGTTAGGATGATTTATTTATTCTGTTTATGATAGTCCAAATACTAACCTATTTTGCATTTATGTATTTCAGAAAGATGATCATTTTATGACAGTGAGACAGAAGCCAGTGGTTTTTGTGACAGAGAACTAGTTCTAGTGGGAAGGCAGTTTGTGCTTGATTAAAAAAAAAACAACAACACACATTTCTTGGAATTGAACTAGACAGTGAGGAATTAGTTCTAGTGATTTTTATATGAATCAAGTGCAGCATTGATTGAAGGAGTGTGGTGTTTTCCCAGATTGGAATATCAAATTGTGGCACAGAGGATATAAGTGTTTTTGGAAAACAGGATAAATTAGTGTCTGCATAAAATTTCGTTTCAGCTGAAAAGAAATGGCAGACACCCAGGCTGAGAAATTGCAAAACATGAACATTCAAGGTAAAGTAATGCCACCTGTGATCTAAAAATATATTTAGAATAACAACATGAACTACATTTAATTAAGTAGAGCCAAGGATAAGGGGCTGAAACTGTTTTTTTTTTTAAATAAAATTGCTCTGATTTACTACAAATGCACACATAGCAAAAACACTTATATATACATATACATATATGTGGTACTTAGGCTTATGTACTTAAAACATATTAACTAACCTAAACTACATGTAGCACTCATCCAACCTTCACCTTGCCTCAGACATAAAAAAATCAGTTTTGGTCAGACTAATGTTTCTATGGTAATAAGCTTAAAATCCTAGTAAAATGGAAAAAAAACACCATAAACATTATAATCATTTAAACAAACATGAAATGTAACATCTGAAAAAAGTTTTTTTTTTATCCTACAGTTCAGATTACAGCACAATGAATATTGTGGTTACAAAGATACAAATAAGCTAACTTTCCTTGCCTGAAGCCAGTTGAGAAAGATAAAATCAACTAGTTTTACAATCTTAATGTAAATATGTTACAGAAAAAATAACTTACAGAGACGTTTTCTGGGTTTCTCAGATGTGTGGTATTTCTTACAGAGACTGATTATCTAGATTTACAATTCAGATGAACACAAAATTTAATGTCAACTGGAGAAAATTACACTTAACCACATCCTAAGGTTTATCTTTAGGAAGACTGCAACATGGAAGAAATTCAGAAACAATATTTGAGAATTCAACATTTGATAAGTTAAAACATGGATGTTAATATGAAAGGTCATATGAAAATATATTAAAAATTAATTGTCTTTCTGAGTAAATTTCTCTTTTTATGTAACCCATGTTGCTTTACATTCTGCAAACCATAAGTGTTATCTCAAGACTTATTTAGTATGATATGTTTAATCACAGTGTTTTACAAACTGTACAGTACGTTTTACTCCTGTAACTTAATTACATCAAAGTAAATGCCTTTTTTTCCTGTTTTTCCTGTAGCTTTTATAGAATGTATGTCTAAGATAACGCTGGCTTTATCACCTAAAAAAAGTTTGGTTAAAGATTATGTATCTTTGGCTTGTTAGTTGACTCTGGTTTAACAGCCTAGCAGCAATTTGGCAGTTTATCTTGTGCCATATTTCTTGTGACAGAAATAAACAGAAATTTGGCATTCAGCAGCAATTCATGACTCTAGGGACTTTCTCAAAACACTTGTGTATAAATTGTTATTAACTAAAGTATGTTTTCAAATACCCGAAACTTAAAAGTCTGTACAAAACCAGCAGCTGCTATTTTACTCACTAATGACCATAGAGTGTGATGCAAGAAACCTAAAGTGTCATAAAACCATATAATGTGGTGGTGATTTTCAGGAAAAAATGTTTTTCAGGGTTTTTTTTTCTTTAAATTAATTCAATGATTAAATTCTGCTTCAAATGGGGAACCAGCCTCTCTCATGCAGTGTACTTGGCTGGTGTGGAACAAGACAGACAAAATTTTGAATTCTAAAATGAGGTTCAAGGTGTGGAGAGGGTGGTTAGAATCATTAATGTTTTCATCTTGAAAGTGATGTGTAATGGGGATGGGTATTGCACTTTATGAATATCCTGTTAGAACAAACAAGATTTTAAGGTTGCACTTCCATTCTTCATCTAAATGCTTATTTGATGAAAAAGACACTCATTATATGCAGAAAATTCACATGCAAGAGAAAATAAGTCAAAAAGAGAGTCAGTATTCTTTGCTAATATTCCTTAGAGAATTGAGTCAGTAATTGTTGCTGAAATTTAAGGGAATTCCAAGGAATTCATAGAATTTAGAAATAATTGGATGCAGCAATTTGCCTTTGGAGAATGTGTCTTTTTTTCTACTTTGAAAATTACACCATGCACACCCTAGGGTGCTTTTATTTGCCAACAAAAGTCTTTTAGTATAATTTGAACTTAATGATTTACTACTTTTTACATGTTTTGTTAGGAAGATTTTTTGTCTTGTTTTTAACATTTTACTGTACTTTTGGGGAAAAAAATAGCTGCATCTAACATTGTACTCAATACCAACAAGATTGCAGAAATATTTACGGGTAGTAGTTTAGGAAGAATAAACTGAGTGTTGTCATTACTTTTGAATTTCAAACTTGATTATTTTTTGCAGGTGGCATCTTTAATCAGTCTTTATTGTTGATGTCATGAAAAAAAATATTTAAAGGTGAAATGCTAGAAACCTAACTAAAAGCAGTCAAAAGGCTTGACAAAATACTTCTGAAATTTTCATTACTTTTAACAGGTGGCATCTTTTATTCTTTCAGATCTTAATTCTTTATATAATTAGAATGGTAACATTACACCTCATCTTAATATGATAATGAGTTATGGCAAACCAGCCCCTGGCCAGCAAATAGGCAGTGGTGTGAATCATTTTGATGTCTCATAATAAAATGTCAGGCTAGATGCATTCGCATAATGAAAGATGAACTGTTCTCCATTGTGGATTTTACTGAAAAACATCTTCCTAGACATATGAAAATGTTATATGTTGTTTTTTGATACATAATTAATTATTGAGATATATTTAAGATTGATTGAACTTTGATTAATTTCATATCGGTGAAGGCTTAATTGAAACTTCTTTTCACAGATTTTGACGGGAGTGAATTTGACCCCTTTTCACCTAATAACAAAGTGGCTAATATGAATAGCAGTGAGCAGCCTGTAGATTTATTAGGGGGATGTTTTGAAAATGGACAAATGACAAATGGAGGTGATAAACATGTGTCTTTTGATCAGGAGGCTGGTATAGGGCTTCCAGATCCTTCATACATTGGTCAAGGTCAGATTCCTGGGTTTGAAGGTCAAAAGAGTGATGGACTACAAAGGAATATGAGTGAGGGTGAAATTTTAGGTTATCAAAATGAATATGGTGAACCATATATGACTGGACAAGTGGAATATACAGGTGAAAGTGAGGGGGATAATCTAATAGATACTCAAGGTACCAGTGTTGACTCTTATTCGCAAGGTCAAGGTCATTTGCCTGATGGTGATGCAGCAGAATATTCTAGTTCTGATCCTAGTCAAAACTTATATGATCAGTATGTTGAAAATGATTATGCGGGTGATAACGAAGCAGGTGTGAGGATAGTTGAAGAACAGTTTGACAGTCCTGTAAATTATGAAAATGATGAAACTGATCCAGAATCATGGCGACCAGAGATGGATTCAGAGAGATTACGGAGATCCAGGTCACCAGAAAGGTCAGTGTCACCTTACGTGAAATCAGAAAGTTATGGAGATGTTGACTCAGACATGGTTAGCTCCCCTTCCGAAATGTCACACCAGGAACCATTATCTGAACCTGTAGGGGGTTCTAGTGAACGTGAATCATCCATTCCAAAGTCTGGAGGTGTTGAAACCCCTGACTTAGTATCCCAGGGTTCACAGCAGATGTCTTCAGAGGAAACAGAATCACTGGATTCTAGATCAGAAACGGACAGTACACCAAGAAAACGTAGAATTCCAAAACCAAAAGCAAGGAAACCCTTAGAGTTACCTCCCTGGGATGATAATGTAGTGATTCCGAAGCCTCCGAGGATGAAACCAACTTTGATTGGTAAACATGCTGACTTACCACCACCATCACCTCCTCGGTTTCACCGACCATTTACTGCACCGGCACGACACAGTGCAAAAGGTTATTTTAATATTTGACATACTTTGTTCCTGCAGTGCCTTCTCATTCAGTTATATTCTAATATTTAGTTAGAAAGCATACTCGTACCGCTAGTGCACTAAAATCATGTATGCATGCCTATGCCCTCCTTTCCCAATGCATTCTTCAGCAACTTTAGTCATTTTAGAAAGATGGTTTTTATTTGGATCAAATGATATAAAATACATTCTAAGAAAGAGATAGTCCAGTTATTGTTGGTGCTATTTCTTGAAAAATATATTCATGAAGAACAGAAAAAAGAGATTAGATTCCTTTTATTTTAGCTACTGCCTGCCCTGTATATGTAAACATTCTGGTAGGTCAGAATCTGTGGGATTTGTGCAATAATTAAATTTGACATTTATTACATTTCTGAGATCATTTTGATAACGAGAGAGTCTGTTGTCAAACTGCCAGACAAGGAATGTTTAAAGGGAGATAAATCTTCATAACATGACAGCAACGTCTTAGCTTTTTATGACACAGATGACACTGAATCTGCCTAACTTGTTATGCTGCTTCTGATAACTGCAAGTATATTTTGCTTTAAAGCACCACCAGTCACTTAAACTTGCATGCCCTTGTTTGTAGATATATCAGTCGGTAATATTATTGCTTGTTAAGGTTTGTACCATCAGCAGGTGGATATACCAAACTTGACTTTTAGGTTTACCCAGCATTTACTGGTTACTACTGTATAATATAGGGCTATCCAATCAGCTTGTATTGGTACTGCTGTACTAAGGTCTTGCCCACGAGCATGCATGCATACTAGCATACTGGCACTTCTGTCCATCAAGTATGCATATTAAATTCTAATAGCATCCCATGAGCTATGTACATATACAGGTTCATATTCAGACAAGCTTATTCTATAGTCTATCCTATTAGTATTTATACATACACTGGTTTATTCAGGTTTATCTCATGAATATATATATATATATATATATATATATATATATATATATATATATATATATATATATATATATATATATATAATTATACTGGTTAATTCAAGTTTATCCCATATCTGTATATGTATGGTTAATTCAAGTTTATCCCATGAGTATGTCTAACATACACTGGTTTATATTCAGGTTTATCCCAGTGTTATGTATACATAAAAATATGAGTATTTATACATATAATGGTTTATCCTTTGAGTTTGTTTATGTTTACTGGTTTATTCAGGTTTATCCCATGAGTATATATATATGCATGTACTGGTTTATCCAGGTTAATCCCATGAGTATGTATACATATACTGGTTTATTCAGGTTTTTCTCATCAACTTACAGACAAATTCATATTTTAATGTGCACTTTTGTCTTTCCTTTACTTTAACATTTTTCACACCAATATTTCATTTCAAGACACTAGACTTTTGTTTCACTGACAGATGTCCTTGAAGCATATTATAACAAAAATATTAGAAGTATAACTTCCTTGTGTTTGAAATAATGAATGAGAAAGCATTGCTGATGTTAAGATAATCTTGAGCATGTGCATTGTGTGGTTTATATTATATATGTGTGTGGCTATGTATGTAATCTAGAGTAAGTGCTTTCAATGTGCTGCTTTTGATATAAAAAAACCCTTACCCTGTATATCCACAGTGGACTTTGGGCTAAACCATTTCTGTGCATAGGGATGATAACTGACAATTATTAATTTTGTAGCTTACAGTGTAGACCATGATCAGACTATATGCTAGATTTTATCATGGTCTGTGATGTATAGTATTTAGTTTATACAGGTTGAGGGTTGTAATTTTTGTAATAACTGTAATATTTTGAATTCTGTGTGCTTCTGTTAATTTTTAGTTATCATTTTTGTTTGTTTATTGTATCTGTAAACAGTGAGGGTTGTATAATCAACAGTTTTAAGATAGTATAACTTTTAGGTAGATTGTTCAGATACTTAAGGGTTATTTAATATGTATTCTTTTCAGCAATTCAGGATAGATACTGAATGCTAATTTGCCTGAGCTTAATTTTCACGCAAAAGTGACATTTTTTCAAATTCTTTATATTTAGTTTCATTGTTAACCCTAAGTGCACGGTTGATAATTGTGCATATAAAGTATGTCATATATAAGGTAAAGGTATAAGATATATAAGGATTTATTAATATGAAACATTTATGAATATATTAAAGTGCTTGTTGACTGTGTTTATATAGGAATAATTGCAAGTGATACACATTATTCATAAAAGTTATCAGAATTAGGTGAACATGTAATAAATTTGCATGAAATTTGTATTTTCCTAAGCATCAGTAGTGCATTCCATAGTATGCATGATGCATGTTTGATCACTCTGCTGAGTCAGTTTTTAGTCTAGAATGAGTTGTCTCCCTTTGAAATTTCTTGCTGCAACATTTATTCAGTGCATTATTGTTTGTTTTATTTCGGCCATTAGCTTTTTAGTTCAGGAACAAGTTTGGTTTATCTATTTAAGCTATTTTCCATTGGACAGTCTCTGTCACATAAGTATATTCTTTATTCTCTAGAGCATGAATAGTAAATCAAAGAATTCCTTGTCAATTGAAGTCATTGTAGACCATATTGAAAATTGGTCACAAACCATATATGTAATCAACAATAAATAAAGTCATTATTATTTATTCGTTGTTTAAGCGATGAAGTCCTGGTCAGCTGAATTCTCATTCTCTAGAGTGCATGTTCTGGTCAGAGTGTCAGTAAGCAGTCATTGAAAGTGGTCAAAACTTAAATTTAATTTGAAAGAAATTTTCTCTACTGTTGTAATAAAAAATAGATAAGTTTAACTGAAATCAGAGTATCTAGTTTATCAGTGATACTGAACATTAGTGTAGTACAGTAAATATTTATTTATTATTTGTTTCAAAGTTTATAAAATTAGCTCAGAGAAAAAGTACTGTGTGACAGAGATGTTTATTGCTGAAAATATTTTATTATTACACATTTATGAAGCTTGAAGGTAGCTCCAATTATTGGGAAAAAAGTGAAATTGTAGACATACGTTTTCAAATGATATTCTGTACTTCTTCCATAATATAACTGTAACTTGGTACCACTGTACCCAGTTCAGTAAATGATTAAAACCTGACTATGTAAAAAATCTGGAAAATATTAATTGTTAAGCCAGCTGCTTTAATTGATTTCTGCAAAAAGTGAATTGTTTTTAGTTGCTATTATTTTATTATTTTAAGTTGAAATTTTATTGATGTAATTATGAATAGTAAAATTATAAATATTATCTGATGTGAAAATTTAACAGGTGGAGGCTTATATGAAAGAGCTTCATTTGTTAGGAAAAGGAACCAATGCAAGCAAATACTATCTTGAAATCTTGTTTGGATTTAATTTTAATACTTTTGATAAAGCCAACTTTTCTTTCTGTCTAATAATTATTGTATCTTAAAGAGGCTGAACTCCAGATTTGACATAAAAAAAATTTTTTCATAAATTATATATTTAGATGCCGTGAGATCATAACAACATAATATTTTACTTCAAAACTGATTATAAAAGTCAAAATAGAATAAAAAAAATATTTTCGCTCCAGCCTGATTTGAACTCTGGACCCTCATGTTAACAAAATATTTCTGACGCTTTTACTGTCACCACCATCGCCGCATGTGATATTGCAGATATTTACTTTAAATCTTATACGATATAGTTATACCGTCGCGTTATGGTATAGCACTTGAAAGGGAAAAAATCAATTTATAATGTAATTATTTGACTTATTTTTTGTCAGTAAGTTATTTTTTAAGCATTAGTCATAAATATTACAAGAAATTTATAATACAAGAAAACTTTCTTTTTTGTGTCATCTGGAGCACAGCCCCTTTAATGGCTTATTTACCAATAACTTCTCTCCTGTTTGTTATTTCTAGTTGCTATTGATACATATACCATTAGATGCCTTAATAATCATGCATTTATTTTCCCCTGATTTGTTTTTCAGTTTAAAGGATATTAGTATTTTTCTGTAATTAAAGATTTATTTTAGAATGACAAAATTTTCTAAAAAGTATACATACTAATAATGTAAAATCAAATCTATTTCTTATATTTGAAGAATTTTGTTTATTTTACAGATGCTTCCTCAGACAGTGGTGTGGAAGAGGAGGCTAAATCACCTAGAAAGGTACTGTAATATATTAATTTTCAATCTATTCAGTACCAATAAAGCAGTGTTTCAGTACACCCTTGTTAAACAGTGAAGTCTTTGTTTAAAGGACTTGCAAAACCTGTTTTACTGGACTTCTACTGTCAAAGCTTTTATAAAATATGTATTACTGGAAACTTTCTATCAAATGTGAAGTAATAAAAACTGATTTAGTGGACTTCTTCCATCAGACCTGTAATAAAAGCTGTTTTAGTGGACTTCTACTGTCAAACCTGAGTAAAAACCTGTTTAACAGAACTTCTTTCAAGCCTGTTTTAAAACCTGCCAAGCCTATGTAAAACCTGTTTGATGAGACTTCTACTGCTAAACTGAAATAAAGCCTGTTTTTGTGGCCTTTTCTACTCTTAGGTCAGTTTTGAGTGTACTTGTTCATAGTAAAACTTGATTTAAAGGACTTTCTGCTTTTAGGCCAGAATTGAGTGTAGTCCTTTATAAAAAACATGATTGTGATGACTTCCTACTGCAAGGCCAGTGTTGAGTGTTCTTCATAGTAAAACTTGATTTAAAGGACTTTCTACTGTAAGGCCAGTGTTGAGTTTTCTGCTTCATAGTAAAACTTGATTTAGAGAACTTTCTACTGTTAGGCCAGTGTTGAGTGTTCTTCATAGTAAAACTTGATTTAGAGGACTTTCTACTGTAAGGCCGGTGTTGAGTTTTCTGCTTCATAGTAAAACTTGATTTAGAGGACTTTTTACTGTAAGGCCAGTGTTGAGTTTTCTGCTTCATAGTAAAACTTGATTTAGAGAACTTTCTACTGTAAGCCCAGTGTTGAGTTTTCTACTTCATAGTAAAACTTGATTTAAAGGACTTTTTACTGTAAGGCCAGTGTTGAGTTTTCTGCTTCATAGTAAAACTTGATTTAGAGGACTTTCTACTGTAAGGCCAGTGTTGAGTTTTCTACTTCATAGTAAAACTTGATTTACAGAACTTTCTACTGTTAGGCCAGTGTTGAGTGTTCTTCATAGTAAAACTTGATTTAGAGGACTTACTACTGTAAGGCCGGTGTTGAGTGTACTTGTTTGTAGTAAAACTTATTTAAGTGGCCTTTCTGCTTCTATGCCAGTGTTGAGTGCACTTGTTTGTAGTAAAACTTATTCAAGTGGCCTTTCTGCTTCTAGGCCAGTGTTGAGTGTACTTGTTTGTAGTAAAACTTATTTAAGTGGCCTTTCTGCTTCTAGGCCAGTGTTGAGTGTACTTGTTTGTAGTAAAACTTGTTCAGGTGGCCTTTCAATGCTTCTAGGCCAGTGTTGAGTGCACTTGTTCATAGTAAAACTTGTTTAAGTGGCCTCCCTTTGAAATTTCTCATACTTATTTTTTGTCTGGGGCATATCTCACAAAGTATAAGAGTTATCAACTTGAAACTTTATAAGTAGATAGATCTCATTGGTAAGCAGTGCAGTGCACAAGAACCATAACTCTTGCTTTATTAATTTTTTAGTTATTGCCTTTTGAAATTTCTCATTCTTATTTTTTGTCCGGGGTATATCTCACAAAGTATAAGAGATACTAACATGAAAGTTAATTGGTAGATAGATCTCTATGAGGAGAAGTGCAGTGTGCAAGAACCATAACTCTATTTTGCATAATTTAGGAGTTATTGCCCTTTGTTATTTTTCATACGTTAAAAAAATACATATTAAACAATAGCCCTTATGGAATTGGCATTTATTTATATGTGTGAAGTTGGTCTGCAGTTCGCAGTTCGCAATTCGCGATTCGAATTGCGAACTGCAAACTGGCATGCAGTTCGCGATTCAAACTTGAAGATTTTCAGTGTTCTTCTTGGGAAAATTTATGACTTACTAACTTCATAAACCAAAAAGAAATAGTTCTAAGTCCAATTGCAAACTAGCATGCTGTTCGCGATTCGAATTGCGAACTGCAAACTGGTCTGCAGTTCGCAGTTCGCAATTCGCGATTCGAATTGCGAACTGCAAACTGGCATGCAGTTCGCGATTCAAACTTGAAGCTTTTCAGAGTTCTTCTTGTGAAAATTTATTACTTACTAACTTCATAAACCAAAAAAGAAATAGTTCTAAGATAGAAAAAAAACATAAGTCAATTGCAAACTAGCATGCGGTTCGCGATTCGAATTGCGAACTGCAAACTGGTCTGCAGTTCGCAGTTCGCAATTCGCGATTCGAATTGCGAACTGCAAACTGGCATGCAGTTCGCGATTCAAACTTGAAGCTTTTCAGTGTTCTTCTTGTGAAAATTTATTTCTTACTAACTTCATAAACCAAAAAGAAATAGTTCTAAAATAGAGGAAAAAATATTAGTCCAATTGCAAACTAGCATGCGATTCGCGATTCAAATTGTGAACTGCAAAATGGTCTGCAGTTCGCAGTTTGCAATTCGCGATTCGAATTGCGAACTGCAAAATGGCATGCAGTTCGCGATTCAAATTTGAAGATTTATAGTGTTCTTCTTGTGAAAATGTTCTTCTATTATTTCATACTTACTTCATAAACCAAAAAGAAATAGTTCTAAAATAGAGAAAAAAAACATAAGTACAATTGCAAATAGCCTGCGGTTCGCGATTCGAATCGCGAACCGCATGCTAGTTTGCAATTGGACTTATATTTTTTTTCTCTATTTTAGAACTATTTCTTTTTAGTTTAATTTTCCCAAGAAGAACACTGAAAATTTTCAAGTTTGAATTGCGAACTGCATGCCAGTTTGCAGTTCGCAATTCGAATCGCGAATTGCGAACTGCGAACTGCAGACTAGTTTGCAGTTCGCAATTTGAATCGCGAACCGCATGCTAGTTTGCAATTGACTTATGTTTTTTTTCTATCTTAGAACTATTTCTTTTTTGGTTTATGAAGTTAGTAAGTAATAAATTTTCACACGAAGAACTCTGAAAAGCTTCAAGTTTGAATCGCGAACTGCATGCTAGTTTGCAGTTCGCAATTCGAATCGCGAACCGCATGCTAGTTTGCAATTCGACTAAGAACTATTTCTTTTTGGTTTATGAAGTAAGTAAGTCATAAATTTTCCCTAGAAGAACACTGAAAAGCTTGAAATTTGAATCGCGAACTGCATGCCAGTTTGCAGTTCGCAATTCGAATCGCGTACCGCATGCTAGTTTGCAATTGGACTTATGTTTATTTTCTCTATCTTAGAACTATTTCTTTTTGGTTTATGAAGTTAGTAAGTAATAAATTTTCACAAGAAGAACTCTGAAAAGCTTCAAGTTTGAATCGCGAACTGCATGCCAGTTTGCAGTTCGCAATTCGAATCGCGAATTGCGAACTGCGAACTGCAGACCAGTTTGCAGTTCGCAATTCGAATCGCGAACAGCATGCTAGTTTGCAATTGGACTTAGAACTATTTCTTTTTGGTTTATGAAGTTAGTAAGTCATAAATTTTCCCAAGAAGAACACTGAAAATCTTCAAGTTTGAATCGCGAACTGCATGCCAGTTTGCAGTTCGCAATTCGAATCGCGAATTGCGAACTGCGAACTGCAGACCAACTTCACACATATCATTTATTTGGGGAGCATCCATCGGTTCTACCTATGTCTTGTTTACTATTAGGCCAATATTGAGTGTACTCATTTGTTAGATAGATAGATAGATTTATTTCAATATTGTGTAAGTTTCTTTTAGTGGGTTTTTTACTGTTATGCCAGTGTTAAATGTACTGGTTTGTAGTAAAACTTAATTAAATGGACTTTCTACTGTTATGCCAGTGTTGAGTATACTCATATTTACAGTTAAGCTGTTTTAATAGACTTATGCTGTCAGGTCTATGATGAAAACCACTTTCATATGCAGATCAGCTGAAGACTGTAAGCCTGAGGAATGAAACACAACATTTTCCAAAGAATATTATTCAATAAGTTCTTCTATTAAGACTTTAATGATTATAAAATGATGCTTAAACCAGAACTTTTAAAGAATCAAAGTATAGAATTTACAGTGAAAAGAGTCTGCTTTTAAGAACAGAACAGAACAGAACATAGTTTATTTTCTCAACTTGTACATATGTACATCGTTGTTTTGTATACACAGTATACATGTAATATATATAACAATTAACTGTCACGTGACTCGACACATAAATTATCAATAAATAAATATCAGCTGCAAATATGAATAACAAATATCAGCTTTTTTTTAATAAGACCTCTTTTTGACTGGTCCTTTAAGTGGAACTTTACTGTTTCTGAATGGTTTCTGAAGAAACCTTTCCACTTCTGCCATTTTAAATGCATTCAAGCATTATGTAGAGGTGCAAAACATTATATAAAGAAAACAAAATCTACATCTTTTATTGTCAGTAGCTTTTTTAATGTAGCAAATACAGAAAATCTTTGCTGTTCAGAGAAGAATGCTATTTATAGATAGTGTTTTTGGTAGAATTTTCTATGACGTGCTAAGTGAATTCAGATACGAGCAAGTCAGTTAATTTCTAAACATGTTTGGTCCAATTTAGTCTCATGTATTTTTGTTTAATCAATCATTTGTATCAAAGTAATTTTAATTACTATAATCAAAAGTCAATAAAACTTTGGTACAAAATTTTTCTTGCTAATTCTTGTCTACATTTCATAAAGATGTATTATGTTTTTCGACCTATGCTGCCTCAGTTTGGTTGAGGGCCGGTGGCTAGGGTCTTGCATTAAGTTTGCGTTCTTTATCCTAAAAATCAAGTAAAATGCATAATTTTCAGTGATGTAGGATTAAAGTGAAAACTTTCATGGCATTTTAATGATTGTTTAGGAGTAAATTGGTAATTTGTCAAATATCAAATTTCATGGTTTTCACATAAAATTTGAGAATAAAAATATTTTTCAGTTTGGAGTGTGCATAAGTTCGGAAACATTTTGACTAGGGAGATTTGTTCTATGAATTTAATTGTACAAGTTTTTCTTCAAAAATTAGTTGCAAATTGAAGAAAATAAAACAGCATATGAATAGACAAAAATGACAGTTGCAGTTGATTAAAGAAAATCCATTTTGAAAGAAGACTTTAAGATATACATAATAGTTATTCATAAAAGGAAATAGTTCTTTTTAAATTGTGATAAAAACTGTTGGAATTATGCTTGTATGCTGTAAGCGTCCAAAAAAAGAAAAATTGTGCCATGTATGTGGTCAGCCCAGAGAGGCTCATACAGGGGACAGTACATGTTGGGAAGAGCCACTGAGGTGTAATCTATTTATAGACTGTGGTGATTGTGATGGTGAATGTCCACCATGTTGTCTCGCCCTCTGTAACTGTCTCAACTGCTTCCTGCCAGGAGGGCGGTGGGAACGCAAGCACCGAAGGGTAAATAATCAGGTTTGTTTGTATTCCCACTTAGTTATACAGAGTTGGGTAATGTACACATTTTTGTAAATAGGTGTCATTTTTTATATACATGTATATATATTTACAAAAATATAAAGACTTTATTCAAACTTTGCATTTCTTATTTAGTAAAAAACAAAAAAAAATATTAAATTTTTATCTGTTATTTTCATATATAATTACAGTGGACTTTTAAATCAAAACTAAGTTTTTCTTCTTTTCTAAACTTGCAACATGAAAAACATAAGGTCAACATTTTTGTATCAAAGATTTCTGTTGTTATATACCCAGATCTAATCCGTTTCATTGCTTTCCATTCATCGTTCAATATAGTGTTAACACATGATGGGGATTCTGTGACAATGTTAACAAATGGAGACTGGATGCCTTAGTAGTGCTGTGATGGATATTCAGGGATTTTTGACAAGTTTTGACCACAACTGACCCCAGCCCTTTGGATTGTACTAATATTTAAAAAAAAAAAAAAAAAAAAAAAAATCAACGAAAAAGTTCTTCTTATCATAACAACAAGACTTCTCAGTTAGTAAGATCTAAAGCAGTAAGGGATCTTTGGGCAGGGTTATTTGATTATTGAACATTATTAGTTCCCTGTCATCATTTTATTTACTTTATTTCAAGTACCCTTTATTTAAAAAGCTTTGTTATAGCTTCTCAAGACTGGTCAGAAATAAACTAAGTTATTGCAAATTGTGAACATAGTTTTTGTTGTAAGAAATGTGGATTTTTTTCCAGTTAAAAGCTAGAAATACAGGCTTAAAGGGAATCAAGAAATGTCTAAAAATAGGTAGAGGATCAGTATGATACTGATTGCTAGAGAAAATGACCTGTTAAAATTGAATTTCTTTCTTCCTAAATTTTCATTTGTGTTTCAATAGCTTTGTTTAAAAATTATCATTATTGTCATTAAAAATGTTGTTTTTTTTCACATACAACAGTATTTCAAACATTCTACCATCTTTAAGTAGGTTCAGTATTCATCATAGTCAAAGGGTCCGAGTCCAGGCATGTTTTAAGTCTTTGTTGGTAACCAAGTTGACCGTTGAAATAGTTGAGATAGAAAATTTGATAGAATTATTATCAGTGGACGTCCGAGGGTGTCATCACTCAAAAGGATTTATTTAAATTGGTTAACACCTTAATGGTAATATTTGAAATCGGATGTAAATGGTGCAAAACCTTTGTATTGTTGAGATGTAAAATTTCGCTTAATGAATCTGGATTACCTGGACTAAAGAAAATACTTTGAGACTGAGATTGCATCTAGTTGAAAAGTATGGTATGTACGTTAAAAAAAACTGAAGGGAACAAATATACTGATTTTAGTGAGGTTATAGAACATATTATTTGCAAGAATCGTAAAAAACATAAAAGCATAATAAAGTGTAATACAGTAAAACTTTGCAAATAGAACTGGTAACAAATTGGTCCTAATAATGGACTTTTTCTTGCTCTACAGTTGAGACTTTGGTTCTGTCATATTGCTGGTTAACTCATCATTGTGAAATAATTAATGTGATCTTAATAATCTGTTAATAGTAGTAGCTGTCCATCAGAAATATTATAAAATCACATTTTGATATAAGGTCATTAGTAAGAAAGTTACTTGTTAGTTCATAAGTATGACATTTGTCAGAACAGAATCATTTTTCAAACATGAGGGAACATTGTAATATTAAAAATGATAAAATTTGTATTTGTGTAAAACAAACATCTTCAGTTCAGTTTTAACTTTTTCACAGAAGCAGGTCTTATGGTCAGAAATACCTGAAGTTGTACATGGTTGTTTATTTACCTGAAGTTGTACATGATTGTTTATTTACCTGAGGTTGTACATGGTTGTTTGTTTACCTGAGGTTGTACATGATCGTTTATTTACCTGAGGTTGTACATGGTTGTTTGTTTACCTGAGGTTGTACATGGTTGTTTATTTACCTGAGGTTGTACATGATTGTTTATTTACCTGAAGTTGTACATGATTGTTTATTTACCTGAGGCTGTACATGGTTGTTTGTTTACCTGAGGTTGTACATGGTTGTTTATTTACCTGAGGTTGTACATGGCTGTTTATTTGCCTGAGGTTGTACATGGCTGTTTATTTTACTAATGGTTTTTGAA
Source organism: Cyclina sinensis (assembly GCA_012932295.1). Taxonomy (NCBI): domain Eukaryota; kingdom Metazoa; phylum Mollusca; class Bivalvia; order Venerida; family Veneridae; genus Cyclina; species Cyclina sinensis. The sequence goes on from JAAONU010000002.1 coordinate 38,213,955, forward strand.
AATTTTGTTTAAGCTCAGATTATTGTTTTTTGGAAATTGATAAAGTTCATGGACATATGCTTATAACAAAATCTCTGTTATATTTTGTTCAAGTGAAAAGAAAGCTATCATTGTGTTTGCATTAAACGGTTTGACTTTTTGCATTATTCTTAATGGATTCACCATAAAATGTCAGATAATGCTTTTAAAATCAATTGAATATGAAAAAAATTTGCAATCAGACAAGATGCACTGACATTGTCAATAGTGACATTTCAAACCTTTCAGACACTTAGAAATAAGTTACTAATGAGCACTGGTATCATTAATTTCTGTCAACAGATTTATCGGCTTATTTTGGACTTTAGATAGAACTGAGTTTAAGGAATGGAGGCTTGCGCTTCAGATTGTTTCTGTACACAGACAAGGAATCGTCCGATGGTGTATTTTGGCGACCTTTCACCTTACTTTATAATTGATGTATTGTGTTTTTATTATTTCATTTTTATCTCATTTCTTATTAAGCAGTTAACACATTGTTATTTTGTGAATGGATAAGAAACTTAGTAAGGTAGGTTTGTGAAAGTAATCAAAAGATGAGCTTTGTTCACAGATGAAAGATTTGTAATACTAGTAATTTTTAGGGTGCTTTCTGTATTAAGGTTTGTTAGCTCTCTGGTATTGCAGTAAGTTTATGTAACAGGTGGTGAAAAATCGTGGCTCGACTGGGTCTCGAACCCAGGGCCTTCCGCTTACAGGGTGGACACTCAACCAGCTGAGCTACCAAGCCACACAGTTCTGCCTTATCAATTTATTACCTATTATCCTGTACCCGGCTATATATACCCCCTCCGAATTTGGAATTCATCCTGAATTCTTAGAGTCACAGAGAATGTTGTGACACATTCTTGAAGTGCCGAAGCAGTAGCCATATTATAATGGCTTGGTACCTCAGTTGGTAGAGTGTCCACCCTGTAAATGGAAGGCCCTGGGTTTGAGTCCCAGTCTAGCCATGATTTTTCACCACTTGTTAACATTTGGCACCATGGTTCTGCCTTATCAATTTATCACTGATAAACCTGTATCAGTCTACATTAACAAGCCAGGAAAAGAAGAAAATATGTGTGGTCCAGTGATCTCTTTTCTTTTTCACTTTATACTAACAGTATTTGTTTCATTGTGAACATTCTTTGGAGCTTTGAAGGTGTGGAAGTAGGGGACATTTAAACAGATGGTTACTAGTGTACAGGGTCCTAAACTCATAGCTTGAAGTGGTTAAAATAATAGCAGAGGTCTGATGAAGTAACAAGACAAAATGCACTAAAGTTTTTGTCTCAAGTCCCCTGTTACAATGCATAGAAACTTCTTAAGAGCTGTTTTTATAAATTTTCACAAATAAAAGACTTAATGCATACTAATTAAAACATTAACAAAAAAAGCAGAGACAAACAAGAGCTTACCCATACACATTTAATATGTTCATCTTATAGTTTTGACTTCAGAAAGTCTGAGAGTGTATAGATTCAGTTAACTTAAAGTTTCAATAATGGTCTGAATGTTAATATTAACATTTTAAATGTTTCCATATTTTCAGAGTTCTGGAGACATGAAGAAGAAGTACGGGATAGATACAAAGAACATGGGGTACAAACCGGGTGGGGGAAATGTACAGGTGTTCTCACAGAAAATTGACACAAAGTCAGTCACACCCCGCACAGACACAACCAAACCTAAGTCAGTACTCAGTCCAAGAATTAGTCCTTCAAAAGGTGAGTTATTTCTAAAACAGATCGCTCATTTTGTATTCTATTAATGCACCAAATTCTGCAGTAAAACTTAAACTTTTCTGAAAGGGCAGTGAAATATTTCAGAATTTGTCTTGAAAGTGACTAGTATGACTTTAGACTGATATTGTTGATATAAAGTCCAAAGTGTCTACCAGTATTCTGGGTATTTTATTCCTAAGTTATTTCGGAAATAGTAAGGTAAGTTTTGGAGACTTAATATAATCCATTGTAAATATGATACAGGTGTATCTGTGACAAAATTTAAGCCAAGCAGAAGAATATAGATATTACAGAATTTAGATCATGTATTTATAATATCTGTTGTCAGATAGGAGGGTAAGCTAAAAGAATTTATGATACACTTTGATAAAAAGGTTGTACATGGAGTTAAATATCAAAGCACTGTAAGTACTTTTGGATTGATGATCTTCGAATAAGACAATAGATTATACAGTAACTTGTGAATATCAAGTAAAACCTATATCAAATACAGGCTTAGGTTTAAGATTTTGTAAAAGTTTTTATTAGGTTTCAGCTTCCTCAAGAATTTACTTACTTTTAACTGACATGTGTGATGTTCTGTGTCTAAAATGTTTAGTGCTATTGATTTTACATTTTAAGCTTAAACTTTTTTCTTTGCCTTGGAAACAATAACATTGTTTCTTCTCTTTCATCTTTCTTATTTAGTCTTGAATGTCATTTAAATTTTATTCAACATTCTGATGTCTTTATTTGATATTTGCATTTCAGAGAAATCTCCGGCACCTAAAGTCCCCACTCCCAATACAAAAAGTGCGCAATCAAAGATAGGGTCTCTCAATAATGTGAAACATTCTCCAGGAGGTGGTAATGTAAGTATACCAAAGAATTACTCATTGTTCATCGGCTGAATCATTTTTTAATTACATAATTAATAAAGATTAGAAAGACAGAATGGGAAAGTCTTAATTTCACATATTCTCATATTCACTTGGTTCTAAAGTGGTGCATTTGATGAAACAGAAGATCATATTGCCTCAGTATTGTAATCAAAGTCTCCCAAATGTTTTTCTTGGGTGAAAAAAAATGTTACTTTGGCTCCAAAAGTGTGAATGTGGAATCACAAGTGTTTCTCAGCCATGGTAGGATTTGAACCAGCAATTTCTAATTGAGTCTAGCACTTAGCCTCTTGACCACTACTCCTCAAGCTTTGTCAATGTAACATAAAAGAAGTAAAACATAAACGAACTATAAAAGTTGATGGTTTACAGGTAAAAGTATTGAACACCAAAGTAGACTTTTCCAATGTCCAAAGTAAAGTTGGTTCCAAAGACAAGATTGACCATAAACCCAAAGGTGGTGACAAAAAGGTAAGCTGTCCATTTCATTCACTTATACATGGTATTCACAGCCCTTTGAAAATGCTAATACATTAATATGTGAAATTTTCATTGTTTTAACTTTTTGTGTTCCTCATAGTGCAGATTTAGAGCTGAAGGTCTCTGAAGCAATAGTGGAAGTGTTCATTTATTTATTCAGAGAGAATTTTAGCAGAACAAAAGATATTAAAGTTCTCAGGCTGTGTAGTTTTACCTAAGGACTTGATAAACAGTGACACTATGGATAGGTTAAGCTAGCAAAAATTCATTTTAATGACTTTTAATGTCATAGTGTTTCATTGAAGTCCAGTTGAGATCTGGAATATACATGACTATTGAGGAAGCCATGGAATGGAAAGATTTAAGATAGTTGAGTCATAAGCTATAAAATAAAGCGAAGGTCATAAGGTTTATAAGGTCTATATTTTCAGATCAGTACCATGTTTTTTTTTTCAGTAGTGTGGCGTGCTTAGCTTGTATATGTCATATATCAGTAAACTTTAGTAGTTCCCTACATACCATACATATATACTCTTGAGTGATGCTTTCTTTAGTGTGCACCAGAATATTTTTTCCATTTCGTTTTTTATTATTTCTGTTATTTCCTGCCCAATTTTACTTGTTTGCAAACCTCGGTCCATTTAGCTTCTTTCAGGATGTCAACATTAGCCCCAGAAGTTGACTAATTTGTGTTTTTGTTTGCGATTTTATTTTCTACAGATTGAGACTCAAAAATTAAACTGGCAGACAGAGTCAAAAGTCGGCAGTTTAAAGAATGTGACGTATTCACCAGGTGGAGGAAACGTAAAAGTATGCTTCTTGCGCTTTTGTGTTTTAACGATCTTTATTTATTGTAGTATGACCAGAAAATACAGATGCAGCAACTAAACTTTAATATGAGTATATCATACTTACAAATTATTCCATGGTAAAATTTATTTCATGTGTTCTACCATAAGCTAAATTCATGCAAGAAAAAGTTTCCGTTGTCATTCCCTGGGTTGTCCTAAAGCCTTTGAACATTTCTGTTAAATATTTCTGTTAAATATTTATAAGATTTGACATAAAAGAAGTCACCAGGTAGGAAAAGACTTCATTAACATTCATTTCAAGGTTTAATATGAATTTTGCTGCAAGAAATCATGTTTTTATGCCCCTGAAGGAGAGCATATTGTTTTTGAACTGTCTGTTAGTCTGTCCAAAAACTTTAACATTGCTCATAACTTCCTTATTGATAAATGGATTTACTTTATACTGGAACACAACACCCTTTTGGACAAGACCTTCCTACTGATATATATAGTTTTATGAACTTGACCCCTGAATGACCTTGACCACAAAAGTCAAATTGTCAAACATATTTAATATTGGCCAAATTTCCCTTATTGCTAAGCAGATTAAGATCATGTTTGCATGCAACAAATCTTTTGTAGAAATCTTCCAAATGCTCTTATTTGTATTTACCTTGACCCATAAATAACCTTGACCTTGAGGGGAAATGGAAAAATAAAAAACCCACTTATTTGAATCAACAGATTTAGTTCATGTTTGCATGCAACATCCCTTTGGGAGAGATCTTCCAAATGACATATATTTTTTTTACATTGACCCCTAAATGACCTTGACCTTGAGGTCAAATTGTAAAAAATAACCACTTCTTTTGAAGGATCCTTTAATCTATTGTCATCTGGTCCTCAACTCAAAGCACCACTTTGGGGGCATAGTCATCTTTCAGTGACAGTTCTTTTTCATTATTATTTACATGTTTATAAATGACCTAAAAAAGAGTTCAACAAATTGTATTTCACAGGGGTTTTATATATAAGTTTTAAAAAACTTAAGTCATGTACATTAATTTTCATTGTATTTTTCACTTAAATGGAAGTTTTACATTTGGTATTTTATAAGAGTCATAAGTTTAAGAAAAGTTACTGCTTTTATCTTATTTGAATATTTCATTTTAATTTGTTATTCTGGTAATCTTGTGGAAATCTAACTCCTTTAACTATCATAATTTGAAGAATATTTTCTATCATGTGCCCTTCTTAGTATAGTATTAAGTCATTTAGTGTGTCAAGTGTGACAGTGAGTGACGTGGTTGGGTGTGTGATTGTTTCATTCTATAATATATGTTGTTCTTCAAGTGTTACACTGATTTTATTTTCAAAGATTTGAAATAGTATTATGCTGTGATTAGGTATACTAGAGTTAACATTTTGTCAATATGTGAATGTTAATAAAGATCAAAGCAGCTACCGGTATATTGTCCTGTCAGCAATCCTTCGGACATTATATGTGCAAACAATATCTACCTTATAGTACATAAGAAGGGAAGAAAATATTATATAATATAGTTAAGTCCTGTTAGCAGGATCAATCAGAATATATTCTTATTATTTATTCGGTCTTATAAGCGGACCTTTATTGTTCTAAATTTCAGACTTTGATTCTTTCAAGTTGCTGAATTTTTTGTGATTTTGCAATAATCAGAGGGGTCATAATAGAGAGACTCTACTGTATAAATGTTGCTGCTTTGATGGCTATGAAAATTAGCTACATGGGAATGAAAATTAGCTAAGTGTTAATGAAATGGAATAAATTGTTCTAAAACTTCAAATGTATATGAAAAGGAGAAAGAATATTATGAAATAGAAAGTGTTTGAAGTGAGGAAGAAAACACAGGTAAGATTTTATATTTTTTATATTTTTCTACCTTTTGCACTTAACGCTTCATTCTAATTTATATAAATACAATATGAACTATATATTGCATGCTGTTTGAAGTTGCAATAGTTAATATACTGTATGTAGCAACTTTTGCTTTCTGAAATATAGCAGCTTTTGTAAAACATGGGACAACAAGGTGTTTTGAAAAATTGCTTTCTTAAAACAGGGTCTGAATAATTTGAATAGTGTGTTTCACCCGAAACACTAAATGATATTTCATTAAAGTTGTATGTTTGTTGTTAACATATTTCTTAATACATTTGTTTTAACTTTGTGGTATGATTTAAATTGCATAGGATGGTACTGGTTTAACTCAGGGAACCATGAATACCAGGGAGAATATTCACTATCAGCCAGGAAAAGGAAATGTATGTATATAAGCATTCTTGGAAGATTGAATTTTAATGTCCAACTCTTATACAAAACAGTTGGTTGAAGTTACATATCTTAAAATTAAAACTTTACTCATAATATGGTCCTCGAAAAAATGCCAAAAATCTAAGACCTGTAACTGTTTAGAAATGTTAGAACAGCAATTTCTTCAAACTTACATTTTCCACACAAATCCATTATAAATATTGACATAGAGAATGGTCACAAGTGATTGTTCATGTATTTGATAACAAAATCCATCTATATGTAATGTTATAGACTTAATCTTGGATCCATTCTATAATAGTTTTACTGATAACAAAGTGAGCAAGAATAATATGCTATTTGGTTCAGTTTGGTGGAGCAGCAAATTTGATAACTATTGTAAGGCACATTGACACTCTTTGGTTTTACTGGTGCCCTATAGCAGGCTTGCAGAAATCCAACAAATCGTCAGTCCAGACCAATTCAGAACATCTGGGACCAGTTCGCATCTCCAAAAGTTCCATTTCAGTTGGTCCAGAAATTGACCATTTTCTATAGTCATACTTTTTTTTTTTTTATAGAAAACTTTGTTTTGCAAATTTCTCATTCTTTTTCCTAAGGTACCTGAGCCATATGAGGAAGATTTAGACTGGGATGTGGACCCTAAAGTGAACACTCTGGATAATCTTGGTTATGAACCTGGAGGAGGTCTAGTAAAGGTTTGTGTGGACATGTTTCTGTATAAAAATAACAATACTCAGATGATAGGAATTATATGGGAAACTTAATTAAAGGTATTTGAGATAGAGAAGAAAGTTTTTTCATATTCAAACTTCCTGTGAAAGAAATATTCTCATAAATGACACATGCAACTTTCAGAGTAATGCATTTGTTTCGTAAACAAACATGTTCATGGTATTATAAGAATATGTAAATTAAGTTTGGCTTTTAAAAAGTTTTAAGTTGACATTAGCAAAATAGTATTTGTATCTTTGTTTGAAAGATAGTATTGTCTAAAAGTTACTTTAGGTTTTTCCATCAGTTGTTAAGTTGAATTTGTTAAATTTGATATAATTTGATTATCCTATTTCAAAAGGATGTCTTTGTTCCAGTAAGCTTGTAAGAATGTAGTTACATCACCCAGTATTATGGTGTATTATTTCAGATATTTCATGAAAAGTTAGATTGGAAAGCAGAGCCAAAGGTTGACACTGGTTTACAAAGGAGAGGAGAAAATATTTTGTGGAAGCCTGATAGTCAAAGATATGATAGTTCCAAGCAACAAGTTGCTATCACCATTGAACCAGTCCCTGAAAGATTTAATCACACATACCTGGATCCTGTTCCAGAAGTAGAATACCAGTCTGCAGCAGATGTAAGAAGGAACCAGACACAGACAGAACCAGTCAGTGGATCTTTCTCAAAATCTGAACCAGTCACAAATGATATCCTAGACCAGACAGATGGTGCCCATATTGCTAATGATAAAATAAGTAAGACATTTGATAAGGACTGGAACCAAGGACCACCACCACCAAAACCACCAAGATGTACTCATAAACAGTGGGAGCTTGAAAGTTCAAATGTCTCCCAAGGTAATGATAAATCAGATGAAAGGGAAATTTTGACATTAACCAAAGAAGAACTGGATGAAATCATGCAGAACAAAGATCTTGATGACACTGTGGAGAAAGGAAATAGTCAGCTAAATGAGCAAAATATAGACGAAGAAATTTTAACCCAAGAAGACTCACCTGTGCAAATAGATGGTAAGCTTCAGGTTGATATCCCAATTACTGATATAATTGATGAAGATGGACAAGGAAATATTTCAGTAGATCATAAAGAGGAGACATTCGTGTTGGAGCGAGAAGTCATTGATCAATACAGAGGGAAAGAAAATGTAGATATTTCAAAGAAGCCATTACCAAAAAGGAATAAAGGCTTTGTAAACAAGATGAAAAGTCTTTTTTCTTCAAAACATAAAGAAGACAATAATGATAGAAAGAAAGGAAAAAGGTTTTCTAGTACCAGTTTTAACATAAATAGGTCAAATTCAAACACTAGTAGAATCAGTATTAAAGGTAAGAAGTTGAAAGATTTTGCAACAGAAGAAGAGAAGGAAATAGAGCTCATGGTGAAATACCTTGGATACCATAGTCCCAAACTAGCTAGAAAAGGTGTCATAGAATCAGACTTGGAAACTAAAGACAAGAAATCTACAGACAAGAAAAAGAAACAACTTTCAAAGAAGAAAAATGTTGAGAAAATGAAACAAGTTGAGAAACTGGCCAACCTTGGATATCAAAGTCCAAAACTAGCAGAGAGAAAAGGAAAGCCAGTTATCATGACAGGTTCTCCTAGACAAAAGAGAAAGACAGAAATGGAAGTAAGGGGAGTGATTGCTGGTACAGCTAGGCAATTTGATGATGAAAAAAATAGAGTGGATCATCTAAGTGGGGAAACTGTGACTAGGATCCATGTTAAAGAAGGGATACAGAGTGACTACCAGGATATTGATTTTGGAGCCAATGTTTCAGATACCAGAAATGGTAAAAATTATGAAATCTTTGGTAACCCTGCTGCTGCAGAAGATAGAAGTTTATTGCTTGAGAAAATGCATGGAGAACCAACACATGTTTTTGCTAATGAAGGGTATGAGTATGATGATGTTGCATCTGATGAAGATATAGAAAAGCCTTCTGAAGATGATAGTAATGAATATTCTGAAGATGAAAAGCATACAAGTGTTGCAGAGATAAATATAAAGGGTAAAAAGGTTTCAAAGAAAGGGATTCAAACTACGACATTCAAATTCAAGATGGACAAAAGGCCAACAAGTCCACTGAATGAGATAAAACAGGAAATGATTGAGCATATGGAACAAAGATTTCCAAGTTCCGAAGACAAAACAGATATTGAAAAACAGATGCATAGAAAAATCAGCATGAATGATGAATTTGTAGGAACTGCACATGATAAGTTTGGGTATGCTGTTGTGCTTAAAGTAGAAGATGGACCATCATTAGAGCTTAGAGATAATCCTGGAAAAGCAATGGCAGACATAGAAAACGAACAGTTAAAATCTAGAAGTTCAAATTATGAGAAAAGGAGCATTGATTCCAGTGGATCAGGTAGCATGGAAAGAGATGCTATGAGAGGGTCTAAAGGTAAAATTCAGAAAGAGTCCAGACCTGCACCAGATGAACCAGAACATGAACTGACATTGGAAGAGGAACTTAGAGCAGCATTGGCAAATATAAGTGATAATGAAAATTCTTTCTTAAAGTCACCACGGAGACATGAAGGAACTGAGACAGGATCTAGACCTGGGACACCAAAGATCCCTGTAAAACCCCTCTGGATGAAGGCAGATGAGGAAGGTAGAGGAACAGGTTTGAATGAAAGATATGGATTAAGAAGGTACATGAGTGATGAGAATTTATCAAGACCTTCACAGGCAAATTTTGTACGGTCAAACAGGACTCAGAGTATGATGGTTAGAAAACAAGGCTTACCAGGCAAGGGGCCTTTGTTTGGATCTGGTGAGATGCTTTCAGGCAGTGGAGCAGTCAAAGTACAGTCTGGCACAACCCCTGTGGCTGTGCATTCTGGAAGTGAAAGTAACTTAGCAAGGTCTTTCAAGATGATAAACCTGAGTGGTGCAATGCAATTTATATCAACTCAGTCAGAAAGTGACCTTAGTCAGGACTCTGCCTCAGCCCCTGTTTACAAAGCAGGGAAGTATTCTGCTCAGTTTACTTGTAGGCAGGAAGAGGCTTTGTCTGTTCCGTCAGGAGTTTTTGGAATAGGCAAATGTGGAGATATTACTTCAAAGGAAAATTATGGAAAATTGGACTCTAAACTGTGTAGTGGAAGCTGTCAGGCTGGAGTATCAGAAAACAAAGAAATGAAGAATGATCCCATGACAAATGAATCAAGTGTGACAAGAAAGTCAACAGGGTATAGAAATGAAGGACAGGTGCAAACCTCAAAGACAGAAGAAGTGGTTGACATGGTGACAAAGTGCACAGCAGTATATAGCATGCTAATAACTTGTAAAATAGCAGGACACATAGCATTAAATAATGTGTTTTCAAAAAAAAATTTCAGTTTGGATCTAAAATAGAATCTAAGATACTTGCTCATCAGTAAAATGTTTATTTTAAAGAGGCATACCCTAAAATTAAGTGTATTCTGTTTTCTTTCAAATAATTAAAATGTGAATGATTTTGAATATAATAACAACTTAATGTCAAGGTATCAATAAAAAAATTCCATAGTGCAACAGATAAACTGAAAACATCACTATTAGTCTTTTATTAAAGAGTTTTGTACTATTTTTGAGTGGGTAGCCATTTATTCCAAATGAATGCTTTCTGGCTGTCTTAACGCCTAAAGAAGAAATTTTTGATCATATATTCTTTGCTAAATCATCAATAATTTTTCGTTTTGTAACAAAAGAGCCAGTAGAATTCATATGCAGTATATCATCTGTTGAATGTAGGGTCTCTCCCTTTAAATATATATATATATATATATATATATATTATGTGTTCTGCTATTTATAAGGAGGATTTTCAAAGTGTGGCATATTACTGTATAGTGAGGAAAAACTTGTTTTTCACTATTTTGAAGAATAAGAATTTTTCCTCCAGAGCTTTTGAGTGTGAGCTTATGTATCAAATAAGCATTTACTATGACTGATTGTTACTTGTAGAAATAGTTATGTTTGTTGCATGTTCCAATATTATATGTTAGACTAGTATTAGGTTGTATTTTTACATATATATGGGTGTTTGAATTACCCCATCCATTCATAAGAAAGAAATATATTTCAGATTCTCGTTCCCTTGAATGCCATAGTGTTTTTCTGTTTCTTTATGTTTGTAAACAGGAAATCAAATGATATTTAGGGAGAGGCAGATTTGAATATTGTATGTTTGATTTTTGTTTGTTTGTTTGTTTTGTTTTTTCTTCCATTAAGATTTATAGGAGTAGACAAATGAGATGAAAAAGTATACAAATTTTAGCTAATGAAATGTCATATTTTATATGTATGCATAGATGTATTATTATTTTGCAATAGTTAACCTTTAACAGGATGTTTAATAATGCGTTATTACTTTTTACCATTCATTAATAGGTTTTTGCAAATTATTCATTGTTTATTTGTAAATTTTGACAGGTATTAAATCAGAGACTATCCTGGTCAGCCAAGTCACGAGTTGGATCACTTGAAAATGCCACATACACGCCTGGGGGTGGTAAAGTTAAAGTATGAAATGTGAATTTTATGTGTTACACATTCCTATTTTTTGTCATTACATGATGGTATAGCACAGTGTTTCTTTGTTTATAAAGAAGTAATAAACAGCTGTTGTAGAAAGTAAACTAGATATTTTTTTTGATATTTTTGGAACATTTGAAGTGTATTTTTGATATACGAATTATATTAACGTTAAAAGAGTTGTCATTTCGAAAATTTGGTCAATTTTTTTTTCATATTCTTGTTCATACTCAGACACTTATAATTTGCTGGGATTTTTTTGAAGACTACCAGTAAAGAGTTTGATCTCTAAATTTAAGTACATGACTTTTTTATGACAGTTAAAGAAATGTTCGTATCTTGATTTCACCATTATTCTTAAATAGGTAGTCAGTCAGAGATTGAGCTGGACAGCTAATGCAAGAGTTGGCTCTTTAGACAATACTCATTATAAGCCTGGGGGTGGCAGAATTAAAGTAGGCCAACACATGCACATGTTTGGCACAAGTTTGGGTGTGCTTGATTTATTAGTTAGCTAACATTTCATTGCACTCAAACTGATTTTTTTTCTTATTCCATTCCTAGGTCTTTTCAATTGAATCTCTGAAAACTTCAGTCAGATTTTTGGGATAGTTATTCATATGACCATTTTTGGTCATGTTTATCATCCTATAATTAACATTAATTTGTATTTTCATTAATTTTTTTAATGTTGGTATATTTTTTCTGTCTCTTTTGTCTTGAGTATATGGATTACAATTTTCTTGATCCAGATTTTTTTTTACAATTTTCTAAATATAAGAAAAAAATATCACTGTTTTAATGCACTGTTTAGGTACTCTATGTTGTAGTGACAGTCTGTGTTAGTTTTACTGTAGACTGTAGATTCATTTAATATCCTCTTTGACATATGTTGCTTTCCATAGTTTCCTTGTCTGAAAAGGATGGTGGGGTAAAAGAAAATTCATCTTTTTTAAAAGTCTATATTTTCAATAGCATAATATTGTTTAAAAAGCAACACATGTCACAAATATTTCAATCTCTTTGTTGTAAAATTGTTATTCCGATAAATACAAAGAAAAGGTGATGTTAAAGAAAAGACAATTTGTCTTAAACCAGCCATAGAAGCCTGTGTAACTTGCTGACTTGGTGGAGGGATAAATGGAAAGAGTTTTATGATGTTATTTTAATTATTGTCAGTTAAAAATTCTTTCCATCAGCTTATAGCTGATACTGTAGCAATGACCCTCGCTGTGTGAAAACCAGTATCATGATTTTCAGATTAATAAATTAATGCAAACTAATGTTCGCAGTTTTGAATAAGATAAAGTCATTTCTGTTTTGACAATAATATAAAAGAATAAGTACAATTATTATAACTTTTGATACTAAACTTACTGATGTTGGTGTTGGTTTTCATGCAGGAAGGCTCATGTAGTGTTTTAGAAAATGTATGTGAAATGTATGTGTGTGAGGTGTATCTAGGTAACAGATTCTACTTAGTATTATAGAATAAACAACTTTTTATTTAAATTAATTGAATCGTCATAATATCATAAATATGTTTTTTTGTATCACTTAACAGTATTTTCTCACATGTATTTTTAGTCTAATTTTATTGAAATACCCATTTATTTCAAATATCACCCATTCTGTTAGAATAAATGTATACTTAGAAACTTTCAGCCCATAAAATTTCATCAGAATGATATTAAGAAATTATCTTCCAGAAAATATTCTGGAGGTGGGTGTGGGAAATTACTCTTTTTTAACAGTATCATACCTTGCTTTGGATATCATCAGGGGTAAATAAATTGTTGTCATCAATCATTAGCTCTCAGTACATATCATTACATTGTATAATGCTGTGTGAATTCATAAATACCGATATATCACTTGTAGAAATTCAAGATGAAAAGATCAGTAAGACAGTTAGATTTCGTTTTCACTGAAGAAATGAGAATAAACTATGCTGTCAATATTATTTTAGATTTTGGACCAGAAAATTGAGATTAAAGCACAGCCCAAAGTTGGATCAACAGCAAACTTAAAGCATAAACCTGGTGGAGGTGACAAAAAGGTAAAACCTTCTGAGCAGTCTTACAATATGGCTACTATTTTCTGTTCTTAAAACTTGTCAAGTATTTATTAATCATGATCCTGCTAAATATCTGGGATGGACTAGTCAGTTTTCAAATTTGGACAGCATCATTTTCTTGTATCATATGTAGGTGTATTACTTGAAAAATTACTGACTGAAGAGCAACTGGTGCAGACTGTAATTCGTACATGTTACGACCCAATTGGAATTCAGTAACACCAACTGTAATCAGGGGAAGCTACTCTTGTTATGTCTGATATTGATTATCAAAGGCAGCAATACACTATTGAAGAAGAAAGTTTGATGTGTTCACTATGTTATATTCTTAAAATGATATTATTCAGGAGAAATAATCCACTGCATTTGTGACTGAAATTCTGATGAAAAAATCTGTAAAAGAAAAAGAAAATTTAAGGTTCCAAATATACGTCATTTTATTTTTAACATTAGATACAGTTTTAAGCACACATCTATGTCAGGTTATAAAGCCTGATATAGAAGGTTAGTTTTAGCTTATAATTTTTCTTTTATATTACTGTCAGCCTTTTATTCTACATTAATTTATTTGTAATTATTATTTTTCTAAAACACTGATAAGAAAATTAAAAAGAAAAGATGGTAAATGGGAGTTTTCATGCTCCTAGAAAAACACAGGAAGGCATTCTAAAGCAGAATCAAGGAAAGCAACACAAATTCATCACAGAAAGGCATTCTAAATCAAACATAAGTTTAGGTTTGTCACAGAAAAGCATTCTAAAGCAAACATAAGTTTGTCACAGAAAAGCATTCTAAAGCAAACATAAGTTTAAGTTTGTCACAGAAAAGCATTCTAAAGCAAACATAAGTTTAAGTTTGTCACAGAAAGGATTTCTAGAGCAAACATAAGTTTGTCACAGAAAGGTATTCTAAAACAAACATAAGTTTAAGTTTGTCACAGAAAGGCATTCTAAAACAAACATAAGTTTAAGTTTGTCACAGAAAGGCATTCTAAAGCAAACATAAGTTTAAGTTTGTCACAGAAAAGCATTCTAAAGCAAACATAAGTTTAAGTTTGTCACAGAAAGGATTTCTAGAGCAAACATAAGTTTGTCACAGAAAGGTATTCTAAAACAAACATAAGTTTAAGTTTGTCACAGAAAGGCATTCTAAAACAAACATAAGTTTAAGTTTGTCACAGAAAGGCATTCTAAAGCAAACATAAGTTTAAGTTTGTCACAGAAAGGTATTCTAAAGCAAACATAAGTTTAAGTTTGTCACAGAAAGGTATTCTAAAGCAAAATCAAAGATAGCAACACAAGTTCTTCACAGAAAGGCATTTTATAGCATATCAAAGCAACATAAATTTGTCATAGAAAGGCATTCCTTAGCAAATCGAAGCAACACAAGTTTGTCACAGAAAAGCATTCCTTAGCAAATCAAAGCAACATCAATTTGTCATAGAAAGGCATTCCTTAGCAAATCGAAGCAACACAAGTTTTTCACAGAAAAGCATTCCTTAGCAAATCAAAGCAACACAAGTTTGTCACAGAAAGGCATTCTAAAACAAAATCAAAGAAATGCATCTTGATGTTTCTTTTCAGATGTTTAATTCTGATACTCAAACCAGTGTCATTATTTTAAAACAATATTCTGTTCAGCTTGCATTAAAAAATATTAACATTTTTACATTTCAGATAGAAACTCAGAAGTTAGAATTCAAGGAGACTGCACGATCAAAGGTCGGATCAATGGACAAAGTCAAACACAAACCAGGAGGTGGTGATATAAAGGTACGTTCCTGAAGTTCATGTGTAAACTGGTCACTGCCCAAAAGCTGGACATTATATTGAATGAAAACTGGTTGACTCTGGTGTCCGCAAGTTTCGTTTTGCATCTTATGTTTAATAACATGCTGTGTGATAACCAAAGCTGATATAATAAACTCAGTTTGATGAAAGGTAGGAAACTATCAACATTATTATGTATATATATTTTTCACTAATTTGCATAAAGTGGCTAACAATTTTGTTATATGCTAGTAAGGTAATTGTAAAAATTTCTTTGTAATATCTACCATTTAAAATAGCTGAAAGCAAGTCATTGTGACTATTTTAATGTTCTTTGAAAGTATCAGTTATGTTAACCTCTTGAAATACATTATACCTACATTTAGACATTTACATTTAAGATAAAGAGCTTACAAATCACGAATTTCTTTCTAAAGAAATACAGTTGAAATTCAATTCTTTGTATCAGTTACAGATCTGATAAATTTTTTTTATTTTTGGTGAAATCACATTTTATTGTCCTGTATCTTTTGCAAATATACTGAAGGGTCAAAAGAATGTGTTCATATTACACCATAATACTGTTCTGTTCTGCTAGATCATGTTTCTATTAAAGTTGTAAAATAGCAGAGTTCAAGGCAAAATATTTTTCAGATAAGTTAGTTCCATAAGTACTTTAATTTGTGTATTTGTCAGAATCTTGCAAAGCATGTTATTATATTGCAATTTCAGTTTTGAATTCAAAAAACATATGAGGGATCTCTTCTCCAAGTATTACAGAAATACATCCACCTTAATTTTAGATCAGAGAAATTTATGCAGTTACCTTAACTTGAAAACTTCCTTTTTCCTGTTTCGGCAGCTTTTTGGCAGCTTTTAACATTTGTGTCAGTATGCTTATGATGTATAAAATCTAACGGTAATTGACTTCAACAGATTATAGATGAAAAGCCAGTGTGGACAGCATCATCTAAGGTGGAATCACTAGTAAATGCTGACCATGTCCCCGGAGGAGGGAAAGTGAAAGTAAACACTAGTGTATAGTTGTTGTTGGTGGAAGACAACATACTAGAATATTTTTTTTATATGTCTGTATATTTTTTTTAACTCTGTTAAGTTGCAGCGGAAGTATGAGATATTGTGACACTGTTTATGTTTTGTCTTTTGTTCTTTGTTAACTATTTCCTGTGCCACAAAGGCAACAGTTATATTTCTTGTCTTCCTTATCTATATGTCTGTCTGTCAGAAAATTTTAAACCTTCTGTGTTGCATTCTGATGTTATTTTCATACAAACCAGAATTTCATCACAATTTACAGATGTTTATCTGAACTCGCTTACTCTTAGATTAAGAGAGCTGGATAGAAAAAGGAAAAAACAATCATCACATTTAAGCTCATTGACCGGAAGAATTGTCAGGGTCAAAGTGAGCACTTCCTGTTGTCAAGGTCAAAGTGAGCACTTCCTGTTGTCAAGGTCAAAATGAGCACTTCCAGTTTAGTTAAAGAAGAATCTCCTGGGGTTCTCATATGCATTACAAAGCTACAAAAGATCATAATTTTATTTTCACCAGAATACTTTTGGTTTCAAAGCAGTTGTCCATCGTACTGCATGTTAGATGAATGACAGAACTACTTAGGTCATCTTGTATAAGTCTTAGTTAGTATGTATTATGAGTTACAGACTGTTTTGGAGAATGTGACATGTTTTGATAACAAAAATTAGCTACACTGTACTTCATATTTCTTAAAAACAGACAACAGCCAATGTTGATTAATATAATCAGCTGTCATTCACATGTACTTCAGTTTGGAACTTTATCAGTTGAATACAGTTAAAGGCATATCAATAAAGATTTACTTTAAAAGAAAAGGAATTGCCTTTGACATGTCACATTCTGGGCCTCTCTGTTGTTTGAGAGATTAAAAAAATTATTTTGTCAATTTTGCATTTTAATACCATTACAGTAGAAGCTGATTCAAGGTGCAAAATAAACTGTAACTGCTCTAGTGCTGCATATTCATTTCATCAATTAGAACAGAAATGAGAGAGTGATATATCATATTTATGTGCTATATTGTTGTCTCAGGAGAACTGCGGCGTGACTTTGGCAAAGCTCTTCTATTTAAGTGGAAAGCTTTCTTTTAAAAAGTATTATATTCTGATGATGAATATAGTAGAAAGTTTGCAAATGAACAATGAATAATTGACAAAGCTCTGTTGTCAGAAGGTGACATTTGCATGATTATAAAATGGCTGCTTCATGTAGGATTTTTTGGCCTTGATATGCAAATATAGGAAATTTAGAAGATAGATTTTTGAAAGCTTTTCTGCTTTTACATTGAAGATGGTACTAAAATGTTAACATAGCATGTTCTATAAGATTTTATAACTTATGTCTTTTTACAGTAATTATGTGAGATTTTTGTGTAATTATTATTTCCCCCTTACATTTGTGATGATATTTTTTCTTTTGTGGTGAGTTATTGATAGAATTACTTTATTTTGGTCTGTTTTCATCTGATTGTTTTTCAGTTGTTATTTTTCATTGTTGGATAAATTAAGCTGTTAAAAAAACTAAGCAGTGATAAGGAATTAGAAAAATGAAATCCATTATTTATATTATAAACAATACAGTGAACCAACTTTCAGAAACAGCTATCAAATGCAAGATTCACTCCACATATATGGACCTTTCCCAAATGAATTATTTCCAAACAAAACAGTTCCTCAAAATGGTAGAGTTGATGTATTGCCAACATTGCTGATTGCCCTGCGTAGATTGAAGATATTTTTTCTTGTATTCTGAGTCATTTTGATCTTCTTTTTACTGTGCAATATACATTTTATACTCCCTGTTAAATTTTACTAAGGTGGCAGATTATAATCCAATTACTTGCATCTGATTATAACCAGTCAGTCATTTTCTGTAGATATTACAGCATACAAAGCTCAACTGGCATACCCAATCTAAGGTACAATCAATGAGAAACATCCGTCACAAACCAGGAGGTGGAAACATCCATGTGAGATATGACAACACATGATTTGCTCTGCATCCTCTATGACAATACCTCAGTGCACCATGCACACTTTGTTCTTTACATTTTCTGAAACACCATATGCATTTGTTACACTCACTAAATTTAAGTCATTCATTTTCAGTTAAGAAGCCAATAATGTCCTAAATCAAGAGCTTTAATCTTTTACTTCAGGACTAATCTTTTAAATCAAGAGCTTTAATCTTTTACTTCAGGACTGATCTTTTAAACCAAGAGCTTTAATCTTTAACTTCAGGACTGATCTTTAAATCAAGAGCTTTATTCCTTAACTTCATGACTAATCCATTAAATCAAGAGCTTTAATCTTTTACTTCAGGACTAATCTTTTAAATCAAGTGCTTTAATCTTTTACTTCAGGACTAATCTTTTAAATCAAAAGCTTTAATCCTTTACTTCAGGACTAATCTTTTCAATCAAGAGTTTTAATCTTTTACTTCAGGACTAATCTTTTAAATCAAGAGCTTTAATCTATTACTTCAGGACTAATCTTTTAAATCAAGAGCATTTATCTTTTACTTCAGTACTAATCTCTTAAATCAAGGGCTTTAATCGTTTACCTCAGGACTATTTCACTTCAGGACTAATCTTTTAAATCAAGAGCTTTAATCCTTTACTTCAGAACTAATTTTTTTAAATCAAGAGCTTTAATCTTTTACTTAAGGACTTATCTTTTAAATCAAGAGCTTTAATCTTTTACTTTAGGACTAATCTCTTAAATCAAGAGCTTTAATCTTTTACTTCAGTACTAATCTCTTAAATCAAGAGCTTTAATCTTTTACTTCAGTACTAATCTCTTAAATCAAGAGCTTTAATCTTTTACTTCTGGACTAATCTTTTAAATCAAGAGCTTTAATCTTTAACTTCAGGACTAATCTTTTAAATCAAGAGCTTTAATCTTTTACTTCAGGACTAATCTCTTAAATCAAGAGCTTAAATCTTTTACTTCAGTACTAATCTTTTAAATCAAGAGCTTTAATCTTTTACTTCAGGACTAATCTTTTAAATCAAGAGTTTTATTCCTTAACTGCATAAATTATCTTTTCAGTCAAGAGTTTTAATCTTTTACTTCAGGACTTATCTTTTAAATCAAGAGCTTTATTCCTTAACTTCATGACTGATCCTCTAAATCAAGAGTTTTTATGCTTAACACCTGGACAAAACTTTTAAATCAATAGCTTTTAACTTTTACTTAATAACTGACCTTTTTTATCAAGAGCTTTAATCCTTTACTTAATGGCTTATCTTTTAAATCTTGAGCTTTAATCCTTTATTTCATTACTGATCCTCTAAATCAAGAGCTTTAATCCTTCACTTCAGGACTAATCCATTAAATCAAGAGCTTTATTTGTTAACTACATAAATAATCTTTTAAATCAAGATTTTTATTCCTAATTCATGGCTCTTTTTCTAAATTAAAAGCAATAATATTTTTATTCATGACTAAACTTCTTGATCAAGAGCAATATTACTTTTATTCATGACTAAACTTCTTGATCGAGAGCATTTACCCTTTTATTCATGACTGATTTTCTTGATCAAGAGCATTAATCCTTTACTTCATGACTGATATTATAAATCAAAAGCATTTACTCTTTACTTCATGAAAAGTCTTCTAAATCAAGAGCATTAATCTTTTTTTTTTTCATGACTTATCATTTAAATCAAGAGCTTCAGTCCTTTACTTCATGTCTAATCCTCTAAATAAAGAGCAATAGTCAGATAATTACATTACATAAATCAAATATTTTTTTCTCTTTACAGCAAACCGCCCCCCCCCCCCCCCCCCCCCCCCACTAAAAACACTTAAGCATGAAAAATTATTTGAATTACATCAAGCATTGCACTCCAGAGAACATTATTTGCACAGTCAGTAATAAAATACTTAGCTTTTACCCAAGCAATTTGCTTGACTTCTTTTTGAAAGAGTTCTGAAAGCATTATAGTTCTGTATGCAGTGTTTAAACTTTTGCAACATCATTCAAGACTTGTGGTCAGGCTTATCTTTCCATGTATTTCAACATGTTGATTTCCTTTGGTTTTACTTCATTCTGTCATCTTCTTTGTTCTGCTGGATAGAATCAAAAAGCTTGTGTTTCATGCAAAAAAGAGAGAACAGTTTCCTAATGAAGCATTTATATTGGGTTTATACACAAAGAGTGTTACCTTAGCAACTTTTATCACTTAGGTTGCTGTTAAAGATTGTGTCTTAATTAAATCTTAAAAGTTTTTAAATCCTAAATCCTGCCAAATTTCAGAAATAGACTTTGTCCTTCATTCAGTTCCAATATACCCATTGCTCAGTCATGTTCTGCACTTGTTGCAAAGATAAACTTTGTGGATGAACAAATTTTAACTTTGTTATACCCAAGTTGTCTCTATCTAGAAAATGTGATTGTCTGGAACTAGATCAGACATTTCAATAAGTCTACTGTCATCGTTAATGTCAGTAAATCACTAAAAAAAAATTTTAACTGTCACAGTGTTGCATAATCTGACCTCTTATAACAATTTTAGCTTTAGCAAAACATACACCTGTTGTTGTTGTTGTTTCTGCAGATTCTCGATGAAAAAGTTGACTTCACTCAAACAGCAAAGCCCAAAGTTGGATCCATGGAGAAAGTGAAACACCAGCCTGGGGGAGGAGATAAAAAGGTAGGGATGCATCTGTAGTCATATTCTTTTAGGAATTATATACAGCTCCCAGTATGACACTAAGGGGCTTCTTGTGTTTGTGTCATTGGGTGTACATGTAGTTGTATATATTTTATGCTTGGATTTGTCCTTGTGCCAATCGTCTTTTGCCTAAGTGATGATATCTTGTTATTTTATTGTGAAATTAAAAACCCTATTGAATTTTGCGATGTAACATTGGTATTTTAACACTTTGAACTTAGACAATGTTCTAAGTCAGGTAAAATTATAACATATCAATGTTAGTCTGGAAAATGGAGATGCTGCCTTTTTACTAGTAATAGGATTTAAAGTATTTCATAAGTTGTGCTAGTTTTTCTGGAACCACATTAACATTATAATTATCTTACAAATCAGCAAATACTTTATACAAATTTATCGAGACCTAATAAAGTGAAATGCTTGAAGACTTGGGAAGGGAAGTAACTCAAAACCTATGATTACCATCTAGATTTGACCTCTACTGAGTTCTTTACCTTTATACTACAAGACTTGTTTCTTCCTTGATCACATGAGTTGCCTCCCTTTGCATGGTATTCTTTCAAGAAGTTTTGCATTTAAAGATCATTGTTAGTTCATTTAAAGAGAGCTGGTCACTGGCTTGAATGATAAAGGGTTTACTATCTGGTTGATTGATTATGACAGAAAGCATGATATTTATCGGTTTAACTTTAATGTTTAAAAGTCTACATTACTTATCATGTTTTGAGAGGAAACTTATCATATTCTCCTAAAACAATGGAACAGTTCATGCAAATGAAAAACCTAGTGAGATTTATTCGTGGAAGAGATAATCTGTAAGAAATCTGATTTGAAAGTATTTAACAATTACAAAAACTGGCCCAGAGGGGGTCTTGTTTGTTTGACAAATGTGGTATAATGCTTACATGCTCAAGCAAAATATTCAAAACTAAATGATCTACTCTTGTAACCATAGTAAAACTTAATTGTAATAAAACTTTTTTAAGCTATTGTCAATCATTATAAAATTTGATAAAAGGCTTTAAAACTGTTTCCTTTTTATTGCAGTATTGCTTGTACATTTATGTAAATTGTAAGAAAGATAAGAAAATGATGAATCGATATTTTAGAAAATTATGGTTATGAAATATAAGTTTACTGGTTAAATGGTCTTAGATAGGTAATCGCAAATGTTGTATTTCCCAGACTCTCAAACAAAAACAAAAATTTTGCACAAAAAAAGATATTTTATCCAGTGATTTGCTTGGTTAAAGGGATCTTTATACATAAAAGGGGTCATTATACATAAAAGGGGTTGTAATACTATATATATATATCATGCTAGTGACTTATTAAAGACTTGTAAGAGAGCCGTAAAATGATTACTACCAAAATTTCTTTCAGTTCTTTGTGACCATGAGTCTCAAATTTCTAAATACTTTTATAATAATTGCCTTTTAAAAACATTTTGTTGACAATTCAATTTTGTTGAAAAAAAGTGTTACATGGAATTTGGATTCTTAGCATTAATGAATCTTTAAATCTTGACATTTTGAAGAAATTAAGAGATCAAAAATGAAAGGCATTAATTTATTTAAAAGTTGAAACTGTTAATTATAGATCAGTTTATACTTTTATAGAAGGTCAAAACTGGAAAAGGAAAAAGTTGAAATTGAAAGAAGGGATTAAAACAGTTAAACACCTCTGTTCATTGAAACATGACAAGAAATTAAATGAGAGGTATTTGTTATAATATTCATGTCCTGTGTGTTATGCAAGAACAGTGTTTCATGAAAATATAAGAAACATTGCAAGTTTTTCAAAAGATTAAACATTGGCAGGAGATGACGTCATGGTTTGAGTTAAATTAACAGTGACTGATTTTAATAAATCATGCTGTAGAAGGAGTGATAAGAAGTTTAAACATTTGGAACTGAAATAATCTTAGGTTGCTATTTAACTTTCAATTTCCACGAGGGCGCAGATATGTAACTCAAATGTGATTATAGAAACAGTGTTTGTTTTTCGTTCAATTTAACTTATTCAATGAAGAAAGAATGTCATAGAACTTTGCATGTGGCTTTTAATATAGAATTGACCTGCAGGAATCGACATTGACCCAAGAGAATCAATATCTCATTATTAAGTGTGAAATTTAATTTTGACGAGAACAATAAGGAAACAGTGTTAACCTTTGGGACATGAAAAGCACACAGTAGTTTGACATGTAATAAATATGTGCAAGTGAGATATAGAAAGAAAAGTTGCTTTGATCAAGTAGTGCTTTATTACACCTGTAAATTAATAACCATTGCTGTGCAGCAGAAGATGTAATGAAATGAAAGACATAAAAATACTCCAAGAGACTGGAATAGAGACTTGACATTTAACTTTTCCATAGTGGAAATGTTACATTAACTCATAAAATCTTGTTTTTATGGATGTATGTGATACCGGTACTTACTAACTTAATTACAACTGTAAACTGAAAACATGAGCAAACTAGAGACATCAACACCTCAGCCATCGTTGTCACCAATATCAGTAATGGATCAGTCACCCCTGCTGGAAAGGGCTAGGTCAAGGTCAAAACAAAAGGACACATCTCAGTTTGATTCCACATTGGACCAGTCTTATGACATTGACCATAAACCTCTGAATCTAAATCTTGGGAGATCAAGTGAAGTGGATCAGATAACTGATGATGAAAGGTCAACAATTTCATCTCCTGCCTACACTGAACAGTGGGAGGAATACTCATCACCAAGAAAAACAACTCAGCGTAGCCAGCTAACGCATCGTTCAAATGTAACAAGTCAAATGACGCATCGCTCTCGTGAGAGTGGACGACTGTCACCTGCAATTGAAACTGCAAACATTGAGGTTGGTACAGAGCCTCTTACTCTTCCTAGATTTAACGAACCTCTTAAACTACGTAAAGGGCGTCATTTTGTTGACTTTCAAGCTCCAGCACCCACTGTTGTCTATGTGCCACATCGCAGTTTCGCACATGGGCGCTGGACCAATGTTGCAGTTGAAAGAAAGAATGGTCGCTATGTTGTGATTGAACAAAGACCGATACATACACAGTTTACTGAAATGACTGATCCTGTAAAATATGAATACAAGAAAGACATTTTCGGTCCTGAAACATCGTGGACAAAGAAGAAAGCTCCATGGAGTTGGTCTTCGAAAGGAAACTACATTGAACGGTCAGTGAACAGAGGATTCTATGAACCCTACTTGCCACCAATGAAAGAGAGGTATTCCCATGTGGGCTCAAAGATTGGATCGCTTGACAATTATGAATATCAACCAGGTGGGGGTACCCATAAGGTGCCATCATTTAAACTGAAGTGGGAAGCTGAAGCGAAAGTTGGATCCCTGCCAAATACTTCAAGAGAAAATGTTTCACCCCAAAGCTCATTAAAGCTACCAAATATTTCACCAAGGTTCGGAGCTAGTGCTGCTTCAGGATCTTTCACATCAATTCACTATACACCAGGAGGAAACGTTATTCTACGCAGACAAAAATTAGATGCAAAATCACAGGTTGGATCTTTTGACAACATTAGTCACTCACCTGGAGGTGGAGATGTGCATATTCCAAAGAACAAGATAAAATGGCGAAATGAGTCCAAAATTGGGTCACTTGACAATGTGACTCATTTACCAAAAAGCAGCAATGTTCAGATATTTAAAGAAAAATTAGATTGGAAAACTGATGCAAAGATCGGGTCATTAGATAATGCTGATCATGTACCTAAGAAGGGTCGCTTTCGGGTGCCCAATTTTAAGACAGACTGGAACAAGATATCTAACTCACGTGTGAATTCATTATCAAATGTTAACCATACACCTAGAGGAGGAAATGTCCAGATTATCAGCCAGAAACTGAAGTGGAAAGCCAAACCAAAGATTCAGTCACATTGGAAATTTAACTATGATTACAAAAGTTTATTTGGAGACTCAGACAATGAATTTGATGGGCAAAGTTTCAGTCAGGCTGGTACAGTTTGATGGCACTGAAGGACTAAGATAGTTCTGCTTTAAGTCACTGTTTAATGCATGGGTAGAAAGTAAAGTGTGATTTTTTAACTGTGATGTTTAGTTTGATTTCAACTAGAAGCTATGTCCTTGATTTATACATGGCAGATTGAATGTTTATTTTAGGGGAACAAAGAAATCCATGTGTCATTCAAGAACAGTACATTTCATTGAAATCTACCTCTGTATTATATAATGGAACATTATTTAGTTTAAATAATGGTTAGAAATCAGAGATGTCAATTTTTGATGTGTTTTTAAAGTGGTGACAGTTCAGATAAATATGCACTGTGGATAATTACTCTTTTTTATTATATTGATTCCAGTCTTTTCGTACAGTAATGTTTCCAAGCATTTCTAACATGGCTTAACTTTAAGACAGTGTTGTCTGTATCATTTTTGTATTATGTTGAACTTTCGTGTCATGATTGAAAAGAGAGAAGACATTTTGCAAAATACACTTGACATTTCATAATGATTTTGATATAATTGGTTATATCTAATTGTCTGAGATGAGTCAGTATTCTTGTCTAGATTTATTTAATTGCACTTGCTGAGAAAATTTGATATATTCAGATGCACTTAATACACTTGTCAATCCGAATTGGCAGGTTGTCTTTGGTAATTTTATGAGGATGTTATTTCAGTTTTTGAAGTTTTATTCACACTCTGTTCATTACTTGTAACACTGTTAATTGATGAATGAAGTTTTGCACATTCTGCAAAATTTGTATCATAGCGATTTTACTGTCATATTTTTTTCCGTTCAGTTTATTTACTAACATACAGTTGCATTCTCTTCAGCTTATATCATTGTGTTAAAATTGCAGAATGATAAGTGGTCATGTTAGGTGTGTCATCTTATTTATCATACCATGAAGCAATGAAAAAGCTTGTTCTGTTCATTATGCTTGTCATGTCTTGCCAGTACCATGCAGTGCAGTATCATTTTCTTTAAAGGTTCAATTTTATTTTATATAAATAAATGTTACCATTCTGTTACATGTTTTCTGTTGTTATTTCCACTTGCTCTCTAAGCATGTATACATACCATACTATATATCATTCCATGACCTCTTGGTAATACAGACATTGTGAGAAATGTCTTTAAGTTGTTCTCTCAGCTTTTCTTGTCCAAG
The DNA here is from genome assembly GCA_012932295.1 of Cyclina sinensis. Lineage (NCBI taxonomy): Eukaryota > Metazoa > Mollusca > Bivalvia > Venerida > Veneridae > Cyclina > Cyclina sinensis. Next base: position 38,240,198 of record JAAONU010000002.1, read on the forward strand.
GTTGAGGCCTACAAAGTCAAGGTCAAACAATCAAAGCCAAGATCAAGGCTATCCAGACCAGTTCCAGGGCTATCATTGTCAAGGCCAAGGCCATGAAAGCTTCTGCTGTATGCACTACCAAAACATTCAAATTACTTGAAACTCTGTAGAATTAGCTCCCTTCCATAATACATATAGCATACAAATGTTTACAAAGTGTTTAACAGTTGAAAAATGTGTTATATATAACTCCAGAAAAATCCTTATCAAGGCCAAATATCTGCTTGAACAAGTGGAATAACATACCCCAGTACAATATAGATTTCACATCGATCTCGTATTTACTATCAGCTTTCTATTTTAGATGAAATAAGTAGTTCCGTGTTATGATTTGCTTCAAGATAAAACAAAGAAAAATTTTGTTTTGATTTTTGATATAAGAAGATAAAAGAAGAAACTATGTTGAAAAATATCTTTACTGTAGAAGATTCAGACATAAGATAGCAGGGCATCTCAGTTGGTGATGGCAATTTTATGGGTTAATGATGAGTGTGATGGACCACGTTAAGGCCCGACCGGGATTTAGGGTGAAATTTTGGCATTTTAATGATAAGTCATATATTTGATTTTTTTTTTTTTTTAAATATATGGACTGATTTTTTAAGGAGTGTGGACATAAAAGTTGGTCCAGGAAGCTTAAATTCAGTAAAAACTGACCAATTTTTGGTTTTCTGGTGCTTTGTAAGATAGATGTTAGGGAAAATATCAAAGTCTTGCAACATTAAAACACTTTCTATGTATGGCAAAAATAGGATAGGGGTGGGAGGAGCATATAGTATATAAATCAGCAAGTGAACCTCCATATTTGATTCAGAGTTACCCAGCATTAGCAGATTTATGGTCCTTTATATAGTGAAAATTAACAATTTTGGAACTTGTGTCATATTTAACTCCAAAAGAATCAATGCAAGAGTCTTGAAACTTTAAAAAGATATTTTATTGGCATGTGAAGTTGTAGCCTGGCTAGTTTTGATGTAGTTTTCTTGTATTAGCAGACTTATGACCCTTGTTTTAGTGAAAATTTGTAAGTTTGGAACTTAATTTGTTCTACAGTTGTAGAATATTTCTTTCATGTGAAGATGTGCGGTATGTTGAAATGAACTGATTGAGATTAAGCAGACTTTTTGCTACTAGTGCAGTTTGGAATTTGCTTCATAGATGTATTAGATACAGTTCTGAAACTTCAGACGAGTAATTATCTGAATATTTTTACGTGCACCCATGTATTTTCATGAGAAGTTATGCATTTTAAGTAGATTTATGACCCTGGATTCAAATTGTTTCACATGGAGGATTCTGTATCCTATAAATCTTTTAAGAACTTGGCAAAGAAATGTTGTTGTCTTTTTACCACAGTATTTCTGCGACTCTGAAGGAGGGCACAATTATTGTGATTGCAGTGTCAGTATGTCTGTCCATTCAACCTTCCTTAATGTTTACAATTCACAAGCACTTTGTAACTGCCATTTTTAAAGGATTTTGATATACAATGTTACTGGCACAAATTTTCATCACATGGAGACAATGCGTTGCAAAAACAAGACATGGGTTTTCTAAGGTCAGGGAAAGCAGTCATTAAAATAATATAGCAGAATTGCCAGCTTTCATGTTTCTGTCTGCTCTATAATTCTGTGACACATCAAAGGATTTTGAAATAATTTGGCACAAATGTTCACCAGATCGATTCAGCATCATTGTATTCATCTGTACTGCCAAAAAGTATACAGTGTCCCTATGAAATTCATGTCCACCTTGTAAAACTGCCATTTTGATAGGATTTTGATATAACTTGCAACAAATTTTGGTCACATGGAGACAACATGTCAGGAACAAGACCTGGGTTTCAATGGTCAAGGTTAGAAATCAATTAATCATATAATAATTATAGACTACTGTCTGGTCTGTAACATTGATACATGTAAGTATTGTTAAATGACTTTGCAAAAATGTTTACCTGATTAAAATAGTGTTGCAAGGTGTCCGTCTGTCATCAGTACTGTCAAATGATATAAAATACTGCATACCCAGATTTGTGTCAGCACTGTGTGTCATTAGTTCATCACAGGACTTTAAGAAAACATGGCCCCGGAGTTACATAAAGGAGCTGTATTATATTATAGAATACTGCATACCTGTTTGTTTGTGTATTGCAGACAATACTCTAAAGGTGCATTTGTCATTTACAGTGGCAGCTCTTGTTGAAAAGACTAAGTTTCATTATACCCCAACAAACTTTGTCATCTTATGTTCAGTCAGTCTGTCAGTCAGTCATTCCATTGCAGAAATCTTATGAAACAAACCACTTCCACATTTCTAGAACTTTCGAATTGAATACTTAGTCTGCAAGTTCACCGAAAAGTGTGGATGTGTATGACGTAATTTTTATGCATGTCAATAATCTGCTCTGCAGTTTTATGGCCAGTCATAGCAAAGTCTTGTGTCATAAACTCCATCACATTTCTAGAACTATTGATTTGAAATTTGGTGTGCATGATCACCAGTAAGTGTCGATGTGGGTGACACATTTCTTATGCCTGCCAGTGGGTGCTCTGTGGTTTTACAGCCTGTTAAAGCAAAGTCTTGTGACATAAACTTCTTCTTCATTTCTAGAACTATTTATTTATCCCCCACCAAAAAAGGTGGAAGGGCATATGGTAATAGTCTCCCTCCATCTGTCCCACATTTTTGTCCAGAGCATAACTCAAAAAATATTTGAGATATCAACTTGACAACTTCATAGGTGACAGATTTCATTTAAGTTTAGTGCAGTGCACAAGAATGATAACTCTACCCTTCATAATTTTTGAGGTACTGCCGTTTGTTATTTTTAATGCATAATGCATCTAACTGTAAACATAACAAAAGAGAACAATAGAGTTCATTCTGTAACAGTAGAATAAGGGGCCAATGGCCCTCTATTAAACAAAACAAAATAACAAAAGGAAAGGTCCCCTATCCAGTTTCAGCCGGACGTCATGTACATCAGTCCGTCCGAAAACTTTAACATTAGGCATAACTTCCTTATTAGTTAGTTCATTTACTTCATACTTGGAAACAACACCCCTTTGGACAAGATCTTTCCACTGACCTATATTTATTTGACCTTGACCCCTGAATGACCTTCTTCTTGAAGATCCATTGTCCAAAACCTTTAACATTGACCATAACATCTTTATTAGTAAGTGGATTTACTTCATACTTTGACACAAGAACTCTTTGGAAAAGACCTTCCCATTGACCTATATTTATGACACTTGAATGACTGGTTCTCAGCTCAAAGTCAAGGCTCCACTTCAGGGGCATTGTCATCTTACAGTGGCAGTTCTTGTTCATGGATAATTTTTGTCTGGAGCATAACTTGAAAAGTATTTGAGATATCAACTTTAAACTTCATGGTTGGATAGATCTCATTGTGCAGGAGTGCAGTAAATAAAACTGATAACTCTATCCATTAAAATTTTTGAGTTATTGCCCTTAGTTATTTTTCATGCTTAATTTTTGTTCGGACAATAACTCAAAAAGTTTCTGAGGTATCAACTTGAAACTTCATTTGTTGATATTGGGGAGGAGTGCTGTGCATAAGAATGATAACTAAGCAAACACATTTGGTGGGGGATGGCCATGTCGACATGGCTCTTGTTTGAAACTTGATATGCATGGTCACCAATAAGGGTAGATGTGTTTGGTGCATTTTTTATGCCTGCCAATGCATGCTCTGCAGTTTTATGCCCTATTTTAGCAAAATCTTTTGATGCAAACTATCCTCACATTTCTAAGAATCTTGTTTTGAAACCTGGTGTGCCTGATTAGGAGTAAGTGTATATATAGTGTGCTTGATGTGTGTATGTGCCCCAATGTGAGCTCTGCAGTTTATGGCCCATCATAGCAAAATCTTGCAAGCTTCTTCCACATCTCTAGAACGATTGGAACTTGGTGTGAATGTTCACCAATAAGTGTAGGTGTGAGTGACATGCTCCATATTTCATGCTTCATATCTCTAGGCTTTCAAAAAATACCGTCATTGTGTTAAGATTATATTTGTAAAACTCAGGAGATGTTTTTAGAATTAAATGTATGCTGTTCAAGTTTATATAAGCAAACTGATGATTTATTGATTTAGATCAATATAGGTAAATTCATGTGGGCAACAGGTTGCATAATTCAAAGCTGTGATATATAATAATATATACATATATATATCTACAATAAATCAAAGTAAATACAAGTTATTGAATCTTTATGAGTGGCTTAACCCCTAGACTGAATATAAAGAATGCCTTTAGAAAATATAGATGTGCTTTTAAAGTGCACCTTAGTTACTTCGTTTATTTTATGGTAATAGTGTCCGCTAGGATTGCCTATCTTTTCTTTAAACTGGCGGGGAATTTTATGGATGCTATTTAAAACTTTTACTTTGCTAACTGGCACTATTGAAATAAAGTATTGATTAGAGTTTTAAAAGAATTAAAAATATTGTAGAATAAGGAAAGTGTATTTAATTATTGATTTACCAGGTCTAAGAATGATCAAGTTTTCTGACATACCTTCTACAAAGCTGGGCCTACACTTCAATTCTAAAATTTAAAAAATGAAACATTGAAAAATTGGTGTTGAGGACATGAACATATCAGAAGCTTCAGTACACTTAAATCTTGCCTTTTGCATTGAAAGCTCAGTGCAAACCTACTTCAGTCTTCATATGAAGCAACGAGAAAATGTGGTGGAGCACAGTGGTTGAGCGAAAGAGTGCATGACTTCCGATCTCACCTTTACTGACTTTTAGTATTCCACAATTACGGGGCAAGTTCTGATTTGAACCCAGGAAGCAGTCATTGAGCAGAATGCATATGCATTGCAAGATCTTGTCTTCAAGTTTAATCGAAAGAGATAAAATAATTTTTTCCTCCACTCTCAATGAGTTTATTATAGATTATCAAAAAATTTTATTGTTATACAGGAGCACTCCTGACTTACTGCTTCAGTTTGAAATTACCATGAGAGTTACCTTGTGGCTAATAATTTAAGGTTCAAGATTGCAGAAAAAGTCTATTCATCCAGGTAGTAGAATAAGATAAAATAAGTTCTAAGATGTTCCAAGAATCACTGTTTATCACTAATCTCTAAACAAGAAAATGAAACTTCTTCAACTACATGTTTAACAAGGTGAAATGATAGTTTAGCACCAATTAATGACTGAGTCAGAGCTACCAAGATAGTGTTTCCCTGAAATTGATATATCTTTCTGCGATTATTTTTGACTTACCCTGTATTTTAGCTATTTTGTGTTTGTTTGTTTGCGTTTTAGTTACAATTACAGAAATATTTAGGTATAATTCTACCACCTTAACATTAACCTAAGTTTGCTTGGTTCATTAATTCTTCAAAGATATCAGACTGCTTAAATACTATCACCCCAGATATTTAAAAATGGCAGTAATCTCCCAATAAATCCTTTAATCTATCAGTAAATATACAGTACCACCAGAGTGGCACTTTTGTTTATTAGATATTGAAAGTTTCGTCACTTTGAACATGAACTCATTTGTTTTTTACCTGATATAAACCTAAATCAAGAAGGCTCGATGAGTTCTTTAGGTTAAAACTTTTTATTTTACATCTTCTGGCAAACAAGTTTGTGCAGCTTAAATTTCTCCCGCTCAGTGACAACTCCTGAATAAAACTAGTAGTCACTCTGTGTGGACTGTGGAAAGGCACTGGTTTTATTAGAAGCCTCCAGATCTGAAGTCAGCTCCTCTAACCCCATGACCACTGATGCACCTTTCAGTGATTTAGAGATTAGTAAGTATAGAACAAAATACATGGGATAACTAAGACTTGACTTAAACGAATTTTAAAAAAAAGCATGAGTTACAGAACCTGAATGAGCTAAACATTTGAATTAAAGGAGGCATGAGTTACAGAACCTGAAGTGAGAGAGGCATATGCTACAGAAGTTATGGAATTTTAAGAAGCAAGAGTTATAGAATCAGAAATACACGAGTCACTAGTTACTGATAAAGAAGCGTCATGAATCTTAATAGAATGGTAAAAAATGTAAAAAGAAAAAGCTTGAGTTATGGAACTTGGAACAAAAGAAGCATGTTTTGTTTAACCAGAAATAAAAGAGGTATGAATTATGGAACTTGAAGTAAGCCAAAGAGAAATAATCTTCTGAACACAGATCTGAGGAAAATTGGCAGAGGCAAAGAACTGAGTAAGCAAAATCAAGAGGAAATATAGCGCTATGAGCTGTTAAAAAAAACAACATATACTCGTCAATACTGACAACAATTAAAATGTGAATGTTGAGTGGCGACTGTAATCAAAGGTGGGAAAATTATTGAGCTCTTTGGTAATTATGTTGAGTCATTGCAACATGATTTATAATGATTTTGATTGGTGGGGATTAACGTAACGTGAGTTAACGCATTTTTCAAGTCAGTGAATTTCAACTCATTGCATTCAATTTATATGGAAAATATAGTGGAAAATAACAGGACTGAGCGAAAGCTTCGAGTCAGACCAACCTGTCAAGTCATTGCATGTTTACTCATTGCAAAACCACTGTAGTTCAAGTTCTGAATTGTAATCATAGAAAGTTGTTTGAGTAACAGTCCATTAACTGTCATTGCTTTTCTTCATATACATGCACCTTGTAGAAACATGAAGGTGGCTAGAAAATTATGTCACTAAAAAAGCATGAGGCTTATCCCTGCATTTAATCATGAACTAATAGTCTCACTTTCTTTTGTTTATTTATTGGTCATTGTTTATTTATCCTTTGTTTTTCTACCATTATCTTCTCTCATGTTTGAAAGGGTTAGAAAGCTATATCTGATAGTGGTTTGTGCTTCTTTTAAATAAGCATTGAACATATAACGGCACAATAGCTAGGTACTGAGATGTTTGACATAGGGTAAAAACTTTTTCATTGTGGTTCCATTGTTTTAGAATGAGATTTCTCAGTTCTGTTGAACATTTCATTTGACAGGATCTGTGAACGAATGATCTGTTTGTTTTATCTGTTTTTAGATTTCTTTAATGATGTATGTTATCTGGTTCTGTCTGACAACAAAGAAACATAGAGTTATAGAATCTTGCCAATCGTAACAACTCGGCCTTTTCCGACAACTTCGTAAAAATACCTCGTATGTAAGTGTATGAATACACCAAATGGTAATTCACTGCAGCTTTGATAAAATTATAAACAAACATGGCAGAATTCAAGCAGTTTTTGTCTTAATGATTAGAAAAAAATGAAAATAAATTTTAATTTAAAACATGAACAGGTAGAGTCTTTAAGAAATGTCTCCAATAAAGCAGACACCATTTGTGTTACAAAATAGTCCATTATGGCGGCTACCATATTATTTCCGAGGTGACTTACTGAAGTCGCCCGAGGTGTTCCGAATGGAATCTTGCAACAAGTTTGTCTCCCTTGGAAGCTTGTATAAATGGAGAACTTTCACAAGCTTCTAAGGGAGACAATTAAGGAGTATTCATACTAATGAAATGTTAACATAATTACCAATAATATTTTCTATCATTGTGAAACAATGAGATCACTAAAACAACTCTTTCTTTTTTATTCTATTGAACATAGTGTTACAACAAAAGCACTCCTTAGGTTGTATTTTTTTTAATTATCAGATAGGTTCCAATAACTTTTTATAAAGAGAAGTAAACAAGTATTTAACTTATGAATAGACTGAAAATTAAAACTTGAAAAAAATCAATGTCTTTTTGATGGAAATTTGTTTGAACTCTATTGTTTTAGAGGTGTAAATCAATGGTCATGTAATAATGTAGGAATTATTAGCATGTACCCAACAGAATGCAAAAGACTTTATACCATTATATACCTTTTTAACACACCACATGACTTGGTTCTACCTTTACTGAATGTCAGACAGTCTGGCAAGTTAGCACAGTTTCAACAGTTATAGTTTGTTGTCGACTGGGTCCTAGTGATTTGTTGTAGCCAATGCCAAACATAGTAAACTGGCTACGAAAGAAAAGAAAACTTATGTTCCTTAGATTAATTTGAAACTTCTATCAGATTGGAATGCCAACTTATCAGTGAAAATTCTGTAACTTTACAACCTTGAATTCAAGCAGAAGCTGATGTAAAGTTGAACCAGGACAGAACTGAATTCATACTACATGCTTCTCCTTGTCTTTAGAACATACATTCTCTTCCTCAAAGCTCAGTAATATTTATTTTACCCTTTTTATGGGTTTGTTGATAGAATCAGTATGGTACCCAATATTTTACCATTCATAGGCATTCCTATCAGTAAACCCTATTCAGGCCTAATCATGGGTGATCACTGAATATAAGCGGTTATGGATTTTTTAACGCTAGTAAAAATCTCAGAGAAAAATAGACACCTAACACCATTGTGCCTTAGTTACTGCAAATTGACAACTTTCTAATTAAGCTGTCTTTTGTTTTTATGTTATATTTGGAACACCTCTGACTTTATGCACAACAAAACTTTTTTGGAACTATGTTTTCCTTTTCTGTAAAATATATTCCAGAATCCTTAAGACTTTACTTTCACTCATACTGGTTTCAGTTGACAATTTTGGAAGTCGGGTTATTCTGTGCATTTAGAAGGCTGTAGGAGAAGTTATACAGTAGAAATATCAACCAGGTGTGTAATTTGTACAAAGGCAGGAGTGCAATGAGTTGAAAGGAATCTGGTACTTGGAGGAAATTATGGACAAAACTTGTCTCACCTGATAGAATTTAAACCAGTGTTGATAGACTTGTAGCAGAGTTTGGAATATTGATAAAGGAGAAGACTTTTTGATTTAGATTATTTTTACTAGATAGGAATATTTGTACTCATTTGAATGGGAGAGATATGTATTGATGATTCCGCTGAAGTCAGACTTACCAGTTTGTAAGAAGACATACTGATAAATTTACTGGTGACAGGTTGAAGTTTTGATCACTTTACACTGATACCATAAAAAGAAAATTGGTTTCCCCTCGTAAGTTGTATTAGTATAAAGAATTACAATGGATTTGATGGACTGAAATTTGGATTAATAAGCTTTGGAAAGAATTAAAGGTTTAGAATATTTTCAGTGGCGGACTTTGTTGACATATATAACAATAATTTTTATAAGAAATTACTTTGATTTTCTCACACTGATAGAAAGTTTATCAGTATATTAATGAAAAGCTTTTTGTGTTAATTGTTCAATTATTTTGACAGATACATCCTCAAATGATTATTGGAGAAAGGAATTTTTGTATGGCAGATTAGAACATACAATGAACCTATACTCGAGAACTTTTACAAAGGATTATTGGTTGGTCTAAAGAACTTTTTTGTTATGACTATTAAAACAAATATAGTTTGGGATAAATGGACTTAATGCTGGAATTATTACAAGCACAAAGGTAAAATAAACTCTCAGGTGACATTTTATTGTCAAATGAAGAAGTAGGGTTTGAGTGTATTGATAGAACAGAATATGAAAGACTAGTCTAGATACAATAGCTGAGTATATCAGTTTAATGATAAAAGGTTTTTAAACACATGAAGATAAGAGCTGATCTCTTTAAATGTTGACAGTTGCATAACAAATATTTGTATATATTGAGAGGATACAGTTTGGAGTCATAGAAACTGCTCACTGCTACAGATTAAACTGCTCAGTACTGTTTAATACAACAGACAGAAGTTTTGGTTAAAGGAGATTATGAGTTTATAAATTCATTTTCGTGCTGTTTGGACTTTCGTCATTTTTTTTTGCAAAATCAGAAACATAAAAAATGCCGTACGAATTCCCTGATCTACCAAAAGGGTTTAATTTTTGTTGGGAGAGTGGACCAAAAGTTGACTCTTTGGCCAATGTTAATCATAAGCCTGGTGGCGGTAATAAGATTATTCCTCAAGAGCATCTGCACTGGAATAAGCAGTCAAAAATTGGTTCACTTGATAAGAAGCACATGGAATTAGCTAGACCTCGATCATTGTATGGCGGGAATACTGGAGAATACAAAGTGCGTCTGCTTCCATACAGAAGTGAATTCTACAAAAATTTTAAGAATGTTGATTATGATGAAGGTGGTCGACCTTATCTGCGGGTACAGAAAGAAAAGTTTGTCGGTCAGCCAAAAGTTGGATCCCTTGAAAATGCTAAACATCAACCTGGAGGCGGGAATGTTAAAATTGAAAATAGAAAACCAGAGTGGCTAGCAAGTCCAAAAGTAGGATCATTAGATAATGCTCACCATGTACCTCAAGGTGGAAATAGGCCAATAATTAGTGAGAAATTACATTGGCAGGCAGCACCCAAAGTTGGCTCACTGGAAAATAAGGATTATAGACCTGGAGGTGGCATTGTCAATATACAATCACAAAAATTACACTGGGATACTTCTGCAAAAATTGGATCTTTAGACAATGCGCACCATACGCCACGTCAGCCAACGAAAAGAATTATAGATGAACATGTCAAATGGAATGCTCAGCCAAAAGTTGGTTCACTTGAGAACAAAGATTATGTGCCTAGTGGTGGTAATGTGCCAATAGTTGACACAAAATTGCAGTGGGATGCAAAACCAAAAGTTGGATCCTTAGAAAACAAGGACCATCAGCCTGCAGGTGGAAGAATAAAAATTTCCAGTCTACCAACAAAATGGGAAGCAGAACCGAGGGTTGGATCTCTTGAAAATGCTCATCACCAACCAGGTGGTGGTCATGTAGAAATAGTCAGTAGACCAGTCAAATGGCAGGTTGGACCAAGGGTGGGGTCATTGGAGTTTGCTGAACACCAGCCAGGTGGTGGCAATGTGCCAATATTTAATGACCGACCCAAGTGGACTGGCACACCAAAAGTAGGTTCACTAGAAAATGCTCATCATCGACCAGGAGGTGGTAATGTGTCAATATCAAGTAGCCCAGTTCCAGATTATCGAAGGACGGTTTCACCAAGAATAGGGTCTTTGCAAAATGCTCATTATAAACCTGGACATTTACAAGGTCCACATAAACTGAACTGGGGCAAAGATGAAGTGATGTGGCCTCAGTTTGAGTTAGGACGGACATCTAGGTCTGTGAGTCGTGCGATTTCGAGAAATTCAGCTCAGACTGTTCCTTGATGTTAGTTTATGTAAGTACTTCATTTAAGCATTTTCTAAACTCCTTTTGGATCAGTTTAACCAATCCAGTGTCCCAAAGCAAACTAGCCTTACAGCCAAAGATCTTCGGCTGTCTAAGAATTTCTCCTTACTTGTACACTTACAAAAAATGGTTTGCTTTGTTTCATTGCAATACAGGACTGGTTATAAGCAAGAGGGGTCATTTGAAACCACAATTTTAATTTTGAAACATTGATGTTTTCAATTTATATTATAATGGTAATACCAGTATCTTCCTTAGCAACAATATGGAATGACCTACTAATGAACAGTAAGCAGATGAAAAACAGATTTATAAAGCAGCAGTTGTTTGGCAAGGGTACTGATTACACTGTTTTAATTGGCAGAAGGGGGAACAAAAAACTTTATTTTTCTTTTTAAGTTTAAGAAACATCTCTTTTTAAAATGGAAAAAGGTGTGAATGGTCGTTGATTATTTATTAGATTTGTATGATCTTCCATTCTGCTGAGAAGGATATCATTTGAAATGTCTTTTAGAAATAAATTAGAGGGATTAATTTCAGTATTCAGAACACTGTACTTAAGAAATAAATAAGATGGATTAATTTCAGTATTCAGTACACTGTACTTTAATATTTATTTATTTTTATGATGCACTTTCTCTTCTGTGTAGTAAAAGATTATTTTCTCATTTAGTTGTGAAAACAACCATTCAATCTTTAAAAAGAACCGTTCAGACTTTGAAAAGAGCCACATTTTCTTTTGTGTAAAGTAGAACTATTTAAAAGGTTATTGGAATTTTGTTTGTGAATTCCAAGTTTAATATGATCTGTTGATGTGCATTTATCCTTAAACATTAATAATAACAGTCTCATACCTGCCATAATTTTTCTGGCCATTTCCGGGATTTGAGCCGATTTTCCGGGACATACAACTATTCAAATACTTTCAATGCCCTGCCGTTGGCAGCACACAAAATTGGACGGGATTCCGTTTTTGGCGGGAAAAGGGAAAAGCCGTGCACGTCTTTCAAATACACATCAGTACCATCAGTTTCATAGCTTTTATTTTAGTTGCAAGAGCATAGTCATTGACAGGCTTGCAGAAATGTTTCAAGCTCAATCAGTCTGACCATCTGACGATTATTCCCCCACCCCTCTCAACCACTTCAAAAAAAACGTTCGCTCGTATTTACGAGTGGAGAAGGTAGGAGGACGAGTATAATTTTCTGATCGATCATCCTGCAGAACGAGTGCAAAAACCGCAAGAAATATATGGATGTGTATATCAAAACGTCACAGTTTACCGACATGTAATACGCAATCAAAACGAAACCGGAAGCGCGAGTAAGGGGGAGCACTGCGCCTTTTTTAATTCAGTAAACCGCACAGTTCCGTTGAATGCCGTTGATCGTTTTTCTCCTAGGTCACCTGGACTGGTGATGGTGATGCAGGACAAGTAGAAATTTTTGTCACTCGTTCTCGACTGTGTAGCAGTAATCATAAAATAACAACTGTGTACCATTAATTAATTAACATCATAAACTCGAATTTAAGTTGAATCACGGGCGTTTGATGACAACGTCGTCAATGCTTCGTATTACTAGTATCGGCGCGATTTGATCGAACATTACAATATTCACTACGAGTTTTATGCGCGTTTGCATTAAATTTAATTTCAAGAAGCATCTCTATTAACGCCAATTACCGCGGCGACAGTCTTTGAAAGGGGCAGATACCTTACAAATTAATTAATGCACCGCAAGTCAATAAATCAATTGCCGAAAGCGGTTATTTGTTAATTGGTTATCAATGACACGCGGTGTATTCACCGAATCGGAACATATTATCCTAACGAATAATTAAAGGATTAGCGGTGTGTCAAAAATTTGACTGGCCTGATCAAAGGTATGCGCGTTTTTCATGTTTTCCGGGACATCGGATGTCTTACCGGGACTCCGGGACGGGCCCTCGATTTCCGGGACAATCCCGGACGATCCGGGATGTATGGCAGGTATGCAGTCTTGTAGCACCTGTCTATTGCTATTTTATATCACTGTAAGGTGTCATTGCTCACTTTGGTGTGCAGCAAGGTGTTAATGTTGCCATGATATTATGTCACAGAACTAATAACAGTGATATGGTTACAAGAGTACTGTCACAAGCCCTGGAAGATTGGTTGGTAGATCTGCACTCAGCTTAAGAATTTTCTGAACCCTGTGACATTATAACAGTGATATGGTTACAAGAGTATTGTCACCATCCCGGGTAGATTGGTTGGTAGAGCTGCCCTCAGCTTAAGAATTTTCTGAATGTCACAGGACAAATAACAGTGATATGGTTACGTGAGTACTGTCACCAGCATGGGTAGCTCAGTTTGTAGGGCACCTGACATGAAAATAGTGGTTTGCAGGTTTGAGTCAAACCATGGATAAATGATTTTCTGACCTCACAAATTCGTACCCAGCATGGTGTGTGACCTTTAAATAAATTGCTGTGCATGTACGTCCATAAAAAGTCTCTGTCGAAAAAGTCTTATCCTGTTATAGAGTAGGGGAGAATGTCAAAGGATCAGTATAGGTGATATGGGTACGTGAGTACTTTTACCAGTCTGGGTAGCTCGCTAGAAAACCTGACTTACAAGAGGGAGGTTGCAGGTTCAAGTCCTGCCCTGGGTAAATGATTTTCTGACCCTGCAACATGGGGGCCCAGCATGGTCTATGACTGTTACATTGCTGTGCAATAATTTCATATTCTTCTATAATAAGTCTTTATGTCTGTTAATTCTAGGACAAATTCTTATGGAGTAAAGGAGAATGTCACAGGACTAATAATATTGGTGATATGGTTTCTAGAGTTCTGTCATCACCTCAGGTAGCTTAGTTGGTGAAGCACCTGACTTGCAAGTTATGGGTCGCGGGTTCAAGTCCCATCCTGAGTAAATGGTTTTCTGACTCCATGACACTAGTTTATATTGGCAATGATTTTAACCTTGTTTGAAGTAGTTGCAGGCTGATCATGCTGTAATACTGTTCAAATAACCAGTGTATCATTTTTGGTGGTCCAGATTTTCATACTGCTTTGAAGTGTAAAAGCTATCTTGAGTGCCATGCTCTGCAGTTTTATATTGATGTCTTTGTGCTACCATTTGTTCATAGTTCTGTGCAGGTACAGGTTTAGTTTGTTTTTTTTTTATACGCCAGAAGGGACGTATTACTTTACACCCTTGGTCTTCAGTCCATTTGTATTTTTTTAATTGCTTGAAGAAAAATTTAAACTTTTTGGCAGAAATGTTTACTGTGAGCTAAAATGTGCAGAGCACAGGTTTCAAGTTACTCAGATTAAGGTCAAGGTCAAACTTACAGTCATGTGTCTTGCTCTTAACTTTTGAACAGATTGAAGGATTTGAAACTGTTTGACAGAAAATTTTAACATACTGAGGTGATGTGCAGAGCGCAGGTTTTGGCTGACCTGGGTTATGGTGAAGGACACACTTAGAAGCCACATGTCATTCTGATATAATGTGTGTCTGCTCTGTATCTTTTGAACTGCTTAAAGTAAAACATGTCATTAAACATTATGAACTTATTTGCAGAATTGTTATAATATTGCTGTTGGTAAAGTGTTTATCAATTCTGTAAAAAGTCATTCACTGTTTGAGTGGAGCTCTTGCCACTGTCCATGTTGTCATGGCAGTGAAACAAACTGTTCATTTTGTGTTGCCATGGAAGCATGAACAGATGCATTTTGCCATGGAAGTGTGATCATGATAACATTTAATATTGCACTTGTATCTGGACTACAAGAATGAAATTTATAACGAAACAGGGATGGATATACAGTTATCCACTCTGTCGAGGAATATGTATTGAAAACCTAAATAAATCCAGTTTTTAAATCCAGTATATTTTATTAAGTAAGGGATTGCTTCTAACTTCACTATGATGCTAGTTTAAATAGGCTTCTTATGTAAAACCTTATGTTTATTAAAATTCTAAGATAAAATGCAATGGCTTTAATACATATGTAGCAAACACTTTAACAGGTGCAGCTTGAAGGGTTTTAGATGTGCTTGTTCATATTGTATTGTTGTTATCTCAAATGAAGATTTTCATGTCAAGTATTTGATTTAAAATCTACTATCAGGTTATTATCAGAGGTTGATAGTGGATGCAGAGACAGAAATAGTAGCTAGAAAGCATTCAACAAGAATTGCAAACTCATGACAAAAAAACAACAAGTGCAACAATTTTCGCCTTTACCTTATACCCATTCACACTATAGAAAGCAGACATGATTGTGTTCTAAACAATGATATAGGGGTAATAAGTAGTGTTGTAAAATTGGACTGAAATGAAAATTGATTACTGAATCGAATTTGAGAGAGCATTTTGATTAATCAAAACGTTATAAACATAGAGAAACTGGAAACACTTGCAAAAGCCTTGTACACTTACACCCTTATTGGCCAGTATTATCACAAAAAATAAATTCTGTTTAGATGCATGATAAAACAAATTAAATGGTTTTGAATCATTTATTTATCAAGTTATTTAATGTATTTATAATGTCAAATGTACTTCCGTTAAAACAGATTCCTGCAAAGAGTAACTCTTGTCACCTGGTAATTGACATCGATTCTCGGAAATGAAAATCAGTTTTCACGAACATAACACGGCTGCCAACGATTATTCGATTTAACTTGGTTATCATTACATAACTAGTTATCAGCAATTTGGCTTTATCAAGCTGGAAGAAGGAAAATTCTTCTTTATATTTCTGTCTCTTATATATGTCTATCTCTTTAAATCTATTTATCCTTACTTCCAGATGACTAACCCTCCATGAAGAATTTAGTTCTCTTTGGTTGTTGGGGGCAGTGCACTATACTGAGTGAATCCCATTCCAGAGACACTCCTTGTTTTTTTTTTTCATCCTCGGTGCATAGCATACATGGGACCTTGGTTTATCATCGTATCCAAAAGATAATTATTGGAAGAGTAGGTGATCAAACCAGTGACATATCTGCTCCTTTTTTATACCACTGGACCAATGTTTAGGACATAATATTCCGCTTCGCATACACTATATACCATTAAAACTGATGAAGAAATGAAATACTTACAGCGGTTTTCTCCACCGAATTGAGTCAAAATAACGCTGCTTGCGATAGCCTAAATGACATCATATACCAAGTGGTATGGTCACTTTGTGGAATGGGATGCTTTCAGTTTCTTGCACTATCCCCAGCAACCTTAAAAATCTAAAACTCACTGGTTGTTTTGGCAGCTAGTATAAATGATGAATAAATTGAAATAGATAGAATAGTCTGTCAGTCATGTAGAAACCTGACGTTAAGCTGACCATTCCAGGAAAGAACCAGTACTTGACTACTATCTTCCATAAGTCATTAAAACATATGGCAAGGTAAGATAAGAAGGCTTTTTTGACAGAAGAGCAAACCACTGATTAAGTTTATAGCTTCATTTTTGAAAATTACTGAAGAGATTTATCTGTTACTTTTCTGTAATGTCAGTTTGTAAAAATTACCATAATGAACAGTGTGCCTATAGGTATTGAATTTGGCATTTAATAAGGTTTTACTAATTCATTCTATAAAACAAAAGTGTCTTTGTTTCAAACCATTGACTCTAATTGCATATAAAAGGAAAAATTCTCTAGGTGATCTTGGCCTGTAAGAAACAATAGAAAGTTTGTATCGGATATCTCTGTAAGAAAACGCTTTCCCTTTAAAATGTTAATCCATGTCATATTCTTATATACATTTTGTGAAATTGATATGATCTTGATAAGGGTTTTCTTTCATTTAAATGACATTCATATAGAGGTTTTTTAATTTTAACACTGTAAATATCAGTATGCTTCATTTGTTTTCATTGTGGCTCATAGTAACCAGTGTCTCGTAGCTAGGTTCAAATCTATTTCTTGTTTCCTTTCAATTTGATATGTTCTCCATGCATGTTGAGAAGCTGGACTTAATTTTGTTTGTGTATATCTGACTGTAAAATTGTTGTTTCAATATAAATATTACAGTTCTTGACTAGGATTATTTTGGCATTGTTTGCTAAAAGTCATCCAGTTGTGAACATTGTGGAGAAATTGCATTTGATTTAGGTTTAGAAAAATGTGTGGCAAAAAGATTCAGCTTTGAACTATGTAGGGTACCAGTAATAGTAACTTCACAGATGAAAGGACATTGTTACAATTATTGAAATGATATTATAAAGAAAGTTTAAGTCAAGAAACAGCATTTCAAGTCAGGGGAGCTAATTTGAAAGCAAGATGGCTGAGTGGCTGTATGTCCCACCCATTGATATGGGTTGGGAGTCAGATGCAAAAGTTCATTCACTTGACAATGTGAATTATCTGCCAGGTGGAGGTAACAAAGTTATTGAGACACAACCAGTCAAATGGAAAGCAGAACCAAAAGTACATTCCATGGATCCTGAACACATGAGGAAAGTGAAAGTGTATTCCCCGCCACTCACCGACATGACGAAGAAGATAAAACTGCCTCCAACAATGCCCACTGACAGATTAAAAAATGTTGAGTTCACAGAAAAAGGTGCTTACTTGGTTGTTAATCCTGAAAAAATTAAATCAGAAGCAAAAGTGAGGTCCTTGGAAAATAAGGACTACCAGCCCCCTGAGTCAAAGGTGAAAATTCACACTGAGAAACTTGAATGGGAGAAAAGAGCTAAAGTGGACACACTTGACAATATCAATTATACACCAAGACAGCGTGAGGTAAAAATACATTCAGAGAAGCTAAATTGGAAGGCCCAGCCTGCAGTTAAGTCATTAGAGAATGTGAAATTCAAACCACAAGGAGGGGAAGTCAAAGTGTTTACTCAGAAACTTAGATGGCATGATAAACCAAAACTCAACACTCGTGAAAATATACGATACTCCCCACCCCCTAGTACTCGTAAGATAATAAATATTCCTCTTAAAATAAAAGCTCATGCAAAAATTGATGATGATAATCATGACTATCAACCGAAAGGCGGACATGTTGAAATTATTAATGAGTCAGTTCACTGGAGAGCCAATCCAAAAGTAGATAATGATAACTTGAGGTACCAGCCGGGTGGAGGTAATGTTCATATACCAACACAGAATCTGAAGTGGGAGGCTAAACCTAAAGTAAATAGTTTAGAAAATAAAATGTATACTCCTACGGGCGGTGATGTTCATATTGTGAATGAAATTCCACAGTGGCGGGCACTTCCAAAAGTACAGTCATTAACAAATGTCGACTACAAACCTCATGGTGGAGATGTCAGAATTCAAAGTAATCACCTTCACTGGACTAAGATCCCAAAAGTTAGGTCTCTTGAAAATGTTGGATACCAGCCAAAACCAAGCCATGTAACTATTGCTAAAAATAATTTGAATTTCAAAGAAGGTGTATTACCAAAAATAGATTCTTTATCTAATGCCCATCACAGACCAGCAAATGTCGGCAAGAAGAGAAAAATTCATTACGGGAAGTACGACATCAAATATCCGGAACAGAAAGGATACTTAAGTATGGCAGAAGATTTGCGATATACTCCAAGCTCTTCAACAAGTTCTTTTAAATCACCACAGACTGTCCCATGATAGATGTAAGTCAGCCCTTCCGTCTTACAACAAAAAAAGTAGCTACATGTTTTCTGTGAATAGGCTTGTTGAACTGTAAACACTGTTCACCTCATCATCTTTGTCAGCCAGATTTGTTCTTTCCATGGCTTTTTCTGAACACTGTGCATTTCAGCCTACCTGCTATCATTCATTCTTATGTCATAATGTCTTCAGCTCTTTCTTTCTCACTCATTGTATTGTCTGGTGGTTCAGATGTTGACGGCAGTCTTGGTGGAGGTGATTTGAAACAGAATGCTATATTTTTAAAAGGAAAGTATAATTGAGTTATGTCGTAAGAGGATCACACATTTTTTTTCAACAGTCCCTGGAACATTTGGTTCATTGTAAGATGTATTCCATTGAAAAAGAAGGTTAAAGATAAGTATTAAGTTGTCTGAAACTATTTCTTATACTATATAACACTCTCTTAAGTCATAGAAATTTGCTAAAACAGACTTAAGTGTTGTTGTAAGATTGATATAAAAGGGTTAACTTGCATCTTCAAAAATCTTTCCTTTCAGTGGTAAAAGGCTGTTGTTTGTTGCAACTTTCCTCTGTTTGAAATGTGTGTCATTACATTAGAAGTGTTGAAGGCTACTGTGTATGAGATGTATGTACATTTTACACATGACTCTGAATATCACATTGATATTGGTATTGCCACATTCAGTGTCAAAGTCAAATTAAAATCTGCTGTACAGCTACCTCAAAGGCCAGTGTGGTCAGACTTAAAGCTCAGTATAACTTTATGTAGTCGGTAAGATAAAAAATTAGGAAACAGTCATGGTCTGAATCTGAAGTGTTATGAACTAATACAGAAAGGGATCAAAGGATGAAAGACCACTGAATTGCTGAAAGACAGTCTGGTATCTTCAAAACACAGTAGTAGGATCAAGCTTTGAAACCTAAGGTTCCAGTTTGATGAATTTGGTTAAAATGATTGTACACTGCATATTCAAGTGCGTAATTGTTTGATGAATTAGGTTGACTGTACACTGCATATTCAAGGGCGTAATTGTTTGATAAATTAGGTTGACTGTACTGTACACTGCATATTCAAGGGCATAATTGTTTGATGAATTAGGTTGACTGTACACTGCATATTCAAGGACAAAAGTGTTTGATGAATTAGGTTGACTATACCTTGCATATTCAAGGACAAAACTGTTTGATGAATTAAATTGACTGTACACTGCATATTCAAAGGCATAACTGTTTGATGAATTAGGTTGTCTGTACACTGCATATTCGAGGGCATAACTGTGTGATGAATTAGGTTGACTGTACACTGCATATTCGAGGGCATAACTGTTTGATGAATTAGGTTGACTCAGGGCTTGCTCTGGGTCAAAATTTGCTTGAGCCAAATATATTTTCGACGCGGAAGAGGGGGTGGGTGCGGGAGGGGGAGTACCCCCTCCCGCGTCGAAATTTTTTTGAATTTTCATTGGTAAATGATGCTCTCTGAGGCACTTTGAACCATTATGCTCTTTGATTATCAGACGAGTAAAATGATTCAGATTAAAACAATTGGTGTTTTCCTACTAAAAAATAAGCACAAATCAATATAAATAAAATAATTTATTTATCATAATATTTTTATGGACTGTAACAAAACAAAGTACATGATATTTACATATCATATGATACAAGCTAATGCAGAGCAACAAGAATTGAGGATCATATGTTAACCAAGAATTGCCATTTTTCCAAGTACATGTATCTTAAAAATTTCTAGCTGTGTTTGATTTCATTTTTTTAGGAGTTGTAGTTTACGTCTTGGTGCCATTTTTGATTTTTTGCATAAATTTATTTTATGCCTATCTGATTAGCCTCCGTAAAAATTCAGTATACCTTTGTACATTTACTCAAAAAATACCTTCATAATTACCTTTACTGACAATGAAAATCAAAAGAAACGTATCGAAAACGTGTGAAAGAATTTATTCCAGTTGCTACCAAACATTTCCACTTAATCCCATCAACCGCATTATTTATCCTTTAAAAAGTTAGTGCCGACGATGATCATTTGATTGAGCCGCTGTTTGTAAAACAATCATCCGTGATTATTGACTATGATCGAGCTAATTGGTTCACGAACAACTTGACACATATTTAATCTGTTTATTGTCACAAACTGACACTCACATGCATATTACCGGATATTACAACACGTGGACTGTGTCTATTGATTTATTACTAGTTTACCGCTACTGATATCGGAAAACCGGTCAACCGCCTCGATCTGAGCTAAACATTCTATTTTTTGACTCGGGGATTTCCCAAAATGTCGGAAGTCATACTTTTAGCGTGTTTTCGCCAATCTTAATTTTTTTTGAGCCAATTTTCGCAATTTGGAGCCATTGGCACCGTTGGCGAACGCCAGCGCGAGCCCTGTGACTGTACACTGCATATTCAGGGAAAAAACTGTTTGATGAATTAGGTTGACTGTACACTGCATATACAAGGGCATAACTGTTTGATGAATTTGGTTCACTGTACACTGCATTTTCAAAGGCATAACTGTTTGATGAATTAGGTTGACTGTACACTGCACATTCAAGTACAAAACTGTTTGTTAAATAACTTTGTCTAAAAACTGCATATTCAAGGGCATAACTGTTTGATGAAATAGGTTGACTGTACACTGCATATTCAAGGGCATAACTGTTTGATGAATTAGGTTGAATGTACACTGCATATTCAAGGACAAAACTGTTTGATGAATTAGGTTGACTGTACACTGCATATTCTCTGCATATTCAAGTGCATAACTGTTTGATGAATTTGGTTGACTGTAAACTGCATATTCAAGGACAAAACTGTTTGATGAAATAGGTTGACTGTACACTGCATATTCAGGGACAAAAGTGTTTGATGAATTAGGTTGACTGTACACTGCATATTCAAGGACAAAACTGTTTGATGAAATAGGTTGACTGTACACTGCATATTCAAGGACAAAAGTGTTTGATGAATTAGGTTGACTTTACACTGCATATTCAAGGGTATAACTGTTTGATGAATTAGGTTGACTGAACACTGCATATTCAAAGGCATAACTGTTTGATGAATTAGGTTCACTGTACACTGCATATTCAAGGGCATAACTGTTTGATGAATTAGGTTGACTATACCTTGTATGTTCAAGGGCATAATTGTTTGATGAATTAGGTTGACTGAACACTGCATATTCAAGGGCATAACTGTTTGATGAATTAGGTTGACTATACCTTGTATGTTCAAGGGCTTAACTGTTTCATGAATTGGGTTGACTGTACACTGCATTTTCAAGGGAATATCTGTTTGGTGAATTAGGTTAACTATACTGTACACGGCATTTTCAAGGGCAAAACTGTTTGATGAATTAGGTTGACTGTACACTGCATATTCAAGGGAATAACTGTTTGATGAATTAGGTTAACTGTACTGTACACTGCATATTCAAGGACATAACTGTTTGATGAATTAGGTTGACTGGTCACTGCATTTTCAAGGACATAACTGTTTGATGAATTAGGTTGACTGTACACTGCATTTTCAAGGGCATAACTGTTTGAAGAATTAGGTTGACTGTACACTGCATATTCAAGGGCATAACTGTTTGATGAATTAGGTTGACTGAACACTGCATATTCGAGGGCATAACTGTTAGATGAATTAGGTTGACTGTACACTGCATTTTCAAGGGCATATTATAATGATATTAAAATGATAATGTGCACTTTTTTTATGGGTGTTAATAATTAATGAATTACATTGAAATGACTGTACACTGCATTTTCAAAAGCATATAGGTACTATTTTATATCAGGTCAGAACTTGGACCCTAGTGCCTCTTTCACTTAATATGAAATTATGTAAGACTAGTAACCACAGTCTCAATTGTGGTAACCTTTTAGTAGTTGTTACATGTGAACAACAGTTAATTTCAAATAAACTGGCACTGATGGCTATATAAAACCACTTATAGTATATAGTACCATTTATTTTCTAGTAGGAAATGATTTTTTCGTTTAAAAAAAAAAATAAGATTCACAGTGATATTGAATCTGCTTAGTCAAGAAATGATATTCAAACTTTACAGCATACCTCAGTAACAAGAATGTTACATAATTATTACAAAACTTTAATGATTTTTTTTTTCAATACAATAGTTTACTTTCACACCATTAATATATGTAATAAAGTAAGTCTCACTTCTAAAGAGAAAAATATTTTATTGTATCACTTTATTGTTTCAAGCCTGTCTGATAGATAGGTAATCGTAAGTTTATGAGTACAAACATAACCAGAAAATGCATGTAAGGACATGTTTAGTACATTGACAAGTGGATTTTAAATTTTAAAATTATACTGGCATATTGTCCAAAAATTAAGTAAACTTATCCAATATTGACAAAATGAATGATTAAGCAAATTGCATATAATTGCTTGTAAACTTGTACGCAAGCGTGTGATTTTTTTTCAAATCACTCGCTTGTCACTCGGGAATCTTCGATGGAGAGCAAGATACCTTTATTGCCATTAAAAGGTGTAAATATGCTTGTATTTATAGAAGGATTATGTCATAATTCAGATGACAGCTGATTATAATGATCAAAAGATGTTCTTAAATAGTATATTATCTTACTATATACAAAAGCAGTTTGAGGCATTTTATAGTAAATATTTAAAGTCCTGTTATCTGTCCAATGCTCATCAAGACTTTGTTTACCGATGCTTAGTGATAGGTGAGTGTAAGATTAATGAAAACAAGTAGCAGTTTATAAAGTGATTTTATCGGTGAATAAGAAATAACCAGTCTGAACAAAGTGTGCCCAAGTGCACTTGTAACACTAAGGAGGTACACTCTTAAATAATTGAAGTGGAATGTTTTGGACTATAGAATGGTTGTGATTTATTTGGGTCATTTCTCTACAAGAAGTAAATTTTCTTCACGATGTTCCATTTATTCTAAGCCTTATATATTTGATACTGTATCTGATATTTTATATAATAGACTTTCATATCGAGTTTTATACAGACCTTTATAGACTTTTCCTGTCAAATTTTTACACAGTCTTTAGTGTTAAAATGTGGCATAGGCTTAGAAAAGTGTTCTGTCATGAACTTTCATATCAAATGTGGCATCAACTTAGTTGTCAGATCTTAAACAGCCTGTTAATATGGCATAGACTTTTATGTCAGATCTTGCATAGTCCTTAATATCAAATTTGGCATGAACTTTAGTATCAAGTATGGCATTGGCATAGATGTCAGATCTGACACAGACCTAGGTATCAGATGTGGCATGGGCTTAGATAACATGTGACATGGTCATTAGATGTCAAATGTGGCATGGTCAGAGATGTCAAATCTGACACAGTTATAAATATAACATGTAGCATTGGCTTAGATAACATATAATTGTGGCATGGTCATAGATGTCAGATCTAAGTATCAAATGTGGCATGGGCTTAGATTTCATATTTGGCCAAGGTATTAAATGTGGCATGGGCTTAGATGTCATATTTAGCCAAGGTATTAAAAGTGACATGGGCGTAGATGTCATATTTGGCCGAGGTATTAAATGTGGCATGGGCTTAGATATATTTAAAATAGTCTTACAGATCAAATATAGTGTTAGCTTTAAAATAATCTTGAATATAAGATATATAAAATGGAAACAGGATACAACAGCTTGTTTCTTCTTCAAACATATTTCTTACAGCAATTTATCTACAATAAGATCTGATAAACAATATTTATGTTTGAAAAAGTCTAAGTAAGTGTGAAACCAGATTTATTTTAGGTATCACTAGGGTTTAGGTATCTTTAGAGGTACAGGGATATACAACAGTCTTTTATAGTTTGATGTATGAAATGACTATTTATAAGAATAAGGTTTTTCAGCTACTCAGATTTTGAAGTCATCTCACAAAGTTACCTGGAAATTTTAGTGAAAGAAATACCTGAACATATTTTTTTTTTACTTCTCCTTGAGCTTATCAAACTTTATCAGGAGAATGTTTTAAAGTTTTTCAAAGGTATGCAACACCTGTCAGAATATAAATCCTGGAGCCATTTAACAAAAATTCAGAGTTATGCCTCTTTGAACTTTGATTTTTTTTTTCAATAAGTGTTAAATCTTGCATGTGTAAATCTTTGCCTGTGAACAATAAATATGGTTCTCACTAAACATCTGAGTCTTATACTCATCTCTAGCAACTGTGTAAACAAATTTGTATTAAATGATTCCATTAACTTATATAAAGTTATTTCAGAAAAAATTGTATGACTCAGCACATTGACTGAATGATAATTGATGTGGTTTCTGAGCTTCTGTTTTCTTGGGATTTCAGAAGAATTAGAAATCAGGCCAAGAAAACTTACTTGTGAATTGTTGGTTGTCTTGTTTTGAATAACTTACAAATTGGTAGTGCATGTTATATGATGTTGTGAGTCATATTAAAAGACGGTGTAAGACCAACCGTTTTTGGCTAAAAGGAGGCACAGTTATCAGTACTATGTTTAAAGGCAAGGAATTCAGGGATTAAAAAAGACAGGTTCTGTTGAAAATGAGGCATGAAAGCTAAGGTAGCAAATCATCTAGTTCTTCTTCAGTTTGTAAAGGTTTGATTTCTTGGCTTACCATTTGATTAATGGTGATAGTTCTTAAATTTCAGACATACCCAGTAGGTTTGTTCAAAGCATATTATGAAAGCTTGTCTACAGCAGAATGGTTCTTATTTCTGCACTTTGATCTTCTTTTGTATAAGAGAAAGATGTAAACCAATCAAGTTTGGCCTTGAGTCAATTAGAACTATATGTAATGATAAGCACAAGCTGTTTGTTGAAGTTTTTGATAAGAGTCTCTCAATGATCTAGTGAAAGGCCAACACTGTTCATTATCATATGTATGTTAGGGTAATAAAATCACAAATCTTTTGAAACCGATAGCATTTCCTGTATATCTGAATGTCTTTATTTTCACAATGGAAAATAGATTAATCATTAAGAAAAAGTGAATTTTGAAGCACAGTATTAATATACAAAAAGAGCAGAATTTCAGAAGATATTAAAAAACATGAAATAAAAGTTATTCAGACAGGTCCTACTGACATTACTGCATTCTAGCTCTAACACCTATGGTGTATGTGAGTGAAATTAAAGATGTCATTGTTGTCTTTAGGATGAAAATCTCTTTCTTTATCAATAATAGATTAAATCTGTTCTCAAGTGACAGAGACTATTTTGAAATGGGTGTGTCCTTTTATGATTACAAAGAAGGTAATATCTTCTTCATAATTTTACATATTGAATTCTTTGTTGTTATCACAACATTTGTAATCATTTTTTGTTTCTTCTTTTTTATTTCCAGATAGAAACACAGAAATTAAACTTCAAAGAAACAGCCAAAGCCCGTACGGACACTGGAGCCAGTTCTGGGGAGAGACGGAGTTCCCTACGATCAGGTAGTGTTACCTCATCACAGGACGGCAGTGTTCAGGAATAAAACATGGTTCAACAAACAGAATTTTACTACCAACAACAGACATCGTGTTTTCTTCAAGATCATTGCTTAAAGACATTTTCAGTTATGTCTTTGAACAAAATTGAGCAAGCAGTTCTTGAAAAAAAACTAAGGATATTTCGTTGTTGTATAGAAGTGTTCATATTAACTTGATATTGACCCTTTTTTTGTAATGTGTCATATTGAAATGTTCTTATTTCCGTACTCATTTCTTGATGCAACTTATTTGAATTTGATAATAATCTTTAAGCTTTTATGCTTCAGTGGCAAAAATAATCCAATATTCATAAAATGTTGTAGTTTCAAAGCCTCAAAGCAATAGTTTATTTTGCTGTAATTATTTGATACCTATGTGAACGTGTGCAGAGTTGAAGACCTGTGTATATTTTTGAATGCCTTGTATAAATATAGGTCATTTAAGTTGCTTTTGTAAATATTTGATTACATAAATGTAGACCAGAAGAAGAATGATATTTAATGTACTGACATATTGAATGAAGTACTTATCGATAATTTGACTTCCATATTTGAGCCAAGCTGTAGGAAGCATACAGTTCCTCTCACAAAATAACTTGAACCAACTGGTTGATGAATTATAACTGTTTTCTCTAATAACTTGTAAATTGAAATTGTACATTTATAAAAAAACAAACAAACAAACTTTTTATCCATCCATTTTGGATCTCAGCTACATTTGTTTCGAGAAAGGTCTTTCAAGTATGTGTTTCGGTACATTTCTTTAAAAGATTGATAGAAAAACATTTATTTTTCTAAGGAATTGAACCCTAAGAACAGATTCCTTCTGTACTAGAATATTTTGCCAGATAGTTGCAGATGAAATATTGTGGTTCATCAGTTCCTTTAGAATAAGACCGTATTTCACAAAATTTATGAAAAAAATGATGGGTTTCTTTATTAAGCAGTTATATCTAATTCTGTCAGTTTTTTTTTTTTTTTTTTTTGTATTATTTAATAAAAGAACCATGTTTTATTCCTAAATCAGAACTTCTGATCTCCTAATATTTGTCATTTAAAACATTGTTTGTTATCCCTATGACTCGGCACTTTTGAAAATATGATAGTAGTGGATAGTATTGTATGCAGGTACCAGTAGCACTGAATAGTTCATCTGAAATCTTTTGCACATTTGTTATATATTATACTTTTAAATATGTTTTTTAACAAACAAAAATTGTTCTGAAAATCATTGTTGATTTTAAATGTGTTTTTATGTCAGTTTATGAAGAAAGAAATACACATTTTTGGATGTTTTTGAATGTCATGTTAAAATATCTTTAATTGCATGAATGAAGACTTGTTGTCAATGAAAGTTTGAAATTAATTGATAAAAATGTTACATGTTTCGCACATATCCATGAATTTCCATCAATACAATGTATAACCATAAACAACAAATATTCATTTACATTCAAGAATTTTTTTTCAAGAAATGATGTTCATTTCAAATAAAAGTGACCAGCTGTTCAGCTATCTTGAAACATGTAGGAAATGATGTGGTACATGTATTGGCTAGCAATGACAGTTGTCCTTGTATCATACTTTGTAAATGCTTCAACAAGTACGCAAGGGGTTGTATAGAATGACTGATAAAGAAGCCTGTTTTACCTTTTTTATCATGACATTTTTTCATCATTTTTTGATAAAGACATGTTAATCAGAGCTGTATGTATACATGCCATTTATTATTTTTCTTTGTCATAAAATTGTTAAATAAGGAATGTCAACCTATGTGAAGTATTAGAATTATATAGATAAGGCAGACTTTTTATTTAATTAGATAGCGGGCTTCTTTCTGCAAATCATGTCCAGTGAAGTTTTTTTGCCATAATGACAGAGCTGTTAATACTGCATTTTTTAAGGAATTTTTAATGTGGCTATTTTTAGAAATGATAACATCATAATGCATCATACTTATGAATGGCTGTTTTCAGAGGGTTCAGGTTTTGGTTATTTCATTGCGGCTTCATGCATATTGCACTGAAAGTTCACTGCAAACACTTGATGGTTTTTTTATTTCATTCCTGAATATCATGTTTTGAATAAAAATGGTTTGTTTTTGTATCAGCAGTTATAGAAAAAGACAGATAGGGTTTTGGGTCATGTATTAAACAATTTAGTATGATTTTTTTTTTTCAAACTGTTTCTAATATTTTGTTATGATTTCTTGTTTGTTATATTTTAGCTATTTTTTAAGTGCTTACAAGAACAATATACACATTTTCATGTTTTTGTGACATTGTAACCATTTTTGTTATATTATAATTTTAATACATGTAATTGAATAATGAAAAAAAAAAACATTTTCACAGTGTGTGTCTAGTTTCATCTGTTTTTTGAGCGAAGGTAACTGGTAGTTTAATCTTGCCATGGGATTCAAATGTATTTATTGTGTAACAGTTCTACTAAGAAAAAGTTAGAAAAAGTGAAGAGTGTGTTTGTTAACATTTGTAAAACAGATATTTCCTACATTGGAAATAGTTTAAAAATTTAAAAGATAAGTTATTTTCAAAGTTTTTTTCAATATGAAATATTGTTTTTGACATGTCATCATTTTGATTCTCACTAGACACCCACATCCAATCCACCCTTCATGAAAGAAAATCTTTATAGGAGGAGGGCCTTGGTTTGAGATAGGGACTGGGTAAGGGGGTGGAGTGTTCCTGCATTATAGTATTTTCTTTCATTACTGCTTAGTTATCTTTTGGAGGTGGGGATTGTGTAGAGAATTAGGGAATAGAGTTGAAAAACACCAAACAAAAATCAAAAGAAAACTTTGTGTTATTTAGACAAGAGATAACATTGATTAAAGCAGTTGATGTAGGTAAATTATATCGGATCAAGGCTTTTTAATTGGTTTCATTTTTTAGTTCTTTTTTAAAAGATAATTTCAAGCAATTTAAACAATTTAATGTCAGTTTTTTATTTTTGTTCATGCATATAGCTGTTGGAGTCCCCAGTCCACCCGATATTTCTGTTGTGTATTTATAAGCTCTGAGGACTATTGAAAGCTTTTGTTTTGGCTGAAAGGGTGTAGATGGGGCGGATTTGTTACATCTGTATTAAGGATTGTCAAATTGTGAAGGAGTATGCCTACACAGGGGTTGGGGGTGGGGGGGGTACTTGTTACATTTTAATACAAGAGTAGATATGTTGTGAGCAATTTTTAAGAATTTCTTTTCAGGTTTTGTTTTATTTTAAAATCTTCATAAGGTATTCAAAGTTTATGAGAAATAGGTGTTTCTTTGCTTATAAACAGAGTTTTTGGTCACTATGTCATACAGTTACTGTAATTTTTCAGTACTTTGAATTTTGTTAATCTATTAATTGTTTATGCTTGAAATATACTTGCTTCTGTAAGAATAAAGAATAATTTATATAGACTTGGTACAAGCGATTTTTTTTAATTAAAGATTTCTTTTCAGTTTTTTTTTGGATAAATTAGAATTGCAGGATTTTAACTGTACTATTTCAGTATCATGTTTTGTATTAGTATTAATTCTCTGAGGAAATTGTCTTCAAATAATGTAGCTTTTAGAGCTTTTATAGATAATAAGAACTCATTTAGCTTGTATCTTGTGGCATATCTGTAAGGAAGCATTAAAGTCCTATCTTAACATTGCTTTGTTGTTCTTCATTGCATGGCCTTAGCCTTTGATATATTGTTTTGCCATGGTCTCTTTAAGGCACTCAAATCCATCATCTGAGTTTATCATCAGTACCGGTTGCCAATATGACTAATGCCATCTTTAATTATTGTTATGGGGTTATTGTACAAGATACAGTAAGCATCCGAATCCAGAGACCTCCGCTGATGGTTTAAAATCTCATCTGAAAGATAAGTAGTTGGTGGAGGAACTCACAATCCCTAGATAACGAGTCCCATGTGTTACCAATGGACCTCAGACCGTTTACTTGGCCATTTAAAATGACAGTACTGCACTCATGTCCTAATACAACTTTCTCAGAAACAAGTCTGTAGAGGCTCTTAGGTCAACACTGGTCTACAGGCCAAAATGTTTACCAATCAACTTTTTATCAAGCCTGTGACACCATCTGCGCCTACAAACCTGTTGCATGGGCCTGCTGTCAAGACTGCTTCAGAATAAGACTGGTTTCAGACCAAGCAATTAATGCTATTCCCTTGTAATGTTAAGCTAATTGACTATTAAGTCCCTTTCTTACTACAGATTTAACAATATATCAAAGCAATAACATAAATAAAGAAGTTCATATAGCCTGCTGCAAGGGTACATCAGAATGTTCCAGAATTCATACTATCCTTGGTAAAAACAAAGGCTTGTAAAGTTGGTATTAAGTGTATACACAAGTTTCTTCAAGTCTGCATTTAATAAGTCCATTTGCATTTAAGAATTCTGCCATAAGGCTTTTAATACAAGAAACTTGTATAAGGATGGGAGACAATTCTGGAAATAAGCAAGAGGGCCATGATGGCCCTGGATCGCTCACCTGAGTACTTTGGCTGTAGGTTTGCTGTTAAGCAGTATTTCATTTTTTAGCTCACCTGTGCACGTAGTGCACAAGGTGAGGTATTGTGATCAGTCAATGTCCGTCGTCGGTGTGTCCGTGCATGCGTAAACTTTTGTTTTAAAGAACATCTCCTCCTAAACCACAAGGGATATTTTGACTGAAAATGTAACTTCTAGAGTGTTAACAAGGTTTTTCTATTTTTGGGCTCTGTGACCTAGTTTTTGAACCCAGATGACCCATATTCGAACCTGAGCTAGAAATCATAGAAACAACCTGTCTAACAAATTTCCAGATTATTTGGACTGAAAATGTTACTTCTCCTTTTACAAGAAGATTTTCAAAGTTTTCACTATATAAGCCTATGTAAAACCAAAAACCCCGGGGTGGGGCCAAATTTGACCCCAGGGGTATAATTTGAACAAACTTAGTAGAGGTCCACTAGTCAATGCTACATACCAAATCTTAAGGCTCAGGGCCTTGTGGTTTCTGACAAGAAGATTATTTAAAATTTTCCTATATAGGCCTATGTAAAACCAATGACCCCAGGGTGGGGCCAAATTCGACCCCAGAGTTATAATTTGAACAAACTTTGTAGAGGTCCACTAGACAATGCTACATACCAAATATCTAAGCTCTATGCCTTACAGTTTCTAACAAGAAGATTTTTAAAGTTTTTCCTATATAACTCTATGTAAAACAAGTTACCCCTGGGGCGGGGCCATTTTTGACCCAGAGGCCATGATTTAAACAAACTTGGTAAAGGTCCACTAGACAATGCTGCACACCAAATATCTTAGCTCTATGCCTTACGGTTTCTGACAAGAAGATTTTTTAAGATTTTCCCTATATAACTCTATGTAAAACAAGTGACCCCCGGGGCAGGGCCATTTTTGATCCAGAGGCCATGACTTGAACAAACTTGGTAGAGGTCCACTAGACAATGCTACACACCAAATATCTAAGCTCTATGCCTTACGGTTTCTGACAAGAAGATTTTTAAATTTTTTTCTTATATAACTCTATTTAAAACAAGTGACCCCTGGGGCGGGGCCATTTTTGATCCAGAGGCCATGATTTGAACAAACTTGGTAGAGGTCCACTAGACAATGCTACACGCCAAGTATCTAAGCTCTATAACTTTCAGTTTCTGACAAGAAGATTATTTAAAATTTCCCTATAAATATCTCTATGTAAAACAAAAGACCCCCGGGGCGGGACCATTTTTGACCCAGAGGCCATGATTTGAACAAACTTGGTAGAGGTCCACTAGACAATGCTACACACCAAATATCTAAACTCTATGCCTTACAGTTTCTGACAAGAAGATTTTTTATGATTTTCCTATATAACTCTATGTAAAACAAGTGACCCCCGGGACGGAGCCATTTTTGACCCAGAGGCCATGATTTGAACAAACTTGGTAGAGGTCCACTAGACAATGCTACATACCAAATATCTTAACTCTAGGCCTTCTTGTTTCTGACAAGAAGATTTTCAAGTTTTCCCTATATAACTCTATGTAAAATCAACTGACCACTGGGGTGGGGTCAGTTTGGACCCCTGGGACAAAATTTGAACAAACTTGGTAGAGGTCCACTAGATGATGCTTCATATCAAATATCAAAGCTCCAGGCCTTGTGGTTTCGGAGAAGAAGCTTTTTAAAGATCCAACTTATAAAATCTAATTTTAGCTCCAGTGAACCAGAAATGCAATGGACCGGGACCATTTAAACAACCTTGGTAGAGCTTCATGCAAGGAACATCCCAGGCAAGTTTCATTAAATTTGCCCCATTGGTTTCAGAGGAGATGTCGTTTGAATGAAAAGTTGGCGACAGACAGATGACAGACGGACAAAGACCGATCAGAAAAGCTCACCCTGAGCACTTTGTGCTCAGGTGAGCTAAAAAACGTTCAAGATTTTCTTGATTCAGTCCCGAAGGATTGATAAAGGCCAGATTGTAACAGCCTCAGATTTCAGCTGCAGATGCCTAAGTCCAAGTTTCTTCCTACGTGTACATTTTCTGTGTTATGGCCAATGGTTAAAGAAAAGGACAATACAATTTTATACAACATCTGTAGAATTTACTATACTATATCAAATTGTTCACAACTGATGACAAAAACATGAGAAGACGACAACACAAAATAATGGATTTTAGGGATCCGGCCCTACTAAAATGACTGAATGTACAATTTAATGAGATTTACTAACAACTTACTGGCCATTTTTCTATGTTCAACCTTAAGATCAGATCCATACATGGGTTACAGTGTGGCACAATAAAATAGCTCAAGTGTTCAAAATGCGTAGTAGAAATCTTACAGAATTTCATGAGATGAATAGCTCAAACTTCAAATTACTGTAACTTCTGTATAACAAGAACCCACTTCTAAAAATTACATGTATTTCTATTATTATTTTAACAGTCAATAACTTTGTCACAGCCTCTACAGTTAGTAACATGTAAGATGTGCCTGAGATAATGCTGTATTTATATGCACAACATTGCAGAACTAAACTACCTTTTTGAATTTTCAGCATATACAAATAAATTCAAAATATTATTCATTTTCATGCTTGATAGTTTACTGTAATGACTCTAAAACTTCTTAAAACTGATAAGTAAGATCTTAAATCTCTTATAAGATGCATTGCCCCAAACCAGACATTTTGAAATGCAATCCGAAAAACAAGAAAATCATGCTGGAAAAGATTTCTCTCTTAATGACTGTGTATTCGTAAAGGTGAACCTAGATTTAACACACTGTAACATGTGACCAAATATGATTATAAGAAACAAAGGAAGAAAACGATACAAGAACTATACATGAACTTTGAATGCTGACTTTGAGGTAATAATTTAATTCTGAACGGACATCAAGAACAACCACTTCTACAAACAGCAACTATACCCTACAAAAAAAATACACCTGCAAAGTTTGAAATAAACCGACCTACAATACAGTCATATTTTACGAGGTCTTATTATAATTCTGAAACTTCCAAAGCAAAAGATGAAGTACTTAATGAAGGAAATTCAGTTCAGGAGGAATTAAGGTTCCAGATGATTATGAGAACACTGTATGACTAGAATTTAATGATGCAATGTTTTGCTGACAACTTTGGAAATGAACTTGTTAAGAAATGAAGAACAACTTTTATGATTTATAATTAAGGATCTTTGAACACTACAATTAAGTCCAAGCCAAAGGTTCTCAGTTATTGTCTGAAAATGATTTTGTTCTGAATATAAAACATTAAGACTGCTTGAACCAATGACAGCAATTTAAGGACACACAGAGCCACCCACCAGCCAGTATGTGCAAATGAAATATAAACATGCGTTGAAGTATTATTCCAAAAATATCCTATGCATTTTATTTGCTGAAGGGCCTGTGCAAAGTTGAATCTATTCTTAATCAAAGGTCCTCAGTTTGAAAATTTTCCTTTAATTTTTTTCGTCATTTAAATATCTTTTTTTGTTTACGTGATACAAACAACAGACTTTAGTCAAAAGAAAGTTTCAATTAAATGTATTTTTTAATTAAAATAAAAAAAATTCTTTTCAATAAAATGTATGGAGTTATTCCCCTTTTTGTTCCCAAAATGGCACATATCAATAGAATACGTGTATCAAGTGCTTTTCATGTCAGTAAATCTCATTTTGTAAAAAATCTAAAATGCATTATACATGTCTTATACTATACACAATTAAACATGATGCTGTGTAATTAACCAAGAAACAAGGCTAAAAACTGCATAAATCTTTGGTAGATTATTTTGACATTACAATTTATACTTATAGTTTTATAAAAACAAACATTCACTCCAGCAGAAAATAGTTCAACTTTCAAATGAATGCCTACAAAACAACAGTGAAAATTACATTTACAGTGTCAGGTGGTGGTGAAGGTAATTAGTAAAGAATATAGAATGAATTTTCAAAATCTGCCAGCTGGCCAGTTTTCGGCACCAAAAACTTTATATTTTTATTCAGATTAAAATTT
The DNA here is from genome assembly GCA_012932295.1 of Cyclina sinensis. Classification (NCBI taxonomy): domain Eukaryota; kingdom Metazoa; phylum Mollusca; class Bivalvia; order Venerida; family Veneridae; genus Cyclina; species Cyclina sinensis. The sequence goes on from JAAONU010000002.1 coordinate 38,275,038, forward strand.
CCATAGAGACACAGTCTGCTAAAATAAGCCACAGTTCTGGTTGGTCCTACAAACTTTTGAAGACCTGAGGCCCAAGAGAGCCATAAGAATCTAACTTTTAGACCTTAATTTGAATTGTTTGGGTCTTATCTCAAGTCAAGTGGTGCTGAAACTAATAAGCAAAGCAAAATGAGCCACAGGCCTGATGAAATTTGCTTCTACCTACAAACTTTCCAGACAATAGCCCAAAACAGCTGTAAGAATTTAACTTTCAGACCTTAATTTAAGTTATCTGGGCCTTATTTCTCAGACTGTAGTCTTTTCTGTTCTTATTATTGTTTGGAAGGCATTTTATTTTGATTATAAGTATGATTTTGGCTATTCAGTGAATAAAGTTGATCATTTTAATAACATAATCTACAAACATTTCACGCATTCAATTAATCAATTAACATGAGTGTGAGTATATCTATTAACTGTTTTCAACTGGAGAAGAATATAATGCTACAATCAGATAAAAAACAAACAAACATAAAAAGCAGATTAAAAAAGCACATTCACAATATTTCATATAACTATTCAATGGAAATAACATGAATAAACAATTTCATTTCAGTGACTATTCTTAAAAAGTGAGCACCCATACATACATAAAGAATTAAATCAGTAACAATGCAAAAACAAAGAATGTAAAAAATGGAAATACAATATAACTAATTATAAATGCGGTCATGGTTCTATTGAAAACATTGAAAATATTTAAAGAAAAGGAATATAGTTTTCAAAATATATGTTGCATTAGTAAAACACACTTAGTAACTCCGGTTAGCAGTTGTGTAGATCTCTAGAGGGAGGGGAGGTAACCTGTATAGTTTTTAAAGCTATAAATGTATTTAAAATCAATTAACACAAGCTGTAAATGTATTTAAAATCAATTAACAACAACAAATCAATTAGAAGCTCTCTCATTTAGAGTTAAGAATTTGGCTAAACTTTTGTAAATAACCACTGTACAGATTAAAATTTGCTTGCTATATTTCAAAGAAGTCCTGTCTTAATGTATTTGCAAACAAAAGATGAAATTCATCATTTTAGATTTTAAAATGAATTTTTTTTAAAGGAAATATTACACTCAGTGCTGAGACCTGAAAAGGGTAAAAATACTTAGACATCCCTTTTATATTGTGTTTTCTTTCAGTTACTACTAACAGAGGAGGCATTTGTTTTATGGATGGGGCCTTGACTTATTACAGAGATGTCTTAGAGACTTTCGACATATTCCTAATGAATTGCAATATCCATAATAGTTGTAGTGTAGGAAACCTATACTACTGGAAGAATAATTCAACAAGGGTGCTGGTAAATTTAAAAGATACAGAAGCAAAAACACAATTTCTGCCAACTGCCGCTAAAAAACACAACAACCATATCAAATAAAGAAACTGCCTAAAATGCGTAATACATGTAAATAATGATTTAAAAAGGTAGGTGTATGTATGAATATAAAAAGTTAAAAACAAAGGTTCACAACTCTTTCAAGTCAATGGCAAAGGTAAGTCAAAAATACAAGTTTGTAACAGAAACAACACTCATGTTTGGTTTAATTCGTACCTCTTCCTCTCCCATATCACCCTTTTATACTTCAGGATTTATTTCAGGTTGCTTTAAATTTCGCAGGAGGAAATTTTGTAAATATTCAACAAAGAATAACATGTCAAATAAACATTGTCAAAAGTAAGGCATGTAAAGTTTTAAGATATGAACTGATTTTATGTAAAAATGAAATTTAGTTTAAGCAATCTGCTTCAGACTTGATTTTTTTCCCCAGAAAATCAAAATGCTTTAAACACCTTCTTCAGTCAATGAAAATCTGATTCTTTTGTAAAGTTTGATTCAAAACAGAGCTGATCTGAATGATTCAAAATACGCTTGATCTGAATGATACAAATTAGAGTTGATTTGGTTTGATTCAAAATAGAGTTGATTTTGTTTGATTCAAAATAGAGTTGATTTGAGTTTGATTCAAAATAGAGTTGATCTGACTGATTCAAAATAGAGTTGATTTGGTTTGATTCAAAACAGAGGTGATCTGACTGATTCAAAATAGAGTTGATTTGACTGATTCAAAATAGAGTTGATCTGACTGATTCAAAATACAGTTGCTCTGACTGATTCAAAATGCAGTTGATCTGACTGATTCAAAATAGAGTTGATCTGACTAATTCAAAATAGAGTTGATTTGACTGATTCAAAATACAGTTGATCTGACTGATTCAAAATAGAGTTGATTTGACTGATTCAAAATAGAGTTGATCTGACTGATTCAAAAGACAGTTGATTTGGTTTGATTCAAATACAGTTGATTTGATTGGTTCAACTGAGGCTTATATTCTGAATCTTCTAAGTAGACATCAAATAATCTTGTGTTACCCTATTGAAATAATACTGTTTTAAGAGTCAAGTATAATGAGAACATGTTTTGTCCCCTTTAAAATAATTGGATTTAACTCTAATTTAAGATTTTAACAATGTGCTTACTATGTTCAAATACCATGAAAAAACAATTTTGTAACACCATGAATTAACAATGTTCAATTTACTACTCATACATTTTATTGGTATGAACACTCGCAACAGGGGCAAACATATGCTAAAAATAAAATAAAGCATATAAAATGGGCGAGTAAAATGTGGGCTGTTCCATAAAAATTCGAAAATAAAATTACTACTGATTTTTCACTGGGAATATATATGGTCAAAAGACAGCACTAACCTATTGATAAAATACTAAATAAAAAGGACTACAAAAGAAGGGGAAAAAAAAAGAATAAAACAATATAAAGTAACAAATGAATAAAAAAAATCAAAATGGTACGAAATGAAAGACATTATTACAAGAATGTACAAAATATATGGAAAAGGCTATGGAGTGACTAACAAAAATAAAGCTAATAGGAATGAACTGACCACTGTTAATTAATTAAAGCCGACCATTTCCATATATTTCACAAAAAGACCAGTTCAGTTTATGTCTCAGACGACTTAATTCCAGCACATGCACCTTAACCAAATTTAATATGTCAACAATGCCATACGACAAAAGGAAATAAAAACATTTAAGTCTGATAACCAGTAGAAACCTCTTGTCATAGCAAATTTTCATTGCTTGTCAAGCAGGCACATTTTTGTTTGCTTTAGGTCCAACATTAGACGTCCTTAACTGGACATTCATTGATCGTCTCTGGTACTTCTGACAAAGATATTGCGTAATAGTAATAAAATGATTCAAATAAAACTATTGCTTCACTAATATAAAATTATATACACAGAACATGAAATAAGTTTACTTGTGCAAAAACTTTACCCGTTCAACAACAAAAAACAGTGACCAAAAGCTGGCAGTTTTAAAAGAACTAAAATGTGTGAAGCTCAAAAACAAAGTCTGGGAAAGATAATATTTTTCTCTAATATTTCTGAAATACATTTTCTTTCTATTAGAAGAAGACTTCTTTATTCCTAGAAATTAAAACAAAATCTTTTTTAGCTGAACAAACAGGTTAAGCTTCAAGCATACATTTTGGACTGTTAAGTTAAAAATGACCAAAGGTTACTGATACCTGAAAAATTCCTAACTGAAGATATATAAAATCAGTAATGCTGGTCTTCAAATAACCACTAAAAGAATAAAACTATACCTTTTCTGGCACTTAAGTTTAATGAAAGTAAATTCTAACAACCAGTATTTAAAGACCTCAGTTTTTGGAGACACAAAAAATACACTGAAAACCCTGTAAAACACAAGAAAATCCATACCATTCTATGTAACAGAAAATGTATTACTTAGCACCTTATGAATAAAACTCTGATACAAACTCTGTAGATTTCTAGAGCACAAAAACACAATGTCAGAAGTTTTAACAAAAATACTAAATCAAACAAAAGCTAAGCTTTCTTAAAAAGTACCTTTACGTAACATAAATAAGTAAAAGTATATCTCATTTCATTATTTTACAGAACAATTATTTACCCAATGCTTCCCAAACCACCTTTTGATACAGCATAATACCTAGGACAATAAGGAACAGTAAACTGTTAGAGCTTTTCCATCATAGCAAAAACTGGTGAAAATAATAGATTAAATAAAGATTAAACCACATGTATTTCTTCAATTTGATTTATTTAGTACTTCCCTTCAGAGTCATCACTTCCATACAGTGTGATTTAGCAACTTTTTTTCTTCAATTTTTGTGAGACTAACCAAGTTCTTCCCTTCGGGGTGATTTACCTAGAACCTAAGCATTTCTCTTCAGTGTCATCACTTCCATACAATGGGATTAACCAAGTTCTTCCCTTAAAGGTGATTTACCTAGTACCCGAGTACTTCCCTTCAGAGTCATCACTTCCATACACAGCTATTTAGCAAGTTCTTCCTATTGGAGAGACTAACCAAGTTCTTCCCTTCAGGGTGATTTAGCTTGTATTTAAAGTACTTCTCTTCTTTGTGATTTAATTCTTTTTCCTTCAGAAAGAATTTTACAAAGACTTCTCTTAAAATTGTCTTACTAGTGGACTGATACAAAATCATCACAGAATGTGAAATATCCAAGAAATATTCCTTAACAACTGATTTTGATTTTGAGCACAATTATATGATGAAATAAACACTGAAACATACACCATAACAACAACTACAAAATGTTCAAGCTAAACAAAATCAATCTACAATTCATCCATTTAATGGATCTTTTCAGTTTCATGGCAAGATTATGCTAACTAAATATTTTCTTCACATATAGTTAATTAACAGTAAAACCCTGTCTTAACCAACTGCAGAAACACTCAACTGAAAAATATGGCCAGTTAGAAACTTTTGTCTTTCTGGCACAGTCTTATTCTAGTTATACAATTATAAAAGCCTTCAATGGTTTAGTGAATTTCCTTTCATACACAATCAAGTTTATTTACAGCACATTGTTTGAAAAATATTACTGCACTTTACAGCAATATACATCAATATACAATTCTGGAAGCAATAATTGAAAACAATAAAACACAAGACAATACATTATACAAGGGGAGACAACAGAAATGTCACAACCAGCATTGCACCAATATTGGAGTACATTGTCTTGAAAGATTTAATTTGATAAGAGTTAACTCCCTTTTTAAATGAACAACCGGTAAGAGCGCCATTTGAAAAAAGTAAATTAGGAGGTAAAAATTGCACTAATACAAAACACTTGTCTAGTAAAACACTATTTCTGAGACATAAAACAATTACTGCACAAAAAATTATTTTGTAACCAGAATTTCAGAAAGATTTTGAATTGTACATTAAATTCAGTACACTATATAGTACATATGAGGTTTTTTATCCATACCAGATACATACAAACTTTAATCTATCAAACAAATTGTCTTACAAAATTCCAGACAAATTAACACCTTCTCAAAGCAAGGTTGTAGGAAGTTCTAACATACATTTTAGAAATAACTATATCCCCTGCAAAGGCAAAAAAAAAATATCTATAAAATTCATGGTCCTATCACTAACATAAAAACATCATGCATAAAAGCTGAACCCTTCCATGTAATGCTGAAAATATTGGTCAATAAGAAATTTTGTACAAATTCTTTTTAATACTGTACAATTTATGAGCTACACATTAGAAAATAATTTGAAAGAATTTTAATTCTTGACAAATTATCTTTATTTTATCATTTTACAGTCCAATTTGGTTTTAGCAAAATGTACAAATGTAAAAGTATGAGTAAATACATTCTCATTACCAGATGAAACAAGAAAATTTGCCAAAATTCAAATTAAAGTTACCTCAGCTTCTTCAAATACAGCAAGAGGAAATCTTCATATAATATCAATCATTTTTTGTAAAAATCTTTTCGTGTAAAAAGCACATGAACTGAAAATAATTAGTTTTCGAGGTCCTTACATAGCAAAATTTTTCAGGAATTATGATGATTCTAACAACTTAATTAGTATTCTGCTTTTTACATCTGAAGTGTCACAGAAACAAACATGGAAGAGAGCATTTCATAACAAAAATAAGTCTTTGGCAAAATTCAAATGCTTCCAATTACTAAATTGTTCAGCCAACTTCTGGGACTGGTTCAAATCTTGTTTAGGCCTACAAAATTAGAATTCGTCTTTATTTACAACAGGAAGTTTTGTGTTATTTTGAGCTATACGCTCCCATTCCTCTATACACCTCTGAACATCTTCCACGTCATTGTTCAAATAATGCATGACATTCATCTCAATCAGCTGTTTGGCAACAATCTGTTCCCATCCCTTGTTAGCGTGTGGATTTATTGGACTAGGGTGGAGTATACATTCCACTTTAATGTTCGTAATACCCGCATTGTGCAAAGCCTTTGACGCCCTCTGTTGGACAAACTTTCCGACCGCAATCACCATCCTGATGTTTAAAAGCTTGACGAGTTCAACCAAACCAGCGTCACAAGCCTCGTTTATCTGGTCAAGCTCAGAGTGAACCAGTTGTGGAGGCGTGATATTCTTACCTGACTCTGACATGTATGCAAGTGGACAGAAATTGTAGACAAAACAATGCTTGAAAAAATTTGCTGGTACCTTGCAAATCTTCTGGAATAAACCCCAAAACCTGGCCCCACTCACCTGTAAAATAAACAAGTTTGTTTGATTTTCTTTAAGAGCTAGTGGTCCTTGAGAAGGGGGTCAGCAGGCATGAAGTTTTTTTTTGCAGAAATTGCCTCCCTTTACTATTTACCTTCTCCATTATTCCAGGGAGAAGAATTTTTCCTTATTACAAAGTTTAACTTGAGGCTTTAACAAAAAGGAAGAATCTTTAACCAAAAATCAACTATTTCTGATTCTTTGAAAGTTTTGCCAAGAATAAGAATAATGCAAGCTTCAGTTCCATTTTAACATCGAATATTCCAAGATCACATGATAAACATGTATTGTATATATATATATAGATCACACAAAGTGAACAATCTCTTTTAACCACTTATTTCATGGATTTGTTCCTAATGAAAAAGCTATTTAACCTAACTTATTGGTAAATATAATAACGATATAGAATCACTGGTCTTTTTTTGTATCTGCTATAAACATGTACATTCAACTAGCAGTTTTACATTGTATCAAGTCAAATATTTTTCAAAAGAAGAAAATTTATCTTTCAAACTAAGCTTATGTAATGCACTAGGTTAAATTTGTCTACAAATCTTAAAATCTGAAAAACATATTCAGTGAAAATATAGAGTTGAAGACTTCTGAATGAACTCCGTTAAAACCAGCATGCAACAATTATATAAAATAAACATGCATTTTGAAAAGCTGAGAAAATTAAAAAAAAAACTACCCATTATGAAGCATGTTTCCTTGATCAAAATCTACATAAATGCTGAATCAAATTTCAATTTTTTTTTTTTTTGCAAATGTATTGCTTTTCAAAGCTTTTTTCTCTAAGGTTTATTATAAATGCATCTTACCTATAATGGAATTGGTCTCAAATGAGTACATAAGCTATTCCTTGATTGGTAAGTGTTCCCATGAGAAAATCAGCAAAGAAAAGGAAAGGTAATTGTAAGAAAAGGCCAAATGTTCATAATAACAGGGTAACAGGCAAGAATTTCAATACATCACTCTATAAACATCTAACAGAGTAAGATTTATATAAGTGTAACAGCCTAATTCCCAGACAGAAAAAAACCCATCAGAAACACTACAGTTAGGAATTCCTCTTTGCCTAAAAATTGTCATTTCTTTGCAAAGATTAACATCCTGAATATGTAGTAGCAAAATTTAAACATGCATGGGGTAAAATTGAAAAGCACTCAATTCAGTCAGACTCTTAAAATTGCAGACCATGCTTTTCATATGTAGAACAGAGTACCACAATGAAACATTCACAAGACTACTTCACAACACTTATACAGGGATGCCATTTCTTTAGAACAATTTCTACAATTTTGTAGTAACAGAATGCTGGAGATATTTTTCCCTTAGCTATGGTGGACTGTTAATTATTTCAGTAAACTTTATGGCTAAATTAAACTAAATATCATAGTATGTAACTAATCAAAGAACAAAAGAATTCTTCTCCTGGACGTTTTTAGTCAAAGTTGGTACCTTTCCAATGACATAATATTCAACATAAACTTTATGCTGAGTCAAAAAACAAAACCAACATAATTTAAACCTTTCACTCAAAATAAAATCATGCCTTTCCACTTGAACACTCTAAATTGTTCAACCTTTAAGGAATACAAGCTACTGAAGATTAAACTTTCAATGGCAGCCATGTTTTTTTTTCACTACACATGCATTAATCCTAACCTCATTTCGTGTACACGCTAATCCAGTAATTAACTTTTTTGGATGCTCAATTTCCGGTTTATACACATCACCAGTGATTTTCAGCCAATTTCTTGTAATGACAGCCTCGCCAAAAGGAACCTAGAAAAATGAATGTACAAGACACAATTTAAACTTGCAACCCACCTCGTTTCTGTTACATGCAAGACCCATCACTGGTTTTTTAGGATGCTCTACTTCTGGTTTGTACACGTTGCCGTGGATTTTTAGCCATTCTTTTGTAGCTACCACTTCACCAAAAGGGACCTGTTGAGAACATGCAAAACAATAGAACTGACAACACTTAACTTTTCCTGTCAATGCTGATCTGAAATATACGAAAATCCTCTCACACGAAGCAAGTATTAAAGAGTGTTCTTCATTAAAAAAATCTGGCCTGCATTAAACACTTACCTTCAGCTTTCAACCTTGTGACATTTTTATTTTTCTCCTTGATCATTGTAACCATACCAGATCTGTAAAATTCCCCTCCTCTTTGGCAATTAATTATCAGTTCTAATTAAGACAACTATACATGCAGCAGTTTTATCATGGTGACTAGCTAAGGATATGATCACAGTTTATTTTGTTATAAATGGTTTTACAGTTTAACTGTCAACTGAAATTCTTTCTACTGATATATTTTTATTAATCACTATGTACTTTAATTTTGACAGTAAATATCTCCTAGAAGAGTAGCTGAACTCATACCTAATTTTGCTGACAATGAGGGACAGGATTCAAACACACAACATCCAAAATCTTTAGAACAAACTGTTTCTCATCTAAGCCTATTAATTTAAACCTTTTTACATCACAAATTATAGTTTTACTTCAGGTTAACTTCGCCTATTTCATTGACACTTGTAATTCTCAACAATAATCGAAACGAAATACACTGCTTCTCAACAAGACTGATATCAGAATATCAAAACTGAAAAACAAGAAACCTTAACAGGTAAATATAGAAACTTCCTCAGTTTAAAGTGACTTACCCCATTTTGAGACATGCCGTAAGGTCCAGGATTCATTCCAAGAAAAAGTATTGTACGCTCGGATGTGCAAAACTTTGATACAAAGTCTCTGTGAGTCTGGAAAGCATACGTAAGTGGGCTGTACACAACTGTCACTGGGTAGCCATACTTAATTGGTAGCATCTTCTGACATATACGCTGCTCGATCTGGAGATACTGAGCACCTATCGGAGACAAGTCATCCTCGATACTGAAATTGAATATAGTCTCTATCTGGTTGTTGTAATCGTACGTGTCGATTGTACATTCCGGATTGTCAATGTCTATCAGTGGGCCGATTTTTGTTGGTGCCATGACAACCGTATTTGGTCGAGGTTTGTTTTCGTCTGGTGGTTCTTTATCAGCTTTGCGTTTACGGCCGCGCTTTTTCTTCACTATCCCTGGTGGAGCTTCCATGTTGCTGAAATCTGAACCAGTGCTTGCTGGACTTGCATTACGAGGAATACTGAAACTTGCATTATCTGGATACTGCCCCATACCATCTGAGCCAACGTGTGAGGGTGGTGGCTGAGAATAATGCTGACCATAACCCCCTTGACCCCCACTAAACCCTTGGTTCCCAAATCGGTTTGATCCTTGCATCTCCCCTGAATTTGAAGGAAAAATGTTGCCTTGTGAGTTGAAGTCATTACCGCCTTTGTTTGGGTAATAGTTGTTTTCATATCTTGGATTGTTACTATAGTTACCCTGATAATTTTTCATAGACTGGTTTTGATTATAATACTCATTTTGATTATACTCATTGCCATGGTATCCTCCCTGTATGTAAGTTTTTTCTCCACCATTTTGACCTTGACTCACATGTGAGTAATTTTGTGGATAACTACCCCTGAACTGACCAGGACTCTGCTCATAATGTCCAGCATAATTATCGCCAACTGGTCTTGGCTGGTTCCGCATGTTTCCATCACCTCTAGTATAACTATTCCAACTTCTTGTGTTTCCATTACCATATGGTTCAACTGCCTGATTCCCATACATAATTGGTGTATGCCGATGATTTCCTGGGTAAACCTGCCGAGAGTAGCTTTTCCCATAATGCTTTGTAGGTACACCGTCCCTCACCATTTTATTTTTGTGATCCTCATTAGCCCTTTTTTCTTTTGTGGTTGTGTCTAAATCTAGGAAAGTTTTTGGTGAGTCTGACTCGCGAAGACTTTCTTCCTCACTTTTCACTACCTCACAACCAATCTGGTTGCCATAGATATTTTCAATGTACTGCTTTGAATGCAGGAAATCCCACTGACCTGGATCTTGTATGTATTCTGGATTTTCCATCGTGTGATTACTACCATGGAGCATTGTGTGTTTGCTTGATACAGACTCAATATTTTGAGAAATGCTGTGCTGAGACTCACATTCCTGCTGGATTTGAGTATTATCAGAAAGAACAGAGTTTTCATCATATTCCATTGAGGAATCAACTCCAAGATTTGGCGGGAAATTTGAGTTTTCTTCTTGAGAATGGAAGCTAGGTTCTCTTGGCAGGACATCGGTACTTTGGTTTGAAGAGTAACAACTGAAAGGAGGCAAGACTGGAGGCTTTTCGTTAAACATTGTTTGTTCCTGAACACACGGGTATGGCTTTTGATTATCGGCTTCACTTTGGCACATTTGAGAGTTGTTTGTTTTGTAATATTGATTGTCATGACTCATTTGATCCACATTTAAAGACGGTAGATAATTCTGACTGAGACTCTGGTTTTGTGAGAAAGATGACTGAGTATTCATAGATTGAGATTCACGAAACAATTTCTCATGGTTATCATTTGACATTTGAGTGTCTGAATCTGATTCTGACAAATGAGAACTTGAAATAGATGCACTTAGAGAGTCCTCTGTATTTTTCATCATAGTTATGGCACCTTCTGTTGAGGCCATTCTGGACCGGTGTCGCCGAAGTCCAGCTGGTTGTCTGACAGGTGGATGAGAAAATCGTCTGTCTCTTCTTTTTGAACACAAATTTTTTGGTCTAGGAGCAGATTCTATTGGTGGGGAAAGAACTTTATCAAAACTAGTTTCTTTACTATTTCTCCTTTTCCTGACCTCATTCACTTGAATACTAAGCTGTAGTAATTCTTCCTTCTTATTACAACCACTTTTATGTTTACTGTTTCCTGATAAATAGACTTTTGGCTCACTTGTTTTCGGCGAGCATAGATTTGGAGGATCTAACTGAGTCAGACTCTCTTTTTGTTTGTCTAATGTTTTCAAATTACTGTCTGATTCTGGAAGACATGCATCTACTTTCACATGAATAACTGTATCATATGGCACTGACTTTGAAACGAAATTGGAAAATTCTGACTGAAAGTCAACGTTGTTCTTCAATGAACTCGAGACTTCTAAATTGTGTTGCTGTTTTTCTTCACTCAATCTACCAGATTCAACACCTTCCAACTTTTTAAAAGTTTCTCCTATTTGAGTACTGTTCTGATCATTTAGATCTTCGCTAACACTTTCAGGTTTAGAGTTTGTGTCTAATTCACTACTATTTAAAGCACATGTGTCTTTGTCTTCCGTGATTCCAACTTTCTCAGAACTATTTTCATCAAAAACCAAGTTACTATTTTTCAGTATTTCAAAATTCTGATTCAAATCTTTCACTTCATTTTCAGCATTTAAACTGTCCTTTTGCTCATTTAATTCTTTTGTTCCTTTACCAGTAAGTTCTTCAGGCTTTCTCACAGTTTTCCCCTCACTGGGCTCTTTACAATCTTTTGACCTTTCACAAATATCTAACAAATGATTGGGCAAATGAGGAGTTTGAAAATGCTCAAAATGTCTAGGTGGATAATGAGAACTGAATACTGGTATTGGTCTCAAAGGGTATTGGGGTTTTCTAATCTCAGACACTGAGTTCACATCCTTTTCAACTTCATTTACAGTATTTTCATTAGCATCAACTGTGTCTTTGTTACTCACGTTCACTTCTTTCTTTGTCTCTACATAAAGTACCTTCTTATCAACTTCAGAATTTTCACCTTTTGACAATGTTTTATCACTTGACAAGTCAGATATAAAAGGATTCCATAATTTCAAATTCTTTTCTCCTGTCTGCTTTTTACATTCTCTGCCTGACTTGGTTTCACTCAACTGACCCTTTTCTTCTTTTGAAATCTTTTCTTTACTTTCTTTAATATCTTTTAGAACTGGTACACGTGACTGTCCACATAAAGGTTCACTATAACGTCCAGGTAGGCCCAAATGTCCACCGAGGTATCTTTGATCAAACTGATTTCTGTACTGTGACACGGGTGAAACTGAACTTGCTCCAGATGAACGATAAATCTGTTCAAATGTCAATGGTGAGGGGTTTTGTGAAAATGCAAAGTTTGGGCTATGAAGCAAACTCCTTGGCTCTTGAGGACCAAATCCATACAACGGCTCTAGTCCAAGAACTGGCAGGTCACTTATCCCTGGTAAATACCTGGATGGCAAAGGTCTGTATATACCAGCACCTAATGTTAGTGAATCACAAAGTGCTGGTCGAACAGGAAAATATCCAGGATCAGTCAAACTAGGCACACCTTGTGGGAAGCCTGGGACTGGTACAGGCAGATTCCCAAGTGGAAATGAGATTCTGTTTGTGGAAGTGAATGAGTCCCATGCGCTAAATGGTGGTGGGTAGCCAGGAAAATTGGACATAGTTCAATACACAATGGTATACATTGAAACCGGGTAAATGTTGGCGGGACATGACATCCAGTTATTTGTGTCTCCTTTCAAAGTGAACATAGAAACCAAACAGTGTCCTTAATTCACTTCCAGTCCCAGTCAGAAAACAACAAAAATCTGGAAAAAAAACAAAACAAAACAAGATCATAAAATTAACACTTATAAAACTTTTTTGATAAATTATTAATTGTGATTAATTAAATGTTATAATTTTATATTTGGATGACATATCATTAATATCTTAAAAAAAAAAGAATGGATATTAACAGGTTTCTTTGAATGCAGTTAACAGTTATTAATTTCACTGTTGAGTATAACAGAGTGTTAAATTTATGTGTGAACACATTTTTCTTTCTGTACATGTATGTTTCAACTTTTGTCTGGTCTTTCGTTTGTGTCGTGAATAATATCACAAACCAAAGATGCAATTAAAGCTGAGACATATGCACAGCATAAATGATAGTTCAACTTTTATTTACTGCATGATATTATTAAGTATATGTGATAAATACACGCATAATAGGAACCATCGAACAAAGAAAATTGTTGTTCACTATGAGCACCTACTGACCAATACTGTTTCAAAAGCAACATTGTAGCTCAACAAGTCAAGTAAAGGTTACTAAAGGTTTCTAAACTCAATCACTAAAATACCAAGCTACACAATGAGTGCATGTGCAAGTGATTTGATATACTGTTTCATATCTTGGCTAAAAAGATAGCTGTACCTCACGTTAGCTCACACTGATCTAGCTTGTCAGTATCTCCATTAGGTAGTCTATGACCATAACTTTCTGAACATTTCCGGAACTTATTAATAAATACCCTCCTAACAAACCCTTAAATGGTGCCATAACTTGTCAAGTTTACTTTTAAAACTGTTAATAGATTCACGTATGATGGTATCTTCTGGCAATTTATTCCAGTCGTCTATACAGCAATGGGGAAATGAGTTTAGACGCAGGAGCTTTCTACATCTTTGATAAATATGTCCTCTTGTAGTATTGTTGTTGAAAGTTAGGAATTTGTCAATATCCACTTTTTCATAACCATGTACTATCTTAAACAATTGTATTAAATCAAAAAACTTCTGCATTTATAGTATAATGTCGGCAGGTTAAAACTTCTTAAGCGCCCCTCATATGGCAAATGATTTAAACCTGGCACAATTTTCATACTTCTTTGCTGAACATTTTCTAGTATTTGGCACATCTTTTTTGTAGAAGGATTCCATACAGGCCAGCCATATTCTTAAACTGATCTTATGAGAGATTTGTACAGGCATAAACATGATAAAAACAGTCATGTCCATTGAACATATATCAGACTTCAAATAAATTTCATTGCTCATATGACCATGTGGTCTGATAATTATATATTGCAACAGCACCATCCAGCCAAGAAGAATTTCTAGGAATGAATATTTAGTGAAATTATGCACTTAAGTCAAACTTGTGGATATGAAATTCTTAGAACCAAAGACAGTTTTCATTTCTGCATAAATGTTGAAACAAAGAGGAAATCCATGTCAAAATGCTCTATTTCAGAAATAATATTTTCGAGTTTAAGGTCATGCAAGACAACATTTATTGCTTACAGTGTATTCATGCACTGTTTCTTGGTTTCCAGGGACGGGAATAGAACAGAAAAACACGCCAGATGACAAAGGGATTGCTGACTGGCAGTCAAATGATAATGAGCTGTGTGCAGCCTCTGAAAATTAGTCATGTGATCTAGGGACAAGTAATATCAAATTTAAACTAGTTTACACAATGTATTTTTTTTGAAATTTTTATAAAGAATATTGCAGTTAATTTTATTTTTTATATTATTTGACAAAATATATTTATACATTTTTTGTTATACAGTTTATGTAATTGTGAATTCTATTTTATTTTGAAAAAAATAATAATTCCTCCACAAAGGAAATGACGTAAAACTCATCCATGTTTACTTCCGCATTTTGACAAATTAACATTTTTTGCGAACTTTTTACGAAAAACTGTACTTACCTGAAGATGAACAGACTTTTCGGAAGATCAAAGCCGAAGGAACCGGCACCTAATTTGACAGACTGTGTAGCCAATGTAAAGTATTTTGACATTTTTTGTAATCTGTTTTCAGACGCCAAAAACTGTTAGTTTGACATATCTTTTCGCGATTATTTTGAAATACTGTAACGTCTGAATGAAATAATGATTTTTTCGGAGTTCTTATGGGATATATTGGAGTTTTTATCTGAGAGGATTCAAGTTTATGTTTTGGAAATATCTCTCGACACTAGTTTCAAACATTCAAATTCAAAATGTACATTATGTAGTGAATACTTGTGGCGACGTAGCCTAATTAATTCGACGTTGACGGTTTGACCCATTTTATAGACTTTTTTTTTCATCACACCTAATTTTAACTGTCATTTTTGTGTATTGAAAATTTAGCGGCAACAATGCCGGTGGTTTTCGTTGATTTTTTTCTGTGAAAATATAAATGCATCTTTGATAAACATCGAAAGAACATATATTTTATTACTATTCTAGTTAAAAAAACTTCATTCAAATCTGTCGCCCTAAAGTGTATTTCCCATTTATTTCTCATTTGCACTGCAAAACTCTTTCTGCAGCGAAATGTTGCAAGGCGTCACCGTAAAAATAATAATGCCGTGAAAACTGGTAGAAAAATCACTATGTCTTACAGGTAATGATGGAGTTCACTTATATGAAATGGAAATTTTGTTTTCTAATCTACAGCTCTTGATGTATTTAATAAAGAGTTAATTAAATATACCCAATAAACGACAGATATCTGGATTTGTAACTAATGGTTTACCTCATTTAGCTATGTAAAATGGCTGCCTCTATAGTCAGTTAGCATTGCGATTGAAATTTAAGTCAATTTTGATACCCAAACTTGTTCATTGAAAAATTATATTTTGGGAATTTGTATAAAGTTGTTTCTCTAAAAGGTAATGTTGGTCATTTCCCCCAAAGTATGCTAGTTATCATTCCAAACGACTTCTAATTGGGCATTTTCCGTGCATCAAAATGCAACTTGTGGTTGGACTTGGAAAAAGACATCGCCTATCAAAAATGTTCTGGATGTCTCTTCGACAAGTCTGATTAGTTGGACTAGTGGCGATGTTGGGTAGAACCACAGCAGGTGCTTTACCAGCTTTGTTGATAGAGCTATGGACTAGTGTTCCAGAGGTCATGAGTTCTAGTTCAACTTCAGGTGTGTCCAACAAATCAGACTTGTCGAATAGACATTGGGAAAAGTTTTGGTTTGACAGTAATAAATAAAATGTCTATAAAATGGGTCATAACTGTCAATGCCAAATGTATAAGGCTAACATCACATGATCAGGTGCACTTTTCTTCCTTGGTTTACAGCAAAATGAACAACCTTACAAGGTCTATTCTTTTGTGTACATATAATGATGGATAGAAAGAATGGTACTTTTCTTCAGTCATATGTAAAAATCTTAGTTAAGTATTGAAAAATCATTTGTTTTCTGGTGATTGAAACTTATGCAGGCAAATCTAGTAGAAATTCAACTCATGTATGCACCCATGCAAAATGTTTGACATTAATGGCATATAAATGTGTATACAATCTTAAAAGCATTGAATAATTTAAATTGAGTATACAGAACATGAAACTGTTTCAACTTGCATCAAACTGTCATGGGACTGAAAAGTATTTTAATGATTATCATAAAATAAAAAATGACACCTTATGAAGGTTTTTTTTTATGTTGTTGAGATGAAAGTCATTCATTTGCCAGATTTGGACCATGATATATCAGCTATATTTTCTTTCTGGTTCCACTTTTACTGTAATAATTTCCTTCTTTTGCACTACCCTGTCAGTATATTCAATCAGTTGAATGTGGACAGTACTGGAAGAAAATACAATGAAAAAAACCTTCACTTTAATCCTAGCTGGAGCAATGTTCTTGTCCCTAGCAGAACACAGCTAGACCGTATGACATTCTAATTGCACCTTTTTGCTGTTTATGGACAAAAATATTACATACACATGACAACTAGTTTCACCATGAGTGATGTCCTGAGACCATTTTAAATAAGTTGTGAGGTAAAATTAATATAAATAGTGAAGAAATATTTGACAATAAATTTAAATTCCTTGTGTGTTATTTTACATTGATAAGTAATCAATCTTCAGGTGAAATTTGAACAAAAGGGTGCATGTTATCACCTCATGTTTCAGTGTTACAGGGTTTGCATGTTTATGTTGTTTTTTATTTGTTTTTAGCTCACCTGAAGACTATCTGCTCAAGGTGAGCTTTTGTGATCTCCTTTGTCCGTCGTGAATTGTCCGCCATCATTTTTTTAAACAACATCTCCTCCTAAATCACAATGTGTAAGTTGATAAAACTTTGCAAAAAAGTTCATTGCTTGAAGCTTTGCCAAAGTTGTTCAAAGAAATCAATTCCCTGTAGAACTCTGGTTGCTATGGCAACAAAAATGGAAACCTAAAAAAACTTCTCTTATCTAAAACTAATTGTCCCAGAGTTCTGAAATTTGGTGTGTAGCATTGACTAGTGAACCTCTACCAAGTTAGTTCAAATAATGTCCCATGGGTCACTATTCATCCCACCTGAGGGGTCGCATGTTTTATATAGAAATACATATATAGAGGAAAATCTTTAAAAATTTACTTTTCTGAAACCACAATGCCCTGAGTTCTGAAAGCTGGCATCAAGCATCATCTAGCAGGCCTCTACAAACTGTTGTGAAAATTATGTCCCTTTTGGTCACTATAATATTAGGGGTCATGTTTCCATAAGGAAATCTTTAAGATTCTTTTACGAGACCACAAGGCCTAGACTTCTTAAATTTGACATGAAGCACTGTCCAATGGACCCCTACCAAAACTGCTAAAACTTTGCCACTGTGGACCTTTTTTGCTTTTCCCCGTGGGGGGCAGATGTTTTATTTTGACTAATATAAGGAAACTCTTACAAAAATCTTGTCAGGAACAGTAAGTGTGAGACTTTTGAAGTTTTATACGTAGCATTATTTAGTGGACCTCTACCTAGTTTGTTAAAATTATGTCCCTGGGGTCACTATTGGCCCTGCCTGAGGGGTCACATGTTTTACATAGAAATATAGAGGAAAATCTTTGAAATTCTTCTTGTCTGAAACCACAAGGCTCAAAGTTCTGAAACTTGGTATGAAGCCTTGTTTTTATGTAGCATTGTATAGTTGACACGTACCAAGCTTTTTCAAATTATGTCCCTGAGGTCAAAATTGGCCCTGCCTCAGGTTTCTATTTGTATAAAATATAAGGTCTTTCAAAATCTTCAGTTCAGAACCTGTTATTTTACTTCTGATATTTTCTCAACAGCTTACTCACAGCCAAAGTACTCAGGTGAGCAACCAAAAGCCCTCATGGCCCTCTTGTTTACTTTATGATGTCTGAAATAAATTGATAGAAAGAGTGAGTGATGAAATTATTGGGGAAGGGCATATTACTAATATTACTATTTAAGTAATTTTGAAGTAAATGGAGATAGTTTTGAAGAATTTTTATCAAATAAGCTTCACTTTGCTTTAAGAGTTTTTTTTTTTTTAAATCAAATGAAAGAACACGTAATTCTTAAACCTCCAGATTGACTCAAGAGGTGAATCTATTGATAAGAAAATTGCTCGTCTGGATGCAGAATTGAAGAAATACAAAGATCAGATGGCTAAAATGAGGAATGGTCCTGCAAAGGTATGCACTTATGTACTGACTTAAGTTTTTCTGTCAGGCATAGAAACACAAGTTTTCATGGACTGCTTCTGAAGCATGTCTGTTTTTTGTAAGAAAATAGCTAATCCTTTGAACATAGCATCATCAGAGGAGAAAGTTTATAATCATCAATTTATGATAATCATTTATTCTCTTATACCACCTAAAGTGGTTTTCAACAGTTTCAGGTGTAATTGAAAACTGTCTTCTTGCACACACATAATATATATATCCAGACATGAGATCACTTTTATGAAGACTTTCTCTTAAGCATTGAGAAATCAAATTTTGTCAGTCTTTATTGAAAACTGGCAGGTATCTTGTCTGTTACCCTTTTAATGTCTACTACAAAATCTCGCCACATATACAGAACACTGTTTTGTCATGCTTTCTTCTTATAATAGTTTTTATAAGACATGTTTGTATTCTTACAGAACACAGTGAAACAGAAGGCTATGAGAGTTTTGAAACAAAAGAAAATGTAAGTAGAAGGAAAGACTAAAAGGTAAAAAAAAATATATTTATGGATATTGTCATGCAGGATATTGATCTTCATTGAGCATATATGGAATAAATACATCAAGCAAATCCATAAAACTTTCAGATGCAAATACTTAAAATCACAATTTGGAAAAAAATGAAGTTTGCAAAAACAACAGGATTTTTTTTACTTTAAATGAGATGTGTTTACACAGCAAGACAAAACAGAATCTTGGGGTTCATTATTTTTTTATGCTGAACTTCCTTACCATAGCCGTTACAATAAGATCCATGATTCTTACCATTTTTCACATCAGCTGAAAAGTTTATTGAAAGACAACCGACTGACCAACCTTACATGTACCTACCAAGTATGTTGGGGCTTTGTTCAAAGTGAAACAGATAAAGTCAAATGATTAGCTTTACCTTTAGGTGTTAAATCATTTTTGTAATGGAGTGTATACAATGAGAGTGTGTTACTTGAATGAGGAAGCATTGCTAACTGAAATTTGTATTTAAGGTATGAGCAGCAGCGAGAAAATTTAACCAACCAGTCATTCAATATAGGGCAACAAGATTTTGCCATTCAGCAGCTCAAAGATACCAAATCCACTGTAAATATGAACTTTTCTTGTATTTTCTAAACTAAAAGAGAGCAAACTGAATAACCATGTACAGAAGTTTATGAATGGAAACTGGACTTTATAGAATATAAATATGCATACATGCATTAGGTAAAAAATTAAGATGTCTTCATTTGCATTTGGACAGGAAAAATAACTGTTTCAGCATCTATTCATTGACTGGTTAGCATTTGTCTCTGACCATGTCAGATTCTATTTATAGATGAACATTAGTTAAAAGGACTGATGTGACAACTCAGATTATGTTTAGGATTAAAAGCCTTCACAGTTGAAGGTCAGACTTTCTTTAAATGTTTTGAAGTCTTACATAATCAAAGGAGGTAGACAGATTCAAGGTAATTTTATTTAAATAAGTGACTTCTAAAATAAGAATCAAGTTTCCACATGAAAGTCAGTTTGCACTCTTTTGGTATATTGTTTGGTCTGTATGCTTGTGTTAATTGATGAACTAGTGTTGTATATTATGCATGCTATGTAATTTTCACAGGTATGAACAACAGAGAGAAAATTTAGCAAACCAGTCTTTTAATATTGAGCAACAGCATTTCGCCATTCAAGGTCTTAAAGATACAAAAGTTACTGTAAGTAGTTGTTATAGTGTGGAGGTTGAGTTTTGGTACACCACACTGTGATTTAATAGTTTGATTTTTGCTTTAACCACACCTAGCCAGGGGCGTAGCTTGGCATTATGGAAACAAAGGTTCAGATGAAGAAGGGATATTGGAATATGCATCCTTGGAAAGTTTTATTTTCTGACTTAAAAATAGTTTTCAGCTCAGAAAAGATCACAAACCATTGAAATACCATTCACCTACCACCATAGAGAGCTAAATACTGATTTGTTTGTTCAGTATGTTCCATGTTTTTTTTTTTTTTAAATTAAGAGTAGGTCTAACCTTACAAAAGCTACGCCATTGCTAGCATATAGCTTAAACATATATTTTTAAAGAAATTTGGTAGAAACTATTTAGCCTTAGTGATAATATCTAGAATTTAGTTATAGAAATAAATAGAATGTATTGGATAGAACAACTAAGCATGATATGTAGATAAAACATTAAAGGCTTTAACAAAATTTGTGAATTTTTAACTTTTACTAGTTTTAGCTTAATATCATATTTAAGTAGATATAACTGACTAAATAACCAAATTTTCTTAAAGCATATAACCATTCTTTCTAAAAGATGGTTTTCAAAATTTTTTCAGCAAATGTCCTGTTTTAAGACAAATCACAGATTTCATGCTTCCTGAAAACAAGTTTGGGAAATCTAAGTCACTTCTTTGTCTTCCTGTCCACACTTTCATTCCTGGGCTATTTCTTATGCAGTGACTGGTTTGAATTACATGTCAATTTGACTTTACTGTTGCTAATTTGTTGGTCATATGTTGGGAAAAACAGCTGGAATTAAAATGAAACTTAATTTGGAAGCTTCAGTATTGGGAGATGAATTTATCACTAAGTTAGGGGCACTTTGATTTTTTACCTATAGTGTTCTACATCCATTTTTTGCTAGGCTGTTTCTCAGCAACCACCTATTGAAATTGAATAAAACCTTGTTAGGACTTTCAGAATTAGGAAGAACACGACCCTTTGATTTGGCTACATATAGTATACTATATTACCATTCATGTTTAAGCTTATTTCTCAGCAATCTGTAACTAAATTATATGAAATGTTATTGGAGGCTTCAGTACGAAGAGAATTCCATGGCAATTTAAGAAAGGTTTATAGGCCTGATATAATTCTTCTAATGACTACTTATTATTTTGTTAAAGGGCCATGTCATAGAACATCATCTGCTTCAGGGAGCATCCATTGTTTCCAACAATTTTTTGTTTCTTTTTCTGTGATCAAGCTTTGGTTTATTTATTTACAGTTTTCTTCTTATTTCCCAGTCTTCAGTTTTATGTCTAATGAAATGAAGTTAATTACATTGAACTGGTTTTTTGAAAATTTTCTGTGTTCTTTAAAAATAGCAAAAGATTTAAAACACTGTGAATTTGTTAAAGGGGCTGTACTCCAGATTTGATATAAAAAAATTTTTTTGATAAATCAAGTATCTAGATGCCGTGAGATTATAGCAACATGATATTTCACTTCAAAACTGATTATAAAAGTCAAAATAGAACAACAAAAAATATTCGCTTCAGCTTGATTTGAACTCTGGACCCTCATGTTAACAAAATTTTACCAATGCTTTTACTGTCACCACTATCGCTGCATGTGTAATTATAGTTATTTACTTTAAATCTTATACGATATAGTTATACCGTCGTGTTACGGTATAGCACTATGAAAGGAAAAAAAATCAATTTATAATGTGATTATCTGACTTATTTTTTGTCAGTAAGTTAGTTTTTAAGCATTAGTCATAAATATTACAAGAAATTTATAGTACAAGAAAACTTTCTTTTTTTTGTCATCTGGAGCACAGCCCCTTTAAAGATTGAAAGCAAAAAAAGATATAACACTATCAGTTCTAATATGTACCGGTATGTTTAAAAGAACCTACTTATTTTATATGAAAAAGAAGACTTTTTTATATATTATTTTATTTCTTAGATTTCTTATAGCTGATAACCAGTTTAGCATCTTATTTACTAACCTCTACTAAATGATAGTGTTGGAATAACCATAAGTGACCAGCTAGCTAAAACTTGTATTCCATTTGTCAAGTTTTATATGTTGTTAACTCTTAACTGCTTATACTTGTATATAAAGAATAATATGTGTTGCATGTTAATTGTACAAAAAATACGAGCTTTGCACCTTTCCATAGGATAACTTAGTTTTTATCAGTGTATTAATTGCTTTGTATACCTTTTTCATGAATAAATTGATGTTGTGGTTCATTCATTTAGTACAGTGTGAAAAATAGTCCATGGATATCATAATGAAAAGTTACCTTTCTAAATCTTTGTGTGTCATATTTTATATACATTTTTTTACTGTTTTCAGGTGGATGCAATGAAAGTGGGTGTGAAAGAATTCAAGAAGGAATATAAGAAAGTCAATATTGATCATATTGAGGTAAATGATTCTGATATTTCTAAAATTGGGGTAATCCCAGAAAAGGAAACATATGCTGGAAACTAATAACAAGAGGGCCATGATGGCCCTGGATCCCTTACCTGGTACTAAGCAAAGGTCAAAAGCAGTATTACATTTTCTAATTGAAGGTTTGTAGGTGCTTGCAAACCAGATTTCTAAATATCAGTCAATAAATAAAGGCTCTTTGACAGAATTAGCTGTGGTGACCTTGACCTCAACCCAGTGACCTCAAACCCCACGTAAGGCTAGAGGTCCGTGCAAGGAACCTACATACCAAATATCAAAGATATTGGTCTATAAATATAGGCCTCTATGAGGTAAAGTAGATAAATCTGTTATAGCCTCGGTGACCATAACCCCAATTTAATGGAAGAGGTTCATGCAAGGTGTGTATAAACAAAATATTTAAAATATCAATTTTTAGCCTTAATGACCTTGACTTTTGACCTCAAACTCCACCTTAGGGTAGAGATTCTTAACTGTTACTTACATACCAAATATCTCAGATATCGATCAATAAATGAAGATTCTTAGGGGAAAAGTACAAAAATCTGTTTTTAGCCCAGGTGATCTTGACCCAAGTGAATGGCAGAGATTCATGCAAGGTGCCTATATACCAAATATCTAAGGCATCTGTCAATAAATTAAGGCTCTATGATAAAAACTTAAAAGTCTGTTTTTAGCCTTGGTGACCCAGTGGTCAGGTCCAATTTTGACCTCAAGGCCAAGATTTGATCAAACTTGGTAGAGGTCTACTAGGCTATGTAACACATGAAATGTATTAACACTTAGCATTGTGGATACTGACAATAAGATTTTTTTATCTATGCAAGTGTTTACCAAAATCAAGTGACCCCTTAGGTGGGGTCAATTTTGACCATAAGAGTATCATTTGAAGAATACTGGTAGAGGACTTCTAGATGATGTTCCATGCAAAAATCTAAGCACTAGGCCCTCTGGTTTCATGGAAGAAGATTTTCAAAGTTTTCCCTATATAAGCCTTTAGTGAATCAAGTGATCCCTGGGTGGAGCCACTTATGACCCCAGGGGCATAATTTAAACAACCTTTGTAGAGGAGAGTAGGTGAAAATGTATGCCAAATCCCAGAACTTAGTAGTTTAAGGCAAAAATATTTGAAGTTTCCCTATATATGCCTCTTTATATAAAGAAGTGACCCCAGGGGCAGGGTCTTTGACCTCAGGGACATAATTTGAACAATCTTGGTGGAAGTCCACTACACAAAATTGCAAAATTTTTTAACTTAGGGCCTTGTGGTTTCAGAGAAAAAGATTTCTAAGCACTAGATCTTGTGGTTTCAGACAAGAAGATTTTTAAAGATTTTTCTTTTGGTTGCCATGGCAACCAGAGTTCTATATGGAATGGAATTATTTGAACAACTATGATAAAGATATATGCAAGAAACATTCCTGCCAATTTTTTTTTATTAATATTGCCTTAGTGGCATCAAAGGAGATGTTGTTTGAAGAAAAATGTGAACAGACATACATGTACACCAGACGATTGGCCATCCTCGCACTCTTTGCCAGGTGAGCTATAAAACTCAAGTTAGGAAAACCAGCATTGAGTATTTCAATTAGTGCCAAAGAAATTACAACTCTGACCGCGCAGTTTTCTTAATCTTCAAAGCCTTGACAACTTTTGTCATTTTCTGTTTTGAAGTCTTGTGTGTAGTGCTATTTTGCTTTTCAAAATTAAAAGTAAAATTGCCTTACAGTATGAAAGTAAGAAAGCTATGTATTTCTTACACAAATTCAGTGCTTGTTTAATGCTTTGTTCTTCAGAATCTGCAAGATGAATTGGAGGACCTAACAGAAATGTCAAGTGAGATCCAAGAAATCATGGGTAGAAGTTATGGCATGCCTGAAGTTGATGATGATGAGCTTGAGGCAGAACTTGATGCATTAGGTGACGAGATTGGATTGGACGAAGATACTTCATATTTAGATGAAGCTGTGTCAACACCATCAGTACCAATGAGTGAACCAGGTGGAGAAAGTGTGAGGGTAAGCCAAGTTTAATCTTGAATACCAGATTTTAATGTTCAGTCACAGTTTTGGTGTAGAATCTAAATGAATTTATAGAATCAGCCTCTGCAATCAGTCAGCTTTAAGAGTGACACATGGGTAATGTATCATTTGTTGTAAAATGTGAGTAATTGAATTCATTTATGAGTTCACTTGCTAAATGATCTACCTATTAAAGTTTTAATTATGGTTTGTAAGAAGTGCTACAGATTTTATTTCTTTGGATCAAAATCATTTAAGTTCTGATAAACTGTAAGAACTGTTATATAGTTACTTAGTTAGCATCTATGTTTTACAGTTGTTATTCTAGTTGAATCCCCTTTATGTTCAAATACTGCTGTTGTATTTTCAGGACAATGTTCCAGTGGATGAATTTGGCCTCCCACAGATTCCAGCAAAATAGTCCAGGAAATGCCTAAAACAGTTGTGATATTTAAAAATGTGTGTAGACAGTGGCTACACATTCATTTGTCATTGTGTAGATGCAGTTCAACCCTTTCTTTACATTTTCATATAATTATACATACATGTATATATGGTTTCAGGACACACTGAAGACTGCTTCTAGATACAGTGATAGAAAACTCAGTTGAATAACATGTATGGTAATCATATTAGAAGGCTTAGAGATATGAAAAATGAATGTTAGTTGAGAATTGTCAGTGAATTAAGGAATTAGTGGGAAAAAATTTCAGTAGAGTCATGTAGAAATACTGCTCTTAGTTTGCAATAGTATGCAGTTATTTAGACAGTGATGTTCTTTTAAGAATTATTTCAAAGCCCTTCTTGATCAAATATGAATCTGAATTCAGGTTGAATTGTTTAATCAAGTTTGAAGTGTGTGTGCAAAGATTTGATGCATCTTTATGCAGTAATGATGCAGAGAGTCACAGGATGGAAGGCACCAGTATTCATAATTACCATGAAAGTGAATGAAACTATCAAATGTAAATATGTTGATTCTGTTTTACTTCCTCAGTAAGTTTGAAATGTTAAGTGGAAGTTGTTAAAGTTGATTAACAATTTGAATTGATGAAATTCTTCTGTGAAAAATTAGTCCAAGTTAAAATTTTAGCAGCTTTTATACACTGCTTTTGATAATAACAAAAAAATCCTTCTGCAACAATTGCTTAGTCTTGGGGTGTTTACTTCACAATCTGAAGAAAGTAATTGGAATATCATAGATGTAGTTGTATTTCCGTAAAAGTAAGTCTCAATTGATTATGTGAAAAGCATCAATACTTTTTCCCATTATAGGCTTTATAACCCCAAAAGTCACAAAAATCATATGGAATTCAAGAAGAGATTTGTAAAACAGAAAAATTTATGTTAATCGTATAAAAGTGAAATATTTTTCTTGCTGTCAATTGTTATATGTGTTTATCTTTTTATATATGACAAAACAATTACCAAAAAATCACTATTGTATGTTTGTTCTTACTCTTCGTGTTTTTTTTGTTTTTGTTTGGTCTTAACTCGGATTAAAGCTTTCTGGTATGATCAGATTATTTCTAAGGTTAAAAGTATAGACTTCTTACGAACATGAAAGTCTGTAACAGAAAGATGCAATGCATCTTAGAATACACAACCCAGAATGGGATTCGAACTCTGATCTTAGCACATCAAAGAACAACACTCTAACCACTGAGCAAAAGAATCGATTCCCTGACGCAGTTGTCAGGGGTTGTATTTATACAACTATAAGAAGGTATGCACTAGACCGTAACAGACTAACCAACATTTGCAAAGCAATATATCCCCACTTCTTCGAAGGAGGGGGGCATAACAAAAAGGACACTAAGAAGTGGGGATATATTGCTTTGCAAATGTCAGTTGGTCAGTCCCTCCATAGACCAGACCTTGTCCAATCAATTAACTTGAGTACCATTTGACCCAAGCCTTCAAACTTCATAGGGTCGTTGCTCTTACTTTGTATAAAATGTTGTTTTTGGGGTCAGTAGGTCGAGGCACTGTCACCTTGAATTTAAAAACCATGTCTGCATAATAACGAGTACTATTTGACCCTAAGCCTTGATAGGATGGTTGCTCCTACTAAGTAAAAAACCCCTATTGTTTTTTGGGTCAGTAGGTCAAGGTCAGTGTCGCCTTGAATTTGAAAACCATATCAGCTCAAAACCTCGTGTACCATTTCATCGACAGTCTTCAAACTTCATGGAATGGTTGCCCTTATTGAGTAGAAGAGCCCTATTGTTTCTGGGGCAGTAGGTCAAAGGTCAAGGTCACTTTCAGTCAATAACAAGAAAACACTTCGGCCTAGTCTTTAGATTTGATGGGGAGGTTGGTCATAACCTGACGATGGTCCCTTTTGATTTTGAGGTCAGTAAGTCAAAGGTCATGGTCACAGTGACATCACCACAAAAGCTGGTCTACAGTCTTCAGATTTGGTAGTGTGGTTGGTCATGACCTGTAGATGATCGATATTGATTTTGATTTTAGTAGGTGAAATGGTCACATTTAGAAGTCCATGCAACATGACTAATTGGTTGCCTTTAGTGGGGCATACATGTTTCACAGACATATCTTGTATTGAAATAAAAAACGTCAGGATATCGGAGACATAGTAATAGATCAGGCAGTCAGTGCATTATGAAAGTACATTTCAAATACTTAGTTCCCCTGTCTGAAGTTTAGCTGTATTGCTTTAAGGGTATTAACAAAACACGTACTTGTACACATAGCGATGTACACATTTTGACAGGAGAACCAGTCACCATGTTCTTTTATTCCAGCAATTTTTTAGCTCAACTGAACTTGACTCATTAATGATCTTCACATTCAAGGTCAAATTAATGAATTTTTCTGAAATTGGTCATAACTTTGTTTTATTTCTGAAAACCAACTTTCGTGTATCCCGTGGATGCAAATTCGGTTCACCCCGAGAACTGCAATGTAACAACTGTTTCGGAACTGAGGAAGTCATAAGTAACAGAATACTTTGTTACTTTGCTCTAGACAAGGAAAACCAACAAAGGGCAATAACTGTGCAAATACTGGAGATGGAGATACAGCTTTTAGACACTGCACTTCCTGTCATTGTGCTTGACCATTGTATTAAGTTCATTGAATTCCAGCCAGTAGTTTTCATGTTATGCTCCAGACAAAGAAAACCAACAAAGGGCAATAACTCTGCAAATAGTGAAGATATAGTTATAGCTCTTGTACACTGAACTTCCTGTCATTGTGCTTGATCACTGTATGAAGATGCATTGAATTCCAACCAGCAGTTTTCAAGTTATGCTCCGGACAAGTAAAACCAACAAAGGGCAATAACTCTGCAAATAGTGAAGATGGAGTTAAAGCTCTTGTTCACTGCACTTCCATTCGTTGTACTTGATCATTGTATGAAGTTGCAATGAATTCCAACCAGCAGTTTTCAAGCTATGCTCCGGACAAGGAAAACCAACAAAGGGCAATAACTCTGCAAATATTGAAGACAGAGTTATGATTCTTGAACACTGCACTTTCTCTCATTGTGCTTGACCATTGTTTGAAGTTGCACTGAATTTCAACCATTAGTTTTCAAGTTTTGCTCTTGCAACGCGCCGACCGACCAACCACTGGGCGACTCCTATCGAAATGAAGTTTGGGGGGTATATAAATAAAAGGTAAAGAGACAAAGCATAGGAAAACTGATATTTATTTTTATTTTTTCAAAAGCATCATTGGTTTCGGTTTTATGAATTTGTTAGCTTTCAGTGCTATATAGTGTACCAATCAATACATTTTTATTTACTCAGGATCACTGCAAATAAAACTTCATTTCGAAACAGGGATGGCCCAATATTTAATCAGGACACGAAGATCTCGCAATTTAATGTTTAATCCGTTTATTAGCCCATGATTTAGCATATACCTGTGACAGATTAAGGACAAACTGAAAAACACTTATTTCATGTCACTGTTGTATATCAGACAATTGATAAAGTGACAATAAAATGATTACTGGGTCATCATTTATCTATATAATAGTTCTAAACGATGTACTACCGTGTTTAAAATAATTATTTTACAGGTGAGATGGAAGAAAGGCAATGTAACGACAGATTAGTACAATAGTACTAGAAGCCCTTCCGTATATTATTTTAAAACGATGGCTAGTTTATCTCATTTCAGCATACTGGTCATGGCCTATGTACAGCAGCGGCCTATACGTTAATTTTTATTTCTGAAATGGTTAAAATTGAAGGTTGTGACCAATATGGTGCAGCAGCCTATTGTACGGAAAATAAAGTAGCGATTTCTTCCACTCCTATTAAACCAATCAGACCCACAAGTCAAGAGCAATCAGTAACTTACAATTAGCAGATGGTAAATAAGGTTCAAGGCTTCAGGTGCCTTAGCTCAAGGACACAGCTCACACTCTGGCTAGGGTAAGGACCCAAACTACTGAGCTATGGAGGTAAACATTTGGGGGTCCATCAGTTAATGAAGAATGTTCATTCATAAACTCATTCAGAACCATTCCTTGTTGCAAAACATATTATTCCAACTCAGTTGTAATGCATTTTACCATTTGTGTAGACCATAATAGAGATCACATTAAAGGAACTATCAAACTTCCACAACTGATACTCTCTCAAATGTAGGGGCAGTTGAAGGGGGAAAGAGGGTGGGAATGATGGCTTCCAGCCCTTGCTCAAGGACATGCCAGGATTAGAGATTAGTACTTAAACCACTTAATCACGCTGTTAATCAGTAATTACTGAGGAATACAAAAAGCAAGCTCTCATCTGATTTAAGGCAGTGCTTTATTTTCATTCTTCTTTTCAACTCCCTTTTTTGTGTGAAAGTCTAATGAAATCTACTTCAATGTCAACAGAGTTTTTCTTGTGGACCTTCATTGTTTGTTTGAGGTCAAACTTAAGCTCTGCAATGAATTTTATATCTGCATTCCACTCTTTTGCCTTTTTCATTATGTGCTGAAAACCAAGAAAAGACATGATCTTATCACAAATACCCGTACTGTGTTGAATAATAGATGAGTTCAATCAAAGCTTAAATATGCAAATTATACACAAACAATATTGCCAGGATAATACACAAAGATGTAAAGTGCAGAAAAGTATAGCAAAAATGGAATACAATGAATTTGATGCAAAAGGTTGATGTTTAATTAAAAATGAACAAAATATTTGCAACTTCTGTCTAAAGATTAACATACTTGACAAGGTGACAATAAAAAGAGAATGTCACTGCAGCAATTTAAAATAATGGAAAATAATAATGAGTAAACTGTTAATATGAAATCATGAGTTTGAACACTAACTTCTAACAGTAAAATTAAGTAATTGATATTTGGCTGGAACTAATGTTAGACTTACCTCCCTTGTTGATGTTTTGTGAAGGGAATAAACAGCTGTAGATGCCAGGTCTAAAGCAGTCTTAAGGAAAATCATATCTACACCTAAAAACAAATAAATAATTTATTCTATTTAAATGATATATTATCATTCCCTTATTAATAAGTTATCAACAGTAAATTCTGGGTTCAAGGTTACAGTTGCATTTTCTTTGCTTTCTGGTACACTTGTACACACTTGACAAATCGGAAATTTTATGACAAAAGCTATGGTATTTAATTAGCCATTTATTAAAGGAAAGACATGCAACAACCTTGACAGACTTGCAAACATTTTAAACTGTAACAGAATAGTTTGTTACACTGAGAATCAAACAAGCAAAGCACAATGATACATGTTTATCATCTTTGGGTAAAAAAAATCAAATACTTCCAAAATCTTACCTGCATTAGCTTTGGTTCCAAATGGTGGATTCATAATAACTGTGTCAATATTGCCCTTTAACCTGTCTTTGACCTCTGATCCTAACTGGGTCACATCATGTTGCTCTACCTCAATATTTTCAATTTCAAACTCTTCTATATTTGTCCGACATATTTCTAAAGCATCTTCATCTACATCTATAGCTGTGATTTTCCTAAGAAATATAAAACCCATTAGCTAAATTAGAAATACTGTAAATCTGTTGATATAATACTTGCATCTGAATTAAAATCTAAAAGCTTAAGAATCTGTGATAGATCTTAGATAAATAGAATTTTTGCAATTGTTTTTTTTTTATCATATATTGATCAATATTAAGAATTTCAAAAACCTCAGCTGAGCAATGTGACTTAAAGAAAAAACAAATTTCAAAAATCTCTTCTGCAAATAACTTTTATTTAAAAGCTTTGAGGTTAAAGAAACATTTACTTTGTGCTTTTATAAATATGTGCTCTCTGAACAGATAACACTTACTTTGCACCCATCATTGCTGCTCCAATACTCAACACACCACATCCACAACCTAGGTCTAGGATATTCTTATCAGATATATCTTCATACTGTGTCTGTATTGTATGAAGCATGTGAGCTGAAATAAATACAAATTTGGTGAACAGATAAAGATTATTTTCTGCTTATCATCCAAGGTAATGGGGGACATCAGTGGATTATCTACCCTGAATACTCTCTAATATTAACTTGGTCCTTCCATTTGGATTCCTCTGCTTTCATCGCTGTTTTCCTTTATGGTATGGTGATAATTACACCTTATTATTTTCAACAATAGTAGTCAGATTAAACATTTAGTTTAAAAATGTGTTTAATTAGCACATAAAGTTTGTTTTTTATATTCCTAACTTTTTATTTAATATGTAAGTGACAATTTTCACAACTGAAAGTCAAGACTATCACAAAGAGAAACAAGGATAAAGTCAGAGGATTCCAACTGAAAGGACCAAAGTGCAATTTGGATTACCTCCGATGTTATCTGAGTAAGGGAGATAATTTGTTATCAGCAATGTCTCTCATTGGACAGACCTGACAATCCTTTGGAGGCACCAGAGCTACACTATATATACTGCCAACTTCCTTAACTACACAGGTCTTGACTACCAAATACGATGGGCTCACTGAAAAAGACATAGGAACCTAACCTATGTTGGACAGTCATCTATTTCTTTTTACTGTAGTAGAAACAAGAGCTGAAAGTCTATTGTCACGAAAACTTTCTACTTCTTAAAAAACACATATTAACAAGAGGCATATGATTTGTCATCAATTCATACTCGATCAATACTACTTTAGAAAATATCTTGAACATGTTCAAAATATTAAAACACTATTTTAAAAACAGTTTCTATCTGCACCTCTCATGCACTTATGAAACACTGTGTACATAATATCTTTATCTCTAATTAATTTACCAGTATTGCTTTTAAGAATAATTCATGAAATACCAACCTGCTAGATGTGGAGTGGTTGGGTACTGTTCCAGCTCTAGTTTGGGATCTTCAAACACATCCACCTGATCTAAGTAACTCTCTAACTTCTTCTGCTTCATCAACCTTGCCATTTCAACTGGAAGTAAAATATGAACTGTACAGCAACAAAATGCTCGATCAGAGGGAAGACATGAAATTAAATTTTAAAAAATACATTGCACACATCTTAAGACTTGATACAAAAGCATACAGATGTTAAACTTATTTGACTTGGTTTTAAAAAATATTTAGTTAAAGTTGTATTTGCAATATTTCTACTCACATCAAACAATTAAAAGACCAAAATAACAGAGCACTGTTGCCACCAAATTTTTGTCAACTAAAAAATATCGGATCTACAAAAGTGCCAAGAGAAGTAAGTCTCTTATCCTCCCTCTTACCATTACTATGAAAGGGGTCGAAAAACTCTTGACAGGAATCAACACCTCTAAAGCCCAGAGACCAGACAAGATACCAAACCTAGTACTGAAGACCTGTGCCAACCAGATAGCACCTGCCTTAAACACAATCTTCCAGTTTTCAGTTGATACCGGTACACTTCCTTCAGACTGGAGGGATGCTAATATTTTTGCTGCATTCAAGAAAGGCGATGAACACCTAGCCGAAAACTATAGACCAGTATCTCTAACGTGTATATCCTGTAAACTCCTTGAACATATCATCTGTAAACATATCCTCGGCCACCTACAGGCAAACAACATCCTGACCTCATTAAACCACAGCTTTCGTTCTGGCTTTTCTTGTGAAACTCAGCTACTCACAACAGTCCACGACCTCCTCTCCAGACATGATATTGGATCACAGATTGACATGGCCATACTTGATTTCAGCAAGGCCTTTGACACCGTGCCTCATAAGAAACTTCTTCATAAGCTTAAGCTGTACGGAGTCAACGGCAACATAAACAACTGGCTAAAAAACTTCCTAACCAACGGGACCATGAAGGTAGTGGTAGAAGGAGAGGAATCTGAAAAGGAATCTCAAACTACAGTTGACTCTGGCGTGCCACAAGGCACAGTCCTCGGCCCACTCCTCTTTCTTTGTCACATTAATGATCTACCGGACTCAGTTAAGTCAATAGTATGTTTATTCGCTGACGACTGCCTACTGTACCGAACAATCAAAAACAGCAAAGATCATATAATTCTTCAGCAAGACCTCTGCCAGCTTGAAACATGGGCCAATACCTGGGGAATGCGCTTTAACGCAAAGAAATGCTACATAATGAGCATCAACCAGAAATTGTCTAGATTTTAGCAGATGGACAACCACATCCTTCAACAAGTACCAGAGAACCCATATTTAGGAGTCACCATATCAGACCACCTGAAATGGAGCACCCATATCAGCAAGATTACCAAGAAGGCAAACTCAACCTTAGGATTCCTTAGAAGAAATCTGAAACACTGCCCTAAGTCTTGTCGCAAAACAGCATTCCTGTCTCTGGTATGCTCTTCCCTGGAATACAGCTCGATTGTCTGGGATCCATACCTCCAGAGAGATATTGACAAGCTTGAGAAGGTCCAGAAACAGTCCGCTAGGTTTATCACAGGAGACTACAGGACCAGGTCCCCTGGGTGCATCACACAAATGCTTCGAGACCTGAAACTACCTGCACTCCAAGACTGAAGGAAATCCAACAGACTGATGATGTTTTATAAGGTGGTCAGGGTGCCGGTGCCAGCCCTGCCTTGCCAAGACTACTTGACGCCTGTCCGAACAAATAAACCGGAGTGAAAGCTAAGACTTTTTGAGAATTGTGCCACAGAAAACATTATTGAAAACCAGATAATAAATTACTCAAATTGCTTTAAAACTGCAGTGTAAAACTCAATCTAATAAGAATTCATTTTTCCCTCGAACAATTGTAGATTGGTATAAGTTAAGTGATAGTGTTGCGCAAAGCAAAGACAGTAGAAGGCTTCAAATCAGCCGTATTCCATTTTGACTAACTCCTCTCTTCCGTTGCTTATATGCTGAAAGGCCCTGCAACGTACCATCCAGATCCAGATAAATTAGGCTATGTTAGACCTTGAAATTTATCGAAGATGTAAACACGTTTTGTTGAAAATTCTTCCAAACTATTCAATATAAACATTGTTCTGTACCAAAGAGACCTGTCTGAGAATCAGCCAGTGTATAATAATTATTTTTGCATACTGTTTGACAATCTTTTCATTCAATCAAACCAGACAGAAATGTTCCAACAGTAAACGGTTAGTGTTAAAAATTAAGAAATGTGATTGAAAAATGAATGTTATACTGTAAATTATATTTACTGGATGTTTACAAGCTATAAAAGTAGTTGAAAATCTCACACTGTTTAACTAAAACAGTGGCCGTTATCTTGTAGATCTAGTTCAAAATTATTTTCGACAGATTCTAAGCCGTTTCCATTTCAGTTGCAAATGGCGTTAACTGGTCAAAGGGCAGCAACTCAATACGAGCGTATTCTGAACACGTGTTGATCACAAGTGAAGTTGCAAGCGTAGAAAGACAGTAAACATGGATGACAAGGGCAATATAGGTAGATTTTCTTTTCTTTGTGTCAGTGAAACGTGTACATGTTGACAAGGAATACTGTCATATTATATTTTTGGTGTTTGTTTTATCTTTGTAAATTTTAAAATAATTTAAAGCGTTCGGATGTTTGAAATTTCGGATTGTGCATTTATTGCACGTTTATCCGTAGTGATATGATTCGGGTTAAAATCTACAGGATGTTTATTTGATGCTCTTGTACATAATATCAAAGAGTATTTAACACCATTCATGTATTACAGCACTTTTGAGTGTCTCAGACAAGACAGGTTTGGTTGAATTTGCAAGTGAGTTATCTGCCCTTGGATTCAGACTAGTTGCCTCAGGTGGTACAGCCAAGGCAATCAGGGATGCAGGCCTGGAAGTCAGGTATTCATAATATGTTGCATTGCTATAGAGCAGATGGGTTAGACTTAAAAAGAGTGCTCTTGATGAAATAGAGTAAGAAATATACTCCATCGCATAAGTTATATGAGAGCCCATGAATTTGGGGAGGTTTATATTAATGGTCATCTGTTTGTGATGTGCACACATATCTTAGAGTCAACTGGCACAGATCCTATTAGACATGGTAGACAATTTTCTAACATGAAAACACACATCTGCAATAACAGAAGGGTAATTGAAGGGTAATGTTTGTGCTGCATAATTTTTCAAGCTTCAGGAAAAACTCTAAAATGCACCATTAGCCAAGCTATGATCCTGAAGTAATTGCATAAACCATCAACACAAATGAAGTGTTGTGATTATATAAGTAATAAAGAAAATTGCTGACACACAAAGATTAACATAAGTCCAACCTGAACCAGAAAAGAGAGTTCCGATAAAACTGTCAGGCATTAGAACACATGTTACCAAGTTTATAAAAATTTCTCTCCAGAGTTTGTAAAAAAATGATATGTGAATTGTACAGATTAATCTGTGTTGTATTATTGCAGTGATGTGGCTGAGTTGACAGGTGCTCCAGAAATGTTGGGTGGAAGAGTGAAGACCTTACATCCAGCTGTTCATGGAGGTATGCATACATCTGTAGTGATTTTTTTTTTTTGAGGTCAGTTCTTTATGAAATATGTAATCCATTTAAAGTTCATACAACTAATTAAATCCTTCAGACTTCTGAAATGGACTTGTCTGACATTTACATTATGCTATTGAAATACCCCCACCACCACCTCCCCCACCCTAACACCACCAATACCTCTACCACCACCAATAAGCCCCACGACTTTGCATTAAAGAAAAATAAGTCTTACCATAATATTTACGCTAAACAATTAAAAGTGTTACTTTGATATTTGAGTTATAATCCAGTTGATATTTAATCAAATAATTTTGATAAATAAACAGGACGGGAGCACCGGACTCCCAATCTGGAGGTCACTGGTTCGAATCCCTCCACGGGTGTGAGTTTACAGTGAATTTCTGCATTCCTCATGGCGCAGGTACTGGTTTGAACCAAGGAAGAAGTCATCGAGAGGGATTAATACAAGCTGCATGAACTTGCCCCCAATTAATGTAAAATAAATAAGTTTAAACTAAGACCATGTGCATGTCCCCCATATCTTTCATTTAAGGGGTTAACATCATGTGCAAACCAAATGCTGAAAAAATTAAATTTTGTGGAGCATTTACATAAGTACTTGATGAAGTTTAGAATAAAAAGTGGTTGCTAGAGGGGTGTACAGTAATTATGACTGCTCCATCTGTCATACATGTTGGTGTTTTTAGAAAACTTTCTGGCTAAATGGTGAGGAATGCACACTGTGATCAGACTTAAGGTCAAGTAGGATTGCTAGAACATGTTTCCATTCAGTTTTAGATAAGTAAGTTCAAACTAAACTGGTCTAAAAGGCCAAAAAGTAATTACCAAAGCAGGGTAAAGGTTAAGTCACTCTCAAGATGCCTTTGGTTGTAGAACCCTTCTTTATGAGACAACATTATGCTTCCTCTGTTCACTGTAGTAGGAAAATCCTCCTTGTCATGAACAAGACTATAAGTCATAAAAGACAGTCAGTCAGCTTTTACATGGACTAATTGTTCAGGTTTCTTTAGTAGATATGGCAGAAAATTTTCATATAAACTGGTAAGTACAAAGTATTCAATTAAATGTGAACATGAACAAAATTCACACAGTAGGACTATTCTACATGAAAAAAAAATCACATTTGCTGGTGAAAACATACTTTTGCACATTGTTTGAAGATGGTAAAGATCTGTATTTTGAAAGTAGTATATTGACTATATTCCTTTCAGTTTGAATTATAAAGTTAATTTTATTCACTTTCCTTTCAGGAATTTTGGCTAGACCCACTGATGCTGACAAAAAAGATTTGGCTGACCAGGGATTTCAGATGATCAGGTATTGGAAGTTAACTTTCAGAATTGGGGAAACATAAGGCAACATACATGTCATATTTTTAATATCATAGTATTTTTCTTCAAGTAAGTTATTTAGATTACATTGAAAAAGAGAACCGACTACTGATGCACTGTTTTCATTGAGACAAGACAAAACAGGTAAGAGATTTATTTGTGGTCGATGTATTTTATATGAAATAAAGAAAATATATAAAGATGTTGTTATTCTTGCAATTCAAAAATGCTTTAAAATGAGAATGCTATTTATTTTTCATCTTATCTAATCATTTATTAGTCTGGCCTAAAAAAATGAGTTGAACATACATGACATTTCATTTTCAGGATTGTTGTGAACAATTTATATCCATTTGCAAAGACCATTGCAAAACCTGAAGTGTTTGTTCCAGAGGCCATCGAACAGATTGATATTGGTGGGTACTGATTTGAGTGATTACTTGTTTTTCCACATGTTCCTTAATCATATTCAGATAACATTACCATTTTTGTGTTGCCCGCTACAAAGTAGCCACGACATACAGGGATCGTCTGTACATCTGGCACAAAACTTGTCCGATCTACTCCTCAAAAACTACTGGTGCAGTTTCATCCAAACTTTACAGGAATGATTAGTACCAAGTCTAGTTGTGCTTATCATCAGCATTTTCCAGTTCAATTATTTTCGTCAGAGTTATGGCCCTTTAATGATTTTTATTATGCCCCCTCTTCAAAGAAGTGGGGGTATATTGCTTTGCATTTGTCTGTCTGTCGGTCGGTCCGTAGACCAAATGGTTTCCGACCAATAACTAAAGAATGCTTAGGCCTAGGAACTTCAAACTTGGTATGCTGGTTGGTCATCACCAGTAGATGACCCCTATTGATTTTGGGGTCAAGGGGTCAAAGGTCAAGGTCACATTGACCTTGTAGGTAGAAACGGTTTCCGACCAATAACTTAAGAACGCTTAGGCCTAGGAACTTCAAACTTGGTAGGATGATTGTCCATCACCAGTAGATGACTCCTATTGATTTTGGGGTCAAGGGGTCAAAGGTCAAGGTCACATTGACCTTGTAGGTAGAAACGGTTTCCGACCAATAACTAGAGAACGCTTTGACCTAGGTTCACCAAACTTGGTGTGCTGGTTGGTCATCACCAGTAGATGACCTCTATTGATTTTGAGGTCATTAGGTCAAAGGTCAAGATCACAGGGACCTTCATCCTAAAAACGGTTTCCGATCAATAACTAGAGAACACTTTGACCTAGGTTCACCAAACTTGGTATGCTGGTTGGTCATTACCAGTAGATGACCCCTGTTGATTTTGAGGTCATTAGGTCAAAGGTCAAGCTCACAGGGACCTTCATCCTAGAAAATGGTTTCTGATCAATTACTAGAGAACGCTTTGACCGAGGTTCCCAAACTTGGTATACTGGTTGGTCATCATCAGTAGATGACCCCTATTGACTTTGAGATCATTAGGTCAAAGGTCAAGATCACAGAGACTTTCATCTTAAAAACGGTTTCCGATCAATAACTAGAGAACGCTTTGACCTAGGTTCACCAAACTTGGTAATTTGGTTGGTCATCACCAGTAGATGACCCCTATTGATTTTGAGGTCATTAGGTCAAAGGTCAAGCTCACAGGGACCTTCATCCTAGAAAACGGTTTCTGATCAAAAACTAGAGAACGCTTTGACCGAGGTTCCCAAACTTGGTATACTGGTTGGTCATCATCAGTAGATGACCCCTATTGACTTTGAGGTCATTAGGTCAAAGGTCAAGATCACAGAGACTTTCATCTTAAAAACGGTTTCCGATCAATAACTAGAGAATGCTTTGACCTAGGTTCACCAAACTTGGTATGTTGGTTGGTCATCACCAGTAGATGACCCCCTATTGATTTTGAGGTCATTAGGTCAAAGGTCAAGCTCACAGAGACTTTGACTCTAAAAACGGTTTCTGATCAATAACTAGAGAATGCTTTGACCTAGGTTCATCAAACTTGGTATGCTGGTTGATCATGACCAGTAAATGACCCCTATTGATTTTGAGGTCATTAGGTCAAAGGTCAAGGCCACAGGGACCTTGATCCTAAAAACGGTTTCTGATCAGTAACTAGAGAACGCTTTGGCCCAACCACAAGCAATTAGGTGCTGCCAGGGGGCATTTATGTTTTACAAACATTTCTTGTTTTTTGAAGTTTGTCTGGACTACTTCTCCTATACTACTAATGCAATTTGAATGAAATGTTACAGGATTTATCGGTACCTCAATTAATTGCGCATATTGAATGGGTTTTTTGGTTGAATGATTTTTGGCTGAGTTATGGCCCTT
The DNA here is from genome assembly GCA_012932295.1 of Cyclina sinensis. NCBI lineage: Eukaryota > Metazoa > Mollusca > Bivalvia > Venerida > Veneridae > Cyclina > Cyclina sinensis. The sequence continues at coordinate 38,314,599 of JAAONU010000002.1, forward strand.
GAATAAAAAAAGGCGTTTTGGCCTTTTTATGTTTTTTATGTTACCTGCTACACAGTAGGTGCGACATGCTACCAAGTAGCCGCGACATATAGGGATCACTTCTCTGTTTTCTGTCTGTCTGTCTGTCTGTCAGTCCGTCTATTCGTCTGTCACTAAACTTGTCTGATATTCTCCTCATAGTCTACTGGTACAATTTCATGCGAACTTTACAGGAATGATCAGTACCAAGTCTAGTTGTGCATATCATCAGCATTTTCCAGTTCAATTATTTTTGTCAGAGTTTTGGCCCTTTAATGATGTTTATTTTTAAAGTTTGTCCTGACTACTTCTCTTATACTACTAATGCAGTTTGAATTAAATGTTACAGGATTGATCGGTACCTCTATTTACATTTCCAACAAACTGTCCAATCACCCCTCAATACAACTGCCTAATTGCCTATCATCAGGCGACACATGTGTTCACTGATCACTCTTGTTAATAACTTCATATAGGTAGCGTATTTGTTTCTTGGAAAATTGTTAGTCATGACCAGAATTTTAAGTCTGTAATTGACCTTTTGAAAGCACCTGCTTCTTACCTTTTACATAAATGCACAGTAACTTGTTTCTTAACTTGATACCTCATTGCTTGCTTTGAAATTTTGCAATAAGTTTTTACAAATTGCCTGAGTTTCTGTTTTGACTTGCACTGGAAGATAGAAGAGGCCATGAATTTGATAACTGTTCAGAGCCAGAAAGTTGTAAAAAAATATTTTTAAGATGAATAAAACAGTATTCCTGTGTTTTACCAATGTACATGTATGTATCTGATCATATTTTTTGTAAAGTTCTTTTTTACTGTCAAGGGAGAGTGTACAAGAATAATTGCACCTGTACATGATTTATTTTTTGGTAACTTTAGGTGGTGTAACACTTCTACGAGCGGCTGCCAAAAACCATGCCAGGGTAACTGTAGTCTGTGACCCATCTGATTACAAAAGGTAACTGTTTTTTTGTTTTTTTACTTTTCATTGTGAAACAAAAGTAATAGATGTGCCTTTTATTACAGTTCCTACTTACACAACCAGCTTTTTGGGCTTATATGGATCCTTATACTCTGTACTGACTTTACCTGGTGGCGTCTAACCAGCTGTATGTAGCAGTGACTTTTTTCCATCAGCTCTTGGCCAAAAAGTTTAAGAAATAAAATTGCAGCTCACTTCTTTAATTTCTTCTGTGGATACAATTTTATTATGCTTAAGGTTTATTCTCTAAGTGGATGCAATAACATGCATTCATAACAGTTGTTTATTTCACTTTAACTCTTATCACTGTATTTGTGAAAATCAATTTAGTGGCTATTTTGAATTGTGATAAAGGATTACAAAGAAAATCAGCGGTACTGTTGAATGCACCCCAAATGCCCTTTGTCAATATTTAGTGAGGTATTGAACAGTACTGCTGTTATTTGATTGTAATATCTGAGCAGAATGCACATATTCTCTTGTGAGTGAAGCTCACACAAAGTTAAGTTTAATTCAAACTACTGGTTTGTGAAAAAAAAGGACAGAAACAAAACTGTTCTGTTTTACACCAGAACATCTTGAAAATATGCACAATTCTCAGCTTAAATAGAAGGAAACACTTTTTAGACCCTTTTCTTTGTCAGCAAATCCATTTTCAGCAGAGGAATGTTGAGGTCAGACATCCTTAGTGTTGTGTTACAAAATAAAATATTGTTTGTTTTTTTTTTATACAGGGTGTTGGAAGAAATACAGAATTCGGAGGATAAAGACACAAAGTTGGAAACCAGACAGAAACTTGCAGTGAAGGTAAGTGCAATTAGGTAACATTTATTCTAAAACTCTTAATTATAACTCATCTTGAGAATGAAAGCTGATTCATCTTTTCTGATTAAAGCACTGAAAAATAAAATGACCACAGCGGTGAATTTAACTTTCCTGCATCATGGACCATCCATACATGTACAAGATTTACAAGTTGATGCAGAAAACTATACTGTTTCTAGTGATTGAACAGCTAAGTTGAGAATGAAAAAGGGTATTTAATCAGGGGGCCAGATATTAACTTGGGAAAGATTTTGTCATTACTGTTTTATTAGTGTTCACAGATTGATTTTGCAATGTGCACTATATTTTCTGATGGATTTTTTTTTCACACAAATTGATATAAGGAAAATTGAAAAGTACCACTAGAAATATTAAAAAAGACAGAACCAAAGATATCAGACTCCCTCAAGTAATCAAGCTCTACATGCAGATCTAATGAACATCATTTTGCATCTTTTACATCCTGTGGCTGTACATGTACGTAGATTTTTTGGAAGCAAACATGAAACTGGCTATAAGGCTGTTGTACTTAGTAACATTAGATCCATTTTGTGGCAGTCAACCCAAAAATAATCGTTGGCTTAATGTCAGTTAATTTTATAAAAAGACATCACACTCATATGAATATATATCTGGCACCACACTTAGTAATATAATGGCTGCGAACATTGTCAAGACTTGTCCTATTACCCTATCTTCCATTGCAAATGGTCAGATATTTATTTTGGAACAAACAAGAAAATATTTCACAATTTTAACGAAGTTTTAACATTTTGTTATAAGGCTTTCAACCATACAGCTGAATATGATGATATGATTTCGGATTACTTCCGGCGTCAGTTCAGTGAGGGTGTGACCTATCTGCCATTGAGATATGGGATGAATCCCCATCAGAAACCTGCACAAATCTCTACCATTCTGCCTGAATTACCACTGAAAGGTAACACTAGTGACAGATTCCTTGTATCCTTGTTTTATAGACATTTTGGCTTATTATACCCCCGCTTCGAAGAAGTGAGGGGTATACTGTTTTACCCTTGTCCGTGTGTCCATCCGTCGGTCCGTCCATAACAAATTTCCGTCGCAGTTTTCTCAGCAACTATAACTTGCAGATGCCTGATATTTCACATATTGCTTTATCCTATAGTCCCATATGGTGTAAAGTGATTTTATGCTCCTTGCTCATCTACTTCCTGTTTACCGAATACTTAGATTTTTACACTATATAGGTGCATTACATCAACCAAACGACATCTTTATTTTCCTTCGCAGTTTTCTAAGCAACTAGAGCATGCAGCCGCCTGATATTTTGCATATTGCTTTATCCTATAGTCCCATATGGTGTTAAGCAATTTTATGCTCCTTGCTCATCTACTTCCTGTTTACCGAATACTTAGATTTTTACACATAGTTGACATACATTCACAATTTCCGTCACAGTTTTCTCAGCAACTATAAGATGCAGCAGCCTGATATTTTGCATATTGCTTTATCCTATAGTCCCATATGGTGTAAAGCGATTTTATACTCCTTGCTCATCTACTTCCTGTTTACCGAATACTTAGATTTTTACACATAGTTGACATACATTCACAATTTCTGTCACAGTTTTCTAAGCAACTATAAGATGCAGCAGCCTGATATTTTGCATATTGCTTTATCCTATATTCTCATATGGTATAAAGCAATTTTATGCTCCTTGCTCATCTACTTCCTGTTTACCGAATACTTAGAAGTTACCAACACACAGGAAAGGATGTTCACTTGATCGTGTTTTTGTGAATAAAGACTTTGATAAATCAGAAATCACAGATGTAATACCTGTTCATTATTCTGACCATTTTCATATCCATCTAGCTGTGCCTTGGATGAAGTTGTATTAAATTCAGGTAAATACTCGGAAAAATTTGACACTCTTTATACATATGACAAATGCAAATTACATTATAAAAGTCAAATTTCTGATAGCGGGGGTATCACTAGTGAGCATTAGCTCACAAATTTACTTGTTTTTATAGTGTGTTTTTGTATTTATGTGTTAATATTGTTTATAGATTTTGAATAGCCCTATCATAAACATACAATTAAATGAAATGAAAATATTAGTAGATTTACATGTATCATTTTTGACACTTTGTTTCATACCCTCTCATATTATTCTACTGATATACACATGTATACACAAAGGAAAAAACAACAACAGACTAATAAACACCTTGAAAACATGATTGTTATGTATCTTACTTGTCTTGCCCTCTGACAATTATATGTACACACCTTTTGCTGTTTCAGTTGTGAATGGTTCACCGGGATTTATCAACTTGTTAGATGCATTGAATGGATGGCAACTTGTAAAGGAACTGAAATCTGCTAATGGCACGGCTGCGGCCACTTCATTCAAACATGTCAGTCCTGCAGGTTAGTGGTTGTGAAACAGATTGTAAGAATATGTGTTAGGTTTTTCAAACAAAAGAAAAGGTTAAGCACTTTCCAAATCATGTTTGTAAATAATTGTGTTTGAGGTGTCTATCTGTTTCAGTTTAGATGTTTGTTTTACATTAGTTATTGTATTTAATACTGCTTAATGAAGGCTTCCTGTTTCTCAATATGACCCATACTTCCACAGAATAGAAAGTTTTCCAGTCATGACCAAATGCTTCTTTCCAGGAATGGTATTTAGGTAAATTAGACGCTAACATTTAATAATCAGTTTTGGGTATAGCAGCTTACACCAATGAACTCAGAGTAAGGGGTTTGCAGCAAAACCATCCTTCATATGACAGACTTTATTCAAATATAGTATTTTGATCTTCCAGGTGCTGCCATTGGTGGACAGGGGATGTCAGAGGAGGATAGCAAAGTCTGTATTGTTGATGACATGGAGAATTTATCTCCCCTTGCTGAGGCTTATGCTAGAGCTAGAGGTAAATTCAGTTCCTTAGTCCCTGTAAGTTTTAGCTTAATTCTTTTGGATAGATTTTCAAATTAATTATACCTCCGAAAATGAAGTATACTGGAATCGCCCCGTCGGTCTGTTTACCCGTTGGTCAGTCGATCTGTCAGATTTGACATCTTTACCTTGTGAGGCGAACTCCTCCTTCAGTTTTCGACTGATTGAAATGAAACTTGGCAGGAATGGTCACTAGGTAATGTAGATAGCAAGACATATTTTTGATGCATGTCCATGCAGGCATTGCAGAATTATTGCCCCTTGAACTTAAACTTTTTCCCAATGTTTGTAAATTATATATCTTGTGTCACGAACTCCTTCAGTTTCAACCAATTGAAATGTAGCTTGGTAGAAATGGTCACCAGGTACGGTAGAAGTGCATGACATTTTTTTATGCAAATCCATGTAGGCAATACAGAGTTATTGCCCCTTGAACTTACACTCTTCCCCATTTTTGACCTAGCAGCACAAACTACTCCTTCATTTTTTAACTGATGGAAATGACACTTGGCAGAGATAGTAATTAGGCAATGAAGATGTGAAAGACATATTTCTGATGCATACCTAGTCAGGCACAATTATTGCCCTTGAACTTAGACTTCTTGTCACGTTTGACATATATTGTGGCCAAAACTCCTCCATCAGTTTTCAACAGATTGAACTGAAACTTGCCAGGCATAGTCACTAAATCTCCTACTATAGTAACTCCAGATTTGCTTTGGTTGTTAAGTGAATGCCCAGCTGTGGGGGTATTTGTCATCTTCAGTCACTCTTCTATTTTCTGTAGGAGCTTACATTCAGTACACATTATAATGCTTACTAGATTTTTATTAGCACTGGAGTTTCTACCAGTGATTGTGTTCAAGATAGGAAAGTAAACCTGATTTATTTCTACAACTGGAATTTAAACCCACTCTTTCTGGTATCAAGACTTTGATGCAGAAGTCAAAATTCTGGCTGCTGAAAAGAAATACTATATTTCTAGGTGAGAAGTCTAAATGATGATAATATGGAAAATAAATGACATTTTCAGGTGCTGATAGGATGTCATCCTTTGGAGATTTTATCTCTCTGTCTGATGAATGTGATGTCCCAACAGCAAAGATAATCTCAAGAGAGGTCAGACATATTGTATTTAAATGATTATATTATGCTGGTTTACTCAAGCTCTTCACATCTGAAAAACACAATTTGTACATGAGTTGTTCTGTCAGGTTGTATGAGAGACTAGCTTGAATTAACAATTAGTTTGTTTTCTTTGCAAGAATATCGAATTTGCATTGAATTGGTAGACATCTTAGAGTGAAAAAATTTCAGCATGACATTAAGGTCTATTTGATTTTGTTGAAAAACAGTGAATGTTGAATTAAATTAGAAATATATTACATGTATCATATATTTGCTAGTAACCACATAGCTTGATTAGAAAGTGTGTAGAGGGTACTAAAAGATGATTTCAATAGTTATTTTAATAATAACAGGTATCTGATGGAGTTATTGCCCCTGGATACTCTTCAGAGGCTCTTGAAATCCTCAAGAAGAAAAAGAATGGAAACTACTGTGTTCTGCAGGTATTCTTTGACTTTGTTGTTATGATTCACTGTAATTTCAGACTAAATGTTCACACTAGCTCCATTAAAAAGAAAAAGTACAAATCTTGTCAGTGTGCCTAAAGGTCTTCTATCTCAAAACTCAGCGGGAACAGAAATGCTTGAAAACACACATTGCATTGTAGCTTCAGTAACCAGAAGGAGCATTGATTTTTTTTTTATGAAGTTGGGCATGATTATAACTTTATTGATTATTTATAAGTATTTATAAATCATAATGGTGTCACAGATATCACTGACCCGTGATAAATCATTTACAGATAGATCCTGAGTATGAGCCCTCAGAAATGGAGACAAGAACTTTGTTTGGACTTCAGATGACCCAGAAAAGAAATGATGCCAATATTAACAAACTGATGTTCAAAAATGTGGTCACCTCAAACACAGAGGTAAGTTTTACACATGGTTCACATTTATCAAAACAATTCATTGAAATAATAGAAAATAATCAGAGCACTTGATGTAGTCAGATCTTTGTATCAAATTATATCCATTTCAGAAGTTATTGTATTTTATAGGACACTTTCAACATTTCTTGTAGAGTAAATAATTATAAGTAGCCACATATATTTTAAACTTCATTTTTCTTCGTGATATTGATGTCCCTTTTGTTGTGTTGAGTATAATGTTTGACAAAGGTGATAGAAGGACAGAATAACACTGTCAACTTGTGTTTTATATTGCTGTTCCATCAGAACTATTATATTACACTTATATAGGATTGCAGACACAAAGTATTACTTTGACAGTCATTGTAGGTTTGATAAAGGGATTTGAAATTACTTCACACACATGTTCAACATGTCTGCTGAAGTGTTATACCTTTGACCCCTGTCTCTCAGGTCAAAGACAAGGTCACACCCCAACTTTTTGTGTGTGTCAAGACCATACTGTGAAGAAGGATTTTATAATGAAATGCATTGCACTTTGCTTTGTGTGACCATGTGGCCAGGCAAAATTATTCAATTACAGTAAATGAATATACATTAACAGTCTTCCCTGACATAAAGTGCCATTTTTACATGTCGGTGGTAAACTTCATTTTTAAAGGGGATGAAAGATAGACCAATTAGGCTTGCAAGTTCAGTGTTCTACTTTAATCACTGTCTGCGCAACTCCTTTCAACTAGAAACCAGTTAATTACGGTTTAGTAAGCGCAACTATCAACTGTTATTTAGTTATTACGATTTGTGAATTTTATGAAGATACTGCATATCAATTTCAGATGACTGAGTAAGCATACAGAAGTCTGAAAATCAGCCATATATCCAAAGTAATGCCCAAAGTAATGCAGATACATGATTGAGATTACAAAGTTTTTATATAGAGATGGTTTTGTGTTTTGGATAGCTGATTTATGCTTACATGTGATACTTTCAGAGTGCCCTGAATTCATCAAAATTTTATGCAAAATTTAAAACATTGTCCTAGAAGTCATTGACATGCAGATATCAGAAAAGTTTTCTGCACATGCAACAGAATATGAGTTGGCATTGTATAAAAGATTTTTGTTTCTTTCCCTGCAGCCAGAAGAATAAAGTCAGTGCATTATCTTATTAATCAATGTTCAGAGTGAATATTGGTCTTTCATTTCAGATTTCCGAGAAGAATGTTAGAGATCTGATTGTTGCTAGTATAACATTAAAGTACACACAGTCAAACTCTGTCTGCTATGCTAAAAATGGACAGGTGGGTTGTCAATTGATATTTGTAGGAAGTATTTTGCTGTAATTTTGAGTATATTATGATTTGCCATTGTGTTTCTTGTAAAGAAATTATTTTGCTTTAATTGAGTGTGTATATGCTTTGTCATTGCATTCTTGTAAAAGGAAAAATTTGAAATTCATTTCTGAAATTGGGACAGGCCTGATGATTTTTAGATGTACATTTTCTTTGTATTCCATCTTTCATTCCTAGCTAGAAGCATTGAAGTGACCTAAAGATGTTTTCATAGTAACCAGGGTTTTTGTTCTGTTACAATTTATTTGATCACATTTTGACAGTATGTTTCAAGTGGAAATTCCACTTTTTATTAGCCATTTGCAGCAAATGCATCCTGTCTTGTATTATTGAAATGAAATATTTTTGCGTAACTCTTAAAGAATCCATCCTGCTACTGTAATCTATAGTGGAAACAAGATTGAACAAATCACAATACAATAAAGATATGGTGTACTATAAACACGTTCTCTTCAGTTTCTTTTGTACATTTTGCTATGAAAGAATGACAGAGAATTTGATTCAGCAATACCGTCATCAGGTTCAGTGGCAATTCTAAGAACTGTATTTTCATTGTACATTTTTGTATATAAATTACAGACCCAATTTTGATGTGTAGATAAAATGGGCTTTACAGCAATAGCTTGATACAGCACTCTTAATTAATTATAGGGAAGTAAGAATTAAGTACATTATGTAGTGATTTGTAAAATATTTTCCTAAAATTGTCTTTTAGTACTTCATAGTCTTTCTAGACATCAGAAAAATTAAGTCAAATATCTTTACCCACATGGTTTTTAATGTGTTTCTTATTTTATTACCACTGAAGGTTATTGGAATAGGAGCAGGCCAGCAGTCCAGAATCCACTGTACAAGACTAGCTGGGGACAAGGCAAATAACTGGTATGTGGTGCACAAGAAGTTATTTCTGAGTTTTAGGTTAAACTTTCTTATCTTAGATTGCTTTGGAATTAGTTCTTTATATATTAATCCCAGTTTATGACAACTGTGTGTGTTCAGACAAGAACTTGCTCGTAAAGTAAGGAATATACAAAGTCCTACGAGACACTTGCCCCAGTTACCTCTGAGTACTACCTTTCTGACCACTTCTCTTCAGGTATATTGTAATGTTAACATCATTGACAAAGTCCTAAAATTAAGGAGAAATGCTATTGTATGAATGATATTGTAACCCACTGTTTGAGTGGTAAATTTGACTTACTTACTTACCCTACTGTCGGTCATGTATTCAAGCACCACATCTCAGAATGTGAGAAAGAAGTTGGCCACTTCAGAAATAAGACATGTGTCTATAAATTAACTTTACCAGTTCAAACAGTTTCTTTTGCTTGACATCGTAATGACATTTAAAAGAAAGCTGTGTAGAAACTGTAAAATGAAATTTTTTGTTCAGTTATATGATATCATGTTACAACAGTTATAATATTTCTAAAAATGCGTGAAAAATTCATGGTACAATTTCAGGTGGTTGAGACAACATCCTAAGGTGATGAATATGAAGTTCAGGAAAGGTACCAAGAGAGCAGAGATGGCTAATGCCATAGATCAATATGTTCTTGGAACAGTTGGTGTGGTATGTATGTTATGATAAAGGCTGGAATAAATCCTATTGAATAGTAAAGTTACTTATGCTAGACTTGCACCAAGCCCTTTGAATTTGTTAATGAATGAATGATGTAAATAAATTTTGAGGGAAAAAAGTACTTGTTATATTGATTTTCTATGGCCAGTCACAGATATTCAAGACTTGAGGAATATAAGTAACAAATGACGAAGATTTATACATGTAAATTTTATTAATTAAAACTAATGACATGCAGTTAATATTGGAATGTTTGCAAATAAAAACATCTGTACCTTTTTTGGCCATTTAAGGATTCTGACAGAGCCAGCTGGGAAAGTGTCTTTGAAGAAGTACCAGAAATGTTATCAGAGGTGAGTTCTTGTTGACTGACAATTATCACATTGATTTATGTTAGGTTATGGTAGGTCACTGGTCCTCACAGCAGTGAGTATTTCATTGACCTCTTCAAGCAATTGTGTTAGTGAAGAAACATTCTTTAAAAGCAATTCACATGATACTGAATCCATAGAACATCAGTCAACTCATTTTTATGACTTTTAGTAAATACCAGAAGTTGTAGGCTAAACAAATGTCTTTGCTATTATCAGGCCATGTAGAGAGCTCTCAGAATTTCAGCAATAAATTGATGCTATATCTCAGCAACTATCAAGCAGTTTAGGGGAGATAATGTGAATATTTTCATCTGTACAAAGTATTTGAATTACATCCCTTAATATTTTCAGACAGAGCGAAAGGAGTGGATATCCCAGCTGAAGGGTGTGGCGCTTAGTTCTGATGCATTTTTCCCATTCAGAGACAACATTGATAGAGCAGTCCAGGTATACAGCTGTTTGGTTTACATAGTATATAAGTTTGCTTTAGATACCATTAAGCAGAGAACAATGATTTAAAAAATATATAGTGACTCATTAACGGAACTTTGATCACAGCATGTTGGTTAAAAAGTTGGCCCAGATGCACCTATGTGTGAAATTTTGACCATTCTGCAATAATGCATATCAAAATCATGCTCTTTGACAAGTTAATTTATGGTAGGTGATTTTATGGCAATTAATAATTGAATAGATGTTTTGAAAACCCAGTTTAAACAATACTGCTCTACATTTTAGAGTGGAGTGGAGTTCATCGCAGCACCAGGAGGTTCCACCAATGATGAGGGAGTGATCAAAGCATGTGATGACCATGGCATAGCGATGATTCATACTAACATTAGACTGTTCCATCACTAAATGTCTGTTGAATTATAAGAACATTTTGAATGGTTGGTACTATGTGTTATAAAGTAATACCAGTGAGAGGGCTGTTACAAAAAATACTGGCCAGTGTTGAGAAGAGATAGATCTCAAAATAAAATTTTTGTGTTGAAAATACTCAGTAGGAATTAGTTCTAATATTTTTCATTCCATTTGTAGGAGTGTGGGATATTTGTAAATAATGATACCATATTGTGTTCATTAAAAAGTGTATGGGAGAGAATTGAATTACGTACCTGGAGCCATGTTCAAATTTATAATTAACACAGCTTTTCACTGACGTGGCTTTATTTTCATTTTTTTATGCTAAAAAGTTATAAGATAATAACACCAAATCTTTCTTTTTAAAAGGAATTGTGTTGTAGACAGTAAGATAAAACTTTAACTTGCTGTAAATATTTACACCATACTGTGTTCATGTATATAATTTCTTGAAATCTTTGAGCACTTGTTAGTTGTTTGTTTGTTTGTTTGTTTGTTTGTTTGTTTTATTTCATGTCTTGAATTTGAGATGATGTTACTGATTTGATGACTCCTAAACTTGAAGAAAAATTGGCCAACTGGCAGTTTCTTGGAAAATTTTACATTAATTTTGCAGGTGGTTGAAGTGTATTACTAGTGAAATAAAGTTGCCTGCATTTGTAAGCCACATGTTTTGCATGCAGTTGAAGTTCATTAAATGGAATGAACTGAAATTGCTCATGAGGCATTGGGCTGACTGTAACACAGATCTTGGTATTTTCATTTTTTTCACTGGAGTGAACTAAATAATGACTTAAATTTGTTGCACTAATGAAAAAAAAAAGTTATTTACAGTCCTTGAAAAGTCTTTTGCAGTGACCTTGAAATCACGAAAACTATGTCAAGAACAGTAACAGGGGTAGAGATTAACACACAACAAGAAGATGTTTGGAATGTTTTTTAGCTAGTGCAGTATGGGATGAAAACATGTTTTAATAATTTTCTCACAAACATGCTTTCAAATGGCTTTTCAGTTCTTTAAATAGGAACAGTACTTGTCTCAAAATGGGTTCTTGGTTTACATCTTGGTAGGACTTAAACTTGAAGACCTTTAGGTTAAATGGCCTACTCCATAATCTTTACCCAAGAATGTCTTTCTTATGAATTTTAAGTTTTTAACAACAGAGTTAATCTATAGAACTCTTAGTCTTTTTTTTTCATGACATCCTTGTAGCTAGTTTTCCATTTATATGGCCACCTTCTGTCAGTTGTATGCTGGTGCCATTTAAAATGTTTGAGTTACAATAATATTAAAATGGTTTCAGAAATGTGATTGTATTGTCCTTTTGCAAAAAGTGCTGTTTTTGTGGAAAAAGTCTACAAATGAATCCAAATAAAGTTAGTTTCAGTGGTTTATATTGTTCTTTTCTATCTAGTTGCCATTTAATCTTTGCATCCAGTCATCAGTATATTTCACATTCTTGTTCTGGCTAGCAACCAATAGTTGGAACTAAATCAGACATTATGGGAAACCTCAGTACTTTTCACAAGTAGATGTGCTAATCACAAACATGACATTTTTTCACCAAGTCCTGGGCCAGACAAAGTTCCTGTGTTATCATCACAGGCTATTTCTCAACAACTACCTGGAGGAACTAGATAAAATGATGCAGGGATCTTCAGCACTAGGATATGTGCTTAGTACCAGCATGATGAAGATAGATGGCCTGTCTGAATTTGCTGTATATTAGTAGTTCCATTAAAATTTATGGGAAGCTTCAGTACCAGGAAGAGAGCTGTACATTACCAGCATGATTTGAACATATTTTTTACATACTGTAGACCTTTTGACTTAGTTACAAGACCATGTGAACTTTCACTATGCATATATTGTCAGCAAGGCAAGATAGATCTACATATATCTACCTATACTGAAAGATTCTAGGGTTACTAATGGCCTCAACCGAGGGGTCACATGTAAATATGGAGGGAAATCTTAAAAATTCTTCTTGTATGAAATCACAAGGCCCAGAACCAAGTTGACATCTACCAAGACTGTTCTTACTTTGCCTCTTGGGTCATTTGGGCCCCAGCATGGGACTCAAATATTTAACATAGATTTATATAACCAAACTCTTAAAATCTTGTCAGAAACCTTCTGAGCTTTGGTAAAAACCAATGCCTTGTGAACCTCTACCAAGCTTGTTCAGATGATCGTGTTGTCTTGGTTTTTTTTCTTTTATCCTAATGATAGAATCCATTACATTATAATGCTCATGACATATTCAGATGGGAGACAGTCATTGCTTGCAAAAATTTGTTCATTATTATATTTTTTATTTTTAATCCTAGAAAACAACCATTGACTTTAAAGGAACTTGCTGTCATGTTGTTCCAGTAATTGTATGCATGGTTGGAATGAATATAAGTTACATGGATATCAGGTGTAATGGTAATTGTAACTTGAAGGCCAAGGTCTTTTTTTTCAATAGGATCTATTTCTCAGAAACTATCAAAGCTATTCATATCAAATTTGGAATACTTGTTCACTATCAAAATGTGACACCATTGCTAAAGGGCAGATAACCCTCAAATTTATATTTGCAAAGTTATGCCCCTTTTTTGACTTAGAATTTCTTGGTAAACCGTTTTTATTAATGTCCATTTCTCAAAAAGTGTCAGATATTCCCTTCAAACTTGGAATACTTGATCACCAGCAAAACCACTACAATGTTGGTATCCATATGCCTGGGGTCAAAAACTTGTATAGGAAAAAAGTTCTTATGGCAAAGCGCCAAGCCTAGAACTAAACTATTCACTTACATGGGATTGGTAGGTACTCCCCTCCACCCCTGCATGGGACCCTGCTGAATATTTTTTTTCATTATTTTTTTAATGTGTAGGTACTTGACCCCTCCCCCCACCCTCTAGCCCCTCACCCATTAGATCCCCTGTAATCCGCCCCACCCCCTGGAAATTTTTTTACATTATTTTTTTAAAACGTAGGTATTTGACTCCCCACCCCGACTAGCCCCCCCCCCCCTAAAAAAAAAATAAATAAATAAATAAAATAAAAATTCTTGCATGAGTAACCCCCCCCCCAATCCCATCCCCTCCGGCCAAAATAGAAAAAAAAATCCTTACATGAGTAGGTTATTGCACTCCCCCACTCAATTTTCTTTTTCACTTAGGCCTCTTGTTTGACTGAGAAAAATGGAGCGTGCTGTCTTGCGGACGGATCTTGTTTTATGTCGAGTATTTTTTTTTATAAAAGTATTTTTCTTTTATCATTTTATCAAATCTTGGTGGTTCTAGGCAATACAGCGCTGAAAATTTAAGGCTTTTCATATACATATATGTTACCGTAGCAACAGCGTCCAATTTTTTTTTTTTTTTTTTTTTTTTTTTTTTTTTTTTTTTTTTTTTTTTTTTTTACAAAGAGAGAGCATTCGGACGCATTCGGACATATAGTGGATAGTCATGATGGGTCTGTCTATGGTGGTAAGAACCCATCTCACAAGAGTTTAGTTATTTTGTAGGGGTACTGATCATCCGATTCCATAAACATGTCTTGTTCTTTTACATGATCAATGTTTAGCAAGCGATGCATAAGGACTCTCAGTCGAAAGAAAGTTAGGAAATGAACGGGAGATCAAACTCGAGAACCCCGCATTATAAGCTTTGCGTATTACCACTGGACCACTGATCCGCCTAGTTTAAATATCTTGCTAGAAACACGAGTCTTGTGACAGCGAACATATTGAAAGAGTTTAACATTGACAGTGCTAATGCACAGAATGTGGTAATCCAGAAACTAGATCAGCCAAGAAAGTCTTGTTGAAAAAACTGTAAGAGTTTATCTTTTTAACTGATCAAAGAAGAGAAAAAAATTGAAGCTGCAACCGCTTAGGTTTAATCAGTCCATTACAGTATACTTAATTTTGTGGAACTGTATAATCATAACTGAATTATGTGCGCGTGTAATGTCTATAGGCTGTCTGCGATTTTAGGTGATTACGTTTATTTTGAGCGCACATATGATCAACGGTAAATAGAAAACAAAGTTTACTTGTAAGAACCAGATATTTATTAATAGCTTCTGCAAAATAGAGATCACGGATCAAGGATACGGCCTTGATTTCAGACGGTTCTTTGAACTGAACAGTTCTTTGAAACAACAGTCAAATTTCGTTCGCTAGAACCTGAAGGTAGTGAAAAGTGGGTCGAGGGATCGTTGTTTCGAGTCATCAGCTTTATACATTCATCGAGACAATTTTACGTTTACAGAAGATGATTTCCTTTAAATTACTTTTTTAACAAAACGTAAAAAATTAAACTGCCATTTTAAGTCATAGCTGCCTTGCATCATGGCCTTCACTTTTATGTCATCAAAGGGCAAAACACAAAATTACACAGTAAATTTCTGCTATTAACATCGCTTTATTCAAAAAAAAAAAACAGACAGAAAATCGGCATTCACAAAGGATCCAAGACATGAATTTTCAAACAAATAAGGTCTGTTATTAAGACCGATTTATTAAAAAGACCAGTCCTGCTTACAGGAGGAAAAATAAACTATTCGGGTAAACGGCCTATCCGAGCAAGCACGTGTGATCTTTTGATTACATCAGTATTGATTGCTGTAGTTAGTTGTCACAACCTTGATTGTTAAACAAAGTAAGCTCTCCCTATTTTGGGGTCATGGATTTATTCCGGATATTCTTTTCAGAAAGTCGACAAATTCTTAAGAAGACTTTGTATGGTATCCTCTGGGTAAAGTATATATAAGCTAAATCACCGGTATGTACCCATAAAGGAACGGATCAGTGGACCGTTGGTAATTGATGCCAGAACTTGAACACGTATAATCCTGGGGTCGCGAGTTTGACATCCCTCCAGCTCACACCTTCCTCTCAACAGTAAGCATGTCGAAGGACCAGGTGTACGTCTGGAACAGGATGCTTTCAGTATCTTGCAATATTTCCCACAACCTAGAATAACTAATCTCTTGAGGTGGGCGTCAGTTATAATGAACTACCAACGATATATTAGCTCAGAAACAGACGAATGCATTTTAGAGAATACTGAATTAAGGGTAACAATTAACTAGAAAAACAACATAATTGGGATGGATGCGTGGGGGATGGGGGTCAAACTAATAGCAGACTAAGGCATCATTTTCATGGTTTCCCACTGATAAAATTCAATATAACAGAAATAAACGTACGTTCAAATAAGGGGTTTCGGCTTGTAGTATAATGGCCGTATTACCTATTTTCTAGCCTTATATACTTAAAGCGATGGGCCGACGATGAAAAAAAAAAGAGAAAATGTTTATACATCTAGAAATTGTAGCTGTAGTTGTGAAGAACATATCTAAACTAAGTTACTGACTTATTTTTGTTACAGAAAGACATCACAATATAAAGTTTTATACAATTTTATCGGTAAAAAATTTCCCCCGTTAGTCACGGGTTAGATACATTCCTTACATCATTAATTTTGACAATTTTTTGATAACTACTCTCCGTGGTGTAGATCGTCGATCTATATTTTTATAGACCGAAAGGGCATGGGTTCGAATCCTGGTAAAATCAAAACGTTTTTTTTTTAGTTTAAATTCTGTATAGAAGTATTGTGTTTTTACCATAGTATATAAACTTCTCTTAAATTTCAAAGGAAACAAAATCAGTTAAATTCTGTGAGTCAGTCGCTTTAAGCTTGTTGGTCCTGTCCTCATTTCTCCCACCTACGTGAACAGAATGCTTTTAGTGAAGGCGTGAATTGTTCGTACATTTACTTACTATTATAATAAACCCCTTCAGATATCCATTCTCTTTGTTATAAGAGAAAATATAATTGTAGATTTAACAGCAATTTTCTAAGAACTCTACTTAACAAGGAAATCTCGTCAACATATCTAATGGCCTTTCCTAAAAGATCTGAGTATACTGGTTTCAATGAGTCACATATGCATTTCTTCAGTGCTTTGATTCTCTCCACATAACGTTGTTTGATACAAAAACACACTTATTTCCTATACCAACTGTAATATGCTAATTTCGTCAAAACGACCGTGAACTTAGCACAACAATGAAAAAATGGCTGACTCACGAATTCTTTATAATTGGATACAAGGTTAGGTAGCTTCTTATTGCAATATTTCAAATCAGCTGGCGATCAGCTGTATCACAGCTGACTGGTAGTATTGTATTTCGTGCGTTTTGAAAAAAATATCAGCCAATTTTCAGGCTCTACTTAACATACATGTGCCAAACCGTATTAAATCACGCTAGACGAAAGTTTAAATGCTGTTTTCAAGGTAAAATCATAGTCATGACTGGTTTTGTACTGTATAAATAAACATAGTTTTTTAACCACATGGCAATATTCAGTACATGTTCTTTCTTTCATAAGACCAAGGCAATTTCTAAATAATTTAGCGACATTACAGATTGCTGATTTTAAATAATTTTGCTCTTACAATTTTAAATACGAAAAATTCTGCATTTTAGCTCAACTAGGATTTATGATTTGCATGCTATATTTTTGGTTCCTGACATCCTGCAATCAATCTCCTCCAATTAATTTTTCATTTATATTTCGGCACATTAAGAATACGGTTTAAAAAAAGTTTTGATAGCAGCAGATAAGTCAGACTCATGAAAAGGTCGCACATATATTTTATCTCACGTTGACGTTAACGGCGTTTAACAACTTACAATTTCATTAAGATATACACCGAATGGATCGAACTTGTGAAATAAAACGGAGTTTGCCGAATCGCGCTAGTGTTTTCCTCTAAGAAATGCAGCTGTATTTGCCGACAAGAAATTAATTGAAGTCCTTTATCGTTGAATCGGCGTTACTGTTGCTCGCAATCAAGCACTTACAACCAATCACTGACTGTGTTTCCGATAATCTTACCCGATGGTCCGGAGGTTGCCGAGTTTGCATGAATACAACGCTCTATCATTTTCAGCCGCGCTATTCTCAAAAAGTCAACATTAATACAGTCATGCAAAACCAGCTTTCCCTAAAATAAAGTTTTTTTTTTTTACATTTATTACTTGACTAACTTCAGCGCTAAAGAAAGTGTCTATTATAACAGAGCACTATGATCTTCAGTCGCCACTCTGTAGAATCTCTGTATACGGAGAGTAGTCGAGCACAGCAGGACTCGAGATTTTCTTTCGTCAATTTTAATAGTGTATAAAGCCTTATAACCGACGACAGAAACCATGTTTTTTTTTTAATTCCATACTTATTTTAGTACTCCACCGATTTAACCTATGAAGACCTAGGGTTAATAATGAAACTTGACTGGACTAAATTCAGTACACCGACGCGACCAAGGCTTCACAAATTTAAGTTTTTTATTGTTACCGAATTTCGGAATTTTTTTTTTTGTCTTTATCTGGTTAAACTTTAAATAGACTGCCACATAACACTTGCAACCTAATTTCAAGAAAACCAGTCAGTTTCGCCAATTTCTATGTCGGTCAAAAATAGAATAAATTAAGACAAGTCGGTGAAGTCTTTTTATTGAACATGTATAATGTATGATTTAAAATGAAACAGATGTATGATAAAAGGTAAAGCGAACTCCATATTGGGTCGTTAAACAGGTAGCCTATAATATGAAATCTCGGTTAACGAGTCGCGGAAGATAATTTGCTGAGTTTTCAAATATTGTGGACGCGCTGACCTTATTGAGAAAATTATTTGACAGGAGCTAAGCTAAAAACAAGAATCCGAGGAAAATTCCTAATTACGTACAACATCTGTAGTTGTAAAATAGTATGATGTTGGTAAAATAATTACAGTAAAACAATTATTGATAGTATTAATAGAAATAATAGGTTAGTTTAAACCTATTTATTTTACATCGTTCTTGCAACTTATATTAATCTATCTCGATGACTCTTTCCTGGGTTTAAACCAGTACTCGCGCCCAAATGTGGAATTCAGAAAGTCACTGGAGACTCACCCCTGCCTGAAAGACTGATGTAGAAATATCAGCTATCATAAAACTACAGCTGTAAAATGATTACCCGACTACACCATCCTTATCATCAAGTTCTTCAGAGTCTGAAATAAGTAGTCATCGAACCCATTATTACAGGTATGGTATGACAATCAAGTTAAAGGACTATACCGGAATATGTAAATGAGATCCAAAATAAAATCAAAGTGACACACAAGCAAATAATCGGTCAATACTAATGCATTCGTATTAGCTTCCTTGAAATAAAATAACACGTGTATAAACGGTACCTTTAACTAAAATTCTTTTTCAATTAAACGGATCACGGTTTAAACGAATGTTCAAAGTTAGTAGTCGTTACGTCATTATACAGGTGAAACTGTCCGAACAAAACGAAACGTCCGAATACATTGGCTGTAGCAGAATACTGTTGTCATTGAAGTTTAAAAATACATGTTATGGCTATTATGAACTGTAGACCTAAAAATGATTTGAACAAATAAAAATTTAAACTAACCTAAGTGACTTTCATCGCAACTTTATTTCTTTAGACAGCACAGCATGCGCAGTAGATACACATCGATTTAAACCGCTCGTGGTCATGAATGTACAGTATTAAGGCTTATATGAGAGAATCATTACTGTATACGTGACAGATACCGGTTTCCAACAGAAATTCAGCGGTAGGCGACAGCTCAGACTGTGACTGCCTAACTAACAATCGAAATACACCAGAATAAAAAGAGAAAAGCTCTTATTCTTACAGAAGTGAAGAAAATCTGCAACCAAAGATAAACCTCTGTTACCTCCGACTCTTTTTTGACTCATGGCCGAGGCAAATTCAATGAAATAGACAAGTACCCTGAAATTTAACTTCCTACCATAGTGTTACAACAACACTTGCTTCTAATTCGCTAGTCCAACTAATCAGACTTGTCGAAGAGACATCGAGAACATTTTTGATAGGCGATGTCTTTTTCCAAGTCCAATCACAAGTTGCATTTTGATGCTAGAAAGTGCCCAATAAGAAGTCGTTGGGAGCGATAACTAGCATACTTTGAGGGAAATGACCTACACTACCTTTAAGAGAAACAATTTTATACAAGTTCCCGAAATATCATTTTTCAATGAACAACTTTAAGTATTAAAATTGACTTAAATTTCAATTGCAACGCTAATCGACTACAGATGCGGCCATTTTAAATAGCTGGATATGGTAAACGGTGCATCGGTAAACATTAGTTACAAATCCGGATATATGTCATTTATCGGGTATATTTAATTAACTTTTTATTAAATACACCGAGAACGGTACATTAGAAAACAAAATTTCCATTTCGTATAAGTGAACTCCATCATTACCTGTAAGACATAATGATTTTTCTGCCAGTTTTCACAGCATTATTATTTTTACGGTGATGTCATGCGACATTTCGTTGCGGAAAGAGTTTCGCAGTGCAAATGTGAAATAAATGGCAAATGCACATTAGGGCGACAGGGTTTATGAAGTTTTTTTTTCTCTAGAATAGTAATAAAGTATATATTCTTTTGATGTTTAGAGAAAATCGAAGATGTATTTATATTTTAACAGAAAAAAATCAACCAAAACCAATGGCATTGTGCCGCTAATTTTTCCGTGTACAAAAATGACAATTAAAATTAGGCGTAACGGTTTGACAATAATAAAAATGTCTATAAAATGGGACAACCCGTCAACGCCAAATTAATTAGGCTACTAATTCGCCTGCTATGACATATTTAAAAAAGACTAGTATGCGCCATCAAATATAAGTGACGTCAGCTATAACCATGTAAACAGGTCTGGAATACTGTGGTATAAGCAGTGGACTACATTCACCTATGCAGAAATATATACTACCGATGATGAAAGATAAGTGGTATTGCTGGCGTAACAGTACAGCGCAATCTTAATATACCTTCTATATATACTGAAACTGTTACATGTCGGACAAAGTGGCGCGGTTGAACAAAGTGTTATTTTAATACGGGTATAAATACACCCCGACATACCGATATTTCACGGTCTCTTGGTAGACAGCATTAGCTTCTTTTATTTTAACGAGTGCGAAAACGCGCGTTTTACAATGACAACAGGTATGCTGCTTTCGTGAATGTTTCGCAAGATTTTGGCAATTAACGGATTTCAGTAAAGACTAGTGCATCCTATTCGGTGAACGGTAATTACCAACAGAAGGCGACGTAATGAACATTTTTTAAAGCAACAGAAAAAAACGAAGCGATGCCTTTTTACACATTCATTGTTTTATTCTGGACAACAGTGAAAGCAGTTCTGGTGTTTTTCCTGATGATGATCATGACAACATTGGTCCACTGTCTTCGTCTTCTTCATCGGTGTTTTGGCGTCAAAGTCGCGAAAGTAGACCCTGTTTTCTACGAGGACTGGTTTTCAGTTAATCTTGGTTTTCACACATTCCAGACTATATTTAGAGATAATCGCAAAAATATTGAGTGTCAACTTAAAGTAGGATCTGAGGCACCAGATATATCTGTATTTACAATGGAAGGAAAAGAAACAAGTTTACTGGAACTTCAAACACCAGGTCGTCCATTAATTGTGAATTTTGGTAGTTGTTCTTGACTACCGTTTATGGCTAAGTTGGAAGAATACAATAAACTTGTCCAAAATTATGCACCTGTTGCAGATTTTGTGACAGTTTATATATCTGAAGCACATCCGCTGGATGAATGGGCTTTACTAAATCACGATAAATATAGTCGTCTGCAGCACAGAACTCTTGACGAGCGATTGTCATCTGCCGCAGTGTTGAAAAGTGAGGGAATCTTAGGAAATCTAGTCGTGGAATCAATGGAAAATGTTGCAAATGACTTGTATGCGGCCCAACCAGAAAGAATCTATATAATTTCAGACGGAAAAGTTGTGTTCAAAAGCGGACTTGGGCCTATAGGCTATCGCCCGGAAGATGTCAGGAAGTGGTTCATAGACAAAAGTATGAGCACAGTGTAATTATTTTAAACAATATCCCACACTGTTCATCTTTAAATTTGTCTTAGTATGCATTAGTTCAACAGAAAAGACGATGAAATGGCTATGGTACATACCGTTATGTAAAATATACGTTCTAGTTATTCTTTCATGCATTCAACACCTATATTGTTGCCTGTTGCTGTTGGGCTCCCGTTATTTGTGCATTAGCAGTAATGAAGACGACACGACTGGGCGAAACTGTTAAATATTAATCGATGAAACAAAAAGGAAATTTGTATTTTTACTTCATATAAGGTTCAACCGTAATAGTTAAATTCCATATGGTTAATGTTTCCAGAAGTATATTCAGATTTTTACCTAGATATTTAATGTTTGTTTCTTCCATTTTCTGAAAAAAATTGTTTTTAAAGAAATAATCTGGGCATGGTAGATCAGCGCAAAGGGCAAACAATTAGTTTTTTTAATTAAATAAATCTCAAGTTTTTAATTTTAATTTAGCCTGCAGTGCGAAATAAAATATGTCCATAGGTCCATTTTTCAAGTCTTTATATTTATATTGCATTTTTATCGCATCATTTATTTATTGTCACTCTCATTTATTTTTTTAACTTAAATTTAGCTTTTGCAACACCAAAATAAATCACCACTGTCATGATCATAGCCCTTTATACTTGCTGATCTCTGATTTTTCTTCACTGTTGTTACTTGTTACTATTTTTCTGATATAATCCTCGTGTTCATACTGTGACGATACGTATACTGAACGCCATAACGTTCTATATCTACTCATCAAAGCAACATTGAGCGTTTCTTTCAGCGTGAATATTTTAAAGACATGTCCAGAAATAAAGAGCTTATGACTGGTTGGTTTGAAATGGACCCTGTCTATTGGTCAACCATGAATTTTTGTCTTTGTACGTCCTATCTTATCGCTGGACATGTCTTTAATGGGGTGCTTTCTGTATCTGTATCTTGCACTATCCCCACAACCTAAAATTACTAACCTTTGTAGGGGGCGTCGGTCATATTGGCAACTGGTACCGACAACAAATGAACTCAAATAGATAGACAGTCTATAAGACGACAAATGCTATATATTATCTGTATGATGAACGAAATGAACTGAACTATTTATGATTAGAGTAAAATTCGATTAAACGTTCTTATTTCTATTGCACCGATGCTTCATTTTGTCTTCATATATGTTCTACTCTACATTTAATTATTGAGTTATGTTACTTTGTTAATATATGTTTCAATGCAGTAAAACCCTCAGAAAATAATTAGATCTTCAATGTAGTTCATTTTATGCATATTAATATGACATTTTTGCTTTTTTGTTAATAATAAGTATTTTGTTTGACTAATGTTCTATACCCACTGTTGTAATATATATTTCTATCGAAAGAAAATATAAATACAACCAGTTATTACAAGGAATCGGTTATTCAATGCTTCCGGAAACGTCAATGCAGACATGATTCCTTGCACGCATCTCTGATGATGCCACTGCGTTATAAAACTCAGATACGACAATTACTAATGTCTTTTCAAAAGACATGTAATAATACTGATTCCCATGCAGTCTGGAAATCCCGCAACAAATGCTGACGGGCAACTCATGATCGAGTTTGATAATCCTGCAACAAATGCTGACGGTTTTTTACGGGTAAATGCAAATGCTGTTATTGATATATCTACTTTTAACATTGAATATTTTTAAGCTGCAAATTTAGAATCGTGTCTCCAAAAAGATTACTACAGGCTTTGATTCTTCAGGAATTATTGCTATGAAGACAGCAACATCGTGTTTGAAAGACTGCATTTTGACCTTTATACATTTCTATCTAAAGAAGTCTGTGATGACGTTTAATCTTTAAAGCGCTTTAACACTGTCTCGAAACTATATTTTTGAATTAACAAAAATCTATAATTAAGTATTTTATCTTTTTATTTCAAAGGATGATAAGAGATAATTTATAGGTGTAAAATTATCTTCGACAGAACATTGAAAATCTTCAAAGCAAATTAAATAACGAGGGGCACTTTTCTTTCTCGACGCCAGTTTCAATATATTTCTCGTTACAATATACTTCCATTACAGTGTACTTCCTTTACAGTGTACTGTCGTTACAGTATACTTCCGTTACAGTGTACTTCCTTTACAGTGTACTTCCGTTACAGTATAATACCGTTACAGTGTACTTCCTTTACAGTGTACTGTTGTTACAGTATACTACCGTTACAGTGTACTTCCTTTACAGTGTACTGTCGTTACAGTATACTACTGTTACAGAGTACTTCCTTTCCAGTGTATTGTCGTTACAGTATACTTCCGTTACAGTGTACTACCTTAACAGTGTACTGTCGTTACAGTATACTTCCATTACAGTATACTTTCGTAACAGTGTACTTCGGTTACAGGGTACTTTTTTACAGTGTACTGTCGTTACAGTATACTTCCGTTACAGTGTACTTCCTTTACAGTATACTTCCGTTACAGTGTACTTACTTTACAGTGTACTTCCGTAACAGTGTACTGTCGTTACACTATACTTCCGTTACAGTGTACTTCCTTTACAGTATACTTCCGTTACAGTGTACTTCCTTTACAATATACTTCCGTTACAGTGTACTTTTGTACAGTGTACTGTCATTACAGTGTACTTCCTTTACAGTGTACTGTCGTTACGGTATACTTCCATTACAGGATACTTCCTTTACAGTGTACTGTCGTTACAGTATACTTCCGGTACAGTATACTTCCGTTACAGTGTACTTCCGTTACAGTGTACTTCCTTTACAGTGTACTTACGTTACAGTGTACTGTCGTTACAGTATACTTTCCGTTACAGTGTAACTTCCGTTACAGTGTACTTTACAGTGTACTGTCATAAAAGTATACTTTCCGTTACAGTGTACTTCCTTTACAGTGTACTAACTTTACAGTGTACTGTCGTTACAGTATACTTTCTGTTACAGTGTAACTTCCGTCACAGTGTACTTCCTTTACAGTGTACTTACTTTACAGTGTACTGTCGTTACAGTATACTTTCCGTTACAGTGTAACTTCCGATACAGTGTACTTTACAGTGTACTTACTTTACAGTGTACTTCCGTTACAGTATACTTCAGTCACTAGCTACTAAGATAATAGATGCTTGTGATCAAAAGTCTCTTCATATTGAGAGTCGTTTTACATGATTAACATTCTTTCCTTTCAACA
The DNA here is from genome assembly GCA_012932295.1 of Cyclina sinensis. NCBI lineage: Eukaryota > Metazoa > Mollusca > Bivalvia > Venerida > Veneridae > Cyclina > Cyclina sinensis. The sequence goes on from JAAONU010000002.1 coordinate 38,339,731, forward strand.
CTAGTCGAGACATTCTTGGGCCATTGTTCCTCGAAGCCGGATAAATGTAAGTTGTAAGACTTGTTTCCCAGTAAATGTAAAATAAATAGTTTTAAACTAATTATTCACAACACCTTTCACTTATTATAATATAAATCATATGCTTAAATCTGGCGATGAATACACGACAAGGTCGGGGCAGGGTTTGCTTAGAAGTTATCCACAAAGGCATACCATAAATAGACCGACCTTTATCTTTTCAAAAAATTTTCTAAATTTATGCGTGGATATCATAACTGGTCATTACAAAAAAGTAGCCGAGAAAAAAAAAACAGAATTTAAATAATCATTTGAATTTTCTAAATAAAGTGACTGAGAGGTGTAAGGTATTAATGATAATTACATACGAACTATTTTCCTCGACAAAGTCCGAAGGTATTTGTTTTATCTGTTGTAGTACGTCTATTACGTAACTAATGTTAAGAATTAAACCTACTGGGTGTGCATTTTGTCTCTAACCTACCTTTATTTGTTTTTGTGATCTACGTCCTCCAACTCCACTTAGTTTTTGTGATCTTCGTCCTCAAACTCTACTTCTCCATGGAGACATTTCACCAACAACAAAATGTCCCAGTGAAATGGAGGAATGTCAAAATGTTTTATGCTTAACTTCATAAATGTGCGGTGTATTCTTTCTGTTATTATTTCAAGTTAATTTTACAAATTTGTCATGCATTGAAGTCACTAATATAAAGACTTTACATCAGTTTTCCGATAATGTATTACAAGCTACAACTATGTCCATAATCTCTGATCTAAAAGCTGTATAAATATGAATATTTTGCGACATAATCTTCACCAATGTAGTTGTAACGGTCGCCTCCACGCAAGCTACGATGTGTAACCTCCGACCACTGTATAAGGGAATCGATTCTTCGACTCTGGGGCCTAGCTCTTTGGTTTTCTCAATCTACTCGTGACCCAGCCGGCATGGGTTCGAATCCCACATAAAAGTGCTTTTTCTGTAGAGAACGGAAGTTTATAAGATAAGGGTTCGTCAGCGATTCCAGCGCCTGGACTGACCATTCGTCATAGAATGACCCTTGTCATCATAAATCATGACTTTCAGAAGACGCGTCTGCACGCCTGCTTTGATCTGTGTATTTTTCTTATAACTGACAACTGCGTATGAGAATCTATTCCTTGGCTGAAGTCTTCTAGAGCATCAGGTTTTCACAGTTCTCATAACACAGCGGGCATGAGTTCGAAACCTCACTGTAGGATGGTCTCTTTCAGTGCATTTCATCTTTCTGGAAGTTCACGAAGTTCGTGAGATAGTCAAGAAAAATAACTTCATGACGTTTCTTATTCAAATCAGGGTCTTTCAAATTGAAAAGACCCTGTTCAAATTAAATGGCAGATTTGTCAATGCCATTTTTGATTTCAGGTGCGTCGAACACAGAGACTATTTTCATGATAATTAAATTAACTTACTATGGACATATCAAAAAGTTTATATGCAAAACAATAAAATGCTACATTTTGTAAATGCTTGCCCTGTTGCCGCTTGGTAACTTTTCGCTTCTCTACCTCTGGTTTCCGGTTATATCGAAACCGGAAACGGAAAGTAGACAACTAGGCGGAAATGACCTACATCACATGATCGATCATCAGACAGATCAATCAAAATGGTAAATATTTATACTTTAGTTTTATGTTAAAGCGACAACAATTTTTGAGTTAAATTTCACAGCCAGATGCAATTTTAGAACAAAGAATTTCTTCAGGCATTGTAAAAGAAAAATGTTAAACGTTATTCAAATAAAAGCCTGCATGTCTTCGCAAATTTAATGCAGGATATATGGGTGGGGTAGGTCTTAAATGACGGTCCTTTCATAATGCTACTTAAATTGATTTAAATCTTATATGTCAGATTTAAAATATCAGCACAGTCTTTAAGAAGTTCCTTTGTGTTTGCAAAAGAACCATATCCTTTGGCACATTTGGCCATAACATAATTTTCAATGCTTACAAAGAAGATGTTCAAAGTTCTAGATGCCAAATGAGTACATCTCATTAAACACTTGGTTTATTCAGATCCATACTGGTACATCTAAATTTTACGGCGTGTAAATTTATGAAATAAGCGAAGCATCATTTCCACACAATCATCTTTAGTTATGGTACTATTAAGGTACAGTTTCCAGTACTAACAGTCACACACAGCAAATTAAAACACTTATTTACACTTCTTCACTGTTTGATATTGTCCAGCGTAAGATGATTTGTGTATACATGGTATGTATGTGTGTTGAATTGCTTAGATGCGATCATGCCATCTTCTACATTTGTAAATTCAGATTATTGTTGTTTGTAAGGGCACTGGCAAATTGCTAGGTTAGTTCATTTTTGTCTTTTATATCTTGTGTCAGGCGCTTTCATTACACTGTGCCAACATAATTATAGTCCAACTAATCAAACCTGTTGAAGAGACATCGCGAAAATTTTTGATAGGGAATGTCTTTTTCCAAGTCCAACCACAAGTTGTATTTTTATGCATGAAAAATGCCCAATTAAAAGTGTTGTGAGCAAACACTAGCATACTTTGGGGGAAATGTGCAGCAGTTACTTTTAGAGAAACAATTTTTACACAAGTTTCCAAAATATAATTTTTCAATGAACAATTTAAGGTATTAAAACTGAGTTACATTTCAATCACAAGGCTAATAACCTATACAGTCAGCCATTTCCAAATGGCCGGAATTAGGTAAACAGTGTTTAGGTAAACATTAGCTACAATTCCAGGTATCTATTGTTTGTTGGGTATATTCAATTAACTCTTTTAAATAAATCAAGAGCCATGCATTAGAAAGCAAAATTTCCATTTCGTAGAAGTGAACTTGATCATTAATGGTAAGACACAGTGACTTCATAACAGTTTTTATAGCAGTTATTACACAGATATTTAACATACCAGGTAAGGAATAGTAAGTTAACATATTAGTATCAAATGTCATTTTTGTCTTAAAGTCATTTTGAGTTCAGGATTTTTGTCTGTTTCAGACATCAGATATCGTAATTGCTGATTGAGGCTGAAATTGGAAGGTTTAGGGTTTCTCAGAAGTTAAATAGGATAAGTAACAGGGTTGCCCACTCCTTCTCGGAGTCAGGGTCAGTGACCCCACAATCAAAATGTTCAGGGGTCAGCATGGGAATTTTGGGGGTCAACCCAGATGTTCAAGATTCATTATCACTGAAAGTACTCTTTTCAAAATTGGCAATACAAACATCCACAAAGCCACTAGCTTCCTCCATTTAATATCTCAAGGAGAGCATTCATTCACTGATCATTACATGAATGTTTTTTCCACTGGAAAAAAATACTGAAACAAGCTCTTTTGAGCCATCACGGTTTTTACACAGAAATCAGTGTCCAAACATCATAATTCATTTCACAAGAATTCACTTTGTAATCCTTAATGAACAACTTCGAAAATGTTTTTGGGTCTGGTTATACCTTATTTTAAATCTCCAAGTAACAAAAGACCCGATTACAGCAACAATTATTAAATTTACCATTTTCAGCAAATTTTCTTTTTTAACATACCGGCCATTGTTTTCATTTTTCATGACTCAAAGCAGAAGCTTCGGTGCACATTTTTAATGCCTGTGCATTTTTCACACCCTTGTTGCAACTTGATGTGAGGTGCAAGTGTCATCTAAATTATCTCGGTCAATCATTTAATCAGTCCTTTTATCAACCACTGCGAGCCAGTATTTTGAAACAACATGTTTACAACAAAGGAAATCAGCCTAATCGAGCAATCACACCGCCTACCTGTTCTTCAAGTACTGCATGATCAATTAGCAATGTCGAGTTTTTAGTTCTCAAAGCAGTTTTCATTAGCGGGAAGCAATGATCTACCTATTCTCCCAACTATGATTGACACTTTGAGCCAAACTCTTGCATCAAAATGACCTGCAATCACAAATTTTGTTCACTGCTTTTTCTGTCTTGATTTTTGAATTTCTACATGTACATGAGTTTCATGAGAAGACTTTTTTTCTGAAGGCTATATTAGGAAAAAAATACTTAGCTAAATCATTAAATTTAAGTTAAAGAAGTTGAAATGAAATAATCAACAAGATAGATTAGTCTAGAGCTTGTAAGTTAGTTAATTTCTTAAATAGTTATCCCCTGTTTGCACGACCTCACTGGAAATTCTTAATTTTTTAGGCAGGAGGAATGGACAGAGCTCGTGCACTCCCTAAGATTAGGGATGCAGAAAAAGAATCTGTGTTTGGTTTTGTGTATGCAGTATCAGGACCTGGTAAGAAACTGAATTATTTTCTTTGGTTTTTCATAAATACTATGTGTGTTGATTCTGTTCTTGACATTCATAATAGAATATAAATATTATAGTTAAAGAAAAGTTTTTAAATAATCTTTTAGGGACAAGGTATATGACAGAAGATTCTTGTTAAAGTTTGCAAATGTCAAAGTGACCCAAGCTTTGAAAATAATAATACCAGTTTGAACAAGGCGTAAATGCCTCAACATTAACTGAAAGAGCACAGCTCCTTACACACAATATTGATAGTTTAGCAAACTTTTCCAATATAAAGAAATTCTGAGTATTCTGAACCACTGAAACTGTCAGTGCTGTCATACATTTTGACAAAGTATTATAACTGACTGTTGCTAAAAAGGTAATTTCTGATTGACAGTGGTAACTGCACAGAATATGTCAGGGTCTGCTATGTACGAATTGGTGCGTGTAGGCCATACAGAACTGGTTGGAGAAATTATCCGTTTGGAGGGTGACATGGCAACCATTCAGGTCTATGAAGATACCTGTATCCTTTTTGTTATCAGCATTTTAGAGACAGAACTTGACTTGATTATTATGATTTTTGAAATAATGCTTAAATGTGTTGTAATATGCCCAAGTCTGACCTCAAACATATTACAATAGAAGTTTGAATGCTGAGTTCATTGGCAAGTTATTTCTTCATTTTCTTTAAAAAATTTTGAGTTTGTGACACAGGCTTTTTTCAGAAGCCTCTTGTGCAAAAAATAAGAGGGACAAGTTAAACTACTTTACTTTATATTTAATGGCTGAAGGGAGATAACTTTTGTTCTTAAATCATGGATACTTCTAAGAGTATTTCACCTTGACTCTTGAAATAGCTGGTGTAACAGTAGGAGATCCAGTGTTACGGACAGGAAAACCTCTGTCCGTTGAGCTAGGACCTGGAATAATGGGCAGTATCTTTGATGGTAGGTATCTGTATGTAGAATATGAATTGATTAATAACGTGGTCCCTGTTAAACCTTGCTGGAAGTAGATAACATATTCAATTACTAGTACATGTTATGATGTAGAATATTGGTATGACAAAATCACACCTCATGCATCAGACCTATGCATTCTCAGTAAAGAGAGAAAGTGATGATAATCCGCACTCCAACAACTAGTTATGTTACAAGGGTGACAACTTGCATTTGCCAAGCCAGATGTTATTATAGAAGTCTACTAAAGGTATCCAGATAATTAAAATCTCCTGAAAACTAGACTCTAGGAGGTAAAGCATTATAAGTTCCACATAAAGGATGTCTATAGATATGAAAGCTATTAACTTTGTTAGCTATGCTGCAGTAGACCAACTTCTATTACTAAGGATCCAGTGAAAAAAAATCAGCTTTTTATTTTTTTTTTTGTATTTCAATATTTGTTATAATACAAAAAATTAAGTAGCCAAAACTTATCAGCATTGATTTTGAAGGTATTCAGAGACCCCTAGAAGATATATGCTCCCTTACACAGAGTATTTACATACCCAGAGGAATAAACACGCCCGCATTAGATCGGTCTAAACAATGGGAGTTTGAACCCTTTGGATCAATAAGGGTATATTAAGTGATAGATGACTTGCCTCCCTTGTACAGATATAAAGAACCCAGTTATGAAATTTGTACAAAGGGGACATATTAGATTGGTGTTGTTGGCACCTGCATATACATTCTGTGTTGTTTGATATACTCCATTGTCAGTTTCATTTGACATTCTTCTGTTAGTTACTTTGTAGATATATGTTTAATTTGAAAGCCTTCTTGTGTTGTGCTAAAAGTTCTAATTACTGTAAAAGATTAGTTTCATTATTGTGTCACATGTTGTGAAAGAGATGTGAAACATGCTGACATTTTTGGATTTAAAAGGGACATACTTTAAAATTGGCCTGAGATATTACTATACATGTATTTTATTGGCCCATTTTATATGAAAAATAATTGATAATGTGAAAAAGAAGACATGTAAATTTTTTCCGTTGGGCATTAATTTTAGACACTAAGAAAGTTCTGATTAGTTTTGTCATGAATGAAATCCACCCAAAGCTTAAACAACAACATCTCTCTTCATATAAATGTATACCTGTCAGATGTACTTAAAAACTTTTTAACAGCTGGCAATGATTCACATCTTTCACATTCTTAGAACTTTGAAGGAAAGAAATGCTCTAGATTTTATGATATTTCCCCGTAATTTATTGTTTCAGTATGCCAAACCCCTTGTAAATTCAGTTGAACCATTACTGAAGAAATGATTTTCAAGACTGTACTTGATGTACCTTCTTGTTCTGTTTTCTGACATGTTTCCTCCAGTGCAAATCATGAGCATGTTTTATTCTTCATTTGCACTACAAGATATATAAAGAAAGAATTATTGAAAGACTTCAAACATTCGAAGCTATCCATGGCAATAATGTGTCTATTTAGGTATTCAGCGTCCTCTAGAAGACATTAGTAACCTGACAGAAAGTATCTACATCCCTAAAGGTATAAACACTCCTGCCCTTGATAGATCTAAAAAGTGGGAATTTGAGCCCTTCGGAAATATTCGGGTAAGGAACCATGTAAATTTTTTAATCTCCTTTTATGCAGTTGCTTAAACAGTGTCTGTTATACATAATTGCGTTTTTAATGTTTAAGTGGTTAAAATATTGGTGTAAAAGATTTGATAGCTACAAGTTTATCTGAACTTCCCCTATGATCATGGCACTCCGATTGACATGGACTATTGTTTTTATTCACTGTAATTGATAGTATAATGAAGCATTCTTTTAGGTAGGGTTTGAGATAGATGCATTGTCTTTAATTTTTATTTTTGTATTTGTGCATGCTTTTGTGATGTGTTCAGTAGAAAGTGTAGATATATTGTCAGTGAAATGAACAGTTTTGTTAAATGAAAAAAAAAATTCAGTTGGTAGATTTACATTAAAAAGTTTTAAATTAGTTTTAGTTTTTAACATATCTTAAAGATAAACAGTAAGTTTAAATGCAACTCATTTGATGTAACATGTAGATTATTCTGAGATCATGTTGAATTTTTTACAGCATTTTGGTTAAAAAGATAGTTTTGATATAGTTTTCTACTGTTGAAATCTTTTAAATGTCCTTGTATAAAAAATATTTTGCTACTTTGCTGTATACAGGTTGGAAGCCATGTTACAGGAGGTGATATATATGGGGTCGTATATGAAAATATTCTGGTCAAACACAAGCTGATGGTACCACCTAGGGCTCGTGGAACAGTTACATACATTGCTGATCCTGGAACTTATGATATAAATGTATGTTGTTAATGGCTTTTTTCTATCCTTCTCGTGATAGGATTTTGACAAAATCAGGCATCTACTGAGCAAAGATAGATTTTATAGGCTGGGTAGTTAGTTGGTTGCCTTTCACTATTGTTAAATTCTAACAATATACTTAATTTATGGCAGGCAAAAAAAGTCCAGACCTTTTGTAAAAGACAAAAATATCTGTTGTTATAGTGTATTGATAATATTGAGAATTAGATTACTGCCATCTTATTATGTGAATGTAACAATATAATACAAAATGCTCAGAGAGTATATTTGGGTTCATACACAAAAGAAAATTAATTTTGCACAGTTAAAATTGTACAGTGGAGGCAGTGTTAATGTGTGCTTTTTTATGCTTCTAGGATGTGATACTAGAGACAGAATTTGATGGTCAGAAATCAAAGTTTACCATGTTACAAGTATGGCCTGTACGTCAGATGAGACCAACAGCTGACAAACTTGCCGGGAACCATCCCCTGCTCACTGGACAGAGAGTGTTAGATGCCCTCTTCCCGTAAGTGTTGGATAATTTATGAAGATTTATTTGAGAATTACACACTTAAGGTAAGCCTGTTTCATTGATGGTCATTTTTAAAGGAGACTCAAATATTTTATTGAAGTAAATATAAAAAGTTTCAGACTGAATTTCTAGCTATATAGCTGCTGAGAATCTGTTTCTTTTACAGAATGTATATATGTTTTGTCTTTGCTATCATGATAAATGCTGTTTTTTTCTGAAATTCTTTGTGCTTATGTGTAAGATTTTCTAGTTTGATTTTACCTCATAGTGAAGTCATAGCAACCGAGCAAAAAAATTTAAAGCATCAGTTTTGTTACACATTTACTATAAACCTTTGTTTTGAGCACATCAAGTAGTAATTTAAACAGGTTCATCATTTATTTGAATGCATAGTTATTAATCATAATATTCATAGTAAGTCACATATGATTATGATGATATCCAAAGAAGATATGTTATCTGTACAGGTGTGTGCAAGGTGGAACTACAGCTATCCCAGGAGCATTTGGTTGTGGTAAGACTGTGATCTCCCAGTCACTCTCCAAGTACTCTAACAGTGATGTGATCATATATGTTGGCTGTGGTGAGAGAGGAAATGAAATGTCTGAAGTGTTGAGGGATTTCCCTGAGGTAAAATAAAATCAGTTAAGGTCTAAACACACTCATAATGGTAAAATAAAATTTCATTGTACTGTGAAACCATGTAACACTCTGAAAGATGCAGCTTTACCAAAAATAAGCTGGTTTGTTGAAAATTTGAAGAATCATTATTTGTACTGAGAGTAACTTCTTATAATGATAAAGTAATCTGAGAATGAAGTTTTTATGCTTCAGTATGAAAAATATAAAGGGTCACTAAAGATGTATATTACAACTTTACAAAGTCAGTATTTACATCTTTAGTGTAATAAAAGCTGCTTTCTGTGAGTAGCTATGGTCATCATTATACATAATAACATATAGGAAAAATACCAGAAGTTGAATGTTGTAATCAGACTATATTGGATTACTAGACCACTATGCAAGACATGATAGTCATTTGTAACAATGTTGTAATTTAAGAGCTCAGCCATGATAAGTCATGTTGTCTTTATCCAAGAGGTAGCGATTTTTATTCACGTTCAAATCCAAGAGCTTGGCCATTATAAAGTCCTGTTGTGTTTATCCAAAAGCTTATCCTTAATGTCATATAGCTGTGGTGCAAGAGCTCATCCAACTTAAGTCTTGTTGCAGCCCAAGAGCTGAGCTGTTACAGGTCATGGTGCTTAATCCAAGAGCTCTCCATGTTGTAATCTGAAGGTTCATTCATTACAAGTCATAAGATAATGAAAGAGTTTAGCCATTATAAGTCAAGTTTTAATCCAGAGGTGCTGTAAGTAATGCTTTTAATTTTACAGCTGACTATGGAGGTAGAAGGTAAACCTGAGAGTATTATGAAGAGAACAGCCCTGGTAGCCAACACATCCAACATGCCTGTAGCTGCTAGAGAAGCCTCTATCTACACAGGTACATGGGAAGTTTTGTCTGTTAGAAAGACTTAAGGTTTTAGGGTGGTTGATGTAAAAACTACAGTTATTTTGGTTGTTTTAATATCAGATACTATGACAGGAGTATAAATTTTGAACACTCTGGTCAAACTTACACCTGAATGATTTCAAAACACCACTGTTAAAACAAAGTCCAGAAAAGGCTCAGCTTATTGAAAGGATTTCACTCATATTTGCACTGTACAAAAAAAATGTAAATATATGCTGTTTCAGCCTACATTCTGAGATGGAACTTCTTAAAACTATAATGACAAGAAAACACTTCTGACTTTTTAACTTGAAATGAAATACTTGCACATTGTTGACATGTTTCTTATACAAAGGTCATGTCTTTTACAAGCATTGACAAATCAGTTGTTCAAAATTTGTATTTTGTTCTTGTGCAGGAATCACTTTGTCAGAATATTTCCGAGACATGGGTTACAATGTATCCATGATGGCAGACTCAACATCCAGATGGGCAGAGGCTTTGAGAGAAATCTCAGGTCGTCTCGCTGAAATGCCTGCTGATTCTGGTTACCCAGCTTACCTTGGTGCAAGATTGGCCTCATTCTACGAGAGAGCAGGTCGTGTAAAATGTCTTGGTAACCCAGCACGTGAAGGCAGTGTTAGTATTGTTGGAGCGTAAGTATTTTTTCTATTCCTGATGAAAGTGTTACATGTAAGATGTCTGTCAGTACTTCCTCCTGGGGTGTGGTGATGAATATTCTGTCTGTATTCACATTTCAGGCTGTTTCATGTTATACTTATACATAAAATTGTTTGGTATTTCAGCCTTCTAAAATGTTCTTATCAATACAGACAACCTTCTTTTAATAGCTTTAAGTCTTATTAAGAACATTGTTGTTGAAATTTTATTCCTCTTAACGCTAATTGGATAATATCTGATACAACATGAAAACAATTAACAGATAGGCACTTGTAAATGAAGACTTACTTGTTTTCTAGTGTATCGCCCCCTGGTGGAGATTTCTCAGATCCTGTGACAGCTGCCACACTAGGTATTGTACAGGTGTTCTGGGGTCTTGACAAGAAGTTGGCACAGAGAAAACATTTCCCTTCCATCAACTGGCTCATTAGTTACAGTAACTATATGAGAGCTCTCGATGAATTCTACGACAAAAACTTCAATGAATTCGTACCCCTTAGAACAAAGGTTAGTTTTTCTAAAACTAAAAGCTTTTAATTTTTGCAGAAGCTTTCTTTTTTTACCATGATAGTAACAATTATTCATTTTGTCTGAATGCACAGTAGAACATGTAGAAATCTGAAAGTTAAAAATTAGTGAACAAGCTTTTGTGAAATATTTCTGCTACAAATTTTGTGTAGTTCTTAGAATCACAGTTACAGATTGTTACATTAATGGTGACATTACATTCAGTACCGTTCAGACAAAGCCACAATGACTGAATGATTAAATAAGAAATAAATCTCAGCAATATACAGACTATATAAAAGGTCGCTGTTGAATTTGTAAATTGCATCAGTTTTCTTCATAAAGGTATGTCTCTAATCAGTGACATATCTAGTATCTGGTATCTAACAGTTAATTCAGTTTTTTTCATTGTTTTCAGACACGTGAAATCTTACAGGAAGAGGAGGATCTGTCAGAAATTGTGCAGCTTGTCGGAAAGGTACACATTAACGATAATGATATATGGAAGAAAGTGTTGAATTTATATCGGGAAGATAATTAAAGGATATTTTTTCTCCAGATTACCTGTGCTGGTATTTCTTATTTCATGATGAATAACACTGCTACCTGCCTGTTTGGGCAAATATTACATAATTAAATATGATTTTATTTCAAGATTGAACCTAACTGTTAAACAGATATTCAAGTCATTGAGGGTAGGGAGAGAGTGAGAGTAGTTCTTGTATTTTTCTGGAATTATTGTTAGGTTATCTCCCTTACCCTTCCATATTAAATGCTTTAAAAGTGCATTTGATGGATCAAAAACAGAAACCAAATATTTAAGTTTCATCATTATGTAAATGTGCTTTAGTGTTCATTTTATGTGCAGTATCATATAGAGTAACAAAGGCCTTCTCATTTTAACTTTTATTTTCAGGGTTCTCTTGCAGAATCAGACAAAATTATTCTAGAAGTTGCCAAACTGATTAAAGATGATTTCTTGCAACAGAATGGGTACACACCATATGACAGGTATGAAACAAATTTTAGTTCATCAGTTTTGGGTATCCTACTCAGTCAGAACACAGAAAGTGCCCTGGTTATGATGATACAGCCTGTGAAGCCATTAAGTCAGATTGTACAAGTTCAGTCAGATTGTTTGATTGTCACTTGATAATAATGAACTGGTAAAATCTAGATCCAGCATAGTTAATGAGGTTATTTGGATGTATGTAAATGTATGTCAATTTAGGTAACCTCTTCCAGTTCTTTTGTATAACTATCACACCTTTTGGAAGCTTTTGCTTGTATGAGCTTAATTAAAATATTGCTAAAAATAGGTAAGAAATACACAGGGTGTGCATGAATAGTGAAATTGATCTTGAGGCAAATATCTTGGTTACCACCATCATTTGTTAAAATACTTTTATGACAGCTTTTACTATTTTAAGTGGCAGAATTTGTAAACTGTATTTCAAATAGAGTTAGCTAAGTTTTAATTGTTTTCATATTTTGCAGATTTTGTCCATTTTACAAAACAGTTGGAATGTTGAAGAACATGATATCCTTTTACGACATGGCAAGACATGCTGTTGAAAGTACAGCACAGAGCGAGAACAAAATTACCTGGGCAATTATTAGAGATCAAATGGGTGATATCTTGTACAAACTTAGCAGTATGAAATTTAAGGTAAGATTACAGCAGAACTTTTGAAAGAAAATGACTTTGTATTTTATTCCCATGTAACTGTCATTAGATAGGACAGGTTATCAGTTAGAAAAACCTGAATATTTATTGTATTATTAATGTGACAAGAATCATAAAATAAATCATCAGAATGTTTCCAGTTTGTCAAAATACAAACATGGGAAAATTAAGTTTCATCAAAATTGGTTTAAATAAATCTTTTTGACATGATTGACAAATATGGTTTGATAATGAGTTTTGAACTATGTAAGCATTCAAACAAAAGAATGTACTGATTTGAACAATGGAAATTACAAAGGGCAGTTTGGAACATTGTAAATTACACGGAGGCAATGAACCTGTTTTAAACAAGACAGATAACAAAGAGGCAATGTACTGTTTTAATCAGGGCAGATCACAAAGAGGCAACGTATTGTTTTAATCAGGGCAGATCACAAAGAGGCATTACAGGTTTGAAGAATGCAAATTACAAGGAGATAGTGTACTAGTTTTACAAAACTCTGATTGTTGGGTTTTGAAATTGTTTTTATTATGGTTGTTTGTTGAAAATTAATTTTGAACTTTTTTGCATTTTCATTATAGGATCCAGTGAAAGATGGTGAGAAGAAAATAAGACAAGATTTTGATGAACTATATGAAGAGATGCAGACAGCTTTCAGAAATCTAGAGGATTAACAAATAAGGACCAATTAGAACAATATATAGCAGTGTTCATGCATTCATTTAGGGTCATTGTTGAAATTTTCCAAGACTAATATGCTGTTAATTTGAATGCTGTTGTGGGCAAGCAAAGCCAGGAGCAAAAAATTATGTGTTAGTTTTATATTTAGAAGACACAGCTCTTGTCAACAGTCTTAAAAGATTTGATGTGTCATATTTAATTAGGAAGCTCATAACTACAGCAGACTTCAGTAAATGTTCTTTGAGTTACTGATTCCTAGGTTTGAGGTACAGTAAATAGTTAAATAGCTCATTATTTCTGGAACATAAAGGGAAAATGACCATTCAATGTTTTCATTCTATTGAAATCCAGCTGACATTTTATTGATAATGTTATGAAATGCATTTTTCATGCAAAATGGTTTTAAAAGGAAGATAGTAAGAATAAGAAATTAACAAATGGAGCATTAGGTTCCTGACAAATTTTCTCCTGTATCTGCAGTTAGGGAGAAGTCATTGGGAAATATTGGGGCAATTACTATTTTTTTAATCTTATAAAATTTTGGGGTGAACCCTCCCCCCCCCCCCCCCCCCCCCCCCCCCCCCCCCCCCCCCCCCCCCCCCCCCCCACCACCATCTTGGCTAAACCCTTACTGAAAATCTTCAGTTAAGATGATTTCATTTTTTTTCCTCGGTCACATAAACTGATTTACAAACATTCCTGAAATGCAAAAGATAGATAGTGCTAGATACTTTATCACTTTTAGTGCAAACCTATTTAAAGGTGTTCATTTTTCATATTCTATTCTCATTAAGTCATGTTTCAATGCTTTTTGGTCAAGTTTGTAAATGTAAGTTAGAGTGGTTTTATATATATACTTAATATGTGCAGAAAAAACAGTGTTTTGAATGTGCTTGACAATTTTGTATCCTATTACTCTGTTCTCAGAGTTTGTACAGGGAGAATTAAATCTGACATGTAGATGAAACTTTTTATACTAATATATTGCTAGGTAGTTGTAATACTTTTGTGAAAGTTGTCATCATGGACCTTCTGATCACTTGTCTATCAAAGTCCAAAATATTGTGGTTAAAATGATGATGATTCCCAAAATAGTCATTTAGATTTGAGGTAGAAAAATTACATGGACAGTTTTATTCCGAAGAAGTTGCCATATTGAGAGAAATTAATTAAAAAGCAGGTTTGTTTTGTATTCACCAGTTATTAATCAGAGAACAAAGATGTGGAAAATTGTATCAGGGGTAATGGGAAATATTTTAGTGATGTAAGAAGTGTATGTTTGAAATGAGAAGATTCTAGTCATGTCGATTTTTATATTCAGGTTTATAAGCATTTATAGTTCTCTTCAGATAAGATGGTTGTCATGATGAAAAATAATCTGATTATCTGTATGTACAAGCTGTAAGACTGAATTTATGTTGTAGAAGTTTCTTGTCTCAAAAAGCAATTTGGTGAAATATTTTTATACATGTATGTTTGTGCACATAAAATTTGATTTTTCTGAAATATGGTAATTTTAATATATATTATTAACATTATTAGTCAAAATAAGAATAAAATATTGTTATGACATATTAAACTGCATTAAATTTTGTTTGAAAGTTTAAGAAGTATTACTTTTTTGATAAGTAAAAATTTCTTTTAAAGATCCAGATTTGAGGCAAGTTTCATTTATTATTCAGTGAAGTAGTTTTTCGACAATATCACCTATGTGATCTTTACCAAACCATGATGATAATCAATATTTATGTTGAAATATAAATGAATGTAAACTAGTATTTTACCTGTGATAATAATGACTATTATTCCCCACCAACATTTAAGTGGGTTTATAGGTGTAACCATTTGGTTAGACAAGTCTCACTGTCTTAGCAATAGTTTCTGAATTTGTTCTGGCACAAAAATATTTCTACATTTTAACATGAAGTGATATGGAGTTTCCTGCACACAGGCTATATTCACCTAGGAGTATTTTTATGCCATTATTTGTGCTGTAAGTATTGTAGAATTGCGACCCTAAGCTTGCACGTGTACTGTGTGTCTTCAGTGATTGTCTACTTATGTTTGCTTTTAAAAAAACACAAAGAAGTGTGGCTGTTCTTTTTTATGTCATGATGAATATAAGTTTATGTGATAATAAATATTTAGATGTGCAGCAATGTAATATAGATTAGTCCTCAGGACTGTATTAACACTTTACATGTTTTCAAATAAAAATAGTCTCCATGTTTAGATCTCTCTTTATTTTGACTTAGGTAATTATTTTTGTAGAAATACTTATAGCAGGATCTTGTGTAATCTAGACGATACAGTGTCATGTTTGTTTGGCTTTTAAGGTTGATGGTTGCCGCATCTTTGACAGTTAATTGATGAATTACTGATATTTTGAATGGCGTGACAGAACAGCGTGACAGAACGGCCATTTTGTCTGCAGTCAAGTACATGGTTGCCATGTTATTTTGATTTGATGCAAGGTTATATGGTACTTGAATGAGACTAGTACAAAAAGCTTCTGTTACAATGTTAACTTTGTTCTTCTTTTACCATCAACAGATATTTAAAAAGTAAAAAGGAAAGAAAACAAAGGTGTGAAAAACACAAATCATGAAAACATTATTGTTTTACACTTTCAGTTTCTTGCATATCATATACAGTGATGTAGATTTGATAGTCAGTTACCATGACAACTGTTTGTAATTTCATTATTTATTAGATTGAGAAATGCTTAGCCATATAAATGTATGTTTGTTTTGAATGTGTTCAATATTGATTAAGATTTAATTAGGGATGTTTTTGTTGTCTTCCTACAAAAGAACATGGAGCAGTTGCGTTGATAATTTCTACATCTGTCTGTGTATATATATATTCAGAGCACATAACAAAGTAGTGATGAGGAGAAAAATAGCAACACATCTGGAGGGGTGAATGTGAATAAATTCTTAGTGCTATAAAATAAAGAAGCGGATACGTCTTTTTGTTTTCAGGTCTGCTATTCCTCCATTGAGAATTTTTAGAATGGCCTATAAAACGCTCTTTTATAAAATCGGGAATACCTTGTTGAGATGTCTACTACAAATTTAAACTTGATTCTGAATGATGCTTTATTCTAACACATATTTGTCAGAGCAACACTAGCACATTATCTTGTGGATCAGATTTTTGTCAGCTATAAAAAATCATAAAAATAAAATTAACATAAAACATTTACAAAAAATGCTTGTATAGAGTGTATTAGTGTGCTGGTGCAATTGTACAACAATTTAAGCTGAAGCAGAAATACATTACCTCTAAAAATGTGGAATTTCAGTGATAAGTACAAGTCATGTAGTTTTAGAGTGGAACTAGTGTTTCTGCATACGTGCACATTTAAGTGAATATGTCGGACAGTTTTTGAAAGATTGGAAATTTATTGTTGTCAGTTACAAGTTTCAATTGGAGTAACATTATTCAGTTATGCAAATATTGTTTTAAAATGATTGTTGTTTTGTCCATTGATTTTTGTGTGTTAGGAAATCCAAATGTGTAGACCCAGAATGACTCATTCACTAGATATATTTCGTACTCTTTATACTCGTTTATCAGAAGCTTCTCTTTAAAGTCTTAACTTTGTTCGGTTTCAGGATAGAGCTCTAATAAAAATATTTAAAATGATGAACAAGTAAATAGAACCCTATTGTAAATATTCAAGTGTTGACTTTCATTTAAAGAGTCCTAAAGAAAATAAATGCTTCAATTTAATTGTTTTGTATAAAATCCAAGTTTTATGGATTTTAAGATACCAGTCGCACATTCCAGTGTTTGTACTATATGTGTGTATAGGTGTATATGTGTATATAAATCTGCATTGTGTATCTGTACAGAATATAATATACAAGATATTAAAAACTTCCAAAAACAGAGAGAGATGTGTTTATATTTGTATACAGATCAAGATTTTGAAATGGCCTTGGAGAAAGTATTCTTGTATGCAATGTTATCAAGGAAATTCTTGTTCACCCTGAGTTTGATGACAGTTTAGAACTTTAAGTGGATGTTTTGACTTCCACTGGATGGATTTGTTGTATAACTCAAATATCTCGACTGAGAGAGCCAGATTGTACAAATGAAGAATTCATATCACCTTAAAAGAGTTATAAATCAGCTTGTATGAAATTGAATGATTAATAATGGTTAACATAGTATATTGCAAGAAACTGGTGTATCAGTTTATCTTGCCCCCTGGACAGCTTGCCCGGTGGGAGTGGGGGGAAGGGGTAAGCTGTCCTGTGACAGCTCAGCTGGTTTATCTTGTACTCTGTCTTATTCAAGGATAGGGGGGCAACTTATCCTAGCACCCCCCTCCCAAATAGTTATTCAATGATTGAGGGAGGGGTGTTACTTATCTCCGCTGGTTTATCTTGCCCCCCACCCTTCCCCAAGGGTTATTCAAAAGTGGGGGCAACTTATTAGCTCGACTATTAGAAGAATAAGGAGGGCTATAGTTCTTGCCCTGGCGTCAGCATTGGTTCAGGTTAAAGTTATTGGGCAAGGTATCATTATTCACCTAACCCTTGCAGGTATAGCCCTGAAACTTACAATACTAGTTTACCATCAAGAGCTTACTCTGCTAACAAGAGGAGGTAACTCTGTCAAGCATTTTGTGTGAATAATGGCCACTTTTCGACTTAGAAATTTGGTTAAAGTTTTTTGGCAAGGTTAGTACTAGTCACCTTTCCCTTGCAGATATAGCCCTGAAACATACAATACTAGTTTACCCTCAAGATCTTAGTCTAATCACAAGAGGAGGTAACTGTGTCCAGCATTATGTGTGATTTATGGCCCCTTTTGGACTTAGAAATTAGGTTAAAGTTTTTCAAGAAGGTAGCACTAGTCACCTTTCCCTTGCAGATATAGCCCTGAAACTCAGAATACTTGTTTACCATCAAGAGCTTAGTCTGCCCACAAGAGAGGGTTACTGTGTCCAGCATTATGTATGAATTATGGACCCTTTTTGACTTAGAAATTTGGTTAACGTTTTTCAAGAAGGTAGCACTAGTCACCTTTCCCTTGCAGATTAACTTATAACAGTTTTTTATCATCATGGCTTTAGATTACAACAAGAGGGGGTAACTTTGTCAAGGATTTTGTTTGAATTTTGAGTTTATAAGGTTTTATAACCCTTTAGAGTCAAGTACTGAGAATAGTCGAGCGCTGTCCTACGACAGCTCTTGTTTTTATACGGCCATTGAAAAACGGGTTGTATTATGGGAACTACAATGGCGGGAGGGCGGGCGGCATCCAGTTTTGTCCGGAGCATATCTTCAACGTGCATTGATGGATTTTAATGATACTTGGAACCAATGTTCACCATCATGGAGGTATTGTCGCGCTTAAGAACCAGGTCTCTAAGTCAAAGGTCAAGGTCACACTTAGAAGTCAGAAAAAAATGCTTGTCCGGAGCAAAACTTCTACATGCATTTAGGGATTTTAATATAACTTGGCATAAATGTTCACCATTGTGAGGCGGAGTGTTGCGTGCAGAATTCAGGTCCCTGTGGCCAAGGTCAAGGTCACACAGAGGTCAAAAAGTCAGATAAAAATATGAAAATATATGGACCATTTAGTCATCATGAATTGAGGGTTTCAAATTTTGGTCAAACCATTGATCAGGAGTGATAATAACATTCTTCGTCATTCATTTTAAAATACACTCTAAATTTTCATCTTCAGCTTCAAGAAATTTTTTTTATTCTTTATACATAGTGAATAACTATCCAGGGGCCATAACTTTGTGTTAAATGGTCCGACCGGGATATTCCAATGATATGCACATCTCCTTTTGGTAGTGATGGTTCCCATAAAGTTTCGTTGAAATCCAGTAAGAAGTTGCCGAGAAATAGCGCGGAAACGAATGTTACTCTGTATATATATACTGTATAACTAATCAAGGGTAATAACTCTGTGTTAAAAGGTCCGACCGGGACATTCCAATGATATGCACATCTCCTTTTGGTAGTGATGGTTCCAATAAAGTTTCGTTGAAATCCAGTAAGAAGTTGCCGAAAAATAGCGCGGAAACGAATGTTACTCTGCATATATACTGCATAACTTATCAAGGGTCATAACTCTGTGTTGAAAGGTTCAACCGGAACATGCCGTGGATATTCGCATCTCCTTTTGGTATTGAAAGTTCCCACAAGGTTTCATTGAAATCCAGCCAATAGTTGCCAAGAAATAGTGCGGAAGCGAAATTCGGACGGAAGAACGGACAACGCCAAAACAATACCCCCCTCCCAATTCCATTGGCGGGAGATAACAACTAGCTGGGATGAGTTGCCCCCGGCCTTGAATAACAAATAGAGTGTGGCGAGGTACAAGATAAGTTCCCCACTCTCTCCTTGAATAATTCATTTAGATGGTTGGGGGAGGTGCGGGGGGGGGGGGGTACAAGTGAAACCAGCTGGGAATGTTAGCAACCTGGATGTGATGCCCCCACCCTTGAATAACTCATGGAGGTGGCGGTGTACAAGATAAAACAGCTGGGATAAGTTGCCCCAACCCTTGAATAACTCATGGAGATGGCGGGGTACAAGATAAACCAGCTGGGATAAGTTGCCCCCACTCTTGAATAACTGATGGAGGTGGCGGGGTAGAAGATAAACCAACTGGGATAAGTTGTCCCCACTCTTGAATAACTCATAGAGGTGACAGGGTACAAGATAAACCAGCTGGGATAAGTTGCCCCAACCCTTGAATAACTCATGGAGATGGCAGGGTACAAGATAAACCAGCTGGGATATAAGTTGCCCCCACTCTTGAATAACTGATGGAGGTGGCGGGGTAGAAGATAAACCAACTGGGATAAGTTTCCCCACTCTTGAATAACTCATGGAGGTGACAGGGTACAAGATAAACCAGCTGGGATTAGTTGCCCCAACTCTTAATTTATTCATGGGTGTACTAGTAAAACCAGGTGTAATAAGTTGACCCTCTCCCAAATATTGCAGAAACTTGAATACTAGTAGCCACACATCTTTGTGCTTTAAGATAACCCAGCTGAGGATGTGTTGGCTCCTGGGGGGCAAGAAAAACGAGCGGGGATAAGCCACTCCTCTCCCCACCCTTAAAGAATTCAAGGACTGCGGTGCAAGATAAATCAGTCAGGGTAAGTTGCCTGCCAACCTACGTGTAGTTTACTGTAGACAAATTAATAGCAACACGAATATGTCCTTTAACATGGAGTTGTAAACTCATTTTCTATGAATCTGCCGAAAACAATGAATGTGCTGCCTCTAGAGGCAACATAACCAGGATGGGAGGCAATCTGTGCCGGAACAGCTTACCCCCCCCCCCCCCACCCCGAGGGCCAAGATATCCCAGGACAGCTTGACCCCCCTGGGGGTGGGCAAGCTGTCCTTGAGGCAAGTTATACTTGGACACCGGAATCTTCAACACGTCAGTTCGGATCTCGAACCACTTATACATTGCAGCATGTTAACTACAGGAAATTCCAGATATGGTGACTATGAACCTAACATTTTATTTACATGTAAACTGTCCGAGGATGAGATTTTATAAGCATGATAAGTGAGATCGAAACACTTTATTATTCCTATCTTAAAGACAATAAAATTGTACACACAGGTTACAATACCAGTGTTTCAAAATGACCCACTTGTTAAGTGGTTAACCTAACAGCATACTAGTAGTCAATCAGCCATTGTCCTTTCCTGTCTGTCAACAACACAAACTTAGTGAAACAGAAATTTAATAATAAAAATAATAGTAATAATAATAAACACGAAGAAGGCTCGTCATCACCATCAGCAGGTAAATTACTCCACGTGGTCTGTCTTTCCGTTGTCGTCTGGGTGCTGAAATCTTAGGCACACGCTATATATGTTGTCTATGTGAAAATTTAACTGAATAAATCCGATCAGATAATGAAATTACAGGACAGTGTTAAGCTTAACCTGCAGCAAATTGTTACCAATCTGTATGTTGTTTCTTTTCTTGCGAACATTTTTTCTTTCTTTATTTTTCTTCATTTCTAGAGCCAAAACAAGAAAGGCAATTGTGTTGTTGCTCACCGTATTTTCATTGCACACTATAACATAATGTTGTTGTTTGTTTACAATGGTTATACGCTCATAAATAGGTTCTTTGGCCACAGGTTAAGATTTTAACTATGCCATAAGATATTAATGTGTTTGAAAAAAGCGGTTATCACTTTCAAACATTAGTGAAACGAGTGTTTTGTTCAATGAATGTTCTGATTTATCTTACTCGAGCGTTGAGTTTGGTTGTATAACCTTCCACCTCCTCTTATATAAGCGCGCTGTACCAATTACTAACAAACTCAAGATAAGCCTGACGAACCAGTTATGGGTATAAATACATAAAACGTGCACCACAACGTGAGTTTATGAACAGTGTTTATTTATTCTTCAGTTGATGGTAAATATTTACAACAAACAACAGCCATTTTCTTACAATAGTTATACCGATGAAAGATTTTAAGGAGGGAGACCCCATTGTACAGGTAAGACATATGTTTCTATTTTATGATAATTTTATATTATTTTAAACCTTTTGGGGGTCTATTGTTTTGTGGTTAAACTATTTTTAGTACAAATGAAAACAAGGTAATTTTTTTAGATGTTCTGAACAATTTACGTGTAATTACTAGGCTTGTAAAATCATGTATTTAGACCCTTCGTTTAAGTTAAACAGTGTTTCTGTTATATGACCGCAATAATTAATACATGTATATACATTGTTACTGGAAAAACCTATACCTGAAAAAGACCAGAACCCCTCTTCTATACTTAATACTTCACTTTCAAAATGTGCACATTTTCTGAAATGACTTTTTCTCAACGAAACGTTTAAATGATCTTGTGACCTTTTCTACAACCTGTAAACCAAAAACTATGAAAAATTAGTGCGGCCAAATACAACAGGTTTAATGAAAAAGAACTGACAGCTTAAAGAAATTGCGGAAAATCTATCTTTACCTGAAGTTCCATTATAGTATTTTCACGGTCGCAGACCAATTTCACATATTGTTCAGGCCATTGCCCTTGATTACTTTGCACGTGTATTTCGTGTTTCAGAAACCAATGGCAACCCATTCTGCACTGAAGATTGCACTGATCGTGCTGACCCTACTCGCCTTTGTTGTCGTGGCGGCAGTCAACGCCCTGGCAGCTACAAGTGACGGAGGAGGTATGTTTCTTATTTTTCATTTAAACATCAAGAAAATTTACGTCAACGTTCTGTCAACACGATTATACGAGTATATAAAGACGCGCGTCTATTATAGAGAACAAAAGAACAGGAACGAAACTGGTTTCACTGTTACAAAACAATAACGGTTTAAATGCTGTAACTATACTGTTTCGTCTTAGATGGATTTGGTCAGTTCATTTAGTAAAGGCTGAACGAAGGAGCAGTCAGAGGCGAGCTCATTCTTGTCGCAAAGAAATGATGATTTGGGGAAAGGGACATCTTTTGTGTTTACAGCTTTTTTAAATATAATTTTTCAGGTGTCTTTTTGAACAACACTGGAACCATTTCTAATATATTCTACTTAGAAGTTACACCTGCGGGATGGACTTTCAGTATATGGGGTTTTATATATACATGGCAAGCATTGTGGCTTGTTTACACCCTCTCAACAATATGCCGACGGAAAGTTGGAACATACTTATACCTGATGCCAGTCTATCCGACGATGTTATTCATATCTTACATATTTAACAACATATTCAACGTGGCCTGGTTGTTTGCCTGGGATAGAATGAAACTCGCCATTGCTTTGCCACTGATAGCCCTGACGCCCTTTACACTGTATGTCTGCCTTTTCTTTTCATTCAGGACATTATATAACAATTTAGACTATTTAACACGAAATGGACTTACTGTTGACATTTGGCTTATCAGGTTGCTAATCCAGAACGGCATCGCCTTCTACGCAGCTTGGGTTACCATAGCAACGTTATTGAATTTAGGTGTCGTTCTTACCTATAAAGACGGGAGTGATGTTACCGATATATATCTGGACCAAGATGTCTCCAGCACTATTATCCTTGCCATCGCCGCTGCAGAAATTGTGTTATGGTTCAGCCTCGATTTGACTGTGTTAGACAAATACACGCGCTACACGTTCTCGCCGTACATAACTCTCACCGTTGCTTTCGCGGGAGTCGTGCAAAAGAACTTTGACCTTGACACGGCTTATAGAAACTCCGTCTTCAGTTTGGTTCTGCTTATTGTTGCCGCGATTTGCCTAGTTGTCAAGGTAACAGTAATGCTGTGGAGACATTTCAAGCGTCCAATCAACCCGTTACTGACAGATTTCAAGCCAACAGTTTAGAATTTTTTATCAAATGATACTACTACACGCAGTTTCTTAACCTTTGTTTAGTCTCTAGAATCTATGGCCAAAAGTTCTATGGATTCTAGTCAGTTATTGAAACATTTTTTAACGTTTAAGAGACTGCCAGAATATATTTGAAAAACATTAAATTCATTTGAAGCTGAAAGGTTAGAATACTTCATAACAAGGAATCCATAAAGTAGCGCATCGAACAATATCTGCCGCAAAATTCACATACCGGTGCTGAATACGAAGCAGGCAATGTGTTTAATGTTTGTTTTGTTTATCATGACTTATTTGCCATTTGTAAATGTAAATAGTTTATCATTTTGTATGAAAATAAATTGTCTTTTTTACATTTCGTAATTACTTTATTGTTGTAACTATCCGTCCAGCTTGGAGAGTGGATCGGCATATTTCGACGCTTTTCGAAACTATCAGCACTAAAACGTTGTTTAAAAGCTAAAATACTTCTCTTCAAATTGACTGGATACTTTTCAAGAAGACTCGTTCCATCTTACTACATTTACACAGGGGTGGGATCGTAAAGTAATTTCTGGTGTGCTCAAACTTAAGCGAGGCAAAAATTTTCTGGTGTAAAAAATGGCGCATTTTGTAATAAAGTTCTTCATTTAGACGGATAAAGTACGTAAAGGTTTTCTTTTTTAAAGACAAAACGAATTCATATGCTCGTACTGTGGCCGCTTAAATTCCCCATTGCCGGTTACTTATACTGTGTCTGTAGCTTTCGAAACAAAAAAAGTTATTAATGTATAATGTACTTATAGGCAAATTTTTAGCAGTGACTTTGAATTTAGACGATTTGTGCATGGTTTTCGTAAAATTATGGCATATAGTTCACTGCAATACAATGTTTACATATTATATCATAGATAATTAATGCCTGGTGCAAATGCTTCAAGTGATTTTTGTGTTGTGATCGAAAATAGTTAATTTAAGAACGCTTTTAGTGACTGGTGCTTTAAGTATTTTTCGACCACAACACAGAATTCTCTTGAAGCCGCATCATTTGCACCAAGCATTAATTAACTATGAAATAATTTATAAACATTGTATTTCAATGAACTATATGACATTATTTTTCGAAAACCATGCACAAATCGTCTGAATTCAAAGTCACTGCTACTGTTTAAACTAACAATTTGCCTTTAAGTACATCAATAACAGCTACAGACCCAGTGTAAGTACATGTAACCGGGAATGGGGAATTTTAGCGGAGCATATTTGTTTTGTCTTTAAAAACAAAATATTTACTTACATGTACTTGTCAAAATTATCCGTCCAAATGAAGGAATTTATCACAAAATCCGCCATGGTTTATACCAGCAAATTTTTGCCGCACTTAAAGCACACCCGAAATTACTTTACAATCTCCACCGGCTTTCCACTGAATACTGACCAGTCAGTTCGCTGACCAGATATTCTCTTTTGCTGACCTTTCGTCTTCTTTCCAACTGATTGCATCGTATAGTTTATGTTCTATAGACTTTATGTAAAAGTAGATATAGATTAACTTTAACATAGGTTATATCTCCAATTCAGCATTGTTTTAGTTATTTTGTCCATGGACTTCGAAGCTAAGTGAATAACCTATTATTTCAGGAAAATGTCTGATATAAATTATTTTGAAAAATCATTGATCAAAACTTGTCTTACAAAAAATTTGTGGGTATGTCAGGACTTGCCCTCTGGATTTGACTATGCCTGCATGTTAAAAGATGTATTTTATGAAAATGGTGCGAGTGAGATTCTGCACTTCTATTGTGAAAATTCTGAATCTTGTGTAGAGAATATTCAGCAAAACCAAGAAGAATTTCCTGGTCAAAAAAATTAATATTATGAGGATGATGATGAAAGCGCATTCCCTGTCGCAATCAAAACGAAACTTCCAGCATTAGTTAGGAAGAAAGTAGTGGCTATGGTTATGAAAATTTCAGTGACAAACATGGAAATGTGACCTCGGTGCACTGTCAATAATGAATATAAATGTAAACCCAAGATTATGCAAGTGGAACTTGCTTAGAATGTTTGCGAAGATGATCTCTCGAAAAACTTTTAAACTGGGCCATATTGGTTTTAAAGCATGTCACCAGCTTCAATCGAATGAAAACCTTGTGAAAACTCTACAGGTCACAAGTTTTAATAATCTTCTTGAAACTTGCTTCTAATTTAAAGGTCACATGCCTAGCCCAATGTTCTCGACATTTGTCAAAATGTTTTTCAGGATGATTTCTGTGAGGAAAATCATCTTGGGTCATGAAGGATCAAAAACAACTTTTCAGAATTAGAAAACCATGTTAACATTTAAAAGGTCAGCTTGACGTAATTTTCACCAGACTTGGTTAGAATGTATTTTTCTAGATTAAAAGATGGGAGAGATGGGAGAGTTTGAAATTGAGTCACGTGGGGTCAAAACTTGGATGTCAGCTCATTTAAAAGGCTTAAGATTTTCTTCACGATCCGTGTCTTAAGTTAAAAACTAAATTATATGAAATGAAAACTAGGTTAGCTGAAACTTTACCTATTCTATGTTTCTCAAAAGGCACAGTGTTTCTCAGATGAGTGATGTAAGGTCATCATGACCCTCTTGTTTCGTTGACTTGTTCTTTTAATAAAATATAACCGCTCTGTTTAAGAAACAACATAATTATGGTCATCTTTAAAAGAAACACGAATACAGGGAAGTTGCAGTGATTGTGATATTCAAGTACCAATCAATAGTAAGACGTATTTTACGTGTGATTTATGCCTCAGACCTTTCTCGAGAAAGTTGAGAATGGTTTCTGACTGTTAGAACCAGTTCTTCTCTCAAAGTTACCAAAGTGAAGACTTCCTAAAGCCTATTTTAACAACGTATTTTCCGAGTCTGAGTGGGGTGGAAGTTTAGTGATGATTGTGAATAAATCCATTATTCTTCAATACCAAAAATGCTGCAAATTTACCATGGCACATAGTTTCTCTCTCTATATATATTTTCATGGTTGTATTATCTTGAAAGTTCAAAAGGCAATCATTTTAAAGCTATGCTTGTCGATCTTTTACTCCCGTTTTTCGCTTCTAATCAATCTGTACGCTAACTTTTAAAACAGACCTGTACGTATGGCTTTAACGAAAATTTTAGCATCATCAAAAGCTCCATTTTTCTTTTTTCTACTTGAATTCAAAAGAAGCTTGCAAACTAGGATAACTTGAACTAGACATGTGTCCATAGGACACGGATACCCCCGAAACATAAGCTTTCAGTTGGTAAATATAAGCGTTATCTTTTTTTTATGGTGCATATATGTAAGTTCTGAGTAAATGCTAACATGCATTTTTGAATTTGGACCAAATATGAACGTGATAAGTACTAACAAGATAATCATGTAGCGCACCAACGCTCGTCTGTTTTATTTATCGGAAACGAGCATGCAAGTTTCAAACAGTGGGCGGTGTTCCATGTAGAAATGAGACGGGATGGGGACGGGGGGACGGGGGGGGGGATGGAAGTACCTACCCACCCCATGTAAGTAAATATTTAAGTTCTACCGTTTGCGCTTTCCCATTAGAATATTTTTATATTTTTTTATGCCCCCGAAGGGCATCCTCGGTAACCCATGCATTCTCGTTACGTATACACTTCATTTGCATCATTCGTGATGAATGTAGTTCAACGAAATCAGTACCCGTGGGCTCCGACGATGCCGAAGGGAGGCATACAGTTGTTGAACTGTCCGTCCGTCAGTCCGTCCGAAAACTTTAACATTGGCAATAACTTCCTTATAAGTAAGTGGATTTACTTCAAACTTGGACACAACACCCCTTTGGACAAGACCTTCCCACTGACCTATATTTGTTTGACCTTGACCCCTGAATGACCATCACCTTGAAGATCCAATTGTCCAAAATCTTAAACATTAACCATAACTTCCTTTTTAGTAAGTGGATTTACTTCATATTTGGACACAAGAACTCTTTGGACAAGACCTTCCCACTGACCTATATTTATTTGACCTAGACCCCTGAATGTCCTTCACCTTGAAGATCCAATTGTTCAAAAACTTTAACATTGGCCATAACTTCTTTATACGTAAGTGGATTTACTTCATACTTGGACACAACACCCCTTTGGACAAGACCTTCCCACTGACCTATATTTACTTGACCTTGACCCCTGAATGACCTTCACCCTGAAGATCCAATTGTCCAAAAACTTTAACATTGGCCATAACCTCCTTATTAGAAAGTCAATTTACTTCATACTTGGACACAACACTCCTACGGACAAGACCTTCCCATTGACCTATATTTATTTGACCTTGACTCTTGAATGACTGGTCATCAGCTCAAAGTCAAAACACCACTTCAGGGGCATTGTCATCTTACAGTGACAGTTCTTGTTTGCTATATGTCTTCGCAAAAAAGTGACCTCTGGGGTGGGGGCTAATTTTCACTCCAGGGACACATATGGTTTACGAATAATCAGCTACATTAAAGTTTTTGTAGGACGCCGACGACGATGACGACTCAGTGTGACCATAAAAGTTCAACTTATTCTTCAAAAACATGTGAGCTAAAATAGAATCCTCTACTTATGGTGGTCTATTGTGACAACTGATATTGAAATACCATCATGCATGCAAAAGTTATAGACCAGAGAAATATATTAAGTTTACTCCCCTGCTGTGACCTTGATCTTTGACCTAATAATCTGGGTCTTGCAGGCAACACATCGTCTATATACTTATGGTGGTCATGTGTACCAATTTTTTTAAAAATCCCATCATGCATGGAGAGGTTATGGACCGGACACGAACTCCAACTGAACTTAAGCCTATATGACAAATAACATGTACACTAAGTTCAATGCCTTACTGTGACCTTGACCTTTGACCTAGGTCTTGCACGCAACACATTGTTTCCTTATGGTGGTCGAGTGTACCTATCTATTTTGAAATTCCATCATGCATGCAGATGTTATAGACCTGACACGAACTCAAACTGTACGTAAAATTATATGAAAAATACACTAAGTTCAATCCCCTGCTTTGACTTTGAACTTTGACCTAGGCACCTAGCTGGGTCTTGCGAGCAACACATTGTCTACTTATGGTGGTCAAGTGAACCAATTTATTTTGAAATCCCCATCTTGCATGCAGAAGTTATGGACTGGACATTAAGTATATACTATTTGAAACACATCCACAAACACGGACAGAGGTAAGACTATATACGCCCCCACACCATTTCATTGTGGGGGCATAGAAACCAACTAAGTAGCCACTACATCATACCAAGGAAAAGCATTAATATTGCTGGGTCTAATACCAGTCTAGCATTACACAGACTCTCCAAAGAGCAAGAACCGGTTTCCCATTTAAATCAGTTATATTTAAAATACTCATTATACTAGTATGCAAGTATCTGAGTTCAGCTTTCCCTTATTACTGAAGTGATATTGTCCAAGCTGGAAACTTCATTTGTTCTGACAACCATAAAGGTGGATTAACAATGGAATAAGAAAAAAAAACAATATTTGTTACCATTTATTTCTCATAGGCATTTAACACATGATAAAATAGTGAGAAACCTTCCTAACTTTACTACACATTCATAAACTTGTTTAAAAATAAAAACAAAATATCACAATCATACCAAGTACACACTATAATAATGCATGTAATGTATGCTCTGTCATGCACACAGTGTTATCAACAAACAACTATATGCAGTATATAATATTTGCTGCTAAATATAGAGAGGCAGGCAGCTAGATACTCAAAGGAATGCCTAGTATATTAACTGTTTGCTCTATAAAAGTAACTCCTACAATAAGAGCACATGTTCAAAAGGTAATTTGGATATTTGTATATGTGCCTTTAATACACTGTTAGTCCACACACAATAGCATTACAAATGCCAAATAATATTTTAATTTCATCCTTATCATTATTTGATATTAATTCTGATGAATGTTTCTTTACAAAAACATGCTTGAATACATGAAAACTGTGCAAGCCTACACTGGCATGCTGTTCTAATACTTTGTTCGTATGTGTTCTAACATGCTGATCAATACTGAAGTACTTTATAAGTCACATATTTTCATAAAAATTGTCTCAGGAATACTCTGTTTTGTTCTTGGCAATATGTTAATACTCAAACCATTAATGCTTCCATTACTTTACTGAAGAAAAATCAATAACAACAACAACAACAATACATAAAAAGAAACTGAATTGTGTGTGTGTTTACTTTAAGTATTCCCTACCAAGATTGGCATATTGTGCAATACTTTTCTTATAATAGTGTCTCAATACGAGTTAAAAATACTTGACTGTGAACTTTGATATTCAAAACAGGTGCTATCTTTTTTAATAATACTTATGTTATCATGTAACTAATGGTGGCAAATCCACTTTTTTATACAACATGGGCCAAGTTGAAATTTAATATAAAATTAAGATAAATACTGTTTCACACAAAACAAATCAAGAAGTCCTTAATAAATATAAAGAAAAATATATCAATTTGTGGACTCACCATTGAAAAACTGCATATAACATGATCAAGTATCACATCAATGTACAGTAGTTCAACATTAAATCCACACTGTATGTGTATGTACAACCTTTATTGTGAAGATTTGAAAGAACACATGAAATGCATTCAAAATGACTTGAGAATATACTGTCAAAACAGTTCTTGGACAAGGTTACAAAGTCTTTTCCTATTAGGGGAGAAAACCAGCAGTGTAAGAATTGTTTTCTCTTTATGCAAATGTAGGACTGAAAATCTAAGGGAAGTAAATCAGCTAAATAGTAAAATGAATTAAGAACTGTATGAATAAATGAAACCATGTTACTATCCAAAAAAGTAAAAATATATCATCAATAAATTTATATATCATAAAGCATAATGCATTTGTGATATTTCTGAAATTCAGGAAAATGCAAGAAGAAAATCTTTAACATTAAACAGTAACATCCCATAATGTGTTTAAATCAATGATAAAACCCCTGAAAATTATACTGACCCTAGCAGCTTATTGTTGAATGCACTTAGTAGCAATTAATATGAGCATAATCTTGAGTTAAAAAACCAAAAACTGGTTCAGAAACATACACCATATATTTGTTGCTTATGTATAAATCCGTTGTAAGTCATTGGGTTTTATTAAGTTGCTTTTGGTTTACTCAGGAAATAAAGTACAAAATACAAAATGTACTGAGATAAGCATTCACCACAGTGAATTTTCCTCAATGTTGTATGGAGTGAGGTTTTGCTGTTATGGATGCAAAATGAATTTCTACTCTAAAAAGTAATCATTTAATTGATTCAAATTAATGTATTACATATAAATAAATTCCTTGTTCTTTCTTAAAACTTGGTCCAGTACATGCTAAAATTATTTCACAACCATACAACCTGTTCAGTAATTTTAACACTGATCTTTCACTGAAGGAAAAACATAAAAATCTAGGAAATTTTTGGAAATGTTCTAATGCAGCATTTAACAGACAAGAATATAATGATTATCACAGACGAAAGATGAAATGTACAAAAGGGTTCCTGAAACATATCTCCTATAGGATGATTCTCATGCACTGATATGTTGAGGGGCAGCAATTTTTCTCTCAACCTGGCTTAGGTACTTCTCTGGAATACCAGCAGATCTGAAATAACAGAAGGAAAAACTGTTCATTTTTTTGTTTCCTTTATTAAGGACTCACTGATAAAGATAAATTTGTTAAAGTGAGATATTTATAAACATAACTAATATAAAAAAGAAAACAGAGTAACAAAAATAGTGTATACACTGAAAAAAATACAACTATTATCATCTATAAATATTGATCTGCTATAAAAAATCTAAAATAAAGAAGGTTAAACTCTTATAGACAAAAAATATTGGCCTCTATGCATTCTACTACTGGCATGTTTTACTATATACTATCTATGGAACATTTTCAATGCTGTAATGAAAACTTTTCCTAAAGTATTTCTGTTTTGCAACTTTGGTGCACTGGCTTCATTTCAAAACAACAAAATGACATTTGTAAGCAACACTTCAAGCACATTAACACAACCAGATCTGGTAGCACACTCTTGTTTTATAAATGTACTGTATCTATTCCCCTACATTATGTCCATGATGCCCAACTTCCCCAATCCCCTAAAAAAATTTAAACATCAAGGGTATTTCAGGGTTGATAAAAGCCACTACAAAAAGGATATTGCAACCTAAAAATTCCCAGGTCATCTCACTTGAGGTAACACCATAAGAGAATAAAACAGCACAAAGTCATGTGGTAACAACATTAAAAAATTCCTGTCACTGTTCATACTACAGTAGCAAATATGTATGTGAAAAGAACTGCAAACTGAAATTCAAATCAGTTTACACATATCTATTTTAACTTTCATGTACTTGACTAGCAAGAAAAAATGTCTTTAAATACAAGAGCACCATGATAGCCCTATATCTTTAACCTGACTATTACAGTCCTTACTAAATACATAATGGTGAAATATCATCTGTCAAACAAGGATTACCTTTGAGAGAGTGTTCACAATGTTTTCCACTAACCTGAACTTGTGACCTAGGTTTTGACTATATGACCCACTTCTGAACATATTCAAAAGAATATCAAGCCAAATATTCTATTCCACTTTGAAGATTGGATCAAAGTTGTGGCTTATTGGGTCAACAAGAATTTTTTTTTTTTTAAACAAAATCACACAGTTTCAAACTTATTCATAAGATCATTATGGTAAACATTCCCAGTAATGTTCCATTAAGGCCTGATCAGAAAATTTGACCTGTAGAGCATTCACAAGGTCTTCCACTGACCTGAACTGGTGATTCAGTTTTGATTCTACATAACTCAGTTTCGAACTCATCAGTAAGATAGTCAATGCAAACATTCTGAGGAAGTTTCATTATAGCTGGATCAAAATGTGGCCACTAGAGTGCTAAGGTTAAATGCTGACATTGGACAACAAACAAGGACCAATCAGGTGAGCTAAACACATGACAAATAAATACCCAATATTTGCCATAACCATTGCAATAATAAAACTTCCAAAAACCTTTCACAACAAAAACTTTGTTGAGCAATTTACATTCAAATCTCATATGAAACAATTATGTAATGTTTCAATTCAAGGGTTGTCCCCAAAATGACTGAAATAAAACATTAGCAAAAACCTTTACTCATCTTTTTTGATATAACAGAAAATTTATGAAAAGTTCAACATTTTCATTTGAAGATAATTTTTAATTCAAGAAAAAACTGTTCTTGGAAAGCTTTTTCACCCACATTAAAAAAAAATCCCTTTCTATGTTTTATCAGTTACATCTATCACCCAATTTTTGTACATAGTTTACTATTTGGGTTTCATATGAAATTTGAATACTTTAGGTGATTACAATTTAGCTCTACAAAACACACACAGAAAATCATTTCATTATTATCACACCAAGGTCATTACAAGTTATGCAAAAGCAGCCCAAAGTCACACCAAATGTACACACAATATGCACCTGAATGATTCAGTGTCTCATGCATGCACATTGACTTTATGTGCAACATGTGTGACATATTTATCTGGGATACCAGCCGCTCTGTAAAGGAATAAACATAAAAGGAATTCAGAAATGTATCCATCAATTATTCAATCACAGCTAAAACTACCTCTTACTAATTTAACTATGGCAAAAATAAACAACATGCAATAAGGTTCTGCAAAACATAACAAAAAAAAGATCTATAACAATTTTACAATTTTTACATAAAGACAGATGTATTCCAAAAAAATTAATGTAAATTATCACTGACCTGAAATACTAACTGAAATCAAAATTCTAAAAAATAACTTCACAAAATATATTTGCATAAATGATATTTCTGATAAACTGTTTCTTATTAACTCTTACTCCCATAATGTTTACAGAATACTGCATGCCAACTGAAATTAAATAAACTGTTACTAACCTGAGCATTTCTAATTTCTTTTTCTTGACTTCTTCAAGTTTTGCACGCCTAAATCTAGCTTCCTCATCAAGTTTAACTCCCTCCTCAAAAAAGGCATTTCGTTCGGCTATACGCAATTGTTCCTTCTCCCTTATCTGTGTGCGCACTTCATCTGCATGTGACAAGCGCTTCTTTCTTGCTTCCAGTTCTTCCCTCCTCTCTTTCTCAACCAATTCTTTCTGTGCCCTGGTTTTATAAAGCACACAAGAAATATAAAAACAGGGACTGGGAAAAAGACACAAAAATTCTAAAGGCCAACACATATCTGAATAAAACAATTTTGTATTTCTTAAAGTAAGATACAGCTATATGTTTATACTTTACAGGTTGAATTCCACTTGAATTTGATGCAGAAAACCCTTTGTTTTTTATGACAACTACCTTGTCCCATAAAACTACATTGAAATTTTTATCTTAACAGTTTCATGCAAGTGAGAGCAACATACTTTTATCATTTTTTCAAAGGATGTTCTTACTTTGTGATGAAAACCTGCTTTTTTGGTTACCACTTTTGTTAAAACTGAATTTCTCGAAATTGCAATGGTACATTTTTATTTCATTTTTTCACTTAGACAAGAATTTTGCTGTTTCTTAGAAAAGATTATGGTTGTTTACCTGAGTACACGTTCAAACTCGTTTCTCTCTCTTTGAGCCTGCACTGCCAAATAATGCTCTTTCTGTTGCATCTGGTTTTTACGCGCATCAATCAACATAGCCTCTGTCTCCGCCTTCTTTCTTGCTTCCTCCGCCTCCTTCTTCCTCCATTCACGCTCTGCCTGCTCTTGTGCACGTTTGGCACGTAGAGCATCCCTGTCTGCCTGCTCATCACGAGCACGTTCCTGTAGAGCACGTAGCCTGGCAGTTTCCTTTTCTTTCTCAATTCTAATTCTCTCTTGCTCCTTTTCAAATGCTGCTTCTCTTTCCTACACATAAATA
Organism: Cyclina sinensis; assembly: GCA_012932295.1. NCBI lineage: Eukaryota > Metazoa > Mollusca > Bivalvia > Venerida > Veneridae > Cyclina > Cyclina sinensis. The sequence continues at coordinate 38,374,282 of JAAONU010000002.1, forward strand.
AAACATAATTATACTGATGTATTTTAAAGATAAATTATTATAAATATTTTTCCTTAAGAAACAGCAAATATAGGTATCAATAACAGTACAATAAAACTTATGAATGCTTCTGAAGTCTGTTATGCCTGGAATATACATTCTCTACTTCAGTGTATCATTATGCTTGACATTTCATTTAATGTTATTTTGTACTAGTAACAGAAATATAATAAAATTAGTATAATACCACCAAAGATTTTGAACCAGTTACATGAATTTTACATTAAGTTTTTGTCTTTGGACACACCTGACATTAAAATATTTACTTCTATACACAGCTACACATCTTTCCTTTCAGTTCTGATTAAATGTCATCTTGGCTTGAACTCATAATGCTACAGGTGTCAGACACTGAAGTGGCCAGACCATGTCCAGAAAAAATCAATATGTTTCACTAAACGTATATCAGTTACCTTTATCCTGCTGGCAGCAATTATGTTTGCCTTTGCTACCAGTGCAGTCTCATGATCTGCCTGCACATGGGTGCAGTCTCATGATCTGCACTGTTCACTATTCAGTCATTATTTTTGCAACTAAAACCCCAATAAATGGTAAATGGTACTGCCCTAACTGAAAGATGGACAAGTCCATTTTAGAAGTTTAGCAGGCTAAGGGTTAAACACTTACAGCTTTCTGTTTCATGTACTCAATGACCTTCAGTTCTTCTGCCTTCTCTTGTTGTTTCTTGATTTCTCTTCGAGCAAGAATCTCTTCATTTGCTTTGTTAAGATCATGCTGAAAAACAAAAATAAAAAATGTTTGATTTTATGATTACATCCAAAATGCAAATAAATGTGTCTTTACTGTTAATATAACTTTGAAATAAATTCAAATATACACTGAAGCCTTCTTTCTGTAAAATCTTATGAAATGTTAATTACATTTTGTCTAAAATAATGCAATTTTATAAGTCATTTTAAAAATGGAAAGTAAATCAGATCAATTATACATAGGAAAAAAAATGAACAGTTGGAAAATACTTTTATGAGAGACAATAAATGATGCATGTATAAATCTTTCTATATTTTTATATCATTATGGAATAAACATCTCACAAAGAGAAAAAAGAGAGAAAAAACATGTACCCGTAACACTTCCTGTTCCCGTTTCTTCTTGTCAAGTGACAATCTGTCCTCATCCATCATTTTCTCGACTTGTCGCTGCATCTGGATGTTCTCCTGATCTTTGCGCTCTAGCTCGAACAGACGTTCCTGCTCATTCTCTGTGATCTGTTCAAGCAACTTGGCAGCACCTACAACCAAAAGACTTAATTATTACAAGCCTGTTTGGTGATATACTGTATTGTTCAATGTGTATGATAATTTGATTTTAAATGCCTAAAAACCTAGTGATGGATTCCACTTTATCTGATTATTGTAGTAAGTAGCTTTTTTTTCATATGTATCACAACATTTCAATAATGAAAAACAAAATGATCACTTCACCTTTTTTTTCATAAGTACTTATGTATTATAAACACTTATAAGCACTTATTTCCAAAATTCTAAAAAATGTGCATCATTTATGAAGTGTTATAACACACATACCAATGAGTCGTTCTTCCTTTCGTTTCTTCTCAATTTCTTCCTGTATTTTAATAGCATTCTGTCTGTCCACCTCCATCATTATATCAAGACGCTTCTCTTCTTCATCCATCTCACCGCGTACATGACCTTTCTCGAGGATCTGAGCATCTCTGATAGCATGGCATTTTGCATTAAGGATTAACTGAAACAAGAAATTCAAATATGAAGAACTAGTTGAATCAGGAAAAAAAAATGAATTATCGGTCATCTGAACTTCCAAGCTTTTAAAACACAAAATGTACGAAGCACATGCAGCCTCTTGAGCTAAAAAAACAGAGAACAGTTTACAATTTCCGTTGAACTTCTAAAATATTAGATTCAATAAATACAAAAGGTATTAATATGTCAGGTTTGATAAATTACACTTCACTTTTCAGTGAAACAAATTATCATATGTAGGTGACAAAACTACGACTTTACACACAGCAGTCCAGTCTTGTTCAATAGTGTAAGGTAAACTTTTTAAGGTTTTTTCAAAAGTTGGGAAACATTAAGTGAAGCATACAACAACAAAGATCATTCTGAAACTTTAACTTGAAACCAATTAAAAATTCTAAAACTTTTCTTTGGGAACCAGACCAAATGTTTGCTTCTCAGTACAGTATAAAGAAGACTTTACAAATGTTTACCTCGTTTAGATGTTTAATCTCATCTTCTTGTTCCTGTCTCATCTCATTGGCCTTTGTCAACAGATGCTCTGCCTTCTCCTTTGCCTCTTCCTCAAGTTCATTCAGTTTCTCATTCTGGCGACGTTCTAAGTCAAGCGCCTTCATTTGATTCTTACGCTGTGCACTGTCCTCCTGAATATCAAGAATTTTCAACTTTAGATTATGCTTTCTTGAGTATATAGTTTAACTATTCAGAAAATAATGGTTTGTTGCTTAAAAGGTTATCATGACTGGATGAAGGGCAATTTGAGGGATTTTGCTAATCTAGGAAAAGATGATCCTTCTCTCATGTCAACTTTGCAAAAAAGTAAAAAATACCTGAATACTATTTTCTTAAATAAATTTACTGAATATATGCAACCATTTTTACATGACTATATATTATACAGTATAAACATTTACTTAATACATCTAGAGAGTGTTCATTTTTTTATTAAACTTCTACAGACTTAATTATTTTAACAAAAGCTATCGACTAGTATAAAATACAAACCATAGCTCTCTCTTTCTCTTCCTTCATCCTCCTCTCTCTCAGTTCTCTCTCCTCCTTTGTGATCACTTTAGAATTTTGAACAATTCTGAAGAACTCATGTCGTGGCAGTATAACTGACTTTCCTGATGGATCTTCTGTTGGAACTCTATGAAAATAAATATGTAAAAACAACATTAAGCTTGTGAGGAGAAAAACACATGTGGCTATTCTATCAAATGATGAAATGATTTGTTTTGTTCTCTTTATAAAAGAATTTGCAATAAAATAGATATTTTGAAAGAGGTAATAGATAAGTAAATAATTATAACTGAAAGTCTGGAAATGCTTTTTCTGAAAATGAAAGGTAACTTGATCATTTCAAGCAACTCTACCTTTGCAGTTAGACTGATTTTACAGTTACTGCTGGACATCGCTTTTAAAATTACTTGTTTGATTGCAAGAAAGAATTACTGTTTTCAGGTTACCCTGATGAAGCCTCAGTCCTGAATTTAAGAACAACAAAAATCTCTTTCTTTGGCCTTTGTATTAAGCCACAGTCCACTGGAGTAAGCATGTTCAAATATTATATGGCAGAATCTTCTGTGACAATCTTTTAATACCACACAGTGAATAGGATACAAGCACATTGCAGAGCTAACAGGGTCAGTCTTTTAATGTATTCTACAGATTTGTGATGGTTGAGGAAGATTCGTTTTTAATGAATTATTCTCTTTACAAAATAAATATTTAAATCATGTGACATGTGCTTAATATATTTCAGTTTCATTTTGAAACTATGCACTAATGTAAATTTATGGTCCTTTTAATGGAAGGAAAAACAATGATGATAAACAGTATATGATACAAATATGGTTAAAAGTTCTTACATCAAATTTCTGATAAGATCCTTTGTAATGACTTGAACAGTTTCCTTATTTTTCTTGTTCTTTTTGTTTCTGTTTGCACTTCTCTGTCTTGCCATGTCTTCAATTCTATTGTCATCATTGGACCATTTATTTTCCAACATTTCTTGTCTTTTTGTAACATGATTTGGTTGACCAAAGAGTGATTCATCAACTTGTGATGTGTTACTGACTACTCTGTAACTTTTGGTTTTACCTCTCCTTGACGAAGCAGAGGAGGAGCTTCCTGCAGCAGATATCGCACTGCCAGGCTGAAATAATAATATAAGACAGTAAGTCTATACAGAGAATTTTGCTTGTGAAGATGACATAAGTAAAGGCAAACCTACTACAACTACTTAAATTGTAAGAGGTTACTGTTAAAACCCGTTGCTTGGCGTCAGTATAGTAAAGATTTAGAATTAGTTGACATCTTCAGCAAATTATGAGATACTTCTTTTTTTGGCCAGAATATCCCTACATCAAAAGCAGAAACATGTCTCCCTACGGTGAAACACAGATTTAGGTAAAAATGTGTAAAGACAAGGAATTTAAAAAAAAAAATTGTAAAACAAAATAATTATAGAGCTAATACAGAACTTTACAATTTATTTTTTCTTACATATACTAAACAATTTGCTGCACTAGGCATTATGACAACTAGAGAATAAAGTGGTTGTCAGATTGGTAATTTAACGACTTATGCAAAATGATCACAATAGCAACCCAAAAATTTTGACTTTGAGAATAATGTCTTACACATGGTCTGCCAAATTTGATTATGATACATGATTAAGTATACTATGCTTGATTACTCTAAACAAAAATGCATGAATCTATTATTTTTTGGAAACTGCAAGAGATAACTGACAGTAGAACTCGATGAAATCTGTACTGGTTCATAGATGGCAAAGGTTATCTGAACATTGTCTGGTTTTCATGAACCTTGTCAGAATCAGATCATAACTCAATAAACTTAAGAAATTTCACATCAAACAAACGTCAGTTTTTAAAAGAATACTTACCATTTTTCACGATCAATTTAGCTGATAAAACAAGCTGCACTAGTCGATAAATTTTCCTAATTTTTCATAGCACAGACACAACTGCCCAAGTTGTTATTTTGCACCGTTGTTAAGGCAATCGAGCATGCGTGTTACTAAAACTTCCGCTTCCGCCGTTACAAGAACAACAACAACAGGACAAAATGTTACCGAGACGTGGTTGCGTTTTATGCAAAAAATCAGTTTTCAGAAACCTTCAAAACAATTTAGAAAGTACGAAACCTACTTTTGTTTTCGGGAATTATATATATTAAGCCGCAAACTATCATATAAGCAAAGAAAATTCTATAATTACATCAAAGTAGAGTAGTTTTCGGATAAAATATTTTGATCGTGAAGTGTGAAAAACTGACCTGTTGTGTCGCCTGCTACAAAGTAGCTGCAACATTTAGGAATCACTTCTCTGTCGTCTGTCTGTCTTGTCTGGACTACTCCTCACAAACTACTGTTGCAATTTCATCCAAACTTTTCGCGGCACGAAATACCCAAGTACACCCAAATACACTTGAAATATACTTTAATACTAGTGAAAGACGGTTTTCAATAAACACTTATTGTCAACATTGTTTTCACAGATTTACTAGAAAATAAAAATCTATAGCGAAATTTTAGATGTTCAGTCATACATATTAGCCACATTTCGGACATAAACGGCTATCGTAAGATTTACAATCTTTGAAAAACATATACTAATGTTATTTCCCTTTATTAATGTCTACTCGAACTGTTAACTCATTTCTCTTAAAGATTTTTATTCTTTTTTACAGAGATTTATTTTCATACATTGCATATTTTTTTATATTTAAGGTATTTTATTTATCTTTAACTGAGGCCTTATATGTGTTGTTCCCAGTATTTGGTAATGCTTAGTCAGTAATTATCACAATGTGTGTTTTTTCACAACACCGTGTATGAAGAGAACTTGAATACCATTAAAAACGAGTATTAACTGCAAAATAACCATTAAAACTTAAATTTTCTCATCAAGTATTTGAAGTTAAGCCCCTAGTCTTGCTCAGTTTATAAGAATGTGTTGATTAAACGATACAATTTAAGTGTATTTGGGTATATTTGGGTGTATTTGGGTATTTCGTGCTGCCCAATAAAAAAGGCATTTTGGCTCGTTAATGATTTTTGTGTCACCTGCTACACAGTAGCAACTATATGCTACACAGTAGCCACAACATATAGGGATCACTTCTCTGTCGTCTGTCTGAACATCTCAAACTTGTCTGGACTACTTCTCAAAAACTACTGGTGCAGTTTCATTCAGTCTTTACAGGAATGATCAGTACCAAGTCTAGTTGTGCACTTTTTCGGCATTTTCCAGTTAACTGATTTTTGTCAGATTTATGGCCCTTTAATGACTTTTATTCTTAAAGTTTGTCCAGACTTCTCTTATCCTACAATAACTAATGCAATTTGATTGAAATGTTACAGGATTGGTTGGTATCTCATGTACTTGCGCATATTTAACGGGTTTTTTGGTTGAATGATTTTACAACTGCTTAATTGGCTATCATCAGGCAACCTATGTGATCACTGATCAGTCTTGTTTAAACAGTCACATTGTTTTGAGTCTCTGTCTTACAGACCAAAAGATTTACACTTTTCTTAAAATTATAGTATTTCGAATAATTGTCTCTAAAAAGTCTGTCAGTAAAAATACACAAGCTGTTAATTTTGACAAGTACAGTACACGCCAAGGAGAACTCTTGCTTTTCTCGAGGTTGATTGGATAACCCATTCCATGAAAATGACTGAGTCCACCACCTCTGGGGACATGGTCACCAAATATCTTGGCGGACATCCGTGAAATGGTTATGCAATTTTTTTCAAAGAGTTCTAGATAACATGCATTTCAGCAAATTTTATGCTTTAAAATTAACAAAAAAGGCTTAAGTCTATCATTCTGATGCATATGTTTACGAACACTCCTATAATGTTATGTAAGGAATGAAAAATCAAGAAACAATTCATCATAACTTCAGAGAACAAATTGACTGGGCATTATTTTCCGATCAACATCTTCTAAAACTGATTTCCTATTTTAAGAAACCCTAATCTCTTTTGCTGTGACATCTGTATCCTCTAGGCGCTTGGTAAAAATTACTTATTGATTTTGCTATATTATTACAAGTGCTTTGAAAACTGTGTACCCAAACTTACACATACCTGATTCACTGCAAATTTATTTGGAATTTCGTTTTAATTTTCACCTGAAGTTGCATTTAATTCGGTGACATACAATGTACTGTTTCATTATGTTCTTTCATTAAATGTTCAGACAATCCAGGTGAAATATGACCCAGATTAATTTTGCCCCAATCATCAGATATCACTGAGATATTTCATGACATGGTGGAAAATCCGTCTTTTTCCAAGTTGCCATGGCGTATATGTTTTTTATGCATCTGTGCGAAGAAGCAGAAAATTTGAGTTCCTCCTGGTGTGTACTGTATCTGAATCTTTGTAGAACTAGCATCTTAGTTGATATTAAAAGATGTGTCAACAGTATAACATGTGGAATTTGATCAGAATGGCAGTATAAACATATTGTATAACTAATCTCTTCAATGATGTTTGTTAACAATTTTATTGTAGTGTTGTAAAATCGGACTAAAATGAAAATCTTTCATCAAAGAGAGAGCATTTCGATATACTTTTGAAAATAATCGGAATGCTTTAAACGTAGAGAAATGGAAACACTTACAAAAGCCTTGTACACTTACACCCTTATCGGCCAGTATTATCACAACAAATTCTGTTTAGATTCATGATAAAACAAATTAAATGGTTTTGAATAATTTATTTATCCAGTTATTTAATGCATTTATAATGTCAAATGTACTTCTGTTAAAACAGATACCTTCAAAGAGTAACTTGCCTTGAAACCTGGCAACATCGATTCTTGGAAATGAAAATCGATGGTCACTGACATAACATGACACACAAGGATTGTTGGATTTAAATTGATTATCATTAAATCACTATTTTATTGAAAAAAAATACTTGGATTATCTTTTAAATATAGTTTGCTGAGTTTTGGAAATACCACAAATTATGGTGATGTAGACATAGTGATTTGGAGTGTTTCACTCATGTATCTCTACTTTCACAAATTTAGAGCATACATTGTGTTAAAAAAATTCTGGGATTGTTTAAGGTCCCACGTTTTACCGGAATTGACCATTTTTACCGGAATCTACCGAAATCAACTTTGCATTACAGGAATCGACCTATATTTCTTATAAAACCCTTTTTTTCAAGATATATACAACATTGTTTATTAATATATAATATAATTAACGTAATAACAAAAGGAATTTGAAATATCTTTGAGTGGAAAGATTTTACAAGATAAAGAAAATTGGCGAGTCGCGGAAAATTTGCTCATACGGATATACGTCGGAATCGGCCTGTATTTCATAAATAAATTGAATTTAAGTCATACAAAGTTATTTTCATTACTCTTCATCTGAAATAAAATATTTACCTAAGGAATTTGAAATATCTTCAAGTGGAAAGATGTTGCAAGAGAAAGAAAATTGGCGAGTTGCGGAAAATTTGCGCGTAAGGATATACGCCTGAATCGGCCTGTATTTCATAAATAAATTGAATTAAAGTCATACAAAGTTATTGTTTATTACTCTACATCTGAAATAAAATATATACCAAAGGAATTTGAAGTTTCTTTGAGTGGAAAGATGTTGCAAGAGAAAAAAATTGGTGAATTGTGGAAAAATTTGCGCATAGGGATTTATGTCAGAATCGACCTGTATTTCTTAAATAAATTGAATTTAAGTCATACAAAGTTATTTTTCATTAATTTACATATGAAATAAAATATTTACTAAAGGTATTTGAAGTTTCTTTGAGTGGAAAGATGTTGAAAGAGAAAGAAAATCGGCAAGTGCTAAAGTTAAGCGTCAACCTGGAACAAACATTCGTCCGTATTTCAAAGACAGTCTTGTGAGATAGAGATGTCATAACACGTTATTATAAGGAACAATTAGCAGCCGCTTATTGACATTTTAATTTGTTAATTCCACACCTTTTTGTCGGTACAGTGCCGTTATAAACAACATACACCAAGCAGAGGTATATAAATGATGAATACCATATATATATATATAAAATACAAGTTATATACTATAAGATTCTTCAGTTCCATGGGTAAATATGTTATTTCAGATGTAGAGTAATGAAAAATAACTTTTGTATGACTTAAATTCAATTTATTTATGAAACACAGGCAGTAATAATTAATTGTCTTTCAGAATTTTACAGCAGTGGATCAGTAAAGCTCACAAATGCAGAGGTACGAAAGAAAAGAAATGCTCTGTTTGAGGAGGAAAAGAACAGACAAAGGGCATTCATTAAGCGAATGGAGAAGATAAAAGTAACATACACTGGTCCACCAGAAAGTACAGATGACAGTGTATTTTTGATCATGAATAAACATGTATCTACTCCATACAACTGTGCAATGCGTAAGTAGATACAGAATTATAGCAGTAATGAGTATTTTTAATCTGTATGCTTTCAGTTTGTGACAGAAAAATATTAAATTTAGCTACCACCTGAGTTGAAATAAGCTCTCACCTTCAGATATAAAATAGAAGGGAATCATTATAATGATAGTTTAATAAGATACATCATATTTAAAACTGTTCATTTTCTTATTCATTGTGCAGAGTTCAAATCCATTTTTAAGAAGAAAACTTAAAATCTTATGATAAAGAACATTTCAGCTCAAAACAGTGGTTTGGTAGACATTTTGTTTCAGAATTTTTTGATATCTTTTGTAGACATAAATGAATTTTTGATGAAACGTTCAATAATTGCCTTGGTGGATGGGGAACCCTGGGATATGCATCGCCCTCTAGAAAATGATTGTGAGTTAGAGCTAAAACACATGCTTGATGAGGATCCATCACTTCCTAACCAGGTAATTACTGATTTGTGCTGTAACCTGATTCCTCAGTTATTTAAGACAGATTGAAAAAAATGAAAGATTACAAAATCTTACATATTAGTCTAGTACTGGTGCAGGATCAATGGCCAATCTAAAAATTCAGAGATGGGATGGCACAAGGGGCATCTTTCTTCCACCTTTTGAGTTTTTCATCATTATGATAAGTGTTATTTATAATAAGGGCTATAATAAGGACTATTTTACTACACTGTTGTAGTATTGAGCTTATGGCAAAAAAGTAAATCCCTGAAACTAGAAATATTTTTAATAAAATTGGGGTTTGCTGTGCATTATTTAATTTATTTGCAAGTGGGGTCCTTGGTCAGGCTCCCCAGAGAAAAAATTTATATTTCTTACTGTAAAATTTATGATTTGTGTGTATCAGGAACTTAAAATATTTCCAAAAACCTTAAGGCTTTTATGTAGATAAGAGTATTTAATTTTTCTGGTATGTCAAAATGAAGTTTAAAATTGGGCCTACTAATTGTAGAAATTTCTTTATCAATGAACATGAATAAACATAAACCTCAAGATCTTATGTCTAAACATAAACTTTGGAAGGCTTTGTTGAAGACCTAACCTGAGTAAAGATATGTAAATTTGCATATTTTTGTTTAGTTAGATGTGTGGTCAGCATGTTTTAATTCACTAACTTGAATTGTTTATTTAGGTATTTTGGAGAACAGGATCATTTGTATTAGGGTACATTATAGAGTCTGCATTCAAAGACAACATTTATGTGGAGCTTTGTGATTATCCAAGAACAAAAAGTGAGTGTGTTACTTAACCATAACCTTTACATATGTAATTCATTTATTAAAAGCTATGAGTATATTTCATTAAGAGTCATATACGAAAAGATGGTAGTTTTAGACAAAATAAGTGATAGCAGCAGCTCTGATACTTTCCAGGGACAGTTGATTATTGAATTGACTGTTAAACATAATTGGAGTATCAAAATTCTTCAAGGAATACCATTACAGTTTGACATTTGCATTAAAGTATTAGAAAACACTGGTCTGATAAATGCTATCATTTAAATGATGTCATTTTATCCTTTTCAGTTGAACATGGCTGTTTCATGTATGATGTAGATCTAAAATTACCAGACTGGAATCCAACACAGGTAAGGCATCCAAAAAAAAAAAGAAAAGAATTTTGTAGTGTTTTAATGATGAGTGACTCATAATATATAAAAATATTTTATAAATTTTAGACATTAATCACACTTTGCCAAGTATTTCCTGTAAATTAAAGGGTATGTGCAGCAAAGATAAATATGTAGGATTGTACTGTACACTACAGTATTCTGTTGAAACTGTTATTTATAGCTAAAATGTTCTTTTGAGAAGTTCAGAGGCAAAACTTTATGGACTATTATGAACACCACTGTTAACATACAATGGTAATTTTGAATCAGACCTTTTGAGAAAATTTTGTTCGATTAATATCATTGTCTCTGCAGTGGACTAGTTTTTCGAGAACTATATACTTCTTCAGAACTAACAAGGCTAAGGAACTTGTTTTGTTTTTTGTTTTTTTACATTATTTTTTTCAACTTCTGTCAATTTATCAGTGATTCAAATTAAATGGTTTTCACTCAGCAGGATTCATGATGAATTTTTCTTCTTTTTTAATGAACAGTTAGAGTTAAACTGCTTAAGTAGACTAGGAGGCAGTTTATGGACAAAAGAGCTGGACTTTGAGCCGCTGGACGTCAGTGGTGACTTGGCACTACAAATGTTTGAAGACAACAGACACAAAACCAAATTATTACACCAGTTGTTAGAGTATTCCAATAGTCAGACTATACGCTTATATCGTATGGGTAATTACGTTGATTTCATCAAGGGCCCACTCGTTGGTAATACATCACAGCTGCAAAGATTCAGTGTAACAGCGGTAAGTATTTATGTAATATATATTTCAAAGGGTTTTGTTGTAGATGGCAGCTTCATGAAGTATATGTGGACTCTGTTATACTCTGGTAGTTATTGCTGCACATAAAATTGTTAGCATCTTTGATAATGTATATGTTTTTTTTGCTCTTTTTAAGGGACATTTATATTATACATGAATTGTTTGTTCATTATACTAGTAGTCAGAAACTTACTAGTTCTTCTAATCTAGGGAGAGAAAAATGATAACTGTATCAGCAGTTATGCTACAAGCTTTCTATTTCCCCAAGTATTTTGACAGGCTTTTAGTGTTTGCCACAGGCTTAATAAGTACTTATGAAAGAAACTAAGGTGTAAGTTACTGTGAACTTGAAAAATCTTATTAGGTAAGTTTTTCAGTTCAGTTTAGCTCTTACCCTGTTAAATTTCTAAAATGGTCTTATCCATCATTTAATTTGCAAAGTACCATTAATCATTTAAAAGGGTACTAATTGAAAACTCAATGAGTGAATACAAGACTATGACTTGACTACATGGATTTGCAGTTTGTTCATGGTTTTCTACTGGTCACAGAGGCAAGAGCAATGGCTTGCTGAAGGGGTAAAAGTCAGCTTGGGGTGTATAAATCAGCTGACAATTTGTTTTGGCATCTTCATGTTTAAGAGTGAAGCAATTGGACTGTATTAGTGTTTTTTGTGATATTTATCATTTTAAAGGTTCATCAAGTAGAAAGTGACATGTATGGCAAGGTGTACAGGTTCCAGGCTCTGGCATTACCCACTGATTTAAAGGTAAATATACAGCATAATAGATACACCTTCCTGTCAATAAATTGGTGCACGAGACTCGTTAGTGATTTAACATGCTCATTATTGTTTCGTTTTCTTTTTTACTGAAAATATCTACTGTCAGCATAGGATATTTTCAGATTCTTTCATACTGAATGTACAGACTTAGTGGAATGGGGTATATGTAACTACTTCAAGAATACTTGTCTAAAGTTGAAACTGTGGTAAAGTTTTCCACAATATGCTGATAATTTAGCTTGAAGAGTTGTTGAAAACATCAGCAGGGCATACTTTTTTCTTGACTAGATTGTTCTGTTTACTCTAGACCTTGATCTTTTCCTTCAGAGAAAGGATGTTTTTTATTCCCCCACCTTTTGAAGAATGATGACATAGCATTAAGGGTTGCACCTGTCCGTACATCTGTTCATCCACATTGTGTTTTTGCATGTATTTTAAGGAAAACGCTCTCACAGATTTTATTCATATTTTGCATGTATAATAATTAATTGTTTGTCTTATTAAACTACAGAGTCCTTTCTAAATTGGGCAAGATACTCAAATTTTGTCAGAGTTATGGTCCTTTTTGTACCTAATATCTGTTAAAATGAGGTTTCCCCAAATTTTAAGGAAAATTTTGCATAGATTTCATCCATATTTTGTATGTATATGTATCTTTTGAAACTACAGGTACCTCTAATTTTATCAAAGTTATGGATTTGACTAAGTTTAAAGTAAAGTTTCCGCACATTTGAAGGCCAACATTTGGAGGAATTTCATTACTCTTTTGTATGCATATGTATCTAATACACAGCAGTGTTTTTTTCGAAAGTGACACCAGATTTATCAGAATTATGACCCTTTTTTTGACTTAATTTCAGATAAAAACTGATTTTCTTGACATTTCAAGGACTGTGTTTTGCAGTAATCTGTTCATTATATACCTACAACAGTTGTACTGCTTTCCACCTGCCTCATCTTACACTTTAACCATCTGCTCATGACCTGTTAACATTTAAGCTTGGTGGGTCATCCGTGTTCAAAGGACACATTTCTAGTTAGAAAAGGTTGTTGTTAGTTTAGTTTTGATACAGCTGTATATTTTGTATTGAAATTGTTCCCTGTTTTCAGATGCATTGGTGGGCATGGGAGTTTTTATGTCGTAGAGCAGCTGTGCCTGTAAGTAATACTAGTAACTAACATCAAATAAAATCTTACCAAATGTTTATGTTACTTGTAAAGTCTTTACATTGAAGGAATTCATGAACAATATCTACGTCTATGTTATATTAAAGAATTAAGTCTAACCTTACTATGAGAAGTTAAGACAGAACAAAATACTGAAACATGACAAATATCAAATTATTATGCATGAGAGGACAGTTGTTTGGTAGTTGTTTATTATTTCAGAACAAGACTCCCATCCACTACATAAATAAAGGTACATCTGAGAAAGACATGAAGGGTGTACCAGAACTTGTTGACACCTTGAGGCAGACTGAGGCAGCTCCTTCGTGATCTGTGTTCAAACATAACCATTTAGTGACCATATAGGAAAAGACACGCCTAGGAACACCATTTCTGCAGGGCAGCAAAAACAACTAAAGCAGGTTTTAATAGCTTTTATGTCAAAAGATCTGCAGAAATGCCAGCTCAGCATTTATACATAATTGACATGATGGAACAAATTATTTTTAGCCTTATTCTTAGGTCTGAAGATATTGATGTCAAAAAGAAGAGATAAATATTGTAGTGTGTAACACTGGAAATTCTAAAGTAAGTAGTTGGTGTTCAAGAACAACTAAAGGATACAGAAGCAGTGTTGCATAGAAATTTAACTTTTTATTGTGGCTGAAATGTAGCCAAGTTAAATGGTTTATTTGCTATAAACACATACCTCAATAAAATTTTTTCCTGAATCCTAGTTTTTCATGATATGAGTTAATGCCCTTGAAATGATAATGACTTATTAAACGGTAAGTTAGCTACTAAAGTCTGGATGACATCTTTTATTTCAGCTAGCAGTTGTTTGTGCATCATTGAAGTATTTTGTTAAATCAAGTAACAACTTTCACAGACATGGCATTATTTTCTTCTGATTATGAAATACTCAAACCATTTACCTCACATAAAGCAACTGTAAAATCAGGAGAATTTTTCAGAGCATTTACATAAAAGTAGTGTTTTGAGCATTTACATAAAAGTAGTGTTCAGAGCATTTACATAAAAGTAGTGTTTTGAGCAGGTCAATGCATTTCTATTCAAAGGTTTTCTTCACAGATGATCTTTTAAATATCAGCAACAAAGAATACTAGATAGAGTACTGTAGGTTACTCCCAGTATTTCCTACTTTTTAAATTTTCTAGGTGTAGAGGTAAGACCTGTTGCTACATTTAACATGTGCTTCAAAGTACTCCAAAATTTTAGAGCTACCCATTCGCTTTTCCAAAATTAAACAAGCATTCACCAGTTTATACTGTCACAAACTGTTCTTTAACCCCCAGTCACATGCAGCTTGAGATCCCTCTTTTTTGTAGATACACAATTGTCAATAGCACCACTTTAGTTTGTGAAGAGCAGTAAATTCAAAACTAAACACACTATCCTGACATTGTATTTCTGGAATATCGGCATTCTTGATCCTTTAGTCTGAGCACCTAAAGTCACTCTGTGACTCAGCACAAAAACAGGTAACAGTGAATACCATTTCTGTTCTTGTGTTTCATAATAACTGTCATTTGTGTATTCTGAACACACTTCCATTCAAAACCTGTCACTATATTTTGCCCTGGTATTTATGGAACTTCTTATATTCTTGGAACAGAAGTCTAAACACCTCCCTGACACCATGACTTAGCACGACATGCAACTGAGATATGGCATGTTTATCACACAAATCGAGCATCTTGTGAATGGCAGGTAACAATGCCCTCTGCAATATTAGAAAAAAAAACAGTTGAAAAATGACTGTGTCATATAACTCTTTATCTCAATATCCTTTACAATATATTCCATACATAGCTTGTTCATAATAAAGTGAAAAATATTTGATAATGAAGCATTAATACATAAACAAGAGGGTCATGATGACCCTGGGTTGCTCTCCCGAGTACTTTGGCTATGTGTCTGCCTATGAGGAAACACAAAAGCAAAACAACAGGTTTTGAATTGAAAATTTTCAAGGATCTAATATTTTTCATAAATACAACCCCAGGGAGGGGCCAATTTTGACACAAGCTTGGTATGTATCAACTATACAATGCTACTAAAAACAAATCTAAGCTCCATGGCATATGGTTTCTGACAAAAAGATTTTAAAAGTTTCCTACACATAATGAACAAATGACCCTGAGCTCAGACAATTTTGACCCTAGGAAAATAATTCCAACAAAATTTGTAGAGGTCAACCATACAATGCAACATGGCAAATATCTAATGTCTAGAGCTTACAGTTCCAGACTAGAAGATTTTCAAAGAAAAATATAAAATATTTCACACAAATAGGTCACCTTTTGCAGGGCCAATTTTTACCCTAGGGACAAAATTTGAAAAACTTGGTAAAGGTCCACTTGACAATGCAACATACAAAATATCTTGGCTCTTGGGCATACAGTTTGAAACAAGAAGACTTTTCATTTAAGCCTCCCCTATACAAGCCTATGTAAAATCAAGAGAGCCCGGAGTAGGGCCATTATGAACCCAGGAACATAATTTGAACGATCTTGGTAGATGACCTCTAGATGACGCTCAAGGTCTAAAGCTTACAGTTTCTCACAGGAAGATTAACAAAGATTAAATATTTTACACATAGAGGACCCCCAGGCACAGAACCAATTTTGACCACAGGGATAAAATTTGAACAAAGTTGATACAGATCCACTAGACAATGCTCCACACAAAATATCTAAGCCCTTAGCTTTGTGGTTTCAGACAAGAAGATTTTTAAAGTCTTCTCTATATAAGCTTATGTAAAATCAAGTGAACCCTGGGGCAGAACCATTAATGAACCCAGGGGCATAATCTGAATAATCTTGGTGGAGGACCCCTTGTAAACCTGTTTGAAAAATATCTAAGCTCTAGGCTGTAAGGTTTCAGACAAGAAGATATTCGAAGTTGTTTTTTTTGTTGCCATAGCAACCAGAGTTCAAGACTGAATTAAATTCTTTGAATAACTTTGGAAGAGTTCCATGTAAGGAACATCTGAGCAAAGTTTCATTCTCTTTGGCCATGTGGTTTCAGAGAACATGT
Organism: Cyclina sinensis; assembly: GCA_012932295.1. Lineage (NCBI taxonomy): Eukaryota > Metazoa > Mollusca > Bivalvia > Venerida > Veneridae > Cyclina > Cyclina sinensis. Next base: position 38,390,922 of record JAAONU010000002.1, read on the forward strand.
CATTTAAAACAAGTAAATTTGTGAGCTAATGCTCACTAGTGATACCCCCGCTATCAGAAATTTGACTTTCATAATGTAATTTGCATTTGTCATATGTATAAAGAGTGTCAAATTTTTCCGAGTATTTACCTGAACTTAATACAACTTCATCCAAGGCACAGCTAGATGGATATGAAAATGGTCAGAATAATGAACAGGTATTACATCTGTGATTTCTGATTCATCAAAGTCTTTATTCACAAAAAAACGATCAAGTGAACCTCCTTTCCTGTGTGTTGGTAACTTCTAAGTATTCGGTAAACAGGAAGTAGATGAGCAAGGAGCATATAATCGCTTAATACCATATGAGAATATAGGATAAAGCAATATGCAAAATATCAGGCTGTTGCATCTTATAGTTGCTGAGAAAACTGTGATGGAAATTGTGAATGTATGTCAACTATGTGTAAAAATCAATGTATTCGGTAAACAGGAAGTAGATGAGCAAGGAGCATAAAATCGCTTTACACCATATGGGACTATAGGATAAAGCAATATGCAAAATATCAGGCTGCTGCATCTTATAGTTGCTGAGAAAACTGTGACGGAAATTGTGAATGTATGTCAACTATGTGTAAAAATCTAAGTATTCGGTAAACAGGAAGTAGATGAGCAAGGAGCATAAAATCGCTTTACACCATATGGGACTATAGGATAAAGCAATATGCAAAATATCAGGCGGCTGCATGCTCTAGTTGCTTAGAAAACTGCGATGGAAAATAAAGATGTCGTTTGGTTGATGTAATGCACCTATATAGTGACAAAATCTAAAAATATTCGGTAAACAGGAAGTAGATGAGCAAGGAGCATAAAATCGCTTTACACCATATGGGACTATAGGGTATAGCAATATGTGAAATATCAGGCTTCTGAATGTTATAGTTGCTGAGAAAACTGCAACGGAAATTTGTTACGGATGGACAGACGGATGGACAGAGGCACGGACAAGGGTAAAACAGTATACCCCCCACTTCTTCGAAGCGGGGCTATAATAAAAGCTGATGCACACACGCACGATGGACATCATGCAATCATAAAAGTTCCCCTTGAGCACTTCTTGCTCAGGTGAGCTAAAAATAAGTGGAAGTTAAATTTTATTTTTTCAGGGCTTATGGACTCTAAGAAAGTGTTCATCTGTAATAGTTCATCATCCATCCAAAAACTGTACAAGTTTCTGTTTGATATACAGCACATAAAATGCAAATCCATTCGAGTTTAATCATGCTATACAACATGGCACAGATGTTTAGTTTATATCTTCTGTCTACTCCAAGTGCTTTACTAACCTTGATTGCTGGCAGCAGGGTGACCTTTTGTACAGCTGTCACATAGTCTGACACAACATACATTGCTACCTTGCCAAACTCCACCTTATGAGTTGATATTAAAGAAAACAATCTGAAATGGATATAAAAACTAAATACAGTATCCAATCTATTGATAAGGTCCTTAAGATATGAGATATGATAAAATTACAGTGTCTCTATGTGGGTTAGTCAAGTTACTGGTGATGCTAAATTTATATTTTGACTTACCTGTCTATTTTGTAACTACTAATATGGCATACAGTTTTACAGGTTAGTTTAACATTACACTGGAAAATACTTATAGTTGACTCAGAAGTGTACAAAAGAAAGTCTAAAAAAAACAATAGAACTAGAAAATCAATATTTTCAACTCAACATACAAAGACTTATAAAAACTTTTGATACCTTTCCATTTCATAAGCACATCCCATGAGCTGTTTGATAACCTCTGGTTGATGAGCAATCCTATCTTGGTTGGACTGTTCTACTACTGACAACAATAACCCTTTTATAAAGTTAAGGTTTATGTTCAAACATGTATCAGCTTTAAATGCTCACAGATAAATCTCTTCTTCAGACAAAAACATAGTGTTATATGCATATGGTTCCTACAGAAATGTCAAAATCAATTTTGTACAGCCAAGACCTTGACAGCTACTTCCAATAGACCTTGACAGCTAGTTTCAATAGACCTTGACAGCTAGTTTCAATAGACCTTGACAGCTAGTTCCAATAGACCTTGACAGCTAGTTCCAATAGACCTTGACATCTTGTTTCAATAGACCTTGACAGCTAGTTTCAATAGACCTTGATAGGTATATTTGATTTTAATGTCCTTTGCCTTTCATGAAGTGAACAGTAAGAATTATAATGTTGCCTAAACCATCACCAGACTTCAGCTTCTGATACCGTTTTAACAGGCATATCTGGCAGGCAGTTTATCTGATCATTGTTCTAAGGAAGAACTTCAGCTTTTGATGCAATAACTTAAAACACAGAGTTACCAAAAAATGAAACTTGAAGAATGTACAACAAAATATACCATACTATTTTTGTCTAAAACCTAAGATACAGACCAGAAAATGCTTGCAACACAAGATTCCCCTTGTAAGGTCATGCTGTTACTACTGCACTCTTTAACCTTAAAACAGTAATTCCTATTTCCCCAATAAACCAGTAAATTAATGAAATAAATAAATAAATAAAACATAAATAAATAAAGGATACGTTTAGCACAGCTGATGAATGCTGGTATATTTTGGAACACAACTTCTGAATGGTGTACCAAAAATGTATCCAGAACATTATATACAGCACTAAATGCTGAGAAATAGGTGCTGCCCCCTAGTGGTGTGTACAAACAACTGTATAGACATAGGACACTGCTTCTTGAAGCCAGGAATTTCTAAAAAAAAAATCAAAGTTTTGTAGTACTTCATTACTCTACTGTATTATTTAAGATATTATGATACAATGCTTTGCATATTGCTGATCACTTCAGGAAAATTTCTGACTTTAAGACACCCAATCAAGAATAAATGCATGAACAAAATTTTTCAAATTCCAGAAGCAAAGACTGATTTTCTGTTTTTACATCTATTCAAGCTGATATAAAAAAGACAACCATTTAGTTTTATCTCTATTTTCAGTTAAAAGGAATTTTTATGACAAAAAGTTGTACATACAGGCCCTGATGCTAACATCTGGTGCTGAGCACACAATATAGGGACAGTGACATGAACCACAAGACTGTCAGATACAACATACTGTAACTGCTGAGCAATGCACTGGAAATTCAACATCATCTGAAATACAATGATAATTCTGAAATACATTTAATAGACAAATAGGTTTCTTTTGCCATGGCTGACCATAGCACAGAGACAACAGGTGGAACATTATACTGTTATGATCTAGTGCATACATTCCTATAATTGTATAAATACAACCTCTGACAACTGCATCAGAGAATCGATTCTTTGGCTCAGTGCTGGCTTTTGATGCGCTAAAATCCGACTTCAAATCTTGCTCTGGGTTGTGTATTCTAAGATGAATTGCATCTTTCTGTTGCGGACTTTCATGTTTGTATGAATATGAACTAGCCAATGCCAGTCATGTGGTGATTGTTTGAATACATATAGTTTTGACATCATTTTACTTAAACATTACTTGGCTACAATAGTTAAAAATTTGAAAACATTTATGTTCTTCATAGCTTTTAAGGTGCATAGTATAATTTATGCTCACAGAGCCAAGTACCCGGTAATAGATACCTAACTTCTCTTTCAAACTCAAATCCTCCAAAATAGAATCAGGAAAGCTGCAAGATGAAATTCAATGATTCTTTAGTGTTAACACTATTATAGGTTTGTTACAATTGAGCTTTGTTCACTACACACATAACTAGTGTTTTTATGAGACAGTATATAAAACCTTACATCTCTTGCAGAGTATCTGATGACGGGATTCTGCTCATCTGAAAAATTCAGTTTCAGCAGATATCTCCATGTATAGAGTGATGACTGGATCTTAGCTTTGTCACTAAACACTGCACTTGTATGCTGGAACAAGACAGAGAAATAAAATCTAAATATCATATTTCTTTTTCAAGTCTACATTTTGAAATTCAAAGCCTACATTAAATGGCATACCATAATATATGGTTCCACCCTTCATCGTGGTGTAATTTATAAAGCTTTGATTTTTATTATATTTTCAAAGGAGTAAAAGAATACCTTCATTTTCAACACAGAAATAGTATTCTTAAAGTTCTTAACTTTCTAATAAACTACTGCTGTGGCTTTGCAGTCATAAAAACTATCACCATTGCATAAATTCTAAGGAGTACTGTAATAACAATCTGTACCATTTCAAGATAATCTTGGCAAAAAGAAAACAGTCACTTGATTTTGCCAAATAAAAGTTCACACATACCACACCATCCACAAGCTCCTGTAAGATTGCCTTGAACTGATCAATGTCGAAGGTCACCAGCAATGCCGCCATCACACTCTGGGTTTGCATCTTTATGACCTTTGACCTCTGTGTTTCTAAGTGACCTTCAAACATTAAAGATGTATACAATGTATTAATTGCTGCAGGATCCAAGGCTGTCTCCTCCATGTCTGTGGTCTGTATTTCAGAGACAGAAATTCTACAGGAAACTGAGTCTGCTTTATACTGCATCATACTTGTTGCATCCACTGAACCTTGCAAGAAGGTGTTCATTTTGAACATCTGACTGCTCAGACTGTCCAGTTGCTCACTATCACAACTTTGATGCAAATCTAGGCTTCCATTTGCAGACTTTCTTTTCTTTTTGTGGGACTTTGCATCAGGTCTCACTGCTTCGGACTGGTTGTCTGTAACTTTTCCATCACTTTGGTTCAGTTTTTTCCAGTCAGACTGCTTCTCTAGTCTTTTAGACAGGTCCTCTATATCTGAATATGAGTCAGACTTGTTAGAAGTTTCATCTGACTGTCTAACCAGTAAAAGTCTAAGCACAGTAACAAGTAGCTTCCAGATCCTCAACTTATCCTCAATTCCAAGTAATAGTTTTAACATGATATGATGTTTTGAAACATTGTACAGAAAGATCAGTGCAGACAAGACTGTGTAAACTTCTGTTTCTTCCTGTAAAAAAAAGCACAAAAAAATATATTCTGTATAATGTGAATTTTAAAATCAAGCTCTAACAATACAAAGAAAATACCCATATGTGTAAAGTATATACATTTAATGGTTACTTTTCAGCACCCTCAAATATTTCAGTTATGTTTATAAGACTTTTAGCGAAACTCCAAAAAACCTTATCTAGAAGGAACAGTTATTCTTTTCATAAAACAAATAAACTGTTTTAAGGACCTTCATCATTCCTCTATAAAATTGGTTATTGTTTATATTCCTTTGTATGCTGGTTTCAAAATCAATCTGTTCCTTAATGTGTAAAATTTGGCATGCTTTAGTTAGACTTATTTGGAGTAATTATGTTGGATATTGCCCATAACCCTGTATTCACTATTACAGAAGCCAAAAACTCATTTTCAAACTTAGTATGTCAAGTTTGCAGCAAAGCAGCATTTTATCTAATACCAGGTATCGTTAACAGTATCATTAAAATATCATACAGTTTCACATATACCGAAATGCTATCGTATCGTTTCATCCTAAATGGTATCCAACCCTAATTCAGATATCAACATTAAGCAGTATTTTTTACCTTTAGTGTGTGTTTAGATACACTATCAGAAAAGGGTAAAGTCTGCAACGTACAGGAAGAACAGTGCTGGTGAATAAATTGCTCTTACCACATTTCTGAGAACATTTTCACACCAGTGTAGTATTTTCAGGAAATTATCTAGAAACTCTTTCTTTATGTCCTCATCCTTATGTACTACTGTGAGTATTGTAGTAAACATCCGCACTAAAACTGCCTCCACATGACTTCTGTTTGAAGATTCAAGCAAGGGAGACAATTTCAGGACAGCACTGGACAAAGATTTGAATATATTTTTGTATACTTCTTGAGGATGCTCTTTCATTGGGGACATTTTCAAGATCTGAAATTAATATTATTTGATTGTAAAAGACTTCAACTTACAAATGGAACAAACATTACCATGTCTCATACTGCAAGAATGCAAAATAAATTTCCAGCATAGAGAACTGGCTGTTTTTACAAGTCATAGGCTATGTATCAGACAAACAGTGAAGACCTGTTTCTCACCAATTAAGCAAGATACCACTTTATAACTAATGGCAAATTAATACAGATTTAAAATTATGTATTCTATCAAAATAATATGAACACTAAATTTTAGATTAAAACTGTTCTTTATGGTATATAAGGCTTTGTAACTTCCAGAAATCCTTCTCTTACAATATGCCTTGCATATTCTGGGTAATAATCACTGATATAATTTTATACACTTTAGTCCTTCCAGACAAATCTAAAAAGTACTTTAACTTATAATCAAGAAAAACTTAGGACTTTAAAAGCAAGGGAATTGTTTCCTCCTAGTCAAAGCCTACCTTGCAGACTTCCTGTAGTAAACACAAGGTCAAGGTCAAATCACCTGCCATTTCATTTGTCTCCACCTTAGAGCACACCTGAAAATAAGTCAGTGAATAGAACTCATACTATTTATGAGTGTGTCTTCACATTTTGTAATTTACAGATAACTGGGAATTGTTAGCTCAAAACTGCACCAAAGTGAAAAAAGAAAACATCAGTTTAAAAGCAATTTTAAATATGCTACCTATCAGTAGATACAATAAATGTTCAAAACAGTACACTAAGCTTTCATACTGTTTGAGAGTACAAATAAACAAGAACAAAACCTTAAGTGCTGAGAATAAAACTGCTTGAAACCAGCATATTACAATATGCCAAAACTGCAAGATGCATCTTTCTTCTACAAGAGGTAACATTTCTAATTGTTTACAGATTTGGCAATCCATAAATTTGAATAGTATGAAAATTACAAATTCTGTTTTTTTGGTCTGCATGGGAGCAAATTATTAAACAACTTGCAATGCACAGGGCTAGTATTCTAGGGTCGCTATTTTAATGCCCCAAGTCGTCCACTAACACAACTAAATGTCTTTCAGATGAGACTGAGGACTTATATAACAAGCTATTTTTTGTGTGTATTTGAGTGTGACACACTTTTCTGCAGTCACACTGGCAACCAGCAATTATAAATAAACACTATCCTTCATTATCTTCACTGCTATTTTCACTACATAAGATGCAAAAATATACAATTTGTCAAATGACAGAATCTCATTTTCAAATTAAGACTATGACATAACAGAAATTAAGACTATGACATAACAGAAATTAAGACTATGACATAACAGAAGACAATGTTTGTTTGTTATTCCACAAAAGCTAATGCTTAAAATTAAAATTTCTATAACAGCACATTTAACAAGATATCTAAGTTTACAATAAAGTACATATCCACTGTTACCTTGTCTGTAAAGGACTGTAGTTTTTCAATACATGTGTTGTCTTTCACTAGAGCATGACATGACAGCTCAGCAAACACTAAACATCTGTAGTAGTCTGGGGATCTCTGGAAAACAGAAAAAAATTAAATATTGTATCATAAAAAAGCAAATTCCATTCTTAACAAGAGATGTAAGAGAAATATGTATGCCACCTTGCTTCTTTGACCTCAACACAGGGCCACTGTGAACTTGACCTTTGACCAAGTTGGTGCAAATTCTTTGGTCTTCAGACTGACTGACCAATGTAAGCCAAGCTATGTCCCTTGACTTCTTTGACGTGGAGCATAATCATAGCTAATTTAAGTCCCTTTGACATATGTTGGACTTTAGTATCATTGCCTCATTAATATGAAGTGGGTGGGTTGCATTACCACCAAGTTTGTAATTACACTTTGTTTGTTCTCACTATTGTCAGTTTGTGTTTCTTGTCTGTTGAATACAGACTGCATTGTTGTTGTTTTAATGGTCAGACTAAGAAGAAAAATGTCTCTCCTTATGGACCTGCTAAGTCTGGTGTACTTGTCATAGTAAACAGTAAAAGTGTTTAAATTTATCAATATCTATAGTTTGTTGCAATGTCATAAAAAATTGGAAAGGCTACATTGGGTTGGTCCATTCTGAAAATGCCTTCCTGGAGTGGGATGTACATTTCAATGAAATGGTTTTCAAACATATGCCTGTGTGTACATTATCAATATCATAAAATTAATAAACTGTTATACTCAGTTAGATACTAGTACAAGTAATATCCAGGTGCATTAGTTCACATGCTGACAACTATTTTTAGAAAAAAGACACATGTAGTCCCTCAGATTAGTCAAAGTTGAAGAACATATTCTCAATTGTTTTTTCTCTAGACCAAAGCCCTTTACTATATATGCACAACTGTTACAGAATGTTACAGAACATCTTCCAAAATCTCTTCAAAACCACTCACAATGTTTGAATGGCAATACATAGTAATTAACAGCTTACTGATGTGAAAGACCCAAGCAGTGTCTGTAAGATGATGAGGAATGTTGTTGCATCAATAACTTGAAAAACAGGCACAGTTTCAGCTGATTCCATGATACACGTGCATAATGCTATACACTCAGATGACAACTCGCATGTTATTTCATCCTGAAAGGTATTGTTATATTGCTGGTTAGGCTAATGACCTGACAGGAAGATGAAATAGGGATAAGCATAAAATGTCATCTTCAGCAACAATTAAATAACAGTATCTATTCATCACTTGCTACCATTAAATTTGTTCAGCCAATAAAAATCTTGTGAAGAGCACCTGTTCATAACAAATTTTAACATTACCTGATGAAATAATTCACAAAGATTGTGAAAAACATGTACATCCCAGACTTACTCCTTTCAATTTTTAAGTTCTGAGCAAAGATGTGCTTTGAATAGCAATTATTCTTGGACTTTTGACAATGCATTTATCCAAACAATCAGTTCTTTGCTAGAATCAATTAAAAATGTAATACTATTTTAGTATCTAATGTTTAATACATTTGACTGGTCTTCAGTTTTGTCTGCCAAACATTTCACAGTCAGCAAACCAATCAAGCACCTGATCTGATCACATGACCACAGATGTTCCAAAGGAAGGCACTTAACAATCTGAAATTAACAGTGAAATAAACAATTCAGATATTTAAACGAATATGCATTTTTGAATTCCTTTTTTGTTGTAGAATGAAATGTACATGAAATGTTTAAAAATGTTTCTCGTGAGAGAATTTTTTTCAACAAAAAAAAACATGCATTAATTATAACAAAAAATCTATCAATAACACCAACTTGCTCAATTCAATCAATTTTTTAAAACTCAGTAAGACTTTTTTTATTATTTTCTTAAAGGCAGCAAATATATAAATCCAAATTAACCTCTACACAGTTGTGAAGTAACTTCGTATCTCCAAGATGAAGAGTATCTCTACTATTCCACATCACTGTAAGAGCTTCTGATGCTTCTTGCAATTTCTCTAAATTCTCACTGAAAGAAAAATTCTACCAGTCACTTTGATCTTAGATTACATTATGACAGAGATTTAAAATGGCACTTGTATCCCCTGGCAGATAAACTAATTTGTCTGGGGTCTTAGTGTGTCCACTTAGCATACTGAAAGCATCAAAAGTAATGCCTGCTCCAGTTAGACTTGTACTAATATACATTCTTGCCTGACAAAAATAACTCACGAGTATGGATGTGAAGACACCATGAAATGTTACAGACATACATAATGGTAACATTTAGAAAAAAAGGAAAAAGTGGATGTATCAGAGATGTAATACCAAACATGTCCTCTATAAATGTTCAGATTTCCTGTCTATGAGGGAGACAACACAGCATACTAAATGACTAATACAGGACAGAACATTTTCCAGTTACATAAATAAAATGATGGACATGCCTCTGCTGACTGTATTATCAACGTAATTGTTCACCTTCAACTATTTGTTTCTGCAAAATGTTTGTAAAACTAGTTATGTAACAGAATACATTACCTTTCTACTTGCTGAGACCAAGACGTATCTGGCATCCCTATAACTGACATCACATTTAGAAATTTTTCTGTCACTTTGTCATATTTTTTCTTCTTTAGGCTGTTAAAATTACATGAAGTCTTTGTGAATGTTGGTAATAAAAGAGACATGAAGCATAGTCTACAATACTCACATAATCATGTTCTTTTTTTATAAAACTCTCACACACTCTTTTACTTCCTTTTATGGTAAGAGGCAGTTTAGACTCGTAGCATGAGTAAAAGAACAACTGTTCTCTATTTACAGATAAATTTTAAAGCTCTTTGAAAGATGAGAAACACTTTAGATATCAGATTCAAAATAACATGAAAATCTCTGTTCTTTTAACTAAAGAGTATTTCCAAAAGACTTACCTTTTCTGGTTTTTGTTTGCGAAGAGTATTCCACAATGTTCCCACACAGAAGATACAACACATGAGAGCAGACTACCAGACTCTTGCAGGACTGCTGACTTCAGGAACAACTTGGTGATTTCCTCAAGACTAAATCTTTGGCTGAAAAAAAAGTGTATCACTTCAAGATTATTTTCCCTTCGCTCTGAACTGTAAGCTTAGATGATAATGCCTCTTTTTTATGAAAATGCTTTAGATCTTAGAATACAAAACATAAAATGAGATACATAAATCTTGTTTATTTTAAATATAAAGTTTCACTAAAGTTACTACCATTTATGTTATCAGTTATACAACCCAAGGTCACATTACTTTTGCATTCTATAATATTATTTCATATTTAAACATCATGAAAGATGTAAAACCAAGTGTATGATACTAGTGTTTCAAGGTTATGGTAAACTATTCTTGATACAGACACACCATTCAAGGTAAATACAGACACAAACTAGAACTAATGCTGAATGCGATTCATACCCCCACCAATGTCCTTGACAGAAGACGACATGGAAAGGTGGTTAAGGGAATAACTTTTGTGGCACAAATACATATAGATAAAAAGAAATTAGAAAAAAACAAACAAATTGTACAGGTAATAGTATAAACATATATTGTCAAATCATGTTTGAAACAGTTACAAATAACCTTTCATTTTCCCAATGTACTAAAACAAACAAAAGCAGTGAAGTTAAGAAAATAGCATAATTATGTCAAAATGTAATTAAGAGTGGAAAAACTTTGCATACTGAGCTTACTTGTTCTAGTTTTAGAAATATTCAAGTACATGTTAAAATTTCAGAACATTTTCTAAGTCAATTTTTGACCTTCAAGTGTGGCCTTGACCTTAAGCTGGCACAAGGGTAAGATGGGTTCTGCACATTGCCCAGTTGGGGTGAACATTTGAGTCAAGTTTGAAGAAAATCCTTCCATTAGTATAGAATTTATAGAGCGGACATGACATACTGTCTAGTATTGATTGTAAGTAAATTAAAAGACTTAAAAAGGGGCATAACTTTGTCAAAATGCAATACAGAGTTATGAAACTTGACCTGCATATCTTACTTGTGATACCTCATATATCTTTTAAGTTTTAAGCAAATACCTGTGCTAGTTTCAGAAATATTGAAGTACATGTTAAAATTTAAGAACATTTTCTAAGTCAATTTTGACCTTCAAGTGTGACCTTGACCTTAAGCCGGCACAAAGGTAACATGGGTTCTGCACCTAACTTTGTTGAGCTGAACATTTCAGTAAAGTTTGAAGAAATTTCTTCCATTAGTATAGGATTTATAGAGCGGACACGACATATTGTCTAATATTTGATTGTATGTTAATTTGAAGACTTAAAAAGGGGCATAACTTTGTCAAAATGCAATACAGAGTTATGAAACTTGACCTGCATATCCTAATTGTGACACTTCATATATATTTTAAGTTTCAAGCAAATATGTTTCTAGTTTCAGAAATATTCAAATACATATTAAAATTTAAGAATATTTTCTAAGTCACTTTTTTACCTTCAAGTGTGACCTTGACCTTAAGCCGGCAAAAGGGTAACATGGGTTCTGCACATCCCCTTGCTGAGGTGAACATTTGAGCCAAGATTAAAGAAAATCTTTCAATTAGTGTAGGACTTACAGAGCGGACACCACATAATGTCTTATATTTGATTGTTTGATATTTGACCTTCAATTGTGACCTTGACCTTGAGCTGACACATGGGCAACATGGGTTCTGCACATCCCCTTGTTGAGGTGAACATTTCAGCCAAGTTTGAAGAAAATCCTTCAATTGGTATAGGATTTATAGAGCGGACACAATAATGGAGACGGACGGACGGATGGACGGACCAATCGACAGACGCGACAAAGCGAATCCATTATAGCCCCCCCCCCCACATTTTGTGGTGGGGGTATAAATATCTGAAACCACATCATTAAGTATAATATCCATACCTTGCACACGTAGCTTCACATTTCACAACACATGCTACAGTGAAGTTAGCTACAGCCCTCAGCTGCTCTTCTGACAGTACACAATACACAGCAGCCATATTGGTTGTTAGTAAGTTCCATCTTGCTGTGACCAGATTATTTTCTGTTATATCCTCGAGCTAAAAAACAAAATAATCTCTTGAGACCTAATAATCAAGAACACTACATAAACACAGAAAGCCTAACTAGATAATAGCATAATTTAGTTGTTAATACTTATTCTAAAATCCTCAACAGTACTTCAGCTGTTTGATATACAAGATATACTATTATCACTCATCCAAGTCTGTGATTGTAAAAGAAGAAAAATGAAGTGTTGGTAAAAATGACTATAATGTTCAAACAAAACCATTTTTTGTCTTTTGTTACTTAAGGTTATTGCATGCAACTATTAAATTCCCTCTAGATGCTACACTGATTTATAATGGGTAACACTTTCATAGCTAATTCCACCACACAGTGAATGGGAACCTGGAAAAGGGGATAATTTTTTTTCCTTCTCTCTCTAAAAAAATGATGACAGATGAGTGTGTGTGTGGGGGGGTGGGGGGGGGATAGTACAGACAGTTCTCTTTTACCTTGCCTGACCAATCAGCTTTAACTTCTTTGACATTAGGCTCCTGTAGGAAGATCAAGGTTGAAGCCATGGCATCAGATATAGCTGACCAATCAGAAACATCTCTTAACAGTAGCACTGTTCTCACTTTCTGTACTACTAACAAATCCTGAAATACAAAAATTGCTAAAAATGGAATTCCTATTACACAAAAGAATGCTCTATCATTACAAAATGACCTTAGAGAAGGCAGCTCTGTGAAATGACTGTCATCAAGCCATAATTATCTCATCATAAATGAAATTATAATTCCCATAATAAAGTTCTTCCATCAACACAATTTTGTTAGAAAGAAGCGGGATAATGCCTATAGGTTGCCAGGGCCTTGTACAAACCTTTATTAGAAGTTCAATATGCACCTAAAAATAGATGGCTTGATATTAAGTAAAGAGTCTACCTGCCTCTCTTTTCATTTTCAAACTTCTGCTTTTCACCTGTTTATTTAACTTGACTTGTAAGTAAGTCAGAAGGCAAATAAAATAGAATTTCTTCCTATAACCCAAAGTAATCAATGAATAAAAATGACAATGTTAAAAAATCAAACTCTTTAGTTCTCTTTACTTAGACCATTTGCATTATTTTTTTCACCTGAACAAAATCTATACCACTGTAATGGTTTGCATGGAAGTTTATCACTGGTTAGAATGCTAAAGGAGGCTAACATGGTTTGTACCAACCCAAACATACAGCAAGCCTGGGTCTCCATTTTTTATAACTTTCTTGTGTAGTTTGCTCCACTGCTTTCTTTCTAGATAACCTTGAACAAATGATAGGTCACTGGGATGCGAAACTACCACCTTTGACTGGAAATCGCTAGCTTTGTACTTTGTATATAGAGCTAACATAGCAACAACTTCTCCCCAAGCATGACTCAAGAATAATGTATACTTCAATCTACTGAGCTGAAAAGTACAATAGAAAAAAATCATTAATTAAAATAAAGGCAAACATTTCATTTTAACTTTTCCAAACATCAATAAATATTTTATCAGTTCCCATTTTGTCAGCTCTTTTAACTAACTTGAGTGAATACATTGCCTAATTTTAAAATTGTGACTTGAAAATTCAACTATAGGTATCACTGTATAAGATTCATACGCCTATTAGTGCTTACAATGCACTAGTGAAGGTGGAAAGGCAATGTGTCACATGTTATTAATTTAAACTAATAAGTTCACCATTACAATGCTGTACACTTATGTCTAGGCAAAATCTATGTCTAGGCAAAATCTATATTAAAAATGAAATTGAACTCAGTGTCTTTGTTTATATTGTTCCTTCAACAAAGCCATGCTACATGTAGTCACAAAAATATGTTGAGGTATCCATCATTGAGTTTCCACCTTATCTGAATCTTTAACATCAAAAAAAGGTGTAAGTTTATCCATATTTAGAACAGTAAGTGAACCTGATGTAAATATTTTGTATCATATTGCATTTAGTTTCATTATTAATGAAGTAAAGTTTACTCTTATATTGTGTAATGGTTGAGTCTGAAGAAATAATTCCAAGAGATAAAACTCCACAGAACTTACTTCACTTTCTTCTATTGCTTCTGTTAACAATGGTGCTAAAATGTCTGTTTCCATGACAGCCAATAGTTCCTGTACTGATTTCAATGTCAAATCAGTGATGGTGTAGTCTGCCACTTTCACATTCAGTAGAAAGTGATAAAATAAGACACAGATTCCTTGGAAATGACCTGGAGAAAAAAAGAAATTTAAAATAACTGAATAAAACTATAAAAAAAGTGAATTCCAAGGCCATTTTTGCTTTTGTCAATTTTTTACTAGTTGTGTTGAACATTCTTCAACATTGTTCCAGTGACCACAATGGCCTATTTAGCTGACCAACCTTCAAGTTATTTATATCATCAAATATCTAAGAAGATTTCAGTAGTAAAGCAAACACGACTGATTGAAGAAACTGGAATGCAGCAACTTTCAACATTTATAAATGAAACAGAAATGTTACATCAGATATTGCAATCTTACATTTTCCAAACAGAAGCTTGCCGATGACTATGATGCTGCTGAAAGCAGAATTTCCAACACACCTTGAGCATTATCATTTTTAAAATCAATATTATCTATGCTGTATGGACACATGTAACCTCATTTTTAATTGTCTTGTTAAGTTCTTGTTATTAATACAGCACTCTGAGGAAAGAAGTTATTTGTAAACTAGAAATGTGTCCATAGGACACAGATGCCCCCACTCAACCTAGCTATTCATATAGCTAGCAATATGGTCACGAGATAGTCATACACATGGAATCATTTATAAGATTGGTTTAACAAAATGACAACTATATGAAACCTGTTGTGGTGTGAAGACTCAAAATACTGTCTCCAACACTGTGACCAATGGATGAATATTATCCTTCATAATTCTGTATGCATAGTTGGACATTCTTGGAGTTTGTAGATGGTAAACAGGTGTTTTCATGTCTAATTTGTACTATGTTCCTAAGTTATATGTTCTGTAAGTCAGGTTGTTTATAAAATGTCCATTCTCATCTAAATAGCAAACAATTTTAAGCAATTGTTGGAACAAAATTTCACCATTTCCATACTTTAATGTTGAATTCTGCTTAAGCTGGTGCTAACGGGCATGGACAATAACTTGCATTTTCCATTACTGTCCATAAACATGCTCAATCAAACTGAGTCTGCAATTTGACCATTGGAACAGCGTTAAACTCACTAAGAAGAAGGAAAATTTTTAGGTATCAAACTGTAGGGCAACAATGCTGTGGTCTGAGAAGTAGGTTGACAGGCAGGATAATCTGGGTTGTAGAATATTATTCTGTATGTAGACAAAGTCAAGTGTAGAACCACCTCTATCAGCTGGGTGCTGCACACACTGGGAAAAGTTATTCAATTTCTGTGACAGTCTTGTTAATTTGTAGAATTAAAAGCTAAGTTGAAATCTCTAAGCAGTACATCTGGATAAGTTTGGTCTGCAATATGTGTTATATCATTAATAAAGTCTGTTATGTTCAAGGATGGAGATCTATAGAGAAGACAGAATGACCTTGGACAGAGCTCTGATGAGATGGTAACTGACACTTGTTCCATATGAGGTTGATGTGAAACACTGGAAGTTCTCACTGGCAACTACCTCGTGTGTAGAACAACAAACCATGGCAGCTGTCTTCCCGTGACATAGGCAAACATGTCAAGCTCCACCCAACACGCTGATGGTACTGTACTTGATTCTCATAGACATTTGCTTCAGTCAGACACAGTATGTCAACCCTGCTCAGAACTAGGTGACTCTAGCTCAAGCGCTTTTGCAGTTACAGGCGACACAAGTTGAAAATTGCAAATTTTGAGTATGTAAGGGGCAATAACTCTAACAATTCCAAATAAATCTATACGGGAAACCCCAGGTGCACAACTTTACATGCTGATCAACATTCCTGTAAAGTTTCTTGACTGTAGGTGCAGCACTTTTGCAGGTACAGGCGACAAAAGTTGAAAATTACTATTTTTGACTCAGTAAGGGGCCATAACTGTAACAGTTCCAAATAAATCTATACCGGAAACCCCAGGTGCACAACTTCACATGCTGATCAACATTCCTGTAAAGTTTCTTGACTCTAGCTCCAGTGCTTTTGGAGCTACAAGCGACACAACTTTTTGGGATGGACGGACATACGAACCGACAAGGACAAGGACAAATCTAAATGCTCCTCCCACCCCAAAAGTGGGGGCATTAAAACACAAACATCTTAATCTTAGCAGGCTGCTGTGCTGAAATAGTGACTGAGCCCTTGCAAATGAGATTAAGTCCATTCAACACAATGATATAGAGACTGCATTTCTTAATCATGTAAAGGAGGAGAAAATTCATTTAAGTTACAACATTTGTCAATATTGTCAATCAAAACAAATTTTTCATAGAAAAGCATGGTAAACAATAAGCATAGTATTTAATGTGCACCTGTGTTATGCTTCACAACAACATACCGGTGTTATGCTTCACAACAACATATCTTTGATATGCTCCACAAGAACGTAAATGTGTATGCTCCATACAACAATGAACCTGTGCTATGCTCCACAAGAACATAAAAGCAGTATGCTTCACAATAACATACCATTGCTGTGTTCCACAACAACATACCTGTGCTGTGTTCCACAACAATGTATCTGCAATATGCCTACCTGTATTTTGCTCCACAACGAAGTGTGTTTTCAGTGATGCAGCCAGCTGTTTCCACACATCCACCATTACTCCCTGAGGCAGAGACTGGATAACTTCTCCATACCTATCAAACACAAGGACTGGTTGTAGTGAATGTAGTTGCATTAAGCATGATGATCTAATGACAGCTGACACTGATGGGAACTTTGAGCAAAAGTGAACTTGTTTCTCATTATGTGTTCTGGTTCCTCGCAAAATCAATAACATCAATCTTCAGATAATACAAATTGATTTTTTTTCTCAAACTGCAATCAGGTCCCAAAAATAAAAGCAATACATTACAAATCTTTTGCAAAATCAGATTGTTTTCTTTATTAAACTTATGATGTATGTTATTTGTTCTGCAATTGTTCTAACCTGGTATGAAAATTCTTAACTCTATACCAGCATCAACCTATCCCAACTAACAAGAGGGCCATGATGGCCCTGGATCGCTCACCTGAGTACTTTGTAGGTTTGCTGCTAAGCAGTATTTCATTTTTTAATTGAAAATATGTAAGTGCCTACAAACCAAATATGTAAAATATCAGTCAATAAATAAAGGCTCTATGACAGAAAGTAGAAATATTTATTATAAGCTATGGTGACCTTGACCCAGTGACCTCATACCCTACCCATGGGTAGACGTCCATGCAAGGAACCTATATACTGAATATCAAAGATATTGGTCTATAAATGAAGGCCCTATGAGGTACAGTAGATAAATCTATTTTTAGCCTCCATGACCTTTAACCTAATAATTTGAAAAAGCTTGATAAAGCTTGCTTCATGCCAAATTTTAAAATTCTAGGCCTTGTGGTTTCAGACAAGAAGATTTTTAAAGATTTTCTTCTATACTGCTATTTAAAACTTATGACCCCTCGGGCGGGGCCAATAGTGACCCCAGTGACATTTTTCAAACAAACTAGGTAGAGGTCCGCTAGACAATGCTGCATACCAAATATCTAAGCTGTAGGCATTGAGGTTTCCAGTAAGAAGATTTTTAAAGATTGCCTTTTTTATATATTGAAGGCCCCCGGGGTGGGGCCATTTTTGATCCCGGGGCCAACATATTAAGAATACTGGTAAAGGTTCACAACACAATACTCCACACCAAATATGTAAGGTCTAGTCCTATTAGTTTTGGAGAAAAATGATTTTTCATGTTTTTCCTATATAACTATATGTAAATCAATAGAACCCTCGAGCAGCCAATTTTGACCCAGAAGACATCATTTGAACAAACTTGATAGAGGTCCACTAGACAATGCTGCACACCAAATATCTAAACTCTACGCCTTGCGGTTTCTGACAAGAAGATTTTTTTAAAGTTTTTCCTATATAACTCTATATAAAACATTTGACCCCTGGGGGGGCCTTTTTGACCCAGGAGCCATGATTTGAACAAACTTGGTAGAGGTCCACTGGACAATGCTGCACACCAAATATCTAAACTCTAGGCCTTGCAGTTTCTGACAAGAAGATTTTTTAAAGTTTTTCCTATATAACTCTATGTAAAACATGTGACCCACGGGGCTGGGCCATTTTTGACCCAGGAGCCATGATTTGAACAAACTTGGTAGAGTTCTACTGGACAATGCTGCACACCAAATATCTAAACTCTAGGCCTTGTGGTTTCAGACAAGAAGATTTTTAAAGTTTTTCCTATATAATTCTATGTACAACTAGTGACCCCTGGGGCAAGGCCATTTTTGACCCAGGGGTCATGATTTGAACAAACCTGGTAAAGGTCCACCTGATGATGCTTCATACCAAATATCTAAGCTCCAGGCCTTGTAGTTCTGGAGAAGAAGATTTTTAAAGTTCCAACTTTGAAAATCTAATTTTAGCTCCTGTGGCCTAGAAATGCAATGGACCTGAACCATTTGAACAATTTTGGTAAAGCTTCATGCAAGTAACATTCCTGCCAAGTTTCAGCAAGATTGGCCCAGCAGTTCAGGAGAAGAAGTTGTTTGAAGTAAAAGTTGACGACGCACGCACGCACGCAGGGACGGACGACGGACATCAGGCAATCACAAAAGCTCACCTTGAGCACTTTGTGCTCAGGTGAGCTAATAAAGGAGGCAACTATCAACCTTTTTATTTTTGTTGATAGCAAATACTGTGAATGCAACACAAAACATATTAAGATATTTCTAAACAAAGTGTTTCAATAGAATTATGTAAAAGAGATGCAAAACACATTTACCCTTTCAGAAATCGTGGAGTTAGAGATATAGTTGTATTTCCGTCGCACAAACACAATGTTCCGAGAAGTTTTGTCATAAGTTTGGGAACTTGTCTCAGTTTGGAATAAATTGTTACCAACTGAAACAACATTTCATCTAGAGCCTCCACAGACTCAACTTCTACCTGTATAAAAAAAACCAAGATCGAACACGTAGATGGAGTAAACAAAATAGACACATGGCCTTTCACTACATCATAATAATTTCAAACATCTATTAATTTTCTACTGTTCATTTTGTTATCTGTCTTTGCTCTGTTAGGTCTAGCTCTGGCCGAGGAACCTTTGTGGTTATTCTTTTCTTTGTAACTATATGAATGTGCTGACTGAAGGGAATGGACAACTTACAAATATGAAAGATTCCTTAAAACTTTAAATCATATCATTCTTTTGATAAAACAGAGAATAGTTCATATATCTTGTAAATTCCATGAACATAAGGACATCAACAAATGAACAAATATAATATATACCTGTATATCAACCCATCCTGCAGTGAATATTTCCAGCAGTCTTGGTTCTACAGTATGATGGTTTAAGTCCAGTAAGATGGTGAAACATGAATACCAGTCTGTCATAGACCTGAATGTATGAAAACACAATTGTCTTTGTAGAAGCAATAAAGAGCTTTAACAAATGACCTTCAATCAGAGAAAATACTACTGCCTTGCTTGATATAAACATTCAGTCCATTTGCTTTAATTATATATCTGATTTAAATGAATGAAATATACCATTCAGTAATGATACTGTGACTCCAGACACAATAACATGAAAAAATCTCAGTAAGATACAATACACTAAAATCTGAAAAAGGATTCAGTTTGTTTGTTTTTTTTTCTAAAAGATTATATGTAACTCACATTTCATTTTCATCTTCTTCATGTTCCTGCTTACAGCTGATCAAGACCTGTACAATATGCTTGTAAAATTTGAACTGCACATTTCCATTCTTCTCATCTATTCCCTGATCATACAGTTCTCTCCCCTTAATAATCTTCAGCAGCTGATTCACTGTCCTGATTGCTGAAGGGGTTTCAACTGGTCCATCCAGGCTATCATTGTCAATCTTTAGACCAATCAAGGAACAGAGTTCTTTCATCAAGTAATGTGCCATCAGATGGATACCTTTGTGACTGAAGTAATTTTATACTTAACAGCTGAATAAACTAGAACTGCCACTGTCCTGGCACCAATACCCACCATATGTTGCTTTGTCAATAGGGTTTTATATATGGGAACATGTTACACCAATGTCCCAGACTAAAATTAAGTATGAAAAATTACTAAAGGCAATAACTCCAAAACTGTGCAAAAGAGAGTTATGGCTCCTGGGAACTGCACTTCAAGGAAATCCAACAAAGGGCAATAACTCTGCAAATAGTGAAGATGGAGTTATTACTCTTGTACAATGCATTTCCTGTCACTGTGCTTGACCATTGTATGAAGTTGCACTGAATTCCAAACAGTAGTTTTCAAGTTATGCTCTGGACAAGGAAAACCAACAAAGGGCAATAACTCTGCAAATAGTGAAGAAGGAGTTATGACTCTTGTACAATGCATTTCCTGTCATTGTGCTTGATCATTATATGAAGTTGCAATGAATTCCAACCAGTTGTTTTCAAGTTATCCTCCGGACAAGAAAAACCAACAAAGGGCAATAACTCTGCAAATAGTGAAGATGGAGTTATGATTCTTGATCAATGCACTTCTTCAGTGTGCTTGACCATTGTAAGATGTTGCACTGAATTCCAACCAGTAGTTTTCAAGTTATGTTCTGGACAAGGAAAATCAACAAAGGGCAATAACTATGCAAATAGTGAAGCTGGAGTTATGATTCTTGAATACCTGGACAAGGAAATTGCAATGGACCAACTGACCGCCCGACCGACCAACCACCGGGTGACTCCTATATACACCCCCCCCCCCCCCAAACTTCGTTTCTGAGGTATAAACGATTTATGGTTCTTAAACACTGCACTTTTCCTCAATGAGATCTATTTATCTATGAAATTTCAAGTTGATACCTGCAATAGTTTTTGAGTTATGCCCTGGACAAAGAAAACCCGATAGCCGGACAGACAAACTGATTCCAGTATACACCCTTTATAACTTTGTTGTGCGGGGGGGTATAATAAGCAAATGTTAGGTCTGAAAATGATGAGTAATGAATTGTGTATGTAAAAAGTGCTTATCTTTGCAAAAGAATTTCCATTGTAATTCTTCACTTTCCTCATTATTCTGTTTTGTAAAGAACCCTCATTAAAAAGAAACTAAAAGAAAAACCCTACAGTATTTGTACATCAAATGGTTTTCTTTCACCTTTTATCTTGTCTACAATGCCAAACAATTGTATTTTGTAGACTGAAAACATGAACTTAAATACATACCAGTTATTCTTGATGAAGTTTTCATAGATAACTGACAAATACAAGCTGCATTGTTCTTGGTTTATCTGGAAGTAAGATCATGAAAAATAAAACATAAGAAAGACAAAGAAACAACACCTGAAGACTGCCTACATAAATGTTATGGCAAATTATTCTGCTGTTTTATTTCATAAAAAGTAAAACCAAAAATATTTATTGAACAAAATTTTCAATCAATAAGTAAAAACTGCCAAAATTGATGAAAAAGTTAAAAAGCAAGAGGTTGTCAAAAATTGTTAAAAAACACCTTTTAAAAAGGACTTGTTTACCTGTAACAATTTGGAAAAGGCTTCAAACAGATGTTCCACATATTTTGCCTTCTTGTGCACATGGCCTCCAGATTTACTGTGTTTCGCTTTCAAATACACTTCATAGGATGGCTGATGATCTCTGAAATTTTCAAAATCATTTCTTGACATTTCAAAGAAAAAATCACTGCTATCTATCTATCTGAAATATGACTGACATTCTCTGCACAGTTCAGTTATTACATGTGGTGCAGGACAGTGCAAGAAACAGGAAGCATCCTATTCCAGACAACCCTGGTTCTCTTCTATGCTCAGTGTATAGCACTGATACATGTGACCTTGGTTTAATGTCTCATTTTGAGCCTGGGGACAGGGTCCACGCAAGGGAAGAATTTTGCATGATTTTTAAATATTTTTCATCTATGTCTGCTCATCATTATTTTCAATGGGGAGTTTTTTTTTTGGAAGGGGGGAAAAACATACTATTTTAAGGGGTGTGTGTGTGTGTGGGGGGGGGGGGGGGGGGGGGGGGAATGGAGCCGATATTCCACCCTAGATTTTGCCAAATGAGAGCCCTGAAAAACTTCAGACTTTCTCATTGTGTAACTCTTTTATTCAACCTAATTCAGTAAGTTTTATTCATTTGATCACAGTTTCAGTTATCAATATTAACAGCACTGAACATTACTGTATCAAGCCCCCACACTTCTGTGGGAAGCCATGGCAACATTAAACTCTCCATGATTTGTCAAAACTTTTACTTGATAGAGAACAGGGTATAAATACTGAAGTTTTACTAGATGCAGATGAAAGTGTATGCCTAAATATATTTTCAGAAGTGAAAAATATGTCAAAATATCAGTAGGAGAAAATACCTGTGTCCCAGTGCTGCCTGTACAGCTGATGATAAGGCTTGAATAGCATCTGATGGCTGGTCTGACCACAAGGGAATAAACTTTGGAAGAACAGTGTCACATAACTTCTGAACAATCTGAAATTACAGTAAGCATATAAGTTTCCATAACGGAACAGAACACAACATTTTTCCTAAGTTTTATATATAGTGTGCACACTACGTTTGGCTTTCCAAACATCTGTCATAACCCTTATGAATGTAACTGTTTGAAGAATAATCCAGAAACAATGTAATTAAGGAAAATATTAATAAACAGACCTTATCTTGACCAGGTGCTGTCTTCAACTCCTTTGTAAATCTTTCCACAGTGTGCTGTATGAGTGACACTAGTCTGTCATCATTTCTCCAGGATTCAAGAGCAAGCACTTCACACAACCCAGTCAAAAGTGAAATCTGAAAATTGGGACCCACAAGAAAGTATAAGCATCCTTTTAACAATGCTAAAACACTCTACCAGAGTTCTAAATGGAAAGTACAAGATCACCTACACCTACATTCAATGTATTCAACATTTATTTGCTTCTGAATTAAATTCTACTGAATTACACAAAACTGCTGGTACCAATTCACCAGGATAAACTAATAAATAGGGATGGCAACGAGTAACCGGTTAACCGATTACTCGATCGAACGTCCGAATATCGGTTAACAAAACTGATATTCGATTACTCGGAAAAAAAAATATATAATTTCTATTTTTTGCAATTTAAAAAGATTGGTGTATCCAATTAGTTCAGAAATTCCGAGATGTACATATATCTTCATAAATACCCGATAAATGCAATCAAAACATCCTTGCAGAGGTGCGAAAATGATATCGTATATTAAACGAGGCGATCAAAAGTTTGACACGCGCATGGGATTGAACACCTGTGTCGCTTACGTCATTCGGCCTCTCATGATATTTAATTACCTTTAATTCTGTAACAGTTTGTAGCTGAAACTTGTTTTAAGGTAACTGTTTTGAAAACAGCAAAGGGCCGGATTGCTATTATCAATGTTAGATAAAAGGTAGTAATTAGACCCGATTAAACGTTTGTTTTTCTTTACTCAATAAAGGAGAGTAACTCCCTTTTCTTCTTTACGCATATAAATCCAGAAATGTCATTAACGTTTTATATCGTGATAAAGTTTTTCCTTAGAGTCAAAATGCCGCCACCAAAATCTAATGCTTGGAAATATTTCAAACGCTGTGCTGATAGCAAGACTGTTAAATGTACATTATGTAGCTGTGAAATGACGTATACTGGTGGTAATACAAACATGTTAAATCATTTACGCTTAAAGCATCTTTCTGAAAACTTAACCTCTGACACACAGAAACATCACTCAGTGGACATATTTGTTAGCACGCCAAAAAACAACTGAATCGCAAAGTGAAAAACTCACGCAGCAAACATGATTGTAGAGGACTATATACCTTTAAGTATAGAAGAAAGTGAAGGATTTCTTAATCATAGAAAAGTGTTAAATTTTCTTCGAATAAAGACACTGTACTTAGAGAAAAATACGAGAATATTGTTCTTAAACTGTTTAACCTTTATTTATTAAACATATATATATATGCTGTCATTGACGATCTCTTATGTTTATATTTTTTATGAATTTGCTAGCTATATCCATTGCCGCCGATGAGTCTATATTATTTCAAGAAGAAAAAAAGATATATGAACTGTTATACATGTTTTAAACTTGATATTGCATCAATTAAATCGTTGTAAAATATGATGTTGTTGATTTAATTTGTTTATTGGTTATTCTAAGTTACCTCCCTTGCAGTCCTATTCATAGTTACGAATTCTATGAATTTAAATAGAAAACGAAAGTAGCATGCAAACGGTGTTGATATTATGTGATAAAACTTTGAAGATCAATGGAAATCATCCGAGTAACCGAGTACTCGATCGGAAAAATGACCAAGTACTCAAGTATTGATTTTGGTATTCGTTGCCATCCCTACTAATAAACAGTATAAACTGCAATGTTCGCACTGGCTTTAATTCAATTATATCAATACAGGTTTAAATCTGTCATTTGTATTTTGTTACACACTTTTTTAAAACTGATTTCAGGTCTTTTTGAAACTTAAAAATAGTGAAATAGATGTGATATGACAACATGACATGTTTTTATTCATTTAGATAAAACTAAAACAGCCTTGGTAAAAACAATATCTTTGACCAAATATCAGAAATTAACAAGCTACAATCTACGACCGATAAAATTTCGAATCATCAAGGTGTGTTATCTGCTGGAAAAGGAACCAGAAAATTGATCTGCCCAAGCACAACTGAATCTCAGGTAAGCCCTGAAGGAAATTCTTAGACGAAAAAGAATTTTTATGAAATCTTTATTATGTGGGCCATCTTTTCGCACTGGTATTTCCAATTTGTCAGTGCCACTGTGAATACATTATCAAATGAATGAAATAAGACTTTGATTTCAAATAACACTTCTAAGTATAAAATTGGGCTTGGTACAAACCATTGTGTCCATTTTCAATATGATGACTGACGACAAAGAATCTGATTTCATAACTGCAAGGAGACAGCCAATCAGAGGCGCGATAAACCCACATGTGTCATCAACAGCCAGTAAGGAATCTATCAACAACTGTAAACAGAGCATTGAAAGCAATCACTGTAGTATATAAAAATAAACTTACATCTGGAATTTCTGGCATGCACTTTCTAAGAAAGCATCTTTTATTATGTATTCAATTTTTATCCTTAATAAGTAATCAGTCCATAACTTGAGTTATGCGGAATGCTAAAGCATGCTACATCTAAAATCATTCAAACCATTTTGGACCGGGTCTTGTAAGAAAACATTTTCCTCATGGCAAAACATCAATCATGGAGTTACCAGCCTTTTGCTTCGTAATTTTATATTTTCCCATTATGTTTACCTGCGTTGTAGACTGACGCAATAATATTCTGTTAGGTTCTGATGCTTTCCTTGTCTGCAATACATCTTGCAAACATATCCATACATTTTGACAGTCTGTTTCATTCAGTTTTTCCCTTAAAGGAAATAATACAGAATTGATTTTACATGACTAGAAAATAGTCATTATGACGTTTGAGATCAGAGTATGAATATGTCCTTAATACCAGAGAAAAATGTGTCTTATTTAATATCATCCAAAATCTCAGATAAAAAAATATACTTTCAGGAATGAAAATGAATTGACAAGTTCTGTGAAAATTTACATATGATATTCCTAAAATTTGAACAGAAGACAACACTTATTTCACAGTAGCTCTAAAATAAACATTTATGATGAAAGTGTTCAAAATTATACTCAGCAACAAATGTCAACTAGAAGCTAACTGTTTTTGATATCTAGGAAAATAATATCACAAAGCATTGTTAAGGAACTAAGCAAACAATCTCTGAATAAAAAGAATACTTGCTTCTTTTTGTTTATAAGAAAGCCAGTCAAGACATCGATCAGTACTTGTTCTTTGTTTGGTAAGAAAACATCCTTTGATTTCCATGTATATCTTAACAGTTTAAGACGATCTTCCACATTCAAACTTTTATCCTTCAGGCACAGGTAGAAGTCTGAAAGAAATATTGCTCCATCAATTGAGCAGCCGCTAAAATCGTTTTGGATAAATACATAAAAAAAAGATCTGTCAATGTTAACTATTCAAACAGTTATCTAAACAAGTCATCTTTGCCTACACAGCACTACTGTAAACTGAAAACCATGGAAAATGCAAAATACATAGGAGTTACTATAAGTAGTAACCTAACCTGGTCATCCCAGATTAACTACATCACAAACAAAGCAACAAACAGGAGAGCCTGGTCACGCTATGCAAAATAAAAACAAGAAACATGGCAATGCCACGAAACCAGGTTTTCAAAAATGTTGTTCTGATTCTATACTATAGTATGAATTTTGGAATGAAGATTGCTATGAATATTCAAAAGATTATAACATGACATGAAGGAAAAGATAATATTCATGAGAATACATGATAATGAGTAGGATGTAAATTTCGGCTAACAATACTGTCTGCAAGGAGTATACTTAATAATGAGACAACAATTTCTGCACGTCATCTTGATGTGGTAAACATTTGTCTGAAGTTTCATCAAAATTCTTCAAAGGGTTGAAGAGTTACAGAGCGGACAGGATTTTCAATGTTAATGTCACTGTGACCTTGACCTTGGAGCCATCAAAATTCTTCAAAGGGTTGAAGAGTTACAGAGCGGACAGGATTTTCAATGTTAATGTCACTGTGACCTTGACCTTGGAGCCAGCCATGCGGAACATGCGTTCTGCACGTCATCTTGATGTGGTAAACATTTGTCTGAAGTTTCATCAAAATTCTTCAAAGGGTTGAAGAGTTACAGAGCGGACAGGATTTTCAATGTTAATGTCACTGTGACCTTGACCTTGGAGCCAGCCATGCGGAACATGCGTTCTGCACGTCATCTTGATGTGGTAAACATTTGTCTGAAGTTTCATCAAAATTCTTCAAAGGGTTGAAGAGTTACAGAGCGGACAGGATTTTCAATGTTAATGTCACTGTGACCTTGACCTTGGAGCCAGCCATGCGGAACATGCGTTCTGCACGTCATCTTGATGTGGTAAACATTTGTCTGAAGTTTCATCAAAATTCTTCAAAGGGTTGAAGAGTTACAGAGCGGACAGGATTTTCAATGTTAATGTCACTGTGACCTTGACCTTGGAGCCAGCCATGCGGAACATGCGTTCTGCACGTCATCTTGATGTGGTAAACATTTGTCTGAAGTTTCATCAAAATTCTTCAAAGGGTTGAAGAGTTACAGAGCGGACAGGATTTTCAATGTTAATGTCACTGTGACCTTGACCTTGGAGCCAGCCATGCGGAACATGCGTTCTGCACGTCATCTTGATGTGGTAAACATTTGTCTGAAGTTTCATCAAAATTCTTCAAAGGGTTGAAGAGTTACAGAGCGGACAGGATTTTCAATGTTAATGTCACTGTGACCTTGACCTTGGAGCCAGCCATGCGGAACATGCGTTCTGCACGTCATCTTGATGTGGTAAACATTTGTCTGAAGTTTCATCAAAATTCTTCAAAGGGTTGAAGAGTTACAGAGCGGACACAATTTCGTTTGACGCCCGCCCATCCGCCCGCCATACCCCAATCTAATAACCAGGATTTTCAAAATTGAAAACCTGGTTAAAAACAAACAAATTAATGTCGATCACAATCACCTTACAGTCAAAAACACAACATCACATGAACTCATTCTTCCCAAAGACTATAAGACTCTAGAACGAATTACCGACCAAGATTAAGGCTACCCAAACTGTAACAGCTTTAATCAGTGGATTGAACAAGTTTGTTCACAATAAATGTTCACAATAAATGTTTAAGTAAGATCTCTTGTAAAAATCTTGTTTATGTTGTTTTTATCTTTTACAATTTTAATGTTCCTGACACTCGCCTGCCTAGCATAGTCAGTTTTGGCTTTTGGCAGTAGTAAGTTGAAGTTAAAGTTCAAACACCACCAATATTTCAACAAGAAACACCCCCATGCATGCTGAAACCAGGTTTTCAACGTTTCAACAAATAATTTTACAAAAGTTTTTTTGTAAAGACAACTGCGAACCTGACCTAAACCTAAGAACTCATGACTGAGGACTCCTAAAAATCCATAACTATACCATAAAAACTAGAGACTATATGATTATTAAACATTTGAGTAATGCAACATAATTATATGTATAATCTGCATGAAGCCATAAAAATAACTTTGAGTGCATATGAAATGCATGCAGCTGTCAGGATGCTACAAGGATGCTATATACAAAGTATCATCAAGATTGGTCAATTTAAATCCAAATTATTTAATGGTAACTAATTTTCCTTTTTTAGTAACAGTGACCCTGACCTTGACCAGACTGATCCTAAATAAATCCTAAGCTAGGTTCTGTGCAAGGGTGATATATACCAAGTTTGGTCAAAACTGACCACTTAATACTTAAGTATCCATTGACTGGAAACCAATTTTCTATTTTTAGTAACAGTGACCTTGACCCAACTAACCCCAAATTCAATACCAAGCTAGATTTTCATGAAAGGCTGCTATACACCATGTTTAGTCAACATGAGTCATTTCAAGCCTAAGTTATTGACTCAAATCCAAGTTTCTGTTTTTTAGAAACAGTGACTTTGACCTTGACCAGACTGGTCCTAAATATAATCTGAAGCCTGGTTATCATGTAAGTGTATTATATACAAAGTTTGGTCAAGACTGACCAATAAAAACTTAAGTTATTGACTGGAAACCATTTTTCTATTTTTAGCAACAGTGACCTTGACCTTGATCAGACTGGTCCAAATATAATCCCAAGCTAGGTATTTATGCCAGTGTATTGTAAACCAAGGTTGATCAAGACTTACCAATAGAAATTAAAGTTATTGACCAGGAACCAATTTTCTATTTTAGTAACTGTGACCTTGACCTTGATCGGATGAACCAAAATACAATCCAAACCAAAGCTAGGTTTCCATGCAAGGATGCTATATACCAGGTTTCGTTAAGATTGGTCAATCCAAACTAAAGTTATTGAACAGAAACCATCAGTCTGACGCCCACATGCCCGCCTCTAATAACTAGGTTTCAACTTCGTTGAAAACCTGGTTAAAAAAACGAATCATAACGAGGACGAATCAACGTACAAAAACACGTGTCGGCTTATGAAAAATATTTCTAAAAGATATCAGAATAAAATAGCTTCGTATCAATTATTCACTCAGACATTACCCGATAACTGTTAAAACAAAAACATTTAATACAAATGGCGGTGAAAAACGCATTAAAATAGCAGAATACTTACTCGGGCTTCCCTGCTTCGCCATTTTTGTAAAGAGCTGTAAAGGGAGATTACCTTCAGTAAATTCAAAGGATAGTTCTTAACACAAAGTACGGCATGAGGAAAGAAATATTGGAGGTGTTGACGGTTGACAGACTTTCTATCCCTATGTCTTTTTCTCGAAATACATTTCGTCCTAAAATGGGAGCAGATAGTCCAGGCTTCCTAAACTTTTCAAACCCAGAATTTTTTATATGACAAGGAAAAAGATGGATAGATCGATTTGACACTGGCATGTCTATCAATTTGACTTTAAAAAAGCTGTTGAAAGACCAAAATTTATTTTCTAATATTTGTTCGCGAATATTTTATTTATTTTCTATCTGCCTTGCCTTTTCCTTATTATTCTGCAAAATATTTATGTTACGTGTCACAGTAACAGGCGTGTTATGGATGATACAAAACTTGACTTTTGATAGAATCAGACAGATCAAACTATTTCTGTTTATGAACATAAACATTGTGTATATGATATTCGAAAAATATGTTATATCAATTGTCGGAGGTACTTTTCGACGTTATTCTGACGTTACGTTATATGCACACATATATAGTCCCTTTTTCCAAAAAATAATATTTTTGTGTAAAAATACTGATCATTATTTTTTTACAATGCAGAAATACAGCATGCCGTTGCATGCTTGTCTTGTGAGAGATAACAGAATTGCTCAAATAAAACCGTTTTATATGTAAATGTATATAATCAGATAATATTAGTTAATATTGATATGGACAGGTAAAAAAATGGCTGAGAATGCCAGTGTACAGTTGTTGTGTTTTCTTCTGATAGTTTTCATCTTCATCTTCAGCTTCATAGTTAAAAATAAAGAACTTGACTGCATGATGTTCATAAGTAAATGACATATTACATAATAAATTACTTTTACTAAAATCATCATACACAGGTTTGTCACATTGAAAATATTCATCCTTATTTAAAGCTTATGTGTTGTCATTACTAATCAGAAAAGGAAATTTAAAAAAAAAATTGTTTGCTCAACAAGGTACCTGTCTGTGTATCAGTTGATATAAAACATATGCTCTGTACTGTTGCCATCACTGCACATATTTCTGATAGTTGAATTCTTTAATACACCCGAAACCGTAGACATACCAGCAACTCACTTTTGAGGAGGCACCGTGGTCCAGGGGTAGAGCGCAGGGCTCCGGATCCGGAGAGAGGCGAGATTCTCTCACGATCTTCACATTCCTCACCGCCGGCTGCGCGTATACTGGTATGGAACCCATGAAGCAGTCATCGAGTGTGGTGAATCTAAGTTGTAAGAACTTGTATCGCAGTCGATGTAAAATAAATGAGTCTAAACTAAAGTAACTCACTTTTGAAGATGTGTACTGCAAATCAAAGGTTGTTGATTGAGTGTCTACTGTTTCGACTCAAAATACATATTTTGAAAGAAACTACTATATACAACTGTATGTATGTACTCATTATTTAAGTATAATCTGAATTTGAATTTTTATGATATAGCTACATTATGACTATGTAGAAAATATGACTATGAATCGAAAACGATGTCCACTAATTGTCATATTTCTAATCAAATTTACATGAAAAAATAAAAATTAAATGGTCATTTCCAATTCAATATTTACAAGAAAAAAAGTTTACATATAATGTATTATGAGATTATTGTTTCATGAATCTTTCACTTTTAAAGATATTTCATATTGTGGGGATGGGTGCAAGGTACGGTAAACATCTCATTCCAGAGACACTTCTGGTCCATTTACATGCTCAGTGTATAGCACTGATACAGAGGAATATGGTTTGAAAGCTTCACCCAACAGACAATTAGTATCGTTATTGGATGACTCGTGGTCGAAATCGGCGACTTCGAACAGTTCATTTCAATTTCAATATTGAGGGGAGTTTGTCAACTAGTCGGATTCATGCCTTTCAATGATTTCGTATTGAGCGGACAGGCTGGCCAGTCACAGTGCGGACAGGCTGGCAAGTCACAGTGCATTATTACCGAATAATGTACTATTTGCTTTTTGCTTGTATTCGGTTAGTCTTGATTACCTGCCCCCTGACTAACGCTATTTATGAAGAGGCTGGTAACCAAACTTGTATTTCGTAATTTTAATTAGACATTTATGTACAGTTTGACGTATAATTCCACAATTGTACTGTTTACTCGTCAAATACATCTTCTTGTGGAAATCCGTTAGGCAGATGGCTGTAAAATTAAAATTGTACCATTGCCTAGTGAATACCTAACTAAATTTAACATCATTTACATAGGTGGATATAGGAAAACCTTTAAAAGTGAAATCTTTTTTTATACAAAAACCAAATAGCTAAGACTTTGTCAAACGGTCCGCTAGTTAAATCAGACGTTTTAAAAATGGACAAAACTGGTATTTTCTTACTGCATATGCCCTGACCCTATTTAGAATGTTTTGTTAAATAATCTATGTTGATCTTTTCACATGACCCTATGACCTTTTCTCTTGTTTAATACTGGATATAACAACGTTTGACGAAAGGTACAATTTTTATATCATTTTAATCTTTATTTTCTAAGTTACTTGCTTAAGTCAATTTCCATCACATGACACTTGTCGCTTCGATTTATTACAGCAGTTCAGAGTTATTTTGGCCCCTTTTTTGTTCTTACTGACTCCTCCTTTCTTTGGTAAGGACGTAGAAATAGTTAATGAACTGTCAACTGAACCAAACAAAATCCTCTTGTCTTTGATCCAAAAAATTGCACACCATATATAAAGCTATGAACATATATACGAACTTTTATTAAAGAAATGTATTTTGATCTTTTTTTCTAATAAAAATGAGAGCTGTCAGGAGATAATAAAACAGATAAGAAAATAAGTTATTTTGTTTAGTTCTTTCCATTACGTTAAATGCCTTGTGGCAGTGATAATGGTAATGAGAGGGTGTTTCAGTATTTTATGCTGTCTATTTAACGTGCGGAATTTTCCTGGCTAATTAATTATCTATAATTGATCATATTAAAATATGGATTTGCCGATTTGTGGAAAAAAACTGCAGAGTTTTGAACAATCCTGTTGTATGTCACGGAAGCACATATATATATGAACACAACAAATAGACGTTTCTTTAAGGACAAAGACTTCAACTTCAACTTCAACTTAATACTGCCAAAAGTCAATACTGACTATACTAGGCAGGCGCATGTCAGGAACATTTAAATTTATAAAAGTTAATAACAAAGAAAACAAGATTTAACTGAAGATCTTACTTAAACATTTATTTTAAGTACTTTAAAATCTATAAAACTTGTTTAGTCCACTGATAAAAGCTGGCACAGTTGGGGTAGCCTTAATCTCGGTCGGTAATTCGTTCCAGAGTCGTATAGTCCTTGGGAAGAATGAGTTCATGTGATGTTGTGTTTTTGATTGTGGAATGAGGAATTTGCTGTTTCTTGTGTTTGTAAGGTGATTGTGATCAACATTGACCTGATTGTTTTTTATTTTGTGTAGCATGACCAGGCTGGCATGGTTTCGCCTTTGTTCTAAAGTTGACCATTTTAGTTCTTTGATCATGTTTGTTACACTGCTTGTATAGTGGTAATCATTATGAACGTACCTTGCAGCTGACCTCTGGACCATTTCTATTCTGTGTGTGAGATATTTTTGCCATGGATGCCATATGGTTGAGCAGTATTCAACCTGTGGTCTTACATATGTTTTGTATGCTGCTTCTTTGAGTTGTTTGTTTTGTGTTTTGACGTTTCGTCTGATGAACCTTAAGCTGTTTTTTTGCTTTGTTTGTGATATTGTTTATGTGGGATGACCAGTTTAGGTTGCTACTTATTGTAACTCCTAAGTATTTTGCATTTTCTGTGGTTTTCAGTTTAGTGTTATGTAGGGTGTAAGGAAAGATGACCGGTTTCTTTTTCCTGTGTATTCTGAGAACTTCACACTTGTCAGGGTTGAATTCCATTGACCATTCTTTTTCCCATATTTCAAGGTTGTGCAAATCATTTTGTAAGGTTTGTGCAGATGCTTGTGATTTAATTGTTAAATAAACTATGGTGTCGTCGGCAAATAGACGCACCCGGCTCCTGACACTTCCTGGTAGGTCATTGATGTATGCGAGAAAGAGACATGGACCTAAGACCGATCCCTGCGGGACACCAGAAAGCACCGGGAGCCTGTCAGAGACCTTGTTTTCCACTAATACTTGTTGTGATCTGTTTTTGAGAAAGTTTTGTATCCATGAACTGATGTGTGGATGAACTCCCATGTGTTTCAGCTTGTGTATGAGTTTGTGGTGGTCTACTTTGTCAAAAACTTTACTGAAATCCATGACTATGACATCAGTTTGTTGACCTTGATCAAGGTTGTCAGCTATTTCTTGTGTGAAGCCAATGAGCTGTGTCTCACAGCTATGTTTTGACCTGAATCCATGTTGCTGTGGGCAAAGTATGTTGTGTTTGTCAAAGTAATCCATCATGTTTGAAACAATGATGTGTTCCATTAGTTTTGATGCTATACATGTGAGTGATATTGGTCTGTAATTGCTAGGTTTTGATTTTGACCCTTTTTTGTATGCTGGTGTGATGATGGCATGTTTCCAATCCTTAGGAACAATACCTGTGTCTAGTGATCTTTGGAATATGATTTTAAGGATTGGTGCTATCTCTGTGTGTAGCTCTTTGAGTAACCTAGGTGAAATCTCATCTGGACCTTGGGCTTTGTGGGGGTTTAGTCCTGTCAACAACTTATCAACTCCTTGAACTGAGATGGATATTGGAGCCATGGGCGGGTGACCAAGTGATGACATTGAGCTTTTAGTTATTTGTTTGAGATTGAGTGGTGAAGGCTTTGAGAAAACTGATTCAAACTGTTTGTTTAGTATGTTCGCCTTTGACACTGGGTCACTGTAAGTATGCCCATCAGAGCTGAGTGGTGCAATTCCTATGTTTTCAGTTTTTTTGTGTTTAATAAAGTTGTAGAACTTTTTCTTATGACCTGGATCTGTATTATCTGAGAAGATGATTGACTCTAGATATGACCAATAAGTATTTCTTATTTGTTTTTGCACTGATGCCTTAAGATGTTTGAATTTCTTTATGTTCTGACAATTCTGTGACCGAGACCTTTTTATTTTTG
Organism: Cyclina sinensis; assembly: GCA_012932295.1. Lineage (NCBI taxonomy): Eukaryota > Metazoa > Mollusca > Bivalvia > Venerida > Veneridae > Cyclina > Cyclina sinensis. The sequence goes on from JAAONU010000002.1 coordinate 38,425,868, forward strand.
TGAAGAGTTTATTCCTTTTCCTAATCTGTTTAACAATATCGTGAGTAACCCATGGTAAATCAGCTTTATTTTTGCATTGTCTTGACGGTATGTGTTTGGATGATAACCTTTTGATCTCAGCTTTGAACGTGTCCCATAATTGGTTTGGGTCTTCATTTTGATTTTGGTTGAACATACTACTGAAAGTGACCAAGTCATTTTTGAAGTCAGACCAGTTTGCTTTTTTGTATGATTTGACCAGTCGAGGGGTTTGCCTGATTCGCCCTCTTTTGACCTTAAGTTCATGGAAGGCTATATCATGGTCTGATGTACCTAAGCTTGGTAAGACTTTTGTGTCATGAACGTGACCCGGAGTGTTAGTGAGAAAGAGATCTAGGATATTTTTATCCCGTGTGGGAACTTTGACCATTTGTTCAAGATTATGATTAATCATGTTCTCTGCAAAATTATCAGACTCTTAATATTTTTAAAGAAAATGGCAAAACTCTACAAAATTATCGGAGTGTTTTCTTCTAAAGATAGAAAACTAAAAATAGACACAGAAAACTCCGAAAACTTTGTCTGTTTGTTATTTAATGTAAGCCTATTCTTAAATTTTAAAATAATTCATCTCCGGCTTTACTGAACTGGTAGGTCATGGTTGTCACCGAGAAAACTGCCATCTTGTGTTAAAACTTGATAAAAAATAATAATTGTAATTGAAACAAACTACACTTTTTCGCTTTTTTTTTCTTTGGTCACCCGAGGTCCAGCATCTTAAAACAAATACTTATTACTTAGCTGTCATTTACCATTTAATACATGGAGACCATTGGCAGATTTCCTATTATTACAGTTATCTCTTCAAAAGGATACAAACAGCTTTATACAATAATGACTGTTGTTTTAACAGCATGTTTCTTTTTGCTCTTGGAAAGTAGCACAACGTGTGGGATTAGTACGTTTATGTCTCTCCTATGCAAAACTGAATCTAGAACTTTTATTACTTTCAGCTGTGCTTGCGCAGGATCTCATCTAGGTAGTATATTCACTAAAAAATATCTTCCAGTGGTTATATCTGCAGCTACATATTTTGGACAATGAATTGACGCAAAAAAATCGTGACGATGGCTCTTTTTATATTTCAACATAAAATTTTATTAAAGTTTCTTGATTTCAATATGCATACACAAAATTATTAAAGAACTATCCTTTGAAGAAGAAGCACATGGACAGTTGATGCGTGCGCAGCTTGTTTGTTGATAGTTGGAAAAGTACACAACAGGTGCTCCAGAAAGTGAATGGAAATTCCGAAAAGGGGTGATTAAAACCATCAGTGTTTGATTTATATAGCATCATATCAAAAGCAGCTGCTATGCAATAAGAAAATTTACAAGAGTTGCATTCAAATAAACATGGTACGGCCTTGACCTAGTTGTTTTTCAAGGGTCCGTCTTACTAGCCGCCTGGTTCCATGCTTTTTATAGACAGCAATATAAACTGAACACTAATAACCTTTGAACAAGGAACCAAACGCGCAGCATTGGAGAGAGATTGGAAAGAACAATCGCGACAGAAAAAACACTAAACCGGACACTTACCACGTTTGATTTCAGACTGTCTTGCGTAAGTATTCAAGGTTAGTATATTTTTTATCATATTGTTGTAAATTTAGTAAGAATCACAGTTAATTTCATTGAAGATTTTGATCCCGCATGTGGTTTGTTTGTAGATGACACATGTTTTGGAAAGTTGTCAAAATGAGTCTGCCAAAACTTGGACAAATCATACGTTTTGAGTAGATTTCCTTCGGAGTATGGGAATTTGTAACTTTCATTAACTCATTTAAAAATTTTTCGTTACCACTGACATCAAGTGTACTTGTTCACTTTTCGTTAGTTCATCATGTTAATGGTTATAAATAGAACCAACACAACGTTTGCATTTTCAGTTTGTTACATTTTCTTATGAAGTTCTGACAGTACAGTACAATATAGTATTTATTTATAACAATACAAAATTTAATCATTGTCAGTTCACTATACGGCTGAATATACCTGGCAAGAAAAAAGGAAGTAAATATTCTTTACTCTTAAATTATCTTTTTTGATAACTTTTTAATATTGGCTTTTGATTGCCAAACTGTATACTATATATCTAAATATTATGTGGTATCATACATTATAACTTATATGATTTAAAAAAAGATATCATGCATGAAAGTTCATTTCACGCGAGAAGTTCATGAGTATATATTTTGATTTTATGTTTCTTTTGTACACTAAACAGCATGAAATATATTGCCCATCAGAAATATCTGTTAGTGTCTTAAAGTAGTAAGGAATCTACACTAGTGCATTGGACTAGTGGAGAAGGGAATGTTCAATATTTATGTGAAGACAGTGGCTGCTAAAGTCTAGTCTGGACAAGAACCTTGTCATCAAATGAAACAGTTGAAAAAGTTCATCAAATGAAACAGTTGAAAAAGTTTTCAAGTTTCAATTTTAGTGCATCATAAGGCCTCCAGCCAATACACATATTTCGAACAATTATTATTATGTTATATATTGATAATATATATAAGCTACAATCAGTGTTGTCAGCCTTTTATGCCAGTTTTATACAGTGTTCATGTTAAAAATATGCAGTTATTTTTATATGGAAATAATAGAATTAATAGAAATTTGTCATTGTCATCTAGTGAAGATGTCCTTTTTAGGCTGATTGATGATTTATTCAAAGTAATTTTTATAACTGGATAACCAGAACTCTAAACAACCCCCATAGATTTTATTTGTGTTCTGTTTACTGGAACATGGTAAATGGGGAAAAGCCAAAAATATTAAACTGCTCTATAAATTGAAGCAGTGATGACGCTTTATCCAATGTTGATATAAAAGAATAATGAAACAATATAAGTTTTGAAATTATAGTATTACAATATTCTAGGTCAGCAATGGACAGTAGTGGTGACGGAGATAAACGTGATGTACGTCGGCCCATGAATGCTTTCTTGATATTTTGTAAGCGTCACCGCAGTATTGTACGAGAGAAGAACCCAGATTTAGACAACCGAAGTGTAACTCGTATCCTTGGTGATCTTTGGGCCAACCTGAAGGAAGAAGAAAAAGTTGTTTATACAGATTTAGCAAAACAGGTTATTTTCATTAGATAAAAATTGTGCTCAAAAGACTAACTATTTTGTGATATAAGGACTTTGAGGATTCCTTGAAAAAAAAACAATTTGTACAAGATTCTGTGTAACTTACAGGCATAATTATGTTTCAAAGAGTTTTTAAAGTGAAAGTTAAAGACAAATCTGAGATGTAACTGTAATGTTAGTCATTGAAGACCATTTAAGGTTTTGTTGCAGTACTAAGTATGTGCAAAATAAATGTTTTAAAACAAAGGCTTATATGGCTGTAATTTATAAGTGCAGAGTACATGTTTTCTTCTTCATGAGTTTAATCAAAGCCATATATCTTTTACAAAGATATTTTGTGTGCAAGATTACTTGTTTCAAAATAGAAAAAGATATACAAATTATGAATAACAATGATAGCACTCAAGGATTTGTATTTTTTTAATGTAATTTTGAGTTACTTCCCCTGAAAATATTTTTAAATGTTGGTCGTAAAGAAATATTGTAGGGCTTAATTGATTTAAGGACTGTGAAGTTGATTTAAATATTTTCCAGTATAAAGATGCTTTCATGAAAGCAAATCCTGACTACAAGTGGCACAACCCAGAGAAAACCCTGGGTTGTCAGAAGTCATTGGCTAAACCTACAAATGCCAAGGTCATGAAGAATGAGATTGACTTGTTACCAGAGGGCTCCATCATACCTGGCAAGCTGGCAGGTCAGCTATACATTATACCAACAATTTACTAACTTAAATGATTTTTCACTTTTAAGTAAAGAAGTATTTTTATGCCCCCAAAGAGAGGCATATAGTAATCGCATTGTCTGTCCATCCATCCCCATTTTGTCAGGAGCATGACTCCAAAAGTATACAAAGCATTGACTTCAAACTTGGAATAGCTTGATGGAGATGAGGTGAAGTGCAGTGCACAAGAACCATTACTCAAGCCTTGCTAATTGTGTTATCTCCCCTTTTCAGTTTTCCTTGTCCAGCCATTTTCTTACAAAGTAGACATGGCTTCAAACCTGGCATATACGTTGTTGGTGCTGAAGCTGGGTGCAGTGCAAAAGAACTGTAACTCCAGCTCAGTTATATTTTGAATAATCTCCCTTTGTCATTTTTGCTTGTTTGCTATATAGTATAAGAACTGCTTCACATTATCTCTACCAAAATTGTCTGCCAGGCTTCTGTTTACCAGAAATATGAATTTTAATGAATTTTGATCATAAGTTTGAAACTTAGAAACTTGTTTAAATTACTGAACACTTTGATAATTATGTTTGATACTTAATTGATAGTTGAAAGTCTTTAACTCAGTCAAAGTCATAATGTAATTATATTTTTTAGGTATATATACAGGTACATTTTATTCTTGTGAAATTTTAATTCTTTAATGAAAATAAGTTAAGTTTTCACTTATGAGCAAGAGGATGTAAAAGTAAGCTGATTACAAAATATAATGCCTTACTCAATATATTTTCCTAAAAAAGAATTACATTTGTGAAAACTTGCTAATAAGATCTGAAATTATTCCCTTTATCATATTTGTTATAAAAAATGTGTAAGATAATCATATTACTAATGTAAACATGTTAACTTACATATATCATACATCTTTTCTTAATTCTGTAAAGCTTTGTTTGATTTTTTTTCATTGCATGCAATCAAAATTTTATATAAATAAAGACAATGAGCATTATTTGCCAAAAATCCCATTGTTCATAAAAAATAGTAATATTCTAAAATTCAAAATAGGTCTCCCAGTTTGCAGGAATGTAGAAGACCCCTGAATGACCTTCACTGTGAAGATCCAATTGTCCAAAAACTTTAACATTGGCCATATTTTCCTTATTAGTAAGCTAACATGACTGTGACCAGTGCCATGTTTCGGGGGGAATTTGTGTCCCTGACACATTTCTTGTTGTCTTCTGTTTCAAGAATGGTCACAGTGGCATTGCCATATTGCTTTTCATCTTCAGATGCTAATGTGCATGTTTAAATGCTATATGTTTATAAAATCATTGTTCTGATTGTAACATCTGGTAAAACTGGCACACGTTGGTACAACAAGATTCCTGTAAAACATGAATTTATGGCCAGTTATCATCAAATTTTGAACCAGTATAAAAAAAATTTTTGAAATGAGATAGAATTTTCAGAAGCCTAAAAAGATTACACCAAAATAATAGACCACCTTAGAGTTGTCTTAATTTATAGTGATATGTTTAGATTTATGTTCAGTGTATTTTATGTTCCTTTTTTTTAGATCCCTGTAACATGGGAGGATTGAGTTTGCTGTTGATGGCAGGGGAACAGTCAGGGCCAGTATCAGCAACATCACCTCGATCAGCTGACACTCCATTCTCCCTTTCTGGCAACATGCCAATAAAAGTCAAGTCAGAACTTAGCATGGTGGTTTCAGATAGGGGTCCAGCCATTATGTCAGAAAGGGAACAAACTGTTGTTTCAGAGAGGTGTCCAGCCATTGTCATTGATAATGTGCCAAAGACAGTGACTTTGGATAATTTTGAAAATGTTAAAGTCAGTTCTCAGCGACATGGGGATGTTAACACTGGTTTGGAGCTGGAAGAAAAAGTAGTCAGTCTCTCTGAAGAATCCAAGAATCCAGTGAGGGAAAAGAAAACATGGGCAGATTTTTTGCAGACAAAATCAAGCAGCATGGTAAAGGGTTTCTTTGTTTATTTTTTGACATAGAAATATTGACATCACTGCAAATTCATAAGTTCTTTAGCAGCTAGGCAAAGAATAGGTCATAACGCTATACTTGATTCAGTTTTGATAGACTTACTGAAACATGTGATTCAAAGCTATTATGGTAAGCTGTTTATTTCTTATTATTATTTGCACTTGTGAAAATTTTTAAACTGTTAAAAATATTAACAAGCCATAAGAATCATTAACCAAAGATTGATCATAGTTTTGACACTGACTGTAAAATACTCTTGATTTTGTTTAAATTAAATTTTTGATAGAACATTAAAATATTTTAAGAACAGACTGTACTAGTGATGGATATTTTCAGGATTTTTCTCCCAAAGTATTTGATCCAAGCATTCAGCCAGTCACATCTCTGGAAACTTTAACCAATAAGTCATTGCTGTACCAAGTTGTAGCAGCCCCTAAAATACCTCAGAGGAGTTTACTTGCAGAGGCTTTCAGAGACAAGGGAGGCTATCCTGATATATTGAGAGATAACTCCACAGGTACAAAAATGGCCAATTTCAACAATCAAGGAAAACTCTTTGATGATCAGTTTACCACTGGAACACTGGAACAAAAATTGATTCAGAAGACTGATGAAAAAGAAAATTTGACAAAAACACTTGCAAAAGAGGTAAGAGAAAACACTGAGCCAAAGTCAGAAAGTGATGAAGAATCTGCCATGGTTACCTGTGGAAAATTGGTCGTTAACCACATCATCGATAAACTGTATTCGTCAGAGTTAGGAACCAGTGTGAAGAAGGGAAATAACTCTGATGAAGTAGATGGAGTGGAGAAAGATAGTGCTGTCAAAGCTAATATTACTGTCAAGAGTTGTGCTATTAAAAACGAGAATACTAATAAAGATGTGGAAACAAAAAACAACAATAAAGCCACAGCACTGGTAAGTGCAATGAGCAAAAGAGTTTATGATAAGTTTAGTGAAAAGAGTACAGTAACTTTGGAAGGATTTGAAACCACCAAAACTGAAAACAGAGATGAAGGTAATGATGAAATTCAGAGTAAGAAATTAAGCAAAAGACAGATCCAGTCTGGTACAGATTCTACAGAATGTGAGAGTGAGGAGGTAGATGAGTTTCAACCTGTGAGAAAGTCTCGACGAAGAAACAGAGGTCAGAGATACCAGGAGTTGATTAACGAGGGAATCATTCAGAGGTCTAAGGAACGTGCAGCTGCATTACAACAAACAACTCCTAAAGATGAAAGGTGGGCATTCTTTCTAATTCCTCATGTTTTACATTCAGGTGTTTGATTACCACTTACAGTTCTTAATAATAAAAATTCTGTCAGCTTGGACATTCAGTTAAATTATTCTAAGTCCCTGAAATAAATAAAACATTGAAAATCAGTCACTGTGGAGAGAAGACATGAAATAAATCTTTAAATTTTTTTACTGTAGTTAAGATGAGTTTTAGATTTTTTCTGTGGTCTTTCTCAGCCTTACTGTTGAAGTGACATATATGTTCAAAGTGACCATAACCGTTTTGAAATGAACATTAACCATTTGTTTCTAATCACAGAAAAACAAAAATTGTTTAGGTTATAGCTAAATTAAATGATTGCATATAACAGTTTCATTCCTATTGAAGATAGTTGCAAAATGATAAAATCTTTTTTGACTAGCCCAGTCTTTTTTAAATGTTCAGTTAAACTTTGTATGATAATGTTTTGTATACTTTGAAGAAAACAATAGTATGTTATTATTTGGTGATAGTACAACATTTCTAAACATATATAATGTTTCAAACATTTTTCATGACCATAAAATTTCCGTTCTTTTTGAACACATAGGTCACTATGTAAATACGCATTATACATATTTAAGAAAGTCAGTACATGTGATGGCAAAAGCTTTCATTCAAATAAGGATGTTGTACTTACATTGAAAAAGATAAAGTAATTGCATTCCATGTTATAAGGTGGTTTTGCAGGATTGTTTGGTTTTTATGCCTTAGTGAACAGACTCCATGCACCATCTAGTATGTTATCATATGTAAACTAGGTCAAACAAACGTTATTAGGTAGTTATGTATTATTGTTCATTAGCTGATTGCATAAAGTACATGTAAATTGTTAAAACATTGAATGAAAGTCTCATTAAGACATCAGAACTAAAGCTTTCATATGTTAGTCGTGATTGAAGAAAGTTGACAGTTTCTTACATGTACATAGGATTTTGGGTTTGGGTTTGTAGTATTGGCGTTGAGTACTAGCCTTTCCCAGGGACATTGGTTAGATAAACTGTTCACCTGATATGACTTTAACTGTTAGAGAATATTAATTTTAAATCATGTTTTATTTTACAGCCTAGAGGAAGATTCCCAACCTATGGAAGCACTGAATTCTTACATTCTTCCAGAAACTGCCATACGTCGGATCCGGAAAAGAACGACATCTGAATCGGCCAAGGACAAGATGATGCAACCAGAAGATGCAAAGCGCTATAAAACAGGGTAACTAAGATGTTAAAAATACACCTTAAATAATTATACGTGTATTTTCAGTTTCTGGCTTTGAAGGGGTTTTAAAACTGATATTAAAACTGCTTAATTGCAGTAACATTACACATTTTGGACAAGTGTTAAGACTAAACAAAGTTTATTCGTAACAGATATATAAAGTATTACTGGAAAAAAAATCGTTACACAGAGTCTGTTTGAAGTGTGTAGATTTTTACATTAAGTAGAGGTCATTGTACTGGAAGCTTGTAAAAGTAATTGAAAGATAGATTGTTGTTTTACAGAACAAATACAAGCTGCTGAAATTGAACAATTGAAGTAAGACTTGAGAAAGTATGCACATAGATTTGAAATTTTGTTAATTTTTTTTATAGTGACTTCGACCTTGAGGCTCAGATAGCCACATTGCCACCATGTTCAGTTGAGAATATGGGTCGTAAACGAGGGTTTGCACGGCAACGTCACAGTAGTGAATGTTTCCACACAAACAGAAAAATGTCAGAATCTGACACATCAGCAGCCATAGTGCCAGGTAAAGTGTGCTTTACGTGCACTGTTAAAATTATGATTTGTGGAAATTTCGGATTATATTTTTTGTTTCAAGTTTATCAGAAATAGGTCAGTTTTCCCGCTTGTATGTAAAAACTGGGAGTTTAGGGAATATTTTAAGTTTTAAGGAATTTAAGTGCTACAATAACAAGTATAATACCATTTTAGGGGTAAAAAAAAACATAAAAAAACCACAGGGCAGGGGAAGTAACACAGATAAGAGTCCAGTACCACTGCCATCAATTAAATACAACCTCTGTCATTTAGTAAAGTATGTAACATGCTTGCTTGGACATTCACAAGTTTATTATCTGGTAGGAAATTATTTCACCAGATATGGAAATTTTGTTCAGTTAAATTAGTAACATCTTTAATGAAATTTTAGAATGTTAGAGAAAAATGTTAATAGTGTTCAAGAAAATTAATGTTATTATGTATACCTCTGTAAAATGTCAAAGTTGAAAAATACTGCCATCTGTAGACATTTATTCAATTATTTGCATTTATGGATTTCAGTATTTGACATCAAGAAGGCTGTGTCCATGCCTCCCCATATTAAACTACCCTCTGAGAATAATACAGAACCTGTTGTTGGAAGTCGGAAACGCAAAGCACGAAAACACAGCATTACTCATATGATCCCAGCACCCCCTACACTTATGAACAATGGTAAAGTTAATATTATTTCTTTTCTTTATGCTGTTAAAGACATAAAACCATTGGTTTGTAAATTTTGTATCATTATCTTTATAACTCAGTGGTGAGGAAGGTTTAAATTGCTGCGCCCTTTTGTATGGAGACCAATATTGAAAGTACAATGAAATAGCCCTTTACAGAGATCTAAACTTAGTTTCAACAAAGGAATGGACTGTTCTTTCATTCTGATTGATTTAAGTGGTTATTGTATAGTTTATCAGTGCTTTGGCAAATAGAGACAGGGTAGAGAGGTTCTTTCTTAAATGGAGAAAGAGAAAATCTGGCATTTTTCTCAAGCTTGCCTTGAATTGTTAAAATTACCCTTGAACCAATAGTGTTTGTGTGTTCACTTAGGAGGGGTAGGGCCATTCCAGTAAAACATATATCCCAACAACCCTGAACATGAACAAAAGAAATTCTGCCAGGGTGGTATTTTTACAAGGAGTTGTCTTTTCTTGTCAAGAAAACTTCTAAAGAGGGTTGTTCCATTTTGAAAGGACCTTAAGGAGTTGAGATGTGTTTTACTGGAATGGCACTGGAGTACCATGGAAATACAAAGTAATGTTTTGTATTCCAGGCAAAGTGAAAGCAGAAGGCGATAGCCTGGGTCCATGTTTGATTAGACCACCAGGAAAAGAGCTTCCACCTTTGAATGGCAAAGCCACAAACAGTTCAGTAACTTCAGAGAAGTGCTCTGATTGGTCCAAAAGTACCCAATTAGGAGACCAGTTTCCAGATGCTAGAAATAGAAGTCTTTCAGATAGTGAAGTTACAAGTGATAAAACTAATACCTGTGTTTCAAAACTCGAATCTGGTGAATGTACGTTAGAAGATAAAGATAAGTCTGGTTCTGTACCTCTGACTGAAGACTGTGGTTTGTTGTCAAAAACTGTTGCACAGTCAGAAGAAAACTTGAAAAATCAGTCTGGTGGTGCTGCTGTGAAGGAATGTGTTCAGAAAGATGTGGAATTAGAAAATAAACAAGAATGTGAAGTCAGAAAAGATACGACCTGTGGAGACAATCCAGGAAAACAAGATAAAACTGAAAACCATACAGTGAGGGAAACAAGACCAGACAACAAAGAGTTTGTTTCAAAACAGGGAAGGTATGGTCTTGTGGATTCTGACACTGGTGATTTACTTAAAATTGAGAAAGATGTGAACAGTAACACAACATTGAATGCATGAAGTTCTCTGTTGTATCAGTTCATTGATAAAAGAGGTTGAAATAGCCAAAGGTTATAATAGCTCTCTGAAGCCCAGAAAAAAAAGATTATCATTGCATTGTCGTTGACTTGAAAGAGAGCAGAGTATCAAAACTGACCAATCGTAGGCCAGAGACATTTTGGCTGATTCTGGGGAAAAGTTTAAAAATATTCTGATGGGAGTGTATCACATCTGTTTAGATAAATTCATAATGTTGAATCTGTCTCTTTTCAGGAATTCATTTTGTTTTGAACAATCTTAGTCTTGCTTTGCTTTGTTTGTTTTTTTCTTTAGTAGAAAGATGATTGAGAGACAAGAGTTTTAATCATTTAGGTATTTTTATTTAATCCAGGTTAATTTGAGGCATTATGCTGTTCTCAACTTATTGGTTGTATGTTCATGACTGTGAGAAAACTAACTTTTTGAGGTTGATTTTAAGCTCACCTGAGCACGCAGGCATTATACTTATCTCCACGTAATGCTTATATGTTCATTTCTTTGAGAAATTTAACTTTTTTTATGTTGATTCTTAGCTCACCTGAGCACTAAATGCTCATGGTGAGCTATTGTGTCACTTAATGTCTGTGATGTGTTTGTCATCTGTCCACACTAAACCTATAAACACACTCTAGAGAACACATTTTGAAATTAATGAACATGAAAGTTAATCAGGATCTTTATCTTAATAATTTCTAGATCAAGTTTGAATATGGGTCACCTGGGGTCAAAAAGTAGGTCACTAGCTTTATCAAAAGAAAACTCTGTTAATAATCTAAAGGCCAAATTATTAAATTCAGTTATCATGAATTTTGGTCAAAATGTTTGATTTGATGATTTCTTTATAAAGTTTGAATATGGTTCACCTTGGGTCAACAATTAGCTCATAATCCTAAGAAAATGTTGAAGTGGACATGGATATGTTATTATGCATCTTTATGAAAATTAATCAGAACATTATTGTGTTTCTTTTGCCGCTTTGTTTGTCTTTCTCAGGTTGAATACAAATCAGAGCCAAGTTCGCAGTTTTTATACTAATGACAGCTCTTGGTGTTCTGCTGCTGAGGTAGAATTGTACTGAAGTGCCCCTTGTTTAATCTACAGTCATGAAATTTGGATTATTTGTATAGTTTTGCATATAAATTTCAACTTTGATTAAGCATATTTTAACCTTTTGGATATCTGAGTATGCTGTAGTTTAGTTTGAATGATCATCATTTGACTTTATTTTTAGTGCATTGGTACTCAGGTGAGTGATATAGGGGCATTATTGCCATCTTTTATTTCTTCTTAAGATTAATGATTTAGGAGATAAAAACTCAGGATTTTAATTAATTCAAAGTGAAAATGAACTAGCATTTTTGAAATTCTACTTTAAGTTCATTCATCGATAATTTAATGAATCCAAATTGCAGGCATGCATTTCTTAAGTTGTTTATATAGAAGTGTGTCATGAATAACTGAAATTACCATGGTCATACAGAAAAAATGGTTTAAAGCACAAAAATGTCACCAGGATTCATATATGAGGGGTGTTCAGAAAGTTTCTAGACAGGTGCATGAAACGGGGCAGCTAAATGTATGAGCAGTTGCAGAAAGTACATGTCCCAGTAACGGACACAATATGCATGTCAAATTTTCTCGAAATATTCCTCAGAGTACTTCACACATTTCATGTGCCTGTGAACCAAAGATTTAAAGCAGCTGTTGAAGTTTTCTGTTGGTATTGTCCTGATACACTCCCGAACAACCACATGCAGGTCTTTGACGTCATCGAAACATGAGCCTCTCAGTTTGTTCTTGATGATTCAGTATTGATGTAATTGTGCCCTGCTCGTGCTTACCAGGCAAAATAATACGGCTGTATTTAAGAATATGTGTATGCATATGTTTAATGGACAGATGTAGGTACAATTACTGAAAATTTCATGTGGAAATGTCAAGAAATAAAAATATGACAGCACTTGTCTGAAACTTTCTGGACACCCCTCATATCTTGCAACTTTTAGTCATTAATTATTCTGTGTCCTTGATTAGAGATAAATTTTGATAGGTTGGTGTATTTTGCATAAGTTGAAAAGAAATGGGACTAAAGTGATATTGAATAAGAAGCCTGTAGGAGTTTTCTTGCTTTGACCTTCTTTTAACAAATATATGTATATAGACTTGACCTAGATCATGATGGAAGTATTTTTTTGTTGTATCTGAATTGAATGAATCATATTTTACATTCATGTTGGAGAAAACTAGTTGTGATATTGTTGTTAGAAGAAAAAAATGCATTGTTCACTTGCAGTATAGGACAACAGCAATTATTCAGAGCCATTCCAGTAAAACATAAAATTATATCCCACAACAGGAAGGCACTTTCAGAATAGAACAACTACGTTTTTGAAGTTTATTTGTCAAGACAGAGGACCTTACCTGTCTGCTACAGAGCTTCTTTATTTTGCCTCCCTGGGGTGGGATATTATGTTTTACTGGAATGGCCTTTATTTTTTAGAGAATGTTTAAGGTGCAAACTTTTTACCAAAACTGATTGTTTTATAGTTTTTACCAGATTTAAAAGTCAATGAAAGAATATTTTTTTATTATAGTAAAGAACATTTGTTAAGTATATGATTATTTCTTATTGTTAATTAAGAAAATATGTTAATTTTAATAGCTGCATACTTGTTTTATAGCCACATCATGATTCATTCTGTGAATGAAGGGATGCTGACTGTAATGATTGATTTGTTATTTGATTGTTTTTATTTGTTTAGGAAGAACTTATGTTGAGAACCATTATGGGCTAAACACGTCTCATTTTTGAGATAAGCATTATCTTATAAAAGAATGAAATTGGACTTACTATTATGTGATTTTGAATCAAGATAGTTCCTGTATTTATTTACTCATATCTGCAGTTTTTTTAAACTGTTAATTGATCCTTAAAAAGGTACTTCTACTTTAAAGAACTAAAAATGGATTTCAGATATATTTTTTAGCTCACCTGTCACGTAGTGACAGAGTGAGCTTTTCTGATCACCTTTTGTCCGTCGTCCGTCCGTCCGTCAGTCCATCCGTCCGTCCGTCCACAATTAGTTTGTTAACGCTCTAATGGTCACATTTTAGCCTCAATTGTCATGAAACTTGGTCAGGATGTTTGTCTTATTGATATCTCGGACGAGTTCGAACATGGGTTATCAGGGTTGGAAAACTAGGTCACAGAGCCCAAATATAGAAAAACCTTGTTAACACTCTAGAGGCTACTTTTTCAGTCCAAATATCCTGGAAATTTGTCAGAAAGGTTCTATCAATGATTTCTAGCTCAAGTTCAAATATGGGTCATCTGGGTTCAAAAACTAGGTCACGGAGCCCAAAAATAGAAAAATCTTGTTAACACTCTTGAGGTTACATTTTCAGCCCAAATAATCTGGAAAATTGTCAGTAAGGTTGCTTTGATGATTTCTAGGTCATGTTCAAATATGGGTCATCTGGGGTCAAAAACAAGGTCACAGAGCCCAAATATTGAAAAACCTTGTTAACACTCTAGAGGTAACATTTTTAGACTAAATAATCTGCAAATTTGTCAGGAAGGTTGCTTCAATGATTTCTAGCTCAAGTTCGAATATGGGTCATCTGGGTTCAAAAACTAGGTCACAGAGCCCAAAAATAGAAAGATCTTGTTAACACTATAGACTAACATTTTCAGCCCAAATAATCTGGAAATTTGTCAGAAAGGTTGCTTCAAAGATTTCTAGCAAAAGTTCAAATATGGGTCATCCGGGTTCAAAAACTAGGTCACAGAGCCCAAAAATAGAAAAATCTTGTTAACACTCTAGAGGTTACATTTTCAGCCCAAATAATCTGGAAATTTGTCAGAAAGGTTGCCTTGAGGATTTCTAGATCAAGCTCAAATATGGGTCATCTTGGGTCACAAACTAGGTCACAGAGTCCAAATATGGAAAAACCTTGTTAACATTCTAAAGGTAACATTTTCAGTCCAAATAACCTGGAAATTTGTCAGAAAGGTTCTATCGATGATTTCTAACTCAGTTTTGAATATAGGTTTTCTGGGGTCAAAAACTAGGTCACAGAGCCCAAAAGTAGATAAACCTTGTTAATGCTCTAGAGGTTACATTTTTAGTCCAAATGTCCTTGAAATTTGTCAGAAAGATTCTTTCAATGATTTCATATTTGGATATGGGTCGTCTGGGATCAAAAACTAGGTCACATGGCCCAAATATGTAAAAAACCTTTTTAACACTCCAGAAGTTACATTTTCAGTCTTAATATCCTGGAAATTTGTCAGACAGGTTTTTTTGATGATTTGTAGCTCAAGTTGGAGTATGGGTCATCTTGGGTCAAAAACTAGGTCACAGAGCCCAAATATGGAAAAACCTTGTTAACACTCTAGAGGTAACATTTTAATTCCAAATAACCTGGAAATTTGTTAGAAAGCTTAATTCTATGGTTTCTAGCTCAAGTTTGAATATGGGTCATCTTGAGTCGAAAACTAGGTCACAGAGCCCAAATATCGAAAAACTTTGTAAACACTCTAGAGGCTACATTTTCAGTCCAATTACTAGAAATTTGTCAGACGGGTTGTTTTGATGATTTGTAGCTCAAGTTTGGATATGGGTTATCTGGAGTCAAAATCTAGGTCACAGAGCCCAAATATCGAAAAACCTTGTTAACACTCTAGAGGTAACATTTTCAGTACAAATAACCTTGAAATTTGTCAAAGAAATTGTGTCAATAATTTCTAGGTCAAGTTCGTCGGTCATCTGGGGTCAGTTAACCAGGTCCATAGCAACTTTGTTAAAAGCAGTCATACTCAGGTGAGCGTTACAGGGCCATCATGGCCCTCTTGTATAGTTTTTTTTGCAGAAGAAATTGATAACATTTACATTAAAAATTGATGCATCATTTATTTCTGAAATGTAGCCGACATTGTAGACATCATTGCCTGGTATTCCATGATTTCTGTGACATGTTTTCTACTTTAAAGAGGCGTACCATTAAACTTTAGGGCATTCCATTTTGATTAAAATCATATTAATGTTGAATTGATATTAGATACCGAATGATTCATAACCAGGTACAAAGGAGTCAGTAAAAAATAATAAATACAGCAAGTAAAGTAAGTAAAATAGTATTTATATTAAGAAATGTTGTTCCATTTGGGAGGAGTTGGTTGGGTGGGGGGGGGGGGTAGTTATTTTCTACAAATGAACACGTTCCTAGTGTCTCAATGCCATAAGAAATTCTTTTTGCACTTATTTCTTTTATATTATCTCATATTTCGTCAGTATTAAAGAGAATGAGTCACGATCTGTAGTATATATATACATATCATCAAGAGATCAGTGCAGAACTCGCGTTTTCACTTGTTCACATGCTAAGCTATAACAGAACAAGGAATTAGGCAAAGCCATTCTAAAAGTCTTAAAGGTTTCAAAAGTTTCAGTGACCTACACTGGCCGTAGGCTGTAACTGAACTTTGAAAAGAGTTTCGGCTGAACTTTCTTTTTGACAGTAAACAATCTGCAGCATTTATTGCTTCAACTTTGTTGTGCTGATAATTTTGCCAAGATCTCTTGCTCTTAAGCTAGAACTTTTGATATTGTACTTTCCTTTTGTTTTTGGAAATACATACTGGTAAGCTTGCTTGACAAAAAAGGCAAAGATAGCTTGAATTAACACCAAAATGGATCTTGATTCACTGTATGTAGGGAAATATGCTGTGTAATTCTATCATAACACTAAAAATGAAACCCCAAAACCATGAATATGTTACTTGCCGAAATATCTTCAAAACCAATCAGAAAATGATGTAGTTTCTTTTTAGGACTAGGATTGGTTTGTTTGGGTTTATTTTCCTGCAGTGATGGATGAGATCTTGTATACAGAGAAAGAACTGCTACTACCAAGGAACCAGTTTTTATGAAGTGTTTGCCCATGGAACTGATGTACATTTGCAGAGCCTTGATTTAAAACTTAAAAAGTCAAATCTAGTGTGGATAGGAAAACTTTTATCTTTTTTCCTTGTGAAATTGCAGGCCCACCATTGGTTTGAAGTATTTGGAAGTTTAACAAGTCTGTGTGCTGCCTAGCCTTTATGCTTCAGCATCAGAAGTAATTAAGGATTATTAATGTTATAAAAACATGAAAACAAATTGAATTTATACAGAATATTGCCAGTATTTACATTTTTTTCTGGAAATTCTTCCCATGGTTGGCACATATTTAACTTACACTTTTTGAATCTTGTTTTGATTTTTTTCTGTTGTGTGTATTAAATGCATCAATGTAATTATCACTTTATTAATTATTTTTTCAAGAACAGTTTTAATGTCAAACAGACTGTTTTAAGTGCTTATAATTGTTTTCAGTTATGATTACAGATAACTTTACACAAATATGTTTTGTAATGTGTGCAGATGTTTGTGAAACCAAAATACCAAATTAGTTTGTTTCTAGTCACATGTGCTTGAAAATATATTTTGCAAGATTTTCGATTCCCTTGCTGTATTTAAGTGCCCAGCTAGAACCCTTGTTCCATGTCTTGTAGTGATCTGGACCAGGATTCAGTTCTTTCTTTTTTTTCTTTTACCTTATCTAGAAGTTCTATGAGATCCAGGTTTCTTAGAAATATCTCTTGGTGTTTTTGTTCAAAGAACCTGTTACCTTGACCCAAAAAGTTGAGAGGAATTTCAGGAAACTATTTTAAGAAACAAATTCTGCAAAAAAATATTCTTGAATCATTTCATATATGATTTTTTAAGTATTTCGAAAGTAATTGTTTAATCAGATCAGAATGAAATTGTCCATATTGAGATTATTTTCTAAATGAAATACCCTATCCCTGGAGAGTTAGTTAAGTTTCAGGTGATAGTGGAAGATATAGAAGACAAGGGTATATTAATGCATTAGTTAATACAGCAATTCTAGCATAATGATAACTTAAGACCGCTGATTAAAGACCACCTCTGGAAAAAGACCATCCTGTGGAATTGTTAGTTGGTTGTACAAATGCCTGTTAATGACAGCTGTTCTTCTAAGACAAATTGAACTCCACAGAACCTGATGCCATAAACAATAGCTTTTGCTGGTTTCTTTTTTTCATAATATATTTATCTTGTTTAGTCCATGTTTTTTAACTTAGTAGTAATTTCTGTTTAGTAAGTTCTCAGCATCAGTAGACATTTTTTCATTTTTATCCATACCATGAAAGTGCTTTAAAATGTGCTCATAATCTTTTTGTAAGTCTTTAGTTTGTAGTAAAATTGATATTTGAGTTAGTTGCTATTCTGGTGCAAATGAAGATGCCATGTGTTCATTTCAACCCCACTGAGTATTTCAACAAATGTTACACCAGGGCCTTAATTGAACAATTGTTCAATTAAGAACTTGGTTACACAGTCCATGTAAAGCTTCCAGCATACACACATTTATCACATTGTTACATGCAAGATTTTCTTCACACATTTTCTAATGATGTTATACAAGTTGTTCATGTAAATTTTACACAGCACATAGAGCCAGCATTGTCCTCAGTCTGCTTTATATTCAATATGCTGTATGTAAAAAGCTTTTTACACATTTTCTTTATGTAACACCAGTTGTTCATGTATACATGCGCCTTGTATGTTATTGTTACTGTCTCTTTTCAGTCTCTATGCAGCTATGATTAAAACATGTCGACATGTGACTCTTGGTGGTTTATTCTTTGTACATCACAAAATATTTTTTTTTTTTTTTTTAAATTGAATATTCAGATTATAAATGTCAAGATAAGCATCCAGTGGTTAACTGCACCAGTTTTTACTTCATGCCAAAGTACCCATGCCAAAAGAGCCATATTTCTTTTACAACTTAGATTGAACTTTAAAATGTTCTTAAAATCTTATTAGCTACTTTTAAAAGCTATAAACTCTTACTGATTCAAGTATCTGGGTTTCAGTCCCACTTCAGACCTGACAGAGAAAGCCAGTACTTTCTCAAAGATGTCTAAAATTGACATTTCAAAGGAACAGTAGTAAGGTTAACTAAGAACTTACTTTACCAAACACAAATGATGAAGTGGTACCCAGAACTTAACGATTCTCATATGATACTGGGTTTACACATTCTCGAGTTTTGTTTACTGAAAAGTGTTTTTTTTTTACTGATAAATAGATGAAATGGATGATCCTATGTTTTAAATAACTTCACACAGTAAACCTTATAATCATGATAAACTAGGTCTTACACATGTTCTCACCAAAAAAAACAACATAAATTTGAACAAAGACTTCTTTGATTTTAACTACATTTTGTTCTATCAAAATGTCTCCATATACATTGTTATTTATGTAATGAGCAAAAGGGCAAACTTCAGTTGAAAACTTTAATAGTGCTAGATTATAATAATAGTAAAACAAAACAAATCTTAAAATGACTCTTCTCTATTGGTTTGTGAAAACAACAAGGAAAAAGCAGAAAATTGTAATCAAACCAGTTACATTTTAAAGCATTTGACTGGTTTTAAAGTAATAAAACTACCCACTAACAACTGTAGTTTAAATGATATGAAACATAAAAAAAAATATCTCACAACTTCACTTCTTAAAAATTAATATAATTATAGTAACATTCTAAAATAAAAAAAAGGGAGCATATCAATGGGAGGTAATTCTGACTATTCAAATTGAAGGAATACATCAAGATTACAATCCCTTGGTAGGTCATGCAAAATTAAAAAACTGGTGGTAATTTTATTGTCACATTACCTATGATTATGTTTTTTTTATTTTGTTCATTAAGATTTTAATCATATAAAAAGTAAAAGTCTCAATGATAAACAACCTCATTTAATACTTTTAAACAGGTAACAACAATAAAATTTATACAGAAAAGAAAAATCAGTCTACAGGAACAGCGGTATCTTTCAACTTAATACATGGAAATAAAACCTATAACAGATTTTGAATTGATGAGTGTCATACAGAACTTAAGTAAAAGCAAACATTTCCTCAGTCTGCTCATAATCTGTATAGCAGAACCTTTCATGTAAACATTGGTATGAAAACATTTTTTTTTGGTCAAGATATGTACTTCTTTATTTTGAAAGGCCAATTTATGGCAATAAGGTCTGTGAAGAGAGGTGTTTTTTCTACATTAGTTGACTGGTGGTGTTTTTTGAGGTTTTACTGTAATACACCCCAACCTCCACTTAGTCCATCTCTCCATATCTGTTGCCTTTAAACATTTAGTGACCATAAAGGAAAATTATGTTCAAGGTCAAGGAAAGTGTGTATTTAAAGAATCAAATTTAAACTGTGATAATGTTGTTAAGACAAGGCACTTGAAATATGAGAAATGACTTCATAGAATTATTATTTTTGTGGTGATAATTATCACAATATAAGTGTGACAGGGTTGTCATTAAAAGATTCCCCTGAAGGACTGTCAGCACTGCTGTCTACATTCCTGAGTCTTTCTTTTAACAGTTCCATCACTTTCATTTCATCATCATTTACAGAATCATCTTCTCCTGTCTCCCATAAGTGAAGAAATCTATCATGTACTTCCTCACCGAAGCTGCTTTCACGGTCCAATGAATGTCTTGAGCCTAAGATTTTACCATCAACATTAATATGTTTAAATCCTGGGTTTATAACACCAGAATAATCATCAGTGTCATCATCTCCATCACTGAACTGTTTGCTTAGATGATCAGAGTCTATTAACTTCCCTTTCAGGTCATCTTGGTTACATTTTTTGCTGCAATCTTGTTCCAAACTGTTTCCTCCATCTTGTCTCTTGTCATTGTAATTACTGTTTTCTTTCACTGCCTCAACTTTTTTGCTTTCCTGCAACAAATTTTTTGTGCCTTTATCCTTGAAAAGCTGATTCAACTTGGCTTTTGTTACAGCTAAGTCCAAATTTTTGCTTCCTAACGGCATATCATTACCAGTAAAATCAAAATCTCTTATGTCTCTTCTGCATGGTTTATCGGTAATACTTGCACGATCAAGGGACATAAATCTCTCATACGCTTCTTTGCTCATTTTGTTTGCCATTCCTGTTAGAGAACACACCGAGCTGTACATGTTGTATTTAGGTTTTGATGAATGGTTTTCACTAACTTGCGTCTTAATTTGTCTCTCTTGAAAATTTTCCAAAGGAACTTCTGGCTTTCTCATGTCTAGTTTTCTCAGTGGAGGATGGTTGAACTGGTTTTGAACAGGAGGTTTGGGAGGCAAGGCAGGTAAAGGTACTGCCAATGGAAATGTTTTAGATCCTGGTTTGGTTTCATCTGAACTGGTTACAAGTTTTTGGTTAGATATGTCAACTATGACATTTTCATCTTGGTCCTTTTTCAATAATGGTTTTTCTTCAGGAATTCTGATAACTTCATAGTAGTTTGAACCAGAGCTGTAATAGTTTGAAATTGAGCTGTCATCTGCTTTTTCACTTACACTTTTGTTTGATACATTGTCTTTTAAACTCTTCAGTAGATCCCATGGGTAAGTTTGTGGGTTTTCAAGGTCCTTTGGGTTATAAGGCACTCCTTTTTCAGGATCTGATGGGTTTTTAACAGTAACATAATAGTCAATTTCATTTTCCCTCATTGTTTCAATACCACTGTCATACCCCTTCAGTTCAAATTCTTCAAAATCATCACTTTCTCCAAGTTTAAAGTCTTCAAGATAGAGCTTTTCTGTAGCATTAGGATCGTCTGATTCTGGCAGAGTAATCTCCCTTCCTTTCAAAAAAGGATAATTTTTTTGCTTTTTAGAATCATCTGTAGCAGTATCTATAGCGTTACTAAATTTTGGAATCTCTGCATGTGGTGTTTTTTTTGCCTCTGGAACAGAAAAGAATCCATTTTCCAATCCTGGTCCACTTTTGAGTTTTCCCCTGAATGTGAAATTTTGGGCAAGGATTTCATGTTCTTGAATGCCCATACAGCTACGAGGAGGTTTGCGGATTCTCAGCTGCACCTGAAGATCTTTGCTACAGCATGGAAGTCCACATGTGTGACCTGGAGGATTATGGGAGTAAGGCACCATGTCAGGATTGGTCACAATATTCTTGTCCTTTTTACGTTGGTGGTGGAACTGGAAAATAGATGGTCCTACACTTTTTACCTGAAAGTGTACACACAAACTTAAATTGCACAAATTGACTCAATTACAAATCTGAAACAATGTAAAAAAAGAAGTTATAATTCAATTTGATTTACAGCCACTTTTGCAAAATTTAGATGGTACGATTTTGTTTGAGAAATACTTGGAATGCTTTTCAAAGCAATTACATGGTCATATTCTTATACTGAACAAGAATGCTCCCCGAATAAATGCCAATTCCAAAAGGGCTATTGTTTAATATGTATTTTTTTAAAATAGAAAAATAACAAAGGGCAAAAATATTATGCAAAATAGAGTTACAGTTCTTGCACGCTCCACTTCTCCTCATAGAAATCTATCTACCAATAAAGTTTCATGTTAATATCTCTTAAACTTTGTGAGATATGCCCCGGACAAAAAAATAAGTATGAGAAATTTCAAAGGGCAATTACTCAAAAATTTATAAAGCATGAGTTATGGTTCTTGTGCACTGCACTGCTCCTTAATGAGATCTAACTACCTATGAAGTTTGGTCTTGATATCTCTCATAGTTTTTGTGTTATGCTCCAGACAAAATTCTGACGGACGAACGGGACAGACGGACGAAATGGCAACTATATGCTCGCCCTTCTGGGAGCATAATTATCTTCAAGGGTTTTCAGGTTATGATCCGGACAAGATTTTTCTGAAAAGGGAGATAATTCAAAAACGGGACAGAGTTATGGTTCTTTGGCACTGCACTCCACCTCAATGCCCTCTACCACTGTGAGCAGTTTAAACAAATTATGTCTAAGGGTTTTCAGGTTATGCTCCGGAAAAGATTTTTCTAAAATGGGAGATAATTCAAAATGATGTCCAAGAGTTTTCAGGTTATGCTCTGGTCAAGATTTTTCTAAAATGGGAGATAATTCAAAAACGGGGCAAAATAGAGTTATGGTTTTTTGGCAGTGCACTCCGGGTCAATGCCCTCTACCACTGTGTGCAGTTTAAACAAATTATGTCCAAGGGTTTTCAGGATATGCTCCGGACAAGATTTTTCTAAAATGGGAGATAATTAAAAAACGGGGCAAAATAGAGTTATGGTTCTTTGGCAGTGCACTCCACGTCAATGCCCTCTACCACTGTGTGCAGTTTAAACAAATTATGTCCAAGGGTTTTCAGGATATGCTCCGGACAAGATTTGTCTAAAATGGGAGATAATTCAAAAACAGGGAAAAATAGAGTTATGGTTCTTTGGCATTGCACTCCGCGTCAATGCCCTCTACCACTGTGTGCAGTTTAAACAAATTATATCCAGGGGTTTTCAAGTTATGCTCCGGACAAAATTATGAAGGATGGACGGACTGACAAAGAGGCAACTATATGCTCGCCCTTCTGGGAGCATAAAAATACTACTCTGCCACAACCAACTCTACTGTATTTTTATCAATAGAAATTCTACTTACAAGTCAAAGTTGAACAATTTTCATGTGTTGTCAGTTCTACTCTGTCTTAATTCAACATGAATGCAATGTTCAGCAACCCTTTGCACTTACAGAATATTTAAATGCTCAGTCTATACAAATTTTGTATTTCTAAAAATAACTTCAGCTAATGGCAGCGACTAAACACAGTTTTATGTTAGTTTCCATTACACAGTATGGTTCACAATCTGTAACACAATTATGAACTATTTTTTTTCTAGATCAATAAAATGATGTAAAAATCAATACAATAAACATGCAGGATTTTGAAATAACACATACTTACATTATAGACTGATTTTTCCACTGTCACCTAATAAAAAAACCTCTGAAACTGAATTCATCAACATTCAGTGCAAATAATGAAACATTTTTATCACACAAATAGTACTAGTGTTCCAACAGAAGTGTGCTGTTAAGTGTATTTTCAATCCAGATTCTGAGGTGATTTCACTGAAATAAGCTTGTATGAATTCATAACTCTTTTATTGATCTGACATGCCTCAGGAGAGTTCAAATGTGGGTGATTTGATTCTTGTTGAGTGAATTTTTTGTCAAACAAGAATGCAATGTTATATCTGAACATGTCAGTCTATGTGTTGAAGAATCAGTCACTATGGAAACAGAGGATGTAAGAAGTTGATTAAGAGAAAATTATGTTCTGTACATGGCATTTCATCTTAAGTTATTGGAAATTATCATGCATTCCATTTTCATTCCTTCAAGGGCCACAACTGTTCAATGACTTGAAAGACACGGCTGATTTTGTAATCATGTCTCCATTTTTATTGTGAATGCAACAAAAATTACAACACAACTGACTTCATTTCTCCTGAATCACAAAGTTTATATAGTAGATATATAAGAAATGTGACTATCAGACCAAACCAATACCAGTATTGTTACTGTGCCTTTAACTTATTCCAAAACAGTTGCTTGAATTCTATCTCAGCTGACAGGTTTTGCTGTTTTAGATGGCTTTTTTTTTGAACATGTACCATAGTTGTGTATTTGAATCAAATGTTTGCTATTTGAAGTATGGTAGAGCCTATATTTTCCGAGTCCTCTCCATCTTTAGACAGCTGGAAGTTTTATTGAAGTCTTAAGTAGCTGTTTAATTATGTACATTTATGTATGATTTGGTACTTTTTACTTGTGTCTCTGTAATGAGTTTCTTCTGTTCAAAACATCACTTATTTCCTTATGAAAAGCAAAATTAGTGCAAATGTTCTCTACTGGACTAGCAAAAAATATACAGTTACATAGTAGCAAATTCTGGAGTATTATACTGACTTGAATGTCATAAAAGTATTTAAGAGGCAGTTAATTTAAGTGAAGTCAATAGAGATACATGCCAGTAACTATCTTTAGTCACTGTCTTGTCTAGAGGGTATGTCAAAGAGGCACTGCTGTCTTTTCAGCTTCATAAATTGTGACAACCCAAAGATTTGTTATGCTGATAATGAATAATCTCTGCAAATGAACACAGAAATCACAAAAACTGTTGATTATCGCTGTAGAGTGAATTTAGTAAGTGCAACATGTCCTTCCCATATGAACAGGTGATCAGTTAACTTGGAATATTTCCTAAACCATAGTTACCAGAGTAATAGACCATATTCCTAACGTTCTAACCCCAGATACTTAAGTATTTTTGCTAGCTCGAATCCAACTGGAGCAATGGCTAAGGGCTCGAAACATGAGCTCGAGCACATGCTATATTGTGACCTTGACATTGTTTAAACCTGGCAATGACTGCAATACTTTTTAAGACTTTAATATTTTGTCTGATGAGCCTGAAACGTAAGGATACAAAAAGAAAAGAAACAGTTTTCAAGATTCATAGTTTAGTTTTATTCATTTTTTGTATAAAAATTTGCATTTAATAATACAAAAAAAAATGAAATTTACACAGTTTTATATACTAAAGATACTATAATACATGAACATTACAGTGATAATATTAATGGCAATGTAAAGGTCAGTTTTACTCTAAACAAGATGCATGTTAGATAATTACATGAGGCTTGTTTAATAGAAGAACTACAGAGAACCTTAATATATCAGAAGTTATATACATGTTGTGTATGTAACATGTTTCCTTTCCAGCTACTAGAACCTGATTTACATTTGAGATTTACATGGCAGATTAAAATCTTATGCTCTGCTGAAATAATTCTCACAACCCCTTTTTTCACATTATAAGGTAGTATGACCTTTTTGTAAGCAATCTTTTTTTACAATTTTGAACAACACTGAATTTCCTTGAACAACCTTGAACATTCTTTTTGAATAAAATGTCACTATAAACTGTCACACTGCCTTGCAAAAAGCAGGTTTTCTATAGGTCATACAATGGAACATGTTTTCTATGATGGCCTAGTCAATATGTTTATTGACCTCACCTTCCTTATGTGATATCACCCCAGCTATTTTTAGGCCTAAGTGAACATTGCACAGGTTGACAGAATGAGATATTTACCTCATTTCCCTTCAGTATCATTATGTAGATCATACCCCTGAAAGTGGATTATCATAACAATGCTAGCCCTGTTGACAAGTCACAAGTAATGAAACGGGAGAATATTTTGCTATTTTCATAATGTGTATGAATGATAGAAAATGAAAATCTTGAAAAAATACAACTTCAAAGGTGGCGATTATCTATACAGAGAATGATAATAACACTGAACAATACAACTTTGATTCTTTAAAAGTCCAAATATAAAACATCAATTAGCTTGATTCTCACAAGGCCAAATAAAACATTTTATTTGGACACTTATAATTGTTTCATAAAAAATTTTGTTTATTTATAAATAACGCGATATGACATTTTGATTCTATTTGAGTATCACACCTAAGCCTCAACTCTTCCCCCACAGCAAGCATTTTCAGCCTTTGCAAACAGTACAGATCATGGACTACCTGTATATTCATACAGTCAGATCATTTATTGTTAGTTATGAAACATTTAATTCAACTTAACTAGTAATATTCTGTACACATTTTAAATGGCCTTGTATTAAGATACTGAAGATCTTTTAGTATCCTTGAAAAATATTAATATATCTGCTAAAAACCTTGGAACAATTGAAACAAATTTGGTAACTTTGAAAAACATAACTGAAGAATTTCAACTCTAGAACAAAACTTGAATACCACTAACTTAAAAAAACTAACATGACATGAAATTTTTGGTGTAACTAAGCTTAGCTGGTTAAACTGTACAAGGTGTGTGAAAAAAATACATTGTAAGAAAATTGAAACAATTAATTAAATTAGGAACTTTTGTTACAATTATCACTATAATAACGAAAAGTAAAACTTTCTCTTCATACACAGATTTTCATGGCCAGGCATTTAACATTTTTTCCAAGTGCAGTCATTTGCAATGTATAAAAAATATTCTACAACATTTATCCCAAACATAGAGCCATTCATGTAAATTTTATGAAGAACAACTTTGAAAACTTTGTATTTACCATTTCTGCATACATAAACAAGGTAACCACATTTTTACAACTCGAGGGGTGAATGTGAAGAGATAGTGCAGTTATAAAGGAGCTGATGGAAACTTTTTGCTTCCACCCCTCGAACTCGCCTCAACTCGTACACACTTTTTACCTGGCCATTTCTTTTATTATATCACTGTATACATATGTGTTGCCAATTAACAATGGAAAAATGTATTACAATGTTTAATGTAGCAAAAAAAGATACATATATATTACAGCAAATGAATCTCAAAGTAGAAAGCATTGTGATTGGTCTTCTTACGTGTTTTTGTCAATGATATTAACAATCAAGCACCAATTAATATCATTGAATACAGTTACATTGTCCCTGCAATGATTCTATGCAGCATTTCTGGTGTTCAGCGCCATCTAGGAACTATTTCCACTTGAATATAACAATGGATTTCTCATGAAATATTCATATATAATTCATTTTGTTAAGTCATTAATATTCACATATAATCCATTCTATGAAGTCATTACATACAATCACCATTCTCCTGATTTATTTCATGCTGCTTCTAACTGAATATAAACTTGAATATTTAATACAAATATGGCTGGTTAAACCAGTGACACTTGCTACCTTTTTCCTTGCCACTAGCTGTAGGTACATCCATGATAATTGCACATTAACTGTCCACCATCAAATGTTACCTACATATTCCATCAGATTCTTAACACAGAGTCCTTCTGCGTAACTATCCATATTCTATGTGCAAAGCCCCATATATTGTTTTGTGTACTCTTCTCTTTGAAATCTGCATAGTCATTCCACAAAAATTGAATGCTTTCATTAAAAGCATTGTATTTCACTGTCAGTCAAACAACTTCATTAAATACAGTGCTTTCATTTTCTGCAGCACTAACTTCCACATACTATGTGCCTTCTTCATCTGCCACACACCTTTATTCAGTCTAAGAGTTTCCAAGTAGTTTGCATACAATGCTCAACACATACCATCCTTTTTATGAACATACAAGAATAATCCACATCAATGTCACAACATTGGAAGACAATAAACTTTCTAACAGACATCAAAGACACAAATAAGAACACTTTTGATGTCTGTATTTCAAATGTACACGAAAGAAAAAGGTTGTAAAGCTGCCTTTGGAAATCAATCCATAGTCATGGTTTTCAATCTTTTGCAACTAATTAGAGCCATTTATAAATAGAAATGGCTTACGTGTCTCTATTGCATGCATCATGCAAAGTCAAAGTTCAAGGTCGGTTTGCAGAGATGATTCACAGAGAAAGGCACGGCACATAAGAAACAGGAAGCACATGTAGAGGTGAAGGTCACCACGATACTGAACAGTTCACAAAACTTGAGGCAAGAATATTACAATGGGTTTCCACAGAGAAAGTACATAATAAGGAAACCAGATCAGACGACAACTTCATATATAACCTTTTTAGGTTTCGCTTTGTCGGGTGTGGAATAACCACTTTCATTGCCGCTTCCGAAACTTCCACCTTCCTTAGTATGATCTTCTGGTACGCTGATAAACTGTTGGGGATCTTTAGTAGGTGTACGAGGTGAACCACCATTAAATGACAGATCTGAAATTTAAATATTCACTTCTTTCAATGTCATGAAGATATTATGTTCTATGAATTCTTGCTCAAATAAGAATGTGCCAATAATACTCAACAGTCAAAGGTAACCAAACACTACTTCCTACCTTCAGACAATGACATATACCACAGGACTAACTTTAGTTATTCAAAACTTAAGTCAACAAATTAAATGTTGACTAGCTTAATTAAAATTCGCTCCAATTTTTGTAGCAAATCCACTAAAACTAATGCAATTCAATATTTCTCTATTGTATCTTTAACTGTTACAGGACAACCACTTCCAATCATAAATCCTGTCAAGCAATGTTTGTTGCTGGGGTGTAAACATTTAAATCTGTCTTCTAGCTGTTTATCGAAAAATAATATTTACTTCTATTTTTTCATGCAATTTATAGTGATAAAGAAGGGGAACAACTCTTACCTCCTTGTTTCTCATTATAGTATGGATCACCACTGATATCTGTAAAAGATAAAAAGACAAAAAATTAATATTCAAGAATTTTCAAACACAAAGTTGTTACTAATACTAATTTATACATAGACAAAAGTTGGCAAAAAAATGTAAACCAAAGTCCAGAGGAAACAACAACCATCGCAGAAAAAGCACAAAGAATGTTTCTGCATAGGACTTAAAGGTTTCTCTGCTAATACACAGACTTTAAATATTAATTTGAAACTTCTGGAAATGTTTTGCTCAAAGGCATTTTTACAAAATTCTGCAATTTCTCCTGCAAGTCTGTCTAATTTCTGTCTCAGTGGTGACTCTACTTCATACATTATGCAGTCCTCCAACACTAATTCCTGCTAATTTATATTACACAGGTTCCCTACCGAGACCATGATATAATTATTGCTATATTTGCAATATTGAGCTCAGCTCTCATTTCATATATTCACTGCCAGTTTAGTACAAAGGCTAAATGAAACATAACTTGTGTACAGTATAGACCCAATTCTAAGATCAGTCAAGAAGCAGTTTTATTTGTGAATTGGTTTTGATAATGGGTTTCATTTGTACTTTATTTTAGACTTTGGTTCTGACACACTGTTGAATTTTGCATGATTTTGATATAATCAAAATGGTTTTATCTGTGAATTTTTATTGTACATCTTGAAAGGCAATGCTTACTTACTAGGCAATACATGCAGTCAGAGTCTCTTTTTGGAAAATGATATATTTATGGTAGTCTGTTTAATTTTTATGGGTCAGTAGGGCAACGAAATAAATGTAAGGGGAAGTAATTGCACTTAATGAATTAGAGGCTATGGTATACCTGTCAGTCATGTGGAAATGAACTTTGAAACATATTACGTAGACAATACAGTAAAAGTGCCTGACATAGAATGTTTTTTAACAAGGCTACATAGAATCATAATAGTTTACTTATTTCATGACACTATCAAATCAAATCATATACAACCTAAATTTAGAGCATCACCACACATTAAGGCAAGTACCTGTGAGCTGTTTTCACTTGGCAACTATAACCATAACATTGGCAGACAAGAAGATTTTAACATAATGATCCAATGATGATACCGTAGGCTTAGTATTAACATTCCAAGACTCTTTGTTTTCTAGGCATAAATTCATACAGCTTTGTACATATCCTTGAGAAAAACATCATTAAGACAGAGAGGAAGAAACCATGGGAGATATTCAGTTGGTACTTCTTTGAGACAAAGCTTTCTTAAATGACCATTTTTCGAGTCAGAACAGAAATAAGAAACAAACATCAGCTTTAAACTCTATGGGCTGTTTTATAACGTATACTTGCTTGCTGACACACTGAGTCGCAATACAAAAACAAGCTAGTTCCAAGAAGAAGTTTCTACTGTGTTAACAACTAACCCAATTTCATTTCTTGTGTCTATAAATGTCCCTCTTAAGAAAAAGTTAGGAGTATCTTTGTCTCATTTCAACAAAGCGAATGCATTTGTAGTGCAAGCTATGCTAAAATGTGTTTTAAAGTATACAGCCTGTAAATCATTGCACAAGTTCTACTACAAACACATGTGTAGGTCTACTACAAACATATGTGTTTAAACTGCTACATTTTCACAAATGTATAAAATCATGTTACAAGCAAAACTGACACCAGACAAAACAAATACAGAATGAACTTTAAATATTCTTCTACCATGCCCAAGTTTATCTGCTGGTCAGAGTTCATTTTCTGACAAAATTTTTCCTACAGCCTTAAAAAATTGAATTACATTTTACAGTCACAGAAGTTTATATAAATTTAATGTAATTTTCTCTTCAAAGTCTGTTACTTACAGAGGATTAGAACAATTAAAATGAAAGGAAGTTAAGGTTTCCATAGTTACAAGAAAAGACCAATACAGATATACATGCTTAATGTTAATCATCTTATCAGCTGATGATACATCTGAAAGTGCTCAAAGCAATATCTGAAACTGAGTTTATCTCTGACCAAGAGATATCCAAGAAAAAGTTATAAAATACAAAGTAAACAAAGATATACAAAATGTAGAGTACTCTGTATGTTTGGATGTATTGGGGTATGAAACTGGATCAACCAGTTAATCGTGGCTGCCTGCGTTTAGAAAATACTGACCTCCCAGAATAAATATTTTCCTTAAAATATATATTTATATAATGCTGTATTTTACAAATTATAAAAATGGACCAAGTAAAACACTTTGTAAATATTTGGTACCATGACATTTAGATCTAAAGACAGGCAACCCATGTTTCCTGGTTGATGACTGGGTGAGCAATTTCAAACAATACCAAGACCAGATAAAAAATATTTCAGGTTTGTTTGATCAGAACTCTAAAAATTTCACATTGCATTTATTCTTGTATTGTACATGAAGTAGAAACTGTAGAACTTGAAATAAAATGGAGGTGATAAAATACTGACTTAAATTAACTCAAAAACTTTACCTATAAAAGTAGTTTATATAAAAGCATTTCTACCTTTTTTCCCCTTATTGTTTCTTAATGTATGGTCTGGCTTATTTTATTGAAATTGCTCAAAACAATGGTGAAGTGAAATCATGAACTTACTTGCATTACGTCTGTTCATTTCATATTCATATTGTTTGTCATATGTGTGTGAATCATATGACATGTCCCCCATGGGGTAATTGTCCCCAGGGTTGTACTGTACTGGATAACCATTTCTATTATCAAAATGGAGACCATCTGAAATTTAAATTTCAGGGGAGGTTACTCTTACTTAAAAAATGAATTACTGTTCTTTAAACTTCAACAAAAACACAGACTTTTTAAGTTGATTTTGAATACTTAAGTTATTTGCACATCTGATCAATATCTTTTACCAATTCAGACAAATGACAAATGAATCAGTTATTGAAAAAGATTTCATGCCAAGCATTCATCATCTAATTTCTAAAATAGAATTACAAACAGCTGCTGTTATATCAATGTTTATCTTTCAATCAGTAAAACAAAACTGCAATTGTGCATGCAGCATATATAAAGAGCTCTATTTATTGACTGTTTTGCCATTAAGTAAGTGAATGACTATATTAGAAAGCAGGTTATGTTTAAAGAAACTAAATCATACTCAAGACACTTGGCATTTTTCTAATGTTACATATAAAGTTTTCCTTAGTTGGTTTAGTCGAGTATAACACCAGCTAATAGAAAAGATTCATATCAGGCGGGCACTTTCAATTGACCACTGTGCCTAGGAGGTAGAAAGACTTCATTATTAGTTAGAATCTGAAAACTTTCTCTTATTTAACAGATTTAAGTTCATGGTGAATAGTGGGTCTAAAACCCATGAAATTCCATAAGTGAGAGATTTAGTGATTAAAAATTGGGAACCTTACCATATGCCATAGAGGCAGGCATGGTTGTTTTAAAACTAGAACCTAGATTATATATTTCAATATTCACAAAAAATGTTTGAGAGATAACCATAATTTGTCAAGGCAATATATATCTATGCAGCTTTTCAATACAATGCTCTAGCAGAAATCTCATTTGTGTTATAAATTTCTAGCTTACTAGCATACCACTGAATACTTCATTTACTATCAGTCTTTTATATTATCTTTTATATATTTCAATCTGATATTATTACCAGTAGGAAGCTAAAAAAACAAACTGTGCATAATATAATGTTTTGGGATGCAAAGTGAAAGCTAGGTACCATTTTGCATAGGGATTCAAGCAAATTAATGTAAGTACTAGCAGCATAAACAATATGGACAGGAAGAAAGTTTTTGCCCTAGTGCACTCTGAGAATCCAATCCTGGCAGCCATCCTTGCAATGCAGTATTTTGGAATACAAAGCAAGATTTTAATCATGCAATCAATATAACAATTCACTTTATAATTTTCATGTACACCAGTTTGACCTAGGGAGTATATGAATTTTAACATCTATTCAGCTGAATATGCAAATTTATTATGTTTTCATGAAAGCATATGCCTTGATACAGGAGGTTAATGTTAATTGAACTGAACAGGTGTAAATGAACAGACTAAATGCAAGCAAGGTCATGTTTCAATTATAAATACACATTTTGAAAAACTAGCTGTTGAATATTAAGTGACTGTCTTGCAAGTTGAAAACTGAGATTCTTTTCAACACTTAACTTGATTCTGCAGTTTACATAAAGACAGTCACTTCATATAGATATCAAAGCACTACAGAAAAGAAAAGAAACAAAAAGCAAAGGGATGCTTTTGAAATGTGAGTGCAAGGTGTGAATGAGCCTAATGATAGCTGGATATGCAAGGTATTTTGCTGATGAACAAAATAGCATGTGAATATACATCAAGTTTCAGCACATCTGTTCTGCTATCTTTGTAAAGCAGATGCTTATAAGTTCTAAACAACAGAACATAACAAGAACATAACAAATTTGATCCAAACTTTCTCGCAACTGTTAAGCAATGTGTTTACATTGCATTTCTTTTTTCAAAGACATTAAAAACTAAAAAAATGAATTAAAAATGAAATCCAACTATTACCATTTGTTCATGGTAGTAGAAGTTCAACATATCCTCATATTTTGTTGTATATCCACAAAGGCACTGCCAAAACTTAAAGCATATACACAACCTGATTTTCTACGAGTAAATTTTTCATTCAAGAGTGATACCATAATAAGCTATCATGTTTTTGTGGAAGCTTAAGAACTGAAGGATGTAATAGGAATATTTATCCTGTCCAGTGTTTCTTATACTGTCCAATGTTTCAGGCACTGAAGAAAAGCTCGTATTTACTTGAAATTGACTCACACTAAGAGTCTTAAGCCATCTTAAAAAAATAATTTTCTCTTCTTTATTAGAATACTAACTTTTAAACTGAGTTTCCCTTTCATTCTAAGTTAAACAAAACGTTAAAACATCAAACAATGCCTGCTCAACTCCAAGAAAATGTTTTGTTTTTTTCAGATAAATATTTTTTTTTTTTACTTCAAAGCTTTTCCATAAAAATAGGGAGGATAATGATCAACATATGAGCATTCTTAACCTGTCACTCTTGCATGAAAAAGCTGGGAAATAGTATCCCAAGATATACCTGTTTTATTCATATATACATACCTAACAGGGACGTAAAAGGGATATAAGCAGGATTTCTGGAGAGCTCTTTGATTACAACAGCAAGGGCGGTTCCCACAAAACAAATACAAATTAACTTACATGATATATTATTTGTAGCTAAACTAGCATTGTTAGTATAGTTTGATGTGTTGTTAGAACGTGTTAATGTTCCCTGGTTACTATGACTACCATGCGCTGTAACTCCTAGCGTTGTCATACCTTGATTATCGTAACTGCGCGGTTTCTGGTTGGGTAATGCACCGTTTCCTTGTTGCACTGTTCTAGGGCTGTAATGTAAAGTATAACTTTATTAGTAACTATGCTCACGAAAAAAAAAGATTGCAGAATAAGTTCACTTTCAACAGAACAATTTGTAACTGTCAAAATTTAGTAAAAATAATATAAAGAGACAAGGTGCTTGTATTAGCAAATGATGGTAAGGCAGATGTTGAGATATTTCCCGATCATCCTCATGATTACCAATAACTGCTTTATGCTTCACTTTCTTCTAGAAAAAAGGGTGTGGCACCTTGAATTCAGTGCTTTTTGCTTTTATAACTTACAGAGTGTAAAGAACTTTGCTTCAATTACCTTTATATTGTTTATAATATTCCAAAGTTTATGCAACTTTGCAAAAAAAACCTCGTTTTTTTTCACTCTGCTCATATCACTTCCATTATAAATCCTTATTCAGGTAAACAGAATGTCATTAATGATGAAAACAAATCTGTGCCTCCAGAAATCAATACTGATACATTTATAATACCAAGATGGCAGAAACTGATATATTTGATATTACCATGACAAAGTGATATTTGATATTTTTGCTGACATATTGTAAACCATGAACATAACAAAACCCACTCACCTATGAGGATCATTTGTATAATCTGGAAAAGAGGAAAAATAGATCAATTAATACAGAGATAGGTTATGCTTTGGTTATGTTTGTCTAATACCCTTCAACAGTACTTCAGTTACATAAGATGGGTGATTATAAAAGGATTTTTTGAATGGATCAAAATTCTCTCTTCAGTAAACTGCAATTGCTGTCATATAATCAGGCTGGTAATAAGACTCAAACACAAAACCTTGAATCTGCTACAACCATTCTTCTAACAAGCCTCAAACAGACATTGGTCACTTGTTGTTTGTGATTTAATAGAATGATCTGTTAAGCTGCTTAGAAGTTGTATCATAAAGAGGCTTGAAACGATGGCCCCACCATCATAAGTGATAGGTGAGCAGTCAAAGCCACATGAAGGAGGCAAAATAGTTGCTTTAACACACTGAAACTTAGACATCAAACATGCTTCCATGTTCTTTGCTACATTTTTTCTTGTAAAATGAAGGGCAAGTATTGTTCAAATTAATGTGAATAAGCCTTGTTCTACATACTTTTATTTCTCTGTCGCCTTCTCCAGATGATACAGACTAGAATTATCAGTAGTACTATGAGTATAGTTGCGCACACACATCCTATAATAATCACCTGGGTCTCCGTCAAGTCCGGGGTGTTTGGCTCGTCTGAAAATATACAATATATAGTTAAGGAAACAAACTCAAACTATGCATTTACATCGGGGAAATTTCCTTTGAAATTGCTACTTGCCGATTCTTTTCTTTTGTCAACAAATTAGTCTGCACCATAGATTTCTCTAGATCAGATTCATAAGTAAAGATCCCTAGGATATACCCTGTGAAACTAAATTCTGTGCAAATGTAAAAACTTAGTAAACGAAAGTGATAACAACCACAATCTTGCAATTCTTAAAAAGATTAGGATTTATATCAAGCAAAGAGGTTTTAAGACCAGTTTCTTGTCAGCTAACAAAATCTTACAGATACTGCAATAACGTTTTGCCATTTTAAGCCTCACAATTGCCGCCACCCTAAGTAACCCTGTTACACTCAGCACTCTTATAGTAAAACTACATTCATTCAATATGATTCTGTCACTTGGATAGCAGCGAGGAAATCTGCAAAACCTTTACATCACTTTAACAAAATCAGACCAAACTGTTCACATCTACATGACTTTGCAGTCACATTTACCTTGCAAACAGCAGACTATCAAGGTAAATTAGTAAGACATGTAAGTGTCGGGCCAATCATATGATACGTCCACAAGTGATGGCAATAAACATATAACATCTGACTGTCATACTATAACATCAATCATTCAGTAAACAAACATGGACAACCAACAGGACACTCATCTGTCAAATCATCAGGTAAAACTTGACAATTCATCTGCAATTTTTATGATTTTTCAAAGTTAACATGAGAGTGGACTATAGTTATGACCTAATGAATCAACTACAAGACTTTTATACAGCCACACTGCAAAAATTGTTCCCAGCTACATGTGATATTCATTGACCGACAGACAATTAGAGAAATTTAACATCTGATCAAAGGATTTTTTTATATGAATATGTTATTATGAATATTCCAAAGAGAAATATGTGACACAAAATCAAGTCACATAACACAAATAACACCAAAATAGTCTCCGGATGAACCATTCTACTATACAATGCCACAAGTAAAGGAATCATGGAAGCCTCAATGACAATATTAATAAGAAGATCTTTTTTATTTAATTGCTTTAAAACTGCAGTACATAGGATATGGGGAAACAATTTTGTTCATGCTGTTTTGTATTTAGTTAACAGCAGTGTCTTGAATTTCTCAAAAACTCAAGCTGTAGTTAATTAGAGGCCTAGCTACCATGGAAACCAAGCAGACTCCTTGTTCATGTCACACCCAACTGCATGTCAAACATGTGAAAACATGCAGGAGTATTGACTGTAACACATGTAACATTAAATGCCTCATTTCCCTGGAGGGAAATCTTGAAGACAGGGTGATATTTCTTTCCACCAAAATAATGAGAGGAGGCTTTCAGCAGTAATGAACCTAATACTTGACTTCATACTTCTTTGTTCTGGTTATCTGTATCTTACAACATGCCTATCATCTATTAATATGCTTTGAAGTCTTCTTGTATTGTTTGTATAAACACACTTTTTTGCTGACTTCCTTATGACCAAAAATCTGAAACAATACAAAATGCACTTTCCATTGTCTGAATACATTAAACTATTTTCTACCATGATTTTTCATTTATCAAATTGAGACTGTTTTGAGCTATGCTACTACATTATTACGGAAATACATTACAAGTAACGCATTAAACTGAATAAATTATCACTACAATTTGTTGTGCCTGAGAACTTTTTGAATAAGTGCCGTGTATTTTGAATGAAGGCTTTACTTTGACAAGTATGATTTAAAAGAAGAGACACTGACGACAATGCGATAAGAACTATTGATCCGCAATTTTGTACTCATTTAAATAGGGTTACACACTTCATCAAACACAATATAATTCCTACTACACGTAATGCCTTCAAAGGGTTACTGTGACAAATAGTTCTTAATGTGTATTTCAGGTGAATGTCATAAAACAATACAGGTATCTTTTATATGTTCCATCAATAAATGACACTGTCTTTTCAGGCTGAGTAAGTTCTGTCATTGTACATGACTTAAAACATCTTTATCAAAATTATAGTATCATTTACACACAGAATCTTTGAACTATAAAGCGCACAGTTTCTCTGCATTGTCTCTCTACACGGTAATATTCTCTTTGCCAAACCAAGTCATAAGCA
Source organism: Cyclina sinensis (assembly GCA_012932295.1). Taxonomy (NCBI): domain Eukaryota; kingdom Metazoa; phylum Mollusca; class Bivalvia; order Venerida; family Veneridae; genus Cyclina; species Cyclina sinensis. The sequence goes on from JAAONU010000002.1 coordinate 38,463,541, forward strand.
TCTAATTAACCCCCTGATGTATTTTCTGGTCCTTAAATTTAAAGCAAAGAATGTTCAATTTAAATCTAGATTAAAACTCAGAGAACTATTTTTTTACTTCAATTACTGCCCATAAGAAGTCAATTACTATTGATAATATACAATTAACTTCTACTTAATATGTTCTCAAAAGACATGTCATCCTTGAAAAGATGATGAAGATTTATTACCCAATAAAGAGCACAAAACTTAGTAATGTGTAGGACCATTTGCCTCTAAAAATGTCATTATGCTATTACCTACTTTAAACTTTACACTCCTGAATTTATCAACATTTTCCATTGAATGGAACATTATTAGAAAAAACTTGGGTTATCAGAGTCTTTAGATTCATAATACTGTCTTTATCCATTCTGTATTCATTCATACAGACCATATTCTGAACCTCTTTGTTTGTTCTTTAGTGCATCAAAAGTACTAGAACTTGCCATACACTTGACATAAACACTAAAATTAATATATCAGTGGAGTGATAGAGGAATTTTCTAATGTACATAGATATGAAAAGTGAAATCCTATGTATGCTGGCTGATAAGGAAAGCCATTGTTGGGGTATAAAGAGGTCACTTGTCACTCAAAGTATCTGAAAGGTATGCATGCATCTTATAGTATCTAACTCTCCTACATAAAACTTGAAAGCAAAAGCTATGCAAGGATCAATATGGCCATAACTACTTTGGAGGCAAGTGGGTCAAAGGCAAGAGACATATTGAGGCAAGATGGCCAAAAGCAAGAGACATACTGAGGCAAGATGGCCAAAAGCAAGAGATATTCAAAGGCAAGAAGGTCAAAATCAAGAGACATACTCAGCAAGAACAACCAAAATCAAGAGACATACTGAGGCAAGACAACCAAAAGCAAGAGACATACTGAGGCAAGACGGCCAAAAGCAAGAGACATACTGAGGAGATATAACAAGGCAGCACAGTCAAAAGCACGAGATATACTGAGGCAAGAAGGCCAAAAGCATGAGACATAATGAGGCAAGATGGCCAAAAGCAAGAGACAGAACAAGGCAAGACAGCCAAAAGCATGAGACATAATGAGGCAAGATGGCCAAAAGCAAGAGACATACTGAGGCAAGATGGCCAAAATCAAGAGACATACTGAGGCAAGATGGCCAAAAGCATGAGACATAACAAGGCAAGACAGCCAATAGCATAAGACATAATGAGCCAAGAGTTCTTGATTTTGACAAAATATAGAGAGATAAATGGACTTTAGACTAACTCTGAGAGGAAACATTATCTACACAAAAATATTACAGGCTGAGGTTCCCATGACTGCTTCTGATAGTAAACTTTGTAGTGACAGAGGTGTGTAACTATCACAATACAATCTAAAGCCATCTTCAAAGCTTTAACAATCTGAGTTCAAACAAATCAGTGACTCATCAAATTTTCTGGGTCAAAAGTCTTTACATGCGTTTTCTATCGTATTTTCAGATACAAATTTAATCAATACTACCCCTTTATACAAACATTAATATATAAAAGATATATACACACTCTGATCGGAAATGAAGTAGGTAGCTTTAACAAGTGCATTTTCACCTGATCTAAAAACCACAGTTTCCGTCACAACTATAATCAAATCACTTGCACCAATAAATTAAACCTTTTAATGAAAACTAACTATTTCACATCAAATAGACTTGCTCTTTTTAATACTATTGTCAAACATACAATGAAAGGAAGCAAACGTATCCTAATTGAAACACACATGAAAGCAAACAAAGACAAGAGGTGCAAACTTAAAGCCGTATTATTCAATTTCCTTCTCAAGGTTACTTTGCTGTAAATATATACTTTGGAAAACTTGTATGAACCAATTAATGTTAAAGAATAAGAATGATATAATCATTAAAGATGAGAATAATTTTCTTGATGATGGCAAACAGAATATATATACCAAACTTAAACCTGCGCAAACATGTATACAGAAAACTGACCATCTACATGCTAAAAGAAAATTTACCCTGTATAATTTTGTTTTCAAAAAAATTGAGATGACACATTCAGACTTTTATAACAAGCAAACAAGTCACCTTTCTAACATAACTTTGATAAGAATCTGATGGTATCTGATCATAAAAGGACAAATTTGACCTTTTTCCTAGTCTCACTAGCATAAAAATGTATGGCCTGTCTAGATCGCATGAGAAATAGCCGTTGTCCCCTATGGCAATGAAGTGTTACACATTTACAATCTTATTTGCATAAAAGAAAAGGCTAACTATGTAAATAAACTGATCTGAGTGCAATGACAACAAATGCACAACACTATAGAATGTTTATATTGTTGCACTAGATCACGTGCATGAGAGTGATGAAACATCAAATACAACCCACATAATATGAAGCAGCAATGACCATATATGAACAAATTCTACAAAATCAAAATAACTGAACATACTCTTGTCTCACTCTGAGGTACTGAAAATGTAAAAGAAAGCAAGAAGTCTCATACAAATAGCTGGACAGAGCTTTAATACATTGTTGCCTTTTCCTTTTTGTTACAAAAGATATTATGACAAATCCTTCTATTACCATGCTGAGAATGTAATTGGAAATGGACTAAAAAAGTTGATACATCATTACCTTAATCTGGCCTTTTTTCTTCCTTTTCACAAAAGACATTAGGTTTTGTTGCTCTCTGTCTCAAAACAATTGAGAGATTTATGTGAGTTGGACATTCTGATGAGAAAGATATCAAACAGATACTGTGACACTGGGCAATAAAGGAATCCACAAAATGGTGATGTCTGAATTGCCAGTCATTAGTTGCTATAGTGATACTTATTTCTCTTGTATCAAAGACTTTTCCTAATTGAAGCTCAAATAACTAAATAAATGCACATGTTTGAGGCTTTCATATCAAGTATAGCAGACTGAAGAGAGAAAATTAGAATTAGTAACACAGATCCCAAGACTGGTAAAGACTATATTCAAAGAAACAGTTCTTAAATTAAGGCACACTTATGCTGATGAACTTGAAATATTCAGCTCTCATCCTTTGATGTTGAAAGCATATAAAAGCTTTCTACACTGAATGTTAAGTGTGCATAATACACAGAACATTTCTGCAAATATAATGAAGTTATCCTATGATGAGGAACAGTGACAATTCATTTAACAAAGGACTGTGTCTGGCTAATATTAGAATTTTGAATAATGATGAAGTCCAGAAACACATGTTATCAAATCATATGAGAACCCTGTCAGCTTTGAAAAGGCTTGTTTCAGATATCTGAGGAAATAGGCACTTGGCATAATTCCCTATATATGTTGCAACAATAGATCAAGTTTACCTATTGTGATGAAATCATCATCACCTACATGTATGTCATTAACAATAGATTGGAACTAGACTTTAACTGCTTGGTTAAAAGGTAATGGCCATTAGCTTCTCCCTGTGCAACTCAGAATTGCAAGGATCAGGACTTCCTCTGAAAGACATGTATACAGACCACAGAAATATGGAATCTTGAAAGATGACATAAAACTCATGAAAGGCAATCCATGCTGGCCCAAACTGTATAAATTTATGTGATTTCATTAAGCAAATTAAAGTCTGAACTGGCTAATATTGTGTACATGTTTCATAGTTTGTATGGTTGTAGTAATAAAATATACTCCTCTTCATGATTTTCACAGCCACCTGAAAAGGTGACACAATAAATTTTGTGTGAAAATAAATGAAGGTTATAATTACAAGTGTCGCATGCAGTGACCTGGAAACTTCAAGAGTTATCTTATTATACTTGTTTTTATTACCTGACATTTTTGATGGGTTTTCTCTCCTTCCCTTCTGTAGTAAATCTGGACGCAAATACTTCTTGTTATTTTCATACAGCTTTCTCACGATATATCCATTATTTTGATTTTATGTCACTTTACTTCAGGTATAATACTCCACAATGAATAATTTACTAAACTCACACAACCTCAGGTGAACAACTGACTAACTTTTATTAAGAAGGTTCTCTGTCACTGATATTATATTCTCAGTTCAAACAGCCATTCAAACTGGACTCTTGAATAAAAAAGAAACTTCAATCTTTAATCTGAATTTAAATATCCAAACTTCTGATAACTGACGGCAGTTGATATAGCCAATTTCCAGTTTGTCTGTTGTTGTATATTCAATGTGTAACATACACTGAATGACAATATTTATACACTGAGTCAGTCAGGCTTCTAATAACTAATTCCGTTCTTAATTAACTCAACACTGCTTTACACAAATCAATACCTAAAACAAAGGAATGTCCAAAAAGTGCATAGTTTCATGAGAAAAATCCATCAATTCCTTGCCCTATTTTTATCACAAACTAAAATTTACATGGACTGTATTTTCCCTTGACTGGTTTACATGTTTACTCAGGTAGAACTGAAATGATTGTATTTACTGAAGTGAAAGCAGAGAACAGGCCTGGGGCCATTACTACCATGGAGGCTCATAAAGGGAAATAATTCTCAAATTTGATAATTCTAATAAGATTACATTGTTGGCAGTTAAAAGCATTTGAATAGTTATGATAAAAGCTCTTTGATTTCATGAAAAGGTGATAACTACATTACAGAATGTCCATTAGGTGTGAAAAACCGTGTATACATATGGACAAAGCTTAGCAAAATATTTTGTTGTACTATGTAGGTAGACATGCAGACATTATCCAAGTATCTTCATATTATATAAAACAGAAAAAAATGTTGTTTTTATTCTTCTGTTTTTCTTACAAAAAAGTGAATTTTGCAGAATTTACAGAATAAAATGTGAGTAAAGGAGATTTAGGAAACAATCTGGATTCAAAACCACAGTGTAACTCCATCAATGGAATGACACTGTTGCAGACAATCTGTATAAAAAAACTTTCATGCAGGAAGTTATGCGGGCTGTATGATAATTTCACAGAAATATACTGCATTTAGTGCGAATATCTAAAAGGAAAGCAATCAACTTTATATGTCATCCTTGTTCCTATGTTCCATATAAAACTTGAGCAATTTCGACAATCTTGTGACTACAGTACTATTATGATTATTTGATACTAATGTTAGTGTATGTGGGCCCTGGTGTCTGTCTTTCGATTTCAATTATTTGCATGACCTAAAACTTTTTCAAAAAGGCTTAAGAATTTCAAATTTACAGGGAAATATTAATAAGGCCCTACAAAATACAAGATTTCAATAACCCCAAGATCTGTTTCCATTCATCTGTGTTTGTATTTTGATACAGACTGCCTATAAACTGATGGAATGTTAAAATGTATGTTGTGTGTATTTTCTTTGAAAACAAAACTCAATCAAAAAGGTCTGGGAAAAGAAGAGAGAGAAAACACAGTTTAGTAGACTGGCAATATCTCTTGGATCACTGCTTGTTCCCAGCATTAAATATACATGTTTTCATTAAAAACACTACCTTTGTTTTCAATAATTAGAGACTAAACTTTTTAAAACTTTGGTTTCTGAAATAAAATTAAAGTTCTCTTAAAAGATGCCTTAAAAAATGGATACAACACTCAGAAATATGAGACTTGCAGGAGTGAAATGGGAAATGTATACCGTAATGTGTATACCTCAAGTACATTGTGCATTTTGTTAGCAGTTTAAACTCAAACTGTTGTCATAACAGTAAACTGAATTTTCAATTCAAGTCAATTACAAATAAGGGGGGTCTCTAAAAAAGGAAAAAGACTAAAATTTTACAGAAAACGGGACTGGTAACTTTTCTGAAGCAAGTGCTCACAACTGGAGTCTCACGGTATTCACATCATGTAATTCTTGAAGTGTTTTTAATGTACAATGCTGAGAGACAACTATAACCATATGGCTTTTATGCTAAACATAAAATCCAGCTTTCCTTCAAAGAAGTATCTTTTCTTTCGTTGAGAAAATGTGCAATTTCTCCCAGAAGCTAGTTCTACAGCAGTCAAGGGTGTAATTGAATATTTTATGATGTCTGTTAGACACCTGAAACTATAAAAGTTCACAGAACAAAGATGTGGAACATGTTTTGAAGTATCTTGGCTAAGATAAAGATGATCATTAAAAGTTTAACAAGCTTTCCACTAAGTTTGCAGAACATTTAAGGTATGGGACTCTCCTACACTTTTTAAGGTAATAAAGTCTACACACAATAATGTATTTTTGGACACACTTTAAAGAAGGCAGAAGACAGCATCAGAGTAAATGAAAAATCCCCCTACATTTTTCAGGAAGTAAAATAGAGAATCTATTCTTCAAAATTCAGCCAGATCACCATGAAACACTAAAGAATGCAATAAGTAGCTTATAAGCCTGATAAGAATGCCAATATAGTGATGATAAGCCTTATTAAAGAGTAATCATCCCCTTAAATTTGTGGAGGAATATATCAGAAGTGTACCCAGATAATGGCCTATCTATGTTTAATCAGAAAAGGAGTTTTGAGATAGGGGATATAGCTGTTGTTACTGATTTAGGATTTTTGGCATGTGTGTGTTTTTTTTACTCTGTAGCTAAAGCATTTATTCAATGATTCTTCTATAACTGAGCCAAAATATAAAAAGAATTGCTAAAAAAAGTCCCACTGATTTGAGAAGACAGTTTTCTTCCATTGAAGACCAATGGCTTTTGTCATGTAAGTAAAGAATACAGTTTTCTAAAGGATGTAAACTTCACAATTCTATCTGAAGAATTTCATCTAGAAGATATATGATAATATCCTTCAAATAGCAACCAGCAGTTAAAACATTTTATGAAAAATGTATCTGTATGTCTTTAGGCCATAAACATGTATCAAAATGCCATCCATGCTCCATTTGCTATTAATTAACATGAAACACAGCTACTTAGTAAGATACCAGCAGAGTATAAACAAGATTTAATGAGGGCAGATTATCTCCTCAGGTTCAAGTAAACATGCAGTGTTCCTGGAAAAACTGGCCTGAGATCATGTCTGACAGTTCCCAACAGGCTCCTTGAAAAACTGGCCTGAGATCATGTCTGACAGTTCCCAACAGAAATGAACTGATGACACAACTTTATCATAAACAGTATTTAATTTCTCCAGAATTTAATGACCTTCTGATGAAACTGATATTGATGACACATGATAGTTGGTGATGATTTGTGGGGGGTTTTATGGGTAATGAGGGTGGGGAGAAGGGATTTCTGCTAATGCTGCAGCCAGTATGATAAAAAGAACAACTGATTTGATAAAATAAAAGCCTCATGCAATAGGAAAACCCTTTTTTTCCCCATCAAATCCTCATAGTAACTGTATGCAAAATATTGGGAAACGAAGCATCCCTTTCAACAAAGACAGCAGCAGCACATTTCAGTAGCTATGTGTTCAGAGAATTTTTTTTCCAAACAGATTTTTACAATAATGTTAATGACAACAAGTCTTCGACAGTATTCTCAATACAGACCAGTTTGAAACTAAGGCTGCTTTAAATAATCCATGCTGATTTGCCTTTAAAATGAATTTTCCAAAGAAGCTCACATTTATGATCCAAGCTTCACCAATCAATGAATGATTCATTAAAACATGAAAGGCAGAGCTCCCTATTTTAGCTCTAAAGTTACTATAAAACTATGATCTCTCTGAGATAAAAGCCTTGCCTAATTTTTAGGACAAAGAACTTTTTCATTAATATTTCATGTCAATTGTTTGACTGCCCCATTTGTTAGAAGGAACAACACTGTCAGTTTTATAAAGAGATGCTTTAGCTGGAAGCTGGCACAGATCTTTTAATTAAGGCCATTATTTTTATATTTTTCGGTTTACTGACCCGCCGACCCTGTATTTTGGAAAATGAAAAAAAAAAAAAAATTTGTTTCAGGAAAAAAAAATTCTGAACGCCGATTTTACGGAAAATGTACCGTATGAAAGGCTCATTTTCCTTGGTTTCTTCACAGTTAAGACTGAATACATTATTAAAATATTCATATATACAGTATTCAGGAATAAATAGAAATAAGAAGACTTTCAAATGTTTTTTTGTTTTTTTTTCAAGATTTTTTTTTTTTTTTCCCCTCCTCCTACCCTACCTTTTTTTGAAAAAAAATCAGTAAACCAAAATATAAAAAAAAAATGGCCTAAGGGAGAACACAGTACCAAACTATGGATCTTGTACGAAACTGAACAGAGTCTGGTAAAATTATAACAGTACTTAATTGCCCTTAAAAAAGAGAGGACTTTGTACAAGACTGTACAGTGGTTCTTATACCTAATATGTTAGCAAAAATATAAAAGGCTACATCAAACAAAGAAGGATGAACATTTTAAAATATAGAGATTTTTTTTTTTTATTTTAGAGCTTGTGCAGTTCTTCTTATAATATAGTTACTTTGTTAGCAAAAAATATAACAGGCAACAGTTAACAGAATAATGTCTGTTTATTAAACACTTGTCCTGCAGTTAAAAATAACATTTTATCTGAGATATAGAGGCAACCTTTTTTTCTGAATCCTTGTATAAACACCTTTTTTCTTTAATTAAAAAATTCTTCATTTCGAATATATCTAAATCAGGGAGGTAATTCTGCATACTTTGGACAATATTGAGGTTGCCTGGATTAACAATGACAAAGGTCTATTGTCTGATTACTTCCATGGAAAAGAAAACATACAAGTTCAACAAATCTTGTTTAGTTAAGCATAAAAAAACCAGATATGTAAAAATACATTAAACTGACCACATGTTACTATTTTAAAACTGTAAGTGTAATGCTTAAGAAGCAATCTTTTAAACCTATATTTTATTGACCATAATTTCTATATTGTATTGCCCATATTTCCTGTACCCAAAGCTTTCTTAAACACCCAACTATCCATATGCCCATATCTCCCCCACCTCCATCCTTATCTCCCCCACCAACACCTCCACCGTTATCTCCCCAACCTCCACCCTTATATCCCCAGTTCCCTGGTAACATTACACAGACTTATCTTATTTATTGACCAGAGTTCGAATTTTAATCAGACAATGCTTCCAGTTGAAAATAAGACTTTATAGCAATCAGCTAATGGCAAAATACAAATGGAATCATTCCAATCAAATCTAGAGATCTTCTTTTGTACAAATGCCATGAATTAATCAAATTTATTGGGAAGATGATGGTTAATTAATCATTTTTCATAACATTTAAGTTATTTAAAAATTCAAGGAAACTGTAGTATGGGCTAATATGTCAAAGTACCCAAAGGATTGCATATGAAAGAAAAGATTTATACATGAAAAGACACATGAATCAACTTGAAATTAAAATGCAAGGTCACAAAGCCTCAAAATACTCCAAATTGATTAAATTCTTCATATTTTAAGTAGTAATCAGGGAAATACATAGTGAATTTGATGTGAGACTGAAGTTGCATTTTATCACTCAAGAACACCAGTTTGGTTTCAGTCTGTCTTAGTAATCAATCTGGGCTACAATGTACCATTTATAACCAATTTCTATATCCCCCACTTGAACCCCACCCAATTACCACCTATCAAATGACAAGCTCAACAATTTTGCTGCACATGTTAAAACACTTCCATAGGTCTTTTGTTTTGTTTTCTTAATGGGTGGATATAGTATTGTTCTTTATTGATGAATTTTATGGCTGATAGAAACTGATCAATCACTTTTTTGCAATTTTTGGTCGGTATCAAAATGTTACTGAAGTGATGTGGTAATTTGCTACCTTGTTTTAATCTAAATACCATGGAATGCCCTTTTTATTTCAAAAAGACATCATAAAATAACCTTTTCATACAGGTTATTCATACCATTCCTGGAACAAGGAAATAGAAAGTGTTGTCAAATGTTTTAAAAATCAGATTATTATTACTTTCCTGTTAACAGGCAAAACATCACTTACTAATGTACTAGGATCTTGATGGGAAAATTACAAATCAATCACACAGGGTTTTGTTCTAAGCATGTCAATACAAATCCACTTCAAATTGATTAAATTGATTTTAGAGTACCCATCCCATTACTGGTTTGTATCTTTTTAATAAGTGCTTGAGAACCCAATCAATAGACTAACAAAATCTGTTCTTTGGCTCATTTCTGACTAGTGAAAATGAAAAGATTTTGATTATATTTAAGAACATCTTGCTAGCTTCATGAGGGTAACAGAATTAAGCAGCATCTTCAGCTAACTATGACAGCCTATACTGCATTAAAACCTTCTATAATAATGGCAATTTCTGGTAGGAAAACCATGGGCTAAATAACCCTGTATTTTGATCTCTGTTATGTAATGTTTACACACTGATCATGATCTGATAAAAAGAACATTTGGAGCACTTCTGCCATATCACAGGTGAAAAATATATTGATTCAATAATGCATACAGGTGTGTTTGTGTTTGTTCAAGGGAAGTAATCCATGTGTAACTATGAAAATGAGTGTCTGCCCATTTTTTGTTAAAACAAGTTATTGTCCCATACTTTTAAAAGTGCACAAGTAATTAAATAAAGTTGTTGTTGTTGTTTTTTAAATAATCCTTCTAGAATGTTAAAGTGTTATCATAACAGAGATAAAATGGAACAAGAGCACCATTGGGCAGAGCATTATATGTCCGAAGGATGTTTTTTCTAAGTATGATGCATTTGTGATATAAGGGAGGAAACATTAGGCTTTGGAATTAAAAGCTTTGCTTTAAGATTTGAGTTTTTTGTTTTTGATTTAAAATATTTTATTTTTTTTTTAACAATTTATAACTTTAATTTTAGAGTTCATATCTGAATTTTAGGTTTTATAATTTGTATACATGTCAGCCTTTCAGAAGTTAGGACATTCATGCTGTGATGCATGGTTATCAAGTTAAAGAGAGAGAATATTGATTGTTTAGTTGATTGTCACCTTGACCTTTTATGTACTTTCCCTGAACAGTATAGGGGTCATGTAATCAATGATGGCAATCATCGTTAGAAGTCTGTATAGGAAATAGTTGTCAAGTTATACAGTAGAAATGCTTTTCAGTGTTTAAGTCATTGTGACCTTAACATCTGACCTACTAATCCTAAGATGTACGGGGGTCATTTTCTCAATGAAGTCAATCATCATATGAAGTTTGTATGACAAATTGGTTATAAAGTTTTACAGCGGAAATAGTTTTCAGTGCTTAGGTCACTGTGACCTTGACCTTTCACCTACTGACCCAAAAATCAATAGGGATCATTCACGTAATGTGTGCAACCATTTATGAATTTTGAAGTCTCTATGACAAATGGTTGTTGAATAACAGTGTATATGATTCTAAACATTTAGGTCACTGTGACCTTGCCCTTTGACATACTGACCCCAAAATGTACAGGGGTCATCCACTCAATGTGGGCAATAATCATATGAAGTTAAAAGACTGTAGACCAAAGAATACTTGAGTTATCCTCGGGAAACCAAATTGCTAATGGATGGATGCCCAGGACCATAACATAATATGCCCCTTTGGACATATAAAAATAAATTAAATATCTGTCATAACAATCTAGCATCATTATGACATCATACAATATATATTGAGAACTTTTATATTATCATTCATACTGAATTCCTGAAAGAGATGTAATTTTCAAATTATAATTCACTGTTTTTATATTCCATTTTACTTCTGTATTAATTCAGACAAAACTTTATATCTATCTAAAAAAAAACTAATAATGCAAACATTACCTTTAGTGACTGGGATTTCAGTTTCCATGGTATCACTTTTTGTAATCATGCCTGAATATCTCATATCTTGTTCACTCATCATAAAGTACAATTGTGGTTTTTATTTTTCAGAGTTTCCTCTCCTTTCTCCTTTTTTTAAATTCAAAATTATAAGCTATACTTATACTATAACTGTGTAACAATCATCCATGGAACCTAATATTCCTTAAAAAGTCCAATGAAAACAAACAGTGAGAAACTGTATGGAAATTAAAATAAAAATGTCCACTTAATGCGACGACATGACTCCTCCAAACAATCTAGTCAGTAATTACATTCTTTTTGTCACAAACTTCTAAATATATGTTGAAGATTTTACTTTTGGGTTAAACATAACATTTCAAACAATCTATTTCAACTAAAGGTTGTAATTTTGTAGCTTTCTGACCATATGATCCACAAAAGTCCATTCTTTTCTTTGTGAGCCGAATGTTCTGTTCAACTAAGAAATGTCTTAAAACAAGCATGTGAAAAGGTCATTTAATACAATTTTGCATGATCTTCATAATGAGATCATGACTTTATACTTTGTCAACTCTTTGTCCAAAAATGTTCGTCATGATTAAATCTATTGTACTGGTAACAATTTTGTCACAGATTCTCTGGATTTAATCAAAAGTGTTTACCAATAATCTAGAAACACAAAAAGGACAAAATGTCAATAAAAATTTCAGAATAACTCAAGCGAACAAAAAGGTCCCTAACTTGTCATTCTATCCTTGTCCATTCATCTGATTGTTGACCCGTAAACTAAGGTCCATGTTAGAGGGGTTACGATGTGCTGAATAGTATAGTTACCGAAAGTGTGATCATTGTAATGTAGAAATAAATGCATTGTCATCTGGCTATAGACTATATTAGATTTTTAATACCATGATGTGAGAATTTTAACACTGATTGAAAAATACAGAAAATGAAGAAACTAATTTAATCACTGGTTTAAAAACACTAGGAAACACAATAAAAAGAAAATTTCTCTGTTGAGATTAGTACTTATACAAGGACAGGAATTATTATGAGAACAGATAATACCGACCAGTTATAGAATTTTATAGTTAAATCTGGAGAGAGTGAGAGAGTCCAAGAATAAAAACTTACAAGCGCTTTTGACTGAAAAAAAGTGTACCGGTATATAAAAGCTGACTCAAGTCTAAAATAACTCAAACTAGTTGTTGCATTCTTTTTCTTTGTCTGTATGTTAGTTTTTCCCACTAAGCCTATTTGCAACAAACAGTTAAATTAGCACATAGGAAACATTATTTATCAATTTTGTTTGTTCAAATCTAACAGTTTACCATTCAATTTATAAATGCTGCTTTGAAACTGTTACAGTCTCTTAAGTTTACCAACATTTTCCATTCAGATTAAGTTTAACCAACCTGCTACCCTGTAATTACCAAAATCAACAAATGTGGGCTACAATGCGAGTTCAGTGTTGATAGCCATTTATTTAAGCCCAATTATAGAGAAAACACGTCCAAACAAAGAAAGGTTTCATGTTGCATAGTAGAGTAACTTCAATATTGGTGTATCCATTCACAAATTCTGATAAAAGGATAGTCAAAACACATTTGATTGCAGCTTTTTAAACACAAAGCCATTTTATAACCAGATAAAAGGATCATTTGTCACATAAATTGTGAAAACTTACCAATCAATTTATTAAGATCAGAGAATATGTAAGTTTATTGCTTATTTCTACAGAGAAATGTATAAAATACAGCTTCTTAAACAAAGCTCACATAACCATGTCATCTTCTTAGTGGAACAAGAAACTATCCCGTCCTTAAGGGACCTTGAAAAAAATATTGTAACATTACTCTATAGTGAACAAACATAACTTACTTATTTCTGCCATCACAGGGTCTCCACAAACTTCTGGTCGGTAAACCAAACAAACGGACACATTAACATCTGTTGCCCCTTGGTGAGCTAGTGCAACAACACCATCTGTGGCTGGCACACATGATTCAACAATGGTCCATTTCTTCTTATTATCACTACTGATTGCCACACGAAGACAGTAGGACTGACCAAGTTCATTTGGAATTTCTAACTTCTTCTCTTCCACTTGGAATTTTGGAATTTCAACTAAAGCTGGGAATGTAAGTACTGAAATGGCAAGAGATTTTACAATGCTACTGGAACTTTTCAAATAAAATAAACATTTTTCAGTTCACTCAATGTTTTAGTACTTCAACACTGACAAAAACAAGAGGGCCATGATGGCCCTGAATCGCTCACCTGATAGACCATGAAACGATATTGTAGACATAATGAGGAGAGAATTGGTGAAAGAAGGGCATGTGTCCACACTTGCTGATTGGTGAAGTTTTAACTTTACATGAACTGTTTTAATAATTTCCAGTTTACCTCATTTCGTCTAGATGATAAATACATGGAAAATGTTAACATTTCAAAGTCATTAGACTTTCGATACATTTTTTTTTTCTTTGTAAGTTAACATGAAACTATTGTATGAAGTACAAATTGAAATATGGATATCTGAAACAGGTGTAATGTTTTCATTTTGGCTGAAGGTAGTTTCCTTCAGAAATGTACAGTCTAGAAGTGACTTTTGTGTTAGGGTATATGCTATTTTGAGACAGTATTTAAGTTACATAATGGTATGCAGTTAACCTGTGTTGGTAAATTCTGTACCAGTACAGAATTTGAGAGCACGTTATGACACACAAGATAGGTGATCCACAGACCATGGACTGTACGTACTGAACTCAGCAGTTGGGAAGACCGAAGCAAACTTTGCAGACTAAGATCAGATGGCTATATAAACTATATATAAAATGAATTGACTATGGGGCGGGGTCAATTTGACCCCGGGGATCATGATTTGAGCAAACTTGGTTAAGGTCTACTAGGTCATGCTACATGCAAAATTTCTAAGCTCTAGGCTTTCTGGTTCTGGAGTAGAAGATTTTTTGAAGTTTTTCCTATATAAACTCTATATAAAATCAACTGACCCCCAGGCGGGGTCAATTTGACCCCGGGGATCATGATTTGAGCAAACTTGGTAGAAGTCTACTAGTTAATGCTACATGCAAAATATCTAAGCTCCAGGCCTGCAGTTCTGGAGAAGAAGATTTTTGAAGTTTTTCCTATATAAACTATATATAAAATGAATTGACTATGGGGCGGGGTCAATTTGACCCCGGGGATCATGATTTAAGCAAACTTGGTAAAGGTCTACTAGGTAATGCTACATGCAAAATATCTAAGCTCCAGGCTTTGTGGTTCTGGAGAAGAAGATTTTTGAAGTTTTTCCTATATAAACTCTATATAAAATCAATTGACCCCCGGGCGGGGTCAACTTGACCCCGGGGATCATGATTTGAGCAAACTTGGTAGAAGTCTACTAGGTAATGCTACATGCAAAATATCTAAGCTCCAGGCTTTGTGGTTCTGGAGAAGAAGATTTTTGAAGTTTTTCCTATATAAACTCTATATAAAATCAATTGACCCCCGGGGCGGGGTCAATCTGACCCCGGGGATCATGATTTGAGCAAACTTGGTTAAGGTCTACTTGGTTATGCTACATGCAAAATATCTAAGCTCTAGCCTTTGTGGTTCTGGAGAAGAAGATTTTTGAAGTTTTTCCTATATAAACTCTATATAAAATTAACTGACCCCCGGGCGGGATCAACTTGACCCCGGGGATCATGATTTGAGCAAACTTGGTAGAAGTCTACTAGTTAATGCTACATGCAAAATATCTAAGCGCCAGGCTTTGTGGTTCTGGAGAAGAAGATTTTTGAAGTTTTTCCTATATAAATTCTAAGTAAAATCTATTTACCCCCGGGGCTGAACCAGTTTGACCCCGGAAGTCATGATTTGAGCAAACTTGACAGAGGTCCCCTAGATGATGCTTCATACCAAATATGAAAGCTCTGGGCCTTGTTATTTCAGACAAGAAGATTTTTGAAATTTCCATTTTAAAAACACCTTTTAGGGCCTCACAGCCATATTGTGCATTGGACCGGAACCATTTGAGCAAACTTGGTAAAGGGACATCTAAGGACCATTAGTATGAAGTTATTTTAAAATTGGGCCAGGGGTTTAGGAGGAGATGTCATTTAAAGAAAATGTTGACGACGGACGACGGACGGACGACGGACACAAGGGTATCCTAATAGCTCACTCTGTCACTGCATGACAGGTGAGCTAAAAAAGAAACAACAAACAAAACAACAACAACAAAAATTCTGTTGATATGGATAATGATAAAGAGAGACAACTCTTACCCTGTGTTGTATCTGTAAAAGCTGCAGAGTTGGGTCCCCTTCCCAATGTATTTTGGCCAAATACAAAGAAATTGTATGATGTATGGGGCATCAGACCTGCAAATAAACTGAATATGATACTGATCTGATCCTATTAAATGCAAATGTAATGGTTATCAAGATATTGCAGAATTTAATTTGTTCACACAGAAAATTATTTCAGACAATTAACAACAAACTACAAATTTACTGAATGAATGGTCTGATGAATACTGGATCCTGAAAGAAAAAAAATCAAAGCTTTTAAAGCACTTGAAGACTGTATTTTGCTTTTATAACCATCCCTCTATCACATTCTGGACTGTTTTATGACTACACTACTCCAGACATTTTTTATGACTGCACTAATTTTTCTGCACAATAGACTGCATCTTTGTTATCGTATCATATATTACGTGGCGTAAGAAAAGAAGGTGCACAAAATTATGTCTATTAAACAAAATTTCGGTTCCTGTCCTCAGTATCTCAGAATCTAAGTGCATTTTCCACATTTTTAGTGTACACCTGACAAAAAGACAATGTATGAAGTGAAAAATAGCAGGAATATATCTGCTTTCAGATAGCATGTGTGACTAATTATGAATTATGAGATAACCCAATCATGTGGATATGACAGTTAATATATGTATGTTTAAGTGGACGTGTCTCAATGCCTGATTTTAATTTGCGGTTCTAAAGACTGTCTATAAACTACATTTACAAGGTGAAAAGCATTTTTTGTTTGTTTTACAATAAAAGGCAAACAAAGCTGCAGTGCTTTTGACAATATTTTCCTAAATTGTAAAAGGTATCCATTTTCACCAATTATAAGATAACCTGATTAAAGACTGATGTAAGAAAGCAGTTAATTATGCTTGTTATTTCCCTTCAGCAACAAGCTATACAATATTTCTTATAAACCTTCTCGAAAGACAGGTGTATAAAATAACAGTTTTATCTGTGTTTGTACAATGGGATGCAGACAGGAATTAAAACCAATTATTATGGTATGAAGTATTTGTTACTTACGAGTTACATTGAAAGTGTTAATTCCACTAGGATAGACCTCTACAGTTTTTTCTCCATATACACTTTGTACTGTAATAAAGAATGTCTGTGGAAAGCCTCCATTAAAGCCTGGGTCCCATTTAAGTTTGACAGACTCCCAGGTTTTTTCTATGGACTGTAGATTAATGGGTGCCTCAGGTTTATCTTTAACAGATAGCTGAACTGATCTTCTTATCTGTCCCTTTGAATTGTTGACTTCACACACATAGAGCCTAAAATCATCCTGTTGTGTAGTTTGAAACTGAAGGTAACCTTCATATGTGGCTGTGCCACTACTTGCTTGTTGATATATTTTAATTCTTGAACTGTTTGTTAACCTTTGACCTTCTCTGAACCAATGGAAATTTGGGGTGGGGTTTGCTTGGGCGGTACATTTCAAAGTCGCAGGTTCACCGACATCTGCTGCAACCCTGGGACTGGCAGTGACTTGTGGAGAAACTGAAAAGAATTTGGAAATGAACAAAATTAAAAGAAACTGTAAACATGAATGTTTTATCAATAAATGTAACAAACCAAATCCTTTCAAAGGCTGTTTAAGATAAGATTAGTGTTAGTGCCAGGATCTGAATGCCAATCATAGCATATCAGCTGTGTAATAACCAATTACATGCGGAGAATAAAAAGTTATGAAGTGACAGTTACCATTTTAAGAGATCTAGTACTATCTGAAATGTCTTACACTCAAGTGAAAGGTAGACAGACTTTTCCACAGGTGAGCCTGTATCTGGAGATATCACACGACATGTATAATTTCCAAGGTCATTTATCTGTAGTCTATTCTGATCTCTTCCTGGACCTGGATGGAGAGAAAAGATAATTCATCTAGAGGAAACAATCCAATATTTAGTATTTATTGATATACTCTGTTACCTCCCTTTATGTAAAACAGAAGATTCTTTATTATGAAAAGTCATTTTACTGTTTCCAAATCTCACATTTATCCTTATAAAAAAAGTGTTCAAAACCTTAACTCGTAACTAAACAAATTCATTTTTTCCACCCACGAATATCTTACAAGTATTTGTTCATGCTCAGTCTCTGAAAATGTTCCTTGGAAAAATGCATTTCTGTCTTCAATATCAGCTGTAAACAAGACAAAATCACAGCATACTGTGCGAGTAAGGGACATCTGAAACCACGTTAAAAAAAAAATGGAACTTTGTAAGATACCTCTGAAAGACACTCGTGTGGTGACTCGGTACTTGTACTGGTCTATCATTACACTGGTGCTCTCAATATCATATAGCTCTCCAAACATGGAAAGAGGCTGTCCATCCTTGAACCACTGGACATTAGGGACTGGCCTCCCATCAATCTTGTGTTGAAGATACACATTTGACTGAGTGATAGGTATTGTATGTATACCAGCAGACGGAGAGGACTCGAAAAATTCTGGTGGAGCTGTTAAATGAAAAAGGCAGTGATGATTAACCAAAGTAATGTAATCAAAGTAAGAGAACAGTCCTGATATCTTATTATTTCACATTTCATCTAAAAGACTGAATTATTTAAATTATTCAATATTTAAGTTCATTTATAAAACTAAAAAAGAACTCCAAAATTTGTTATCACAAATGCTAATGCTTGTATCTGGTTTACAAGTGCTCTTCACTGTCACACAATAAAATCAAAATCTGCAAGAACCCAAAAAAGAAAAAGAATACATAATCTGTTTTTACTATTTGAAAAGAAACAGAACTTACAATTGACAACAACTTTAATTGTGGCTGGTGTTCCATCGCCCATGACATTTTTCGGCAGACATGTATAGTCACCATTATCTGCCAGAACTGCACTAGCGATAGTGTAGCTCGACGATGTGCCTGACTGAAGGATTTGGGGGCTGCCGACTTTACGCCATACATACACAGGGTATGGGTAGCCAAGATCGTCAACTGTACATGACAGCATCACTGTCTGTCCAACCAGAACTGAGGAAACAGGTCTGATAGAGGCCTGCCCAGGGGCGTCTGAAATAATTCAAATTTCTCAGTGAGAGGCAACTCATTAATAACATACAGCATTATATTTGCCATGCACTTCTAAGTATATGTTAGACATAAAGGACCCGTGAAAATACTTGATTTTATCAAAATGAAAAAAGCTGTTTTTATATCTCATTTATACTGCTTTACAGTAAGTCTTTGAACAATGCTCCCAAATAATTTTTAAATTTTGAAATACAGAACTTACTGAGATATAACTGAAACATGAAAATTCAAGTCTGTGTAGTTAAAATATAAATTGAATCTTTACTTCATGTATTTCAAATTCTTAATGATCACTATCTTACACTGAATTTTAACTGTTGTTTTGCCAGAGGATGAAATATCTTCAGCATCAAGTCCAGACGGCTCTAGACGATTATATGCTGTACATGTGTATTCTCCATCAAATCGTTTTTCAGCTGTAAACTCGAAATTTGGCCCATTAGCCTCAATCGGATCATTTCCAAGCTTTCGCCAGGTGATCCTAGTTGCTGGGGGATTGGCATCAACTAGACATGTCATAGTAACGGATGTGGAGACATTAGCGATAATGATGTTCTGCGTAGTGATAATTGGTGCATCTGAAAAAATTGAAGTAGCATCTGATAACATGATAGTGTGCACTAGACTTTGTGAAAGTGATGTTCACGTTGATCTAGGACAAGCTACAAGAATTTCTAAAATTCTTTGAAAACAAATTTTTTTTTATTTTTTTATTTTTTTTTTTTTACAATTTTTAGTTGAATTATTTGAAAAGACCTCGATGAAATACGAATTTGGCTATCAAGTTTTAAATCTCTCTAGAATGACTTTTACCAATAAAGTATTGTAGATGCATTACAAACAATTTTCCTTGCAAGACCTACACTCGAGTATAATGCTGATATGATCTTACAAGGCAAGATTAAGCATGAACTTACAGATGACATCAACAAGTACAGAAGCAGATGCTTTGTGTGCTGTTCCTTGGATGAAATTTGTGGCTGTGCATGTGTAGTTACCATGCTCAGTTTTTTGTATAGAGTTGAAAGACAAAGTATTGGTGGCTACTGCAAAACAAAATTCAACAAATATGTAGTGGACTTCAAACATCTGATGAAAATAGAACTTTTAGAACTTTTCATTAAACTTTTGAAATACTAAGCCCTATTTTGGTGAGACAAGAATTGTGGTACTGTCATGTATCATTATAACAATCTATAAAATTAAGTGATTTGGATGTAGTGGTACTTTTAAGAATGTAAAAGCAGGCTTTTCTCTACTTACTTAAATTATCTGGTAAAACAGGCACAGAGTTAGAAACACACTTGGTGACACTAAAAATCAACACCTCATATTTAAGTAACCTGGTAACATTACATTGTTGTTGTGGAAACATAAAGTCAGTCTTTATGAAAATACTTTACCTGACAACTGGGCACCATCTTTATACCATTCAATGGAAGAGTATCTGGGGTTCGCATCAACAACACATTTTAAGTTGACCCGACTGTTTATCTTCACACGGTATGGGGCAAAATTGGGTTCAAAATGGATGGAAGGAGCATCTGAAATTAAATTCTCCCATAATAGATATGTCTTACATTACATCTCTCTCTGTAGACATGGTGTATAAAATGACAACTATAAAACTAAGTTAAACATTTTGCTCAACTAATGGTTTCTCAATTCAGTACCTTGAGTCACAAAAATTACAAGGATTATTACTATTATTATTATTTATTATTATGGATTATTTATGGGTGTGTTCCTTGCAGAAATTATCTTTTACCATTACTTTTTTAAAGTCTGATAATCATTGTAGTTTGAGTGTTGAGCATATATGCCATAATATCCCAGACATCCGGACTGTCACAGAAATTGGGTGTACTCACTCCAGATGATGAAAGGTATCCTGGAGAGCGTCCAGAAATTATGGCATGTATGGTGTTGAGTGTTGACCTTAGAACTAGTCTGTGGTCATGACAAACCAGAGCATGAGGAAGGATAGCAATACATTAATCTATCTGTTTAATTTACATTTGACTGATTCTTAATATTTTAAAGGTAAAGATAATACTCACATTGCACGTTTAAATTCCGTGTTTCAATTAATGGTGAATTTTGATTGGCTTCATTATAAACTTTACATGAATAATTAGCACTGTGGTCTGAACGCTGTAAAGATACAATTAATTGACTAGAAGCTGTCCCCATTTCCGCAGAAGGTGGGGAATATATAGCACTATTTAGAGGCTGTCCATTCCGCAGCCATTCAATATTAGGCGCAGGTTTCCCGCCTGTAGATGAGCAGTTAAAAGATATCACAGAATTTTCAATGAACTGACTGGATGATACATTTGTGGTGATGGATGGAGGACCTGGTGGCACTGAAAACAGAAAAGTAAGTGTAAATAAAGCAGAAAAGTACTGACAAAGCAGGAGAGCTAAATGTAAGAACTAGAGTAACTTGCCAAAATCAGTTTTCTCCCTTTTCAATTCAACATTTCACAGGGAAGTAACTAGAGAAAGTTGAGCCAGAAAGAAAATCTGAGTTCTTTCCCTTACACAAACCCAATATTTATTGCTGTCTTTCAACAAATATTTATAACATATTGACCAAAATGAGGTGTAAAATGAGATCTTTTCTTCACATACGAAAAAACTTTAACATTTAAGGGAGATTTTATGAAAGCTTACTTTATTTCAAGATTCTAAAGCTTAATCCAACATTTAAATTTAAGACAACTTTTCAGTACAAGGGAAATTTACTTACATAAAACTGTGAGTTTTACTTCCACATTGTCAAATGTGAATATTGAGCAAGTGTAGTATGAGTCGTCAACTAACTGCACATTCATAATAGACAGAGTATTCGTTCCTGAAATAGAGTATCTTGTTGGTGTTGTTGGGGCGGGAACACCGTTTATGAAAATCGGCAGAGTCCCTTTGTTCCAGACTTTTGTAAGATTGTTGTTTGGGTCGACCACCTCGCAGGGTAACGTCACATTCCTGCCCACAGTTACATTCCTGTTCCTTGGCTGACTCACCCATACTACTCCTGTTAAAATATACAGAAAATAAGCTTAATAAAGTTTAATTTTACCAATCTAAAGCACAGAAGGATGCATTTTCTAAGTGTCTGCAAGCATAAAATACTACACATGGTGTCAGTATAGACAGCAAGAATGTTTGATCAATTATAAGAGAAAGAAAGAGCAATGGAAGGGAAAAAGGAAGAAGAAATATTTGTAAGCATGTAAATCTTTCGGTCAAATTTACGGTGTCTTTTCTAAACAATTTAACAATTTAACATCTATAAAAATGTTCTTTGATCTTAAATTTCAGAAAATAAACATGTACATGTTATGTTGCTTCATCACAATAGTGCTAACTGTTCTGCTATTCAGACATTCATGTAGAATTAAATATACATTAGTATAACTTCAAAATTTAGTCCATTCATAAAAATATTACTCTGTCATAGAAAGTATAATGGTACCTAACGGAACAAATTGTTAAATATTTACACTGAAATGAAAACCAGTAATTTGTTGACACTGTATAATTTATAAACAAACTACGGGTTCTAAAATATTACACTCTTTGGCTAAGTTTACTTAAAGCCAATAAAGTAAGCAGTTTTTGTCAAAAGTCAAACAATTTTTATTAGATTTTTATTAGATTTAGCTATGTAAATATCATAAACATAAAGATTCTTTTCTTTTTAAACTCCCTCATAAAATTCAAAGATTTTCTTAAGAGCACAGTCTCTTCATTTATTATTTCCATCTTAGAGATAAAGATGGGGTAACGGAATATGTCACAAGTACAGAACATATTCAAAAGGTATAAGACAGTCAGTCATCTATCTGTAAAACTTTTTTTTTTTTTTTTTCTTTTTTTTTAAAGCAAAAAACCGTATCAACACTGGGCAGCAAATCTGAATTACAATGTGAATTCAAGTGAGGGTGTCTACTCATATCAAAGGCTAACTTTACAACAAATCAATCAAAGTTGAACAAAAGCACTAGAAAGCTCAAAATACAGAGAAAATTACATAAACATTCAAACTCTAAATTCTGTTAATTTGTTTCCTGTTATCATACTGTTTAGAGAGAGAATAAACATAACTGCTTTTTTGGGAGATTTTGCAATTCTTGGTTTACCAGATAATGGGAGCCTATTGAAAAATTCCTAACTTCAAAGTTAAAGAGCTCCATTCTAATTATACAATTTTAAGAGCCCTGTTTCACTTTATGTCATTATTTCGAAACATCTATTGATTCTGAAAAAAGCGATAAATGTATCAAGTACTTGAAAACAGGCCTTTAAGAAATATTATGACTGTCAGTTGGTCAAAATGCTTGAATTAAAGAAAGTAAAAGTGACTTCAAATTCTAATACTGAAAAACTATTTTCAAGAGGGCATTCACTATCTTTGAATACATGGTGATTTTCAACAAACTTAATGTGCCCTAACTTTTAACAAAGATGTGCCATCTTTTTCAATTAAGCAGGGTAATGCAGCAGACCGAAAAATTGACCAAAAGATAATGTTAGTCCAGTTTAGGTAACTTAGTTTTACTGCCTTATAAATTGGCTATCTTTCATTGTTAATGACTGACTTGACATTTTACTGGACAATGACCAAAATCTTTTTATGATCTACCCTCTATAAAATTAAATGGCCATCCTAGAAAACCACAATCACTAGGTTTCAAGTGTTAATCTTTATCTAAAATGTTATTACTCTTCCCCTGTCAATACTTCTGCTTTACCTCAATTTTTTGCTCCAATTATTCAAAAATATCCTGCCTAAATAGACCTTAGATATGCAACTTGTTGCATTTTCAATGAAGAATATTAAACAGTTTGTGGACAAACATTATGCACCAACATAATACAGCAGTTAATAACATTGGTCAGAAGGTCTGAAAACTGCTTAGTGTAACCAAAAAAAATATTGTTTGCCAAGGTATATCACCTTCGTTACACGATTAAGTGGATGAGTTTAATAAAGTTGGGCTTAAGACTAAGATCATACTGAGACAAGCCCAACCAGGGATCGAACCATGATCTCCAGATTCTCAGTCAGCTGCACTGAACCACAAGGCCATCTAGGCAAGCTGCTAAAGTAAGAGAATTCTGGTGTTCTTTAATAGAAAAATCCACACTGAACAAAATCAATAAATGTCCTAAAATGAATTTTGGCATATGAACAAAATGTTTTTGCAAAAATTGGGAAAATGGGAAATAATTCTAACATAACAATCTTGAGTTGTTTAATTGACACAGAAAAAGAACAAAACAATTAAAATTTCATATGCAAAATAATCACCACCAACTGTCATATGGAAATGATATTTCATGCTGAAATAAATATTATTCTGAAACATTTTAGTATCTCTTTACATATCATGTGCTCTTAACTTTTTTACACATTTAATCTGGTTAACCACATGACAAAATTTGCATGAGTGTGTAATATTATTTGAATTTATAATTTCATGTTTTCCTTGTATTAAAACTTAAAAACAATATGATATGCTATTCAACAAAAACTGAACAAAACTTAATGTTTAAAGTTAGTAGTTAATTGTTTGCTCAGACTACTTTTTATTGCGTAATCTCAATGATCTTTGAAGGAAATCATTAGAGGTCTCCTGATGCAAGATCTCTGTACATATTTTAATTTTTATCTCAAGTACTTGAACAACTGTTGCCTACTTCCTACAGAAGTATTATTCCATGCTGCCTTTGAAACATTTAACATAAAAACTTTTGAGGAAAACGCCTATTGATACTTCATCAGTCTGGAGGCATAAAACACCTACCGTAAATGAAGGCCTGAGAAAATATATTCCAACTTCTTATTCCATGGCCGATGAAGAAGCTTGGGAATTGCTACATTTTCAGCACTCCAAATAAATTAAATAAGCCCTTACAGGGTCGTGTCCCTTGTAATCATAAAGCCAAAATTGAGTTACCGTTGTGGCTTATGTCCCATATGACAATGCAACTACATGTAGTCATGTATGATTTTGTTGTTACTCAAAATAACACCATTGCTAACACATTCTGACATTGAGGCTAAAAACAACACCTTTTCTTTCGAAAAAGAGACAAAACCTGAAAATTCTGACATATATATACATATATGTATATATACCATATAATAATGTGGCAAGTTCTGTCCAACTAAAATACCCACCTTCTGCTAATGTCGTCAACAGGGCACAAACTATCACAATACATGGCAGCAATGGTGGGGAGCTGAACTTCAACACTCGACTCCCATGTTGTTGAAGACACATCGCTATGTATGTGACAATGGCATCACGTCCAGATCTCCTTAGAATTCTATTGTGTCTGTCTTTGAAAGAATTGTTTCAAATTTTATCCAAAATAACTTTTTACCAATCTTAAAGATGTCAAGCACTTCCAAATTGTGAAAAAAAGCACTTTCTAATCACATCCTCCACTATTGGATTTTTCACATGTTTAGCATATAGGATATTTTCTAACACTCAGCTTTGTTTTCTGAAAGTGCTATCCCCTATTCTGTTGAACCCCTATTCTGTTGATATACCAGTATTTATCACACCCAATAAGATGTCAGGACCTTGTAGGTGTCACCTGTAATAAACAAGAGAATGTGTATATTTCAGGAGGCAATAAAGCTTAATTGGTGTTAATTTCATAACAGAAGCACCTTTCAGGAACAGCAGGTGCTTCCACTGGCAGGTAAATGACAGCTTTATTTCTCATCAATTAATGCATATATCACAAGTTTAACTAACCATACATTTCATTCATTCATTTAGTCATCATTAATCCACTAATTTTTTTTCTTTATTTATTTTCTTATTGTTATCACTTTTTTTCTTTTTTTTGCACAATGTTCACAAAATAATTCAGACAGTACCTTATAAACTTTAACATGCCACTCCAAACTACTTATTTAAAATCCATGATTATAAAATCATCTTTTCTTTAACATCTTAGCTTCTTCAAAAAAAAAATTTAAAGATGCAAAATTAAAAATATATTCAATAATCCAACAGGAAGCTTATTTGCATATCGTATTTATTTCCTTGCAAACTTTGCAAACAAACTTAATCAACTGTTTATAAATTCTAATGTATATTTTTACGCAATCACACAAATGCTAAACTAAAAGCCTGGAGTATATTTTCCAATGTCTATTCATAGGTAGTTCCAACTGACTGCCGCTTTTCAAAACGGCTGCTACAAGCTGATATTAAATCTCCATAAAAAGATATCATCTAAAACTCCACTGATAAAGACCCGATTATGATCCTTGTGTTTACAGATAAAAAAAAAATCCACCTCCTTATGACTAAATTTATCTGTGCTGTTGATCTTAAAACAAAGTGTATACGTTGTTTCAGTGAAGTTACAGAATAAGATATCAGAAAAACTGTTAATTTCTCCTATGATTTCTTAGGCACCAAAACAGCTGAATTATAATATAGCTCAGAAATTATCACTGCAAATGTACATTAAATTCTCTTACATTATGCAGAAGTACATGTATCAATGCAGTCACGCCTTGCAACTATGTATGGGAGGTAAGGGAATCAAAAATGTGGTTAGTTCATCAACAATATCCCTTGGGAAGAAGCTAATGATCAGCACCTAATATTTCATAACATTACTTTGATTCCTGCTGTTACTGATATTGTTTGCAGAAGTCTTTGTTATCTACCATCAGTAAGTAAGTTGCAGAAATTTTAGCTACACAGCTGAGAGCCTTATCAGGAGGCATGTCCATCTAAGCAGCTTTTGCATTCGCTTTTCAATCAGCAGGCAATTTGCCTTAACTACCACTAATCAACAGTTTTGCAAACTTTTAAATGATTTTTTTTTTGTACTTTTGAAAAAAACAACAGAATAACACAGCCAGCTGTGAACTTTCATCACCAGTGCAAGAAAATCAAAGACATCTTTCATGCAGTAACTATAACACCTGGGTAGATGGTTACTCCATCACATTTTGATCTTTCTAGAGCAACATCTGAAGTTTAGCTAATTGGGCTTATAAATTAGAAGAAAAGATATTTAACCTCAGATTTTGAAGGAAATTGAAGGGATTATAAAGAATCAACTAGCAAATAAAACATCTTCACCTAATTTATGGGACACTTCTGCTGTAATTATTTACAGAGAAGAATTATGACAAATCTGCAAGTGGAACGAGAATGGGTAAGGTGGCTCTTCACATGATTTGATGCTTTTTTTCTATTTTTTTTTAAATTGTAAACAAAGTATGGCTTAATCAGTTTTGATTTTGATTTAAATGAAATATCAGCTATGGTTTCCTGTGGTAAATAATCTATCAATCATAAGTGCTCAATGCACCTAACTGAAACCATGGCGCCACATGCAAAACTTCTTTGATAAAAAAGGCATCATCTTACATACAAAACACATCTCTACAGTTTAATCACTGTGCTTCCAACTTTCTAATATCAAATTGGAAAAACAAATATAGATATAGACAGAATGTTGTTCTTCAAAGTTATGTAGATTTTATCAGCTGACGATGTTCCATCTTCAAACAGAGTTATTATATCCTTAACAGTGTCAGTTTGAGATAACGGTTTTCCCATCTATCGCTTATCTTTCACATCTCCAACTTCCAAAATTATGATTACATCACTCTCTAAAAATTTCCTCAAGTGCCAATTTAATTCTTCATTTATACCTCCTGGTTCTTCAAATTAAATCTTTTTTGATTGAGGGAGAAAAACAATTCTGCACTTTGATCATGTTATTTCTGCATTCCAACTGGAACAGTACGATGATAAACCCTTCAAACAAAATGTCTGATGAACTGTTACAAATGTTATCTTCTGTATACTTAATATTTCAGTCTATCTTAATTTCTATTTCTAAGCCATTAATATTCTTTTTCTCTAAATCTAACAAAGGTCAAAGTCCAATTTTCAGAACTTTTTCATTGAATCAGTTTTATATCAGCATCTTAGGGAAAAAAAAAATTGGCATTTTAATCTTTGAAAATGAAAACGATTTTTTTTTTCAAATGATATATAGCAGTCTGTATTAAAAATACAGGCAGCCAAAAACATTTCTAGAACTTTATCTTTAATCAATGCACGTGATCTATTAATCATACAGACCTAGGTGTGCCCCTGGCAACAGAAATAAATTACCAGAAGATACTTGTATGAATATAGCACAATACTTCATTTTATTCATCAACTTTCAACACTAAAGTTAAAATCACAGACAATCTTTGTTCCTTCCTCCTTGTGGCATTTATGGAAATTGAAATGTATAACACAAAATGCTGCATTATAATGATGTATCAACATATCAAATGTTTTCAGATTGGCAAGTTTTATTTTTATTCATTTCTATTCTACACGAAAATTCCTTCAATA
This sequence comes from Cyclina sinensis, assembly GCA_012932295.1. NCBI lineage: Eukaryota > Metazoa > Mollusca > Bivalvia > Venerida > Veneridae > Cyclina > Cyclina sinensis. The sequence continues at coordinate 38,492,021 of JAAONU010000002.1, forward strand.
CATGTGGGCAGCTTACCTAGGTTTACCTGAACAAAATCAACCTCTGCCATTTTGCTTAATATAATTGTTTTTGATACTGAACACCTTACAAGGACAATCGGCACACAGTGCATTTTACGTATCCCTGCAGATGGCTCTGTAACTGACTACAAGATATTTTTCTTTATGTCACTTATAATTTCTTAAAGCTTTTCAACAATAATGCTATTTCAATCATCTAATTTGTAATTTTGCTCTCTGGAAAATAAAAGGAAACAAACTTTTACTTGAAGAGTTTTGTAATTAAATATCCGGTCTCTGAGGAGCCATATTAATTCAATAAGTTATGTAATAATTTGCGACATAAAATTTTCAAATTGCAATTAAATTGAATTTGTAGCAGTTACAAATCAATCAACCGTAAACTTTATTCCAGTTAAGTGAACTATTCGTATGACATATGGTAAAGAAAACTTGAAAAATTAAACATTAGCTGTCTGGGAGTAGTTCATCTGACTGAACAAACAAACATCATAATTCTGGCAAACTTATCAAATTTTCCCATTCTTTCTCAATGGAGACTTGAATTTCACTGCCAGACTTCTAGATTGACCATTCCTCAAACCTGTAAATCATTAATTTTATACACTAGAAGTATAACAACATTAAAATCTGGAAAACCACTCTATTCTTGCTAATGAGTTTTATTCTGGATACCCAAGAAATAACCTCTGACCTTTCTTGTATAAACTTTCCAAGGAAAGTAAAATTAATGTAAAAAGCACTGGCTGACCACAGGAAATCCAAACAGAAATGAAAATATACATTACTGAGGCACTTTCAAACAAATATTAACAAAGCACATCATGAAATGGCTAAGGGTGGAAAATTCTGACCCCTTGTAGCAGTAATCTCAAGATACAGACCCCTATTTTATGTAGTCTATAAATTTTGACCTTTGAGACTGCCAGCAAATATAACTTGGAATACATGTCAACTTTTTTACTGCCACTTATGAAATGAATAAAAATATAAATAGGCACAGAAAAGGACCTGGAAATTTCTGGCCCTTAATTTTTTGGCACTCTTGAAGAGAATATTAAGTTTGGAAATGTAATTAAATGGTCACTTGATTACCTACTTACAGACCATACCACCAGTGAAAGACTGTACACCAGTCCCAATAAATATGTCAGCTTCTGCCATATTTATGAGCCTACTACAGACTCCACTAGTATTCCAAATATCCAACTGTATTCACAGGTTATGTTGAATCCAGGCAGAAACAATCCCTTTCATGACTTCCATATAATTATACCTGAATATCTAAACATTAAAAAGCTGGTATAACTTCCAGTGGCGAACCATGGATATAAAAGGCAGAATTTTGTTCAAGTCTGACACTCGCAAAAATTAAGAATTATTTGAAGAGACTTACTTCAACAAATACAAATATTAAGATATTTTTTCCATTTCCGAATTTTAGAACATCTACAAAACTTATCTTTGAAGTACATTTTTTTTCAGTTTTACAGAAAGCAGATGGTACTGAATATTGGTGTTTATTTTGTCACAGCTTGGGAAATAGAATGGATGCCTTGACATTTTATGATCCAGAAGCAATTAATACAGGAAATATAATTCATGCTTCATCTAAATGAGGTTTGCATTCAAATGATGATAAATACAAAATGAAATCACACCAATAACTACTATCTATTTATTTCATACACTTTTAATGATCTTCAACATTTCACATGATTTTACTCAAGTTGAATTAGTTATTATACTCCTGTCAGGTATTCAAAATTCAGCAAACCAATCTAAAATCCTGCCTATAAAAATCTGCATGCATGTCACATTTTCGGCAAATGACTTGATAATGACAGGGGAAAAAGAGTAAAAGCTTCTTGAATACAAATATTTAATCATTATAATTCTGAACAACAAGTTCTCAACAACAAAAAAAATAAATAAAAAGTCACCTTTTTGTACCTTATTTCCAGACAGATCTGCTTATCTCCATTTTTAAGTCTGTTTAACTTTTTTTATTCCACTGCTAAAGATGTATATCTGAATATTTTTATGAAACTAAAACTACAGTGCCTACAAGAATCAAGTCTGGATTAACACTGACCATAGATCTACACAGTATATCACTGGTCAATGCAATGCAGTAAATTGCAAGGAATAAAAGCTAGCTGTAAATAACTATATCTATTTTTCTGTATTCAAAAGACTTTACAACAGGGTCTTCCTTTTCAACTTAAATGACAATTGAGAATTTCAGAATACTTTCATCCCTTTGTGCAAGTTAAGGGTTTAGTTTAATTGGATTTTTCTCTATCCACCCTCTTTTTATCTCAATTGCATTAAGTCAGGTAGAAAACTGTTGATTTATGAACCTTTACAATATTTCAAGGTGAAGGTCATTGGTTAAGGAGCAGTCAGTGGTACTTTGGATTTGTAACACTGGTTTAGCATTTAAGAGCATCTGACAACACGTTCACGTTGTCCCTTATCTTTACCTTGATTTGGGCCATTGTTTTGTTATTGTGTCTAGTCAAGCCTTTGACCAGCCTACATGTACGTAGTCAAGTCATGGTCTGCACTGTTCACTATCCAGTCATTAAGTTTTCAAGTAATGCTCTCGTAAATGGTCAGGGGAACTGTCTAAACAGAATGATAGACAATTTACATTGAAGAAATTAAGGACAGGAGAGAAACAAAAAGAACATACATGAGATGTAATGTAGCCATCAAAGATTTTTTATGATATTAATTGCTTGTTGTATCACCTTGTGTCTGTGCATTAATAACCACACATTTCCTTGTAACATACATCACAATTATGTCAAAATCTTGTAAGTTGTTAGGCATATGAGCTGTAAAATTATTCTCCAAACAATTAAATTTAACAGCAAATGGTGACATCATCCATTATTTATGACAAATGCCCTGTTAAATTAATTTACTGTTAAATTCACAAAATTCATGTGCAAGATGTAACTGTCATGCTAAACTGTGACACTGAAACAATAAATTTTGCGAAGTATACATGCAATAACTCTGAAAATGATTCCAGTCCAGCCTTCAGGCAATACACTGCTATGCCTGCTCTGAATAACTTGTAGTACAATGATTACATTTTATTTAGAACAAAGAAGTTTTATTTCTGCGCAGCAAGCATTTGATCTTAAGTGAAAAGACTTTCTGTGAAATGCCTATTACATAAGGTACCAGAGATTTTAAATATCTGCAATTATCTACAAAATTACTGGTACTGAATATATTATAGACACATTAATGTCATGGTGCATATAAAGTAAGAATTGTGTAGACAGAAGGTTGGGCAGAGACAATGAGGTGTATGATAATTCCAGATCATTTTTAAAAATCTAAGTTTAGCATCTATAGTGTAATTCTAACCACCCAGGTTTCCTATTTTTTCACAGTGTACCAGTAATTTACTCAAAGAATCCCTATCATCAAACACTGAATCAGGCATATTATCCAACAGTTATTTGTAAATAAATATTCCTGAGCATACAAGGAGTGAATAAAATTTGTGAACAAATATCCCAAGCTGTTGAAATCAGAAGAGTCTCTATAAACTGCAGACATATTTTTTGCTAACAAATTAGATCCTTACTTCTCAGGATGGATTCCCAAAATCTGCTTCAACAGATAAAGATTTTTCATGCTAAAATTAGAAACTTTTAAAGACAGTGTAACAAGTAAAGCATTTCCTTACCAAAATATCATTTCCTTGTTGCTGACCTTCTGTTTCTATATATGGTGTTCTAATTTTCAAAATCACTATTTAATACAGATTTCTGTAATCACTACTTAATTTTGCAGGAGAACTATTATCCAGAAATCATTTTCACTGCTCTGAGAAACTGGTTAAAAAACAGTTCAGATAAACTGCTGCCGATTTCAACATACAATTTCAAAGTTACCCAGCAAATGCTGAGAAAAATATCATTTCTTAAGTGTTTCCATTTGCATCTTGAAATTTTCTTACCTCACATCTTAAAATTTTTCTTACTATAAAAACCTGAAAAGAAAAACTTAAAACTGTTCATATTTCATTCTACCAACTTTTTTTGCTTGCACACATTTACACTTGCAGTCTCAAATAAATAGTCTATATTATCTCAAGTTCATAAATATTTCACTTGCAGTCCCCTAAATTAAATTAATGTTAAGGGTCTCCAGCTGTGCACTTTAGAAATATAAGCCAAGCAATGTGAAAAATAACAGTAAAATATTCCAGATATATACAGGGTTCTCAGATTTAGCAGTTTCCTAGCTTTTTTTGTCGACCTCTTAAAAACTGTGAAAAAGCATTCCAATATTTTCAACGCTTCTCCAAAAGTTCCATTAACACCTAGTAAGCAATGTATGTCTAACACTCTGAAATACAATAGGAGGAACAACTGACTACCATGGCAACAACTTGACCAAAGCAAAAGTTCATTCTTAAAAGATTTGAAATAATCCTCAACTCTATCCAATCAAAAAATCAACAAGAAAAACAATACAAACTGTCAAGTGGACGAGGTACTTGACCTAAAAAATACAAACTTCAAAACTTAAAACAGTGCAGTTTTATGGATTTTATCTTTTCAAAATGACCACTAAAATAATATTTCATCTCTTTTCAAGATAAACACAATTACAGTTTAATTCACTTCAAAAGATTTATGACTCTGATGTCTCTTCAACAAGAAAATTGATCAACATCATTTCCACCATTGTCACTGTAAGTGTATTGTTTTAACTATGTTGTTTTATGTAGATTTATCATGGCTTTGTCCTTAATCTTTAATTTAGATGTCCCTACTTTATACAATATCATGAAATTGATACTTACAAAACTTTGACAGCTGTTTTGGACATAAATAACTTTCCATCAAATCAAAACTAACAAATGCATATAGACAACTTTCTTTGCTCCTTGTTTCAACACTTTATAGACACAAAACTTTGGAATCATAAACATTTATTGTTTTATTGTTATGGCCCAATAAAGCCTCCCTGCAGGGTATAATTTGCTAAACAAATAATGACTGATCCCTTTGATGCTGTATTAGTAACAGGTAGTTTGACAGACAGTGAACTGAGTATTAAGTTTCCTCCACAAAGATTTCAAAGTTTTGAATTCTTTTGACAAACCTTTTTTTACTTTTTCTTTCACTCTTCCTTTCAATCAACACAAGGGCTATAACTCCTACATGGTTTCTTCATGCTCCTTATATAGGTGATCAACAGCTGTTTTCTATTCATTTACTGTTTTTTAGCTACAATATCAATACAGTATTAATTAACAGAAACACACATTCTAAAAAGTTTTAGTTTCAGTGATATATACATATGTATATATGTAGAACTTAAAATTTGTCTTTAACGAAATGCTTGTCATTCAGCTTCAATTGAATGTAACTGACACCTCTAGAAATCCCTTGACAGTATGACGTGTAAACATTGATCAAAATAGTACTTTCAGATCTCTGATTCCATAAAAGGAATCACTGGAAGACAAATTACACTAAAATAGCCAATAAATCCCCCAGATTTTCAATTATTTTTGTTCCTAAGAAGGTGTGAACAGACCAAATCTCCATGGGACATCCCATCAAAGACAAGTTGAGCAATTTGGCAAAATAAACCTAGATAGTAAGTGTCATTGAAGGGAATAAAATTTTGTAACCTTGCATCACAAGTTAAGTAATTTTCTGATAAAACTGACCACTTATTGTTAGCCAGTGGACAGTCTTCTGATTAACATGTCTATACTAAGACAGGTGTACAGTTAGAAGGAATCATAAAAGTTTTCTTTAAATGATTAAAGTCATAAAATATAGACAGGTAGAAATAAAATTTTCAAGTTCAAAGGATTTTGTTTATCAGTATCAAATTAAAATCAGTGATACAGTCATGCACAAACAATATTAATAAGTTTTCATATGTCTACCATAGATTATCACATATATCAACATGAAAGTAAATGACCAAAACTTGACCATGTATAATAGCAACTATGTCATGGTAAGGTCATGGCTATGTATTTCTTACTAAATCTGACCATATGAAATTACAAAAGTAAAACAGAAAGTATAAATTTTAATAATAAAAATAGTTTCAAAATTTATTCTACCTGTTGTTACCTTACAGTCCTAATAGCCCAGTTGAATTTTACACACCATAATTCTTTATTCCACAAATCCAAAGACAAGATAGATAATTTTTTTTACTTGGAACTCCAACAGTATTGAGTACGAGTATAAAATGCCAAATTGTCTGCATTTGTTTTCATTCAATTATAAGTTCCCTCTACCTCAAAGAATCACTAACTACTGTCCCTAAAATCCCTGCAGAATAGTGGGCACTATCAACAACATCACAGAAGCAGGTTTCTGAAGCTGGAGCTCATAAAAGGGGAGAAGAAAGTTTTTGACAAGGGGATATAAAATCTGCAGACATTTATCACTTTCCGAGCCTAATAATCTCAATGAAAACTAAGCTACTTAAGGTGTTTTGGGTCATACCAGCATGCAGTTATCAGTTCTTGAGGCTAATTTTCAGATAAGGTATCTTTCTGACTCTGTCTACTTTCTTTCCTATGCCCATACTTCAACACATATGGTGGACTGTATATGTAATATAAAGAGTTTCTTGCTTGTCTTAGAAAAACCTCTAAAATCAATAGAGTTTTATGGGTCGTTTTTACAATTACAATAATTAATACAGCCACCATCAGCAACCCCATTGTGATAATTATCACATAACATCTCATTAATTCATCAAAAGCAGAAGATAAGAAGATAATTTGTTCTTGTTAAAGATGACAGTGATGATGCTGTTAGTTAAAACAATGATGATGAGGCAGGGTTTTAACCTGTACCAGGAAATTTGTTTTATTTCCATTTTTCACTAGTCGAAAGAATAATTTCGTCTCAACTCTCCCAAAAATGTTTCAAAATCATATGATAGTCCTACCTTTCTGATATTATTATAAATTCTGTCAAAAATAAAAGTGCTGACCAGATCGAAGACGCAGATCAGACGCTGAAATACCAGGCATCTGATCAGGGTCTACAACGTTTGCATAAGGGACTTTCTTACCTAAATAGAATGATATCGAAAATTTATACCAGAAATCGTTTTAACAAGGATAGCATAATCCAATTGGCATAAATGGGTTAAATGTTCATACAAATGGTTTTACAAACCACTAACTTCATTGTCTTTCCTAAACAGGATGTTTCTAAAACATTACTAAAAAATGGTCTAACTCATTTCTCCTATACTTTCAGATAAAACAGTCTGTCACTGTGAATAAAACTATTCTATATATCATATATATATTTAATCATAGTAAGGTAACAGCTGTTGGTAGCATTTTGTCTGAACAGTATCTCTCAACACTTAAACTACCGTCCTTGCTTCATGGTTATCTCCCCTTATCTCCAAAATTTTGTTATTTTAATGGAAAAGTGTTGTTTTTATTCTGGAACTCATGATAGATCAGTTTCTGGTATTTTTCTATCTTTATATTGCCATGAATTTCCATGCTTTTTCTGTGAAAAATACACAAAAAGTATGATAGAAAGACACATGTACAGTGTATTATAAAGCTGTGAATGCCATAACTATCTCTTTCTAATCATTATTACCTTTTTTATTCTATGACAGATAATTTTCACTGATAACACTGTATCAAATTCAACAATCCTACCAACTGCTGATTAAAATATGTGGTAGCAAGTTCATGCTTTTCTTCTGATCATTTTTTCCCCCATGTAGAATTAAAATTTGTACTCAAAACCAATACATCTATAATTCCTTGACTCAAAAAATACAATCTAATAGAGATTTTCCTTTCTGAAATTATTCATTTTCATAAATTTTATATATTTTAATTCAAACATCATTAACTTTGCTTGAATAAAATGTTCATCAATTGTTTCACTATAAAAATCTGTTAAAAAGCCATCTTACTGTGAAAAAAAATATATATGATAACATAAACATGAAAATGGCCTTCTGCTTAGCATTAAAACACTGAACATAAAGACCAAGGCTAAGTCCATCTAGACTGAAAGACCCCTTTCCTGCAAAATAAGTTTTAATTTACTACCAAATCTGTCAGTCATTATTTCTACTCCAGAAGCCATTACATTTAAATATCTTCCCACAAAATTTCTCATTGCTGAAGCAGCTGGCCTTTACCACTTGACCAGCCTATCAATGGTCAAATCATTTTCAATTTATTGAGACTATTATTGCTATTTCCTCGGTGGCCACTTGTGCCTCTGGTTTAGACATGCAAACAATCCTGTGTGGCCACTGCCCCTCTGCTATGAGTATCTGGTACCAGCTAGACCTTTAGTCAATCAATCTTCTGCTTAGTTTATGTTTCACAACTAGCTCACTCTTGTCCCATTAATACCACCTTTATTGCACTCTGTAAAATCTATGCCATCACATTTCCTCTAAAAACAGTGAACTGCAAAGTCCAAAATCACTTCACTCTAATACACTACCATCTTTTCTCAAGAAATGTCTTCAGCAAAGTCCATGCATTCTCTTTTCTCACTCTCACATCTTTTCTCTTACACCACTTACCCAATTCATCTCTATCCTATCTCTATGAAAGGTCAAAACACACATAACTGATCAATGGATTTCTGCATGTCACATCACAACAAAAAATTGAAGGGAACATTACCATTAAAAGATAACTTATCCTACAGGGAAATATCATTTTGTTGCATGCATTATAAAAACATAGCATGCAAGACATTATTATGATGTTTCAATAATTCAACCTTACATGAAAACAATGTCTGCATGCAAACTTTCTAAATGTTCAAAGTAAATGCAGGAAGATTTTGCTCTTTAGAGATATAAAAAGAGTAGCAAGAACCAACAGGCAGACATTATTTTGTACCACGTATCTATTTACAAATGCAAACATTTCCCAGAATCTCAGTTAAGGACAGTAATTCTCGAAACTGTTACCGACCACACGTCTGTAAAGTACCCAGGCTGACCACAATGTCTCGAAAGTACACAAGTAAATGTCTAGTTTATAATAAAACTCCACATAGGAACAGTTCAGTGGTCCAGTGGTTTTTAAAGCATTGAACTAGTAACATATGGGTCCTGAGATCAATCCCCCACTCCTCCACTAACATTTATACTAATTGTCTTTCAGATGAGATGTTAAACTGAGGTCCCATGTATCAGTGCTGTACACTAAGCATGCAAAAGAACCAGGGGTGTCTCTGGAACAGGATGCCTTTTGTATCTTGCACTGCCCCCACAACATAAAATAACTAATCTCTACAGGGGGTGTCGGTCATATGGGGAACCGGAAATGAAGATAAATAAACTCAAATATATAGACAGAACCTCAACTTTTCAGACTATGTCAGTAACTTGCAGCAAATGTCTAAAATACAATGTTTTTTGGTGTAGTTGTATTAAAATCTATTTTGACATACATTTGTAACAAATGAAACTGTTTAATACAAAATCTTCAGCTGAAGAAGGAATTTTGCCATTGGTTAAAAGTGTTGTTGTTATAATGAAATTTTATGGCAGAAATCGTAATTGTTTGTTTAATTGCATCTGAAAATAATGCAATAGCAATAACACAAATACAGCTATAAATTAGATATCAAAGTGTTTTAACCATGAGAAATTATACTAATTGGAATGAGTATATAATGAATATCACTACATATTCAATTTATTTCACTGAAAATCAGGGCCGGATCCAGAAATTTCTGACTGGGGGGGCTTGGGGAAGGTACGGAAGGAGGTGACCCCCTTTCGTAGGGGAGGGGTTTGGGGGGCCTCCCCCAAGAAAATTTTCCAAAAAGGTGGAGTAAATGGCTCATTTTGGTGCGTTTTAGGCATAAAATTATACTGAAATTTTTGAGAGAATTTAAAAGAAATATACTGGTATTCTTTGAAATGTTCAACTAAAGCAAAGACCATATGACAAGTTTTAACTTTTTTTATTTTATATTTATAAAGTCCTCTGAAACAAATAATTTATCAATAAATTAATTAGCATAACAAATAACAACGTCATCACAATATCAATTCTCCTCGCAGTGATCTTCCCTTCATTGGTGATTCTTTGGAAAGATCTCTGCAGACACGGGTTAACCTTAGCTGGATTTCAGCTATATACGTATACATGAATGAACTTTTTTAAAGAATGTATTTTTTTCTCTGTTTAGTTTAGTTACCGGTACAATTGGAATTGCTTCGATTAAACATGCCTGGGTGTAATGAAATTTTAAAAAATGTAACTTGAAAAAAAAGTTTAAAATTTTGTTTATTTACTGTCGACCATCATCACGTGACATGACTGTCGGCAGTGATAACTGAACTGAAAGTTTGGAAGGGAAATAACCGCTGTGTGGAGTTTGCACCATTCGGAACACCTTGGGCGACTTCAATAAGTCTTTATACGAAGTTGTCGGAAAAGGCCGAGTTATTACGATTGGAGTTTGCACAATATCATCAGGCAACTGATCATGGTCAGCAGACGCTCATTTAACAACTTAATAAAATACGTCAAGGTTACTAGACGCTTGAAAACTATACCTAATGATCAGTCTGGAGAACAAACTCCGCGCACCGGTTACGCCAATCTCCCACGCAGTGATCTCCCCTTACAGCGTAGCGTAACCGGTGCGCGGAGTTTGCGGTTACGCTATGCTCAGTATCTAATCCTGTAAGGGGAGATCACTGAATTGGAGATTGTCTGGAGAACTCTCCGATAATCCGTGCCACCGAATATACGGTACATTGTGTAATATACAAGTACACGGCTATAAAGTTGCGAACTCGTTATCAGTTGTTACGCAATATTGCATGACCATTGCAAATTGAAAGGTTGACTGTGTTTCTGTTACGAGGTGAAAAGAGCTAAAAATGTTTTGGAGTCTTTAAAAATGAGCCCTTTTATTTTTTACAAACGGGCCAGCTGGGGGGGCTTGGGCCCTTTAAGCCCCCCCGGTAAATCCGTGCCTGGAAAATGATACTGACACTTTTAGCATTAGAATAAACATTTTTTGTTCATATCATAAACTGTTATGGAAATAGAACATTGGATTACTATGCACATTAAGTTTTTGCCTATGTCCAAAAACTATACTTATGGGGCATTAATTTTGTGCTGTATCTACGCTGATCATCTTTTGGAAGATATTTATTGTTTTTAGGTCTTTTCATGTACAAGTATTTGACTACATTCACTTACACTACAGCAGACATTAGTATTAAATCAAATGTAACAAACTTCATCAGCTTATAAATCAAAGTATAAATAAGCAACTTCGTGACATATTGTACAAACATACCTCCCAAAGCCTTAGCAAATGTTTATATAGTTATGACAGGGCCATAAATTTGTAGCAGTAATTTGTATACAACATAGACACCAGTGCCACAGCTGACCAGACTCAGCTGGCAACATCTTGCTGGTGAGGTAGCCGAAACATTATACTGTATGTATGTATGTATATGACACCTCCAATGCATCCTCACAATACAGGTTCTACCTTTTTGTTACATGAATTTATTATTCAAAATTAAATTATTAATTCTTTGTTAATACATTCACTTTTCAAATGGAAGAATTACTGAATATACTTTAACCTTTATAAAATACAGCATACAACACAAGAGCAGCGTAAGAAAATAGTTAAAAATGCTGACTATCACATACAAGAAGTACTCCATTCTCAAAGACTCAATTTTTCTCTTTAATGCAGAATTTAGACAGTTAGATTCAATGCTATATATATAATGATGTCAGGGTAAGGTGGAACAACATAATTGTAATAATTTTTGAGTTACACACTCAGAGGGAGTTTGAATTCATCTATTGTGGATGCCTTGATAAAACATTGTTTCCTTGAGCACCTCTGTTCTATATAATGTGAATGATTCTGCATATAAACAGATAATGTTTTCTTATATTTTGCACACAAGTTGCTGTTTCACTCTTCATGTCATAAGGAGGAATAAATATAATTATCCATTATTATTGACAACTGGAAAGTCAGAAGAAGCCATGGTCAAATGCAAATGTACATTACTAAAGGTAAGCTAGTCCAACACTATCCATACACTGCAGTATCTCTTATCATGCAAAGTTATCATTGTTGCTTTATCAAGTACCTATTCCCATACCATACTTGTAAACAAACTTTACATAATGTATTATGCTATAGTCATTATCTTCAGCACATTTAACAATGATAAATATTATAAATTTGTAATTAATATCTGATAATCGACTAGAATCATTTATTATGACGGCCTATCCATAACTAAACAATACTAGGAAACTCCAGTAACTTAAAAGTGTTTAAATAAAGGGAGGTAATTTATCTGAAGATAAGAATTTACTTATCTTATCTAGATTCACTATTGTAGGTCACATGTAGTAGATAATTACTATATGATTACTCTATTTCCCATAATGCACAAGGGTCATTGTTCAAAAGTGGAAGTACAAGTCATGCTAATATAAGAACAGAGTTGTAATCTTTAACAAGAAGTCAGGAATGAAAGTTTTGAGTAAAATCCCTGCATAAAAACAAAAAATAACTAAATTTTAAATTAGCAATGACACAGTCTATTACGCTTAATAAAATTTGATATAGTATTGGAGGATTAAGCTTATTTCTCACCTCAAAAATATAAATTTTTCATTTTTAAACTGAGAAATACAAACCACTTATATTATAATACAATACAACATCTGTTTATTTACAAGGATAAAACCTACATGAGTTACTATATATTTCAAAGTTACAACTGTGCTTACACTGTATTAATTTCAATCTACCATAAACACTATGTATGATGAAAAATGACCGGAACAGCGCAGTGTCAGCTAAGGACAAGGAAATTGGTAGGGCAGGTGACAAGGTGTATACAGCCATAATAATTATGTTAATTACCCCACATCAGTAGCTAACATCCATGTAAAAAGTGGTAAATGAATGTATTTACATGAAACTGCTGTTACTGTTTCAAACAGATGAAAAGCCATCATAACATGGCTAAACTTTTGAATTATTGCATGTATTGTTTATGTTTTATTTCTCTACTATCTTTTGTATTTCAAAATGCAAACTGTGCAACTTTAATGCTATAATGTTACTACTCTCTTCCATACATTTCACAAGAACTTGCTCTTTGGTATTCTCTAATGCCTCTGTATTTCTATCAAATTTTACTGACACTGTTCACATGGTCTGGTATTTGAAATTTGAAAAAAAAATTTGCTCAAATACAAATATAAGAACAATATTTTCCTGAAAACAGGCCACCAAACGAAGTTCATTCTTTCAGTTGCCAAAGCCTAGTGTCTCACTTCAGCATTTGATGGAAGAGCTTTACAAATTTTATTCAAATTGACAGGTAAAGGAAAATGTATTCCCTGTAATTTAAGCTTCTAACAGTAAGCACGGATGTAACTGAGTACTTTTATGGTGCACTACAGACTCCTGCCTCTACAGCAAAATTTGTCCCTGACTTTCTCTGCCACACTGAGATCATGTTGTTGCTTAAATTACATCGAATGACACAAAATTCAAAACAAGTATTACCAAGTTAGTAACTGCACAATGTGATCAAGAAAAGTGATCATGAAAAATCGATAGATGTCAATGGCCTAAGGGGCCATAATTTAGTGGTGATGAGTAGGAAAGGTATTAAAAATCCTGACGGACATGTCAATACAGTGATTGATGGCTCCAACAAAACCTCCAGCTCTTACATCATCTATGATACATTTTCTGCACACCTAGTACATAAGGAGTGTACTTACCATGGAGAAAATATGCACAAAGAAAACAGACCACTCATCAATCATTAAAACAACTCACTGCTCTTTTCCAAGATTCACAGCTTACCAAATGGTTTAGCTGATCTTTATAGTAAAGACGCAATGGGAGATAGAAGTTCTACCACCTTCAAAGCTACCTACCTTACTACTTAAGTTAAAAGAGGCACTCCTTTTTCGTTATACTGTATGACTAGTATAACTATATCAACAAAAAAAACCCAAAAAAACAATGGCAAAATATTGCTTATTCCAACTGAAAGCCTTTGGATTACTGTATCGTTCTAAAACACGCAATTCTTTAAGTTACTTTTTGTAGAATATTTCAATCTAAAATACTGGAAACCTTAGATTCTTCCAATGCAAGCTGATATCTTTGAGCTGACCTACAACCACATATCAAAAGCAATTATACATACCTGGAAAACTAATCTCTACCTTCCAAGAACCAATGGCAGTGTGAAGCTCTCTTTCTATACAGTCCTAAAAGCAAACAATAAACAATGGTCAATATTCATTCCTTACATTCATTGCATTTTGCATGATATAACATCCTGGAACATGAAAAACCCATTCATTCAATATGCAATCTGGATTTGCTCTATATTATAATGTAATGTAGCATTATTACAGTGAAACCATACTCTGAGGTGATTGCTTGACCATCAGAAATGTTTGAGCCCAGCTGTTACATCTAATGGAACAACTGGTCAGTAAATGGTCATTAAATGTGGATGTAACTCAGGTCATTACTAGTTCAACAAAAGTAATTCTGCCTGATATGAATATTCTAGTAATTGCTTCATATTTTGTAATTATGTCACAATTTAAAGCTTAGAGATTCCTATGAGCCATCAGTTTTATAAAACCTTAAAGGAAGGTCAAATTGGCTGTTCAAGCTAAAACTTACAGAAAAGCATCTTTTGAGCCTTTTAATCAACTTATTTTATCATGTGAATTACAACAAACATCTTGCTAAGGCAAGCAATGAGACAAAAGCAATGTGTCCTCCTGGCATTGCACACCCAAGAAGTTTGAACTAAGCCAAATATTTATGAACTGTGTGTCCTTGAGCAGGAATTTGAGCTTATGAACTGTGTGACTGTCTTTGAGCAAGATTTTGAGCTTATCAGCTGCATGTCATTGTGAAAGACTTTGAGCATATGACATTTGTGTTCTTTAACATGAATTTGAGCTTATGAGCTAAATGTGACTGTCTGTGAACAAAATTTGATCACTTCACCAAAATGTGAATTGGTAACAAAAATAGTGATTGCTTATTTTTTCTCTCATAATCTTGTAAGATTGAGCTAAGACTGTTTGTGGATAGGGAATTAAGTTAACCATGTGCAGACAAATACACTTCAAAACTGATCTAGAAATTCATCAAAAACTTACTGTTACAATGTTAAATTGTTAAAGATTTCAAACTTGGTGCAACAGTATGAAACAGGTCACAGTTACCAATGCAGTTCACGTGAATGTTCACACATTTTGTGAGAGAATAATTAACATAAAGGATGTATTAATCAAAATGAAAAACAAAACAACAATCAAAGTGTACCTGTGCCCCTGAATATATTATTAATGCAAATCGACTGTCTGTTGAAATTAGCCAGGTGAACATGTCTGCACACTTTCAAGGTGACAGCAATTTTTTTATGAAATTGATATAAGAAAGGACCACTTTGTGTAAAAAAAAAAAGAAAAACAAAAAGAAAACATATCTTACATTTTAAAGACACACCATTTTTAATAGAAACAATGTTTCAAAATTAATGATCCTTTTTATATATTAGAAACAGGGTTCCTTAATAAGTCATCTCATGTGGTTTTGAAAACCACTTAAAAATGTTCTTTTTGTTTGTTTTTTTCAAAAACAAGTGTTTAAAAAACAAGAACATTGTGGTTGGTAGATCAAATTAAAATATAATTCTAATTGCAGAATATATGACATGATGGAAGTGACCTGAAGACTTGCAACATTTTCTGTATCTTGCAGTTTGGTTAAGAAGTGAC
Source organism: Cyclina sinensis (assembly GCA_012932295.1). Taxonomy (NCBI): domain Eukaryota; kingdom Metazoa; phylum Mollusca; class Bivalvia; order Venerida; family Veneridae; genus Cyclina; species Cyclina sinensis. The sequence goes on from JAAONU010000002.1 coordinate 38,507,907, forward strand.
TTAGGCAGTTGACATGAAACTGACCTTGACATTATCTTTCTCTCTTATCAAGATAAAGCCAAGTTTCATTACCTGCTGAAAACTTCTACCATTAAATTGCCCATACATCACTATACATAAGGAAGAAAAAATCACATTAATTCCCTAGTTTTTGTACAGTTGTGTCCTGAATGAATGAAAGAAGTTACAAATCTAATTGTTAGATAAGGATTGATATCTTGAGAGGAACAAACCATCTATGTAATTGCCACTTTAATTCAAACAGTTCTATCATGTGTAATCACATAAAAACCTCTTGAGTGTCAGAAATTTTAACAAATTAAGCCTAACTTTCTTTAACAAAATGATCCCAAGTTTTATCAGGGTCACTTGTATTTAAATAAGAAAGTTTGTTCAATAATTAATCGTAAAAATAAGTTTTACTTCTTTTTTTGACATTTTTTTTTTTAACAAAAACCTTGAAACACACAAATATTTCAAACAATGTTGCATTATTGTGCAGTAAAAAATGTAACAGAATGTACAAAATAGTAATCACAAACAAAATGTACAAAAAATATCAAATAGCCCTGTAGTTTAACCTTGCTGGTTTTGATAAAAATCAAACATCTCCTTTAACTTGCAAGGCTAGTAATTGAATTTTGACTGCACAAATACTGAACCTTGACTAATAGCCTATTACAAACACAGTCATTCATGAAGATTTTTGGAAATTTTGAACAAGACATGAATTTAAACAACTTAGATCTTAGAAGATATTCTTATTTTTAGCCATCTTTTATTGATGCCATAAGAGTTAGAATACATAAGAGACCACATCACTTGGAACTTCTTTTGAACTATGTTCATTTTCATGGTGAGTGGACAGCCACTGTGAGGAAGTTCTTTCAGCTAATGGAGCCTTAAATTTAATTAAAAATTTATAGAAAGTGCTTATTTCTGTCAATAGATTGTCACTAAGCTTAGTCAAAATACACCTGAAATTCAAGTAATTAGGGAAGTCCCTTCTTAAACATATTGTTGAGGAGATAATAAATTACAGGCCATCAAGTCATGGCTGAAGCCATTCTATTGAGTCCTAGATGACACCAATACAATACTAACTTGGTCATTTGACCACTTCCAAATTGATTGTCACCCCACCCACTGTGTTCACACAACCCAAATTGCACTTGTATCACTCAAGTGTTATATTATGGAAGACAAGGTGTAATATCCAGCTAACTTGGATGTGAGAATGTTGCTTTCTACACTGGATGGCAGTCTGACACCCAGACAGAACTTTTTCACAATTAATATTGGCAGAACAGTCAAGAAAAAAACTGAATCAATGAAAAATCTAGTTTACACCAACAGAATAATAACACTTGGTAATTTTTGTTTGAAATGCTGCCATGCAACATAGATTTTCTGAAAGAAGTAAAAGAAATCAGGAAGATATCGCTACATTATTTCATTACAACATATTCAACTGAAAGCAGAGAAGCTTAAATTAAAACACAGACATTTAAAGAAATGACATAAAGACGACATAATCCACTGAACATGATGTTCCTACCAGATGGATGGGACCATTAATTTTATTGTAAAGGCATAAAAAATATTCTCTGGCCATCCAAAGTAAGCCTTAATTCATAAATTTGGAGCTGGAGGAAAACCAAGATATGCAAACATGAAGTTTTTTCCCCCAAAAGAATTTGTAAGATTTTTGGGCACCAACAGAAATATTTATCAAGTTGTAGAACTAGTATATTTGCAAAAAATAATTCAACTGAAATTACTTAAGAGACAGAATGGCTGCCTTAAGATGCTTTTTCACAAAAACAGAAAAGAAATTCAGTGCATTTCAATAAATGTTCACTTAAGAGCACCAGTCCAATTCAAAAACCTACTTTATAGAAAATGTAAATTAGCAGATCTTCCTGAAAAGCTAAGTTTACATAACTTCATAATTGAGTTTCAATACCAAATCAATTTGAAGCACTCAGAATTGAATTAGTGCTATTAAATTGTCAAAATCTAAAAGATAATGTAGTTTGTTGTTTACCTTAGTAAGCTAGCATGTCTGAATATTGAAAACCCTGCAAATTGTCCAAGTACAAATGAGAAATGATTATACCCATACCAGTATGCTGAATGACAACTGCCATTATATAGAATTTATTCAAGTATATACAAGGAATTCAACAAGACAACCGACTAAGTTTGTGGAATCAGAGCATTAATGTATTAAGCAAATATGGAGATTTTAGAGTCAAACAGAAGCTTTGGAAGGTTTATAAATGCACAGAAAGTCAGGATTTAAACCACTGGCCCGAGAAAGAGTTACTGTTCATTCATATTAGGAGTAAGCCAACCAAAGGAAACTGACAGTTTCTAAAGAAGTATATCACAATACATTCTGATCTCTGACCATTAAAATGTAGGGGTTTTAAATGTATCAAAATAACTAAATGTACACAAAATCATTTTTACATCCAAGGGGTTTCAGTAACTTCTTCAAGATGGGCTTTGTCAAACACTTGTCGATTGTTTGGACCATATGTATCAACCATCTTGATCATGTTTATTCACTGCCCAACTCTAAGCTGCTGCAACATCCCAGTAAACTAATTATAAACCCATAAACATAATTTTAAACTATATAAATCATTTAAAACTTTGAAACAAAACATCTGCCTTCATTTGTTTTTGCTGTTTATTAATTCCCTTCAGACAAAAATTACATCACTGCTCAATTACTGTTGAACATGTTTAAGAATACATAATCATTTAAAACAAGCATAGGTATTAAAAACACCCAAAATACATCATTTTAATAAAACCATATAGAATGACTCAAGATAGGGATATAATACCCAAAAATCTAGTTCAAATCATTTTTAAGCACTAATTCCAGAACATTTATGTTACTCATTCTCTGTGTATTGGTATCCACATCTAACAATGAGCACTAATTCCAGAACATTTATCTTACTCATTCTCTGTGTATTGTTATCCACATCTAACAATAAGCACTAATTCCAGAACATTTATCTTACTCATTCTCTGTGTATTGTTATCCACATCTAACAATAAGCACTAATTCCAGAACATTTATCTTACTCATTCTCTGTGTATTGGTATCCACATCTAACAATAAGTGACTTATAGTCCTCCTCACCCCCAGTTGGTTTAAAAGCCAAATGTAAAGAACTTTAACAATGAAAAAGGCTCGAGCAAGTAAGTTAAGATGACCAAAAAAATTTCCTTAAATGGTACAATTTCAGAATTAACAATTTAAAATTTAATTTGAAAAAAAAAGGCCCACAGAGCAGGTGGCCTGGTTGTATGTATCCACAAATGTCAACCCTATTACAAAACATGACCACTAAATGTCAAAAACTAAAGAGAAATTTTAAAGATATACATTGAAATTGAATGTTTAATTCATTAATATTCAACAAAAATTAAATTTCTGCATAAAGCAAGTATTGTATCAGAGAATAAAAAGCAGCGACTGGTATTTAATATTCACTACTGGTAAATTATATTTTAACACAACTCTTTTTCTACCCTGAGATGTCAATCTCAGACCCAAATTCTTTTAAGTAAAACAAAATTATGTCATGTACAAATTAAGGACATGAAGCATGGGCTTAAACCTCAGTGGCCTTTAAACCATGAAAGGAATCTTCATTCTCAAAAAGTAATTTATTATTTATATGACATAAATAACAGTAAGTCTTTTAATTCAATAGATGGTATAGAAATGAATGTAATCTGGACATGAAATAATTTTAGATAGGTTTACATGCAAGACATACTATTCTTGAATCAGTAAGGTAAGACATGAAAAATATTTTTTTTCATTTCCTTATAGTCTAGTTTATGATCAAATACTGAATGACTAACTGTAAACATGAGGAGGAAGAATAAACAGATTCAAAAAGCAAATTGTCCCTCTTATGTTCATTATACATGCATATTTTAATTTTCTCAAATCGCCATCTTCAGGTTATAAATCGTCAGCCTTATCTGTGTGTATGACAGTGTCATCATAAAAATTTTACTCCAATTTTCATGCTAACAGCTTTCAAATAAAAATTTCCTTGCTAACTGCATTCAGACAGCTTTTATATTAATTATCTACTTAAAGTTCAAGACATAAAACATCTTTTTTCTTTAGAATATGTCAACTTCTACCACCCTCAGCAGCTGTCTCAACTGACCAATCAAAAAGCAGATAACAAAAGGGCTCATTTTTCAAGTTTTGAAATAAATACTTTTTTAAAATGAATTCTTAAGGCTAATGTGATTATAAACAAAGTACCTGAGTCTGAAAAGGTGTAGTTTGATAACAATTTCACCACAATGTCAGCAATAAAATGTAGTTTCACTTGATGCTTGAAATGTCAGTACCTGGTACTAATTATCTCATACCTGCATTTCTGTCTAAACTTCATAAATATGAAAATCAATATGTTGAACTTTGTGACAATACTGCACAAGATTGAATACAAATGTAAAGAGCTAAGTTAGACTTTCCTGCAACCCTTTTTTCTTTCAATTTGCTTTTCTTTTTTCAAAGACAATACCAGTTAATAGTGTTCCTTTCAAAAGTGAAATGGCGACTTTAGAGTATCATACTTTCCCATTTTAACCCTTTATCACATGGTTAAGTGTTAAATCGCATATGCGACCACTGCAGATCCAGATCAGCCTGCAAACAAGATCTGGATCTCCACTGTTCGCTTCTCAGTCAGAAATACTTTTATGGATATAAAAGCGAACAGTGGAGATCCTGATCAGACTGCACGGATGTGCAGGCTGATCTGGATCTGCACTGGTCGCATATGCTTTAAAACACGTATCTATGGAGTAAAGGGTTAAAAGAAATGAAAAAATATGAGACAAAATTGTGATACCAAATTACAAAATATAAAACCAGTCTGAAAATATATACTTAGTATTATGTCACCAGTTGTATGACTTCAGATGTTATCAGCATGTAATATTTTAGCCTCTCTGTTCAAAACCACATTAAAAATCGGGAAAAGTGACTCTGTGACACATGCCATCAAAATCACAGTGTAATGAATTATTGACCTTTGTGGAGCTTGCTTCTTACTGGTCATGCAATATTTTGCTTATTACAAAAGTTTCAGCCCTAACAGTAACACACAATAAATGGGTGGTCCTGATTGTCTAGTATAAGTATCATCTTAAACTAGAAACAAGTATTAATTATAAGTTTCATCTTAATTAAACAAAAACAAGTAAAACTGTATTTGATTACTAGAGAAACATAATGTTCAGGTCAAAATAAAGATTGTTTTTGTTCATCATTGCTGGTTAATGAGTGGTAAATTTGATAATGCACTTTGCTTTTCTGTACGTCTTTTGAATTTCTTTTTAGTTTAGTTTAAACTTATTTATTTTACATTGATTTTGGAAACATGTTCTTGCAACTTAATCTCTCTCGATGACTGCTTGCTGGTTTCAAGATGGAATATCACTGGAGACTCTCACCCCTGGTGGGATTCAAACCAGCAACTTCTGGACTGAATGCAAGTAGAGTATGAAATATGAAGACAGTGTTAAAATATGACAGCCCTATTCTTTAAATTATATTCCTTATCATGATAAGAAATTTTGTACAATACTCCCCTGAAATTTTCCATTAAAAAGTCTGAAAAATTCATAATTAATTCTTTAATCTATTGTTAATTGAAAATTAATGATATGGCAAAGTCCTACAGTGACTTCCAAAAATATCAAAATATCATATCCACTAAAATCTTTTCAGTACTTCTAATGTATCATTTAAACTTGAAAAAAAGGTTGCTGAAGCATCATATGACCTTCATTTAGGAATGTATCTCAACTTTTGAAAACTGAAGAAATCCGATGAAATATATTTTTGTACTTGGTCAAAGATCTGACAACACATAAAAGAAATCACTGTTAAATAGGGAATGTGGTTAAATCCGACATCTCTGGGGTAAAATGTTAAATCGTTTATTAAAAAGATAATCATTTCATTTTTTCGACTAAAGTGCGCTGTTGAATACATTCTGATTACCTTGAGTCAATAAAATCATAGTATAGCAGTCATATTTAAACCTTTCTTTGGTGTAATAGACATATATGTTTAATTTTATACCAAGATAATAAAAACTGAATATCCCGCAAAACCAAATTGACTGTGCTTTTATAAAGTAAGGTGGGTAGCTAGTCGTTGGTAAATATTACTGGAGAATATACTACCACTATTGTAATCGTCTGTTTGCCAAAAATGGAAGGTCTACAATCATAATTCACTGCAAATAGAGACCTCTTTGTGACAATATTTAATAAACATGGAAAATCAAATATTAGATAATTAACTTCAAAGTAAACATTACGTTCATATTCAAGTCGTATGTCGTGTTCAACACTGCTTTTAAATATCCACAGGAAACTGAAAACATCATACTTTAATATTATAACTGATCTACATAGATTCAGAGATGAATTTAGGAAGTCTGACATTTAAATGATACAATTTCATCATTTGTTCATAATTTTACCTAAATTAGTCATAGAAATTTAGAGATCATTTTGATAGTGTTGGCACTTAACTGGACCATGTCTAATTGAATTTAGAAGGTACTAAAATGGTTCTGTTTTAATGTCAATCTCTTAATTTAAATTGAAACTGTTTTCTTCTTTTTTTTCCACTGTTCTTCACCCATATCTCATTTTGCCAAGTTGACAGTTTACTATGAAACTTTTTTCCTGATTAGTAAGTCTTCTATATGAAAACTTCCCCCAAAGGACTCTTTTCTGGATAGCTTCTGAATGTATATCTCAAAACTAATAAAAAATACCAGTTCATGCAAAATTAAATGATACTGAAAGAGAGTGCAGGAAACTGACTTTAAAATGGTCCATAATCCTGTTTGAGTAAAACATTTGGGAATTTAAATATGTAAATTGTCTGTTGAGAACAACAAAAACCAGAAACTAATCATAGTGTTTTACTATTACCTATTCAAATCAATTACAGTGAAATCTATTCCCACGTCTGAATAAGACATAAAATATCCGTTAAAGCCAATTACTACCAGAAAGGTTCGGATATTCTTTGTTCATTACCAACAATTATGCTACAAAATCACGCATCGTCTATGCCGATCACTTAAAATTGATTGCAACCAGGGAAGCCCTAATTTTATGCCTGAATCGCCTGCTCAATGATATATAAAATTTGAAAATACAAAGTGGAGCATAAAATAACTTCAAATTTCTTTTCCTTATCAACAGTTGATAATGTATTAGCAATTTATGTCTACTCTTAAGTATGCAAATTGGTTTCTGCCATTTATTTCGATTAATACACATTCTGTGATACTGAAACCATTCTTTTGTTAGTTATAATATATCAACTTACAAACCATACTTGTGTTCTCTTCTGTTCTATTTTTGTTTTGATTCTGTTCCTCTTTAATCTAATATTTATCATGTTATTATATGCAATACATTTATTAGGAGACACAAAAACTGAAACAATGACATTTCTATCAAAGAGTAACCTTCACAACAAGATCAAATTTCATTAATCCCCATAATCATATTTCTATGACCATTTAAAGACTTTAACCAATTAGCGACAAGGTAAAGGAAATGTTTCCATGGAAATATCAATTCCTATTCTTAAAAGGGCGTCCACGTATGCGGGAGACGTATCAGAAATTCCTGCTAATTAGAGAAATCCCACTCTGAAATGCTTTCTCAGAATTTAAACACTGTAACTGTATTTGTATAAAATAATCAATAACATCATTCTTTGACTGAAATTTCCATGTCATGAGAGAAGTACAATGGGATTCAGAAACTTGCACTAAGTTGTTTTATTTATGCCGATTTTACTTTCTATAGCTTTTCACAAAAGAAGCTACTGCAAATTATTTGCAAGAAAGCTGTTGCCTATTAACACAGTTATGTTGCACAAACAGAATATGATGACATTACATGAAATTATTATAACCAAAGTTTCACATGGTGTTAACAGTGCATTAATCTAGCTTCTTGGTAAGTTGAGCAACTTAATTGAAATTAAAAAGGACAAACTTCAGCAACAGACTTTTAAATGGCAAACCCATTGGAAGACTCTAAATTATTTATCAGAACAGCGGAGATCCTTCCTATCTTATTTTCTTTAATTTTATGCACCACTAATTTTCACAGAACTACTTGTCTTTTTTCGATATCTTTGTCTACACAACTCATATAAGTTATATGATGACACATTTAGAAAGATAGATTACACACCGAGTTTCGACCACTAGACACTTTGATAGAGACACCTCGATAGATAGGTTATCAATACGTCCCTAGATATACGTTATAAACAAATGCGTAACAGTTGGTCATATCAGGTACACAGGAGGGTTATTCACAACTTTAAGCCAATTTCACACAAATTTGGTTATAGAAGTTTTTATAATGACTAAGACTGGCTAGACATTACTGTAATTTTTTGCAAGTTTGAAACAACCTATTTTTGAGAAATAATTCACAAACTGGCATTTAATCTATGCTAGGTGAAACTAAATGGTCAATGAAAAAAACTGTCTCAAGATCTATCACTGAGAGATTCAGTACAACAATGTATTTTAAGCCTTAAAGTTTTTTTTTAAACTTAGAAAAAGAAAATGTTTTGCAATATATTCATATAAAAACATATGAAATGAGGAAACAGGAAACAATATTATTTATAAAAACAAACCAGAGTGTGTTGATTTAAAATAGAGAAGGATGTTTCCATCTTAAAATAACATAATTTATCATAAAAAATCAAATGGTCACTGAAATGTCAACTTGAAAAGACAAACAGGTCATCTTCACAATCAAAAACGAGGTAAAAAAATCAACCACATACATCAAGATATGACAATGTTTACACAAAATGACATACTGACAATAAGTTGAAATAATCAGCAACTAATCAGTGCTGCAAATTGTCTGTCATTTAACAGTCAGTAAATCACAGAAACATCAATCATGCACCAGGACTTTGCATTCTGTTTCAAGGACTGTTGATGGGGAAAAATGCATTAGGTAATAGATGAGCTCCTGTTTAAAAACTTAATTTGGAAGGAAAACATTAACTGGACTTTGTCCATTTTGAGCAAGAACTTATATTTCTACAGAAACTGCAAAACTGTAGCATAACTGTATGATGAAAACTTCACTGCACAAAGTCAGTGCAGTACACATTTAAGTTCATTTCCTCCACTCTGCTTTTCTATATAAGTGATGGACAATGTGATTTCTCTCAAAAATATGACAATTTTTTGTCAAACTGCTTAAATGACTGTTAATTTATGACCATTCATTTGTGAACAAACTTATAAACTCATCAACTCACAAGTAAAGCTATCTAGCTACCTGCATGTTACAAAACTGACCAATTGACCAGTGGTCAGACCTACATCAAGTACTGGTGAAAGGAGACGTTTTCTATACTGAACACCTACTGAAACAATTACATAACTGGGTGACAGGTGTAACAGGTATAAGTGATGGTCTTTACATCTTTACATACATGTGACACTATGGGTCAACTTATCGCCAAAATTTCCTGAAACACTTCATGTCTGTTGTAATAATTGATTATACTGGCCAAACAGTGCAATCTTATCTGATAAAGTGACCTTCGATGGACAAATTATGGTATTACTCCTGATAACTTCTACAATCACTTTGTCTCTATGCTAAAAATGATAGTTTTAAGTAGTCACAACAAGCCGATTGCAATTTGAAACAAAAACTTGCATGAACATGATGGAATTGCAATAAAAGACTGGATATCATTCACAAACTTAATGGAAAGTACAACTTTTACTACACTGTAGAGCAACTAGGAGCATCTTGCTTCATCCCCAACACTATAGTTGCATTTTTTGATAGAACAAGGGCGATCAGTGATCACATGTGTCGCCTGATGATAGCCAATTAAACAGTAGTATTGAGGTGATTGGACAGTTTGTAGGCTAAAACACATTTTTTTATTCAAGGGCCATAACTCAGTCAAACAATCATTCAACCGAAAAACCTGTAAGACATGCACAAGTACTTGAGGTACAGAACAATCCTGTAACATTTCATTTAAATTGCTTTAGTAGTATAAGAGAAGTAGTCCGGACAAACTTTAAAAATAAAAATCATTAAAGGGCCATAACTCTGACAAAAATCATTGAACTGCAAAATGCTGATGAAATGCACAACTAGACTTGGTACTGATCATTCCTGTAAAGTTTTGATGAAATCGACCTGTAGTTTCTGAGGAGTAGTCTGGACAAGTTTGGTGATGGACAGACGGATAGACGGACAGATAGACAGATGATGGGGAAGTGACCTCGATATGTTATGGCTTCTTTTTAGCATGTCGCAGCTACTGTGAAGCCTGCAACACAAAATTCATTATTTGGCTAAAACACCTTTTTCATTCAAGGGCCATAACTCAGCCAAACAATCATTCAACCGAAAAACCCTTTAGATATGCGCAAGTACTTGAGGTACTGATAAATCCTGTAAAATTTAATGCAAATTGCATTAGTAGTATAAGAGAAGTTGTCCGGACAAACTTTAAAAATAAAATTCATAAAAGGGCCATAACTCTCACAAAAATCATTGGACTGGAATATGCCGATGATATGCACAACTAGACTTGGTACTGATCATTCCTGTAAAGTTTAGATGAAATCGCACCAGTAGTTTCTGAGGAGTAGTCTGGACAAGATTTGTGACGGACGGACGGAAGGACGGACAGATGACGGAGAAGTGAACCTATATGTCGCGCCTACTTCCTAGCAGGCGACACAAAAACCAAATTGTTCAAAAGTAAAACTTTCACGAACACTGTGCATGGGCATTTTTAAAATCATCGTCTCTTCACTTTTATCATTATAAAACTATGTCAATGAAAGGCATTATGCAACTTGTAATTAAAATACTAATTCATACATATGTATAGATTTTTTCTTTCAATATTCCCCCCTTACATTCTTTTCTCTCTGCTTCTTGATCATATTAGATTTTGTCACACAATCAAACAAGGCCACCATGCAAAGCCAACTTAGCCTCCCTGAATGTCTGAACCTTGTATGCAAAACTGAAATCAATATATACATTAACTTTAGCCAATCTCTTTCACTAATCAGACATTTAGCAGGTACAAAGCATCGGCTTTTATTGAAGTAAACATCAACGGTTCCGTTTCATGGTTCACTGTTGTTCTACTTATTTACTAAAACACTTTCACAAAAGTTTGATGAAGTTTACTGAGCTGTTCTTGGCTCCCTGTTCCATCAACCAGTGCAATCCCATTTAAATGAGGGGATTTGCAACCTTATTCAGTATTTTTTTTGCAGATTCTTGTTTAGGGGAAAATAGCCAAGTAACTTCTGACACCAAACTAGCTATTTGTTAGCTGCAAGCCTACTTTAAAATTTATACAAAAAAAACAACTCTTGGATAGCTCTAGCTTATGAACAGTCACAAACTTGTTTCCTTGAAAAAGAATATCAAATTCCTCCTTATAAAGATTTCTGCTTCAACTATTTTCCTCTCATTGAAAGAAACTGGAAAAACAAAGAAGATATAATTAATTTCCCTATAACAAGGATAAAAATAGAAATGTACTGATGTTCTCAGTACACCATATTCCATTCAAGAATACCAGTAAACAATTTTAATCAGTCTATAAAAATTAACAAAGGGTAATAACTCTTAAATTAGAAAAGAATAAGTATAGCTTTAACTCATAAATAAAACAAACTAGAGCTAGAGATAAAACTGGAATTCACCTGCAAATATAGGTCAAGGTTGAAAATCTTAGTTAACACAAGGTCAAAATATACATGAAGGTCAACACAAAGTAAAATAAATAGATTCTGAATGATGTGTAAAATTAATAATAAGTGATCAAGAAAGTAACAAAATGGATTACAAATTGCATTTGATATGTTTTATGTTGATTTTATTTCTACTTGTTTTATTTGTTTGTACTTATTCCTGTTTTATTAAAGTTAGTATCATCTTGAACAAACTAGTTAACAATATCACATAATACTGGTTAAGGTTACCTTCATATCATAAATGCAATTATATTTGCAGAAAAAATGACACCAATCGACTCTCAATGATGGTTTCCGTATCAATTTTAGAAGTCTAACAAGAGAAGCATTCATCATTTTAGCTTCTGGTATCATGCTGGTATTGATTTAAGCAAACAATATTTCAATATTTGTGTTTAGAAAATGATCCTTTTCAATATAATGTATAGAATAACACACAAAAGGTTGCATAATAGCATTTGATAAAAAGAAAATAACTGGTCACGCTTTTGTCTTGTTTGCTTAATATTTATGATATCTGTATGATATTCTATGAGTATTTATGTCAGACTGGTTATTTTTTCTATTTCTGATATATCTGAATGTGTTTCAGGTCTGGTTCAAGTTAGAAGCGGAAGAAAAAAGATATTTTTTCTAGAAATGAAATCCACTTGAAAAAAAAACATTTGGATGATTTTTGAATGTTACTTTTCAGTCCAACATAACTTTTAGTTTCTGCTACCTACAAGTGAAAACATTTTTTTTTACACATGGATTTAAGTTTGATGCATTACAATGGAGCCAGTAACGCTGATAAAGATTGTGATATGTGGTTGCAAATATCTTTAATGAAGAGTTGTCAACTGCAGTTCAATGTCTTTTTCAGATACCAATCTAACTGACCACAATCAATATTTGAAAACAAATTGACCAAATAATAATATTTTAATCAGGAAATGCAGTAATTTCCCCAACAATATGGACAAACCAACAAAGATGGCTTAAGTTAAGATTTATAAATAGATTTGTTATGAAAGGCTAACATCACTCTTCTTATGAACTGAGATGTCCACTAAATGCCCTTCCATACTGTTGTGATTAATCTACAATGTACAGTATGGCCTACATTTTAATGTTTATAATGAAATTTTATGACTGATAATTCAAATACAGAAATTTAATCACAGTTGTCCTGTAATATTCACTTTCAAATTCACCTGGTACAGGTTTACATGAGTTAACTTTTACATCTATTTCTCCATATTATCCAAAGAGCTTTAATTTGTTTTTTTTCAGTTTTAATGGGTTAATGTAATAATGTAGTAACATAATTACAAAACATACTGATCACTGATAATGAAAACTACACACTCACAAAAGTTAAGTAAAATCTTTTACTTTTTCAATTTAAATAAGCAAAAAGATGGGTCTTACAAGATTTTTTTTCTTCTTCTAATAAAATAATCTGAAACTTAGCATTATTTTTTTTTAAATGGAATGTTGGGAAGATACCATAAATAATTATAAAGTCTCCTTAAAAAGAGGCTTTTTTATTTCTTTAGAATTATGATATATCAATAGTTACAAAAATGTAACCTTAAAACCTTTTAAGAATGAAATTACTAATTTCTGGACTAATTAACTGCCATCTAATTAAATCTTACCTTTTATAAGTAATTTAATCCAATTAAGTCTATGCTGGTTTAAGCACTAATTAAATTAATACATCCATGAAAATGCCAAGTCTTTTAAAATTCTCACACGGCTAATTTTCCAAATCTTTTATAAACAGAAAATTTAAACTGTATATATGTTATTTCTATACAAACACACTGTAATTGTACCTCAGAACTGACCTTACAATAAATTAATAGTAGCCGCTCTGTCAACTTACTCCAATGGATTAAACACGCAAAACTATCATCCACAAAAAGTTACAAATCGGACAGCAAAACTCTGCTTTTGCCACAGTTTAGATCAAACAGTTACCAACAAAATATATCATTCACTTTTTTCTTAAACCTGATTAATTATACATAAAATAATCCATTAATTTGTACAGAACAGCAAATTAACACCATTTAGGGTCAAAATGTTGATAACTGAGTAGTAAGCTTAAACAGGTATAAAACTACCTGAGGTGTATTTACGATACAAGCAATCGTAATACAGCACAGCAGAAAATAGACCCAATGATTGACAGACCAGTGTACATAAGCTCCGCCCCAACCTGAAGTTCTCTGATCCGTCATATCAATAGCAAATGAAGACAAAGTGGTGTCACTGGATCACAAAGACTGATCAAAACTAGTCTATAGTAACTGTGTATTATTTTTTCTAAAAAAATACAGATCTTCTGCAATGCTCTATATGAATATAAAGAAGAAGAAAACCGAAATTCAGCTTTTCTGCTTAAGGCAATTGTTATCAAACAATTATTTTCTATCATTAACACTATTTGGAAGCACCTACTGGTTGAAAGCAATACTAAAATGCAGATTTTTTTTTCATGTATCATTTGATTACATGTTTAAGTTAAAACCAACCAATGTATTTCTACCCAAAAACATTGTAAAATGAGCAAAAACCTTGTAAAATTACCATGCTAATTCAAAATGCAAATCACATATGACTCATCCCATATTTTTGTAGGTCTATCAAAATTTGAAAGATATTGCATTAATATTACATAAAGTGCATTTATTTTTGGTATGCAATCTCTATTTCTAATGCTCACAATAAAAGAGTGTGTGATAAAAGAGAAGCAGTTTTAATGACTTCTTTTCTTTCTTATTTCACCAACTACTTGAAATCTTTACCATTTGTGCTGATAAATTTTTTTGATAAAAACTGTAAATTTCAAAGACTTATCTATCACTCCCCATAGCAACAGTAGCAAAATATAATCTATAAAACAGTCTTATCTCCATCCTGAGTGTACATTTCAGATGCTGAAAAACCAGCACCACTGCAGGGGGGGCATAAAGCATGCAATGATAATTCTGGTTTTTCAGGAATTCTGTCAGATGCCCTTATCGCATAGAATTTCCAGCTTCAACAATACGAAACTGATTTTTTTCATCAAGAAATAATCAAAATCATGTACTTAAGTGGGAGTATTGCACAATTTGAAACCATTTCCAACATTTTATCATGGTATGTTGCATTATTTTATGACTTCACATTGCATATCTATCTCTTGGCTTTCATGATGGTATTTCCCCGCCTTGTCTTCAACAGCTTCTGTAACTCTTCACTTCTAGTTCTTCCTCACAGACAGCATTTCTTTACAGCTGTTTATCTCTTGTGGGTTAGGACCTTTTCTGAAAAAAAAACAACATCTGAATAGGTGTTTTTAAGACTGCAAGAATGATAAAAAAAGCCAGATTTTTGGGCTATATAAGATTTCACGAGTCAGGCTGGCATTTTCAATCTTAGGGGCAAAAATGAATTCATTACAAATTTACCTGTCTCAAAATTCAATACATGGTTCCAACTTTCAGTTGAATCAAAAATATTTTAAAAAGACTTATTCTCAACCAAGGTTTAAATTAAGTTCATGTAAAAATATTATATCAAGGAACATTATCAGTGCTACAAAAGCCCCATAAGGCACAGAACAGGTTTTATATATCTTGTAAAGGAAATATACAGTATTTGCATTGTCAAGTGGTCCATGACAAATTTGTTTTTATTTTCATAAGCCTGTATCGTTAAATTGTTACAAGAGGGCAAAACTAAATGTGGCAAGTTACAAATCATACAAACTTTGTACAAAAAGTCACAAAACAAAAAACAAAACAAAAAAAAACAAAAAAATAAGGTTACAGTCATATGTCTAATTTTGCCTGAGGTTTAACTTCATATAAACATTATTTCAGGTAATCATATTGGCACTTACCAACCTCACCTTCATTCCTGAAAGACCAAGTTTTGACTGCTGCCCGCCAGATAATGCAAAATTGTCACAGTATTACAGGCACACAGTTGGTGGTAGGGTTCAAACTGATGACACTCCATCCAAAACAGGTAACACTTATTTGATGTCAGCATATACTTAGCCACAGGAAAACCACACATGCCAAAGTATTCTTGAAAGCATAAGTACATCAGCTGGTTATATGAATAAAGTCAAATTTATTCTGGCTTTAGTTTAAACCATGTAAAAATGATTTCTAAACATTTAATAAGATAATGTATTCCTTTCTGAAACAAAGCATATTAGATTGCCACAAGACTTGTTAAGTAAAAGATATCAAACATGATTAACCTTATGTTAAATGTATTTTTGTATTTTTTAATGTCAAAATTCATATATCTGTTTTTTTTCCTTGGTAGACATTTCTGATGTTTTCTAAGAATTTTTACTGACTCCTAATTTGGTTTAGTTTTGAAACTGAAGAAGTCCCTTTAAGTGATGAATTATGATGAGCATGAATGACAACATACATAATTGTAAGCTAATTTAAAACAAAAATGACTAACATAAAAAGTGAAATCAAAGTCTTCTTTTAATTGAAAAAGGGTCTGAATTAATTACTTTCAAATTAAATTTGTTTGATCCCTATGATGAGACCACTCACCATGAAATTCAACTGCCTGACTTTGGATTTTTATTGGCTAAAGCCTTACATCTAGCCCCCAACTTGTTTCTTCCTCAGGAAATGTGACCCTACAAAATTTAAAAGATAAACACTTCTTTAAGACTGTGTCCAAAGTTTTATGCTGGTCGCAAATGCATGTGACAAATTAAATGGAGATTTATGAACCAGTCTCAACTGGGTGTGCTTGATTTAAATGCAAGGACATAAACACAGACAAACTCTATTACAGTAAATAAAGTCTTGAAAGGCTGGCATCTGAAACCTGCCAAATTTTAATTTGAATGCAATGTAAAATGTGTCAATTTCAAATTGTAACGGTGACAAAATGGCTATATAAAATGTTGATTTAAACTAAAAATCCTGTTTATATTAAACTGTTAAATATCCAATGAAATTAAAAGTGCAGACTGTATCATTTTCCCATACTGAAAAAAATAAATACTGTTTGCTTTGGCCATGTTGTTGAAAAGTAAATAAACTATCGTTGAGATATATAATTTCAAAGGGCTATAACTCTGCCTCAACTATTTCATCTACTGTAGGAGTGTAAACAAAAAAGGCTAAGGGATGAATATCAAAAGCTTATGTTTGCTTCTTTTTTTTCCAGTGACAGTAAGAAAGTAAGTAAGTTCTTTCACTACTCACCCATGCTGTATTGAAAGTGGGAGGGGTAAAGGCCACCAGCAAGGAAAATAAATACTTTAAATTTGATTCTAACTGTTAAACTGAATCTATTATTTTCCTTCATTTTTTTTAAAACTTTTTTATTGTTGCAAACTGAAGGAAGAGCTTTTCAAAACCAACTCTTTTCTATTTTTTTTCTTCTTATATAATATTTTAAGGATAAGAGGCTTATCCTAAAATTCAAACCCAAAACCTTTCTCAAAATAGTGGTCACTGAAGAAAATCTGCCTTTTATCCTTAGACATATTAGAGCTGTCCCTTTCATAATGACCAGTGTCCAGTCAAAATAACTGGACAAAGGATTAGAAATTTAAATTTCTTTCAAAGGAAGTGAACCAGACTAAAGTCTTTTTGGTTGCTCCTGTGGCAGCCATCATAAATGAAACTTTCATTACAGAAACTGTTACAGGTCTTTAAATATTTTATCAATCAGGTTTTTTTCTCTTGAAGTGACCAGTAATCCACCTGATCAAAACATTCTTAAAGCTATTTCATTTCAAGTGCTAACATTGAACTTAAGTTCAAATTTTTTATGGTATAAGCTGCAATGTTTTTTTTTTCCCCAAGTTATTAAAAAAAATATATTTCCAGGTCAATATGACTGAGGAAAAAATGTTGAGAATTTCGCCAACAGTCGTGCAAGTAATTTATAGTCACTGAAAAATTTAACATAGTCATTCTACATTCTCACTCTCTTCTTGGGCAAAATTTCTACCAATTAAAGTCAAGTTCATTTGATCTAACAACACTGGTCTTAAAATGCTTGTTTGTCTTGATATATTTCCACTCACACAGACAGAAATCATCCTTACTAAATGAGGTAAAAACTTCATTTCTTTTAACAATTCATCAGGGGTTTCATTACGTTTTTGAGTTGGAGGGAGTACATGTAAAGTAGGCGGGTGATTTGCTGCCAGTTAGTTATAAATATAGCCTGACTTTAAGAAAAGTAGCTGGGTGAAGACTCAAAATAGTAGGAGAAAATACCCGCTTTCTGCCTCTTAATGAAAGCCCTGATTCATTAATTTCAGAAAAAGAAGAGAAAACACTGAAGTATTTCATAAATACCTGTCACAATGAAACCACCTGGATTTGGGTCCAAAGCAAAATGGACAGTAAAAATTCCAATGTAAATCTTTGTAAAAATAAAACTTATTTCAGGACCTAAGATCAAGGATAGCCAGGCTTTACCTTTTATAGTTTAGTCCATTTATGACTGTTTATTTTGGATAGAACCTCTAACGCAGCTATCTTGTAAGATGAACTACGACTAATCTTATGACTTAATGACATAGAAAACAGAAATTTAGGTGTGCTATAAAGAATAAAATCACACACTGATCAAATGCATCAAGAACATTCTTTCCTCCAACTAGCAAATAAGCCCCATCCTTTAACCAACCCAAACCTATATCTATGTCAGACAAATTTATTTTGCTCCTATGTAATCATGTTAAAAACTTTTATAACTTTCTGTGTTTCGTTAGCATTTTCAATTCAAAAACATTTTAACTACTACATACATTTTAAAAACACAAAAGGTATTACTAAAGGTGATGAATACTCCCAGATACTGCCCTGACACAGCAGTTTCTACATTTATAATAAGTTAACTAAGCAGTTTATTTCAACCATATGGATAAACACACAAAACTTAACCATCCTGCAAAAAGAATCAGCAGATATGAATACAAACTCTACATGATGAGGACATGCAAATCTGGGCTAATTAGGAATTTTAAAAGAAGTTTGATTATACTCCGCTTAATAATTGCTGAAAAAAGCAAAGCCAAACTTACACTGGTCAAACTTTTTATCTTTTATATGCAAAAAGAATCAAAGAGCCAATTAACTAAAAATTTATTGGACTTGAACAGAACAATGACATGCACAAGTAGGCTTGGTACTTATAGTTCTTGCAAAGTATTATCAAAACCTGACAAATAGTTGCTGAGTAACAGCATGGACCAATTTATGCATTAACTAGGGAGCCATTGTCACAAAAGAGGTGTTAGTAGGGAAGCAAGTTTTACTATTTCTAGTGCTGGTTAGTGAAACAAATATTTGAAATGAACTTCTGACCTCTAGGTGTGACATTGACATTTGACCTAGAGACCTGGTTCATGCGCGCAACACTCCATTTCATGATGGTGAACTTTTGCATGTGACACTCCACCTCACAATGGTGAACATTTATGCCAAGTTGTATTAAAATCCCTCAATGCATATAGAAGTTTTGCTCAGGACAAGCATTTTCCCCTGACCTCTATGTGTGACCTTGACCTTTGACCTAGAGACCTGTTTCATGCGAGCAACATTACACTTCATGATGGTGAACTTTTGTATCAAGTAATATTAAAATACCTCCATGCATGTAGAAGATATGCTCCGGACAAAATCTGGACATTTCATCATCTCAAGTGACCTTGACCTTGCATATATGGACAAGGATTATGCGTGTAATGCTCAGTCTCATGATGGCAAACATTTGTGATAAAATCCCTCAATTCATGATGACTAATTGGTCCAAAATCACATTTTCATATTTTTATCTGACTTTTGAACTCTGCGTGTCACCTTGACCTGGACCACAGGGACCTAAATTTTGCACGCGACACTCTGTCTCATAATGGTGAACATTTATGCCAAGTTATATTAAAATCCCTCAATGCAAGTAGAAGTTTTGCTCTGGACAAGCTTTTTTCTCAGACTTCTAAGTGTGACCTTGACTTTTGACCTAGTGACCTGTTTCATGCGTGCGACACTACCCCCTATGATGGTGAACATTGGTACCAAGTATCATTAAAATCCATCCATGCACGTTGAAGATATGCTCTGGACAAAACTGGACGCCGCCCATCCGCCCGCCAGATATGAGCGTTCCCATAATATGTCCTGTTTTTCAAACAGCTGTATAAAAAGGAATCGAAGGCCCATAACTCAGTGAAAAATCATGGCAGTGGAATGCAGCAAAAACATGCACAATTACCCATGGTACCTGAATTTTTTACAAAGTATTATTAAAAGCTGATTGAAGCTGATGTGAAACAGTCCGGACAAATTGATCTGTAAACAATATCAAAGGTCCATAACTCAGTGAAAAATCATCGGAGTGGGACGTGACAACGATATGCACAGCTATTAAAATTTAAGAAATAGTCGCCGAAAATAGTCTGGCGGGATGAACCGACCAATGCATCTGAATCCAATATAGCCTCCAGTTTTTCTGTCTGGGGGTATAAAAATGTTCAAGCATTAAAGAGATCATTGGACAATATACAGGCTATATGAAATTTCTAAAATTTTAACTTCAAACTGGTAAACAACAGTTAAAA
This sequence comes from Cyclina sinensis, assembly GCA_012932295.1. Lineage (NCBI taxonomy): Eukaryota > Metazoa > Mollusca > Bivalvia > Venerida > Veneridae > Cyclina > Cyclina sinensis. The sequence continues at coordinate 38,528,394 of JAAONU010000002.1, forward strand.
ACTAGCCTAATTACATATTACATGCTGTCAGTTTTTAAAATGTATATATTTGAGGTTATAATATTTACAGTATTGTGTATGTGCTTCATAATTTTGCAAGTACTGGTTAACTATTTTGAAATTTTAAAGTAATAATCTAACTGACAACCTCTGAAACAAGACACCAGTAAATTTCTATGATTGGTACTATACTTAGCTTCCTTTTTTTCTATCTCAACCACTGAACCTTTGCTAGAATAATTGGAATGGACCTGATGCACTATAGTATCAAAGTCATCACAAACAATATGTAATTTTTTAGCCTACAATACATGATTTTTCCTGACACAATATGGCTTTGCGATCAAGATAATGTCCTTTCTCTGCAATCGTGTTGAGGAACAGTAGGCGCCGGAACTTTATTGTTTTTTCTTCTGGCCATTGCATTATTGAAGTGTATCATGCAGAGATTTATATTTTAATATCAAATCAATTTACAGCCAACACCTCCATAATGAAATGGCAAAAAGTGGGAAATCCATCAGAAAATTGACAGATAACAGTCAATTAATTCTTCTGGGAGGAACAAGTTATTGCAGTAAGAAAAAAGTTGGCTTGGCGGTATATTTCTGAAATCAGCAAGCTCCACTTTTCGATATGACATTTTAACAAACTTACAGTAAATGCAACCTCAGTATGCCTTCACGTGGGTGATCTATAGCCTTAATTTATCAAGTATATCCAGAAACAAAAATTATGTACAGTGGTCAAAAACCCTAAAAATATATAATCGTTGGTAAGTCCTGGCATGGAAAAGTGTTTTATCATATGACAAATTTTGTAATATAATATAACCATTACATTTTTTTTTTTTTTCAATATTACACACCACACGCAATATAATGGCTAACAAAACTTTATGAATTTACTTCTTGCTTTAAATAAATCTTTTTATTTACTGTCGTTTTCAAAATTTGTTACCATCCACAAAAATATTTCAAAGAGATGTCTTCTATTTTCAGTATTTCCAACATATTTTAACATTTCATTTGGAACTCCTTTCTGGGCGGATGTTTTGCAACAGCTTTTTTGGATATAGTTTAAATAAATATAGCTATGGTAAGACCCAATTATGGTTATTTGGTCATGTGATAAAAAGAATATGATACTCTTTTATCATTTCATATAAACTTTTATTTAACTTGTCCAGGAAAAATGCTATTGAGCTCAAAAGAGGCTCACTTAAGAACATTTTCCTAAACTCTTTGATTAAGATCCCCCTCCACTCACCGATCCAAACAATCAACATTTCACTTACTTTATAAAATTAAGATCATGCAGGTACCATGTTTTCCCCATACCTGCAAGTTAAATACAAGATATGATTTCTAAAAACTTCTAAAAACTGAAAAAATGATAATATCAACCCCAAATCTACTAAAAATTTGGGGGGTAAAAAAACCTTCCAAAATCTTTAGACATGACAGAAATCTGCATATCCCTTTTTTCCTTCAAGTTTAATCTGAAGATCACTTCAAAGGCTTGTTCATCAGCTCATTATCTCATGAAAAACTTGTCTTCTTCAAGATTATGAACATCTAAATAGTCTATACATCATTTTTCATCCATGGCTATCTTCAAACACAATAACTTATCCCTCAAACTACAAAGGAACAACAGTCATGTATAATGATATCTCCCTGTCAGGTTATCTGGTCAGTTAAGATACAAGATTAATTTCTGCCCATTCTAATTGTGATACAGATCATTTCGGAAAGACTCATGAAAGAGCTAAAGGGGCCATAAATATCATAACTATAGCAAAAACACATTCATAACACAACTTTGAAGACCTAAATTGAAAATTTTACTGTACAGTTTTATCAAAACCTCAAAAGGTGATTGATTTTAAAGGTAATAAATCAGATAGCATCATCTGCTGAAATACTGTTCTATCATTTAGAAAGATTTAGTTCATTAATTTTTGTTTCCAACATATGTTTTACTTCTAGCTGTTCATAATGCAGTTGTGGTCATTTTTCTGTGTGCTGGCAATAATGACCATTAGTTCAATGAAGTGTATCACTTAATAGACACAAATTTTCTCTGAACTTGGTTCAGATGTATATGCCATAAGTCAAAAACATTTGTCCAATACATGGTATTAGTCCAATACATATTCATTTACTTCAAATTTTATGACCTTTCAATTTCTCTTATCAGATAGCCTGACCACTTTTTTTTTATAGCAAAGAGCCATTTCTTTTCTTTTATGGGAAATATAAGAAAGTGAATTAAGTTATATATGAATATAAAATATTAATGTCCCAGAGATTTAAGCTACAGACCCCTTCATAACTGCTTCATACTTGTATAGTAGTGTACTGGTTTGGCTTGAGCTTGGGTTACAGTACCAACAACACATATTTTTCTTGGTATCACTTGATTTTATCAATATTTTTTTGCTGTGGCATACTGCCTCTTTGTTAGGTTACATTAAAACTTTGCATAGTGACTAATCTTAATACTGACCATGTCATACTGGTTAAGTTATGGATGAATTTAATACCAATGTCCGGCACACTGGCAAAGCCCTATGACACACTCCTCTAAATATTTCTGAATTCTTAATCCCCAACAACTCCATCAATTAACAATATGTAAATGAACACCTATATGAAAACCTGCATTTAGCCGCACCATGTCAGATTAAGCTACCGTGTAGCTGGCACTTGATTCCAACTGTGCGGCACAAAGGCTCTGTTAAATGGTGGGGAAGGCATATCTCGGCATGTCTAACTTTCCAAAATATTCTTTTTTCTTTAAAAAATGCATTAAAATAATGAATGGACTTTTCAACAATAGCTGATACAGATGTGGTTTGAACTCAATGATAAATCACTGTGTTTAATTATTCACAATGAAGTGGAGTCGATTAAATTTGGTTTTATTTTTTTTTACATTGAAATCCAAAAGAATATGAAAATCTTTTTGTACATGAACTTATGTTGATGGCAAAAACTCTTAAAAGGTGTGTTAACTTATTTATGGTTCAATTTGAATCAGTTTATTAGCAGGTTGAAATAATCACTTCTATACTGTATCGTTAAAGGTCTCCAATGTAAATCAAAATCACAGGGGATATTCTTTTCAAAATTTTAAAAGCCCACTTAATCCAAATGATCCCTTTTTTAATTCAGAACATTTTATTTCGCTTTTTAAAGCATCTGATTGAAACAGATCAATCAAAGCATCGATATAGGATGATTTATTCGTCTCGTAGATCAGAACATGACTGAAGGGTTGTTGGACTATAAAACATCCTTTGCACACACAAAAAATACACAAATGTACTTCTACACAATTCTATTATGTATTTCATTACATAAATTAATCAAAATGAAAATATTGCTTCAAATGATAGGACTTTAAAGATTAAGATTATACTAATAAATTTGAAGACATTTCAGATGAACATTATAAACAAAAAACTGCTCACTAAAAAAATATTTTCTGTAAAATATCAAAACAGGTTAATAAACAAGAGGGCCATGATGGCCCTGGATTGCTCACCTGAGTACTTTGGCTGTAGGTTTGCTGTTAGGCAGTATTTCATTTTTTAATTGAAAATATGTAAGTGCCTACAAACCAAATATGTAAAATATCAGTCAATAAATAAAGGCTCTATGACAGAAAAGTAGAAATATCTATTATAAGCTATGGTGACTTTGACCTTGACCTAGCGACCTCAAACCATACCCATGGGTAGACGTCCATGCAAGGAACCTATATACAAATTTTAAAACTCTAGGCCTTGTGGTTTCAGACAAGAAGTTTTTAAAGATTTTCTTCTATACTGCTATTCAAAACTTGTGACCCCTCAGGCGGGGCCAACAGTGACCCCAGGAAAATTTTTCAAACAAACTAGGTAGAGGTTCACTAGACAATGCTACATACCAAATATCTAAGCTGTAGGCATTGAGGTTTCCAGTAAGAAGATTTTTAAAGATTGCGTTTTTTACATATTAAGGGCCACCAGGGCAGGGCCAATTTTGACCCCGGGGCCAATATATAAACAAGAGGGCCATGATGGCCCTGGATCGCTCACCTGAGTACTTTGGCTGTAGGTTTGCTGTTAAGCAGTATTTCATTTTTTAATTGAAAATATGTAAGTGCCTACAAACCAAATATGTAAAATATCAGTCAATAAATAAAGGCTCTATGACAGAAAGTAGAAATATCTATTATAAGCTATGGTGACCTTCACCTTGACCCAGTGACCTCAAACCCTACCCATGGGTAGAGGTCCATGCAAGGAACCTCTATACTGAATATCAAAGATATTGGTCTATAAATGAAGGCTCTATGAGGTAGAGTAGATGAATCTACTTTTAGCCTCCGTGACCTTTAATCTTATCCAATAATTTGAAAAAGCTTGATAAAGCTTGCTTCATGCCAAATTTTAAAATTCTAGGTCTTGTGGTTTCAGACAAGAAGATTTTTAAAGATTTACTTCTATATTGTTATTTAAAACTTGTGACCCCTCGGGCGGGGCCAATAGTGACCCCAGGGACATTTTTCTAACAAACTTGGTAGAGGTCCACTAGACAATGCTACACACCAAATATCTAAGCTCTATAACTTACAGTTTCTGACAAGAAGATTTTTTTAGATTTTCTTATATAACTCTATGTAAAACTAGTGGCCCCTGGGGCAGGGCCATTTTTGACTCAGAGGACAGGATTTGAACAAGCTTGGTAGAGGTCCACTAGACAATGCTACACACCAAATATCTAAGCTCTATAACTTACGGTTTCTGATAAGAAGATTTTTTAAAGATTTTCCTATATAACTCTATGTAAAACAAGTGACCCCAGGGGCTAGGCCATTTTTGACCCAGAGGCCAGGATTTGAACAAACTTGGTAGAGGTCCACTAGACAATGCTACATACCAAATATCTTAACTGTAGGCCTTCTTGTTTCTGACAAGAAGATTTTTTAGTCTTTCCTATATAACTCTATGTAAAACAAGTGACTACCGGGGCGGGGCCATTTTTGACCCAGAGGCCAGGATTTGAACAAACTTGGTAGAGGTCCACTAGACAATGATACACACCAAATATCTAAGCTCTATAACTTACGGTTTCTGACAAGAAGATTTTTTAAGATTTTCCTATATAACTCTATGTAAAACTAGTGGCCCCTGGGGCGGGGTCATTTTTGACCCAGAAGCCATGATTTGAACAAACTTGGTAGAGGTTCACTAGGCAATGCTACACATTAAATATCTAAGCTCTATAACTTACGGTTTCTGACAAGAAGATTTTTTAAGATTTTCCTATATAACTCTATGTAAAACTAGTGGCCCCTGGGGCGGGGCCATTTTTGACCCAGAGGACAGGATTTGAACAAACTTGGTAGAGGTCCACTAGACAATGCTACACACCAAATATCTAAGCTCTATAACTTACAGTTTCTGACAAGAAGATTTTTTAAGATTTTCCTATATAACTCTATGTAAAACAAGTGACCCCCGGGGCAAGGCCATTTTTGACCCAGAGGCCATGATTTGAACAAACTTGGTAGAGGTCCACTAGACAATGATACACACCAAATATCTAAGCTCTATAATTTACGTTTTCTGACAAGAAATTTTTTTAAAGATTTTCCTATATAACTCTATGTAAAACAAGTGACCCCCGGGGCAAGGCCATTTTTGACCCAGATGCCATGATTTGAACAAACTTGGTAGAGGTCCACTAGACAATGCTACATACCAAATATCTTAACTGTAGGCCTTCTTGTTTCTGACAAGAAGATTTTTTAGTCTTTCCTATATAACTCTATGTAAAACAAGTGACCCCCGGGGCAAGGCCATTTTTGACCCAGAGGCCATGATTTGAACAAACTTGGTAGAGGTCCACTAGACAATGCTACATACCAAATATCTTAACTCTAGGCCTTGTGGTTTCTGACAAGAAGATTTTCAAGTTTTCCCTATATAACTCTATGTAAAATCAACTGACCCCTGGGGTGGGGTCAGTTTTGTCCCAAGGGACATAATTTGAACAAACTTGGTAGAGGTCCACTAGATGATGCTTCATACCAAATATCAAAGCTCCAGGCCTTGTGGTTTCGGAGAAGAAGATTTTTAAAGATCCAACTTATAAAATCTATTTTTAGCTCCAGTGAACCAGAAATGCAATGGACCAGAACCATTTGAACAATCTTGGTAGAGCTTCATGCAAGGAACATCCCAGGCAAGTTTCATTAAATTTGCCCCATTGGTTTCAGAGGAGATGTCTTTTGAATGAAAAGTTGACGACGGACGGACGGACGACGGACGACGGACAAAGACCGATCAGAAAAGCTCACCCTGAGCACTTTGTGCTCAGGTGAGCTAAAAAAACTCAATTTAGCTTATACTATTATATAAAGTATCCTATAAAGTATCGTGTAATGGAAGTTTGTCTAGTCTTAATATACTCTTAACTTCTCCAAAAATGCTGACTCTAAGGTATCTTTTCAAATGTTTACTATAAGAACTCAATACAACATAATCATGAATCACATCTATTGTTATCTAACTCAATTAGACATTCATATGCCATATTAGTTACGATAAAATCAGAGAAGACAAAATCTGAGACACATTACATGACACATACGTTTAAATCATTTGTTTAACAGTGAATAAAATATGTATCAGGCTCGTGCCATTAATGCCTCCATAACAAAAAGAATGCCACCATTCCACAATCACCATGACAAAAGGCATGCAACTATTCTATTATCAAACATAACACAAGATACTCTTGAGAAATTGTGCAGTAAATTTCTTGAATTTTACGACTTTTGACATCACATTCTCAATGCATATTTTTTTTAAAGTTTGTTTAAATAGATTACTACAATTTTTCATTTAAAGCTATAAATTACCACCATCTCTGGGAATGTTAATAAACTGGATAAAATAAATCAATTTTTTTGCAAGTAAAAAAATCATGGTTTTTCCAAGCAATTATCCAAACTTGAACATAATTTCAGTGACTTCCATTGATTTTCTACAAGATAACAACCCAAATTAAAGATATTAACTGATTAAAGTTGGCTACTGACACTTGGAAATGACTTCATCTCTCTTTCAGGCATAAAACCCTTTGCAGTGATAAATTACAACAAACTAGTAATCCAGGATAAAAAATATTACTGTAGCAGGACCAGCCCCACAGGCTGACAACAGCAATAAATAATGGAACAAGAAATTCAGTAGAACTGATGGATGCTCCCCATAGTAGCACTATTTCAAAATGGGTGTATTCTTTTTAGTATTATTCTAAGTAGAGTAAAAATACTGCTACAAAATAAAACTAAAGGTATCACTGAATGTGAATACCCCCACAATACCACCCTGTCAGAGGCAAAAGAGGAAAATAATAATAATAAAAAAAAAAAAAAATAAGAAAGGTAGAGTTATAGGTTTTGTGAACCAAACTTCCTCACAAAATTTTCTACCACACTTTTCTATTAAGATGACTAAGCTCAACACATCTCTGACATGCAGTCATCACTTGTGCGATAATATTTAAAAATCACTTGATAAAGTAAAAAACAAAAAATTGAGGGGGGTGGGGGTCCCCTGCAGGAGTGGGGGAGGTAAGTTCCTTCCCATCCCATGTAAGTAAATAGTTAAGTTCTAGGCTTTGCCTAACCAAGTGTCCCCTGGGGTTCAGCTAATTTTGACCCCAGGGACATAATAAGAACAATTTTGGTAGAGGTCTACTAGAGGATGCCTCACATCAAATTACAAAGCTCTGTTGCAATCAGTTTTAGATAAGAAGATTTTCAAAGTTTTTCCTGTATTACTATATACTGACCTTAGGGTCATGATTTGAAGCAACATGGTAGAGGTCCACTAGAGAATATCAGAACTCTAAGCCTTATGGTTTATGAATAATCAGAACATTAAAGGTTTTGCAAGACGCTGCCCATGATGCCGCCTGCTGAATCAGCAACCAAAATACAAGGGTGCATCAATAAATTCGTAAACTAATTCAATAGTGTCAAAACTACTGGTCTGTTTAAAATGAAACTTTAAATGCTGTGAAAACAGATTATTTCAAATTGAATCGTACTATGTACACAACTTTGAAGTCATCACTTATGACGTCATAAACCGTAAACGACGTCACGTTACGGGCATCCGTTCCAAAATGGCGTCACACAGCGTCAATGAACAGCGCATCGTTACAAAGTTTTTACACAAAACTTGGAAAGTCTTTTTCCGATATTATTGAAGATTTGCAAAAGGTTTACGGAGAGGCTGCTCTGTCAAAAGGTGCCATTTCAAAGTGGATGAAGCGGTTTAAAGACGGTAGAGAGGCAACTGAAGACGACAGTCGTGCAGATAGACCAGTGACTGTAACAGATGAAGAAACAGTGGCTGCCATTCAGGAGTACATACTCAGAGATAGACGAGTAAGTGTTGAGCACGTAGCAGATAAGTTCGCTATTTCATATGGTAAAGCTCAGGGCATTATGACAGATAGATTAGGAATGCGCCACGTTTCAGCAAGATGGGTGCCTCGTTTGTTGACGTCGGAGCAGATGGGGGTAAGGGTGAAAATGTGTCAGCAGTACGACAGGAGGTATTGTGAAGAAAACGATTACTTTCTAAATCAAGTGATAACATGTGATGAAACGTGGATTCACTTTTTTGAACCGGAAAGCAAACGTTAGAGTTCTGTCTGCAAGCATCCTTCCTCGCTTTCCCCTACAAAAGCGATAATTTCCAAGTCAGCCGGTAAGGTTATGGCCATTATATTCTGTGATACATACGGTGTAGTGCTAGACCACTATGTTCTTCCGAAAACGAGAGTCACTGGGAACTATTATGCAACATTACTTAGAACGGAATTCATGGCGGCAATAAGGAGAAAGCGCTCACATCTACTTAGGTCTGGATTTATATTACATCACGACAATGCGCCGAGCCATTCAAGCCAAGTTGACATGGATACACTAGAAAAACTTGACGTCAAACTGTTACCGCACCCACCCTACAGCCCGGACCTAGCAACTTGCGACTTCTTGCTGTTTCCAACTTTAAAAAACAGTCTTTGTGGTACGAAATTTGAGTCAAGAGAGAAACTGAGGTGTGCCGTGGACAGACAGCTGCCGAAGATGTCACGTGACGGGCTACAACACTTGTTCGAGTCATGGGTCGAGAGATGGGACAAGTGCAAAACGTGCATGGGACGTTACTTTGAGAAAGAGTAATCATTTTAGGTACTTGAATTAAATCATTTCCCCGCTATTGAATTAGTTTACGAATTTATTGATGCACCCTCGTAGTTTGACTTTTTTCTTAGTAAACAGGTGAGCTAAAAATAGGGGCAGCTAATGTTATTGGTCTTGTACACTGCATTTCCTGCCACTCCCCTCTATCTATGTGCCCAATATTAACTAAATGCCTTTAATAATTTTAGAGTTGTGCCCCACTGATAAGCTTCTAAACAGAATCTACTGGACCTGTGAGTTTATAGTAACTGTCAGACTGGTGCAGTTGTAGCAGTAGCTTGATTGCTAAAGTTAAAGTAACTGCTTGATTTCTTGCACTTGTATTTACTGTCAGACTGGTGCAGTTGTATCTACTGTAGACTGGTACAGTATTAAACTGACTGGTTGGTGCAATTGTATTAACTGTCAGATTGGTGAGGCTGTGGCAGCTAGATAGATTCAGTTATAACTGTCAAACTCATGTACAGTTGGACTGGTACAAAAGTCTTCATACTAACTTGGACATGGCAACATCACTGGTTTTCTGCAAGAAAATTCAAGGGCAATAAATTTCATACTGTCTCCAAATCAAGTGCAGATAAAAAAAAGTTACCTTAAATGTTCTTGTTTTTGATCTGAACTGTTATAAGCCACTTAGGAAATTCAAAAGTCAAAATGCAATACACACTTAAGAAATGTTATTTTCAGTTTATATAAAAGCTTTCGTCTTTTGAAGTAACTTGTTAAGAATTTCACCTTCATTAAGTCTTTTGTAATCTACTAAAAGCCTTTACCCATGGCACTAACAGCACCTAGCATAATCCCCTATAATCTTATTAGACATAACTAGATCAGAGTTGATATTTTAAATATTCAGTAAATGTAAAAGAATGCTCTGATAATCACTTTCCCTAAGTCTAATTAAGTTTCAATAATTTCTTTGTAGTAAACTGGCAATTTAACAGTACTTATATAATTAGTTAAGTTTTCAGAGTTTTCTTTATACTTTTAATTAGATTCCAAAGCAATAGGTAAGAACTTGCCTAAGAACATTAATTTAAAGCAGATACGAATGAAGGCTGTAACTCAGGATTCATTTTCATAGGTAATTTAACTGCTCTGATCAAGTATAAATCAGACCAACATAAATGCGTATTTTGAGAACATTACTTACAACAGCAATGCTCATACCAAATGGTTATATATAGCTACACTTTCCAAAGGAACCATACTGAATACGATAAATTTATGCTTTTAATAATGGTGATGTTGAAAGTAATAAATATGTCCATGATGAACTGGATTAAAGTAAGCAGCAACTCCTTTAAAATGCATGTATGAATCGGAGCAGAAGAATAAAATCAGAAAATTCAAGTAAAAATACCACACCATTTCATCATAAACCATTAGATTATCTACATCAAAAGCACCCCATCTAGAACTTTTTTCTCAGAGTCTGGGGGGAAAAAAATCTGTAATTAGCTTAGTTATGGTATTGCGTCATTCCTATCACTTGATTTTATCAAATATGAAATGCATGGAATCAAATCTAAAAGTTATCACAAAAACATAGCTTCCCCATTTCATTTTCTCCTTTCATATCTGCAGTAAATCAACTGGCAAAAAAATTCCCATAAAATTTAGGCACAGATGATACTATCTTGGAACTGTGAAGTTTTTCCGCTGACTTTTTTGTCTCCCAGCCTGCTGATTCTGAGATATTTGTGAGATAATTTTGAGATAAGTTACTGATAATGTATCAACAGTTTTGTTTCCTTCATCCATAAAGCTGACAAACCTGTAACCAACTTTTCCCTCATGTTTTTTAGTGCTTCAGATAAGATTTCCTTAACTAATTTACCAAAGAAATGCAACTGAACAAATCACAACACAACAAAATATAGTGCAATAAGAAAACTATCTTTTTGAGATTATTTATCATTGCCCATATAACCAATGCCCCCTGAAGCATTTAGTTTATTTAGGTTGTAGGGGATAGTGCAAGATACTGAAAGCATCCCATTCCAAAGACACACCTGGTTCTTTTCTATACTCAGTGTATAGCACTGATACATCGGACATCGGTTTAATGACTCATCAGAAAGACAATTATAAGTGTTAGTGGAGGAGTGGGGTATCAAACTCGCTACCCTTGTATTACCTACCTGTCCAGCATGTTACCTCTGAACCACAGATCCCCTCTTACTAGGACATAATTTTCCAAAACTTTTTTCTTTGAAAGAAAGATGTGATAAAATGAAACCAAGAGATATTTGTGAATCATATATGCCTTCTAATGTACCTCTTTGACCTAAATATAGGCCCTATGATCTTAACCTTTGACAAAGTGGGCCCTATATCTTTCATCCATTTCTTAATCCATCCTGTGAAATTTAAATTTCTTGGTGAAGCCACAGTTCTTGACATATCAGTTAATAAGCATTTTCATAGCACCCTGTGATCTTGAGCTCTGACCCAATGAGTCCAGAGTCTGAAGTATTAATGCCCAATTATCCTTTACATAAGTCTGAGATTTCCAAGTTCTTAGTTTTCTTGGTTTCTTGATCATAAACCATTTTAAAGAGAGAGGATCCTTGAATTTAGCTGTTATTGGGTTATACTGATCAGAATGCATTTTCAGAGTGCAGGCCCCTGTGAGCTTGACCTCCGACCCAGCCAGTACTCAAAACCAATAAAAGACATCTATTCATTATGTCAAACCAAATATAAAGTTTCTAGGCTTATGCCTTCTCAAGTTATTGATCAGAACCATTTGGTCTAGAGACAGGTTCGTTTTCAATTTAAAGAATTCCTTTTTTTAAATTGAATACCAAAGGACTAGTAGCACATTTTTGGAAAACTTTCAAATTATATCTGTTCTACAGTTTTCAGCAGACTCTAACCCTGCAGTATTCTAAGTCTTGAGTATAGTTGTGTTAACTTTAATCCTTTATTTTCATATTAAAACCTTTATATATATCTCTCAGAAACAATAATCTCTCAGAAACAATCATTTTGAATATATAATACGGGAAGTCCGGTTGTGTCCATATTAGACGTCCTGATAACTTGTACAACTTCAGATAAATTCTAATCTTTTAAAAATTTGTAAGATTTCAAACTTCAACAATATTTTTTTGGTTTTCTTCAGGTATATGAAGAGTAACAATCACAGATATAATGATAATTTATCTGAGCATAAATGTGTATAGGAAATATTTGATGACACATTTCACACTCGGTAAACTCATTTGTTGTTCTGAATGTATTTCAGATGACGTCATTTGTTGATGTTCTGTAACAAAGTCATAACTGACCGTCATTAGAAGCACTTGCAATAATCGAGTATTTTCACATTCATCAAAAAAGCTGATTTTATATCGCATATTTTTAACAATAGTAAGTAACTGAGGATTAGATATATGGCACTTTAGTATCATCTATGTTCTTCTGTATTCTTGCAGAATTGTGAGACCTGTTTAAAGTTCAAGAATATTACCTTTTTTTTTTTTAATTAAGGGACTTTAAGCATTATAACTTTAGGACAGTCAATGTTAATTTTCTTTTATAAATTCTACTGGCAATTGTTAATATTTGTCTCATTTCCCCATTGCCCCATATAACTGAAAGTTTAAATTTTAAAAAAAATACTGATAATGTTAAACATTTGAGATTAAATTGAACTTACATTTTTAAAACCTTTTTTTTTCACTTTTTATATTTCCCAGATATCTGATTTTTTTTTTTCAAAGTACAATCAAATGACTCATGTATTGTACCTACTTCCGCGAACATACCCTGAACACTTGTTTTGTTGACTTACTGTCACAATTTACACTGATAGTCACAAAAAACATTAAAGTTCAACCATTTCTGATAATAATTATTATTCATAATTATTTGTTGATCAAACTGATAATGCTATAAAATGAAAAATTGTTTAAATGTTCCACAATAACAGTATTTCCTTATTTGATCAGACAGTAAGTAATATGGTACCAGTTCCGCACAACTATTGTCATACAGTATGTCTATGACAATATTTATATTTTTAATGAATGCAGTGTTATATTTCACAATATTATCATTAAAGGAACACAATATACAATGTTTTCACTGGTCGCCTACTGAACTTGGTAAAAAAAAAATCAATGTTAATGTTAATTATGATAACAAAAATCAATGTTAATTTGTGATTAGGATAACAATACTGAGAAATTAATTGACTAAATTTATAAAAAACGTTTCACATTCAACTGTCAGTTCCTAATATAACTATCATAACAGTCCAGTAATACAAAAATAGACAACGAAAATGGTCCACTGTGGTACCAGAAGTCAAATGGGTTTAATGTTTTTTTCTTCTTCCTATATAAAATCTAATTTTCTACCAAAAATACTAACAACTATTTGCTGCTAGTAAGTGATAGGTAATTCTCCTTGTTTAGTGATTTGAAAAGGAAATTCTGACACCCTAGTGAAAGTGGACTTAAATTGAAAGCACCTTGTTCTACTGACAATTCCTCTTATTTTATTCACCAAAAATGCATTTCCTAATAGCTGCACACAGAAATTTTAGATCTTTCAAGCTATTTCTCCATTAGGGGGCATCAAAAACCACTTGAAATATTTTATTTCAGTGATAAAAGTTTGATTTATTGCTGATGGATGCTTCACTTGCCATCAACGCTTCCAAATGTCTTAACCCCCACCTCCCAGCACCAGTCCAGCCATATTTGCATACCACAGCTAAACCAAGAAAAGGAATAATGTTTCCATCTGCGTTTATTACCTCAACTGACAAAGTTTACTACACTCAGTCATTAACTTGCATCTGACAGTGTTTGAACAAAATGTAATTAATACAATAAAACCTTTTCTGGAAATAATTAAGTAGAAATATCAGGAAAAATATAAAGTTCTGTCTCACTGCAAAACCTCATAAACTTGATTTCTGCAAGTCTCTAGATTTTGAGAGGCAGGCTTCTTACCATAGTTTTACCTTACAATATTTTTTACAGTACATGTAATGAAACTGCTCCATGCTCACAAAGTCATAGGCCAAAAGAATATTAGAATGTTACAATATTAGTCAACCATGGCAAAAAGAATATTAGAATGTTACAATATTAGTCAACCATAGGCCAGTAGAATATTAGAATGTTACAATATTAGTCAACCATAGGCCAGTAGAATATTAGAATGTTACAATATTAGTCAATCATAGGTAAAGGGAATATTAGAATGTTACAATATTAGTCAACCATAGGCCAAGAGAATATTTGAATGTTACAATATAAGTCAACCATAGGCCAAGGGAATATCAGAATGTTACAATATTATTCAACCATAGGCCAAGAGAATATTAGAATGTTACAATATTAGTCAATCACAGGTAAAGAAAATATTAGAATGTTACAATATAATTAAGTCAACCATAGGCCAAGAGAATATTAGAATGTTACAATATTAGTCAATCACAGGTAACGAGAATATAAGAATGTTACAATATAAGTCAACCATAGGCCAAAGAATATTAGACTGTTACAATATTAGTCAACCATAGGCCAAGACAATATTAGAATGTTATAATATAAGTCAAACATAGGCCAAGACAATATTAGAATGTTACAATATTAGTCAATCACAGGTAAAGAAAGTATTAGAATGTTACAATATAAGTCAACCATTGGCCAAGAGAATATTAGAATGTTACAATATAAGTCAACCATAGGTTTGACATATAAGTCAAATGGCTGAAGTGACCCAGATGACTGCTTTTAGCAGTTGCAAACTCTCAATACATCCATAATATGACACACCTAATGAAGCTAAAAGATGACATCCTTGAAAACCAATTAATCATCAAATCAGTTTTCAGAGTCAAGACAGCTTAAAATGAGCAGATTTTATGTTCTACCCAATTACACCCAAACCAAGGACAGACACCATCCCACTGTCAAAACTGGTAGCCATATGTCACAAGGACGTGTGTTGGGTGTCTGCCTGCCAACTTTAAATCTTAATAAATTTGGATTATATTAAACCTGTAATATCTATTGGCTTAATTTTGACAAATCTACACCTAATATGTTACAGTTACTAAAAGAATTTTTGCTGTTTCAATTTATGATATTTGTCTTTAGTTGTTGTGGGATGGCGTATGGTGGAAATACAAGATATAATGATTTTTAGTGACCTATGTGCTTTTTGCTAGTTTCCTTGCTGTTCTTTTACCACAAGCTAAATGAAGTCTCATTCAAAACTCCATACATAAAGTAACCAATATTACATAGTCCTTTCTCAATCTAAATTTAAGTTATTTCTGATGCAAATGTCCAATTTTCCTGCCAGAGTTCTTGATTATTTCTGCCATAAATTTTGCTGCCTTTTATGCTTGCTGCAGTAAATTTTGCTGCAGAATCAACACAATTATCTTATGATACTGCAGTAATATATCAGAACACCCTCCCCAACTGCTATCATTAGCTCCAATTCTTCACAGAATCCCTGACAGACATACCACCTATGTGCCTTTCATCATTCTGCCAATCATGGGAGGATTTTCACTGACAAATAACTTACTTTTTCCTGCAAGAAGTTTACATTCTTTCCTAATTAATGTTTACAAACAAGTTAATTTGTCTCACTTAATTACTTTCCCATTGGTAATAAAATAACATTATAACAAGGATATAAGATAATAAGTATCTGTTTCATTGTTGCAGGAAGTGTTATATTTGCCTGTAAATATGCTACTAATTAATGATTATTACTACAGCACAGGTATAATCAATTAATTAGGATAGCAGATTTTGATAATGTTAAAGCTATCAATTTTGTCCTGAGCTTCATAAGATTTTCAAGAAATACTGTTGCTTATACTTTAGTGAATGAAAATTTTTCCTTCTTCAATTGTGTATATTTCAGAAACACCTTTCGGGTATATCAAGTCATGATATAATTGCAGCATTCATCAGTTATATCATCATGCTATAACTGCAGCATTCATCAGTTATCTCGTCATGCTATAACTGCAGCATTCATCAGTTATATCATCATGCTATAACTGCAGCATTCATCAGTTATCTCGTCATGCTATAACTGCAGCATTCATCAGTTATACCATCATGCTATAACTGCAGCATTCATCAGTTATACCATCATGCTATAACTGCAACATTCATCAGTTATACCATCATGCTATAACTGCAGCATTCATCAGTTATATCATCATGCTATAACTGCAGCATTCATCAGTTATATCATCATGCTATAACTGCAGCATTCATCAGTTACATCATCATGCTATAACTGCAGCATTCATCAGTTATATCATCATGCTATAACTGCAGCATTTGTCAGTTATATCGTCATGCTATAACTGCAACATTAATCAGTTATACCATCATGCTATAACTGCAGCATTCATCAGTTATATCATCATGCTATAACTGCAACATTCTTCAGTTAAATCATCATGCTATAACTGCAACATTCATCAGTTATAGCATGGCATCCTTCCTGACCTCTACACCATGTAAACTTTGTCACTACTTTGCACTGTTTGTAATATTTACTGCATTTTTTCTTGAATATCTATTTGCACAAAATAAATTCATCTCAGTATGTGTAACACCAAAAGGCAACCAATGGACTCATTTCTTGTAGAAGGTTTCATTTTGCTTTTCCTTAAAAAATAATATATCTTTGATGTTAATGCTACAATAAATATGATGTATGTTTCAGTCTGCAATTTTATGATATATATGAGAAAAAATTGTTATAAATATTTTGAGAACCATGTGAAGTAAGTGACAGTTCACCAGGTGTAAAGGTCAGAAAGTGTGCACTGTGCTATAACTGCCAAAACCTACTGTTATACTATGGCTAGATAATCTTGTTAATAAACCACCATTGGTTTAGTTGAGTTGTACAGTTTCTAACAAAGTCCTATCAGGACAAAAGTGAACCACATTTTTAGGAATGACCAGCACCAGACCCCTCTCCTTAGTTAAGAAACTGCCAATTTTCTTTCATATTTGGTATATAGCTGGACCCAAACCAATGACCTTCAGTGAGAGGTATAGTGACAACACATCAGTGACTTCTGAACAAGACAATGGCAGCAGCAGGCCTGGGTCCAGAATCTACAGTAGATGGGGTGCATATCTTGCTTGTGTGGGTAATGGATTTATCATAAGAACAATACAGTGGAACTTCCGAAAACCGAACACCCATGGGACCGGCCAAAAAGTTCGGATTTTGGAAGTTTCCGGAATTCAGAAGTACGAATGATCTAGACAAGTACAGGTGTAAAACACCAGTGGTTCTTTATGATAGTGAAATCCTGTTATTAATCCACTTATCATCGCTTTAATTATTTACCGCTATCTTATTATCGATATATTCGGCTGCATGTCAATTTCAGATTGACAACTTGTTATTCTAACGCATGTCAAAATAAACGATCACCGCTAATTGGTAAACAATAGATAGAGACGTGACATTTTTGCTGCTGGGTTTGCGATCTTAGGTCTGTCTTTTGCACTTTTTTTATTTTGTCCGGTATTTGGAAGTAAAATTGCATTGAATGAAACTAAATTTTACGGAAAAATCGTCCGGAATTCAGAATTCGGAAGTTCCGGATTTCAAAAGTATGATATACATAGAAAACAAAAGGACAAATTTCGGGACTGAGAAAATAGTGCAGTTTTCAGAAGTTTCCGGTTTTTAGAAGGTCCGGTTTTCGGAAGTTCCACTGTATTTTCAACCTTAAAGTGACTATTTTAAAGAACAATTCTAAGCCAACTGGATGCTGGTGGAACATGCTACCAATGCCCGACTTTCTGGATGCTGGTGGAACATGCTACCAATGCCCAACTTTCTGGATGCTGGTGGAACATGCTACCAATGCCCGACTTTCTGGATGCTGGTGGAACATGATACCAATGCCCGACTTTCTGGATGCTGGTGGAACATGGTACCAATGCCCAACTTTCTGGATATGGGCCTGTATTGATGTCTACTGCTCTTGGTGTCAGACAGTACTTCAAAATTCAATAGACTGACTTTATAAATTAATTAATGTTAATTATAAAAAGATGCATACATTATATGATTAATTAGTTTTATAAAAGTATTAACTCATTAACCCTTTCATAACTTTTAATGACTAAATGCATCTTGCATATATATTAAATTACATACTACTTTCATTGTACCTATAAATGACAACACTTGGAGACAATTTACATCAACATGATGTTTATTTGTTATTTATTTGTTATTATAAAGTAACACCCAAAAGGAAAGGAAAATAAGTAAAATTACAAAACTATTTGGTTAATATTTATTAAAAATATGTCCAGTTTGCATGCTTATTGTCAATAGTATTTGGCAGTTATTACTTTAAAATTAGGTAAAAATATGTAACTTCAAATGTTTTAGTTTTTGTTTTTATATTTACACAAACAGTGTTGACACAAGGAACTCTGAGAGTCATGTTAATTTGAAGGAAATATTCTAGTGGGAAAAGGCACCTTGGAGAAATAAATACAAATTCCATGTTACAAAAAACAATTTCTGCTCCCTCCTCCTACTCCTCCCTCTAAATATCAGTAACATCTTTATAAATATTTCCACGGTTCAAATGTAAGACTGGTTTTGATATATTTTCCAAACCTGTTGGCGTGAACAAATGTGTTAACCAGCCTTCAGCAGCAATTGCCACTGGTAATCATGGTTTATTTTTACAGACAGAAAACAGCAGAAAATAAAACAAGAATTTACATCAGAGTTCCATAAGCACATAAAGAAATTATTTTCTAGATATTCAGTGTGTTGGCCAAAGGAAGATCCCATTCATTTAGACAAAAAAGTTCCTTTTTTCACAAATTTGTTACGAAAGTTCACACCCGAAAGGTGTTATTGTTCTCGATGACACAAGAACCTTATTTATGTGATATACTTAAGACTGTAATTGTGTGAACTCTGCATATCAATTTTGACTGATCAGCAATTTTAGCAGATAATAAGACAAATATAATGCTTTCTATGAAAACTAGAAATGGTTTTTGATTGAACAAAAACATATGTCTCCCCCTAGCCAGTTGCTGCAGGCAGTATTGAATCAGACGATTGTAAAATTTGACATTTAACCTCCAAGTGTGACCTTGACCTTGAGACACCACACCCGCATAGTGGGTTCTGCATATCGCCTTGATGAGGTGAACATCTGACCCAAGTTTCATAAAAATCCTTCAAGGGCTTTTGAAGATACAGAGCGGACATGATTTTGTGGCATTTGACATTTAACCTCCAAATGTGACCTTGACCTTGAGACACCACACCTGCAAAGTGGGTTCTGCATGTCGCCTTGATGAGACAAACATCTGACCCAAGTTTCATAAAAATCCTTCAAGGGCTTTGGTAGATACAGAGCGGACACGATTTTGTGACAGACAGACGGACGGACAGACAACCGGGGGAAAAACTATATGTCTCCCCCGATGAGGTGAACATCTGACCCAAGTTTCATAAAAATCCTTCAAGGGCTTTTGAAGATACAGAGCGGACACGATTTTGTGGCATTTGACATTTAACCTCCAAGTGTGACCTTGACCTTGAGACACCACACCCGCAGAGTGGGTTCTGCACGTCGCCTTGATGAGGTGAACATCTGACCCAAGTTTCATAAAAATCCTTCAAGGGCTTTTGAAGATACAGAGCGGACACGATTTTGTTGCATTTGACACTTAACCTCCAAGTGTGAACTTGACCTTGAGACACCACACCCGCAAAGTGGGTTCTGCACGTCGCCTTGATGAAGTGAACATCTGACCCAAGTTTCATAAAAATCCTTCAAGGGCTTTAGAAGATACAGAGCGGACACGATTTTGTGACGGACAGACGGACGGACGGACAGACGGACGGACAACCAGGGGAAAAACAATATGTCTCCCCCATTTTTGGGGGGAGACATAATTTCTCAGACTACTGTAAGTATAAACCTTCCACAATACAAATGCAGTTGTCTTTACTCAGTAACTTTATTCAGACTCTTGAATGCAAGGTAAAATTTTTGGTCAGATCTAACTAGCTTTTTAAAACTTGTTTTAGCATCCTTACTGCTCCATCATCTGCTCCTGACACAAACATGAGAAAATGTTCAAGGCCACATCATTTATGTGACATGTTTGTCCTGTCAACAAAGGGTGCCATCTTCCTGCCGATTTATTTACTTACATCAAACTTCCATGATCAAATTCAAGTCATGCAAGATACTTCAAACAAATCTGACTGAAATTTCAAATTTATTCAGTTTTTTAACAGGGAGTCCTTCACATTACAATTGCAGTTGAATAGCTGAATCAAAAAAGGTTTTGAAACCCACTTGGTTAAATACTGTGCTATTCAAAATACAGACTCATACTGTGTGCTAACTGTTTACTTCAAATTCACATACAGGAGACATATTTTAATTCAATACCATCTTTGCTCAAACAGTGAAGAGAAGGCTTATTTAAATAAAGCTCACTGCTAAAAGTTTCAAGTAGAAAATCGACCCATTAATTAAAACAAGTTTTCAAAGACTCTATTTAAATCTGTGAACCTTATGTAACACGGACTCAACAAGCTATTAGAGAAGAGCTTGGATTACAATTTATATGCACTGGCACAACATTGTGGTGACAGAACCCATTGTGTAACAAGATAAATGTAAGATCATTACCAACAAAAAATTTTCAACTCTTCAGATAGATATTAAAATCTGAAGAAAAAAATGCTTATCACACCTGCATGCTCGAAGAAGTAACTGAGCTGAATTTTGGAGGGATATATATCTTTATCATGCAAAAGCAATCTTTAGGTAGAGGTAACAAGTCAAAGTTACATAATGGGTGGCATTTCATTTTCAAATTGATCAAAAACCTGATGTATGTATCTATTTTCATAGTCATATCAAACATCTGTTCATTCTTGCCTACAGATAACATTTTACAGAAAAGGGTTTTACACCTGTCAAGAATGTGTGCATACCTTCTTATTTCATTTATGTAACTGTGAGGAGTAAATAGGTCATCATTTGTCATTTTTGGTCCAACTGTTGCTTTTCCAACAGTACCTAACCATTAGCCCTAGAAAGCTCAAGTTCAAACCTTTAACACAGAATTTTCAGTCAGGTAACAAATAGGCTCAACAGATTTTGCAATTGTATTTCCATGGCTTAAGCTACAGGTACTTGACCACATTTGCTTTGCTGCACTATAAATTATTAGCAAAGGCAAACCACCTAAAATTGTAATTCTATTTAAAACAAGAACTGTCACTGTAAGATGACAATGCCCTAAAGTGGTGCTTTGACTTTGAGCTGAGGACCAGTCATTCAAAGGGTCAAGGCATAATAAGTAAAGGACAATGGGATGGTCTTGTCCAAAGAGGTGTTGTGTCCAAGCATGTTCAAAGTCCAATGTTAAAGTTTTTG
This sequence comes from Cyclina sinensis, assembly GCA_012932295.1. Taxonomy (NCBI): domain Eukaryota; kingdom Metazoa; phylum Mollusca; class Bivalvia; order Venerida; family Veneridae; genus Cyclina; species Cyclina sinensis. The sequence goes on from JAAONU010000002.1 coordinate 38,550,139, forward strand.
GATAACTGGATCTTCAAGGCAAAGGTCATTCAGGGGTCAAGGTCAGAAAAATATAGGTCAATGGGAAGTGTTGTTGTGTCCAAGTATAAAGTAAATCCAATTACTAATAAAGAAGTTATGGTTAATTTTAAAGTTTTTGGACAATTGGATCTTCAGTGTGAAGGTCATTCAGGGGTCAAGGTTGAATAAATATAGGTCAGTAGGAAGGTCTTGTCAAAAGGGGTGTTGTGTCCAAATATGAAGTAAATCCACTTACTAATAAGGAAGTTATGGTCAATGTTAAAGTTTTTGGACAATTGGATCTTCAAGGTAGAGGTCATTCAGGGCTGAAAGGTTAATGGGAATATCTTCTTCAAAGTGTTGTTGTGTCCAAGTATGAGGTCAATCCATCACTAATAAATAAGTTATGGTCAATATTTAAGTTTTTGGACAGTTAGATCTTCAGTGTGAAGGTCATTCAGGGGTCAAGGTCAAATAAATATAGGTCAGTGGGAAGGTGTTGTCCGAAGGGTTTTTGTGTCCAAGTATGAAGTAAATCCACTTACTAATAAGGAAGTTGTGGCCAATGTTAAAGTTTTCGGGCGGACTGACGGACGAACAGTTCAAAAACTGTATGCCTCCCTCTGGGGGCATAAAAAGAAGATGAAAGCCAAAACTTCCAAATGAAGCAGTGGTAGACTGTAATTTGTACAAAAATAATGAGATTATAATCCATTTCATTTTTTTCAGGTTTAGATGGGAGTCCTTCTCAAAATAAACATTAATATCTGAAGCTGATGATATCTGCAGTAATCAGCCCTATATCATATGCTGACCACGCTTTAAATTTCCTGGATTCAAATTAATCAAAGTCAAATAAACAGCCATAATTAGTACCTGCTAAATGATAGGGCAGATATATCATGATAGGGCAGTCCACTGCAGACAAAAAGTCATCAGTCTAAGTTTGATAAGGATCTGCACATGGAAATGCTTTTGTTATCCTTTGCTTTAATGGTTTTGTGACCAGCCAGGCTGTTGGTTTGGTAACAAACATGTTAGGCTTACTTTTCAAATGTGAGAAGGATCTTTATTTCTAGTGAAAATATGTTCATTTAGCAGTTAATGGTGTAAAATTATTTACTTGTATCAAGATTTCCTTTCATGCTCACATTAAGAATACAATACACCGATGTAAGTCTGCATTGTTTCTATATCATCCATTAAAATGCATCAATTTATAACCCCCCTCCCTTTTTCTTATCTCAGGTCTACTGCTGAAGACCGATAATGCTCTCAAATATTTCAGGCTATGTAGCATTGACTAGGAGTGAAAATTGTCTTTAGAGTTGCATTTTGTCAAATGAAAAAAATCAACACAAACTTCGAGTGAATCATACAATTTTATCATCAAACTTAAGAACACTTTAACTTCCGATTTACTTCATAATGTATTGTTAGTTTAACCTCAAATCGAGGGCGGTGTAAAGGGAAACAGAAACCCTTCTGTCAAATCACTTTAGTTAAATGATCTTGAATTTTGATTGAAAGCTATAATTTTCCTTCTACACTATTAACAGGGAGTACTATAATTATCAAAATGATTCAAATTTCATTTTTCATTCTGAACAAGTGAGATCACACAGATCTTTATAAAGCTGAACTCAACTTTGGTAATTGAAAAATGAGGAAACAAGCATACTTTAGCTAATTTTTCTTAGCTGAGTTCTGTTTTTGGTTAGCATTTATGCTGAATCTTAATTATATCTTTGTTATGCTGAAAGCTGATAATGGTACCTCTAACCATTCTTAAACTGACACCTTTATTATGCTGAAAAAGATTATAGTACCTACATCTTTTATGCTGCACCATGTTATGCTGAATCCCACTGACACCTTTGTTATGCAAAATGCTGGCCTCCAGCTTCTTTAGACTGATTCTGGTTTCTCCCGGTGTTATACTGGACATGGCTGCAGTCTTTAACACCCAATAACATTGTTATAAAAAATTATTACTTTCTGTTGCCTTTTATATCTGTTTTAGATATTTTCAGAGACAATTTACTAAAGTTTTATTTAAAGATTCCAAACATTAAGATTAAGGGCTTTGTTCCTGCAATGACATTTTATAGTGCCTGTAATAGCATATCTGGATAAAAGAGCAGAGTGAGTGGTTTATGCCAGAGTTCTTGCCACTATATCTTGTTACGGTCTAGTGCATACCTTCCTGTAATTGTATAAATACAACCTCTGACAAATGCGTTACATGGTTAGGGAATCGATTCTTTGACTCAGTGGTAAGAGTGTTGGTCTTCGATGTGCTAAGATTGAGGTTTGAATCCCGCTCTGGGTTGTTTATTCTAAGATGCATTGCATCTTTCTGTTACAGACTTACATGTTCATAACAATCTTTATACTAAACTCCCTTGTTTCTACCTGTAATTTTCTCCATTATGGCTTCTTTTTCTCTGTTATCAGCAAAACTTAGTGAAAATTCTTTATGAGTTTAACTGTATTAGATCAAACATAACCCCCTGTAATCCTTACAATCCCTTTTATCCAGCTCTAAACTTCTTTTTTTATCTTCCACATTAAGTCTTCTGTAATGATCTTAAATGGGCACAGCTTTAGGGCTGTCAAAAAACGTGTCAAAAGAAAACACATAGAGATCATGGAATGCTAAAGAACTGAATGATTTAAGATATCGCTAAAAAATCCTTTTTGAGTCATTTGCAAGAATAAATTTGGGCCATCTGAAGTAAAGATTTGAACCTCCAGCCAGGGATACGTCCATGACAAAACTTCAGCTTAGTTTTATCCGTTTCAAAATACAAAAATCCAGTTAAACAAATCTGTTCACAGTAACCTTATTTAAACAACAGTTTGTTTGAAGCAGTTTTGGCACTGCTGAAAAGATGTTTTGCAACTGACAGTATTGCAGTATATCTATCTCCAAAAGCCAAGCCAGCTGAGGGACACCCCTATTCAGGTACACCTCCATTCCTTTACTTCTATGCATTTTGCTAAGGCAATCAGTGCCCGTGATTGTTTCACCAACAAGCTTCATTAGAATAACCCCATGTGCATTGAATTTGGAAGTACAGTGAAAACTCAATTCCCTATGTCAAGGACCCAATAATATTTGCTCTGAATAACATTTTTTTGTTGTATCATCTTTCTTTCACTGCAAATAGAATAATGTTTTTGTAGAACACTGCAATTTCACTGTATTGGAATTCCTCTTATTGCTTTTAAACTAACTTTTTTGAGAGTTTATAACTTTAAAAATTTCTATAAAAAAAATCATTTATACACAAATACCTAAACTAACAGGCAGCAATACCTTTGCTTTTTATGTTGCAGCAAAAAATAACTTATCATAGTAATATGCGCAGGGCACGTGGGGAATTAGCCCTTTTACTTGATGTTGTTGGGGAACTAGCTTGGCACCGAGTCTTTATTGTAGAATTGAAGTCCACACTGTAGAAGTCACTAATAATTTCTTTATTTAATAACAACTTGTATTTAAAATAGTGTTCCACAAAGTAAATGTCACAAAGTTTTTGAGCACAAAGATTATTATAAGTTATTTCTAAAAGTCCACAAGTTTCACAAAGATTTTTCTTAGAATTAATTTAAAGTCACAAAGAGTCACTAAGAATCACAAAGACATCACATAGTAAGTCACATCAAGAAGGTTCTATATATTATTGTTATGTATATTAAGCCAAGAAAACAAACTGTTTATATACAAGAAGAAACAAAGTCAAAGGAATTTGAAATACTGAGAAGTGTAACTTAATGTAAGAATTTTGGCAACAGGTAATCAGTAAATAAAAACAGTCAATCACACATTTCCTTTGAACTTTGAAATACTAATTTCTAGTTGATTGTTTAGGAAAACACTGAAAGGGTGACAATTAAGTTTTTGAGACATGTAGGTGCTGCTAAGTAATTACTGACAATTGAGGTGACATAATTTTCTCGACAAGCCATCTGCTTATGATTTAAATTCTTAACAAATTCTGATTTAGAGTGTAAGATTTTAACATGTTTGAAAAAAAACAGAATTCATATGTCAAAAATGCAAAAATAACAAAAGAAGCAAAAGATTACTTATTTACCATTCTCAGGTTTAAGCAAAGTGAATATTTCTAAAAATCTACTTTTGTGACGTCTGTGAGGAAAACTAAAATATTGAAAAAACTGCTGCATAATAACTTCCCCCGCCTTCTTTACTTTGGTCCCCAAAGTTTGTTTATAAGAAAATATAGGTATCGGTGAATATACATGTACATGCTCAAAACATGTCTGAAGAGGAAAAATGATGTATAGATTATATGCAGCAAAGTCTGATAGAATATAATCATGTAAGTTAAAGTAGCAGCATTATTAAAAGTAAAAGATGTTCTGTCAATGTTAAAATATCTTAAACAGTTAAAGTTGAATTACATTCATTATTGAAAATAAATCAGGTTGCCACAAGTGCTTGAAACAACAAAGAAGCATTTCCTATAATTAAAACAATGTCAGATTAGACATGTAAATATGACTATATACTTGTTTCACTTGCTGATAAAGCTATTTAAGTTACTTATTTGAGATACAATACACTCCAGCACTGTCCTGTTCTTTCACAGTAAGGAAATATAAGTCGGCATATCTTTGATGCCATCTGGGATTCTTTTGATGAATTTCCCTGAACAGAGTCTCAGTTTCTTGTGTGAAAGTCAGTTGTGGAATGTCCTCAGGCTTTTTACACATGAAAGTAAAGTGATTATCCTTAAGGCATCTGGCACAATTGTTGTCTTCAGCTGGGCATTCCTTCAGTGAGTGTTTTACAAAAAGTCCACAACGATTGCATTTGAATTTTGGATTTAAATTTAGTCGTGATCTATTTTGATTAGCATCACACAGGTAGTCTATTATTTCACATTGTTCATCTCGAATTTGCTTGTTTTCCATGGAAGAGTCAAACCAGAATTTATCAAAGTCAGACACAAAATTTAACAGTGTTTGAATATTGTTATTCAGTGTCTCTATAGTATTTGTTGCTTCAGACAAAGCAGAGAGGTGTACCTGATTTTTGTTCTGTGTTTCTCTAAGTTCCTTCTGGAGGTTGGTTTCAGATACTTGAAGAGATGCTATAACTGTCTGTTGGTGGTTATTTCTCTGTTGCAGTTTGCTTATTAAATTGTCTTGATGTGAAAGTGAAGGCACACAGTTGACAAGCTCATCATTTGTTATTGAACAAAAAGGCAACAATTTGCACACAGCAGCTGGATCTTGTTGTGGTATTTCACTGGTAGAGATGTTTTTTGAAGCAGGTTTCTCGGAATTATGTTTGGTAGACATCTTGTTGTTTGGACACAAAGGTGAGGAGCTGATGTGTCCATAATGCCTGCATGAGTAGCACTTCCTTGTCAGTGCCTTACAGAAGTGCATATCAGGATAAATCTCACAACAATGAAAACATTGCTGTGAGGTCGACTTCTTCCATTGTGGGTGACCGAAGATAGGTGCCATCATGATGAATGGAGTTCTTCTCGTGAAATTCATGTTGCTTGGCTGCAAATTGAGGTATCAGGATCGTCAGACAAGCTTAAAAGTTGTCCAGCCGGTTTCTCCGCCAGTTAATATGCGCAGGGCACGTGGGGAATTAGCCCTTTTACTTGATGTTGTTGGGGAACTAGCTTGGCACCGAGTCTTTATTGTAGAATTGAAGTCCACACTGTAGAAGTCACTAATAATTTCTTTATTTAATAACAACTTGTATTTAAAATAGTGTTCCACAAAGTAAATGTCACAAAGTTTTTGAGCACAAAGATTATTATAAGTTATTTCTAAAAGTCCACAAGTTTCACAAAGATTTTTCTTAGAATTAATTTAAAGTCACAAAGAGTCACTAAGAATCACAAAGACATCACATAGTAAGTCACATCAAGTAGGTTCTATATATTATTGTTATGTATATTAAGCCAAGAAAACAAACTGTTTATATACAAGAAGAAACAAAGCCAAAGGAATTTGAAATACTGAGAAGTGTAACTTAATGTAAGAATTTTGGCAACAGGTAATCAGTAAATAAAAACAGTCAATCACACATTTCCTTTGAACTTTGAAATACTAATTTCTAGTTGATTGTTTAAGAAAACACTGAAAGGGTGACAATTAAGTTTTTGAGACATGTAGGTGCTGCTAAGTAATTACTGACAATTGAGGTGACATAATTTTCTCGACAAGCCATCTGCTTATGATTTAAATTCTTAACAAATTCTGATTTAGAGTGTAAGATTTTAACATGTTTGAAAAAAAACAGAATTTATATGTCAAAAATGCAAAAATAACAAAAGAAGCAAAAGATTACTTATTTACCATTCTCAGGTTTAAGCAAAGTGAATATTTCTAAAAATCTACTTTTGTGACGTCTGTGAGGAAAACTAAAATATTGAAAAAACTGCTGCATAATAACAGGAAGAAATGTTGTGATTGAGCACATGAGAAATCAAAAACCCCAAACCATCACCACAAATCAAGGTATTCTATTGATTTTGTCAATGATACCCCCAGGGGTAAGTGATATATACTCCTATCCATCTCTCTAGCCCTATGCTGTTTGTCAATAATCAACATTCTATGCATTTTCTGGCCATGATTATATGTGAACATTTGTGACTTATCAAAACGATCTATCATTCTACACAACCATTTTTTTTCAGAGAAAAAAGAAATATTCATAAAAGATAAGACACACCCCTGGCTTAAGCATGCCTCACCTATTTTATCATTTGATCAAATACAATTTTTTTCCCTTACATCTTTGACTGATTCCAAGGCAGTTTCTTGACCATCTGTTCAGGCATCATGAGAGTGCAATGATAAACTACTGGGTGTAGGAACAAACACAAAGCCCTAGTGTAACAGCAGCACACTGACCACACTGACAATGTCTGGCTCAAATCTAAGTCAGCTGACCTTGTCCATGACTTTGACAATCCCTTCTGTTGTAAGCACTCTACAGAACTTCAAAAACAGGTAATATGGATACATGTATTTTAAGTCTACTATTTATGTTTGATAAATGCTGTAATCAATGTAAAACTATTATTTCCTAAGAAACTGTCTTTAACAAATGAGAAAGTACTGTAACAGCCTTTACTAAAGTAGTGAAATTGCTGGTAGTTTATTAACATTTACTATCAACTAGAGCTATCACTGAATGTGATTAATTCCCCTGCAATATCCCCTTGTCAGAGGAAAAGGTGAAAGAACAGGTCAGACAAATCTACAATATTGGTGAACATGCAGACCAAGTCTCAAATAGATTGTTCTTGAAATGTGGAAGTAGTTCAGATTACAAGATTTCTGTAATGAACCAACCAACTGACCACAAGTGACTCCTATATACTCCTCCAAACAGCTTTATAAAACAGGATAAAAGCCTTGCCTTTCAATACAAGGTCCACGGAATAAAATACAATACAATATAATATATCCTTTTTATAAAATGAAGTTTTCTTTCAAGATCATTTAAGCTTACTGTTGGTACTTTAAGGTATCATTTTCATTATTTCAAATGATACCTTCATCAAACTAACATTAACGAATAAAGTGAAGAAAATCTCTTCTCATTTAACAAAATTATGGATTTCTAAATATCTCTAAAAGGGTTTCATGAAAAGGAAACAATACATGTGCAATGACCTAAATCAAATTTGCATGTATAGGGGATATCAAAATGAGTCTTGTTCTTCATCCTACAATTCTTCGTACTAAAAAACGAATCAAACTCCAATGCAAAAAATCTCATAAATTCTGAAGTTGTTATAGCCAATCATTAACCAATTTGTTCATAGGACAACATCTTATTTCAGTTCATTTATGACCACACTTGCAATATTTTGCACATGCCGATGGATAAAAGAATTGCCAAATAAATTTCATTTTAAAAATCTGTTCTAGGCGTGTAGACAAAAAATGATGAAACAAAATCCGTAAATTAGCAGTTTCAATGTTTTTCATCCCTTAAGATTTTAAACTTTGTCCCAAAATTTTAGACAGGTAATTTCAACAAAGATATTGGATGATATCCCCAACTGAATTAACTCTAGAGTCAGGAGTCATTTTAACAATGAAAAACTGGCTGGTTCAAAATACACTTCAACAGTACGCCGCACCCCAGTGACTATGATGCATCATGGTCATACAAGAGCTTGGCAGATAATTTATATTCATGAGATTGTGGCGATGATAGGGCGATAATTATTATAGATGTTGTTTAACTGGTATCTAATTCTGCGAAACCTAATACCTTAATATTGGCCTGACTATTCAGTATTTTAAAAGATCTCACTGACTATCATGTCTAAATCGGTTACGTGAAATTACGCACATGAAAAAAGCAGACAATGCCAGGCCCTGGTTTTACAGTCATTTATCATTTTAATTAAGAACAACATCATCATTATCCAAATGGTGCAAGGTGCTATAAACCAGTTGCCATCTCTTTAAATGCTTTTTCCTTTAAAGATTATTTACGGATTTCGCATACTCAAACAAATGATGGATCGTTAAAACTGTAACTTGGTACTACTGTCACCATTATTATTCATACATCATGCTAATTATTTACAATAAAACAAATACAATGAACAAATTCAGCACTATAAAAATCTTATTGATGGAAATTCTATATGCACTGTGTTGCTTCGAACATTCACGACTTCAGTCGTTTATGTATATTTAAGCTCTTTAATTATATATTTATTTATGCATTAGAAGATATATAAGCATCTCATGTACTAAGGTATATCAAATGTTAAATGCCAGTAGTTGATCAATCACCATTTTACGCCAAATTATTCCTTGATTCTTTATTTTCTTTTAAACTGCAGTTTGTCCTTTACCAAAATATAAGTGTGCTAAGGATATCTTTTCTGGTTAAGACTTCTGAATATATAATGAGTGATCAATGGTTTGATTTCAGTCAGGGCTTGTCCTCATCAGGCCATTTGGTGAGCTAGCTAGCTAACTAATGAATGGCTGCCTGTTTGTCAGCCATGTACCTATGGGCTTGTCCTCATCAGGCCATTTGGTGAGCTAGCTAGCTAACTAATGAATGGCTGCCTGTTTGTCAGCCATGTACCTATGGGCTTGTCCTCATCAGGCCATTTGGTGAGCTAGCTAGCTAACTAATGAATGGCTGCCTGTTTGTCAGCCATGTACCTATGGGCTTGTCCTCATCAGGCCATTTGGTGAGCTAGCTAGCTAACTAATGAATGGCTGCCTGTTTGTCAGCCATGTACCTAGTACACAGGTATATCAAGAAGTATTTGTCTGGAGCAGATCAGTGGTCCAGTGGTAATGTGCTGGACTGGAAATCCAGAAGTCATGAGTTCAATCATCTGCTCCTCCACTAACATTATTAACTGTCTTTCAGATGAGTTGTTAAACCAAGGTACCATGTATCAGTGCTACATGCTGAGCATGGAAAACCAGGGAATGGGATACTTTCTGTATCTTGCACTATCCCCCACAACCTATAATAACTAAAACTCTGCAGTATGGGCATCTGATTACACCAATAAATAAACTAAGATAGTGAGAGAGGGAGATGTTGAGAAGAGGTTGGCCCTTTCAACAGGGGGTACTCTATAATTGAAATAGGTTGATGTTTATTGCTAAAGAAACATTTCTTCTTCTTGTAATACTGACAAAGAGAATAAAAACATTCAGAAAATTTTATCATTTTTGAAAAGTACTATTTGAATTACTTTGACCATTTATTGATCTTTACCAAGACAGTATTTTAATTGCTAAATTTCTGTTTGTTCTGTTACCTGAATTTTCTACAAAACTGTCAACTGTCAAGGCCATGTGGCATACCCATTACAAAATGCACATACGATTGTACACTGCTGACTGGCACAATGCCACAGCAGCCATCTAATAATCAGGTGCCAGCTTTAAAATCTTTGGTCAATTTTACACTTATTTAACACAAATTAGTATTTTAACAAGCAAATGGACGCTGTCACCATAGTTACTTGTGATGCTGGCGACATCAAGCGGGTGACAACCTTGTGTGCATTATTTGTGTCTGCTACTGTCAAGGCAAAACTACAAATTAGCTGTCTAGTACAATTTTTAAAATCATTACCTGTTCAAATCAAACCTTTTCACAAATGCTATCATAAAAAGCAAAATGACAAAAATTTGCTTTTATCTGAAATAACATTAAAAAAATCTTCAATTTTAATGTGACTTTTAAATCTCTTTCCATCATTGTCAATCGTGGTTAAAAAAGAAGATAACATCCCTTATAATTGATTTTAAATCAATTTGCATGTTAGATAACTGAACAAAACTAGACGGCATGAAAAGGGAATCATTCTTGTTCCTATACATTCATGTTACGCTATCAATACATTTATCTACGTAATTTTCACTTAAGCAAAAAGATAATCAATTTTTCACCCCTCTTTGAAATCTTTGCAAATAACGGTATCAGGCAGTTCAAAACCAGTCAAACTGAGATAATAAAAACTGCCATGTTTGAAACTCAGATTTCTTCAAATAAGATAACACCCTAGTTTTCTGTTACAATTACATTCCTTTAATGGACAACTAAAAAATATATGTCTCTGTGGCTTCCTTCCCTTCTTTCCCTTGTGCTGGTGTGCTGTACAGCTGGAATGGATATATAACTACTGATATCAATCTTGGTCAAACAAAACTTCCATTATAACATTATCTGAAATGGATTTACTATCATGGTTTTCAAAAACATTTCAAACATGGTACAAAATGTCTAAATTTCTAACTATACATATGCATTTTTAATCTTTGAAATAAAAACAACTTGACCCAAGTTTCAAAAGCATGTTGAGGAAAAATCCCTTAATTATTTCCTGTAATATTGAGGGTGGTGTTTGATTCAAGACTTGACTTAATAGGGGATATGCTTCAGCATAAAAGATTTTTAATAAGCATTTACCTAGGTTTTCCAGCATTGGTAATTTTGTACATAAACAAAAACTTGCTAAAATTAACAAAGACTTTTCATATTATAATGACCATTCAACAAATTCTTTTTTCATCAGCAATTTCAGTGCTTGATTTTTGTCTGAATTTTTTTGCAGTATAATGATTAAAAAAAGCAGTCAAATATCTGACACTATCATATTCATATCATTATGACGGAGTGAAATCAAAACATGACATATCTTGAATTACTGTATTATTTGTGAAAAAAAAGCAATTTTTAAATGCTTCATCTAGATTTCATACTGATATCAATAAAAACAAGAGGGCCATGATGGCCCTATATCGCTCACCTGAATATGACTGCTTTTAACAAAGTTGTTATGGACCTGGTTAATTGCCCCCAGATGACCCATATTCAAGCTTGACCTAGAAATTATTGAAACAATCTTTCTGACAAATTTCAAGGTTATTTGGACTGAAAGTGTAGCCTCTAGAGTGTTGACAAGGTTTTTCCATATTTGGGCTCTGTGACCTAGTTTTTGACCCCAGATGATCCATATCCAATCCTTAGCTAGAAATCATCAAAACAACCTTTCTGAAAAATTTCCAGGACATTTGTACTGAAAATGTAGCCTCTAGAGTGTTTACAAAGTTTTTCGATATTTAGGCTCTGTGACCTAGTTTTTTAATCCAGATGACGCATATTCAAAGCTGAGCTGGAAATCATAGAAGCAACCTTTCTGACAAATTTTCAGGTTAATTGGAATTAAAATCTTAACTCTAGAGTGTTAACAAGGTTTTTCCATATTTGGTCTCTGTGACCTAGTTTTTGACCAAAGATGACCCATATTAGTACTTGAGCTAGAAATCATCAAAACAACCTGTCTGTCAAATTTCCAGGATATTTGGACTGAAAATATAACCTCTGGAGTGTTAAAATGGTTTTTACATTTTAGGGCTCTGTGACCTAGTTTTTGATCCCAGATGACCCATATCCTAATCTGGGCTAGAAATCATTGAAACAACCTTTCTGACAAATTTCAAGGACATTTGGACTGAAAATGTAACCTCTAGAGAATTTACATGGAATTTCTACTTTTTGGCCCTGTGTCCTAGTTTTTGACCCCACATAACCCATACTCAAAACTGAGCTAGAAATCATTAAAACAATCTTTCTGACAAATTTCAAGGTTATTTGAACTGAAAATGTTACCTCAATGCGTGTTAACAAGGTTTTTCCATATTTGGGGTCTGTGACCTAGTTTTTGACCCCAGATGACCTTTATTCAAATCTGAGCTAGAAATCATTAAAACATTTTTTTTCTGACAAATTTCGAGAATATTTGGACTGAAAAGTAGCTTCTAGAGTGTTAACAAGTTTCTTTCTATTTTTGGGCTATGTGACCTAGTTTTTGATTTCAGATGACACATATTCAAATTTTACCTAGAAATCATTGAAACAACCTTTCTGGTTATTTGAACTGAAAATGTTACCTCTAGAGCATACCTGTCAAGTCTCACGGTTTCGCCGTGAGTCTCACGCTATTTATAGTGAATTTGGACCCTCACGCTGATTAAATAATTTCTCACTCATTTTTATAAAAACAAAATGAAAAAAAAAATCAACAAATTATAAAATAATTTTGAACGGCAATATTGTATTTTTTCCTTCCTGATTACGCCAAATTGAGCTATTAGTGGTGTATGACCTAATATCCGGAAACGGTGATAGCATAAGATTTATAAATTATCAGAATATCGCACGGTGTCAATGTAAACAAAGTGAATATGGAGTATAAATGAGCCCAGAATGCACCACAGACGACCTAGAATTTCAAAATTTTCCGGGGGAGGACCCCCGGACCCCCCCTTTTATTTTATCTCACTCTAACCTTCTCCAGACCCTTGACAGGTATGCTAGAGTGTTAACAAGGTTTTTCCATATTTGGGCTCTGTGACCTAGTTTTTGACCCCAGATGACCAAATTTTGAACTTGAGCTAAAAATCATCAAAACAACCTTTCTGACAAATTTCCAGGATATTTGGACTGAAAATGTAACTTCCAGAGTGTTAACAAAGTTTTTCTATTTTTGGGCTCTGTGACCTAGTTTTTGAACCCAGATGACCCATATTCAAACTTGAGCTAGAAATCATAGAAACAACCTGTCTGACAAATTTCCAGATTATTTGGACTGAAAATGTTACTTCTCCTTCTACAAGAAGATTTTCAAAGTTTTCACTATATAAGCCTATGTAAAACCAATGCTCAGGTGAGCTAAAAATCATAACATTTCTAACTATGAAACGTGTGATTTATATTTGTATAATTTACAAAAACAGAGAAAGGGATAGTAATTACATAATGGTTTTAAGCATTTGAAACAACAAGAATTCAGAAGAAACATTGGCCACATACAAAACTACAATATTCTTGACATGTCCATATAAGATATTTATGAAGATTTCATCTAAATATTCAGATAGACTTGTAAATCAGGTAAAGATGGAACCATGTGCTGACAGGCCATGATGTAGATGTAAGCACAGGATTTAGATAGGCCATGATGTAGATGGAAGCACAAAATCAAGACAGCCTATACTGTAGATGATATACCAAGATAGCCCATAATGTAGATGGAACCAAATGCTGATAGGCCATGATGTAGCTAGAAGCACAGGAGATTGTAGCACAATATTGGGCTACAATGCAGACGGAAGCACAATATCAAGATAGCCAATAATATAAAAAGAACCACATGCTGATAGGCCATGATGTAACTGGAAGCGCAGTATGCAGATAGGACATAATGTAAAATGAAGCAATTTTGGCTTCAGTGATGTAATTTGAACAAACTTCATACAGTACCACTAGACAAACTTCATACAGTACCACTAGATAAACTTCATACAGTACCACTAGATAAACTTCATACAGTACCACTAGATAAACTTCATAGAGTACCACTAGATAAACTTCATACAGTACCACTAGATAAAGCTACACACTAAACTGCGAAAGTCTCAGTCTTGAGATTTTTGTAAAGCTTCCATATTTTAGTCTGTAAAACAGCCGACAACTGGGGCAGTGCCAAATATGACCCCAGGGGCAAAGTTTGAAAAATCTTGGCAGAGGTCAGCTTGACGAAGTTTGAACAATATTACAAGATGTAGATCTCAATAGATAATGCAAAATTTGAGCTCGGGGACTTGAGGTTTCTCTATATTTCTATGTAAAACATGTGACCCCTCAGGAGTGGCAAACAGTGACCCCAAGGACATAATTTGAACAAGCTTTGTAGAAGTCCAGTAGACAATGCTACACAACAAATTTCAGAGCCTACTGGTTCTAGACATGAAAACTTTCAAAGTTTTCAATTCTTGTTGCCATAGCAACCAGAGTTCTGCATTGAATTGAATTCTTTGAACAACAGTGGTAGAGCTTTGTGCAAGGACATCTCTGCCAAGCTTGATCAGCTTTGACCTTGTAGTTAAGAAGGCAATGTTGTTTGAATTACTAAGTTTAAAGCACATGTTGCATGAATCATTATGGACACAGGGCAATCACAAAAGCTCACCCTGAGCATATGCTCAGGTGAGCGAAAAACTGCAGATTATCTATGACATAAATGGAGGTAAAAAAGGAAGAGGACCAAAATGTTAATTATGGCACAGGATAGAGACTGAAAAAACAGCAAGAGTTATAGGAAAAAGATCGAAGCAAACAACTGAAACACAAGCAGTGTAGAAACAGAACAAGACCTATGACACAGCAAAAGACAAAGATATTGACAAAGGATATAGACAATTCCATAGTGGCCAAATAATATATGCTGGGGTGCTCAAAATCTGCATCTTTTCTGATATATTTGTTTGTATGTAATTATTTGATTGATGTTGGTAAAATTCTTGCAAATTCTTGAGTACTTTTAAGGATAGTTTACTGGGGTTCTGATAATGCAGTTGTCACAGTCTGAATCAAAACCCTCATGCCTCATGGTTAGTTAACTCTCCTTGCCTGTTATGGCTAATCCTCTCATAATGCATCAATGACTATGCAAGAAAAATGATCATGTTATAACCACAAAAATAAAACTGCCATGAATTCAACCTTAACAAGATCACATGCTTAAACTGAAATATAAATATCAAAATCAGAAAGTTAGATATGACATTTTATTTGTGCATCACTGTTACTTAGTTCATGTTATTTGATCACACCTGATATATGATTTCTGTACAGTAAGTTAGGTACAATTATCTGTAATACACAATGTAATGGGGTGTTAGGGTAACCATTACTCTATTTTGACATTTTATCTCAGCAAAAATATGAAATACTATAAACCAAATAATGCTTTATCTTGAATTTTATATCCTGAACAAAGGTCATGTTACAAACATTAAGATGTTTTTCTGACCTGTTTGTATCCTTGGTTGCAGCATAAAGATACAAAGAAACTTTGAGATACAAGAAAATCTTGAGAAATATCAGTGTGGCATGAGGAAAAAACTAATGGCTCTTATTTTTGTTTGTCATTACACTAATAAGGCATGCTTCAGCCACTTACACTAGATAGAAAGAAAGAAATAAGCCCCTATAAAGATTCCTTAGGCAGCATTTACTGAAACTGTATGGTCTGAAAATACCTTCATTTCAATGCCCATTGAACCTTACTAGGCCAAAATAAGTCATGAGGTCATTCTGGGGCCACTCAGTGATCCAGCGGTAACATGTTGGACTTTTTATCATGCTGTCGCAGGTTCAATAACCCCATTCCCACACCAACATTACTAATTGTCTTTTGGATGAGATGTAAAACTGAGGTCCCTTATATCAGTGAGTCATATACACTAAGGAGCTAAAAGAACCAGGGGTGTCTCTGGAATGGGATGCTTTCTGTATCTTGCACTATCCCCCAAAACCTAAAATAAGTAAATTCTGCAAGGGGCTTTTGCAAATGGCACAGGATACAGAAAGCATCTCATTTCAGAGACATTCCTTTTTATGTTCTGTGTAAGAAAACTTACAAAAAAATCCTACCCATGTACTTTATCAAAGGTAGTTTTCTCTTTGAAAGGAGCTGTATATAAAAAGTTGCATATGAGTCTTCCACATGATGAAATTCAAATTCAAAATCACATGTCTTTTTCAGTTTAACTTTACAAAGAAAAGAACAATATTTAGCTTCTATTAATAGTGACCAGCATGTCAAAATATTCTATGTGAGACACAATTACCAAGTTCACGACAAAACATTTTTATCTGCAAACAACAAGATCAAATGAATTACCGACCCCATAAGAACTTGGTTTCATGTTTTATTGTTAAAAAATGATGAACATTCTTGAAAAACTTTGTCCACTTTCAGTGTTACATATCTCATGAAATATGAACTGTTTCAGTTTTTTTGATAAAAAGTCACCATATAAAAGAACATGACTTTAGCACTATATACATCAATTTTCATATATTTCTTAATATCAATCTGTCATATTTTGAAACTAAATTTTTAGCAGGGAGGTGTCAATTCACATCATATCTGACAATCTTTGAAGTTGAGAAGGGAACTTAGTCATATACAATTAAGTTGAAAAAGGGGTCAAATATATTTACACCATAATTCAATTATGAAAATGACACTATTTATTAATAATTTTTGAATTTCAATTATCTGCCCACTGAATGACAACAACAATTATTTAAATTTAAAATTCATAAAAAATGAAATGAATACAATCTCGTCAGTTTGACGGCAATCAGTGAAATAATCTATCCGCTTGTAAAGAAAATTGTCATTTTACCTCAAAGTATTTTCAAGTATTTTCAGTTACCTCTACTGTGGGTGGTTAAATATAATGAGAAAATAAGCTCACTTTCTAACTTTTAACAATAAGGAACTCCTACTGCTAGTTTTATCAAGTGACGAGTAGTGAAATTTGAACCCATAGGACGTCTTTTTCAAAATTTAGCATGCCATAACCTAGGCTGGTTTGCTTTTCACAAAAGCTGGTACCGGTAATCTATTTTTGACTGACAGATTAAAGTTGAAAAATAAAAATTGAAGTACGAAATATGAATTTTCATTTCATGACTACCATTTCATTTCAAGTGAGTATGACAACATAATTATTTATATTCGCCTAAAAAACTAAACTACCAAACTAATACACTTAGAGAGGTACTTGTAATGTTTCTGAAAACTTTTGTCCCCTATAAAGAAATAGGATGTCAAAATAAAAAATCAAACCCAAGCAATCAAAACTATCAGCATAAAAGCAAACATAAAGCAAAAGGGGCTGATTAAACGACAGTTATTATTTATTATGTCCTTTCATTATAAATGTAAAGGAAGTGAAAGCTTAAATCTGGGGACAGAAAAGGGGTCCTATATCTGCAATTAAAACTGTTAATTGTCTGTACTCGACTCTTTGTTCCTTTTGAAATTCACTCAGATTGACTATATATAAATATCATTCTCCTGCCCAACACAATGCATGAGAAAATTTGGGTATCCTTTTTGATCAATGTCGCAAGAAACCCAGATCACCTGCCCATCATGATGACCTTTTGTCTAGACCCACTCAGTGAAACCATTCAAGGGCCCTACAACCTATAATTAACCGTTCAATACCAAAGCCTCCATTTCAAGAGTTGGACCTCATTTTCTTAAGGACATTTCATCGACCTGTCAAATTACCCCAGCAAAGTTTGTATCCTTATGTGTGGCTTTTAAAGAGAGATTTCTACCAATCAAGACTGTGTGCTAGAAATGTCCATATATGCCTTCATTTTGAAACAAGTAATAAAATTTTAAACATTAAGGAGTACAAACAAAATAACAAGAAGTATTACCTATAAATACATACAACTTACACTGAATGACAGGAAATATTTCACTTTTTCATTGAAAAGGCACCTTTAAGGTTTCAACAACAACAACAAATCACCCCGAAATAATTGGCATGCTTGGCACACACTGTTGGACACCATTATCCAATTACTTGCAAGTGAAAAGAGAAACTTTTTCAACAAAATTATTTCACCTAAAAAGGTTTAAACTTAGGGGTTATTACATGGCTAATTGTGTTTAATTTTGGAACACTGTAATCATTTGAAATTTCAAGGGCCTTAACAACTCTGATTTGACCAAAATAGTGTACTTGTGAATCTTTCTTCAAACAAACTTGATGAGTTATTGCCCTATTGCTACAAAAATAAATGAATCATATGAAGGTTTAATTGCTTTAAACTGCAAATAAAACTGACTCAATGAGATAAGGTATGGTTACATCTGTAGTCATATGTGTTCAATACTGACCAATGAACAAATATATCACAAAGTACCTTTTGTTCTTGAAGAGAAATAAAAGTTAAATAACACCAAGTATGAACATTTGAAAATATCAAAGCAATTTAAGAACTGTAAAGTCTGGACACAGGGGCTTTGACATACAAACTGAATGTTTATGTGCTTGAAAAAAACAACAAAGCTAAAACAATCTCTTATATTTAAAAAATCTCTTTCAATGTCATTTCTTAATTTTCATTTTTTTAACAGCAAATGGTACAGTCAACTGAAAATATCTTTGATATATTTTAACGAAATTCTTTTCGTGCAAATATGGGTAATGAAGCAAATTCCATTCTTAATTAGGGTCAACAGGTGCTTTCTGGTGCTCTTCAACCTCCTTTTACATGATCAGCCATAATGACACAGCAATATTGAACCCAGGTGGCCTTAAATGTGTTGGAGTGGACAGGAAACTGGACAGTTCAAGTGGCTATTACTATTATTCTGGAGAATGCCAGGTACTTGAAATAAAAGTGGCTATGGTGGACAAAACAATTAAAGGATCTGCTAATACATGCTGTACTGATAACTGTCATACACCCAAAGTATTTTACATGGTTGGTCACTGGAAGACAGATTGTTGTCTTAACTAATATTAACATGTACAGATTTTATTTGCAAACTGCTTGAAATATACTACTGTCACAGATTAGGCATGTCTAGAACTGTCAAAGGATTGGACACATATCATCCCATAAAATTTTCATCAGCTTTGAAGCATCTCACCCAAAAAGACTTAGGCATCCAAATACAAAACTGGCCTAATAGCTGATCTCAAAGAACACTTTTTAAATACTCTGTGTCTATTTCAAAATTCCTCTGCATTAAAATGTTATTGACCATAAAGGACATATCTAAAGATCAGTATATGGAGAGCTGATATTGTCTCTGTCTAGAATAAAACAGTCTATCAGTCTGTACCTCTGTAACTGTATGTCAATAATACATGTTTTTTTACTCTTCCTTTTTGTTTCTTACCATTTTTGTTCTTCCATAATTTGTCTACTTTTTGATGTTCTGTTCAAGGTGGTTTTGTTCTCCTTTTTCCAGCAACTGTTGCAGGACATACCAAAAGATGCCTCTTGTGACCTGTGGACAAAGAAAAAGTTACTTGTATCATTCAAGTCTAATCATTTCAACACTTGCAATGGGTACATGCAGACTCTTAAGGATATACAAAGAGACTGTATTCTCATATGTCCACATAAATATGGGTTAATGTCTAATATTCAAACAGAATAGTTTCATATGTTGTTATGGACATTACCGTAATCTTTTTTTATCAGTATTTCAATCCTAACCATCAAATACAGGAAATCAATTGGATCTGTTATGTTTTTCTTTTCCTGTCAAACTACTCAAAGAAAGTGATCATCAAATCTGTCTTATTACAAAAAGGAATAAAATGTATGATAGCACAGATAAACCACCTTTGTCAACAGATTTCAAGTGAGTGCCGTGGATTAGGGACCTCATACCTTGGCAAAGACAGCTATTTACTCGAAGATAAAAAACCTATCTCCAGTGATCTTGTCTAAATAACTTGTTTGTACTTCATAAAACACATCTAGGGAACACTTAAGTGCTACCTGTTTAACCCCTAGGTTATTAATGGTTTTGTTTTGTTGAACCAAAGTTATTTGGTTTGCAAAGTGCTCTTCTGTAGTGTAGTTTAAATGACAGAGCACTTCTCTACCAAACTCTAAAAAATGATGACATGAAACTCAAGTGTAATCCTTGAAAATGTTTTTTTTATTTCAATAGAATCATATATTTCCTGAAGTTTCAGACTGACATACTTTCCAAAAACATTTATGTATATTTCTCCTCTTACTAACCCTCAGGCTTGTCTCAAGCATACAATAAAACCATAAATAATACTTCACCTGTAATAAAATTTTCAAACTTGAAAATGCTCCATTTTTATTAAATCTTCTTACATGAGAAAACCCTTAGTCTTACAATGATGACATTATAGCCACTTCTAAGAGATCTTTTGGACACTTTCTTAAAGTTTTTTGTCTGAGTGTACATGTAATCGAATATCTGAGACCTTTGTTCTACAACAGTCTGTAATTTACTACATGAAAAATGTAGATACAGAAGCAAAACTACATTACTTATCATACATTATGTCAAATCTAATGGTAATTTTGAAGCAAGTCCTACTGTAAGACCATATATTACCAAGGTGGTCAATATAATAATGGCTGCAGGTTGGATCTCTATGCCATAAGCTAGTTCATACTGTTATGTCAGTGCAACAATTTATTGTTATGGTATTAATAAATTCACCTGCATATATATATAATATAATAGAAAGAAAAAATCTATACTTTTTATTGAATATCTCACAAAGATAATATGTACTTTTACACAGTCTCTCAATATGGATAGAAGAAATTTCTGGTAAGGGACTTTAACAAAAGTTCTACTACCCACTGAAACCTTTCAAAAAAACAGTTTCCATTTAGTGTATGAAGTAAATTGATTACATTCTTAACTAAAAAATGGACACAGGATTATTCCAGTAATTTAACAGAGCAGAAAGTGACAGATCATCTTCAAGTTTCTGCACAAATTCATACATCTACTACACTTTTTTACTTGAAAATCAAGAAGGGTGAGAAAACTGAGACAGTCTAATTGCACATGCCTACTGTTTTACAATAGAGACAATTTAACAGTTTGATGCCTCACTGCTAAACTGAAGCTTCACCAAGCAATTAAAACATCGTTTCCCAACAATTTCTGAAATTACAGTCATGCATCAATTTTTGTCTTAATGAAGTTGTAAGAGGGAGTAAATTTGCCTATAATTTGTTATAAATGGTGCTGGATGGCTGCTGTCTATCATCGCTATGCTGATAAGCCATCTGGCTGGGCTGATGAGATAAACAAACATTACATACCTCTAGTGTAAACTGTTTGTGTTTCCTTACTGATACAGCCTGCCGGAATGACTACTGCTGTCAAAGCATTTTTTTGCATGTTTGTTGCAGTGATTTGGGAGATTAAGATGTGAGTGACAGAGGCAGCGTATTAGAGACCTGCAAAAAGAATACATTATAATAATGTATGAGCAGAGTATAGATAATGCCATTTCAACCATTTCCGCAATTTAATGAATGTGGTACTTGACATCATAGCACCTGTCACTTTAAGAGAAAAACAAAAGTTGATTGAAAAGTTTATCTTGAAAATAAAAACAAAACAAGCAGAATGCACTGACAACTGTGAGGCTTCAAAAGTCTGCCAAGATGTCTTGCAATTGCCTTCTGGATAAGGATTGGAAAGTAACATGCCTTTCAACAATATTTTTGTTATGCAGGCTGGCAGTTTGCCTTGCCACTGTTCCTAGCAATACCAATGCTATACTTCTATTCTGCAAGAAGCTAACTGTATAGCATTAAAGGTCAAAAGATGGGCTTAAACCTATGACTCTGAATCAGAGTGGCTGTGATTGTATATATGTATAACTGAACAACAAAATCCCATCCCTACAAATGTATTACGCGTTTGCCACAAAATAGTGAAACTATCCTGTAACCTGTGCATTTTCCAAAGTACCACACATACCTATGAGTTGTATGGCCAATGAAGTTCTTTGTAATGATTTATGATCTATTCATTGTTGCATTGAATTATAAAAAGGCTATTTTGTTAAGATGAAAATCTTTCACAAATTTTTTACTTGCAAAAAAGTACTCAACTCACAAGTTTATCACCTGGGATAAAATTTCATTTTTTTCATGAATAATTTTAATCATTTTTTTCCTTATTAGGCCACACCAAATTAATATCTTGTTCTTCGGATTTTTTTGAGAAAAATATGGGGCGAGCGAGCGAAAAAAAAATTAAAATATTTTTTTTCTGATCAGTCATTTAGTGGAGCGAGCAAAGAGCGAAGAAAAAAATGTAAACCATGATAGCGTTTAATGAGTATGTTAAAACCACTTTCAATTTATCGATTTTAAAAGAATGATTTAAACATGACAAAGCCTTTTTGAGAAAAACAGCTCTACATATATACATGTATTTTAACAATTCAGTTAGAAACAGATAAGCAGAGTGCACATCAAGTATAATGATCAAGATGCCAGTTACACGTCATATGATGATCATTTATGCCAATTTATTTTAAAATACCGTCATGCTTGACAAAGTTATAAGCCAGACACTAACACCTATGCATAAACTTTAAGTGTCCACTGTGACCTTCACCTTTGAGCAAATGACATGATTCATGCACGCGACACATTGTCTTCATATTATGATCATTTATATCATTTTTTTTCCCGAAATCTCATCATGTATGACAAAGATATGAGGCGGACACAAAATTTGACAAGGACAGACGGATGGACAAACCAACCGACAGGGTAAATGTTACATGCCGTCCTGCCATTTTATGGCAGGGGCAAAAAAATTGTAAAAATCTATTGCTAGTAACTGTTACCCTTGACCATGATCCCTAGAGACCCAAACTGCACCCAATGTTAGAGGATATTAAAAGGAACCTGCCTATACATGTGAACACAATTTGTTAATACATAACGCCTGTATGAACAAAAGTATGAAAAAAAAACAAAGGGCAATAACTAGAATATTATAAATGGAAGAGTTATCTTTCTTGTGCGATGCATTTTTACTTAATGCAATCTATCCACCTATGAAGTTTCAAATTTCTATCTCAAATACTTTTCTAGTTATGCTCCTGACAAAAAAAAAATATGCATAAAAATATCAAAGGGCAACAACTCAGAAAGTATGGAAATAAGTGTTACGTTTCTTGTGCACTGCACTTTTCCTTAATGAGATCTATCCACCGATGAAGTTTCAAGTTGCTAGATGAAACACTTCTGGAGAAATGCTCCAGACAAATTAAAATTACAATACACGGCTGCAGCTCTGAAAAGTTCGTTGGAGTCTGCATTAAGAGGTATTTCTACTGCAGTCGGTGGAAAATTGGCTTTATTGTCATCACCCTCGCAACAGGAAACAACAAACACGTAAGAGGCCATTTTCCTTTGTTGATTTATGATGTGATCCAAAAATATGACATTCATTTGGTAATCGAGCAAATCATTACCTAACGCCCAGTAACGGGTCTCTACCGCGCGGAATAGTGATAATCGCGTCGCGTAACTGAGTATTAAACCGAAGAACATGTTCTGTAGAACTTTGCACTATAAATTACAATCAAAAGTAATAACTTTTTTTTCGCACCGGGCGATTTCGACCCAGTGCAAATTTTACGACAGGAGCGGGCGGTGAGAAAAAAATTAAAATATTTTTTTTTCATTTCTTCGAAAATTGATGCGGGAAATCCGACGAACAGGAGATCATTTTGGTGTGGCCTTATCTGAATCTCTCTTATAAATCATGTATATAAATCATGTACATACAAGGACACTCTAACTCTAGAATGTTTTATTTCAAGCATTCTCATCATGTATATAGGAAATAAAAATTCCCACACAATTTTTTCCCTTGCTCACTATTCATTTAATATTCTACCCTAGAGATAAACCAGGAATATATCTCAATTTTAGCAATCAGTGAAGGCCTTCAACATCTGTAACCCATCTTCTCTGCACAAAAATTTAATGAAACATCAACACTTTGGGGCTCAATTTCTAAAATTTCAAAAGATTAAAAGGTTTGTATCAGATATAATTATTTTGGTATTTTTCCATTTTTCACAGGGCATGCACCACCACAAGTGTAAAGCCCCTAAATATTATTTTCTTCAAAAATTTCTATGGATAAATTGTTTATTTAATCTGTAAAGAAAAGAGAAGGTATCTGTTTATAAAAGACAGCACCTGTTCAAAAAGATGTTTGATGTTTCTGCACTTGAATTTCTCAATTTTCTGGAACAAAAAACACTCTAAAAACAGATGCATTTCCTAGCCTGAAATATCAATCAAATGCAGATCTTAAGTGTTTATTCTGTATTCATTTTCATATATGCATCTGAAAATAGAATTAAAACTTTTATATGGTTTTATACTGGTTCTGTCATACTAACTGACCCCTGTACACTTTGGGTTCTTGAATAAGCAGGGTTAAGCTTTTATTTCCCCTTCAGTAAACAGTGGTAAGTCAGCCATATGTATCTCTCACTTTTATTTCAAGTGACTAGATCTATAATGACATGCATATGATAGGAGCAAGATTTAATATTTAGGTACTGTATAAATTGGAATTAGTGCTATTTTTTTTTTACTCTGAACAATTTCAGTTTACATAGGTATTAAGCAATTTCTTTGTAAAAAAACCGACAGGTTTTGACTCTGTTTTTAGTTATATAGTCAAAGAAATGCAGAGAAGCAAAGCATGTTCCACATAATAAGTTAAACTTTTGAAAAATATATTTTTTGTCTCAAATCAAATGGTTTCTAGGAAACCAGTTCTGACACACCAAGGCAACCAGCATTAAGTGTAAACTAGCTGATAAGCGCTGACATAATACAGATATAAGTTCTATATACTGCCAAGACATTTCAAACATTAATCATTCACTTTTTTGTAGAATTATCTAACATTCTTGACTACTTCACTGCCTCATATCTACCAGAAGAAAGACTTACAGACTTGTGCCATCAAACTGATGTGTTGCAGCTATAACATAAATCTTTTCTGCTTGAGTTCTGGTACAAAATTCTACTGAACAATACATATAAATTTTTAGAAATGTTATTACTATCTTGCAGCTTGTATAATGTTTCTTGAACATGATGAGAAGGAATGCATGCCTATTTAAAACACTCCATATAGATTCTAAGACCTCTCTTCAAGTGGAAGGTGAATTGGAGCTTCCTGTTTGTGCAATTTGAAAATCACTAAATTTTCATTCTTCAAAAAGTTCTGAACCACAAAAAAGATATTTTCAGTACTAAGGTAATAGACAGCATTCACAGACAATGATGTTTCCCTTATTTTCAGTGAAATACCTCTTCTGAATATCTGCCTCAAAGAAATTTTTCAGTAGCTATAAAGAGGGTCATCTTTAAAACTCTGCAAGTAAGTCAAATTAGAGCACACTTTTGCAGAGGTGTCATATCTTTATCAAACAGGAAATGTGAAAAGAATGGAAATTAAGAAAGGTGATAAACTTAATTTCAAACCATCAGAATTAATAGTGAATGGTGTATCAGATTTCAGAATAATTTTTACTGAAGAGAAAAGAATGAAGTAACATGAACTGGAACTCAACACAGCATAAAATTTATGACACAACACAAGATACCCTTCTTTCCTTAATTAATGACACTTTTTCTAATGTTATTTTTTGTGACTTATAATTATGGAAAAATAAACCCACACTTAATTTCATTAAGCTCATTAAAAAAGGCCACCTGTCTTCTTCTTTTTATTTTTTTAATGATTTCTCTTGCTGACAAAATTTGAAAAAGGTTTTGACAACAAATACTTCATATTACCTCAACAGCACAGTGAATACAATTTTCAATTACAGTAGTTTTAATTAAAACATTTGGTGGCTTTTTTAGAAATTGGCTTTAAGAATTCAGTTACTGAGCACAAGAAGGACTGGGCTGATTACAGTATTCAGTTTCACAATTTATCACTAACGAAGACACCTTATGATAATCATCTGAAAGTCTACAAATAAGCTTAACAGCAATTGAGAGTTGCTTTCTTAGTAAGATATTTATGCTTCAAATTTTCTCTAATAATATCATATCAGCATAGTAGGGAATTTTCATGAACATACATAATATTTTCCAAAAGTAAACAAATAGCAAATCAATTTATTGTCTTACAAAATGCGTGTGACTGTAAATACAAAGCACATATAAGACTGCATGATGTAAGTTAATGCCTTATTCCTATAATATAGAAATGTTACAAACCAAATAAAACTTTCAGATATTAACTTAGAGGACTTATCTCTAGCATTCTGACCAAATGTTCCTTGTTTTGACTCGAACTGTAAATTAAAGAAATTCTACTTGAAGCAGAACAAAAGAAACTGCCCAAATCAATAAATACCTTACGGCATTTTTTTTTCAGGACCAATTATCTTAATCAGTGGCAAATTGATGGAAAATCACTTCAATAAATCATGGTTGAAGAAAGTATTGCCTTAGTACATCAAAGAATGAGCAAATTTTGAAGTTCATTAATTTTTCAAGAAAAGTTTAGTTATCAGAAGTTAAACACTTAAGCTTTACTTTCTGACTGTAAATAATTTACACATCTTATACAGATTTCAATGACAATATACGACGGTTTATGGAAACTCCAAGCTTTATTTCTTCTGCAATGGGCTAACAGTAACACAGATCTGTAACATCTTTTCTTGATTTTTATTCAATGAAAATAATAGTGGAGTTCCACTTAAAATGGTCTTACAGCATTATTTTTGAAAGCCAATCGTATTTGTTCCTATAAAGTGTTAAATTTTGCCCGATTCTTAAATACTCAAAGTAGATTTAACACTAACACAGCATTACTGTTCTTCTTTAGTGTAGGTGTGATTTATAACTAGACGCCCATTTTCATTGAAAAGCTTACAGCCATAAAGTGACTTAATCAGTTAATTCAACCAACTTGTTTACCAATTGGACACCGAATAATGACTGAAAATGCCATATTTTGAGTAAATTAATTAACCTGGTATCTTCACAAATCAAAGATGGCGATCATAATAACTGAACGTGAAAATCAGATAACAGGATGTCAGGTTTTGAAATAATCAATTTTCTCAAAATTTTAATTCTTTCAAACCCGATAATTATTTCAACCAATCTTCCAAAATAAAGCCTAAACCACTCATAGTGACCCTAGGCTTGTTTAAATCAATTAAGACGAAGTATCGGTACTATTTCTTTTGTATATGTTAAAGCATGTGACGCTTTCAGTGCGACACATGTATTTTAACACTTTGAGTAATCAACCACCCGACAATACCTAGATTGATTTGTAACAATCATATCTAAACTTGGAAGGTCTATCGCGTAAGTGATACAACTACGATAATTATCGCCAATTATCAGTTGGGTGCTTCCGTAATTGTTTTAAATTATTTTTTAAGTATTCATAGCACTTATTTCCATTGTTGTCTTTCAACTGTAATTGAATTAAAAACAAAAGCTGTTTACTGTGGTAAAATATTCCTTTGAGGTCTCTACCAACAGCTGGATTTCTTTTCGATGAGTACCAGGTCTATTTTTCATGTTTGTAAGTGTCATGTTGGCAGACTAAGCGCACCTAAACTCCACCTTCTACAGTGTTTTGACTCACTATTTTCACATTATTTCAATTAACAAAAAACTTACGCACCAATGGGAACTGCGGTTAATCTGACCGCTGTGAATGCCGTTATCTCATCACTTTTCCAGGTTAATGCGTTCAAATAAGGAGGCTTGTAAAAATTTTCAATAGAAATCCACCTACAATCTGATAACCAAACCTAACAAAACATGGAACTATGACTAAAGCTGCTAAATTTGTTCTTTCACTCCAAAAAACATAGGATAACATAGTGTGTCATGCTGTTTTTGAGTATTTTGCCTATAGAAAAGCCTACTTCAATGCTTTGAGCCGAGAAAAAATTTTGAAAACTTAACTTCGCAAATTTAATTATATTTAAATTTCATTACAAAATGCAGTATCAAAATGTAAAATTTTTAAAATCTCAAACACTTTTTGCTGAAACTTCTCATAAAAGTCATCAGTGTCTTATAAGACAGTTGCATCAAAGCAACATCAAATATCCCTGGATTATTCTTTTAATAATAAAGTCCATTAAATTGTCAAAACTGACTTCTTTCTGGACATTTTTCACTTCACTTTTGTCGGTAACTTTTGAAGACTGCTGCAAGCTTTAAGATGTTCCAACAGGCAAATGATGTTATATCTGAACAAACTGAAATCTAAATATTATATAATTCTATTTTTCTTGTTACACATAGCACAATTTCATAAAAAAAAATCTATACATGCTTGACACAGTTAACAAATCTGAGGGGCTGAACTTCACTAAGTCTTATGAAATATGACATCTTTGTGTCAACCTGAGCTTTGCACAACAGACTTGCTTCTTATGTACCAAATTCTGTCTCTTTCAGGGACACAGTTGTGCAAAGTAATTTTAAAAGCAAACAATGCATGACAATGTCATGAGCCGGTTTAAACTGAACCACACTTATCACCATGGACATCTCAGAGTGACCTTGACATCTCAGAGTGACCTTGACCATTAAGCAACAGATCTGGTTCATATAAGGGTACAATAGAATGGAAGAACACACTAAGTCTTATGCACATTGGCCAGATGCCACTGCAACAATTATAAATAACAGGGTCACTGCAAGTGGGTTCAACAAAAATTATAATCAAACCATTGTTAAAATCTACAGCAACAATGTTGCTGAATCAACAGTTTTATTACTAAAAAGTAAGTCTTTCAAAATACTGTTTTTAAAATAAGCATAAATAAACATGAGACATACAACACAGTTTGATTATGTGTTTCTTCCAAACTCTTCTCAGATAAACCTGAAGTTCTACTAAAATATTTGTCATAATATGTTATACCAGAGGTTTGTGGCAAGGTGGAAGGGTTATTTTAGTCAAGATAATGGCATTTTTTGAGAAAAAAAGAGACATTCAAAATTATGATTGATGATATTACTCAAAACCCAACTACACTGTTAAACTAACTTCTGAAAAAAAAACTCCATTAATTTTAAATTTCTTTACATTAATGATAACTGTATAAATTATCCTCCAAGCTGACATTTGACAAATGATGCAGTCATTTTTTATGAGCTATCATTAGCTTTTTTTGTATAACATTACATTTCAGATTTTACAAACAAAAATAAAAAACATGCTTAATTTAAAACAAGCATTTACTGTCATGATTCAGACATGTTCAAACCCTAAATACTCATAGAAGAAATCTTGACATCTACAAAATGTCATAAGTAAAAGTTATGTGATTTTCTGTACCAAACAGAGCTGTAAATTAATACATTAAAACAGAATAAGACAAGGAGAATTATTCTACAACACCTGGGTTATGGTTTAGTTCTATGTAAATGAGGACACTCTTATATCTCAGCATTTTAAGATGAAAAGTATAATGATGTGGTTACAATATCTTATATCATATTTCAATAAATTTTTTATAAATCAATGCACTGGATTCATTTGCCAACAGTCACTAGATTTCTCCTCTTCAATCAATCAGTAACATTAACTTTTACAAGGCAGAGTTACTTTTCCTTTTCTAACAAATCTACAGATCATTTGCAGCAGAGAGAAAGACCCTGGCAGTTCAATAATACAATATATTAATAATATTTCAATGGTCTCATTAATATTGAGACTATGGATTAACCATAAATACAAAGGATCAATACTGCACCCTACTTTCTTATATCAAACAACACCTCACTTAGGAGAAACCTCAGTTACTAAGTCTGGCTTAAACACATGACCCTCGCCCCACGGTATGCTAAACAGTTCTGAAAAACTATGGAAACCAGTATTGGAGCATATCGCTCTGTCTTAAAGCTTGGAACAAACAGTCACTCTTATGAAACCACATACAGCGAATAAAAATTCCACATAATTTTTGCACCAATATTGGAGAAAGAAAAAGGTGTCATGATTGTGCAAATAGCAAACAACATTTCCTGTATCAAAGATACTTAACAATCTCATATTTGGGCATCTAACCTGCAACAGATGTCACTAAGACATGTGATGTCCCCCCAACACTGCAGCAAGCAATCGGTTATCATCACAGTATTTATCAATATATGGTAAATATCAGTTGGAGATCATCAGAGCAAGAATATTAGTGGCCAGAGTCAATAACATATCCCAACAATACCTCTGTAGCTAAAATACACAAAATCAACATGTCATATGCGTTGACTTTACCATAATTTTAAATATTTGTTCAGCAATTTTAGTACTTGATATCCGTGATGGGCAGATCTTCCGAGTGATAACACACAGCTTTCTGAAACAAGCAACTTTAAACCAATACATTAACTTCGATGAAGGCAAATATTAATTTAAATAGTTGACATCATCAGCTGTAGTATCTTAATGTAAGGTAAGTACTAATGTCAAATACTGCTGTCAAAACTTTAATTATTAAAATTCATTTTTATAGTAATATAATGTACTCTAAAAAAAAATTTCCTTCAATAAACATTTGTTGCATAATGATAATTATATGCACTTACTCCAGATTATTACATTTTTTTCTGAAGAAGAGACTGATAAGCTGATATGTAGATGGCTCTTAGAAAAAGGGTCAAACTTGAGTAAACTTCGATCTTTGACCTGAACAAAAGATGCATTCAAAAGTTCTAGTGGTTTTATCTCTCTCTACTGTGCAAATTGTATTGCACAACCATGCAGTTACCAAACTCAGTGTTTATACAGTATACAAAGTCAAATCTTCATTGGAAATACTTAACCCTGTCCTAAATCTTTTTTATCAATAACCAAAAATTTTGATGTCTTATACCCAGTAATTGTAATCATTTCCTACAATTATAAATTGCATACTGTTAGCATAGCAAATTCTGCATGCTAAATCTTACCACAAATTAACTTGTGAACCAGTTCACATCAGATCAAGTCTCCATGAGGTCTGGCCTTAAAAATCAACACGCTAATGACAGTGTGTAGCCACATTTTTATACTGACATAAAAACAGTGAAGAAAGAATTATCTACCTTATTCAATCTAAGTAATTGAGCATGTACATAGAGAGTACTTTACTTAATGCTCCATTTTCAATTTACATTTCCCTTCCATTTAAAAGAAAAATATTTTTCATCAATATCACTTCTATTATAATCAGTACATAAAACAGAATTATAAAGACAGACTTTAGGTGTTTTAATGTACTTTGCATTTTAAGATTGGATCTGTAGTATAATCTGATAACTCCTTAACCAAACCAGACTAAAATCATAAAGAATATCAACTGAATGAACTGTTTTTGTACTTTGCTAAAATAGTTTTGGTCTTCCTTGCTTCAATATAAAACAAGTACTAGAATGCCATTACTGAAGAAATATTGTGTAAAGAGAAACTGTTCACAGAATTGAAATGCTAATCAAAAAAATAAATATGGTTTCTTTCATTAGCAAAGGGTCTTTTTTGTACTACAGTTTCAGACTAGACTGCTACTGTTTTACCTTTACATCTACACTGAATGATCTAGATTTACCTTTGCATCCACAATGAATAATCTTCATTTGGACATTTACTACTGGGTCCACAATGAGTAATCTTCTTTTACTAATGGGTCCACAATAAATAATCTTCATTTAGACATTTACTACTGGGTCCACAATGAATAATCTTCATTTACTTTTGGGTCCACAATGAATAATCTTCATTTAGACATTTACTACTGGGTCCAAAATGAATAATCTTCATTTAGACATTTACTTTTGGGTCCACAATGAATAATCTTCATTTAGACATTTACTACTGGGTCCACAATGAATAATCTTCATTTAGACGTTTACTTTTTGGTCCACAATGAATAATCTTCATTTAGACATTTACTACTGGGTCCACAATGAATAATCTTCATTCAGACATTTACTACTGGGTCCACAATGAATAATCTTCATTAATTTTGGGTCCACAATGAATAATCTTCATTTAGACATTTACTACTGGGTCCACAATGAATAATCTTCATTAATTTTGGGTCCACAACGAATAATCTTCATTTAGACATTTACTACTGGGTCCACAATGAATAATCTTCATTAATTTTGGGTCCACAATGAATAATCTTCATTTAGACATTTACTACTGGGTCCACAATGAATAATCTTCATTAATTTTGGGTCCACAATGAATAATCTTCATTTAGACATTTACTACTGGGTCCACAATGAATAATCTTCATTTAGATCTTTGCTACTGGGTCCACAATGAATAATCTTCATTTAGACATTATTTTTGGGTCCACAATGAATAATCTTCATTTAGACATTTACTTTTAGGTTCACAATGAATAATTCTTATGTAGAGATTTGCTATTGGGTCCACAATGAAAAATCTTCATTTACTTTTGGGTCCACAATGAATAATCTTCATTTAGACATTTACTACTGGGTCCACAATGAATAATCTTCATTTACTTCTGCATCCACTGTATGAGATTTACTGTTACATTAATCTTTGTATCGGCACTGTAGGTGCTAAACTTTATCACAGCATTTCACACTAACTGACCTTTGAAACAACACTGCTACAACAATGTCCAACTTGAATCAACATTAAATGATCTTGATTTAATTTTACTTTAACACCAACTGACTGACCTCTACTTACCTTAGCACCAACAACATCTGATGGTTGAGCGCCCAATACCTTTGTTTGCATAAATTCAACCTCGACAACTGCATCAATTCTATGGCTCAGTGGTCTAGAGCATTGGTTTTTATTCTAATCATGAACCAGCACGTAGAGTTTGAATCCCACATAAGGGTGACCAATGCATCTTTCTGCTGAATAGATGTTTGTACGAATGTAGTCTCACCTTAAAATTATAGCACTTCTTTTGAAACAACACTGACAGAATGATGTAGACTGATTTTGGCATGTCCACCGAATGGTCTAGCCTGACCTTAGAAACAACATAGAATGATCTTGATTTAACTCTGCATTCAAGCTAGACCTGCAACATCACTGACTGATCTAGAGTCATCCACATAAACTGGACAAGATTTTTAATACCTCTGTGCTCATTTGACTGACACGAATTTATTGTTGCTTATCAACTCTTGTACAACTACATGTACCTTGTTTTCTCTGAGTACTAATTTACCAATAAGTATAATACCTGTAGATAAACTTTCATGTTTGTTGGCTACAGAATTTGGAAGTGTTTGCTTATTTCACATTTTTACTCAACATATTAAAGGCAAAGAATTTAATAATCTCTGCAGCTGAAAAAAATTCTTCAAAATGTCTCAACAAAATTGAGCACAACTCAAAATCAACATTTTTTTTTTACATTTTAATAACTTGCAGCTGAGCTCATATTATTAGGCTTAAAGTGCCAACATTTTGAGAGATGGTCAGAACAAAACCCTGTATGCAACAAAAAATGCAAAAAGTCATCTGTGGTGAAGAAAAACTGGAACTTGACCCCTCCAGAGTCAAATATTTTCACCTTTTGGGTAAAAAGTTAATCCTTTTTGTCAGAAGTTTAAAGCTCACATTAGAATGTGAAATATCGTTAATCAAAATAGTCAGCAGTTGGTCCAACTATAAACCTTCACAAGGTAGGTCACCTGAGATGAAAAATTATGACCATCATTGAAAACAGATTAAAATTTAATCCTTTAAGAAATGCTGACCACAATTTAAGCTGCGTGACTTGCAAATGATACCTATGGATTCATTCTTGTCATTTTGACCATATTTTTGGATGAAAATGTCACCACTGGTGGTCAAACATTTAGAACATATTCTTTTACAAAATAAACATAAAGGATTTTAAATCTCTGAGTGGAAATTATTGATCTCAAATTTATGCAATAATATGCATTATAGCAGCGATAATATTAACTGAAACATTAATGTCATAAATGCTGCTAGTTTCAAATAAAATCTCCACTTCTTTCATCTTGTCTAAAACTTTTATGGACTTTTCACTGGGGCTGGGAGGAAGGAGGCAGAACTGAAGGGCCAGTGAATGCAGAAACACAATAAATAAGTATTTTCCTGTAACAAATTATTTCCATAAAATCACCTGTAAAGTTTCTGTCTGATGACTTTGATTTGCCACACCAAGAATGACATATTGTTCCAAGTACCTTTTCATCGACTGCAACTTCAGCTCTTTGCCAAAGTACCATATTCTCCACCATTGAACCCACAAGGTGCAATTTTCTCTCTGCAAAAAATAACTATGAGTCACACAACAAATTTTTACCCTAAAGAGAAATTAACTCTTATTTCAATCAGATATAATACAATATTAATCTATTCATCACAGACATTACAGTGACTTAAGTTTTATCTTCCCACTTTTGAATCAATTTTCGTTGCATGGGATTACATATGTATTATGAATTCAATTACAATGTTTCAGAAAGGTTTTATCAAAAAACAATCTGCATTAGCTTATGCATATACAGAGAAATTACTATACAACTATCTCCTGTCTGTCATCTGTTTTCTTTACCTCTGAACCTCAGCCTGAAAAAAGAACAAGAAAAGATAATCATTATATCATCAACATTTATCACTCTAGAAGAATTCAGTCACAAATCTTTATTTCAATCTCTTTTCTTCATAAATGAAAATGTTTAAGTTTTGGCAGTATGCATTATCGCCTACAAAATCATAATAAAAGAATATCTACTCAAGACATTCTAATTTTAAATTCTGAACTTATCAGAAAATCTTGAAATCATTAAAAATCAATTTTTCAACACTAAAGATGATTAAGCTTTGTAAATTGACAAGATAATATAAATTCTAGATCAGAAGGTGAAGGAAAATCATTTGAGCAAGTTTCTAACTTTGCAGTGCCAAATGGAAGATTTTTTAGATTTAGAATTATTTCTGCCACAATAGCAATATTTGGCAAATGACTCTGAGAACTTGTCTTGACATTTGGTCAGACAATCCAGACTGAATGAAATCTTGTCTAACCAAAAAGTAGACAAAATGCAACAAAGTATAATAAGTATTAGTAATCTTCACTTCCAATAATAACATTAATAAATCTATCAGAAATAGCCTCTATTCTGTACCTTTATTTCTTTTAATGAAAAGACGTCTTCTAATGTATATTATAACTGATTTTGAATGTTTTTACTCTTTAATCATCTAACAATCATTCACATGTGAAGATTTTTTTTTAACAAGTGCTGTTACCAATAAGTAACCAGTCTATTTTCAGTTCCCTGTTGTTGAAATGTCATTCCTATTCTTCTCCCATTTGCAAATGTTTTTAGACAAGCTGTTCAACAAGACAGTGTTAGCGACTTGAACTTCTTGCTAGATAATGTGTCCTACTGACAAACTTCAAGTTGACTTAACGCCTCATTCCCTTGGAACTTATTGTTTAATGGCTGATGATGACTATCTGCACTAAGCCCAAAGTCAGGAGTTAGAGCTTAAGCAATTTTACTTATTTTGCTTTTTTACACACACAAATTTAAGTGTTTATTTCCTGTGTATTATTACAAATTTCTATTTGTCATGTCTGTCTGTCTGACAGGCTATCGCCATGGCTGCAACAGGACACTAGTCATGGCAACAGGATACAGAGACATATCATGGTTTATTTTTTTATCAAAGCCTTGTCTGGTCAAGTTTCCAAGCTACTTAATAGTATTACTTTATAGCAAGCCTGAACTAGCTTTATTTTTAGTGGCAGTTATTACAGTTTATCAAATCTTTTAGAAGGCACCTAGTTAGACTGAGGAAACTCTGGCTGATCAAGAATTGTAACTCTGGAAATATTTCACACAAGTCTGTTGCCTTGTATACTTCTAAGAAATGCAATTTAAATCCATTCACTCAATTGCAACCTAAGTTAAATTTAAATAAATGCAGCAACTGGAGTAAAACAAATGTTTAAGATATTAACAATGATTTCATTGCTAACTGCAACTTCATGTTTAACTTCCAGTGACCATTCAAGCTACAATAAGGACTTTGCTCTGACTAATCTAATACCCAAACAAACAAACAAAAGACAGAGGCCTACATTACATGTCATGGTAAACACTGATGCTCAAGCCTGGGCTTAAAACAAAGGTAGCTTCACTACATTTTATCTTGTCAGTATCTAACCATTGTAAACATGGACAAACACTGACCACAGGTATGGTGGGAAAGAGGCATCAAGATTAATCAAAGTACTAGCAATATTTTATTACCTTTGATAACCTGTTCAAACATTGGTCAAAACATTTCAACAAAAATTTATTATACCAGAGCTCAATATCCTGTCTGCCAAAAGATCTAGTACTTGTAGTTCTTGTATCTGGTTACTGGTAAGCCAATGATGTACACTTATTATTCCAGAGCTCAATATCCCCTCTGCCAAAAGATCTAGACCTTGTGGCTCATGTATCTGGTTACTGGTAAGTCAATGATGTACACTACTCTTGGACTAACTAAATCTGAAAAGATATAGAAAAATGTAACCTTAAAGTTACCTTAGATCTTAAATCTATTGTCTTTAAACTGGAGATGTAAATTTTAGCTACTTATATTATTCACTCTTTCACAATGTTATTTCAATCTTTACACTCAAAGAACAAATCAGGGTTTTTTTTTCAAAACTGCACACAGATTCAAACCGATGGCATCTAGGTTAGGTGAGCTATTCTCACCAACACTGAACATAACAGCTCCAATCAAGGCTGTCATAGTATAATTTATCATGCTTATTTGAAAGAATATTTTTACCTAATGGGCTTAAAAGATCTGATGGCTTTCTAAATGTTTCTTTTGAATAGATACACGATGGAATGAACTTACTCTCAGTTGCTATAACTGGCTAGCATACATCACATTAGAAACATTAAATATTAAGATTTTATAAAAGCCTCTAGGACATTTCATGTACTGAATAATCTCCCTTCAGTGAATAAACACTGGACAAAGATAAAAATAAGACACCGTATTGACCATAATCAATAACTAATAGATAGCAGGCAATACAAAGTCCTGCCATTCAAAATTTTCTTCATAGTTTATACATGTACTACTTTTCTACGCTTTTGCTTTTTTTGTCCTTCTGCTCTCCTCCATCAACACTATCCCAGACAGAGAATCAGTACCTCCTGGACATATCAGTATTTGACC
The DNA here is from genome assembly GCA_012932295.1 of Cyclina sinensis. Classification (NCBI taxonomy): domain Eukaryota; kingdom Metazoa; phylum Mollusca; class Bivalvia; order Venerida; family Veneridae; genus Cyclina; species Cyclina sinensis. The sequence goes on from JAAONU010000002.1 coordinate 38,587,317, forward strand.
CATGAGTCAATGTTAAGCTTTCTCACACACAATCTGATCAGAGGCGAGACTCAAACTCACTAAACAATAAGAGATCACAGCAGTTCTAAAGTCTGCAATCTGTTTTAGTTGTATTAAAATTCCCCTAAATCTTACAAAGTTCAAATGTCTATTTTTTTTAAAATGGAAAATGGCCAAGGAAAATTATTAATGCCATAATATCAACATTCACATCTGCTATAGAATCCAACTGTTTTAAAATTAACATCTTCTATATAAAGTATGATCCGTTAAATTGTCTTAATCTCTTAAACTATAAAATCAGCACGCAATTTTAGTACGAGTGTCATTGAAAAAACAGCAGAAGGTGGAAAAGTTTGCAACAGTGACTAGACTTCTTTTTACACAAATTCAATGTTTACAAATGTCAAAACAGTGCCTTCAGAATACTTGAAAATTTAGGGACTATTTTTTGCTGAAAAATATGAGGATTTTCTGACCACCTGTAGCACATAGTGTCAAGCAGAAAATCCACTTTTACAAAGGAGACACACTTGCAAACTGATCTGACATAGTCAGCTTGTTTTTGTTTTCACCTACATTATGAACAGGAAAATTGATGAAACTTTCAATATCAAAACATTCAGGCCAAGTTTGATACAAATTTTCACAGGGCAATATTATTTCTTCAAAAGAAAAGATAAGTTTGCCTTAACAGATAGGTCATATAAGAGAACATTATATAAGTCTAAGGAAACATCAAATTCAACATTAAGAATCGAGCTTCTAAAGGCTTAGATTTATACATAATTTAAATGGATGGAATGAAAATCATTTTATTTTAAGAGACAAAGACCCAAATTGATAATGTAGTGGTGATGTTGGGTAATACAATTGCAAGCATGTGCTAGCTCAGTTGGTAAAGCTATGAACTAGTATCCCAGGTGTTGCAGGTACAACTCCTCACATCATGAGCGCTTTTCTCCCTTTGTTTTACTTTATTATCAAAACAAACTGCAGTTATTGTTGCTACAGGGTAGACAACTAATGTTGGATGTCATAAAGACAAACTTATTTTTGACACAAGGTGATGAAATAATCTATGTAAGCACAGCATTCCCTGACAATTTGTCCTCTGTATCCTGTAATTTTTACTGTATCAACACAGCAATAAACCCTTGTCCATAGTTTTCAAATCTTTCTATGTGAGCGCAAGATGTTACAAAGACTAAAACAAGTTTTCAAGTTCAAGGCTCATGCCAACTGACCTTTAATACGTGAGGAATTTGACTGACAGATCATTGAGCCTATCAAGGAGGGGAAACTGAAAAACCCACTGTGACACTGTTTCTCTGAAAATCTTACCTTGTCTGACATCTTGCTAATGTCACTTATTTTCATTAATTCACTCAAAAATCTGAGTAAATTAACAAACTTTTATAACAATATTGTCTAAATGGGAAATGCACATCTATCATCTTTGGTTAGAAATGATATTACTGAATGATTATTTTTATAGTAACAGGAAATAGAAAATAAGACAAGAACAAATACCCTGACATGATTTTCTTTTATTTATTTATTTGTTTTGTTTCTTTCATTTCTTGACTCCATTTATAAACATATGTTTGATTGATGTTTTTTAGCATTGTCACATTCTAATTAAGATTACCAGAAAATAAAAAAAAATCCTTAGTTTATACCAAATTTATTTTGGTTCGATTGTGTAGGAAGCTTTTAGCTTATAGACACAGTGACACTCTCGAATCCGTTCCTGGAACTAACCAGTACTACGCAATGATTGTAAAGTTTTTTGCTCAAGGAAACAACCGCTTGCCCCTGACTGGGTTTGAACCCTGTGCAGCTAGCAATCCTTTGACTACTAGTCCAATGTGTTAACCACTAAATTAAACTAATTATAATGATCACTATATGGCACTGCTGCCAGTTTGAAACTCAAGAAAAAATTAGTATGTTTGTACAGAGACACAGCAGTTCTTTATGTAAACTATTATCTGTGTAATTCATCACACATCGGTAGAAATTACCAAAAAAGGCTTGTTTCGATAGCAGATAAAACTTGAAAAAATTATTTATTCCACATTCATAAACTTTATATTTTCAGAAAGTCTAAAATGTTCTTTACAGCTGTTGTAATATAAATACTTCTATTTTAATTCTAATGTTATCACAGAACAGGTAGAATCAACCAACTAACATCGAGTTGAAAACAGACTTTACTTTGTCCTTAAGGCATGTTTTAAATTATGAGTGTTATATACCCGAATACTGTTTAAAATATGAAAGTATTTTTATTTCTAGCTACAGTTTTTAAAACGTTTAAACTTTTAGAAAATGTATTATTAAAATCGGTATGATTTCTGGTTTTATAGTGATAGGATACTTAACTTTGTGTCATGTGTGATATTTTACCATTCATTAGAGTAGCATATCTCTGCTAAAAACTATGTCTCTGGTTTGTACCACTAAATTATAAATTTCAATGAAATCAAGTAGTAACTGAAACTGGAATTTGCTTTTTATTTAATTACAATAGTTCTTTGTTAATATGGAGGTGTTAATTGTAACATTGTGACTGTTGTAATGCCAATTACCTCAGACTTTCATAGTGAAGCTGTCTTCCATACTGCACATCTGACATGGAAAGATCAAAATCAGGCTCAAACAGACATGATAAAGTTTCAGAGAGTAAAAAAAATATCATAGCTTTTTAATGACAAACTGTCAATAATAAATATAACTTTTCGTATTTTTGGAAAACTGCAAGTTTATTGAGAATTCAGAATATACTTTCAATAAATATTGATTTAAAAAAAAATGAAATTGAAGCTGGGAGATACTTGGCACTTCATTTCATGTTCTGTTCCACAGGAACCATATCTATCCGCATTCTTTAAACCTTGATAACTACTTTTTAAAATATAAAGCCAACTGGTTGATCCGTTTACATACCATAGATTTTTGTCAAATGTAACTGTTACTGCTTGTCACTTCCCGCCACCAGTCATGCCACACGGTCTAAGGGAGAGTACTTTTGCTATCCCAGTCAGGACGGCTTCCGATTTTATTGCCGGAAATTTACGAAGTTTATTCCAAAGAAAATTCTTTAAAAATGAAAAATATAATGCAGAAACGAAAATAACGATTTAGAAAAGCTCTTCAATATGTTTATCCGAAAAGTTACATTGATTTCAAGAAAGTTAGTAGAAGTGCGTGTCACCTTGACAACCAGCATACGTCGGCCATATTGAATAAAACAAAATGGAGTAATGTTGACAATTCAAGCTTTTGGAACTTGATTTTAGGAGTTACTTCAACACAACAGTTGAGAAAAAATGGCCACTCAAACACAGACTTTGCGGAAGGCACCCGTTCAAATGTCAAGAACACATGATTATCTTTACGGTACCGTACAACTCTTGTTTTTATATGATTTATGGAAATTTCAACTTCAGTGGAAACTTCTAAACAATCCACAGCTAAGAGTGTAGGACTTGTCGTGTCAGACAACATGAGCTCCATTATTTTTTACATTTCTTTTCTATATTGTGTTTTTTATGGCCTGATAACATTTTTCTTCCTGTATTTCTAGACCATTTGCAATATTTCAAACACTTAAGACATTAAGTTGCAGTAGAAGACTATCACTTAGATCTAGTCCAAATAGAGTGCTTGGACCAACGCTTGGCATAAACCAATGCTCGGCGTAAATCTTTTTTTTTCACAGAATTGATATTTTTTCTTGGAAGTGATTTAAAATTCTTCTTTAATTCGAGTTAAGTGTCATTTCGTCTATCTTTTCACGGTTCTCTGAACTTCCAGTATCATCATGTGACTTAAGCATAGCAGACGGAATGGGATCCCATTGGATAAAACAGAAAAAACGCATTGTTTTCTACGCGAGATCATGTACTTCCGCAGTTTGATACGCAATGAATAGAAACAATCTATTTAATACTTTATTCATTTTGTGTTCAAGAAAGGTTCTTTGCATAATTACAAAAGATTTCTATTTGAAAGGTTGCCGATCAGCATTGGTAGAATTTTGTGCAAACCGCACATGTTTTACTCGGTCTATTTATAGCCTGCCCTGTTGTTTATGTCATGGTTGTTTCACATGGGGAAACTTCGTAAGGATTTAGCAAAGTTTACTCTTAAATATAATTAGTTCATAACATGAAATGAGTAATTTGTTTAGTCACTTCAAAGAAATTCCTTTGATTTTACGCCGAGCATTGGTCTGACCACTCTAATTGTACTCGAAAAGTTGTATAGACATATCTTGCTATTTTTTATGTCTCCCCCCAAAAATGGGGGAGACATATTGTTTTTCCCCGGTTGTCCGTCCGTCCGTCTGTCCGTCCGTCTGTCTGTCCGTCACAAAATTGTGTCCGCTCTGTATCTTCCAAAGCCCTGGAAGGATTTTTATGAAACTTGGGTCAGATGTTCACCTCATCAAGGCGACGTGCAGAACCCACTTTGCGGGTGTGGTGTCTCAAATGCAAGGTCACACTTGGAGGTTAAATGTCAAATTCCACAAAATCGTGTCCGCTCTGTATCTTCCAAAGCCCTTGAAGTATTTTTATGAAACTTGGGTCAGATGTTCACCTCATCAAGGTGACGTGCAGAACACACTTTATGGGTGTGGTGTCTCAAGGTCAAGGTCACACTTGGAGGTTAAATGTCAAATGCCACAAAATTGTGTCCGCTCTGTATCTTCAAAAGCCCTTGAAGGATTTTTATAAAACTTGGGTCAGATGTTCACCTCATCAAGGCTACATGCAGAACCCACTTTGCGGGTGTGGTGTCTCAAGGTCAAGGTCACACTTGGAGGTTAAATGTCAAATGCCACAAAATCGTGTCCGCTCTGTATCTTCAAAAGCCCTTGAAGGATTTTTATGAAACTTGGGTCAGATGTTCACCTCATCAAGGTGACATGCAGAACCCACTTTGCGGGTGTGGTGTCTCAAGGTCAAGGTCACACTTGGAGGTTAAATGTCAAATTTTACAATCGTCTGACTCAATACTACCTGCAGCAACTGGCTGGGGGGAGACATATGTTTTTGTTCAATCAAAAACCCATTTCTAGTTTGAATGGTCGATATCCACCTTCAGAGTACAAACCAGATAGGTTTCCAAATATGTTGGAAATTTTTCCTTTTTTGCTAGTCTCACTATTTCGCCTCCGAAGGTGAACCCATTTTATAGGCTGATATTTTTTAGTTGTTAACCTTCTACGTCCCACTTTGATCTGCATCTGGTTAAGCGGACTCGGTTCAGCACAGTTTTTACCCTGTCCTGGTTATCTATTAACCTAGAACACCGAGTATTCCGATTGCCAATTGTATGTTATAAAGTTAACCTTTCCCATTATGATTCTGCTTTTTTGTAAGGAAGGATCAAAAAAATATTATCTTCTCAAAACTTTTAGTCAAACTTGCAGTCTTAGGAAGTATTTAGCTATTTTTCTGTTACATCAAACATTTAAAAGGGATTGTTATGACAGAATGTTTTGCTATATTTGCTTGAGTAATGCACAGACACCTGTATGTCGGAATCATCCAGCTACTGTTCTTTGAACCAGTATATCTTAGAAAATAACTTTATGATGCATTCATGCCATCTCCATACTTGTCAGTGGACACTTCTTATTTTATAATTTTTCAGATAATCTCCATGTTCTGGCAAGTGAACGGGACCATGCCCGGGCTACATTCAAAGCTCACACAAGCACAGACAGAGTTGTAAGTATTTTATTGAGATGAATTTATAGCAACAGGAGACTTTTCAATTCAATTTCAATTCATATAAACTTCTGTATGAAAAGTTCAAAAAAAAAGTAGGAAAAATGTAGGAAAATGAGCTGTTTAGGTAACAAACTCAATAGAGTAAATACTTAAGTATAGTGATAAAAATTGGAGCCAGGTTCTCACAAGATTCCACCACAACCCAGGACCAAAAACCAATGTTCTTGACCAACGAACCAAAGAATTGATTCCCTGATGCTTTTGTCAAGGTTGAATTTTATGAATTGAAGTAGGTGCAGTTGACCATAACACAGATATCACTTCTTATCTTATGTTTTGTTTAATTTACAAAATTATTTTAGAAAAAAAAAATATAATCAATCCTAGAACATAATTTTGGGATAGAAAATGTTAATACATTGTTGTTCTCATATGAAAAAAAAAAAAATTTCAGTCTAAGCTTTTTATAAAAGCCTTTAGGTACCTCTAATAAACAAAGGCTTAATATGCTGATTTTTGCTGTGCATATTTCTCTTCTTTTGAACAGCTTATTACTTTGATACTTACATTTTTATCATAATCTTTGCAGAAAAGGGTGCCGATCTACACGACCATGTTCAGTGAACTGCGTCATCATCCCCGTTTCCAGATGCGTCTTGATGTTACTGATCCTGTCCCAAAATTTATATCTCGTCAATGGAGAGGCTATGCTGACCAGCACAGAGAACAAATTCTGCGATACACAACTTTCAATTATGATCCAAGTGTACAAGTTCCGCCAAAAGAGTATTCTTCAGCAGATGTACGAGGCTCTGATAGATACAAATTTTTCAGGCGACCCATCATTCCATTCTTGCAACAGGTTCCACCAGAGGTTTTACTGGCAAGTACAAGACATGACCCACTTGCTGGGCCTGACATGGCTGTTGAAAGGCCTCCCACTCCACTGACTCGAACTGTTGAGATCCAGACTGATTACAGAGATTCTGAAGCCCAGACAGACCCGTACACACCAGAATATGTTGTGAGACCGGGTTCTGCTCCTGAACTCCTTACACTGGCAACACTCTCATATGGTAAAATGTATTCTTTATCCTTATTTGCTCATATTTTTCAAGTCTTTTAGTATGTGCTTATTTTATAAAAATATTCTTCACATGTTATCTGTAACTTCACAATGAAGAAAATTGTTTAATTCTTTTTTTGATTAAGATAACATTCTGTTATGTAAGTTTCTATTACTACTTAGTTGAGACATTTTGAAATATGAAATATTTCAGCATTTCTTGAAATACATGGTTTATTCCATGTTGAATGCTGAACTTTACTCCTACTTTAGAATTGATCTTTTTTCTCGCAATCTAGGCAGAGGACTGCCTGCAGGTCTGGCTGAGGTAGAAATGATAGAGCGTGCACGAGCCAAACGTGCCTGGGAGGCAACATTACCTCCTCTCAGTGATGTGACACAGCTAGAGAAACGTAAAAGAATGATGGATGCTATGGAAAGAAAAGAATGGGCCCTGAGAGAACAAGAAATAGAAAAGTATGTGCTTATGAAAGTATCACACCTATTTTCAAATGGCAAGCTACACATATACACTAATGTAAATGTATTTTGGGTTGCATACCTAGAACGTCTATGAGATCTTTGAAGAAAGGTGATGTTTAGGTAGTTGAGGCTTATTTAATGCAAAACTTCCTCCATGAAGAGTGCTTATTTCCATTATTTTTTGTTGATAAGAAAATGTAGGACTGAAGTTTGCTGGATAATGTGTATTTTCTATAAAAAAAAAAAAAAAGTGTAATTTTCATTTTCACATTTAAAGATAATCTCGTGAATAGAATATAGATTGTTAAAAATTAGTCCTGATGAAACTTTGTTAGAATTATTTAAGATATTATGTACGAAGTACAAACAAATAATTATTTACTTTTAATGAAAGATAGTGCCAAGTACTGAGGAATTTGTTTTTTTGTTGTTTTTCTTTATGAAGAAGTTTTTATGATTAAATCCACAGATTACAAGAGGCAAGACTTGAAGTCCTTAAGCAGTTATTAAAACAGAGAGAGGAAAACCATCAAGAACTCAACATTAAAAGATTAGACAAATTATGGTAAGAGCAGGAAGATTGTGATTTTAGAGAATTATTTTTTTGTATCAGAATTTTCACAATTCCTCTTTATCTTTTCATCAGACACATTAATTTATTGGTCTTAAATTTTATTTGCATATTTTACACTAAAAGCTAGCAGTTTTTTTGCAAGTTTATGTCTTGCCAGTACATTGAATTCAGCTGATGTTTGTAAGCGTGAATTATTCCGATGGAATTATTTTCATTTCAAATTACAGTTCTAACTCCATATTGTTATCTCTGTGTCTGTTACTATTTTTGCAAGGAAAGAGGTTACTTTTGTATTTAGACATGGACATTTATACATGTTCACATGACACACAATGTTACAGAGAGAATATGATGGCTACACTGTTTGTTTACAGAGCAAATGAATCTTGTGTCTTGAAGCTTACCTTTTTTTATTTTCTTTTATCCAGGTCAAAGAAACAGAGAGACAAGGAGGCAAAAATAAAGAAGATCAGAAATGAACATATTAAAAGTAAGAATATTCTGTTAACATGATTAAAAAAAAAGAAAGATTTTTTTTCTCTGATATGACAGTATTATTGCTACATAATTATGTATCTTATGATGTAAAGATCCTGTCCATTTTTCTGGTTACTAAACCATTGATATTTTTATATAAAGATTAGAATGCCAGCATGATGGTTATAATGTATTTGTTTTTAAGGATTAAACATTCTTCTGAATTAATATAATCTAAAATCTAAAAAGTATTTGTCTTTAAAATTGGAATTGTTTTGAATGACTTTTAGCTATAAGAAAACTAACAGAAAAGAGAAGAAAAGTGGAAGGAAAACTTGAGCGCAGGGATGTGATCAATGAGTTCTCAAACTATGGTTCTCAGTCGTATGCACCTCTTACCCGTGTGGGTATTTTCATCGATCGTGGCTCAGAACAGTTTGTGGTAAAGAGTCGACATCTGAATACTTATCAGGGACTGATGGAATTAGAAGCATCATTACCAGACTTCGTCACTCAGCCGAGAATAAAGGCTCCTAGACCAAAGACAGTGACAAAATCGGGCTTCGTGAAACGTAAATACAGACAGGAAGTGGAATTGATGGACATGCATCAGGTAAAACCAAAAAGTTGTATATAATTTCAAGAAAAAAAGTTTAATAAAGGTGTAAAAATAAGTAAATTCTCCACCTCCTTCCACACCCCTAAAACAAAATGGTAAAATAGTAAACTTGCATTTTTACCAGATTCTTATTGTACTGTTATTCTGTGTTAAATTTTCTGTTTCTTATTACAAAGATAAAAACATTAACTTTGTAATATTTTGATTTGTAATAATGTATACAAGAATTTTGATTTTGACAATTTTCTCACAATATGTTTAGTTGAGGAGAAAAGGAATAACATATTACCTTAGTATTATTGACAAATATTCTCTAGAATGCTGTATGAACTTTCAAAATAATAAGCACAGGCTATCTTTGCAAATTATAATAGGCATTTCATTTCTTTCCAAGTAGATTTTTTTCTCTTGAACAGGAACTCTTTTATAAAAAGTCATGCATTTCATGCATGGCAGGGCTTTTTCAGATTAAAGAGATATCATATATACAAAGCAACACAGAAAAATCACAAAATCTACAGAAAAGAGGATATTTCTTAAAAATTGAGAAGTTATGTAAGAGAAAATTAAAATAATTTTATTTATATTGTGGGAAAATGTTGTTTCTGAAACAGGAGATACTGAACTTGTATAGGAATGAGGTAAACTTTAGACTATTTTTTATAGAAAGTGGAAAATATTAAATATTTTATTTCATTTTTTTTTATTTTTTTTTTTTATTAAAACAGTTCTAGGTAATTTGGAGCTGATAAATGTTTTGATTCATGGATACCTTACTATGGGATCTTGCTTTTGTTTTTGCAAAACCTGTTTTATAACATTTACTTGAAGAGGACAAAGTTCATTTATTGGTTGTGGTGTTTTTATAAATGACTGGTTTAATGGTTTCTTGTTTATAATTCCTTAGGGCATAATAGATTCTTTTAACTGAAAAAAAGACAGGGAAAAGAAATGATCATTTCAAAACTGTATCATCTACTGTCAATTCATTTACTGAAATACTAACTTTAAAAAAATCTGGTTACAGTTCTTTCCTTAGCAAATAAACAGTTTTTACATCTTGAAGTATTTTTCATTGATTAAGGTTTTTTTTAATGTGTAGATCATGATTTAAAAAAATTAAACAGTTTTCATTTTTACTAAGCCAAGATATTTTAACTGAGGAATACTGGGATTACTAATTAGATCTATATGTATCAGTCTTCTAGCTGCTCTTGTTTTCTGAACACATGTTTAAAATATAAAAAAGTAGATTTTTATACATATTACAGTTCCAAGATTGTTTAAAAGAGCTCTTCCTATTTAAACTTTTAGAACAACCCCCCCCCCCCCCCCCCCCCCCAAAAAAAAAAAAACCTGTCAGAATACTTAATCATTAGCAAAGTCAGCTTACTTCTTAGTTATTCCCAAATTTAAACAAATAAAAAAAAAACCTTTATTCAATCTAATTAATTTGTTAGCATCTTCTTAACTAAAGTAGCCATCAGTACCATATCTGCAGACAAAATTCTTGTCTTCAATATTTGATAAAACTTTCTCCATAAAACTTTACCATCATTAGTTCAATTTTCTTGTCTCAGTTTACTTTAATATGACCATTATTTTTAGAATCATTTTTCTCAAAATATCAGAGTCATTTCTGCAGCAACAGAGTAGCTCATATTGTAGTATTTCAATATAATTTATAAGCTGCAAAGGTAGAGGGGTATAAGTATTTTGTAAATATTACTTGATGTTTTGAGGATCACACAACTGATGCACAGTAAATAATTTTGTCAGTATTAAAAATGTTCAGATAGTAATAATAAAATATAACCAATTGTTTCCTGGTTTATAGACGATTAAGGAAGATAAGCTGAAGGGACAGGAGGAACCAAAGCCTTTGAGATTCCTTCAGAAGATTGAGAAACCAATACCAAGACCACCGACACCAACGGTGGAAGTTCCGTCAGAGGAAGAGGAAGAGAGAGAACTTGGTGTGATCTTCCTGCAACAAGTTATACGAGGACGAGCTATACAGAATATGGTGGGTGTTTTTAAATACACTTTGATTAATTTGGTGAAAATGTTTTATTTGGTTTTACAGTTTTTACATTTATTTTTTTAGGTAATAAAAAGGTAAAGGTAGTTTGTTAGAAAATGATGATATAAGTATTGAGTCTACCTGCATATAGTTTTATAGTTTTGAATTACTAGCAAGCTGTTATTACGGAATTGTAATTCTAATATTTGTAGAAAAGAGAAAAAATTTTAATGGAAAAGTTGTAAAGAAATAGGTAGTAAATAATGAAAAATTAAATGTGTCAGATTCATTTTTTGTCAGATGTACGAAGGAAAAGAGAAGCGTATGGAGTTGATACGGGAGTTGCGTAGCACTCATGCCCTACAAGATGCTGAGCAGACAACAAAGAAACAAGAGAAACAGGCTACCTTAGCTTTGCAGAGACAGAGACGTCTTCATGAACACCAGGTATTCAAGCTATTACATGTTCCAAATTTTCTCATTTTGACAAATTTTATTTTGATTTACACTGAACATAGAAAAAGCAGGATAAAGAATGCTAATTGGAGGCTGAGACTTTTTTGTGTGTGCTTGGGGGAAATCTCAGTCTAAAAGAACCTACTCCAACAACAACACTAACATACAATGCAGTTTTTGACTTTTTGTTTCAACCAAATCCCAATTACTGTCATATCCAGTATTACACGAGTATTGTTCATTTCAATCAGGAATCACTGGTGGATGAAGCCTTGGCCAAGGTGGAAGGTGAGAGCCTTGGTGATATGTTTGACTTCCTCAGCAAGGAGCTCATCAGACTTCAGGAGGAGCGCAGGATTCACGCCTTCTCCATGCTGGCTGAAAGACAGAGAAGGATCCGAGAGGCAGAGGAAAGTGGCCGTAGACAGGTGGAGGAGAGAAGAAGAAGGGAGGAGGATGAAATATTTAAACAGGTAATGTGCCAGATTAGTTAGTTGTTTCCTGGCATTAGACAAGACTATATATTATTCAGTTGTCAAGGACTTCTGCTTACATACTGTGTTTGGGATCATTTTTTTTTTTGGCCTGCAGTATAACTTGCAACAGCATTGAAGTGAGTGGGGTAAATAAGTACCATGTTTGTGGTTCTCACCATTTGATATGTGTTTGTGTTTAATTGTCAGCAATCACTAGGGTTTCATTGCTGGGAATGACTTTAATGGCCAGACTAAGAAAAATGGTGATTTTCAAATGTTTGCCTCTTTGCTCGACAGAACAATCAAGTCAGTTGAGGTCAAGAGTTAATAATTTGATGTTTTAATCTCGCTTTAAAAGTGTAAAATATTATCAGTAATTAGATAGTGTATTTCTTATAGTCAATGAATAAACCAAGGGTGGAAAAAAGCTTATTACACCCAATGACCTTGACAGAACCTTTTTTTATTATATATTTTGCACATATAAAGATAGAATGCTACTTAAATAGCTAAGAGGTTCTGACTCTGTTATGTTAATCAGAAAAATATTAACATATTCCCCAGCTCATTTCAACAGTGGTACGTCTCTTTTAATGCAGTCTTAAATGAATTACAATTCTTATCAGAATTATTCTCAGAACTTGTCTCATACACTAAATATTTTGTATTATCTTACAGGTTGTCAATGTTCATCAGAACACAGTTGATAGTTACCTTGAGACTATCATCCTTGATTCTGTTGACAACACTGCTGATGCTCAGGCGAGGTTTGAGATCTCAGAGCTGGCAACAAAGATCAATGACATTGCCTATGACATGGAAGACAAGTATGTCTTGAATTTCGTCACTTTAGCTTGTGATTTTGCTTAACTATTGGTAACTATAATCCTGCTAACTATATAAAGCCGTGTTGCTTACATGGCTTGTGACCTAGAATTTATCTGAGTTCCATCTAGGTTACTGTTATTACTGTGGGTATTTTCTGTTGTTGTTGTTCTTCTTCTTCTTTTTAAATAAAAATCTTCAAAATTGTACTACTAGAGATACAGCTGGTAAAAACAGCTGTGATACTATTATGCATGTATAATCCAAATTTGTAAATTTCTAAAACAATTTGATGTTGGATCAGTTAGCAAGGCTAAGGACAAAAGGAATTTTAAGAATTGTACTTTGAAAATGGAATGATATGTTAATAGACAAATGTTAGACTAGGATAATGTATTATGAATATGTTTGGTATTTATTTGAATTTTTTCAGACGTACTCAGCTAGAATCAGAAGAAATTGTGGCTGATCTTGTTCACTGCTTCCTGATACCTGAAGTGAAGAAGAAAACAGTTCGAGAAAAAGGTTTGTAGGTCTACTGCAGTTTTCTCCATTGGAACTGAATGAATTTTTTTCTTGAAGTAAATTTCAAATATGATCAGGTTATAATTTAGCCTTTAACACAGCTTAGATTTGATCTAGTATATGTTTGAAAGATATTTTTCTTTCATAGAAGTGTATTTTTTGGATGGTATTCTTTTCTAAATTTAATGACTGTTGTTAGCTTATTGAAGACCAGAAGTAACAAAAGCATGGTTTAGATATAGAAGGTAGTAACACCTACCTGCCTTTAGATCACTACTTTCAAAATGCCTTCCCTCGGAGCATTTTCTGTCAGAAAACCAGGAATGGTCATTAAGGAAAGTTTATAAAAGTCAGAAGAACTTGACTCAAGTCAGTATAACATCCGTCAGCTTAAAACATTACTTCCTTAGGATAATACGTGCATTTCTACTGCCAGAAAAAGCAGCATGGGTGTGTGGTTTCTGAATTTTTTTCTTTTTTTACAATTAGAATAAAGAAGATGCAATTTATACTAATTAGTACTTTCCTGAAAAGGCGACACTGCATACTGTCAGCTATCAAAGGCGAATAAGAATGTCAAACCAGATTTTGGCACCTTGTTGTTATAAAACTTCATTAAAAACTTTTTTATTAATTGCTGTTGAAAAGAATCATTATGTTCCAATTATATTTTCAGTGAGACGTGACCAGAGGAAATTCTTACTAGCAGCTCACAAAGAAATCCATAAAGACAGCGAAGATGTAATATCTATGCACCCACGTGCCCCGAAAACTGCCCCACCCACTAGTACAACACCCACACCTGATACCCCTAAACAGTGATTTGAAAGTTTGAAATGAGTTGGACACTATATCAGTATTTTACCATGTGATACAGATATCATTTTGATTTAAAATAAAAATTGGAAAACAACAAAATCAAAGATTGGTTCAAGGTTTTTTTTATTTACATAAAACACATAGTATGCTATTTTTTTACCAAACAAGCACTGTTCTCTTTACTATACCAGAATTATCTTGAGGGTACCAGTTTTAAATAAAGGGAGGTAATTTGCTTCAGTTACTTAGCTGTGACATTTTTTCAACTTTAGTCCTAGCAGTGAATCTTATTTTATTTCAGAGTGACTTGTGTAAATTTTATTGAACAGCTGAAGTTTGTGATGATTCTCAGTACTTGTTGTGTTCCTAAGTAATTTGTAGGCCACAGTAATAACATGAGAAAATAGAATATAAAATGACTGTCATGTCACATTAAGGCAGTTATCTAAAAATTAGAAGAAAGGTGGCCCCGGTAAATTGCCTACGATGGAAAGGCTAAAATGTGGAAATTTTTGTAACAGGATTGAAATGTAAGGGTTGCTTGTCATATAATTATGATACGTTTATGAATGAATGACTGTTTAGTGCATTTGGATGTACTTTTACATGTAATATAAGTGTTGTGTTGATGATGTGTGCTTGTTCGACAAACTTATCTGTGATATTTTTGTTTGTTTTTCAAATTTGTATGTATTTAAAATGAAGTGTACAGATATGAAATTTTATCATTACTTTTAGTTATTATTTCACATTGCTATAGGACTGTTTTGTTACCCTTTTCTTTTCTTTGCTATACCTTCTCTGAATTTATATTTCTGGGGTTTAATTGTTCAAGGTCATTGAATATGGATTTGAACAGATTATGTGTTGAAAACCCTTTGCTTAGAAATGCAGAGTAAGAAAAATAGAAGAAAAGTAAAATTGAACCCCTGAGAACTGCAAAGGTTACCAGTTAAAACATACATGCTAATGTGAATTTAAATGCTGGAGTGTAACTGATTATCCATATCTTTCCTTTTCAAAATTTAGTTTCCGATGACAATTTACTAATCATTATGAACAAGATACTACAAGAAATGTTGTTTCTTTTTCAATGATTTTCAACAATATCTGTTTGTAAGAAAAATATTTTAATAGCTGTCTTACAAAATAATAAAAGAAATAATTCTGTGTTTTGTGTTTCTGTTTTTTTCTCTGGTAATGGTTGAACTCCTTAGCTATTCACCAGTAGCATTTTTTTTTCTAAATTCATAAAGAGAAATAACTCTAAGAAAACAGAGCAAAAAGCTTTTGAAGGATGGGACTCTCTGAATTGGGTTATTTAAAATGAGAGGAGACAATGTCAATGGCTGAGGTCCCTTTTCCTTTCGCAAGAAATCCTCTACTATCAATGTAACAACAGCTACAGGTTTGCTGTTTCCCCATAAAACAATTTCTAGTTTATAAACTGCTGCAGCCTACATCAAAGTCTATCTGATGTTCTCTTAAGATGTGAGCCTGGCTGGTGATAACTCCTGAGCTCAGCAGAATTGTTTTTCGTTGCATATGTTTGTTGGAAAATACTGAAGTGTAATAACAAAATTCTTTTAAGAACATTAAACAATACAGTTAAAGAAGTTACTATGAATTAGTGACAGATTTGTTCATTTTCATTTGTTTCAAAGAAACATGTTCCTTGTTGTTCACATCTTTCATTCATAGCAAAAAGTACTGTGAGGATGGATGAGTATTTTCATAGTACAAGGGATGTTCAAATATGAATACAATTAGGCCAGTATCTTGCTTTTAACCACAATTTGCACAAAATAGGTGCATGTATCACTTAGAGGGTTAAGTAAGTTCTCCATTGTTACAACACGTGTTTAAATCCGTTCAGTCTATCTTTGACAATAGCTCGATTAACACTGTCTACTTGTGTACACTAAAGCTAAAATGGTTGGGAAAAGGTCTCCTTTCACTTAACAAATACACTTAATACAGTCCTATATCAAGAACTGTATTCTTGGTAAGCAGGCCAAAGACATATTTAATAAAATATGTTGTGTTTACGGGAACAATGAACTTTCTTTTTCATCTGTCACACGGTGGTACAAGAAATTTAAAAGTGGTGTAGATTCAGTGAAAGATGCACCCCATGCATGCCATCTGAAAAATGCAACTTCTCCAAAAATTGTTGAAAAATTAAAGGACTTGATTGCTACTGATGCATGATTTACAACTAGGAATATAGGTAAATGTGTTGGTATCTCAGTAGGAGCTGCTCATACAATTCTCAGAGATGATTTAAAAATGAGAAGGATAAGTGCCAGATGGATACCCCATTCCTTACAAAAGAGCAAAAACTTGCTCTGCAAACAACTGCCAAACAATGGTTGAAACAGTTCCTTCAACAGAACAATCGATCTATCACAATTATCATCACTGGCAATGAGACATGGTTTCACTTTTATGAGCCAAAGCAAAAGATACAAAACAATATATAGGTACCAAAGGAAGCCAAAGAACTTACATAGCAGAATGCACCATGTGCATCAAAAAAGGTAATGTATGTCATTTTCTTACAAAATTAATCAAGGTCTTGCTATTCAAATTGCCATACCAAAGGGTAAATCTGTGAATGCCAAGGTTTACAAAGGCAAGGTCATTCACAAATTAAAGAAATATTTCATAAACTGTTGACAAGCAACTGGTCTCTGTGGTGTCAGGTCGATGCATGACAATGCTTCAACACACAAAATGGCCATTGTACGCAAAATTGCTGAAATGGTAAGGTTGTAGAGCTTCCTCACTCTCCATATTTGCCACATCTTGGCCCTTGTGACTTTTTCCTATTTCTGAGGTTCAAAAAACGCCCTACTGGCAGAAAACATCAAACATGCAAAAAATTTCAGTTCAGCTAGTTTCCAGTGTCTGAATAGTATACTTTGAAAGGATTATGAAAACGCCTTTAAAAATTGGATTAAAAGACTGAAACTTTGTATATCACATGGTGGTGAATATTTTGAAAGATAAAGATAACAAGAAATGTTTGTAAAACATAAATGCCCCCCGGCAGCACCTAATTACTTGTGGTTGGGCCAATGCGTTCTCTAGTTATTGATCAGAAACCGTTTTTAGGATCAAGGTCCCTGTGGCCTTGACCTTTAACCTAATGATCTCAAAATCAATAGGAGTCATTAACTGGTCATGACCAACCAGCATACCAAGTTTGGTGAACCTAGGTCAAAGCATTCTCAAGTAATTGATCGGAAACCGTTTTTAGAGTCATTGTCTCTGTAAGCTTGACCTAATGACCTCAAAATCAATAGGGGGTCATCTACTGGTGATGACCAACCAGCATACCAAGTTTGGTGAACCTAGGTCAAAGCATTCTCAAGTTATTGATCGGAAACCGTTTTTAGAGTCATAGTCTCTGTGAGTTTGACCTTTGACCTAATGACCTCAAAATCAATAGGGGGTCATCTACTGGTGATGACCAACCAGCATACCAAGTTTGGTGAACCTATGTCAAAGCGTTCTCTAGTTATTGATCAGAAACCGTTTTTAAGATGAAGGTCTCTGTGATCTTGACCTTTGACCTAATGACCTCAAAGTCAATAGGGGTCATCTACTGGTGATGACCAACCAGCATACCAAGTTTGGTGAACCTAGGTCAAAACGTTCTCTAGTTATTGATCGGAAACCGTTTTTAGGATGAAGGTCCCTGTGATCTTGACCTTTGACCTAATGATCTCAAAATCAATAGGGGTCATCTACTGGTGATGACCAACCAGCATACCAAGTTTGGTGAACCTAGGTCAAAGCGTTCTCTAGTTATTGATCGGATACCGTTTTAAGAATGAAAGTTTCTGTGATCTTGACCTTTGACCTAATGACCTCAAAGTCAATAGGGGTCATCTACTGGTGATGACCAACCAGCATACCAAGTTTGGTGAACCTAGGTCAAAGCATTCTCTAGTTATTGATCGGAAACTGTTTTTATGATGAAGGTCCCTGTGAGCTTGACCTTTGACCTAATGACCTCAAAATCAATAGGGGTCTTCTACTGGTAATGACCAACCAGCATACCAAGTTTGGTGAATCTAGGTCAAAGCGTTCTCTAGTTATTGGTCGGAAACCGTTTCTACCTACAAGGTCAATGTGATCTTGACCTTTGACCCCTTGACCCCAAAATTAATAGGGGTCATCTACTGGTGATGCACAATCATCCTACCAAGTTTGAAGTTCCTAGGCCTATGCATTCTTTAGTTATTGGTCGGAAACCATTTGGTCTACGGACCGACGGACCGACCGACAGACAGACAAATGCAAAGCAATATACCCCCTCTTCTTTGAAGTGGGGGCATAATTACTTTGGCATTTTATGTTCAACAGTTCTGAAAACTGACCCAGTTGCATTCATATTTGAACACCCCTCGTATGTCATAATGTCTTCGTATTGCAATTTCTGATAGTGTTTTGTCTGAATTTTATGAAACTATCGTAAGTTCCTATCAGTTTTTTACTAATTACATATCCTAATTTAGTTTAACTTGCTCATGAGAATGAGTTGCAGAGGAATTTGTCACTATCTTCATCTCCAAATTGTCTGACAACTGTTTTCTTGATATCAGACCAGTATTCTTGCTGAATGGAGAAATGTGACAAAACTTTCATCCCAGAGGATATATTTGTTAATAAAGTAAAGTTTTCCTAATTAGATCATTAAAATATTGGTCTATATAACTATTCCCTCTTAAAACACAACCTTTTTATTCAACCTTTTGATTCTTTTGAATAACTGACTTTCATGTGATTATAATCAAAGTAGTCTTAATAGCCAAACTTAACTGTTCCAACACAATCTGTTAACATTTAAAGAAGAGACTAACATTTGCATATATCTTCTGTAGGCTTTCCTTCTCCACCATCTTCTTCTGAGATAATACCATGCTACCAGAGCAGCTAGAAGCAACATGACTGTTACTATAAGAAAAGCTATGTAGCTACCTGATGCTGCACTAGTGTCTGGAGGATCTGAAATATAGTACATATTGTATTGAGAATGTTACAGTCTAGTGCATACCTACCTATAATTGTATAAATACAACCTCTGACAACTGCGTCAGGGAATCGATTCTTTGGCTTAGTGGTAAGAGAGTTGGCATGGCATGTGGGAAATCGGAGTTGGAATCACGCTCTGGGTTGTGTGTTCTAAGATGCATCGCATCTTTCTGTTACAGACTTTCATGTTCGTAAGAAGAAAAAAAATGCTTCCATTTTCCTGTGCTTGTTTTTGTTTTGCTTTTTAATTCCAAATGCCTTAAAATATTTCAGTCCTTGCAACCTGCTATTAACTATCACCTGTTTCGTTGATTATACACTAGTATAGTTGATTATAAATAGTATTGCTCACACAACAAATGCTGGAGACGGGTGTATTGCAGTTTTGTCTGTGTCTATTTGTCTGCATTCATCTTTCAATAAATTCTGTCAAACACTCCTGCATGCATATGGCGTACCAGAGCATCATGGCCAGTAAGCGTCTTTTGCATATTACAAAATATGGCACTCTGAAAACTGAGTTATTACACAAAACAAAGGGGAAACATGTGGTAACTTGTATTTATTCAAAAATAAAATCTCTTATATTTTAGGAGAAATCTTAGCCTAACAATAAAAGAAAAATGTTCTCAGTTACCAGTTTCTCTTTCAGAAGTTCTCCCGTCTGATTTATGGTGAGGCCATGCCATTCTGGTTACTGTTGGGGCAAATTGGTCTTCAACTGTAATTAAAAACACACACAAACAAAAAAAACACTACAAAGCCTGTTTATGGCTAAATGCAATTCTTTGGCAAGGTAATGTAAATAAATAGTTTTGTCTTATTTTCTACCTTTCTATTTGAGTTTATTTATCATCAGTGTCGTTTGTCCGTATGACCCCTGCAGAGATTGGTTATTTTATATTGTGGGGACAGAGTAAGCTGGTTCTTTTCCATGCTCTTTGTATAACACTGATACATATGACCTTGGTGTAAAGTCTCATCCAAAAGACGATAATATAAGTGGATGAGTGGGGATTTGAACTCATGACCCCTGGATTACCTGTCAAGTGCATTACTGCTGAACTACTTACCCAGTCAGATTTTGTTTTAGAATTTAGCTGAGCCATTAATAAGAAATATTATTTACTTTGTGTTTTCTTCATATTTCAGGCTCATTTGAGATACTAAAGGGTATTCCCCTTACTGTTTTTTTTTTTTTAAATGAAACAAGAAATATCTTAAAAATGATGATCGGCACAGATAGTGCAAAATTAATGCCCCATTAGTATATGGTTTTGGACATTGGGAAATACTGAACGTGTATAGTAAACTATAAACAAAAAAAAGTACAGTTTATGCTAAAAGTGTCAATAATTTTTTCAATGAAATAAATTAAATATTTAGTTATATTTATCATATATTTATTCCATTTAGTATTTTTTTTATGGTTAAAATGTAGCTACCTGTTGTTGCACTAATGTCTGGAGGATCTGAAATATAGTACATATTGTATTGAGAATGTTACAGTCTAGTGCACACCTACCTAAAATGGTATAAATACAACCTCTGACAACTGCGTCAGGAAAACAATTCTTTAGCTCAGTGGCTAGAATGTTGGCGTGTCACGCGGGGAGATCGGACTTCAAATCCCGCTCTGGGTTGTGTATTCTAATATGCATCGCATGTTTCTGTTACGGACTTTCGTGTTCGTAAGATGGGGGCTTGTCAGGGATGACCTATCCCATACTTAGTTATAAAAATTGATTCTAAAATAGAATCTTACAAGATTTCTGTCTGATCCATTGATCTAAAAAATACACAACGCCATTCGTCATCATTAATGATGACTTTCTCAAGAGGGAATGTGTAACGGTCTAGTGCGTACCTACCTATAATTGTATAAATACAACCTCTGACAACTGTGTCAGGGAATCGATTCTTTGGCTTAGTGGTTAGAGCGTTGGTGTGGCATGCGGGAAATCAGAGATCGAATCCCACACTGAGTTGTGTATTCTAAGATGCATCGCATCTTTCTGTTACGGACTTTCATGTTCGTAAGAAGAAAAAAATGCTTCCATATTCCTGTGCTTGTTTTTGTTTTGCTTTTTAATTCCAAATGCCTTAAAATATTATTTCAGCCATTGCAACCTGCATTTAACTACCATCTGTTTGGTTGATTATACACTAGTATAGTTGATTATACATAGTATTGTTTGCACAACAAATGTTGGAGATTGATGTATTGCAGTTTTGTCTGTGTCTATTTGTCTGCATTCATCTCTCAATAAATTGTTCTGTCAAATACTCCTGCATGCATATGGCGTACCAGAGCATCATGGCCAGTAAGCATCTTTTACATATTACAAAATATGGCACTCTTAAAACTGAGTTATTACACAAAACAAAGAGGAAACATGTGGTAACTTGTATTTATTCAAAAATAAAATCTCTTATATTTTAGGAGAAATCTTAGCCTAACAATAAAAGAAAAATGTTCACAGTTACCAGTTTCTCTTCCAGAAGTTCTCCAGTCTGATTTATGGTGAGGCCATGCCATTTTGGTTACTGTTGGGGCAAATTGGTCTTCAACTGTAATTAAAAAAACACACACACAAAAAAAACACTACAAAGCCTGTTTATGGCTAAATGCAATTCTTTGGCAAGGTAATGTTAATACATGGTTTTGTCTTATTTTCTACCTTTCTATTTGAGTTTATTTATCATCGGTATCGTTTTCCATATGACCCCTGCAGAGATTACTTATTTTATATTGTGGGGACAGTGTAAGCTATAGAAAGCATCTCATTCCAGAGACACCCCTGGTTCTTTTCCATGCTCTTTGTATAACACTGATACATATGACCTTGGTGTAAACTCTCATCCAAAAGACGATGATATAAGTGGATGAGTGGGGATTTGAACTCATGACCCCTGGATTACCTGTCAAGTGCATTACTGCTGAACCACTTACCCAGTCAGATTTTGTTTTAGAATTTAGCTGAGCCATTAATAAGAAATATTATTTACTTTGTGTTTTCTTCATATTTCAGGCTCATTTGAGATACTAAAGGGTATTCCCCTTACTGTTCTTTCTTTTTTAAAAAATGAAACAAGAAATATCTTAAAAATGATGATCAGCACAGATAGTGCAAAATTAATGCCCCATTAGTATATGGTTTTTGGACATTGGGAAATACTGAACGTGTATAGTAAACTATGAACAAAAAAACGTACAGTTTATGCTAAAAGTGTCAATAATTTTTTCAATGAAATAAATTAAATATTTAGTTATATTTATCATATATTTATTCCATTTAGTATATTTTTTATGGTTAAAATGTAGCTACCTGTTGTTGCACTAATGTCTGGAGGATCTGAAATATAGTACATATTGTATTGAGAATGTTACAGTCTAGTGCACACCTACCTATAATGGTATAAATACAACCTCTGACAACTGCGTCAGGAAAACAATTCTTTAGCTCAGTGGCTAGAATGTTGGCATGTCACGCGGGGAGATCGGACTTCAAATCCCGCTCTGGGTTGTGTATTCTAATATGCATCGCATGTTTCTGTTACAGACTTTCGTGTTCGTAAGATGGGGGCTCGTCAGGGATGACCTATCCCATACTTAGTTATAAAAATTGATTCTAAAATAGAATCTTACAAGATTTCTGTCTGATCCATTGATCTAAAAAATACACAACGCCATTCGTCATCATTAATGATGACTTTCTCAAGAGGGAATGTGTTACGGTCTAGTGCGTACCTACCAATAATTGTATAAATACAACCTCTGACAACTGTGTCAGGGAATCGATTCTTTGGCTCTGTGGTTAGAGCGTTGGTGTGGCATGCGGGAAATCAGAGATCGAATCCCACACTGAGTTGTGTATTCTAAGATGCATCGCATCTTTCTGTTACGGACTTTCATGTTCGTAAGAAGAAAAAAATGCTTCCATATTCCTGTGCTTGTTTTTGTTTTGCTTTTTAATTCCAAATGCCTTAAAATATTATTTCAGCCATTGCAACCTGCATTTAACTACCATCTGTTTGGTTGATTATACACTAGTATAGTTGATTATACATAGTATTGTTTGCACAACAAACATTGGAGACTGATGTATTGCAGTTTTGTCTGTGTCTATTTGTCTGCATTCATCTCTCAATAAATTGTTCTGTCAAATACTCCTGCATGCATATGGCGTACCAGAGCATCATGGCCAGTAAGCATCTTTTACATATTACAAAATATGGCACTCTTAAAACTGAGTTATTACACAAAACAAAGAGGAAACATGTGGTAACTTGTATTTATTCAAAAATAAAATCTCTTATATTTTAGGAGAAATCTTAGCCTAACAATAAAAGAAAAATGTTCACAGTTACCAGTTTCTCTTCCAGAAGTTCTCCAGTCTGATTTATGGTGAGGCCATGCCATTCTGGTTACTGTTGGGGCAAATTGGTCTTCAACTGTAATTAAAAAAACACACACACAAAAAAAACACTACAAAGCCTGTTTATGGCTAAATGCAATTCTTTGGCAAGGTAATGTTAATAAATGGTTTTGTCTTATTTTCTACCTTTCTATTTGAGTTTATTTATCATCGGTATCGTTTTCCATATGACCCCTGCAGAGATTACTTATTTTATATTGTGGGGACAGTGTAAGCTATAGAAAGCATCTCATTCCAGAGACACCCCTGGTTCTTTTCCATGCTCTTTGTATAACACTGATACATATGACCTTGGTGTTAACTCTCATCCAAAAGACGATGATATAAGTGGATGAGTGGGGATTTGAACTCATGACCCCTGGATTACCTGTCAAGTGCATTACTGCTGAACCACTTACCCAGTCAGATTTTGTTTTAGAATTTAGCTGAGCCATTAATAAGAAATATTATTTACTTTGTGTTTTCTTCATATTTCAGGCTCATTTGAGATACTGAAGGGTATTCCCCTTCCTGTTTTTTTTTTTAAAAATGAAACAAGAAATATCTTAAAAATGATGATCAGCACAGATAGTGCAAAATTAATGCCCCATTAGTATATGGTTTTTGGACATTGGGAAATACTGAACGTGCATAGTAAGCTATAAACAAAAAAAGTACAGTTTATGCTAAAAGTGTCAATAATTTTTTCAATGAAATAAATTAAATATTTAGTTATATTTATCATATATTTATTCCATTTAGTATATTTTTTATGGTTAAAATGTAGCTACCTGTTGTTGCACTAATGTCTGGAGGATCTGAAATATAGTACATATTGTATTGAGAATGTTACAGTCTAGTGCACACCTACCTATAATGGTATAAATACAACCTCTGACAACTGCGTCAGGAAAACAATTCTTTAGCTCAGTGGCTAGAATGTTGGCATGTCACGCGGGGAGATCGGACTTCAAATCCCGCTCTGGGTTGTGTATTCTAATATCCATCGCATGTTTCTGTTACAGACTTTCGTGTTCGTAAGATGGGGGCTCGTCAGGGATGACCAATCCCATACTTAGTTATAAAAATTGATTCTAAAATAGAATCTTACAAGATTTCTGTCTGATCCATTGATCTAAAAAATACACAACGCCATTCGTCATCATTAATGATGACTTTCTCAAGAGGGAATGTGTTACAGTGTAGTGCGTACCTACCTATAATTGTATAAATACAACCTCTGACAACTGTGTCAGGGAATCGATTCTTTGGCTCTGTGGTTAGAGCGTTGGTGTGGCATGCGGGAAATCAGAGATCGAATCCCACACTGAGTTATGTATTCTAAGATGCATCGCATCTTTCTGTTACGGACTTTCATGTTCGTAAGAAGAAAAAAATGCTTCCATATTCCTGTGCTTGTTTTTGTTTTGCTTTTTAATTCCAAATGCCTTAAAATATTATTTCAGTCATTGCAACCTGCATTTAACTACCATCTGTTTGGTTGATTATACACTAGTATAGTTGATTATACATAGTATTGTTTGCACAACAAACGTTGGAGACTGATGTATTGCAGTTTTGTCTGTGTCTATTTGTCTGCATTCATCTCTCAATAAATTGTTCTGTCAAATACTCCTGCATACATATGGCGTACCAGAGCATCATGGCCAGTAAGCATCTTTTGCATATTACAAAATATGGCACTCTTAAAACTGAGTTATTACACAAAACAAAGAGGAAACATGTGGTAACTTGTATTTATTTTATGCCTACCAATGAAATATAGGGAAATATCAGTGAGATAAAAGTGATAATACACTGTTTTGAATCAGTTAATTACCATTCTGATAATACACTGTTTGTGCCGGAACTACTGCTTGATGAAACTTCAGGAATTTCCCCACCACAAGAGAATCCGCTGTATTTCAGACTGTGACAGCGAGTGAAATTTATTTACCTTGTTAAATCCAATTATAATAATGAATTCCTGAGCCTAACTAGTTGTGAACAATGATGAAATTCGCCATAAATTATTTAAAATGTCTGATTTGTTTACATAACTGACATGGACAATATCCAATATGGCCGACTTTCAATTCAATTCATTGAATATTACTCGGTAATAATCCGCTTTTATAATTAAAGTATGTATGGCAAAAATTCAATAAATATTGATAAACTGTGTAGACAAAAATAAATGTTATTTGATGAAAGTGTATTCAGTTTATTTCAGCAAAAGTAAAGTTGTCATATGTATTGGAGATTGTCTGCACTTTTTTTGTGCGGAGTAACCAAAGTACGCATTAACTGATTTGGGGCTAACCATGGGGAATTTATAGAAGGCCCTGATTAAAAATATCATAAAAAACCCCATTTTTGACGTGTTGGCATAAAATAAAAAGAAAATTTGTTTGTTTTTTAGTGGAAGATGGGAATTTATTTCATCTCGTGAACACCATATGTTGATATTTTAACTCGTGGCTGCGCCACTCGTGAAAATATCACATATGGTGTTCACTCGATGAAATAAATTCTCATCTTCCACAAAAACAAACAAATATCCTCTATTTATTCAAAAATAAAATCTCTTATATTTTAGGAGAAATCTTAGCCTAACAATAAAAGAAAAATGTTCTCAGTTACCAGTTTCTCTTCCAGAAGTTCTCCAGTCTGATTTATGGTGAGGCCATGCCATTCTGGTTACTGTTGGGGCAAATTGGTCTTCAACTGTAATTAAAAAAAAACACACACACACACACACACACACACAAAACACTACAAAGCCTGTTTATGGCTAAATGCAATTCTTTGGCAAGGTAATGTAAATAAATGGTTTTGTCTTATTTTCTACCTATCTATTTGAGTTAATTTATCATCGGTATCGTTTTCCATATGACCCCTGCAGAGATTGGTTATTTTATATTGTGGGGACAGTGTAAGCTATAGAAAGCATCTCATTCCAAAGACACCCCTGGTTCTTTTCCTTGCGCTTTGTATAACACTGATACATATGACTTTGGTGTAAACTCTCATCCAAAAGACGATGATATAAGTGGATGAGTGGTGATTTGAACTCATGACCCCTGGATTACCTGTCAAGTGCATTACTGCTGAACTACTTACCCGCTCCGATTTTGTTTTAGAGTTTTGATGAGCCATTAATAAGAAATATTATTTACTTTGTGTTTTCTTCATATTTCAGGCTAATTTGAGATACTAAAGGGTATTCCCCTTCCTGTTTTTTTTTTTAAAATGAATCAAGAAATATCTTAAAAATGATGATCGGCACAGATAGTGCAAAATTAATGCCCCATTAGTATATGGTTTTTGGACATTGGGAAATACTGAACGTGCATAGTAAGCTATAAACAAAAAAAAGTACAGTTTATGCTAAAAGTGTCAAAAATTTTTTCAATGAAATAAATTTAAATTTAGTTATATTTATCATATATTTATTCCATTTAGTATATTTTTTATGGTTAGAATGTAGCTACCTGTTGTTGCACTAATGTCTGGAGGATCTGAAATATAGTATATATTGTATTGAGAATGTTACAGTCTAGTGCACACCTACCTATAATGGTATAAATACAACCTCTGACAACTGCGTCAGGAAAACGATTCTTTAGCTCAGTGGCTAGAATGTTGGCGTGTCACGCGGGGAGATCGGACTTCAAATCCCGCTCTGGGTTGTGTATTCTAATATCCATCGCAGGTTTCTGTTACGGACTTTCTTGTTCGTAAAATGGGGGCTCGTCGTGGATGACCTATCCCATACTTAGTTATAAAAATTGATTCTAAAATAGAATCTTACAAGATTTCTGTCTGATCCATTGATCTAAAAAATACACAACGCCATTCGTCATCATTAATGATGACTTTCTCAAGAGGGAATGTGTTACGGTCTAGTGCGTACCTACCTATAATTGTATAAATACAACCTCTGACAACTGTGTCAGGGAATCGATTCTTTGGCTCTGTGGTTAGAGCGTTGGTGTGGCATGCGGGAAATCAGAGATCGAATCCCACACTGAGTTGTGTATTCTAAGATGCATCGCATCTTTCTGTTACGGACTTTCATGTTCGTAAGAAGAAAAAAATGCTTCCATATTCCTGTGCTTGTTTTTGTTTTGCTTTTTAATTCCAAATGCCTTAAAATATTATTTCAGCCATTGCAACCTGCATTTAACTACCATCTGTTTGGTTGATTATACACTAGTATAGTTGATTATACATAGTATTGTTTGCACAACAAATGTTGGAGATTGATGTATTGCAGTTTTGTCTGTGTCTATTTGTCTGCATTCATCTCTCAATAAATTGTTCTGTCAAATACTCCTGCATGCATATGGCGTACCAGAGCATCATGGCCAGTAAGCATCTTTTGCATATTACAAAATATGGCACTCTTAAAACTGAGTTATTACACAAAACAAAGAGGAAACATGTGGTAACTTGTATTTATTCAAAAATAAAATCTCTTATATTTTAGGAGAAATCTTAGCCTAACAATAAAAGAAAAATGTTCTCAGTTACCAGTTTCTCTTCCAGAAGTTCTCCAGTCTGATTTATGGTGAGGCCATGCCATTCTGGTTACTGTTGGGGCAAATTGGTCTTCAACTGTAATTAAAAAGACACACACAAAAAAAAAAAAACACTACAAAGCCTGTTTATGGCTAAATGCAATTCTTTGGCAAGGTAATGTAAATAAATGGTTTTGTCTTATTTTCTACCTTTCTATTTGAGTTTATTTATCATCGGTATCGTTTTCCATATGACCCCTGCAGAGATTACTTATTTTATATTGTGGGGACAGTGTAAGCTATAGAAAGCATCTCATTCCAAAGACACCCCTGGTTCTTTTCCATGCTCTTTGTATAACACTGATACATATGACCTTGGTGTAAAGTCTCATCCAAAAGACGATAATATAAGTGGATGAGTGGTGATTTGAACTCATGACCCCTGGATTACCAAAGTGCATTACTGCTGAACTACTTACCCGCTCCGATTTTGTTTTAGAGTTTTGATGAACCATTAATAAGAAAAATTATTTACTTTGTGTTTTCTTCATATTTCAGGCTAATTTGAGATACTAAAGGGTATTCCTCTTCTTTTTTTTGAAATGAAACAAGAAATACCTTCAAAATTATGATCAGCACAGATAGTGCAAAATTAATGCCCCATAAGTGTATGGTTTTTGGACATTGGCAAATATTGAACATGCATAGTAATCTAATGTCCTATTTCATAACAGTTTTGGCTATGAACAAAAAATGTAGAGTTTATGCTAAAAGATTCAATAATTTTTTTCGATGAAATAAATTAAATATTTAGTTATATTTATCATTCTATTTAGTATAATTTTTTCATGGTTAAAACATTTTGATATTTCATTTACGGCTCTTTAATGTTATATTATTGGCATTACTTTCAGATGCAATTTAACTAATAATTATGAATTCTGCCCTAAAATTTCATAACAGCAAGTCATTTTTAACCAGTGGCAAACTTCCCTCTTCAGCTGAAGGAATTTCATTTGTTACAAATCTAGGTCAAAATCGATTTTACTACAGCTACGCCAAAAAAATGTTACAGAACCAACTTTAAATCACAGTTCCAACTACTGAAAATATGTTGAAGAAATTTCAAAAGCTCACATCAAAGAAAACACGTTTCTCAAGAAATATTGTGAAGAGTTTAATGTATACATAGTATGAAGACAAAAGTTGGGATTGCTTTTGTGGTCATAAGGGTGAAATTCACTGTTACTTTACATAAAAAAATGTTTTTTTTCCTTATTCACTTTTCTCTTTATGTGAAGGGTGACTTGTAGTTCATAAGTCATTGATACAGTTTTCAAAGATGACAGAAGACCTGTTTAGTTTCGACATGTTTTCAGCATCTTTTAAGAATATAATGCAATAATCTTGATTGACAGAAGAAATTCTAACACAACTTGAGAATTGACAGTGTTGCTATTTTTAACTCTATTATTAAGTACTTACTGCAAGACTTTGCACCATTTGAAATCCTGCTTGCAGCTTCAAGCAGAACTATTCTCATACTAGTTGAAGATTGTATCAGATTATTTATGATATCATTGACATGCCGCTCACCACTAAAAGATTGCTTAGTCAAATATTTTCTGTTGCAGGTGAACTTTTTTTAACTTAAAACATCTAAAAAAGGTCGATACATTGATTTACCCATTCAACAAGTAAATTTGGTTTTTCTTAAAAGAAACTTACAGGCTTTGGAAACACAAATGAATTGATGTCTTTTGGAACAGTTTTCCTGTCTGTATGTGATAGAACCGTCTAATTGTTTCATCACTCCCCAGCATTCCTCTGTCATTTGAAAGGTATCTGAAACTAATTATTTGAATAAATCTCATGTTAATGGGTTCTCTTATTTCTCCTAATCTCTTCAAATTGAGACAATACAAAATATTAATTATGTAAGTTGGTTCCAATAGTTGAGTAGAGGAGAAATAAATGTTCATCCTAAGTTTAGTTTAAAATTTTAAAATTTTCATTTTTATTTATTGGGAAACAATGTATTGCAACATAAATTAATTCCACTTGACGACTGCAGTTGGGTATAAATCACTATTTTGGTTCAAATAATATTACAATTTCGTTAACGTTTGTATAAAAACAAATCCAAGCAAACAGTTCTGATTACATTTACACTCCAACAAATAGTTTTGCAATTCTCTTTACAAAGACTATAAAGTCGTATTGTGTACAGTACCTATCTGTTAAAGCGACTGACTCACAAAATTTTGCTGAAATGTTGTTTTCTTGAAAATTTAAGAGAAATTAATAACATACTATGGAAAAAAACATAATATTATGCTTCTATACACCATGAAAACTGAAAAGAAAAGTTTTGATTTAACCAGGATTTGAACCCATGACCTTTCGGTCAGTAAAATTTAGAACGACGATCTACACCACTGAGCCACAGCATAGAGATGTGATATTTTGTCAAAATTAATGTTATAACTAAAGTATCTACCCCGTGACTAATGGGGTAAATTTTTTACTGATAAAAGTGTGTAAAACTTTATATTTTGATGTTTTTCTGTATCAAAAATAAGTCAGTAACTTAGTTTAGATATATTCTTCACAATTACAACAAGAATTTCAAGATGTATAAACATTTTCTTTTTTTTCTTCGTCGGCCCATCTGTGAGTCAGTCGCTTTAATAGTAAACTTGTAATTACATATCAGCCCTACTAATACCACAAGTCATCATTCTTTAACAGCTTTTTCCAAACCACGCTTGATATTTGCTGGTTTTTTGCTAGCTTTATTTTAAAAATGCTATAAATAGCTTTTATTCATGTATAATAAATGAGATTTCCCTTGATATTCACTCAGACTATGTATTATTATAAATAAATTGAAGACATGGATCAAATTATGGTTGCAATATGCTGTACAGGATTGCTGATTTTGTGACAGTAAAAAAAAAATCCTAAAAACACAAACAAAAATATACTCGAGAATCAGTCTTGCATCTCAGAAATGTAATAATTAATTGACACAAAAATTAATTGGTTTACAGCATTCTGTGACATTATGAAGAAAGACTTTTATTAAAGTGGAAAATTATATGTACCCATGTTGGGAAGCATCAGGTCTGACATTTTATCCACCCAGAAAGTGACATCTTCTTTTAACATGGAAATGAATTTCTCCAGTTGTTGTGGTGTGGATACATTCAGAAGATCTAATTTTCCAGCACTGTGGCATATATCCTGCGCCTTCTGCCATGACAGTGGTTCACAGCTAGTATTCCTCTCCGTTTCAGAAGAAGTTACTAAGATACATAGATGTAGATTACAGTACAATTGTAATAACAGCATAAAGCAGGATAAATTCAAAATCATGGCAGCTTGCATTTCCTACACACTGTTATCTCTCAACAGACCAAAGTTCATGAACTTAGCTTCAATACTTGTGGAGATATCCAAAGACCCAGTTCTTCTGGATGAATGGATTGACAAACATACAGATGAGGGGCAAGCCATAGCCCCTTCTTTTGACCAGTTTTCAGGAGCCTCACAATGAGGCTAGTATCTCATAGTTTTTAGGTTAGTTAAAAATAATGCTCTTTTGATTTAACTGGTCTTTCAAATATTTGACAAGAGGGTCATGATGGCCCTATATTGCTCACCTGAATACTTTGCCTTTGAGACTGCTATTGAGCTAACATCAAAAGCATTTTTAAGAATCTCCCTATATAAATCTATATGAATACAAGTGACCCCAAGGGCAGGGCCAAATTTCACTTAAACAAACTTGGTAGATGACCTCTAACTGATGCTCCATTAAAAATATCTAAGTTATAAGCTCTGTGGTTTCAGACGAGAGTTTTTTTTGAAGTTTTGCCTATATAAGCCTAGGTAACATCAACTGACCCCCAGGGCAGGGCCAAATTTGACCCTAGGGGCATAATTTGAACAAATTTGGTAGAGGTCCACTAGACAATGCTACATACCAAATCTTATGGCTCAGGGCCTTGTGGATTCAGACAAGATTTTCGAAGTTTTTCCAATATAAGCCTATGTTAAACCAATGACCCGGGGTGGGGGCCAAATTTGACCCCTGAGGTATAATTTGAACAAACTTGGTTGAAGTCTACTAGACAATGCTACAAACCAAATCTTAAGGCTCAGGGCCTTGTAGTTTCGGACAAGAAGATTTTTTAAAGTTTCAGTACGTAAGCATATGTAAAATCAATTGACCGCCTTGGCGGGGCCAAATTTGTCCCAAGGGGTATAATTTGAAAAAACTTGGTTGAGGTCCACTAGACAATGCTACATACCAAATCTTAAGGCTCAGGGCCTTGTGGTTTCAGACAAAAAGATTTTCAAAGTTATTCCCTATATAAACCTATGAAAGACCAATGACCCCAGAACAGGGCCAAATTTGACCCAAGGGGCATAATTTGAACAAACCTGGTAGAGGTTCACTAGACAATGCTACATACCAAGTCTTAAGGCTCAGGGCCTTGTGGTTTCAGACAAGAAGATTTTTTAAAGTTTCACTATATAAGCATATGTAAAATCAATTGACCCCCGGGGTAGGGCCAAATTTGACCCCAGGGGCAGAATTTGAACAAACTTGGTAATCAACAATCAACAATCCCAAAAGCTCACCCTGAGCAGTGCTCAGGTGAGCTAAAAATCCCTGGTTAGAGTAATGTGTCATCAGGTAGAGAATGAATATGAAGGCATAAAACTGAGAAAATTGAATCAATAATAGATAAGAATGTGTTCAATGACTTTTTTGAAAAGGTTAAAAAATCCAAATAAATTGCTTATATGTCCAAGACTAGAGATTCCATTAGTCTTGATGAATATGCCCGAATGTTGCCTTGACCAAGACTGCAATGTTCTACTGCTACCTGGTATGTGAAGAAAATGATGGATAGGTGTTCATGCAGATCTATAGGCATCTTTATAAGTACTAGGATGATGCCACCCAGAAGCAAACATTCTTGAGCTAAGTTTTATCTTCATGATCTTATTATATGGTAACAAAAAACTGGTACCTGTGGGAAGTTAATTTCTTAAAAATTATGCAAGTGCAGTATACTTGACCTTTCCAGATGCATTGTGAGCTTGGTCTTTTACCTTATGGTAGGTTTGTGTAAGTTACATTAAATTCCCTCAATGCACGTAAAAATAAAGTGCAAACAAGCTAAACTGTACTTATTACCTTGGATGTCTCAATGTCACCTTGACATGGTACTAACACACAATACTGTGCAGTTATTTCAAAATTACCCTTAAATGACACTTTTATAGCTAAGACAAACTAAACTGCACTTTTATTTTACTGTTATATCTCAGTTTGACCTTCACCTTTGAACAACAGATCTAATTCTATGACGCCACACTCTATTTTGCCAAATGAAAGTTGTTTTGAAATCTGTCTAAGCATGAAAAAGGTATAGTCTAAATAAGTAAGACTGTTTTGTTATTTTACCTTTGACATCCCAAAATGACCTTGACTTTTGAAGAACAGGTCTGGTTTTACATGTAACATCCTCTCTCCCCTAAATTAATATTTATGCATATATGTTTTAAAATCCCTCAAAGCAAAATAAAGTTGAAGTCCAGACATGTTAGAGTGGCAATGGAAAGGGACAAGCCAGACATTTCAATCTGCATTCACTGTAAACTTGACCTTGACCCTAGTTTTAGGTGCCTTTCTTGGAAAGTGTCTGAGCTATGAAATGTCTAACTTTTTAAAATTTCATTAACTTTAAATCCATACCTTGAACTAATTATCTTTTGCTTATGCAGGTACTGTATTTCCTTTTCCATAGTACTTAGTTTCAAAATTTATTATTATATTTTTATTTATTTTTTGTAGGGTAGCTGGGAGACCATTTAATCAGAAAGTCTATATATACAGAATATAAGAGTTATAGTGGGGCAGGAAGAAATATCAAGAATTCATTTATATCTAGTCCCCACATTCACAGTATGATTTTTACAGAGACAGAACTTTTACTTACTGTTATAACACAGATAGGATGTTAACTCTGAATCTGCAGGCCTGTAGGAGAACTTAACATTGACTTTCAGTTTATCTGTATAAAAAGACAACAATGTTTAAAAAAAAAAATAGTCTGTGATTAGCACATCAATCTGCATATGTGTGCAAAAAGTAATTATCACTCTTTAGTTCTATTTCTTTTTGTACCCGTTTTTCGAGAAAAACAAAGTTGAATACTCCAACCTAAAGAAGGTCACAGATCTTGAGTCTTTATTTTCATCCAGTCATAAGTGAACACATTAATTTTACCAATGACATTCTTGCTTCTATATATGTAAATTAATATGACGAATATGTTTTAGCAAAATTTAGAGATACCAGAACTCACCTCCATATTCAATTATGACACTTTTTGCATTCATCCAGTGAAACTCTCCAGGACTGAGTTTGTATAATTTCTCAGTGTTAAGTGGATCATACCCAAGCTCTGGCAACAGAATATCCATGTTCTGTCTGCATGATTTTTGGGCTGAAGACCAGTCTGATAGTGAAGACTTAACCTGCAAGTCTATAAAACAGTGCTTGATAATGAATGATGTAATCAGATTAAACAAAATTTGTCACCTTTGGAGGTATTGGTTTAGGCATCAAATGTTGAATTTGTGCAACTTCAAATATAAGGAAAGCCAAACAAGATCATTTACAAGTCATGTGCACTATGGACCGAATGCAGCCATCTGACAATAATGGTGCAAGACACTGGATTTTAAGAATTAAGTGGGTTTTTCCTTTTTTTTCCTAACGTCGCATAATGCAGCATATTTCACAATAACATGACAAATGTCAATTAGCTAGGTTCAGGTAGAACAGGCTTATTTTGCAACATACATACAGGCACACAAACACACACATATATATATATATTTTATCTCCTTACTAGAAGGTCATATTTTAACATCTTTTATATCATGGACAATGTCGTGGGCATGTAATAAAGCAATGTTTTATTTATGTTATCAGACTAGTGTAAAAACACTCTGAAGTCAACGTCATTAACATTACACTTCTGACGTTCACACTTTTACAGAAAAAAAAGTTTCTGTGCATTTCCGTGACTATTCAGGGATAAAAATTCTATTATACAAATAGTGCATTATATTCGTAGTAATGTAATATGGAATTTATTAGACTCGTTAGCAGAGCCTCGTTTTTATCTTTTTCAAATAACTTGTGCGATAATTCCCATATTACATGACCACTCATTTAATATCCACTATATATTATATTATGATAATGAAGGTAAATAAGTGGTAGCCAAAAATCCTGCAGACAATTTTTTACATCAAATCTTAAATGTTTTTGTTGACTTCAAAAATGATGCGATATAAATTTCACCCTGATGGAAGCAATATTTATTGCTTTTTGCCTTTTTCACCAGTGCAGACCAGGATCAGCCTACACATTGATGCTGTCAAATCATAGTCTACACTGTTCACTATTCATGCAGTTGGGTTTCCATTTGTTACAGTGATGCTCTGTTCTAAAAGAATGAAAGGTAACTGTAATTTTGACATGACTGTAAAAAAGCTCCTGATACAAGCCAAAAAACAATAAATCCTTATAGAATTTAGAAATAACTATGACTATGAAGATAATTTGAAGCGTTACCTTGGCTTCTGGCAAGTTTCAGATTTATATAATCTTCAATTCTGTTTTATAATGTTTCAAAAATAAAGCAGTTGCATTGAAATAAACTTCTCTAGCCATCATTTGTGAAAAGTTACCAGCACTAAACCTTCTGTTTTCTATAAGAAACTGCTCACTTTCTTGCAGGAACAGCCAGAATGTAAACAAATAAGAAAGAGAAATTGAAGTTAAGACACTTACCAAGATCTACATGTGTCCTAACTTCAGCAAGTTCCACTTGAAACACAAGTCCAGTAAAAATAAACTTTAATATCAACATCATGTTTTACTTTAACCCTATCTGCATGAAAACAAAAAAAAACAGCACATAAAAGATATACTTAACAACTTCTAAATGCAACTAATTTAAATTTCTGTTACACAAATTAGGTCCCTATTCCTCCTTTGGAGTTTGATTTAAATTTCTTCAACAGATTTTTTTAAAACAAGAGGGCCATGATGGCCCTGGAATGCTCACCTGAGTACTTTGGCTGTAGGTTTGCTGTTAAGCAGTATTTCATTTTTTTATTGAAAATATATAAGTGCCTACAAACTAAATATGTAAAATATCAGTCAATAAATAAAGGCTCTATGACAGAAAGTAGAAATATCTATTATAAGCTATGGTGACCTTAACCAAGTGACCTCAAACCCTAACCATGGGTAGAAGTCCATGCAAGGAACCTATATACTGAATATCACAGATATTGGTCTATAAATAAAGGCTCTATGAGGTACAGTAGATAAATCTATTTTTAGCCTCCATGACCTTTAACATAATCTAATAATTTGAAAAAGCTTGATAAAGCTTGCTTCATGCCAAATTTTAAAATTCTAGGCCTTGTGCTTTCAGATAAGAAGATTTTTAAAGATTTTCTCCTATACTGCTATTTAAAACTTGTGCCCCTGGGGCGGGGCCAATAGTTACCCCGTTGACATTTTTCTAACAAAATTGGTAAAGGTCCACTAGACAATGCTGCATACCAAATATCTTAACTCTAGGCCTTGTGGTTTCTGACAAGAAGATTTTTAAAGTTTTTCCTATATAATTCTATTTAAAACATGTAATCCCTAGGGTGGGGCCTATTTTGACCAAGGGGCCATGATTTCAACAAATTTGATAGAAGTCCATTAGATAATGCTGCACACCAAATACCTTAACTCTAAGCCTTGTGGTTTCAGACAAGAAGATTTTTAAAGTTTTTCCTATATAATTCTATGTACAACTAGTGAGCCCTGGGGCAGGGCCATTTTTGACCCAGGGGTCATGATTTGAACAAACTTGGTAAAGGTCTACCTGATGATGCTTCATACCAAATATCTAAGCTCCAGGCCTTGTAGTTCTGGAGAAGAAGAGTTTTAAAGTTCCAACTTTGAAAATCTATTTTTAGCTCCTGTGGCCTAGAAATGCAATGGACCTGAACCATTTTAAAAATTTTGGTAAAGCTTCATGGAAGTAACATTCCTGCTAAGTTTCAGCAAGATTGGCCCAGCAGTTCAGGAGAAGAAGTTGTTTGAAGTAAAAGGTGGCGACGCACGGACGGACGGACGACGGACATCAGGCGATCACAAAAGCTCACCATGAGCACTTTGTGCTCAGGTGAGCTAAAAAAAAAAACATCAGTAATTAAGATTTCAGGATACATTGGTATTTTTTATAAGCGGTGAAGTATACATGTACCGGTATTAACCTTTGATGCCTCTAATTGTTTGGTACAACCTTACAGGGAAAATATCTAAACAATTTGAGTCCAGTCTTTAATACTTTATTGTTAAAAATGTCAAGTTAATGACAAACAGGAAGAGAAACTCATTCATTTCTCCAGCATACATCTGCATAAGAGAATCTTTTGTAAATAAGATTGCATATGAATATTTATTAGATTTATATCACTATTCAATACAACCATCAAAATTTTCAGACAAAGAAAATAGATAACACATTTACAAAGAGAAAAATTTGGTAACTTTGTTCTGAAAATAACTGTAAAATCTCTTTTCCTTAACCAGAGACGTACATGTATATATAATGTCTTATCTACGTCTCTGCCTTAACCTAGTCAAACTTAATCATATGCCTATAACTATTTTCAGTTCTTTATAATAAACTTTTCAGAGATATACATCTTATTCCGTAAATTCCATGCATTTTATGATCAGAAATTATGGAAGCTGGTTATTTTGAACAGACTGATACAATTCAAATAAGTATCCAAATAAGTCAACACATCAGTGGTTTAAAAATGAACGCTTTAACATATGTTAATATATCAACAATTCTTAAAGGTCAGAAAATTAGATCTCCTGACAACAAAAATACACCATTGTAAAAATGTTATGATTAAAATAATGTAACTGTTTTTGCATGAACATTTGCAAATTTCTGTGTTGAGCAATTTCAAACAAGAATCTGTGTATAGATGATTTAGTCTAAAATTACTATAAATACAGCAGGGGCATGCTGACCATAAATCTCTTATGGGAGTACTCTTTCAACTGAAACTTTTTCATAATGATCTGGTAAAAAAATGGCTTTTGCTGTCTGACCTTGTTTTTTGGACCCTAAATGACCCTCTTTCTAAATAATTATATTGAAGAAAATCATCCTTAAAAATTTTCATGATGATCAGGTAGATAATACTGCCTCTAGCCAGGTGGCCTTATTTTTGGCCCCAACTTTGGAACAACTTAGATATCATTAAAACAATTACTTTAACAAATTTTCAGATTTAGTTGGAGATACGGGCTCTAGCCAGGTGAGCTAATTTTTCGACCCAACATGAACCTCTTTGGAACATGATCTTGATATAATCAAGACAAACATTCAAACAAGTTGTAATGAAGATCTGGTTGAAAATATGGCTTCTAACCAGGTTATCTACTATTATAACCCCACATGACCTACTTTTGGACATGACACAAGTATCATTAAGATATTCAATATGTCAAATTTTCATGAACAGGCTGAAAATATGGCCAGTAGGATAATGACCTACTTTGATGAACCAATGTGACCAACTTTTGGACATGGCCTAGATGTCAACAAGACAATCATAATCACAAATTTTTATGATGATCTGGCTAAAAATATGACCTTCCAGGTGACCTTTTTTTCAATATGACCTAGAAATCAAGACAATCATTCTCACCCAAAATCATGACTGAATTTAAAATGTGGCCTTAAGAGCATTAACAAGGTTTCCTTTGATTTTTGCCAGTGACCTAGTTATTTTTTCATCCCAGTTGACCCATATTCAAACATGACTCTAAACATCTGTACCACCTTTCATGTTCATTTAATGCAAAATAAGTCCTCTGGACTTAACAATCTAAGTTTAGACAGACAACAAGATGTCCATCCAGCAATCATAATAGCTCACCTGTACACTTTGTGCACAGGTGAGCTAATAAGGAGACAAAATATTTTTGAACTAATTCCTCCTACATTTTATGAAGGTAACACTGCTATCTTTGCCCATGTACAAATTAAGAACTGACTTAAGAGTTTAAGTATTAATTTCTTGAAAATTTGGGAGAAAAGGAAAAATTAGTGGAAAAGTACAAATAACATAAAGGCTATTTCAGAAAAATCTCGTTGAGTGTGTCAGTACATGCAATTTTAATTCTGATGGCAATGGGATCTTTGGCTATTAGAATAATACCAGTGGTGGGTGAAAAAAAAGGAATATAATCTTGTTGGTGGTACCCCATTTGATTCCTTCCACATCCCCTGGAATAGCCCTTATTCAAACATTTGTAGAGAATACAAAAAGTTCTGTAAAAATACAGACAGGCAACATTTAAAAATTGACATGTACACATTATTTTTCTATATAACACATGAAAAAAGTAACTTTTATAATAACTAATTGCACATAAGTCATTTGTGTCTTAATAAAACAATTAGACATTACTTTGAATCAAGCTTTATAAACAGGACTCTGAGAGATGCAACCATGGATATTGTTGTGATGGACAGCAACATAAGACAATAATTAGAAATGTTACAAAAGATTTAAAAGACTCCTTCCTAAAACTAATGACAATTTCATCTTTAAATATTAAACCAACATTTTGAAACAGCCAATGAAAATAACAGAAAGATGCTGAATATCAAACAGTCAAAGCTAATGTCACATGTCATTTTAATTGCTAAGGCACTTTTATTGGGATACTTAACATACAAGATGAATGGATTTCAAAAACACTGACCAAGCAACAACCACACAAAAAAGAACTTGTAAAACTTCTTCTGACCTTCCTTAGCGGAAATGAGTCTTAAGAAAGTAACAACTGAATCAGTAGTAAGTTTATGAGTAGATACAAATATTAACAAAAAGCTGTAAGGAATTAACAGGCATTTAAAACAATAACAAATAATTTAAGCAAGTCCTTGAAAAGTTCATCTCTTTTAAGTAACAGAAATAAAACTTCCCATCATGAAATATTACCACAACCGACTTTATCACAACTGAAAACCTTTGCTTAATACATTTCATACATGTACTAAGTTCTTAAAAACAATGTTAAGACTTTTTTTTTATAACAAACATGTTTTTCTTGTAGTTTGTGACAACACAAATCACAATTTTCCTCATTTTAATGTACATGTAATCTTATATAACAAATCTTTAACAAATATTCTTTGTTTTACCCAGTATGAGAGAAGATTTTCACTAATCATTATTACGATATTCCATTGCACATTAAGTGAAGTCAATTTGTAAGCTGACTGCAGACTGATGAGCAAACATTCACATTATGAAAGGTACAAGTAAGTGAACAAGCACCACTCAACTGAGAAAGCAATAACTCTACTATAGCTAACAAAATCCTGAAGGCTGTATAATAAGAAATGTCATGTCATGGATATCAGTTTAATAATTCATTCACTTTAGAAATAATGAAAACAGTAAAGATTAATAAAAAGAATTATGATGGCACAAAAAAAGGAATTCTTTAGCAAAGCTTCACTTGTACAAATCATGATTTTTCACTATTCTAATTAATCTATTGTTATTAAGAGAAGATGTATCTGCTCCTATTATTAAACAATGAAGTTGTTTTTTTGGCCATTTTTGATGTCTAAAACTAGAACACTTACAGTGATGAATTATAAAATGATATTATAAGAAAAATCACAACAGAGGTCACAAGTCATTAGTATACTTGTCTAATTCTGAAATATTATTTACCTATTCCTCATACAAGGAAAATAATTTTTACATTAAATTCATGTTTCATTGATTTGGTAAATTGTATGCTTGTTTATACTACTGCAGATTCTATCGGAAATACACCTATTTCTTCAAGCCTAGACTTGCTTTGGAGTTCCAGAATTACAAATTTCTGTCCCTGTCACGTTAAATCCTCATTTTCATGGTTTGATTCACTGTCTGTGTTATGACTATTATTGTTTGTATCACTTGGCACACTTGGTTTCCTTGCTGTGTTTTCTTCTGGAGGTGGGGAGGGTGACGTCTGCTTCACATGATTCAACATGGCTGCCATATTGGCACCCTGAAGACTCACAATCTGCCCATCTGTTGTTAAAACTGGAATGATTTAAAAATTTAGATGCATTTACACATATCTTATCTCTGTTAAACCAATCAAATAACTTTAAGGTTAACAAATTGAGCATATACAGTCCACACTTCGTATGTCAAAGTTGCTTTAGTCAAATTTCCATCTGAGTCAATTATTGTTCAGGTTTCATCAATCACCCTACTTTATCTATATTATTTAACTCCTGTTAAGCAGATTTCGACATTAACGAACTCTGGCTATGTCGATGGTATTTTTGGTCCCATCGTATATTTTCCTATGTTTTTTTTCCATTTGGTAAGCAGAAGTGTGAAAATTTATAGATAACCAATTATTCCTTGCGACTTTGAGGTGAGAAAAGATCGGACTTATTATGCGTGTCAACATTTATTTGTTGATAGAAACTTCACAAATGACACTTTAATCAAGACGTTAATTGTCACTCATAGGTACTTCAAAGTGAGAACAGATCGGACAAATTATGTGTGACACCGATTGTTTGTTGATTGCAACTTAACAAATTGCTCTTAAATAAGGATCTTTATGGTCACTAATAGGAACATTCTTGGTAAGA
The DNA here is from genome assembly GCA_012932295.1 of Cyclina sinensis. NCBI lineage: Eukaryota > Metazoa > Mollusca > Bivalvia > Venerida > Veneridae > Cyclina > Cyclina sinensis. The sequence goes on from JAAONU010000002.1 coordinate 38,629,196, forward strand.
AATTTTTGTTGATTTAAAGAAATCACCAGACTTGACTGAAATTGCATTTTTATGATTAATTCTTCAATTTAGAGGAATTTTAATGAATAAATGAGAGAACAGCATGTACTCAAGTCAAATATGAAAAGAAGTTTTATTTCCCGTAAACTACACATTGGTAGAATATATTTCGGGTAGTGCTCTACATTTCCCAACTTAAATTTGACCATCCTGGGAATGCCTTTTAATCACTTAAAACAGTTCATGAGAATTGCTGCTTTGTGCAGGATGATAAAAGTATAACTGGCACAAATTATTGTTAGGTATAGCAGCTCCAGACATGTTGAATTCCAGCTAAGTCAAAGTAATTTTCTCGGTCAGGTTTGTTGAGCTTAAGGGCAAATTTTAACAATATCTGACTATTCTTGACTTAAGAGGATATTAACTGGACCATGTCTGCTTTAAGCTGCCACTAAAATTTTCCTTGTTAAAGATTTATAGCTGTGTTTTAATTCACAATATTCAATTAGGGACTCACATAAAGATTACACATCTTTCACCTTAAGGTAGTCTGAATGCTTTAAATACCTTTACAATTCTTACATCTACAAGCCCATTTTCAAGAAATGATGTGATACATTGTTTAAATATAAAGCGAACAGACATTATGTTTTACTCATATTGTAAACAGTAATTTTCAATTACTTTTACTTATTAAACACCACGTGTTAAGGTCCTAGTCAATACTCCATAAAAAAAAACAACAACATGATTCAGGAAAACTTACATGCCCCGGGAGGTAAAACAATAGTTTGATTAATTGAAGACAATGAAGACAAATTTGTAGTGGACGGAGGTGATGTCGTCACAGTTTCTGTTGAAAATCCCGATGCAGTTGTTGCATTCTGGGTATTGTTTCCCGCAAAAGGCCAGAATCTCTGCGGAGGTTTACTCTGTGGCTTTGCTTTCTTTGCTTTAGCCTGCTCTGGATTTCCAGCATCCAACATAGGCTGTAATATACGTCTTCGTGCATTTATAAACCTGTAAATATTTTTAAAAAAAGCATTTAAAAAACAAGACACTGATTAGGTTTGAGTCAGATTATAAGACTCAAAGGAAGGTAATCATTAGTCAATTGTTTGTATTGTTTTCCAAATAACAGCACAAGCAATTGTTACTTCATCAATGACATTAAAGTCTTCTCTGCCAGTAATTATTGACAAAAAATAAACTGTGACCATATCACAGTATTTATTTGCTTCTGAAGTTGTGAGAAGATCAATACAGACAAAATATACACTTTTTAAACAACAATAAGCTGTCTTGTAGACCACACCTTATTAACAACTTATAATCATAACTGTTTTTTATGACTAATTTTCTTTGAATATAAAACTACTCAGAGCTAACTTAGTGCCACAAACCCTCAAACAAACTTCCTAGAACCAAAGAAACTACTGTAATCTGAGACATTTTTGCAAATACTATGTTTTGCATTTTCATATTGTACAGGATTTCTCTCCTACATACTTTAGTGGGAAGAGACCAGCTGCTGCTAATTTGGAAAAACTTTACTCATTATTGCAAAAATACAAACCTGTCACTGAACAGTTAGTTTTCTATGAATATAATATAACTAACTTATTTGAAAACAATGTTCTTAAAGACTTGTTACATTCTTCTGAACAACTGTCATGCTGAATGCAACTTCTCGAACAGAAATTACTATCAAGAGGTATAATTTTGGAAAAATTGTAACAAAAATCACATAAATAGTTTACAAAATTAACCCATTCATTGTCAAACAGGTGTAAACTTGGGAATGAAGAATGAAGGGAAAATACATAAAACATGTGACTAAGCAAATTTGTGACATTTTGTATTCTTCTATTCCAGTAAATCTAAGTGATTATTATAACAATGAAACCAATAAGGCTTAATACAATGTATTACCTACTTGTGTAAAACAATATAAAATTCTTTTATTCCATACCCCAGTTATGAACAGAAAACTTTTCTCATCTTATACAAGTAATTTTCTGCTAAAGCTAGAAAACTTTCAAGGTTATTTATCGGCTGTTTTCCTACGAACGCAAAAGTCCGTAACAGAAAGATGCAATGCATCTTAGAATACACATCCCAGAGCGGGATACGAATGCAAAAGTCCGTAACAGAAAGATGCAATGCATCTTAGAATACACATCCCAGAGCGGGATTCGAACCCCTATCTCCCGAATGACACACTAATGCTCTTACCTCTGAGTCAAAGGATCGATTCCCTGACGCAGTTGTCAGAGGGTTGTATTTATCCAATTATAGGTAGGTGTGCAACTAGACCGTAACAGTTTAAATTTGTGAAAAATCACCATCAGTAAGAGTTGACAACTTAAAACAAGCCATTACATTACTTGGTTTACAGTATTTAATTTTTAATGCCCACTAAATTTTCATTGATGCTTGATCAACAAATAAATTGTTTTCCTTCACTGCTGACCTCAACAGACTTTGGTAAATAAAAGAACCAAAATCAAAGAAAAGATAACTGAGTTTAAGTCAGCACATTAATACTAAAATACAATAACCTACCAGTTGTTGACTTGTAGCAGTGTAAGGTTTGTCTGGGCTGCTATCTGTCTTTTTTCATCCTCTGTTGGGTAGGGATGCTGAAATCACAAAACAACTTGATTTTAAAGAACTGTCAAAAGGTGACTGCATATCCTAAATGTTGATGTTTCAAGCAAATCCTTTCAAAGATAAATGGAGAGTTGAACACAGTATTTTTGTTATATGTATGTCTCATGCAGTGAAAAAATGCTACATTCTAAAATGGAAATAAAAAGAAATACAAAGGGTCAAAAAAACCTTCAGACATGGACACAACTAAAATTTTCTCTGTACCAACCATCTGTACTCCTTAGCAAAACAAGGTTTTTAGACATGTACAGAATCAAATTCTATGCAGCAGTTACTTCCTTTTCAGACAGTAAACATTGTCTGAAAGGGTATGTCAAATGATGATGGGCGAAAGTAAATAAGCAAAATGTTAAACTTTTTTTCAAATAATTTTCTTTTAATCTTATAACTTCTGGCCATGTAAAATTGGTGCAATTCCCATTATTACTAAAAAAGTAAGACAAAACATGATTTAAAAAAAAAAGTTCATACATGTATACATAAAGTTAACTTGTGCCAACAGACATCTTTTCCAAAGAATGAAGGGTAGATCACTGCAAGGAGATTGGTACAGAATAACCGGTACATGCAATAACAGTCAAAAGCAAAACTATATCTCACAAAGTAAGGACATAAAAACTGACCTGAATATACTTTCTAGCAACTAATATTTTTCAAATAAACAACAGCCACTGTCATATGCTGACTGAAGTCAAAGCTTACCACAATATGTTGAAACAACCAGGATTTCATTATTTGTGTAGCACTCTTTGGTAAAACACCTCTTTTACTCTTCTTCTTTCCTGTATCATCATCATCCGAGTCAAACCCACTACTTACACTGCTTAATGTGTTCACAGCTGAAATAAAGTATCCAATAATTTAAAAATAACACATTCATGATAAATATTTCTCCATGATCAAATGCTGAGAAATTTCTACTGAACTCTAACTAACTGCTTCCTTTATCCTATATCAAAGCATACTTCTCTTAAACATAGATTTTACTTTCAGTTACCAAGGCTGAAATTTGTCTTCATGTCTGTCCAGCAGTGTTAGACAGAGCAAAAGCACCAGTATTTATCTATTTCTTCCTTTTTTTTCATATTTTTTTATATGAAAAAGCTAGTTTGCATAAAGATATTAACACTTCCTCTACAGTTAATAACACTTAAGGAACATGTTAATCAAATACAGACAATAATGCTTGGTTTAAGGTAAAATAAGGCACTAGTAACTTGTTGAAAATTCCAGCTGATGTCTTTCAACTATGTGACATAGTGAAGTGCTAGTCTGGACTTTTTCCCCTACAGATATAGCATGGTTGGAACACAACAATATTCAAGCTTTATCCTGCATACAAAGCCATAACAAGGAATGATTAAACAAGTTTACCATGGATTCCTTAAATCATGTCACTTTTACTGTTACGCTGCTAAGTGTCTAACATGGGACTTGCTCAATACACAGGTAAAGGCAACAAGCTCTAAGAAGCCAGCAAGACATGAGATAAATGGTTAAATACGCTAACAACCTAACTGGAAACACAAAAATCAGTATGTCTCAACCAATACCTGTTGAGGTGGGTGCAGTAGAAACTGCAGTCTGAGCTGTCACCCCTATCTGAGACAATGGCGTACTCCCATGTATAAGTGGAGTTCCAATAGAAGACTGTATCTAAATAAAAAGAAAAATGTGGCTATATGGAATCATATTTGTTCTCACAAAACATCTAATTATATCAAAATTATCATTAACTTCTAGATTTTCTGCAACTATTTACTCCATTTTGCATTTTTATTATGATCATATTTTTCATGTCTCTAGTTTTTCTTCATTCTAGTTTATCATTTTACTTGAAAACTTATTTCAAAAATGTAAAGACAACTAGCTACTGTTTGGGAAAATTGAAAATATTAAAATTATTTTTTCCTTGTTCAGGTGAGCTAAAAAACAGGTGTTAGTGTAACATATGTATTGGATTTCTATAGATACAGACTCCTGTATTCAGATATTATAGAAATCACTATACACAAACTCAAAAATGTGAAGAGCAAAATATCTGATACATAAACTGATTGCGTAACAGGAAGTCAAACAATAGTTTATATCTAAAAGATAATAATGAGTCAATGGTAAGAGTTACACTCCTAATTTACTTGTATAGAAACAAGGAAGTACATTTACTCCTTTTTCAATTCAAGTTCTCATTCATGTAGTTTTCACCATAACATTTAACTTTTATTGGATACCATTCAAAATAATATGCTAAACACATGTTACTGTAAATTCTACAATGAGCTATACACTTAACAAATTTTCTAATTGGGCACTTGAAGTTTAGAAATAGGGCGCATGAGTTTCATGGGCAGAAAGACGGCAATGTTCACCGCAGTCCAGATGAGGACTCTTGATAGCGATATATACGCCACAGCTATTGTAAACAATGGAGAAGATAGGAAAACAAAATACTGCAAAATTTCAAGTCGTTCCCATTTTTAGTTTAAAGAGTTTTATTGGCTGGCTAATTAGGACATTTGTAAAGTGTATTCAAAACAACCTCCACTGATAGCCGATGTTTAAACTGCTATATTAGAATCAAACAAACATATTACCACTCATAAATACTTTGAAGTTCTACATGTAAATAAGGAAAAAAGATTTAGACCCAGTTTCAGAACTAAAGTTTAAAATGCCTTTTTTCATTTCCCTTTTACCTGCACTGGCTGCGCAACCAACCCTTGTGGAGTCTGAACCATTTGATAAATTGTGCCTCCAGACATAATCTGTCCTGGTCCTAAAGTTGGCATTGCTGTCACCGTTGATTGAAATGGCTGCTGAAGTATAACCCCTCCCCCAGGAGCAGATGATACTATAGTCTGTACTGGTTGTGACATTTCTTCCTTTGGTGGTTCATCAAACATGGACTGATCATAGTCTGATTCTGTCCTTAATAGATTTTCACTCTGTAGTTTTCCTTTTAAACAGTTAGTGTATCTTTGGCAAAAGTCCTTGCATAGTTCATTCACTTTTTCCAGTTCAAGAAGGTGAATTCTTAACACTTGTATTGCTTTGATCATCTGTAAACAGACAGTAATGTGGTAAGCAATAGCAAGCAAGAATACTGAACCACCTCAACATCAACAGTTTGCTTTTCTCCATTCACTGATATGGCTTTATAAAACTAAGAAATTATTTTCAGAAATGTTCCTCAACTTTAATGATGACTGGCATGCTTCCTTGTTTCCAGTAACTTCCAGAACTTTTAAGATTAGTTTATAACACATGACCTTACTTTTGCTAGTTATTGCTAATGCTCTTCAGCCCAACCTCAGGAGGGCAAAGTCTTACTACTTTTGACCATGTCATTAGTTCATATCAATACTCTAGTCTATGTTTCAAAAGGTATCAGCTGATAGATTTAAAAAGTGGTGGTCTCTCTTCAATAGTTGATACTCAGTCAAGGATTCTGAACAAAAATACAAAGTAATAAACGGTAAAATTCTCTCTGATTCAACCACAGAAGCCTGAAAAGTATTAAGTTTCCTTCTTAAGTATACCAGTAAATCAATGCAGCCTTACCAAATTATCTAAATCTTCATCCCCACTTAGGAGGTCCTTCTTTTCTTTTTCCTGGTGCATTATAAAGGCTTGTATATCAGAAAGTATTCCATCAGGTGATGGGAAATCAGAGGAGGCTGATGCCTGTTCACATCTCTCAAACATCAAGGCCATTAATGGGAACATTGGATGACTGAAATATACAATAAAGAACAAGTATGCAACTTGTAAAAGGGTTCCTACTGACCAGCAAACAGATTTTTCAAGTCTTTGGACATAACCTAAGAAATCTAACTTGATTTTGAAAACAAAAATTTTGAAATAAATGTATTCATATTGCAAAAGCAGACTTTACTTTTGCGAGTCAGATCAAATGAACATTACTACAAGTGGTGAAAAAGAAAGAGGAGCCTTATTTTCATTTTTTTAATAATACACCAAAGCTTCCTGCCACTTCCAAGGGTTGAAAAAACAAACAAACAAAAAGCCATGTACTGAAAATTGCAAACTGTCACATGAAACTTTTAATCAGGAAGCCTTAAACTCTGAGCACTATAAACTGAGGCAACAAAACTGAAAAGGGTTCTTAAGTTTGTAAAACTATGGTTTTAGTAAAAGTGAGTTACCAATTAGTCAAGCTTGTAGATTAATTAAATGTAAATATGTATTAGCTAAATCACTATCTTAGCACAATATCTGGCACATCAAAACATAAGCATAAAATTCCAAAATTAAGTTTTGGAAGTCAAGTACCACTACAGAAAAATACTAAAGATGTCAGTGACAGTTTGGTTAGTGCATGCTGCTGACACTTACGCATATATGGCTTGCTTGTCTTTCTCTAGGTTTGGTTCTACAGGTAATGTCTGGACAGTTTGAACAGGGGTGGCTGTGAATGTTGCTCCAACAAGTTGAGCTGGCACACTGAAATTCAAAATTATTTTCAAGCATCCTAAAGCTGTATAGAAATTTGAACACGTTTCATATCACAGGAAAGTAGTTGGCCTGGCTAGCTCAATCGGTAGAGCATCGGATTGTCAACCTGGACAATCCCTGTTCAATCCCCATCAGGGCTGGCAAAATTTCTCCGTGATAATTTATCTCAGACAATGCATCTATAGGTCATTTGTCCCTCACCTCTGAAGCAAGAGAGGAAGTAGTCAGTCACTGCGGAGAAAATGGTTAGTAAACTGGTTGGATACCCAGCAACTTTCTTTCAAGTACACATCATAACACTGTATCCTAAAATTATTACATAATTAGTACTACTATATTGAAGTGCTTACACTGTGCACTGATCAAAATGAAGCAAAACCTTTTAACGATAAGTTGTAACACTATCATCTTTAAATAGCAAAATGTTTACAATGAAACACTTCAATGGAATAAATCATTTACACTACCTGTTTTGTGGTGTACCATCTTGTGTTTGGGCAATACCAACTGCTGGGGTAACAATGTTTATGATTTGTCCATCTGAGAATGACTGTGGAATCACATGAGTCACTACAGACATTATGAACTTTATGTAATCCTGTGCATGTTCTCAACATAACAAGGGTGGACTGGAATATGCAAAAAGACAAGAGGGTTCAATTTAACTACTACACTCACCTAAGTAAGAATTTTCAACTAATGTCACTAATATGTTAAGCTGAGTTAATCAGTTACATTCATTGAAATTCTGCATATGCTTTGTTACTAAAATACCAGCACAGAATCCCTGTTGTAAATCTGTGACAGCATACTTTTTTCCACTAAATAAAAAAAACTTTCCCAGTGGAGTTGACCTATACAGTGTTGATTTACTTTGAAGAAAATAACATTTGTTTCCTTTTTAAATGATAGATAATGAATTTAAAAGTGACTGACAAATTCATAACAAATGTCAGGTGCACATTTTCACAACGACTAAAGCTGTCAAAATAAAATTTTGTGAGTGTAAGTCAGCCTGAGTCAGGGGTACATACAAACACTTTCACTTTGGACTCTAAAAAGGCTTAGAGGTACAAGAACAAGTGTACACAGACGTGTTGAAAAAAAATGCCATTATCAAAAAACATAATTTTGATTTAACAGAGATTGAGAGGCAGCAAGAAAAAAAGTTCTTGGTATTTCTGAATCCATTAAATATAATTTATACTGGCTTTGGCTTACTGCTACAGAACGTCAACACGATTATATTGTAGTAACCTAGCCTATGAGGTCAATTTGGGACACCCATCCACTAACCATGGATAACGTTGCTTAACTTAGCAAACGTTCCAGACACTCCAACCATGTCGCTAAAGAGCTAGCCCAACAGCGAGGCTGTTGGAAATGCCTTATATACCCGGTGTCCACTACACTCCTCCCCTCTTTAACCTTTAGGAGCTGGGCATCTACTGTAAAGTTTTCTACAGAGACTCCATTCTGCTCCAACTGTGCAAGGGACTCAATTCCCACTGCACTCCAAGTGCACACAGGCACTAACCAAGGTAAAGAACCGGCGAAGATTTGTAGAATTACCGCTGCCACCAATGTAGTCACCTGGCCTATGAGGTCAACTTGGGACACCCATCCAAGTACTAACCATGGATAACGTTGCTTAACTTAGCAAACGTTCCAGACACTCCAACCATGTCGCTAAAGAGCTAGCCCAACAGCGAGACTGTTGGAAATGCCTTATATACCCGGTGTTCACTACAATATTTACCAAGATATAAAAATACAGACATAAGCGGCTACTTTCACTTTCGGTTTATTGTCGCGTGACCTAGTTCCAACAATCAGGTGCACACAGGACAAAAATCATTATTTCAAAACATGTTTAAAAGTAGGTCAAAATGCGAAAAAGCGGCATTTCGTAGATCTTTACAAAATCATTCATAACTTCAGAGATTCAGCAATAGAATATTAAGCAAACATGTGGCATAAATCATTCACACCGACCAGCATCTCTGTTAATCAAATCTTCGCGATCAGAAGAAGCCACGTCTGTAATTGGTAGCTTACCTATTTCAGCGACATTGTCACTCTTCGTCAAAATGGCGGGCGTCAGATCATCGATACTGCCCACATACCACGTGGCTATTTACGTCATGTGTACTAATTGGGGGCTCAATTTAAAATGGGATTTGAAAATCTGAAATATAAACTAAAATATTAAATGAGTTAATTATTCCGTCATTGTTTTAATGTGCAATGTTTTTATGACTTAAATAAGGTAGAAAAAAATCAAGGTTATCTATATGAATGCCCCTTTTTAAAGGCCGAACCCTTAAGGAACCTCTCATTTGTTGATTTTTCAACCATGTGACCTAGCAATCAGCGAACTGGTAACAATGGGTCCATATGTCAAATTGCTTCAAAGTCTCATTATTGATTAGAACCCCCGCCCTTAAGTGCAAGTGACATATGATATGACACTGAGTTATTACTGTGGATGCGGCCTCCTTCGAGCTTAGAACGTAAACGTTCGGGAAAAGAATTGGCGAAAATAATAACTAAAATACTTATGTATTAATGACAATTTCGTATTAAGATATTTTTTATCTGACAGGGGCGGATCTATGCAGGTTTCCTAATGTGTCGTGTCATGCTGTGTCCAAGAAAACCTTTCATTATAAGCACATGTGTAATTTCCGCATGGTTTTATCTTTGATAAAGAGTTGAGCCATGGAAAGCAACCTTGACTTTAAATATTGGCCTGCTACATGTACATATTTAAACAGTGCAATTTAATTTTGTGACCGCTGATCTTTATATTATGAAACCACGAGCTACCATGCATGTTCACTTTCATCAGAGACGTATAATATTCGTCATATATAAGTATTTTATTATACGTCTCAGCTTTTATTAACTATTTTCTACCGAGTTAAAGACTGACAGCCGCAAATGTTCCTTTTATGTTTTGGTGTTAGTTGTTTAAAGAATATAACTAACTAGCAGAGGTCGGTTATGTTTCAGTTGAGGTATGTGTTGTGTTGAACCAATCTCCTCGCAGTGATCTCCCCTTCGTTCTTTGGAAAGATCTCTGCAGACACGGGTTGACCTTAGCTGGATTTCAGCTATATTTACATGTATGAACTTTTTTAAAGAATTTATTTTTTTCTCTTTTTTGTTTAGTAACAATTGGAATTGCATCGATTTAACATGCTTTGGTATAATGAAATTTTTAAAAAAGTAACTTGAAAAAAAAGTTTAACATTTTGTTTATTTACTTTCGACCATCATCACGTGACATGCCTGGCGGTAGTGATTACTGTACTGAAAGTATAAAAGGGAAGTAACCACTGTTGAACACATAAACACAAGGTACATGTTCTAGCGTAACATTGATCAAAAGCTCATCACATCACAGGCTCCAGTTACTCAAAGATATTTAGAATGACTGAATGTACTTTTCCTATAATTGTTCTGGTAAATCTTAAGCACAAAAACTTGCTCAGAATGAAGAAAAAGCTCAAAGTGATCCGATACTGTAATGCTCAACTGGGATTACATTTTTCGCGGATGTGGATGAAAAGGGGAAAAAGGTTTCGTCTACTAACACAACAAGGGAAATAACAAGGGAAAGGTCACGGCTAATCGGAAACATGGTGAGTCCTACGAACTCAAATACCAAACGTAAGAAGACTTCCAGGACGATATTTTTGGGTAAGCAGATATTGTAATTCGTTTTCAAAGCTTGTTGACATAATGTAAGATGGCTTTTTAATTAGATGTTAAACAATTCTAATACTTTAGCTAAAAATATTATGATTGTGGTGTGAGATATAAAAGTAGTTCTGCCTATTTCGTGTATTCGTTTCTTCATGACCTACTTTCTTAAAATAAGCCATTCGCCTCCCAGTGTGTTCGTTTCACTTAGAAACATGTTTATACCTCTTAAATTGACAATTTTTAGCATACAGGTTACCCTTTTTAGAATGTTTTGAAAGATTACTGATCGTTTTGTCAGATAAACAATTAAATTTGGTACTACAGTTTGGTACTACTTTTTAACTGGAATAACACTGTGAACTGCTGCCGATTAGAGAATGTGCATGCAGATGGCATCTTGCTAGGAAAGGGAAAGGAAAAATATGTATTAAAGTAAATAAATAATAAGTGAAGAGCTTTAAGATTGCTTTAATTCCATCCATTGACTGACACAAGTCCTGATTTTTTATGCCCCAAAGGGAGGTAGGTATATAGTTTTTGAACTTTCCGTCCATCTGGTTGCATTTACTTCCTACATGGACACAACACCCCTTTGGTCAAGACCTTCCCACTGACCTGTATTTATTTGACCTTGACCCCTGGATGACCTTCACCATGAAGATCCAATTGTCCAAAAACTTTAACATTAGCAATAACTTCCTTATTAGTAAGTGAATATACTTAATACTTGGACACAAAACCGCTTCAGATTGGCCTATATTTATTTGACCTTGACCCCTGAAAGTCCTCAGCTCAAATGTCAAAGCACCACTTTTTGGGCATTGTCATCTTACAGTGACAGTTCTTACAGTGACAGTGACTTACCTTGCTGGTGGCAATTGTGTTTGCCTTTGTGACCAGTGCAGACCAAGATCAGCCTGCACATCTGTGCAGTCTGATCATGGTCTGCACTATTCACCATTCAGTCAATAAATTTTCAGAAAACACCCCTGTAAACAATTCATGGATCTGTCCAAATTGAAAGATGGACAAGTCCATTTAGAATATTTACCAAGGTAAGGGTAAGGACCAAGCAGAACAAATTTTGTTTCAGTTAACATTTGATATTGTATTATTAAATCAAGTACCCTCCAAAAACATGCATCCCCACTGTAAAGCTTCTGAATCCTTTGGTCTAAGGTCTGAGTATGATATATTTTAACTGGTGAAGAATATTTCAGAAATGTAGAAAAAATATATGACAAAATAGAATACGAGTTGTGAATCCACATAAAATAACACTCCCCGTTTTCTTATTTAATTTAGGATATATATTGTAATTTACAAAGGTATCTTAAATTTACTCTTGCAAAGAGTACTTTTTTCTGAAAAGTAATTACAAAAGCAAACAATGACTGAATGATATCAATATTCATGGTAATATTATATAAATGGAAGTAGCAGAATAATTTCAAAAACAATTCTTATGCTCCCAGAGAAAGTGCATATTGTTTTTGGTATATCTGTTTGTTTGTTGACTTTTTTTGTCACAAAACTTAAACCTTTTTGAGCCCCTGCAGGGACTTGGCGCTCATTCAAACTTAGTGCTTGTTCAGTTTGAAGTGTTTTCCGCATCCGATATCTGTAGCTGTTTCAAGCAATTTTTTTAATGAAAAAAAATGAATTTTATGCAAGACCTATCTTGTATTTGTCATGAAATGATTCCAAATTCATTTGTAATGAAAAAAGAACAACCTAAAAATACCACACATTACATGTAGGTACTCCTTTATGGGACAATGCCTTATGGAATGAATATGCTGTCTTTTTATGTAACAAGGCAATATTTTTCCAAAATACTGAATAAGCAGTGAAAATCATAAATGGAAAACTCATTAGTTGGCACTCAAGACTTCCAAAATTTGGTATGTAGTTTTGTTGTGTAATCCTCTACAATGATTTTTCAGATAAAGCTTCTGGGTTCATTATTTGCTCCAATCCAAGGACCATATAGAAAATACAAAAGAAAATCTTTAAACCACAAGGCCTAGGCTTTTGAAATGTTTCATGAAGCACCTTGTTCAAACCTTGCCACTGGGGTCCTTATTGACTGCCCCACAGCGGTTAGATATTTAACCTAGACCTGTTTACAGAAACTCTTAAAAAAATCTTCTTGTCAGAAACCTTATGGCAGAGACTTCTGAAATTTGGTAAGCATTGTCCTGTGAACCTCTATCAAAATTGTTCAAACTTTGCCCCATGGGGTTACTTGTGGCTTCACCCCAGGGGCAGGAATATTATTATTGGAAAACTGTCAACTTCAGCTTGAACTTATTACTGCCAAAAGTCAATACTGACTATATTAGGCAGGCACATGCAGTGGCATTGCCAGGCATATGCCAGTATGCCATAGGCATACTTAATGAAAATAAAGTTGAAAAAATAAGGCTGTCTAGTTGATACAGACAAAGCTACCTTCACCAGGGAAGTGAGGAAGTGGGTTACATGGTGGACTGACTTGCCATGGATCATCCACAAGCTCCCAAAACACTCCAAGACACTACACCACTGGCTAATGAGCAGCACTTCCCCAATGTCTGTCATAGCTAGTTAGGTCTGCTCACTATGCCAGTGTCTACTGCTACAGCGGAACAGTCATTCAGCACAATGAAGAGGGTGAAAACGTACTTCAGATCTACTATGACCACTGAAAGGCTATCTGGGCTAGGCTTTATGACCGTTTATAGAGACACTGAAATTAACTCTGATATATAGTGGATAAATGTGCAGCAAGGAAACAATGCCGCCTGGCATTTCTCTTCAGAGAATAATCCTGATAAATAACTACATACTACATGTTAATTTCATATAGGACTGCTTTGCATAGCGCAAGTTATTCTGTAGTCACTAAAATAAAATATAAACTTGTGTACTGACTGAGTCAGACATCTTTACACTGAAGTTAAAATAAGAGGAATTAAATGTGCTCACAAATGACACCCGAATGCGTTATGTTGCATTTAAAATTTATAATTTTTTGGGGGGAAGACCAAACCCCCTGTAATATAAAAGGGAGGGGGACACCTCCTCCCTTAACCAACCCCCAAGGCGTATAATTCATGTGAGCCCAGCTACGCCACTGACATGTAAGGAACATTAAAAATAATCAGTGATAAAAACTAAATGATAAAAAGTAAAAGAGATTTTTTTTTGAAAGATCTTACATAAACATGGGAATATTGAAATCCATAAAACTTATTTATTCCACTGATGAAAGCTGGAATAGCCTTGAACTCGGTAGTTTGTTCAAGAGTCATATTGCCTGTGGAAAGAATGTGTTTGTGTTGCGTTTTTGACTCCTGCATGTGGACTTTGTTGTTACTTGTATGTGTGAGATGATCATGATCGACATTGACCTGTTTATTTTTAGCTCACCTGAGCAAATCCTCCTAAACCACAAGGCTGTTTTTAACCAAGTTTACAGAAATGTTCCTTAAATCGCTCTTTTCTAAAATTCCTCATATTGTTCAGCACCATTGCATATACATTTTTTGTAAAGCTGCAAAAGCCAGAAATAGAAAAAAAATTCAAACAACATTTCCTCCAGAACAGCAGGTAATTTTCCATCAAATTTCACAGAAATGTTCCGTACATAGCCCTCTATTAAAATTGTTAAAATGGTTCTGATCCATTGAATAAAATGGTTGCCAGAGCTAAAAATAGATTTTCATCAATATTTAGCTTCAAATGACGTCTCCTCCTTGGCCATTTTAAAGCAAATTTGACAGAAATGTTCCTTATATTACCCTTTTCAAAAATTGCTCAAACCATTCCTCTCCATTGCACAAAGGGCTGCAAGAGCTAAAAATAGAAAAAATTCAGACAATATCTTCCTCTAAACGGCAGAAATGTTCCTTACATAGTTTTCTGTTAAAATTGCTTAAACGGTCCTGATCATTGAACAAAATGGCCACCAGAGCTAAAAATAGATTTTCATCAATATTTTGCTTCATATGACATCTCCTCACAAGCTGCTATTTTGAAATTGCTTTTGCCCCATGGATTTTATTTGTATAAAATATGAGATCCTAGAAAATCTTCAATTAGAAAATATAATGCTGCATCTGATGTTTGCTTAACAGCAGACCCTCAGCTAAAGTACTCAATTGAGCAATCCAGGGCCATCATGGCTCTCTTGTTTATTTTGTATGGCATGAGGAGGCTGGCTGGGTTTATTCTTTGCTGAAGTGTTGACCATTTTAATTCCTTTATCATGTTTGATTCATTAATTGTCTAGTCGTAAACATTTTAAACATACTTCCCTTTGGACCATTTCTGTTCTGTGAGTGAGGTATTTCTGCCATGGGTGCCATATATGATTGAACAGTGTTCCTATACCTTTAAACCTTTTAATAATATCTTTTCCTGTCTGAAAGACCAAGATTTTTTATATTTTCTATTAAGTATTGCCTACCGCAGTAACTGGCCGTCTACCAAGAATGTTCAAATTTTGCTGCTGGGGTCAGTATTGGTTCCACCCATAAGGTCAGATGTTTAACATAGATTTGTATAGACAAAAACCTTGTTAGAATCATCTGAAATTTGGCATGCAGCCCTCTCTTTTGGTGCAAAAATAAATCCATGTAAGGCCATCATGGCTCTCTTGTGTATAGCTGTGTTTTCTTGCTTTCAAATGCCCCTTTCAGCAGCACCCTGCCCCTTTTAAAGCTTAGTTAGAGCACTGTTAGGTCTTTGTTACAGATTATGTTACAGATTAGCTTCAAAGGCCAGTGCAAAATCAGAATTGTTTTTGTTTAATCATTTGAGTAAGTATTCTTTAGATTGCTTAGAAACTATAGATATTATAAACAGAACAGTATAAACAATATATACCACTAGAAAGAAAGATAAAGTGTAGCAGCATAACTGCGAAGACTGAATAAAACTTTAAACTTGAGAGTTTTGGGGAAGAATTAATTTGTTTCGTTCTTATTAGATTTGCACTTTACACTTGCAGGATGGACTACACTGACATTGATGGTTTAGTAGAGATAAGATTTATACTGTAAGAAGACATATTTCATACCAAGATGGCGGGTCAGCAGCAGCAAAATTCAGGTACTAATCAAGATTTGTATTAATAATACAGTAACACTTTACTATGTAAAGTTGGAATAAGAGTTAAGACATTTTCTATAGAATGTATAATTTCAGATTATAATAAGAAGATTGGTTCAAACAATTACATGTTAATAGTAAAAACAATGAGAACATAGGTTACACCTTTGTCCATACATGCGTACACAAATCCTTAGGGCACAAGGAAGATTTGCCTATTTGCAGGCATTGACAAAGGTTATAAGTTTTTCATTGCATGCATTGGCAAAGATGCTTTGTAAGGCTTGTCTATGTATGCATAGACAAAGATCATGATGCCTTGTAAGATTTCATGGCGAAAAAGCCTTGTAAGGTTGTTCATACATGCATGGGCAGAGATGCCTTGTAAGGTTGTCCATGCATGCATGGGAAAAGGTGCCTTATTAAGGATTGTCCATGACTGTGTATGCATGGGCAAAGGTGTCTTGTAAGCCATGTCCATGTATGCATGGGCTAAGGTGCTTTGTAAGGCTTGTTCATGTATGTATGGGCAAAGGTGCCTTGTATGGTTGTCCATGAATGCATAAGAAGAGGTGCCTTGTAAGACTTGTCCACATATGCATGGGCAAAGGTGCGTTGTAAGGCTTGTCCATACATGTATGGGCAAAGGTGCCTTGTAAGGTTGTCCATGCATGCATGGGCAAAGGTGCCTTGTAAGGTTGTCCATGCATGCATGGGCAAAGGTGCCACACAAGTTTTCATTTACATTGTATATATTTTCTTTTAAATGGTTGAACCTTAACCCTTTATATTAGTATCAATCTGTGCCTTCTGCATGTAGATTAAATGTCTTTGTTTGACTTTACATAATATGACTTGTGTAATAAATACAATAGGAGGTTATAGCTTAACACCCAAACATTATCACAAGTAAATCAGTTTTACAATATACTTTACTTTTTTATGCCCAAGGAGGGCATGTGGTAATTGTATTATCAGTTATCTGTCTGTCTGTATATATCAAGCCTTCATACATTATAAGGCATTCTTTTTGACACTTATATAATCAGTTAAATTGTGAGTAATAATTACTATTAGATCTCCTAGAAAGAATTTTCTCTGGGCAAACTGCTATGATTATAAGATACATACAAGATTTGAAACAGCAACCACTTACATCTCTGTCATAGTAAAAAATAATTTCTGTTTTTCAGAAAAACTGTCACAACAAGAAGATTTAGACTTTTGTGTATTTTGTCTGAGGTACATTGAAAAAAAAAGATTGAGATCACTGCAAAGAAATCTTGTGTTTACAAAAACTACTGATGGTTTCATTCTTGAAAATGTTTTAGACACTCATTTGTTGTCTTTGGTTTCAACATCAGGAAAATACTGTCCAGGGTGTCTTTATGCTTGTAAAAGAGTAAAAGATATAAAAGATAATGTGGTGTGTCTAAGAAATGAGGAATGTTTCACTAATCAAGATAAGGCTGGAAGCAGTAAAAGAAAGTATGCAAGTCAAATGCCATCAAAGAAACCAAAAAAGCCACGTATAGTTGAAAGAATCGAAGAACTTGATTGCCAGATAGAACTACAGGAAGACAGTGAAGAGACAGAGTCAGATGAAGAAGGTCCAGACAGCTTCTTTAATAAAGAAACCAATTCAGGTAAAAAAAGTTACTCTATATCAGTAAGTCATTCATTGTGAAATTTTCCTATTGAAAAAAGTTAAACAGCAGACAAACAGCGCATTTTAGAAAAGATGGACTATACACCAACAGAGTCACAAATTGGTAATCTAGTTTTTGAGACATGTACAGTTGCCGTACAAATGTTGGTCAATAGTCTATACACTGTTACATAATTGAGTTTGAAGATCTGTTTTACAGAGATTGATTATAAAGAATTGCTGCAGTTAACTTAGCTTAAACTGTTTTTAGTCCCCTGAAAATATTTTAATGAAACTTGAAACATTGGGTAGATGGCAGTCTGGAGATTATGCACGTCTTTTTTTTTTCTTCATATGTTGAAAATTTTGGTTGCTTTAGCAACGAATATACTTAAAATATGGCAAATATAACAATATTTGTGATAACTCAAAAAGTTCTAAGAATAATTCTATGAAACATAAAATATGGATAGGTGATAGTATGGAAATAATGCGTCTCAAGGTTCACAACTCTAGCACCAAAATTATTAGATTTATCCCCCCTTGAACTTAGAATTTTCATGAAAAAAATGTGTTTTTTTGTAAAACTCAAAAAGTACTGAAAATATTTTTTGGAAACATGAAGTATGGATAGGTGACGGTATGAAGATAATGCAACTCAAGGTTCACAACTCTAGCTCCAAAATTATTAGATTTATCCCCCTTGAACTTAGAATTTTCATGAAAAAAATGTGTTTTTTTGTATATAACTTCATTATTTCTTAATGTATCTACTTCAAACTTTAAATATTGGTTTCTTATCATCACCCACATCATATGTGAGAAGGTTCATAATTCTAGCACCTAAATTGTCAGAATTATCATCCTTGAACTTTGAATTTTTTCATTGTTTGTTGAAAAATTTGGTACATTTGTCTTTCCCTAAAAACTGTATCCAGTGAAATGTGGATAAATGGCAGTATGGAGAATATCCACCTCATTTTTTTATGAACCTAAAGGAGGAATTGTCCATCCTTTTATATGTCATTTCCTCCGAAAACTTTACCATCGACATATTTTCCTTACTGCTGAATGGAATTACTTCAAACTTGGCCACAACAATACCTTGGACAAGACCATTCCAATGAAGTACATTTCTGTGACCTTGACCTCTGAATGACCTTGACCTTTAAAGTTTTCTTGTCCAAAAACTATATGTTTGGCCATAATTTCCTTATTTCTGAACAGAATTACTTCAAACTTGGTCACTACAACCCCTTCGATAAGACCTTCTCAGCAACATATATTTCTTTGACCTTAACCTCTAAATGATCTTGACCTATGACATTTTCTTCTTTTATGATACTTTGTACATGGATAGAGGACCATATGGAGATTATGCATGTCTCAGACAAATTCTTTAGTCAATTTCCACATATGGGTTGGAGTTAGGGAGATGGACATTGCACCAGTAGGGGACTGTTGCTTTGTCTGTGACAAGCTCTTCTTTTCAATGAAAAGAAACAAGTTATTGCAGCTTATTTTCATCCTACACAATACTTGCTTCCTGGGTTCAGACCACTATTTGCACTAAGATGTGGAATGCTGAAAGCCATTGGAGTCTCTTACCACTGCTGGTATTCGTACCAGTGACTGCCAGATCAAGAGTCAAGCACTCTGCTCCTTGACCACTGACAGATTTAATACTGGATTTCTAACCAGTTCTTGTACCAGAAAATAAGAATTTGGATTTTGCTGATTAAATTTTAAAGATAAATCTGGCCAGTACTTACTGTAACCTCAGCTAAATCTTCATTATCAGTCATAAAAATCTAATTGCTAAACATCAATTTTTCTTAAACAATATCATTAGAAAGGGCAATGTAATAGTATTTTCAGTGTTAATCATGCCATTAATTGCATAGGTCAGCTTATCCATAATGACATGAAGAAAAAAGGATAATAAATAAACAAATCATTGACAAAAGAAAAAAACAAAATTCACTGAAACATATTTCTTGTATTCAAAACCAACTTCAGTTTTTTATAGCTCATCTGAGCACAAAGTGCTCAGGGTGAGCTTTTCTGATCAGTCTTTGTCCGTCGTCCGCCGATCCGTCCGTCGTCAACTTTTCATTCAAATGACATCTCCTCTGAAACCAAAAGGCCAAATTGAATGAAACTTGCCTGGGATGTTCCTTGCATGAAGCTCTACCAAGATTGTTCAAATGGTTCTGGTCCATTGCATTTCTGGTTCACTGGAGCTAAAATTAGATTTTAAAAGTTGGATCTTTAAAAATCCTCTTCTCCGAAACCTCAAGGCCTGGAGCTTAGATATTTGGTATGAAGCATCATCTAGTGGACCTCTACTAAGTTTATTCAAATTATGACCGTGGGGTCAAAAATTGCCCCACCCCAGGGGTCAGTTGATATTACATAAATTTATATAGGGAAAACTTAAAAATCTTCTTGTCAGAAACCACAAGGCCTAGAGTTTAGATATTTGGTGTGCAGCATTGTCCAGTGGACCTTTACAAAGTTTGTTCAAATCATGGCTCCTGGGTCAAAAATGGCCCAGCCCCGGGGGTCACATGTTTTACACAGAGTTATATAGGAAAAACTTTAAAAAATCTTCTTGTCAGAAACTGCATGGCCTAGAGTTTAGATATTTGGTGTGCAGCATTGTCCAGTGGACGTTTACAAAGTTTGTTCAAATCATGGCTCCTGGGTCAAAAATGGCCCAGCCCCGGGTGTCACATGTTTTACATAGAGTTATATAGGAAAAATTTTAAAAAATCTTCTTGTCAGAAACTGCAAGACCTAGAGTTTAGATATTTGGTGTGCAGCATTGCCCAGTGGACCAGCACCAAGTTTGTTCAAATCATGGCTCCTGGGTCAAAAATGGCCCAGCCCTGGGGGTCACATGTTTTATAAAGAGTTATATAGGAAAAACTTTGAAAAATCTTCTTGTAAGAAACTGCAAGGCTTAGAGTTTAGATATTTGGTGTGTAGCATTGTCTAGTGGACCTCTACTAAATTCGTTCAAATCATAGCCACTGGGTCAAAAAAGGCCCCGCCACAGAGGTCACATGTTTTTTATAGAATTATATAGGAAAAGTTTTAAAAATCTTCTTGTCAGAAACCACATTGCCTAGAGTTTAGATATTTGGGGTGTAGCATTGTCTAGTGGACCTCTACCAAGTTTGTTCAAATCATGACCCTGGCCACGGTGGGGTCAAAACTGGCCCCACCCGGGGGGTCATTTGATTTTACACAAGGATTTATATAGGGAAAACTTAAAAAATTTGCTGCTCTGAAACACTGAGGGCTATACCTTCAATTGTTTGTTGTTATGTCTCCCCCCAAGCCCGCCCTTCTGATGGAGACATATTGTTTTTGCCTTGTCCATGGGTGTCTGTTTGTCTGTCTGTCTGTCTTTCACACTTCGTTTCCTTTCAATAACTTGAGTACCAGTTGACCCAAAGCCTTCAATATTCACAGGGTTATTGCCCTTATTGAGTACAAAAAAATCCTTTGTGTGTTTTGGGTCAGTAGGTCAAAGGTCAAGGTCAGAGGGACCTCTAGAGTGAAAACCATTTCCACTCAATAACAGGATTACCATTTCGCCCAGAGTCTCCAAACTTCATAGGATGATTGCTTTTACTAAATAGAAGAACCATATTGTTTTTGGGGCTAGTATGTCAAAGGTCAGGGTCACAGGGACCTGTAGAGTGAAAACTATTTCTGCAGAGTAACTGTAGTACCAATACACCCAGAGTCTTCAAATTTTATAGGATTATTGTATTAGAAGAACCCTAATGTTTCTAGGTCTATAGGTCAAAGGTTAAGTTCACAGGGACTTCTAGAGGGAAAACTGTTTCTGCTCAGTAACTGGAGTACCATTTTACCCAGAGCCTTCAAACTTCATAGGATGATTGTCTTTTTTCAGTAAAAGAACCCAATCATTTTTGGGGTCAGTAGGTCAAAAGTCAAGGTCACAGAGACCTGTAGAGTGAAAACTATTTGTTCTCAGTACTAGTAACTGGAGTATCATTAGACCCAGAACCTTCAAACTTTATAGGGTAATTATATTAGAAGAACCCTATTGTTTTTGCGGTCTGTAGGTCAAAGGTCAAAGTCACTGGGACCTGAAGAGTAAAACTATTTCTGCTAAAAAAATTGAGTACCTTTACACCCAGAGTCTTCAAGCTTATTGGAAAGCTTTTCAAACTTGCACTTATAAAAACCAATAACGATATTTGTAACATGAGCAATGAGACTCAGGTGAGTGATTTAGGGCCATCATGGCCCTCTTGTTTCCAAAATAATATTTCTACATAGAATGTCTGCTTTCTGGTGTCTTAGGTAGTGCCTGTTGTTAAAAGAGCAATTGTCCTTAAAAGAGCAATAATTATAGACACTCACAGTGGTTTGACTCTGTACTTACAATATTTGTGTTTAAAATCTGTTTTTAGTAAAATTATGAAGATTAATATTTTCTCTTTTCAGAAATACATGCACACACAGAAAGTACAGGAAGATGTGTATTTTGTCAGAAGTACTTTAAAATGAAAAGAATGAGGTCCATGCTTAAAAATGTTGTATGGAAGGAAAGCAAAGATGGTTTTATAATTGAAAGTGTTTTAGGAAATAATTTAGTATCTTTGGTGTCAGTGTTAGGACATTACTGCTTAACATGTGTAAATGCTCTCAGGAGAGTTAAAGCTATAAAAGAAAATATCATGTCTGTAAGAAGTACAGAGGATCTTACTAATCATGATACAAGCAGGAAAAGAAATGCTGAAAGTCAAATGACATCAGATCATCCTGAACAAAAAAAGTCTCGACTAATTGAAAGAATTAGTGAACCAGAATGCAGAATAGAGCTGCGGGAAGAAAGTGAAGAGGAGGATGAAGAAAACCTAGATCGATCTTTGAATGGAAGTTTATCAAGATCACCTGAGATAAAGATAAAAAAAGAACCTGACTGGTGCCAGGAAGAAAAACAAGAAAAAAGTTGGGAACATCAGACACTTACATATGACAGTACCAGTAAGAGTTCAGAAGTTACTGAAGTTAAAAAAGAACCGGAATGGCAGCTGTATGAAATACAAAGAGATGGCGTGGAAAATAAAAGATCAGCACATGAAGATAACAGAGAAAATTCTCATGAAATAGAGGTTAAAAAAGAACTGCAATGCAAGGTTGAATTACAAGAAAAAAGTAGTGGAAATCAGGCACCTGAAAAACCTCAAAATCAGATACACACACAAGAGGCAAATAGAAAAAACCAAAGGAGCATACATCAGGATAACTCCCAGAGACCTCAAGTTGTTTTCGTAAATCCCTTATCATACCAGTTAAACTCACTTGGAAGAGGAAGTTGCAGCCAGGCACCAACACAAGCCATGTTCACACAAACACCACAATTAGTTCAGGTTAAAAATCAACTACAATCCCAGATACAGATGGGAAATATGGTAAAAACGACACAAACACAAGCACTGACCACAGAAAAACCTCTGTTAGGTAAGAATACCAAACAACCTCAAGTCCAACCACAAAAAAATGGAAATCAGACACAAGTGCAAAAAGATACAATGCAAAGACCTCAAATAGTTGAGGTAACAAATCAACCACAATTCCTGATACAGTTGTTAAATAATGAATATCACACATCACCACAAGCAAATACCACACAAATACCTCAGTTATTTGAGGTAACAAAACAACATGAATTCCAGAAGCAATTGCAAAATAATGGAATGCCAGGACTGACACAAGAACATGCCATACAGACACATCAGTTACTGGAGGTTATTCAGCAACCTCAGTTCCAGAAACAAACAATGGGAAAACAGGCACCAACACAAGCACATACCACACAAAGATTTCAATTAGTGCAGGTTACAAAACAACCTGAAGTCCAGAAACATTTGCACAGTATGGGAACACAGGCACCAACACAAGTACATACCACACAAAGATTTCAATTAGTTCAGGTTACAAAACAACCTGAAGTCCAGAAACATTTGCACAGTATGGGAAAACAGGCACCAACACAAGTACATACCACACAAAGATTTCAATTAGTGCAGATTACAAAACAACCTGAAGTCCAGAAACATTTGCACAGTATGGGAAAACAGGCACCAACACAAGTACATACCACACAAGGATTTCAATTAGTGCAGGTTACAAAACAACCTGAAATCCAGAAACAGTTGCACAGTATGGGAAAACAGGCACCAACTCTTGTACTTACCTCACAAAGACCTCAATTAGTGGAGGTAACAAAACAACCTGAATTCCATAAACAGTTGCAAAATACTGGAAAACAGGCACCAAATCAAGTACTTACCACACAAAGATATCGGTTGGTAGAGGTAAAACAAGCAGAATTTGAGAAACAGTTAAAAAATACGGAAAAACAGGCACGAGCTCAAGTATTTAACACACAAACATACCAGTCAGTGGATGTAGCAGAACAATCTCAAATCCAAAAACTATTCCAAAATATGGGAAAACAGGCACAAACACAAGTTTATACAACACAAAGACCTCAATTACTAGAGGTAGCTAAACAACCTCAAATCCAGAAACTGTTGCAAAATACAGGAAAACAGGCAGCAGCACAAGTACATACCACAAAGACACCAGAATTAGTTCAGGTTACAAAACAACCACAATGTCAGAAACTGTTGCAAAATACAGGAAAACAGACAGTAAAACAACCACAATGTCAGAAACTGTCGCAAAATACAGGAAAACAGGCAGTAAAACAACCACAATGTCAGAAACTGTCGCAAAATACAGGAAAACAGGCAGCAGCACAAGTACATACCACAAAGACACCAGAATTAGTTCAGGTTACAAAACAACCACAATGTCAGAAACTGTTGCAAAATACAGGAAAACAGGCAGTAAAACAACCACAATGTCAGAAACTGTTGCAAAATACAGGAAAACAGGTGGCAGCACAAGTACATACCACAAAGACACCAGAATTATTTCAGGTTACAAAACAACCACAATGTCAGAAACTGTTGCAAAATACAGGAAAACAGGTGGCAGCACAAGTACATACCACAAAGACACCAGAATTATTTCAGGTTACAAAACAACCACAATGTCAGAAACTGTCGCAAAATACAGGAAAACAGGCAGCAGCACAAGTACATACCACAAAGACACCAGAATTAGTTCAGGATACAAAACAACCACAATGTCAGAAACTGTCACAAAATACAGGAAAGCAGGCAGCAGCACAAGTACATACCACAAAGACATCAGAATTAGTTCAGGTTACAAAACAACCACAATGTCAGAAACTGTCGCAAAATACAGGAAAACAGGAAGCAAAAAAAGCACAGTTAACTCCACTACCTCAATTAGAGGAGGTGTCAAAACAACCTCAATTCCAGGAACAGTTGCAAAATACAGGAAATCAGTCACCTCCAGTAACGTTCACAACACTATACCCTAAATTACTTCAGGTTACAAAGAATCTTGAACCGCAGGTTCAGTTACAAAATAAAAAACAACAGGCTCCAAAATTGATACCTACCACACAAAGACCTCAATTAGTTGAGAATTCAAAGCAATCTCAACACAATACTCTACACAAGATACAAGTGGTAAATAGACAAGATGAAGCATCAGCGCAATCACATGACACACAAAGACCGCATTTAACTGATGTATCCGTAAAACCTAAATGTCAGACAGAGATGGAAGTATCAGAAGAAAGTGAACCAATGTCAACACAGTTAC
This sequence comes from Cyclina sinensis, assembly GCA_012932295.1. NCBI lineage: Eukaryota > Metazoa > Mollusca > Bivalvia > Venerida > Veneridae > Cyclina > Cyclina sinensis. The sequence continues at coordinate 38,654,553 of JAAONU010000002.1, forward strand.
AAGAAAATGGTCCAAAAATAACAGGTGTAAATGAACCTAAAACTCAAGTGAATAAGAGTCCCAAGTCTGAAGTGAATACTGAAAGTGAAGACAATAGTAAAGGAAAAGATGTAAGCAAGTGTGATTTACAGAAATGTACTTCAGTCAAAGAGAATTCATCTTCTACTTCTGAACTTTTATTTCCAACAGTCATTAGTACTCCAAAAGTGTTTGAAAGATTCATTTTAAAATTGAAGAAATGTGATAATTTAGCAGACTTTGCAGATGCAGCACTTGAGACAGCAGAAGTAAGAGAAATTATACAACAGAAGTTGCTTAATGAAATTAATGCAGGATGTGAACTTGTCTGCAATCCTGGTAATTCAGTTAAACCCTCGGTTTTGAGAAAAGATATTGCTGATACTGGGAAAATGGATACTGAAATCTTTGATAAGGTGATTCTAGAAATGGCTGATCGAACCCCATTCTTGTTAGATGCACTAAATACAGTCTGCTTTAATACTCATGTAAAACCTTCAACATCATACACTCTTGCAATGGCATTTGCGATGGCAATGCATGCGCGAAATCCAGATTTATCTTATGTTCAGCAGCTGAATACATGCTTAGTTGCTCCATATGGCAATGATGAGCTTCTAGACTTGTTTAGTAAACTTCATGTAACCTAAATGCCAAAGCCAAAAACAAGCTTCTTCAGACAATGAATAAGTATAAGTTTACAGTGCGTGCTACATGAGAACAAAGAAGTGGAAAGAGTGGGTATATATACACTATAGTGTCTGTCACTAGTGATAACAGATAAGACAGATGCGGAGGAGTAAAGGAGGATCTACCAGTGGGGTTTCTTGGGCCTCTGCTGTCACAAAGGAGACAGATGGTAAGTCAGAGAGGATCACTAATGATGTACATAACTCTGCTGTCAACAAAGGAAAACCGATAGTAGCAGAGAGGATCTCCTATGATGTAGAAACAGAGCGAGAGGATCGACCATGTTGTACATACAGCTCTCACAATGGACAATATAAGCGAGAGGATCTAAGATGTACTCATCGCGTCACAAGGAACAATGTAGCAGAGGATCGACCAATTGATACTCTGCCCACAATGAGACTATAGTAAGCAGGAGGATCTACTAATGATTACATCTCGCTCTCCAAGGAACAGATAGTACAAGAGGATCCTATGATGTACTACTCTGCTCTCACAAATGAAATATTGCAGAGAGATCTACTATGATGTACTACTCTGCTCTCACAATGGATATTAAGCGAATGATGTCATCATTCACCTGCTCTGATGTACATACATCTGCTCTCACAAATGAGACATATGGTAAGCAGAGAGGATCTACTAATGATGTACATACATCTGCTCTCACAAATGAGACATATGGTAAGCAGAGAGGATCTACTAATGATGTACATACATCTGCTCTCACAAATGAGACAGATGGTAAGCAGAGAGGATCTACTAATGATGTTACATTACATCTGCTCTCACAAATGAGAAAAATTATGGTAAACAGGAAAAATCTACCTGTAATACATCTTCATCTGCTGTCACAAAATGGACAGATCATGGTAAACAGGAAAGATCTTCTTATGATGTATCTGCACCTGCTGTCATAAATGAGGCAAAAGGTGGTAAGCATGGAAGTTCAACTAATGATGTTCCAATGTGTGTTGTTTATGTTACAAATAAGGCAAATACAGGTCAAGGTGGAACAATTACTGAACAAAAGGAAACAGAAACAGTTAATGTCTTTCATGTTCCAGCTGTCTCAGTTGATGACACTTCAGATTTACGAAACTCTGTAAAGAAAAAAATGTTGACTGCCTTTGAAAATGTTATTAAGTCAGACAGTTTAAGTGAAAATGATTTTGAAAAATTCATTGCAAGAGTAATTTCATTTGCTAATTTTGATGACATTGCAACAGAGATATTCAAAAATAAAACTGTAAGGAAGTTTATAGAGCAAAAGCTGCTCTTTGAAATGTTTGGAATGTGTGACACGTTTGGAGTCAAGTGTCCTTTCAATGGATTTTCATTGACAAAGAAAAGTCTTGTTACTACTGGTGAAGTTGAAACTGATGTCTTTGAAAAAGCCCTTTCACAGATTGAAAGGAGAGTACCTTTCTTGTTTGATATTCTAAAAACAGCATGTTTTTCTAACAATAGTGGTTCAGAAAATTTAAAAACAGTTGCAATGATATTTGCAATGATAATGTATGCACGAAGTCAACAGTTATCTTATTTTCAGCAGCTTAATACTTGCCTAGTATCACGGTATGGAGATGCAGCGCTTTTACGAATATTCAACAAGGTCCATTTCACTCTGTGTCCTGGATCTAAAATGGAACTTATTCGAAAATTAATTAAAAAAACCCAGAATAGCCTAAAAAATGATCAACAGCATAGAGATGTATCTATCACCGCTAAAGAAGAGAATTCTTCAGCCATATTAGACAATACTGAAGGAAAAGGAATTGTTGAAAGTTCTTCTAAATTAAGTGAAAATTCCATCAAAGCAAATAGAGTCACTCAGAAGTCAGTAGAGTTAAATGGTGAAATTGGCGAGGTGATGAAAGAAGTTCAATGTGCAACAGTGTTGAGCAGAGACTCAAATAAATCAGATATTACTCCAGGAAACAAGAAAGACAGTCAGAACAATGCAGGATGTAAAGTCTGCTGCAAGTTACCTTTCAAGTATGAAATATGTACATATATTTTATTTTTAGCTCATCTGAGCCTGCTCAGGGTGAGCTTTTGGGATCGTTGAATGTCCAGCGTCCGTCCAGGTCCGTCATCAACAATTTTACTTAAACGACTTCTCTTCCTAAACCGCTAAGCCAATTTTGACAAAACATGCCTGGGATATTCCTTGCATGAAGCTCTACCAAAGTTGTTCAAAGAATTCAATTCCATCAAGAACTCTTGTTGCTATGGCAACTTAAAGGAAAAACTTTGACAATCTTCTTGTCTGAAACCACAAGGCCCTGAGCCTTAAGATTTGGTATGTAGCATTGTCTAGTGGACCTCTAACAAATTTGTTCAAATTATGCCTCTGGGGTCAAATTTGGCCCCTACCCAGGGGTCATTTGATTTTACATAGGATTATATAGTAAAACTTTAAAAATCTTCTTGTCTGAAACCACAAGGCCCTGAGATCTAAGATTTGGTATGAAACAAGCTTTATCAAGCTTTTTTGAATTATTAGATTAGGTTAAAGGTCACCGAGGCTGAAAATAGGTTTATATACTGTATCTCATAGAGCCTTCATTTAAAGACCAATATCTTTGATATTCGATATATAGGATCCTTGCATGGACTCTACCCATGGGTAGGGTTTTAGGTCACTGGGTCAAGGTCAAGGTCACCATAGCGTATGATAGATATTTCTACTTTCTGTCATAGAGCCTTTATTTATTGACTGATATTTTACATGTTTACATAATTATATTTACATTACTTACATATTTTCAATTAAAACATGGAATACTGCTTAACTGCAAACCTACAGCCTAAATACTCAGGTGAGCAATCTAGGGTCATCATGGCCCTCTTGTTAAAAAACAAAGCACTGTTTACCTTTAAATCATGAGCGTCTGCAATGGAGAAAATTTAAGAACATGGTAAAATCTGTTGTTCAGCATTTTCCTATACCTGCAAATGTGCAATGTAATGGAGTTGTATATAACCAGTTTATTACTGATTTATTTGCTGGTCTCAGAAATTTGGCCATTCAGAATAGTTGTTGTCATTTTTATTGATAAAATATAATTTGATGCAACATTATTATGTAGATTCTTTAAAAGCTACATGCACTTGAAAACTAAAAACATTTTTCTGTGATGTTTTACCTGACCTTTTATTTCAGGTGTGGAAAAGAACCTGTGCTCATAGTAAGGCTGGAAGATATAGCTGTAGTGAAAAAAAAGAAAGAAGAGCAGCTGAAGGCAGATCTTGTAATTTTTTTTTCTTTTATAGAATCAAGTTGTTTGATAATGTTTTATGTTGATTGAAGTATTTGTTACAGCCAGACTACTCCATCATTTTAGTTGAATCATTCCATATAATTTTGTGAAATAAATTTAAGAATACATGTAAGCTTTATTTTGAAGAAGTTTCTGTCATAGGTATTTGTGTCAAGTTGGATATAAGTAGATGGAACTTTGCAAGGTCCTGAGTTAGAGAGGCATACTTATAATTAAGGGCATTTCATTATTTGAATATGAAAGATACTGAAATAATCATAAGTGTCACATTTTTGGCAAATCAATGAAAAAAAAAGTGAAAATAAGTTTTTATACCCCTGAAACGAAGTTTGGGGGTATATAGGAGTCACCCGGTGGTTGGTCGTTCGGGCGGTTGGTCGGTCTGTTCCTTGTCCAGAGCAGAACATGAAAACTAATGGTTGGAATTCAATGCAACTTCATACAATGGTCAAGCACAACGAGAGGAAGTGCAGTGTTCAAGAATCATCAATCAATCTTCAGTATTTGTAGAGTTTATTGGTTTTCCTTGTCTGGATCATAACTTGAAAATTACTGGTTGGAATTTAGTGCAACTTCATAGAATGGTCAAGCACAATGAGAGGAAGTGCAGTGTTCAAGAGTCATAACTCCATCTTCACTTTTTGTAGAGTTATTGCCCTTTATTGGTTTTCCTTGTCTGGAGCATAACTTGAAAACTACTGGTTGGAATTCAAGGCAACTTCATACAGTGATCAAGCACAATGACAGGAAGGGCTGTGTACAAGAGCTATAACTCTATCTTCATTATTTGCAGAGTAATTTCTGTTTGTTGGTTTTCCTTGTCTGGATCATAACTTGAAAACTACTGGTTGGATTTCAAGGCACTTTTATACAGTTGTCAAGCTTAATGACATGAAGTGCATTTTACAAGAGCCATAACTCAATCCGCACTATTTGCAGAGTTATTGCCCTTTTTTCGTTTTCTTTGTCTGGAGCATAACTTGAAAACTAATGGTAGAATTCAGTGCAACTTCATAAAATAATCAAGCACAATGACAGGAAATGCAGTGTGCAAGAACCACAACTATCTTTAATTGCCCACAACCTTAACTCTATTTCAATTCTTTTACAAAGTATTCTGTTACTAATAACTTCCTCAGTTCTGAAGCAGTCTTGCAAGGGTATTAATCACATTTAGTGATTGCTCTAGTTAATATTATTTTTGGGATCATTGATTGTCCCGTGTCTGTTGTCTTGCTTCGTCAACAATTTGACTTAAACGACTTCTTCTATACCGCAAAGCCAACATTGTCAAAACATGCCTGGGATATTCTTTGCATGAAGCTCTACTATAACTGTTCAAAGAATTGAATTCCATCAATAACTCTGGTTGCTATGGCAACAGAAAGGAAAATCTTTGAAAATCTTCTTGTCTGAAACGACAAGGCCCTGAGCCTTAGGATTTGGTACGTAGCATTGTCTAGTGGACCTCTAACAAGTAAGTTCAGATTGAAGCAGTCTTGCGGGGGTATTAATCACATTTATGGATTACTCTAGTTAAAATTATTTTTGGGATCATTGATTGTCCAGTGTCTGTTGTCGTGCTTCGTCAACAGTTTGACTTACACTACTTCTTCTGTACCGCTAAGCCAACTTTTAACAAACATGCCTGGGACATTTCTTGCATGAAGCTCTACCATAATTGTTCAAAGAATTGAATTCCATCAAAAACTCTTGTTGCTATGGCAACAGAAAGGAAAATCTTTGAAAATCTTCTTGTCTAAAACAACAAGGCCCTGAGCCTTAAGATTTGGTATGTAGCATTGTCTAGTGGACCTCTAACAAGTTTGTGTAAATTATATCCCTTGGGTCAAATTTGGCCTTGCCCTAGGGGTCAATTGATTTTACATAGGCTTATATAGAATCTTCTTGTCTGAAACCACAAGGCCCTGAGCCTTAAGATTTGGAATGTAGCATTCTGTAGTGGACCACTACCAAGTTTGTTTAAATTATACCTCTGGGGTCACATTTGGCCTCACTTGGGGTCAGTTGATTTTACATAGGTCTTATATAGGGAAAACTTGAAAATCTTCCAGTCTCGAACCACAAGACCCTGCGCCTTAAGGTTTGGTATGTAGCAATGTCTAGTGGACCTTAACCAAGTTTGTTCAAATTATATCCCTAGGGTAAAATTCGGCCCCACCCGTGGCTCAGTTGGTTTTACATTGGCTTATATAGAGAAAACTTTGAAAATCTTCTTGTCTGAAACCACATGGACCTGAGCCTTAATATTTGGTAACAGCAGTGTCTAGTAGACCTCTACCAAGTTTGTTCAAATTTTTCCCCTAGGGTCAAATTTGGCCTTGCCCTGGAGGTCAATTGATTTTACATATTACATTTACACATTTTACATGATTTTATATAGGCAAATCTTCAAAAAAAACTTCTTGTCTGAAACCACAAAGCCTAGAACTTAAGATATTTTTAATGGAGCATCAGCTAGAGGTCTTCTACCAAGTTTGTTCAAATTATGCCCCTTAAATGAAAATTGGCTCTACCCTGGGTGTCACTTGAATTCATTAAGATTTATATAGGGAGAATCTTAAAAAAGCTTCTGATGTTTGCTCAACAACAGACCTGAAGGCAAAGTATTCAGGTGAGCGATCTAGGGCCATCATGGCCCTCTTGTTGAAATAATATTCAGTCTATTCTCTTTCGTTCTTCTGAATCATCCTTAAATGCACCTGAAATAGGAGATATTTGGAGTTAAATGTCAAACTATGATGAAAATTCATCATGTTAAGGCAGAGCTTAGTGAGGTAAGGATGGTATTCAGTATTGATTTTATTGAAAAAATGATAAGTTACTTGCATTATTACTCAATAGAAATCATATGGTCATGTTTCATGCTTGGTGGTATGGCCTCAACCTGTACTAGTAATTAATAACCTCAAAATGTTTCATAATTATGTGGGTTTTTCTTTTTGTATTTCATTAGAAAAAGTTTCAAATTAGTGAACCATTTCACAAATTTCATGTACACATAACTCATGGAGTGTGTTCTAATTCCACAGTCTGAGGCAATATTTTTTTCTTTACAAAATCTAGCACTTAATAAAAATAACTGTGAAATGGTTTACTAGATTAATTGACAAACAACACACTTCTCAATTTTGGTGCATTTTTACTGAATATTTAATTGTAATTGAAGATCAGAAAATGACAAATTCTTTGCTTTTTTGGTCATAACTAAGTACTGCACTAATCATTATAAATTTTGATTAAATATTGTGTTGTTATAATAACTGCAGATGAAATATTTGAGTATTGTTAAATTCATACCCTGCTGGAGGCAGTTGAGTCTGCTTTTGTGACCTGTGCAGACCAAGATCAGCTTGCACATCCCTGCATTCTGGTCATCGTCTGCATTATTCGCCATTGTCAGTAAATTTTCAGTTAGCACACCTATAAACAAAAAAAAATGGCTGTCCAAAGTATCATCTCTATGGTAAGAGATAATTCATGTTAGGAAAAACTGCATTACATAATAAACTAGTATCAGTACCTTTACAAATGTCATTGTGTCAGTGAAGAATTCTTAAAATAACAGGTAAATTAAATGCATTATATTTTGGATGGATAGCAGTTAACCAATAAACTTTCCTTGTGTCTATATTATGCCCCAAGGAAAATTTCCTAAAAAATGTTTTTCATTACATGATCAGATTATTTTTAGCTCACCTGAGGACAATGTACCTCAAGGTGAGCTTTTGTGATGGCCCATTCTCCGTCGTCCATCATCTGTGCGTGTGCCAACGATTTCTTTAAACAACTTCTCCCCCTAAACCACTTGGCTAAATTTGTTGAAACTTTGTAAGGATGTTCCTTGCATGAAGCTCTACCAAAGTTGTTCAAAGAATTTAATTCCATCAAGAACTCTGGTTGCTATGGCAACTAAAAGGAAAAATTTTGAAAATCTTCTGGTGAAATCAGAAGGCCCTGAGCCTTAAGATTTGGAATGTAGCATTGTCTAGTGGACCTCTACCAATTTTGTTCAAATTATATCCCTGGGGTCAAATTTGGCCCCATCCCGGGGGTCAATTGATTTTACATAGGCTTATATAGTGAAACTTTGAAAATCTTCTTGTCTGAAACCACAAGGCCCTGAGCCTTAAGATTTGGTATGTAGCATTGTCTAGTGGACCTCTACCAAGTTTGTTCAAATTATGGCCCTGGAGTCAAATTTGGCCCCACCCGGGGGTCATTACTTAGGCTTATATAGTGAAAACTTCAAAAATCTTCTTGTCTGAAACCACATGGGTCTGAGCCTTAACTTTTTGTATGTAGCATTGTCTAGTGGACCTCTATCAAGTTTGTTCAAATTATACCACTGGGGTCAAATTTGGCCCCACCAAGGGTCTTTGGTTTTACATAGGCTTATATAGTGAAAACTTTGAAAATCTTCTTGTAGAAGAAGAGGTAACATTTTCAGTCCAAATAATCTGGAAATTTGTCAGAAAGGTTGTTTCTATGATTTCTAGCTCAGATTTGAATATTGGTTATCTGGGGTCAAAAACTAGGTCACATGGCCAAAAAGTAGAAAAAAACCTTGTTAATGCTCTATTTTCAGTCCAAATATCTTGAAATTTGATAGAAAGGTTGTTTCGATGATTTCTAGCTCAGATTTGGATATGGGTTATTTGCGATCAAAAACTAGTTCACAGAGTTCTGAAATGTAAAAACCATTTTAACACTCCAGAGGTTACATTTTCAGTCCAAATGTCCTGGAAATTTGTCATACAGGTTGTTTTGATGATTTCTAGCTCAATTTTTAAGTACTAATATGGATCATCTTTGGTCAGAAACTTGGTCGCAGAGCCCAAATATGGAAAAACCTTGTTAACACTCTAGAGGTAAGATTTTAATTCCAAATAACCTGGAAATTTGTCAGAAAAGTTGCTACTTGATTTCTAGCTCAATTTTGAATATGGGTCATCTGGAGTAAAAAACTAGGTCACAGAGCCCAAATAACGAAAAACTTTGTAAACACTCTGGAGGCTATATTTTCAGTCCAAAATTAATGTCTTTGAAATTTGTCAGAAAGGTTGTTTGATGATTTGTAGCTCAAATTTGGATATGGGTCATCTGGGGTCAAAAACTAGGTCACAGAGCCCAAATATTGAAAAACCTTGTTAGCACTCTAGTGGCTACAATTTCAGTCCAAATAACCGGGAAATTTGTCAGAAAGATTGTTTCAATAATTTCTAGGTCAAGTTCGAATATGGGTCATCTTGGGTCAATTAACCAGGTCCATAGCAATTTAGTTAAAAGCAGTCATATTCAGGTGAGCTATACAGCCCTATATGGCCCTCTTGTTTACAGGGAATGCATGCATCAGTCTTAAATTTTAAGATATGCCTCTATAGATATGTAATGTGAGTGCTCTGTAGTTTTGAAGAAAATGACCAATATAACCAGTGATTTGTAAACCTTCAATGAAAGAAGCTCACAAGTTCAAAAGACTTCATAACTAGTACTTTTATACTGTTTTCTATAAAAGGCATAGGTTTAGTAATCTTAAGTAGTAAAACTTGTTCTCTTTTCAGAAGAGAAAAGCTGAAGAGAAGCAAGAAGATGAACAGGAAACAAGTGAACTTTCAACATATGCCACTACCAAGTATCAGAGGTTTCAAGCAAAGGCTGTAAAAGGAATTGTTGAACAGTATAAAAAAATTCTCTTCTCTGCAAATGATAGAGAGTCAAAGGTAATAATTTCAGATGTTACAGACTTGCCAGACCATTTAGACCTGTTCGTAATTGAGTGAGGACAGTTTTGCAGTGCAAGTATGGTACTCTCTGCAGCTTGATCTGTGTCAATTTTTCACAAAACAGATTTGATATTTTTCAACTTGTCTGAGCACAGGATACTTAAAGTGAGCTTTTAGAATTGCCCTTCATCTGTCATAAACATTTTATTTTTAGCTTGTGAACTCACTCTCTAGGCTTTATCATTGATCCAATCTTCCTAAGACTTTCTCAGAATGTTTGTAGTGACAATATCTTATGCCAGATCATGATCGTGGGTTCAAAAACTAGTTAACAGCCAAAAAGAAAAAGAAAACCTTGTACAAATGTATGCTCAAAATCCCACATTTTTAACTAGGGGGGGGGTATATAGGAGTCACCCAGTGGTTGGTTGGTCGGGCTGTCAGTCAGTCTGTTCTTTGTCCGCACCATAACTTGATAACTAATGGTAAGAATACAATGCGACTTCATACAATGGTCAAGCACAATGAGAGGAAGTACAGTGTTTAAGAATCCTAACTCCATCTTCACTATTTGTAAAGTTATTGCCCTTTGTTTGTTCTCCTTGTCCAAAGCATAACTTGAAAACTACTGGTTGGAATTCAGTGCACTGAATACAATGGTCAAGCACAACAAAAGGAAGTGCAGTGAACATGAGCTATTACTCTTCACTACTTACACAGTTATTGCTCTTTGTTTGTTATGTCCCCCATCGAAGATGAGGGGGCATATAGTGTAAATGTTGGTCGGTCGGTCCCTCGGTAGACACTTCGTTTCCGATCAATAACTAGAGAACGCTTTGACCTAGGTTCACTAAACTTAGTGTGCTGGTTGGTCATCACCAGTAGATGACCCCTATTGACTTTGAGGTCATTAGGTCAAAGGTCAAGATCACAGAGACTTTCATCCTTAAAACAGTTTCTGATCAATAACTACAGAACGCTTTGACATAGGTTCACCAAACTTATTATGCTAGTTGGTCATCACCAGTAGATGACCCCTATTGATTTTGAGGTCATTAGGTCAAAGGTCAAGCTCACAGGGTCCTTCATCCTAAAAATGGTTTCCGACCAATAACTAGAGAACGCTTTGACCTAGGTTCACTAAACTTAGTGTGCTGGTTGGTCATCACCAGTAGATGACCCCTATTGACTTTGAGGTCATTAGGTCAAAGGTCAAGATCACAGAGACTTTCATCCTTAAAACAGTTTCTGATCAATAACTACAGAACGCTTTGACATAGGTTCACCAAACTTATTATGCTAGTTGGTCATCACCAGTAGATGACCCCTATTGATTTTGAGGTCATTAGGTCAAAGATCAAGCTCAAAGGGACGTTCATCCTAAAAACGGTTTCCGATCAATAACTAGAGAATGCTTTGACCCAGGTTCACCAAACTTGGTTTGCTGGTTGGCCATCACCAGTAGATGACCCCTATTGACTTTGAGATCATTAGGTCAAAGGTCAAGATCACAGAGACTTTCATCCTAAAAACGGTTTCTGATCAATAACTAGAGAACGCTTTTACCTAGGTTAACCAAGCTTGGTATGCTGGTTGGTCATCACCAGTAGATGACCCCTATTGACTTTGAGGTCATTAGGTCAAAGGTCAAGATCACAGAGACTTTCATCCTTAAAACGGTTTCCGATCAATAACTAGAGAACGCTTTGACCTAGGTTCACCAAACTTGGTATGCTGGTTGGTCATCACCAGTAGATGACCCCTATTGATTTTGAGGTCATTTGGTCAAAGGTCAAGCTCACAGAGACTTTCATCTTAAAAACAGTTTCCGGTCAATAACTAGATCCTAAAAATGGTTTTTGATCTATAACTAGAGAATGCTTTGGCCCAACCACAAGCAGTTAGGTGCTGTTGGGGGGCATGTATGTTTTACAAACATTTCTTGTTTATCTTTTGTTATAAAAATACTTGTACCTTTGAAAATGTTTTCATTCTTATTATGCTTTAATGTAGTTTTTCAGCTCTTCTAATTCAGAGTAGGCAGTTAAAGGCAGTTGACCAGGGAATCCATTTATTCAAGCCCATATCATGGTTTTTTGGGGCCATAGTTAATTTATCAAATTCCAAATTTTTGCCCTAAAATTTCTTTTATGTATGCTAAAATTCCTAATTTTAACCCTAAACTTTCTGAATTTTTGCCCTAAAATTTGCCCTAATTTTTAGCTCAGCTGTAACGTAGTGACAGAGTGAGCTTTTGTGATCGCATTTTGTCCGTCGTCGGTCCCTCCATCCACAATTAGTTTGTTAACACTCTAGTGGTCACATTTTTGCCTAGAATTGTCATGAAACTTGGTCAGGATGTTTGTCTCATTGATTTCTCGGAGAAATTCGAACATAAATTGTCTGGGTTGAAAAAGTAGGTCACAGAGCCCAAATATAGAAAAACCTTGTTAACACTCTAGAGGCTACATTTTAGTCCAAATATCCTGGAAATTTGTCAAAAAGGTTGTATCAATGATTTCTAGCACAAGTTCAAATATGGGTCATCTAGGGTCAAAAACTAGGTCACAGAGCCCAAATATTTAAAAACCTTGTTAACACTCCAGAGGTAACATTTCCAGTCCAAATGTCCTGGAAATTTGTCAGAAAGGTTGTTTCTATGATTTCTAGCATAAGTTCGAATATGGGTCATATTGGTTAAAAAACTAGGTCACAGAGCCTAAATATGGAAAAACCTTGTTAACAGTCTAGAGGTTAAATTTTCAGTCCAAATATCCTTGAAATTTGTCAGAAAATTTGTTTCAATGATTTCCAGCTCAATTTTGAAAATGGGTTATCTGGGGTCAAAAACTAGGTCACAGAGCCCAGAAGTAGAAAAAACCTTGTTAATGCTCTAGAGGTTGCATTTTCAATCCAAATATCCTGGAAATTTGTCAGAAAAATTGCTTCAATGATTTCCAGCTCAATTTTGAAAATGTGTTATCTGGGATCAAAAACTAGGTCAGAGAGCCCAGAAGTAGAAAAACCTTGTTAATGCTCTAGAGGTTGCATTTTCAGTCCAAATGTCCTTGAAATTTGTCAGAAAGGTTGTTTCGATGATTTCTAGCTCAAGTTCGAATATGGGTCATCTGGGATCAAAAACTAGGTCACAGAGCCCAAATATAAAAAACCTTTTTAACACTCCAGAGGTAACATTTTCAGTCCAAATATCCTGGAAATTTCTCAGACAGGTTTTTATGCCCCCGAAGGGAGGCATATAGTTTTTGAACTGTCTGTCCGTCCGTCAGTCTGTTCGCCCGTCAGAAAACTTTAACATTGGCAATAACTTTCTTTTTAGTTAGTGGATTTACTTCATACTTGGACACAACACCCCTAAGGACAATGCCTTTCCACTGATCTATATTTATTTGACCTTGACCCCTGAATGACCTTTATCTTGAAGATCCAATTGTCCAAAAACTTTAATATTGTCATAACTTCTTTATTAGTAAGTGGATACACTTCATACTTAAACACAACACCCCTTTGGACAAGGCCTTCCCACTGACCTATATTTGTTTGACCTTGACCCCTGAATGACCTTTACCTTGAAGATCCAATTGTCCAAAAACTTCAACATTGCCCATAACTTCCTTATTAGTAAGTGGATTTACTTCATACTTGGACACAACACACCTTTGGACAAGACCTTCCCACTGACCTTATATTATTTGACCTTGACCCCTGAATATCCAATTGTCCAAAAACTAATATTTGGCCATAACTTCCAAATAAGTAAGTGTATACACTTCATACTTAAACACAACACCCCTTTGAACAAGGCCTTCCCACTGACCTATATTTGTTTGACCTTGACCCCGGAATGACCTTTACCTTGAAGTTCCAATTGTCCAAAAACTTTAACATTGCCCATAACTTCTTTATTAGTAAGTGGATTTACTTCAAACTTGGACACAACACACCTTTGGACAAGGACCTTCCCACTGATCTATATTTATTTGACCTTGACCCCTGAATGAGCTTTACCTTGAAGATCTAATTGTTCTAAAACTTCAACATTGCCCATAATTTCCTTATTTGTAAGTGGATTTACTTCATACTTGGACACAACACCTCTTTGGACAAGACCTTCCCATTGACCTTGACCACTGAATATTCAATTATCCAAAAACTAATATTTGGCCATAATTTCCAAATTAGTAAGTGGATACACTTCATACTTAAACACAACATCCCTTTGAACAAGGCCTTCCCACTGTCCAATATTTGTTTGACCTTGACCTCTGAATGACTTTAACCTTGAAGATCCAATTGTCCAAAAACTTTAACATTGCCCATAACTTCCTTATTAGTAAATGGAATTACTTCATACTTGAACACAACCCCCTTTGAATAAGACCTTCCCAATGACCTATATTTATTTGACCTTGACCCCTGCATGACTGGTTCTCAGCTTAAAGGTCAAAATATTTGTCAAGAAGATCTCTTGAACAGGTTCAAAACTACGTCATGTGGACTCAGAAATGTGATCATCAGTCAAAATTAAAAGTTTTTCAGGTCACCATGTCAAAGGCCATGGTCAGAGTGTCCTTGAATAGCAAAATTGTTTCCAATCAATAACTATAGGATGATTGGTCCCAGCTCCTCAAAACTTCATGGCTGCCTCTACGGATAAGGCGCTAGGGGGGCATAAGTGTTTTACAAACATCTCTTGTTGGTATGTAGGTTCCTTGCATGGACCTCTACCCATAGGTGGGGTTTGAGGTCACTGGGTCAAGGTCACCATAGGTTATAATAGATATTTCTACTTTCTGTCTTAGAGCCTTAGATATTTTAGATACTAGTATTTGGTTTGTAGGCACTTATAAATCTTCAATTTGAAAATGAAATACTGCTTTTTTTATGTTTGCTTAACAGCAAACCCACAGCCAAAGTACTCAGGAGAGCTATCCAGGGCCATTATTGCCCTCTTGTTTAATAACCCTTTTTTAAGTTTTCTCTCCTTTTTTTCAGAGGGAAGACAGGAAAAATGTTTTTGAAAATTTTTACCTGAAAAAAAGAGATATAAGCCCTGCAATATCACTTGTTGCTTCACAGTACATGGAATTATTTGCATCTGCTGTATCACACAAAAGATTGACAACAAAATGACAGAGGCGTGTGGAATTTTCAGAGAAATGCAGTAGTCAGCCAGTCTTGTGTTTGGAACTGATCAGTGACATGTATATGTTTATGTACCAGTATTTACAGCAAAATTTTCATGTTGTTAACATGCATGATTTAAAATATCTGTGATGGGCAGATTGTTCATATCAGATCATCTTTATTGGACATTTACTGTCAGAATTTACAGGCACAAGTGGGGAAAGACGAGAGAAGCTATATTGTTCATTTTACTGAATTACAGACTGGTACTTGACTCATTTTGATCACATCTCCATTGGTAATAAGTGTGCCTTTTCTCATCAGAAAACATAATAATTTGTAAACTGTGCAACTTTGTTTGTGGAAATCATTGTATTTCTATCCTAAAATACTACTGGCTGTATTTACAGGTGTTTATTCAGAACTAAATTGGTATTTATCTATATTTTATTTTCATGTAATATGTCTTGTTTGTACATGCATGTGTAACAGTCATTTCTTTTAATAAACCATGTTGAATGAAGTGTCTGGTTTCAAATACTCTGACTTGTATATTATTACCTATACTGGAGTGATTATATTAAATTAAAGGAAAATGCTTATTTGCATCATGAATTTATTCTAGAGTTTCATTGCAATTTTTCAAAACATTATAACACTACTTCTTCTCAGCAGAAAAAAAACAACACATTTTCTGTTATCAGCACTGATATAAATAGATGTCCTTGTTCCCTGCTTCAGAATTGTCCTTGTTACAGCTTCTGAAAGAAATATACTGACAATGATTAACTTGCATTTACATACATGTGGAAAATTAGGCTAAATTAATAAATCCAAAGACAAACTTATAAACACAACAAGAAGGCTATAATAGGCTCTTAAGTGTTCACCTGAGTATAACTTCTAAGAAATACAAATGCCATGTAATGAATTGGTTACGTAAACAAAAATAAAGAAATTTACAAGGGGCATAGTTATAACAATATTGGTAGAGGTCCACTAAACAATTCTTCAAACCAATTTTCAGAAGCTTCTGATAAGATTTTTTTAAAAGATTATAGATATACATATATGTCCTTGCAAAACCTCTTATTTTTTGGGGCAAAGCTGAAACTGTCTTGACAGAGAACATCTTACCCATTGGGGCAAAGCTGAAACCGTCTTGACAGAAGCTTCATGCAAAATTTCAGAACTAGTTTTTTTTGTTTCAGAGAAGAAGAGTTTAAAAAAAAATGGGATTGAGCCAATAATGACTAAAGGGACATAATTTGAATAATCTTTGTAGAGTACCACTAGGTAATGCTACACAAAAATTTCAAAAGTCTAAGTTTGGTTTCTCACAAGATTTTAAGTGTTGTCTATATGAAGTGTATGCAAAACATCTGACTCCTGGGGAAGAGCCAGAATGACCCCAGAGGCAAAATCTGAACAATCTTGCTAGAGGTCCACTAGACTATGCTTAGTGCAAAATATTATTACTCTTGGCCTTGTGGTTTCATATTAAAAGAATTTTAAAGATTCCCTCTATATTTCTATATCAAACATGTTAACCCTTGAGCAAGGCCAATAGCGACACCAGGACATAAATTGAACATACTTGGTAGAGGTTCACTAGGACAATGCCTCGCACCAAACAGGAGGTTTTCTCAAAGAAGACATTAAAAGTTTTTCATTTTTGTTGCCAAAGCAACTATAGTCCTGCATCAAATGGAATTCTCTGGACAACTATGACCAACTTCTAAAGGAGGGGATGTGGTTTAATGCAAAAAAACTAAAAACACAGGAGGCATACACAATGATCACAATAGGTCACCTAAGCAGATTCTGCTAAGGTGATCTAAAACGATTTAATCTACAAGTCTGAAAAACGTGTTTCTATGTTTTCTTCTATTCATCATTCCTAACTTTTACCAGGCTGTTGGAAATGGTTTTCACCTTTGTGACCAGTGGAGCACCGTGTGATCATGGCCTGCAATGGCTGTTTCATTTGGCAAGAAATTTACAATAAACACTACCATTAATAACCAATAAGTCTGTCCAAACTGAATGTTCAGTAGGGTAACATTAAAGTAAAATAAGAAAGGCAATCTTCCTAAAAAATATCAGTATCCTAATAAAGAACTAATTCAGAATAGAATCTGTTTTGATAAAGAAGTTCATCATAGAAACAGGAACAAATTTTGCGTGTCCATTTTCCTGCAGTTTTTCAGACCATTTTTCTGCAGTTAGGAACAAGAGATCTTTGTAAAACATATATGCCCCCCCTAGCACCTTATCCCTAGAGGCAGCCTTGAAATTTTGGGGGCCTGGACCAAGCATTCTGTAGTAAGTGATCAGAAACCGTTTTGCTTTTCAAAATCACTGTGACCTTGATCTTTGACCTGGTGACTTGAAAAACTAAAGGGCTCATCTTTTGGTCATGACCAACCTACAGTCTAATTTTGAACAACCTGGGACCAAGGATTCTATCGTTATTGATAGGAAACCGTTTTGCTATTCAATGTCACTGTGAACTTGACCTGGTGACCTTAAAAGCTACTGGGGGGCATCTACTGCTCTTGACCAATCTATGTACTAAATTTGAGGAACCTTGGCTCAAGTGTTCTATAGTTATTTATCAGAAACCATTTTTGACCATTTCACTGTGACCTTGGCCTTTGACATAAAGACCTGTAAAACTACATTAGGTTATCTACTAGTCAAGACCAACCTACAAACCAAGGCTGAGGAAGGTGGGTCCAAGGGTTTTCAATAGATATTGGAAACAAAAGTGTCTACCCACTGACTGATATTTGCAAAACTATATACCCCCTCATCTTTGATGGGGGGGGGGGGGAGGGGCATAATAACTTGTCTAAAGTGTACTATTGGGACAGGTCATTTGACAAGATACAGATCATTATACTGAGTTATGAAAAACCCAGGTATCTGCTCCATGTGTTTTCTGTCATCTTATGAATATTACATGTACCTTTTGAAGTTTCCTAAATTACTGCAGTTGAAAATAAGCTGAATATTCTTGTAAAAAAAGTATAACAAGAAACCAACCTATGCCTTAACAAATCCAGCATCCTTCAATTTCTCCACAAGTTCTTCAACTGATTCTACTTTTTGGCCAGCTTCTCTTACAGGTGGATCTTCTACACTGAGAATCTGATGTGTTGGTTTTATCTCTACTCCAAGGTCAGCCGGCTTCTTGGTGACTAAAGGCTTTTTCTTGGCTTTCTTCAAAGTTAAAATGTCAGTATGAATTAACCACAAAGATGTGAATGTGAATCATAAGGCACTATTCAATAATACTGTTGATTCGCTTTGAAAATCACCTTTAAAGTAACATATATTTAAAATGGCTACTTTGTGACTACTTGTACTTATAATCTATGCTCTAACAATGGCAACCAAATTAATTGGGTTCAAGGTGCATTATTGGTTTGTATTATATTATTATTCATTATATTTCATTATAATGGTGTGTGCCAATAGAAGATTCAAGAATTGGTCAAATTGCACAAATGTCATATAAATTCAGCCTAACTTATCTCTGAACCATAACCAGAAATATGGCTGATGAAGTTTAAATTTCAGATGGTCCAGTGGTTAGTGTCATTGACTTTAAATAACATAATGTCTCACAGATCCATGGTCACAAGTTTGTACCCCACTACTGACCATTATCAATATGTGAGAAAGTTGGCAATTTCTTGCAGAAAATGTCAGTTAAGGACAGGTCTTTTCCGGGAATAATTTATAAGTAACATGTGTCCATTCACATATCACATTGATTGTTAAAATGTACATTAAACTTGATTAAATATGAAATATTTTACCATTATGTTTGGTAATGTTGCATATCGAGGTTCATTCAATCTCAGGTCTGCAGTAACCACAGCTGGTAACTTGACTTTTATAGTCTCAAGGCCACCATCAATTTCTCGTGTCACTGTTAATTCTCCATTGGCTTTTTCTACTTTGGATGCAAATGTTGCCTACAGAAGCAAAAATAAAGCAATCTTTAAAAATTCCTTAAAAAAAACGTTCTCCGGTTCTAAGTACTTTCACTACAAAGAATTTCAAATTAAAGATTTTTACAGTTCCTAATATTGTCTACTGTACTTATTTTCAGTGTTTCTGAATTTTTTACTGAATAACTGACTACCTGTGTAACTTAGAAAAACATCATAAGAAGAGTTAATCCATTTTTCCTGAAAAAGTACAGTCACAGATGTTCAACAGAAATTTATCTGATTTTCAGCAAAAAAGCTTTTTTACTGAAGGAATTATTCAAGCTACTTTATACATATTTTCAGTTAGTTTACAGACATTGCTCTGAAGACAGAATGTATGATGGATCCAGAGGAGAGCTAATTTTCTTATAAATTTAAACAGCTCTGTGAACTTAGGTGCTCACTGCAACAGGCACTATTTGAGTGGATACAGGAATAAAGGTGAAATAAGGTGAAGTTATGTTCAGTTGCCTTTATGATAAACTCACTTCTTTCAACAAATATTGTTCACAAATAACTTGTTTTGGCTTTAATTTGAAGGTAAGAGTGCATGCATTATGCAACATTCTGCAATGAGCTATATACTATGGGTGAATTTAAAGGGATAAAAAATCTAAGTTCTTACCTGTGGCCAGTCTAACAATGCTGCTGTCATGATATAAAAAGTTCTTACCTGTGGCCAGTCTAACAATGCTGCTGTCATGATATAAAAAAGTCTTACCTGTGGCCAGTCTAACAACGCTGCTGTCATGATATAAAAAGTTCTTACCTGTGGCCAGTCTAACAATGCTGCTGTTATGATATAAAAAAGTCTTACCTGTGGCCAGTCTAACAATGCTGCTGTTATGATATAAAAAAGTCTTACCTGTGGCCAGTCTAACAATGCTGCTGTCATGATATAAAAAGTTCTTACCTGTGGCCAGTCTATCAACGCTGCTGTCATGATATAAAAAGTTCTTACCTGTGGCCAGTCTAACAATGCTGCTGTCATAATATAAAAAGTTCTTACCTGTGGCCAGTCTAACAATGCTGCTGTCAAGATATAAAAAGTTCTTACCTGTGGCCAGTCTAACAATGCTGCTGTTATGATATAAAAAAAGTCTTACCTGTGGCCAGTCTAACAATGCTGCTGTTATGATATAAAAGTTCTTACCTGTGGCCAGTCTATCAACGGCTGTCATATATAAAAGTCTTAACAATGCTGCTGTCATAATATTTTCTTGGCATACATGCGCTAAAATAAAAAGTTTACTGTGGCAGTCTACAATGCTGCCTTGTGGGTGCCAGTCTAACAATGCTCTGTCATGAATAAAAGTTCTTACCTGTGGCATCTAATGTGCCATGAATAAAAATATAAAAAGTTCTTACCTGTGGCCAGTCTAACAATGCTGTCATGATATAAAAAGTTCTTACCTGTGGCCAGTCTAACAACGCTGCTGTCATAATATAAAAATTTCTTACCTGTGGCCAGTCCAACAACGCTGCTGTCATAATATAAAAATTTCTTACCTGTGGCCAGTCTAACAACGCTGCTGTCATGATATAAAAAGTTCTTACCTGTGGCCAGCCTAACAACGCTGCTGTCATGATATAAAAAGTTCTTACCTGTGGCCAGTCTAACAACGCTGCTGTCATGATATAAAAAGTTCTTACCTGTGGCCAGCCTAACAACGCTGCTGTCATGATATAAAAAGTTCTTACCTGTGGCCAGCCTAACAACGCTGCTGTCATGATATAAAAAGTTCTTACCTGTGGCCAGTCTAACAACGCTGCTGTCATGATATAAAAAGTTCTTACCTGTGGCCAGTCTAACAACGCTGCTGTCATGATATAAAAAGTTCTTACCTGTGGCCGTCTAAATGCTGCTGTTTGATATAAAGGTCTTACCGTGGCAGTCTACATGCTGCTCATATATAAAAGTTCTTACCTGTGGCCAGTCTACAATGCTGCTGTCATCATATAAAAGTCTTACTGTGCCAGTCTAACAATGCTGCTGTCATATATAAAAGTTCTTACCTGTGGCAGTCTAACACGCTGCTGTCATCATATAAAAGTTCTTACCTGTGGCCAGTCTAACAACGCTGCTGTCATATATAAAAATTTCTTACCTGTCAGTCTAAAAAGCGCGGTTGTGATATAAAAGTCTTCCCTGTGGCCAGTTAACAACGCTGCTGTCATAATATAAAAGTTCTTACCTGTGGCCAGTCTAACAATGCTGCTGTCATGATATAAAAAGTTCTTACCTGTGGCCAGTCTAACAATGCTGCTGTCATCTGTCCTGTTTGGTTACAGTCATCATCTATGGCCTGAAAACAACAGTTATGTCTCTAATGAACAATTTTTTTGACCAAGTATTCTGGTAAAAGAAGTAGCTATATTACTTGAAGGTATAAAACCGCAGTTTCAGGATACCAAAAAGTTGCTCCAAATATACTGACTTCCTACAATATAAATATTTTGAATGAATGAAATTGGGCAAAAAGAGCTGTTTGTGACCTAAAGTTTGTGTCTTCTATATGATACACTGAGCCCAAATCTGGATCCAGAACCTGGGGTAGAAGAGGATAGGGCACTCCTTGGTGTGGGTATTGAATTCTCCATTAAAATGACACTTTCAACATTAAAATTACTACTTTAAAGAGCATTCTAAGCCAACTGGCTGGGCATATGTGCACACATAAATGTATAAATATTCAAACCAATATGAGCATTTCAAAAAATACTTTTTTTATTAGGGAACAAGAGCTCTAACTGTAAGTGACAAATGCACCAAAATATTATTGTCTACTAAGTGTTTGGCTTGAAACAGTATTATTTAAGTGAAATGAAAAATTTCGCAAACTGTATTAATACATTCTGTGTTGTAAGTAAAGCAGTTTCACACATTTATCCATCATACATGAGCTAAAGTTATAAAAGGTAAGCAAATGTTATAAACCATGGAAACAAACATCAAATGGGTATTATTTTACAAGTTTTGTGGATCAAAATGTGACCTTTACTGTGACTTTGTAAAGTTTGTATGTAATACTTTGTGATGAATATTGGTGCCCTATACCACTGAGTTACAAAGAGATACAAAATACAAGTAGGTAATATTCTATATTATTTAGAGAGACTAATGAACAGACAGACATTTGAGACAAATTCTTTTAAAAGATTGTCAGGAACAGAGTACAGAGTAGACAGACAATAAACACACACTATGTGGCATGTCGTTTCGACAGTGAAACCTGTGCCAAGCAAAAATCCTTTGATGCACCATAGTGTTACAGAATGGACATGAACATGATATTATTTGGAAAATGACCTGACGTTGCTGCTAGAAAACCTAGGCACAACACATCATCTTAATGTGATAAACATCTGTTGCAAGTTATATCAAAATCCTATGAAAATGACCATGTAATAAGGCCAACAACAATTGTGCCAGGGTAGATGGATGGATGGTGTAATTACTATATGCCCTCCTTCACGGCATTTAACGTAGTTCTAATCATACCCATACAACTGTGTATTTTCACAACAATAACTTGGGACTGGTCTTTTCAAAATTAAAGGGACAAATCTTAAAACTTAGAACATTTCAATTCCTTTAAAATTTTATAAAAGTGAATGATAATGAACTGATGTCAAAATGTCAGTCAAAAATTCTTAGTTCAGCAGGGTAACTGAATATATTTATATTGTCTTTAGTTGTTTAGTTGGAGGGATAGTAGCTGATTAAAAATGAATACATTCTTAGTGTCTATATGTTTGATAGAAAATTCTTTGAACATATCGTTCCTTACATTCCTTACATTTTTATTTTTCAGTTTACAGAGAATGTGCCAATAAAATACTTAAACAGTTTATCAACAGTTAAATTATCTCCCTTTAATGAGGCTGAGTTTACAGGTTATTAAAATAGGATCAGAAAATGCATAAAACCTGTTTGCCAAGTAACATAAGGTCTATTTTCTCATCCTGTGCCAGTTTAGCTAGGATCTTAGATACATGTAGAGGCTGCATAACAGCATAGTCTTTAGGATCTACTAAAACATGTACTGCTCTGTCAGCTCCCATAGCTAAGGCTGTTCTCAGTGTTTCCTGAAGATAAAAAAAGAAACTTCATGACAATAGTGGCAACGTACGAAACCAAATGACAACACTACGAGAAATTTTAATCTTTTTGTTATTTCAATTATTTTTTTAGCTTTATAATGTTTAAAACTAGCCTTGAGTCTACCATAGCCGCTATCAAAACACCACTCACTGTGAAGACAATCATGAGAAAATAGCCAGTATCAATAACTACTGACACCACCCACTGACAACTTGGTGGATTTTGGTACAAGCTGACTCTGTTGCCAGTTATGACATATCAATATATCATATAATCTGATGACAACTTTTAATTAATCAATAAAAATTTACATTCTAAACAACACATTTGATCTACTGAGTGTTAAAGTATGTTTCAAGGCAACATTCCAGAATTTTGAGTTTACTCTGAATATGACTATATACCTGACATTGTTGTGGTCCACATGATGCTACAACAATTTCTGAAGCTAGTTTCTTTTCTTTGAGTCTCACTGCCTCTTCAACAGCTATCTCATCAAAGGGGTTCATACTGTGCTTGACTCCATCAGTGACCACACCTGTCTTGTCAGGCTTCACTCGCACCTGGTATGACAAATAAGGTTAATTTACCATTGCTATAGTCCAGGTATCCTTGTCGATGATGTATAGATACTCCTGACAGGGCAATATTTCTCAGCCCATAATAAAGAAAAACATCAAAATTAGAATGAGTGCCAATGAACATTTCGTAAATGAGACTAACTATTATCCCAGCAAGATAATTAAATTTATTAAAAAATTATCCAACATTCACATATAATCATGGTTCATGCAATGTTTGCCCAGACTGCAGTCAGTTACATGTATTTAATAGACAGACATTTTTGACTGATTCTGAAATTCATATTCAGAAGGAATATTGGCATCCAACAATTCACCCTAACACAAGTGATCATAACTGCCTTTTAAACAAAAGCTCAACATTCCCAAAAACTACAAATCTGTCTAGAGGACACGTATGCCCCCAAGGGATAGGAGGGGGTTCAAGGTACCTGGAAACTAACTGAAAAAAAAATATTCCCGTAAAGTTTTATGACCCTGGGTGACACCAAGTTTTGGTAGCAGTTTTCACTAAATCAAGGGCAATAACTCTGCTCCACCTAGAAGAATGGAAACAAAAACCCCAGGTGCACAACTTCACTTGCTGATATATATATCCCTGTAAAGTTTCATGACTGTAAATCTAATAGTGCTGGCTGATTGCATGTGGTGCTCAACTTCACTTACCCAATCTATATCCCTGTAAAGTTTCATGACCTTAAGTGTAAAAGTTTTGGGTGGATGGGTGACACAAATTTTTAGACAGACATACAAGAGCAAATCTAAGTACCCCCCGATGGAATATAACAAACTGATTTGGCCACTATATGTTGAAACATTCAAATGGAGTTTGATTAAGGTAAACCTGTTGGAAACTAGTTGGACAAAAATGGTGGTGTAATCCTACACTGCTATTGAAACTGCTATTGATTTTTCAATACACATTGGGTACAGTGTGTGAAATTCTCCTACCTGACTATGTTTGAATCAGCAGAAAAAAAGAAATTTTCAACACTTCAAGATTTTACAAATTTTGACAGATAAATGGTTCTTCTTTCTATCAAGTATCAGGAGGAGCAGTGGAAGAGGTGTCAGAGCCCTGGACTCCTTACTCAGAGGGCATAAGTTTGCCACCAGGGGTGAGGTTCTCCAGTAACTTTCCATAATCCACACTTTCACCAAAGTTACTGGTTTTGAATCCACAGAGCAGTCATTAAGAAGGATTAATAGATTTTTGAGTTGCAAGAACATGATTCCAAATCATTGTAATATAAAATGGTTTAAACTAAAACTTACGTATGTTTTATCAAGTTTTATGCCTAAGTAGTGAAATCCTTGTCACATACACCTTGTAGTCTCATATATGAACCCTTCAGGTACCCGTTTTCATTTGCATGATAATAATGTATGCCAAATAATGTTTAATGTTTATAATGTATCCTGAAGGATATTGCCATTCAAAAGTATATATCAGTACCTGGACTAATACACCTAGTGGCAATAATCCAGGTGCAGGTATCAGGTCAGAATGGCCCACTACCAAAAAGGCCTAGTCCAAAACAGCCTGGACCAGAAAAGCCCACATTTTATAAAAACAAAGGTAGATGTAATAGGCAGGTTATTCACAAAGTGACAAAGAAAATGTTACTTGTCACAAAAAATATTCACAAACTGAAATTAATCTGGTGATAATAAATGAAACATGAACTCTTTGATGTTTTTTATTTTCCATGACAGATTGTTATAGA
Organism: Cyclina sinensis; assembly: GCA_012932295.1. Taxonomy (NCBI): domain Eukaryota; kingdom Metazoa; phylum Mollusca; class Bivalvia; order Venerida; family Veneridae; genus Cyclina; species Cyclina sinensis. Next base: position 38,679,857 of record JAAONU010000002.1, read on the forward strand.
TTTAATAGGCAGATTGTTCACACCTTGACAAAGAAAAGGCTATGGCTATAAAAATAATTAAAGAAATAATTATCAAATTGACATTAATCTGGTTGATTTTCAGATACACACGCATTGCATATGCTCAATTTGCAAATAACTTACACTGTTCAGGAGTGGATGTTTTCCAGTGGTAACGCGATGGACTGGTAAATCAGGGGTCCCGAGTTCGATAGCCCACTCCTTCACTAACATTACTAATAGTCTTTCGGATGAGATGTTAAACTGAGGTCTAATGTATCAGTGCTATACACTGAGCATGCAAAAGAACCAGAGGTGTCTCTGGAATGGAATGCTTTCTGTATCTTGCACTAAAGGTAAAGGTAAAGATTTCTTATTTAACATGGGTAGCCAAAAAAAGTCCCCACCTGGTGTGGATGGAACAACTTATTTTCAGAAGAGCCCACGGTGCGTGACTTTTACCTCCCCGATCCCCAGTCTAGGCCGATACTGCTGGAAACAGTACCTGGTTAGGTTACCACCCAGTCCTGGGAAATCAGTCGGAAGCTCGGTCGCTACCCGGAATCGAACCCGGGTTGCTAGCTTCGTAGCCCAACGCACAAACCACTCGGCCACCGAGTCACCTCAACAACATATAACTAATCTCTTTAGGGGGCATCGGTCAAATGGGCAACAGGTACCAACGATAAATAAGCTCAAATAGAAAGTTACACTTTTCAATATTTGTTCAATAAAGTTTAATAACAAGCATGTTTTATCTTTTGTTTAAGGTTAAGTTTAAACGCCTTTAAACGCCTTCAACTTATCCTGTAAACATTATGATATGGGCCATTTTGGACCAGGCCGTTATGGTATTGGGCCTTTTCGGTTTTGGGCCTTTTAGGTTCTGGGCCTTTTTGACCCTGATTCCTGGTGCAACAGTCTTTCAATATTCCTTGGTCTTTAAAACGTCTGACACAAGTGTAGCCATTGCTGAGAAAAAATTAGCAGGAAACTCAAACTAGAATGCCCATAGGCAGCATGTCGAGCCCGCCAATGGAAAGCCGCCTATGGGGACACAACAGTGAAATAGAAACTTGCAGGAAGACGATGATGGAAGGACAAAACAGGCCTATATGATGTCTTCAGGAAGCATAACAAATGAATCACGGTATTTTCAAATTCTTCTCTGCATGGAGAAGTACTGGCCCAGACAAGGTCTAGAATCAACATTTTGGACCTTTGAGCTGTCACTGTGACCTTGACCTCTGAGCTAGGAATATGGGTCTTGCACGAGACACACCGTCTCATCAAGGTAAATAAATGTGTCATGGTATTTCATAATCCCTCCATGCACAGAGAAGTTATGGCCTGGACAAGGCAATCTGGACACACGCACGCACTTACATACACCGAACTGTGGTACCAAATGTGACGACTATGTGGAGCTCCCCGCAGGCGGGTTCAACAAAAATTGTTTCAAATAGAAAAAAATATATATTAAAATCATGAGTAACTGTGTTTACAATAATAAGGAATCTTTGTCCTTTGTGTTCTATACATGAGACAGTGGTCATATATAAATAGTATATATTCCAGCAAAAGAACAGTAATTTTGTCAACAGAACTGCATTTTTGTTAGCAAATGTGAACAGAACTTCCTGCCTATAAGGGTGCTGGTCATTTCGCTACCTGTCAGTTCGCTACCTGTTCACATTCGCTACCTTTACATTTTCACACAGGGTTTTTTCTCAGTATTTTGGGAACATGACTCATACCCTCAGGATTGGGAATTTCAGTGATGCTTTGCTCAAAATTGGGAAAAATGCATGACTTCAGTTTTGCAAGTATTAGATGAACACTAACAGTTACTGTCTATGATTGAAACTTTCAATCCTTACAAGTCTATTACATTGAAAGATCTCATTTTCATAGATTTTAGTTATTATTATTTTTTTTTTTTTGTCTTTTGAAGTTTCAATTGGGAATTTTTTGTAATTTTTTGGGAAAAAAGATACTTAGTATTGTTTTAATGCTGATTAACAAATACTAAGAATTAAACAAATTTGAAATACATGTTATTAAGCTCTATATATGTTTATTATCAACAAGAAACATTATATTCAACTAAATATATTTAAATTCCGTTTTTCACATTTAATGAATAAAAATATTTTGCATTAATATGCATCATCAATTATCATTGTTACTGCGATAACCATTAATCATTATTATTGCGATAACCATTTGTTAACTGTAGCAGTGTAGGTAGCAAAATTCGAGGTACTTCTAATAGGTAGCAAAATGACTAAAGTGAATGTGTCGGGGTAGCGAAATGACCTGAAATTGCCTTAAACACTCACGAGAGGGGTTGGCAGTAACAGAGATAGATAGACAGAACTTCCTTGTCAAAATTAAAGGTCATCCAAACTGACAAAGGATCTTACAAAAAATATAGAATGCATGCCTAACTTGACAGTGGCATCATATATATGTTTGATGTAGGTAAAAGGTAGCTGAATAGCTTGTAAGTTCATGCTCTCAAACAAATGCGTTTACTGTCAAAATAAAAACAACCAGGCGATAATTGCATATCCGATTTCTATACAAGAGAAAGGTATGTACAACTGCTTGTTTGTTAATTCAGAAAACCAAAGAATATTGTTTGTTTCCTACAGAGCGTACAGTAATGAATTTCATACCTTAACTGCATAGTCAATTACTCGCTTACAGCCAACAAGAATCCTCAAACAGGCCGACATTCTTGATCGTGAACTTTGAAGTGCGGGAAAAGTAATTACATCTAAAATAAAAAAAGTGTCCAACTGATAACAATTAAATTTTACCAAAATCAAGTCGTAAACTTTTATTAAAAAGATACTTTCAAAACTAACAGCCTTGCAGTCAACACCTCTCTAACGTTACCATGAATGAAACAATTTAATGACTTCTCCCTGTGAAACCCTCACGATCCGAGAAGTGGGCAAATTTCACAAAACTTGTCTTTTTTGTCACCTCTGGAGCTACCATTTAGCTTTACATGTAAGAAACTCATCGCATTTTATTATTCTTATGTTTGATTTCAATATGACGCCAAAGAATAATCGAAATAAAGTGGTTTTACTTGATATTTCATGCGTTTGTTTTAAAAATGTCGCGCTTTACATGACCTATTTCCCGGACGCCATTTTATTTCGGACACAAGGACACAAAGCTGAAATATAAACGTTCATTTTAGTTGATAAACCTCAAGTAAAAGGAAGGTTTAGTACAAGACATTGAAAATATAGTTGCCTGGTACTCATATATATATGTATTAAGGAGTAAAGAAGCTGAAATTTATCAAAAGACAACTGCTGTATGGAAATGTTTTTTTTTTTGGATTTAGAAGGAAGACAGTATTGGATTGTATTGTTAAAACAGTTTGAACTTAACTCTTATATGGGTCTAAGAAGTGTAAATGCTCATGTTGAATTCCAAACATCTGACCCTACAACTACATGAACATGAACTATATGTGTAAACTTGATTGAACAGTATATAATATATTTACTATTATCAGGGCCTTAATTGAGAAGGGAATGGACACTCGAAGATAGCGAAAATATGGTGTTGCTGGCTCTTTATAAATACCTTAATGGCGGATGTTATATGTTCTTGATAGTATAATCAAATGCTTAAAAACCAACTTACAGTAAGAAATTACAGTACGAATACTAACCGAATTAGTAAAATAAATATTTCCCATATTGTTCTGATTATCTAGTTTGTTATTTTTGAATGCAGCTTTTGCTTCTAAAACATTGAAATTCGATACTAAAATGAAATCGCTGTTTTCTAAAATGGCGGAAAGTATGTACAAATTCTTGTTTTCTGGTCAACTTTCGGGGTGTGTCAGATGAAAGTGGAGTAACAAAATAAGTTGACATTAGATGGAAGTTGATAAAAGGACATAGAACTGAGCTTTACAATATATTTTATTGCTATATCTGTGTTTGTTTATGGAATAAAGCACCGTAAACATAGAACAGATTTGTCGAAAATACAGCCATTCAGTGATCATCAACGTACTGAATTTCGGGTGGTATCAGTGCAAACAGACGAGATAAAAACACTAGACATGAATTGTATTGTACTCTACCTGGACGATCTTGAGATCTGGATATAAAGTTTCCAAGCTTCTCTTCATATTAACTTCATATTGGACGGTTGAATATTGTGCATTCATCAAATGGAGACAGATTTTTTCCAGAAAAGAGGGAAAAAACATATCGAGTTGTTGTCTTTTACTTGTCCGCTTGCAAATGAAACTTTTGTTGTTAAAGTAAAAATTAAATATTTTAAAAGGTGAATGTTCCTTCTTTCTTACAAATTATAATTTTTGAAAATCGGGGCATAACTGAAAAAAAGACTGATGTTTTTGTTAGGTGCGAGCATTGCATGACAACTTTCCACTAACCAACGGTATATAATTACAAACAAAAGAAGAGAAAAGCGGATTGAGCTGTCTTTTTCTCACCGGCTTGCAAGAAAAACTTCCGTTGTTGAAGAAAAACAAATAGATATAAAAGAGGTTAATGTTTCTTCTTTTTTTACAAATTTGAGCTTTTCAAAATCAGCCCATTATGGACTAAAAGACCGATGTTTTTGTAAAGTAGGTGCGAGCATTGTATTCCAACTTGCTAACCAACGATAGGTAATCAGTTATCGATTTTCCGTTACCAGATATACAGGTGAACGCGCGACAGCATAATTTAGTTATTCTTTCTATAGATAAGGAGTGTCCATTCCCTCTCAATTAAGGCCCTGCTATTATTTAGGGTTTAGATAGAAAAAAAACAATGTTTTAAAGTTACCGAAGATATTGCAAAGGCCTTTGCCTACAATTTAAGAAAGGTGGAATTTGCATTCCTCCTTTTTTCAAAATACAGGAAATTTTCAGCTAAAGCAATTCATATAGTATTATAATATAAAGCAGAAACTGCATCTTTTGACGGTGCAAAATTTAATAATATTAAGAAGGGCAAGTGGCAGTTAATGTTACACTTGAATGACAATCTGCCAATTTTGAGAATAATTCTGCTGTAGATAAAATGAACTCTGAGTATTGTTTTCATTTACAGATACTGTCAGCTAGCTCACCATGGCAAGAGGAAGGAAGAGAAAATCTGTATGACATTATGATATTTTGTATTGATCATTTATCCCAGTAGCATGTATAAAAAGAATTTTATATTGTATTTTAGGCCTTTTTAGTAAAATTGATTGTATCAACATGTCTTTTTAGATGAATTTGAAATGCAAAAAAAATGTAATACCATATTCTTCAATTATTAAATTGTATTAATTTTAAAGTATTTATGAAAATATTGTTACTATTTAATTTTCTTGTGTACACCAGGCTCATTGTTAATTTAAGTGATTGACCCAGGTGCATTGTTGGTCAGCACTTTGCTATAAATTGCATCTCCTCTAATACGTCTGACTAGAAGTGAAGGAAACTTGGTCGGGTTGTTTCTTGCATGAAGCTGTATCAAATTTCAAAAATTCTATAATGGCCAACCAACAAACCAAGTTTTGCATAGAGCATTTTTCTAGTGGATCTGAACCGGTATTACTCAGACTTTACCTCTATCTTGCTTCCAGCATTAGTATATTTTTATATCTTGTTCAAAACCACGTTGATTTTATTTTTTTAGGCGAAGAAAACAACAAGTCGTTCCACATCTAGTGGTGGTGGAAGCTTGAAAGTAAAAATGAAACCTCCTCAAAAGAAAAGATCAATTAAGATGAAGTTACAGAAAGTAAGCAAGAGAAGTGTCTCGGAGAGTGAAGAAGAGGTGGAGGAAATTGACCGCCCCAACACACCCCCACGTAAACCAAAAGTCCAGTATGGTGCCTACACTACCGAGAACCTTATAGCTGCTGTAAAGGCAGTAAAGGAACAGGGAATGTCTACCTATAAAGCAGCAGAACTCTATGGTGTTCCCAAATCTACAATTTATGATAAGGTACATAAGTTTGGATTTTAGGTATTTGTAACTGACACACTCCTAACTTCAGATTTTTTGGTGCAGTTGAAGAAGTCGTAAAATACCAGGTTTTTTTTCAGGCATTGGTTCAAGCTGTGCTTTAAGGAAAAAGTGACTTCTCCCTCAGTGAAAACAAGGGGGGAAGTTTGAAGAAATAGGGTGTAGTGAGGAGACCAGTTTGGCTTTAATCTTCTAAACTGGTCAGAGCTGCAAGAGTGACTTTTTTTTGCCCCAGTTACCCTCTAAAGCCAATCCTTTATCTTCATATTATCTGAACTTTACCTACAACCTTAGAAATAATCCAGTTTCCAGTTTAAGAATAATCTTTGGCCTTCACATCTTCATATTCCACTTAAAGCTCAGTCAAGTATGCTCTTTATTGTATCTAGATATAACTGGAGCAGTAGTTCTGCAAATTAAACAGATGATTTACAGATGGATTTGCTGCAGAAATGTTATTTGATACTTTGTTTTGATTTTTAGCTCATCTGAGCACTGCTCAGGGTGAGGTTTTTAGGATCATTGATTGTCTGGCGTCCGTCGGCGTGAGTCATCAACAATTTGACTTGAATGACTTCTCCTCCTAACCCGCTAAGCCAACATTGACAAAACATGCCTTGGACATTCCTTGCATGAAGCTCTGCCAAAGTTGTTCACAGAATATAATTCCATCAAGAACTCTGGTTGCTATGGCAACTGGAAGGAAAAACTTAGAAAATCTTCTTGTCTGAAACCACAAGGCTCTGAGCTTTAAGATTTGGTATGTAGCATTTTCTAGTGGACCTCTACCAAATTTGTTCAAAGTATGCCCCTGTGGTCAAATTTGGCCCTGCCCCATGGATCAGTTGATTTTAAATGGGCTTATATAGTGAAATTTTAAAAATCTTCTTGTCTGAAACAAGGGCCTGAGCCTTAAGATTTGGTAAGTAGCATTTTCTAGTGGACCTCTACCAAGTTTGTTCAAATTATACCCCTGAGGTCACATTTGGCCCCACCTGTGGGTCATTCATTTTACATAGGCTTATATAGTGAAAACTTTGAAAATCTTCTTAGGCTTATATAGTGAAAACTTTGAAAATCTTCTTGTCTGAAACCACAAGGCTCTGAGCCTTAAGATTTGGTATGTAGCATTGTCTAGTGGACCTCTTCCAGTTTCTTTAAATTATACCCCTTGGGTCAAATTTGGCCCTGTCTCAGGGTTCAATTGATTTTACATAGGCTTATATAAGGAAAATTTTGAAAATCTTCTTGTCTGAAACCACAAAGCCCTGAGCCTTAAGAATTTGTATGTAGCATTGTCTAGTGGACCTCTACCAAATTTGATCAAATTATGCCACTGGGGTCAAATTTGGCTCTGCCCGGCGTGTCAGTTTATGTTATATAGGCTTATATAGGCAAAACTTTAAAAAAACCTCCTGTCTGAAACCACAGAGCCTAGAACTTAGACATATTTAATGGAGCATCAGCTAGAGGTCATCTATGATGTTTGTTTAAATTATGCCCCTTGAGTGAAATTTGGCCCTGCCCTGGGGTTCACTTGTATTCATATAGATTTATAGAGGGAGATTCTTAAAAACGCTTTTGATGTTAGCTCAATAGCAGATCCAAAGGCAAATTATTCAAGTGAGCGATCTAGGGCCATCATGGCCCTCTTGTTGGAGTAGGATCATTTGTGCAGAATGCTTGTCATAGTCGCATCATTACATGCATGTACTTCCTCACTGTATTGCTTGTGTAAATATAATGAATGTTATAACTGCCTTTAAGGTCTTCCTTTTATAGATTGTATTTTTCATGCTGGATCTGGAGCCCTTATTCCCTCTTACAGAACTCACAGATCAATTCATTAATGAAGTAAGAAAATCTGGAGTAAAATTTTGAAAATACTTCCTGAAATAAAGTTTACATTAATTTTTAGCTTTACATTGGCTCTGGTTGATATATATATAACTTGTAAAATTGAATTAAAAACTCTGTTTATTTAGGCACAGGGTGATGCCAACTTGTTGTTTCAAAGAAAGGGTCCTGAACCTCTGTTGACATATGAAGATGAGAAGAAACTGGTGGACTACCTTCTACAGATGTCATCACTTGGTTATATGTTTTCTATATCTGAACTGCGAAATCTGGCCTCAGAGTTGGCTGTTGAGAAAGGAAAGCTGTGTGAGGGTATGTAAGACAAAAAACAGTATGGGCTTGGACAGAAAGCACATATAAATTACGCTAAAGTAGGAATACATACCAGTTTCTATGTTAGATAGCTAAAGTAAGGTACATTGAACAAATTAGTTTCCATAAGGCATAATCTAACTGATTATGAGACAGATTCTCTCAGCTCTGAAGTTATATTAAGTGTACAAAATGTCTGTAAGTCAGTGACACATAAAAATAAATGGCAAAAACATGGTGTAATGTTCAGAAACCATGTAAATTCAGAATTATCAAAGACTTCTTTCATGTCTAAGAGACATTTAAATGAAAATGTACATTCCAGTGTAGTTGTAATTTTGATTTCATAAGAATGTTTTACTGTAAGCAGCTTTTTAAGAGTATAACTTTTTTCCAATGAATATTTGTAAGTAAAAAGATTGGTCATGTTTGTTTTCATAAAGATACAGATAGTGAAAATGGAATTTTTTTAAATATTCAGGGTCACTTAGATCACTTACATAACATTAAGAAATCAATTTTGATATCACCATTGTTCCATTAGTTTTTTTTAGCTCACCTGAGCACAAAGTGTTCAAGGGAGAGCTGCTTTCATGGGAGATTGTCTGTCATCAATATTTTCCGTGAAACGACCTCTTAAACCACTTGACCAGTTATAATCAAACTTCACAGGAATGTTCCCCAATTTGTCCTTTTTCAAATTTCTTAAAAATAAATGGTTCCATACAGAGCTCTGGTTGTCGTGGCAACTAAAGGAAAAATTTAAAAAAAAATTCTTCTCAGTAACAACTTGCTGGATTTCAAAATAATTTCACAAATGTTCCTTATGTGATCCTTTATCAGATTCCCTCAACCCATGTTGTTTTTGCCAGCAGGGGGTAGGGCAACTTTTCATGATATGACTATATAGAAAAGTTTGAAAATCTTACCCTCAGAAACCTTTTGCTGGATTTCAAAATAATTTAAATGACTATGCTCCTTGCACTGCTTGAAAGTCTGTTGTAAGAAATATTAACTTATAGTGATAAGGAAATGTAATAGTTGAAATATGTTAAATACATACAGAAATTTTCTGTTTCAGGCACACTTCTGTCTCCAAGGTGGCATAAGAGTTTTAGAACAAGATGGCCTATCTTGAATGAGAAAGTCTTTGGAGAGTTCCGAACCTGTGTCAGAACGAAGAAGAGAGAGCCACCAAGTCCAAAGAGAAAGACCCTAGAAACTTTTGAATTTGAGGAAGATGGGGAACAGATCCAGATTTCTACTCTGGCTGATGAGACAGATGTCTGTCTGTCAAATTATTATACAGAATTACACATGCTGCTTGTCAAATATGAGTTGCTTGATAAGCCTCATAGACTCTTCTGTCTAGATGAGGTAGCAATCCAGTACGAGTCTGGACATCCCAAGGCTCGACCAATCAAAGCTCTGAAAAGTCAGTTGGGGTCAAGAACAGGAGACAACAGTGGTCAGTCTGATTGGATGTGGGAATGCCCTTGGCAACTCTTTACCTCCATTCCTTATATACCCAGGTTACAGAATGGACTCTGATCTACTGAAAGGTAAATACCCAGGTGTTCAAGGTACAGTAACAGAAAATGGCCTCACAGATTACACAACCATGAAGTACTATTTGGAGAAGCACTTCATTGAGTATGCTCTTCTTGGAATGAAAAAAACACCGCCAGTAATGGTTCTTTATGATGGTACAAAGTCCAAAGTCAATCCAGATACCATTGCTTGGGCAAAAAACCACAACATTATTCTGTTTGTCCTTCCACCAAACTCTACAAGTTTAACATATCCCATAGAGAAGGGATGTTTCCGACACTTCAAGGATCACTTCATCACTCAGACAAGGATATTCAGGGAGATGTATAATGTTGAGACAATAACAAAAAAGGCCATTTGTAAGATTGTGTCAGAAGCATATCCACTGGCCATGTCTTGCAAGAATCTTGTTGATATGTTTGAAGATGCAGGAATATTTCCCTACAAGCCCTCAATTGTTCTGTGTGATGAGATTAGAAATGAAAGGTTTGAGCGCAAACTGAAAATAAAATCAATCAAGAAGAGACCCCCAGGCATGAGAGACAAGGGTATACAGGTAAGGTGTTATTTCAGCTTTCATTTAACCATTTTTTCCTCTTGTTTAAGCTTTGTGAGGTAAAGCTTAAAATACTTGTAATTTCATATCTAATAATTATGTGTTTGAAATTTCTTGGTAGCTGAGCAGTTTTATAAGTGTTTTAAGTGTGAGCTGAAAGTGTTTTTTTAAAATTATCTCTTTTACATGTACTCTAGCATTCTGAATTTCTTGATTGTTGTTTTAACTGATTATAGTGGAGGGTCTCATAAGGTTTTAGCTATTTTCTACTTGTGTCAAATTCTGACAACATACATGTGATATCCCGGCGGGATTTAAGAAAGTCCCTGTTATTCCACATCAATTCCAGCTGTCCCAGTATTGATTAAAAATTCCCGTTATTAAAATCAAGAAGAAAAAAATCTTTCATCTGCCGACGTCAATAACTTGCTCAGCTCCGGTTATGGGCAGGAGCTTATACTCGGAAACGGCAATCAAAACATACTACCTTCAAAGCATTGACCAATCAGAGCGCATTTTACTACTTTCATTGAATTAATCCTGTGTTGACACTCAATACACAATTAACACATTTAGCCATCAACGGGTGTTGAATTGGGTCAATATAATTCGATTGGGGATGAACACCCAGAAGAAAATTGTTGTGTACAACTTAACAAATTAATTGAATGCTAAATTTTAAAGGCAAACGGTTAAACATCAATGCATTACTAATGTTACTCTAACCTTTTGAACAGTGTAAGGAAATGACTTAAATACTTTTTGGTATTTTTGTTTTAATTCTCCAATTTATTTATAAGAAAAGGTCAAGTAGTTTTAAGACATTAAGCTTAACAAATTGTAGGAAACCGATTTCAGCAAAAATTTAGTTCATTAAACATAAGGCAGCCAGTGAAAATCTCGGTTAAGTTCCGTTTGTCATATATTTCTGCGACCCCACCGTATTTTAATATTTATAGAAAACAGTGACTTGGAGACTCTTTATATGGCAAACTTACAACATTCAATTGATTGATTAAGATAAGGGTTCATTATTTAATTATAAGTACCAGTTTTTCATTGAAAAAGTTAACTTTTCTCTAAGACTTAAATATTTCTGTCGTGGTTACTTTTGAAAGCAACAATTATAATGAATCAACATAATTTACATCTTAAAATCGTTAGTAATTTTGTTAAAAAAAATTCTGGTGAAACTGGAAACACATCCCAGACTTTTTACAAAATGGGATCTGTGTAAGGACTCGGGTCCAAAAGCTAAAATTCAAAAGACAAGAAAAAAAAATTCAGTCATCAGTGGGAATCTGAATATAAATGGATAGGAAAGTGTGCTAAGGGAACAGATTATGCCTGTTGCATGTGGTGCAACCTTTATGTATTAACAAAAAACACTTCATTAGTTTTCTTTTCTGTTCTTCTTGTCTTTCTTTTTGCGAAAACGAGTCGATAAAAAAATTCCAGTTTTCAAGCTAAAAATCCAGCTGAAAATCCAGTTGTGAGTTACCGAAGTTATCACATGTATGTGTCAATATTTAAAATTTGTCAAAACATTATGTTCTAAATATTCTGTTTGATGTGGTTTCAGATAAACTTGCGTGATGAGGGTCAGATAAAGTTGATAAAGTCTGGTCGGCGGAGGATTGTGACACAAGAAGATCCTACAGTGACAGACACTGATTCCACATTAACGTTCTTGAGGGACAAGAAGATACAGAAGATGTTGGAAGGCAACACGGGTATACGACCAAGGAAGGACGAATCTGATTACTCTGATTCAGAAGGTTTGTATTCTTAAAGCAACTGACTCGCACAATTAAGCTTTTTTTTTTCTACAAAATAAAGAGAAGTTAATATACTATGGAAAAAACATAATATTATGCCCTTAGCCTCTTATACACCATGAAAACTGAAAAAAAAACATTGAATTCACCAGGAGGGAAAAAGAATGGTTTGTGTATCTTAAATGTTCCTCAACTGTTTCAGAAGAGTATGAGGATGATGTTGAGATGGGTATGGATGACCAGGGTGAGATACGCCCACCATCGAGCTCGTACTACATGATGCAGAATGGAAGTCATCGTCAACAGATGACGCCTGCCAATCGTACAGTCCAGGTTGTCCGAAACACAGGCCGGGGTGATCATGCAAGCCATACTTCAATTTCTCAGGGTTACAAGTTCCAAGAGCAAGCCTCCAGTTTACAGAATAGTAAGCTTGTTTTACATTTTCTGTCAGAGGTAACAGCAAAAGGAAAAAAATATTGTTTCACTAGTAATTACATGAGATTCCATGAATTTTTGTATTCTTGGGGAAGAAAATCTTTTCCTCATAATGTGCTTACGGGTAAGTTACAGATTGTAAAGTATCATGCAGTTAAGTTTTAGTAAAAATTAAAAGAGTCTGATAGTTGTTTTTCCTATACTGAACCATCTGGATTTGCCTTCTTCTGTACTTTGTATAGTTGTTGAAAAAAGTTGCCTTGACTTGAATATGAAAGACTTTGAAACTTAAGCACAGGTTCAAGGAACAAAACTTCGACTCTAACATGCCTGTGAATGAAATATTATACCTTTTACCTAATTTTTGTATGACTATAAATACATGTAATGTCTGACAAATAGTTAAGAGTTGTGATTTTCATTCACTGATGTATTTATGGTCATACTGGTAGTTATGTTCGTAGAACCTGTTAGCTTTTAGGTAAACAGTTGACCTTATCTATTGCATACTAGTAACTCTCTCTACCTTACAGAACATAAAAATAGAATTTAAAATGTCCCTTACTCTGTTTTGCAGGTTACAAAGTGGAAGATACTCATGGATATGCACTGAATCCAGCTGGTAAGTAATAATTCTTCTACAGATGGATCACAAGAGGATACAACATGTTAACTCTCTGTCTGTTTGCGAAATCAAAATCCTGAGATTTCTATAAAAATATGGAAGACAAATTGATGAAACTGAGCATGTGAAAAGATACCTACATCTTGTAAGTTTAGATAATGCCTGTTAGTTTACATTTTATCAGACTTTTGTCTGGCAGATTGTTTTCATGTCCATCTGATAAAAAATCTAAAGAATGTTTTTAGCTCACCTGAGCACAGTCTGTTCGAGGCGAGCTTTTGTGACAACATTTTAAACAACATCTCCTCCTTAATCACTTGGTCTTACCATTAGTTGAAAAACTTGGCAGGGATGCTCCTTGCATTAAAACACACACTTAAAAAATCTCATGTCAGAAACTGTAAAGCTTAAATTTTTGAAAATTTTGTGTGTATAGAGTTATCTAGAGGTGCTCTGCAAAGATAGTACTAATAAAATTTCTATAGTAATAATTGGCTCCTTCTCAGGGGTCACATTTCATAATTTAGAGGACAATATAGATATTTTTAAATAAAACTTTCTCTGAAACAATAAGGCTATAAGTTTTGAAATTTTACCTGAATCATTACCTAGTAGACCTCTGTCAAGTAGTCCAAACTTCTACCCCCCCCCCCCCACCCCACCAAGAAAATTGTTTTCAAGCTAATTATGCCTCTTGTTTAGTTATTTTTTATTTTGATGATAAATCCATTACATGACTCTTGTCTTTCTTAGCTGTTATACTCATCTTAATGCTTTAAAGTGGTCAGGACCTTCTTGTTTATGGATAGCAATATAATGTCATGCACAAGTTTTAAGATTGTCTCTTCATGTGTGTAATTGTCTGGCTGTCCATTTTGGAAGTTTGGATCCTGCATTTACTGAATTACTGAACAACAGAAGTGAAGTTCAGTACTGAGATTGTACACTTAAGTTTTGATTTTGTCATCACAGTGATTTCTGGTTTGCATGAAGATGAAAGTTGTAAAACACTTACTGTAAGTCTTGTAATAAGTCTACAAAATACAATATTCAGAAATTTTTGAGTTTGGATATAGGGCTATTACATTACACAGCATTCACTAGTAGGGGAGTTCTTTGCTGTCTTCTGCACTTTGTTTAGTCTTTACCAAGCATAAAGTATTATCTGTTATTGCATTTCTTAGGAAAGAAAATATTGAAGTATGCTCATGCAGTTATTTCTTAAATTTTGATAATTGTTACAGAAGAAACAGCAGATGTCAGTACACAGGTGGTTACCAAAGTCGAGTCAGATGAGTTAGACACAATAGAGCAAACACGTGTGGCAGTCCAGGCATTACAAGATATTGCAAATGACATTCAGTATGTTACTACATCTCAAGGTGCACCAATGAACACAACCATTCAGAATGTAACACTGAATTCTGGTCGAATGATACAGGTAGTTGTACAGAGGCCAGACATGACACAGCAGCAAGTCATTGTTGATCAGCAGGATCCAATCATTGAGGAGGTGCAACAGATTGAAATTGACAATAGCGTGGAGTCCATTATACCTATCAGTGGACCAACAGAAGAAGTCGTTGAAACAGAAACTGTTGAAGAAATCGTTGAAAACTCGTGATGTAAATTCATTCAGTAGACTGAAGCAGTTCATTTTTTAATTGAATAGAAACACTGAGTTTTATCGTTGTAACTTAGAAACTTTAAGTTGTAGCTCTGCCAAAGAAAATATTACTCACTTTGAAAACAGGGAACAAGTGTGTGATAACAAAATTCTTTGAAAAGTTTTCAGGATTATGGTTCTGGAGAGTAAGAAGACTTGACACTCCTTGTATGCCCTGCTGTATGTTTTTGTACCATTGATCTACTATTTGGTAGAGCTGTAGCAAGGTTTCTGATCTTCCTTTGGCAGAAGAATTGAATGATTTTTTTGTGACCACAGCTTAACTTTTCATAAGATGCAGTCCTACAACTGTTTGAATTCTACAAGAGAGTTTTTATACTGAGAACAATTCAGTTTCTTATTACAGATTTGTACATTATAAGCTGAATAAGTTATTTTAAAGTTCAACAATACAATTAGTTATAGGTTACAATGCTGTAACTTCATAATAAAATTTCCTTTAGAAATCCGAAGAAGTGGGGTTAAATTTCCTCATGCTCAGTCTAGTAGACCACAGGGTCAAAGGTCAAGGTCACATTTGCCCATACTTTCCAAAACAGTTTCCAGTCAGTAACTAAAGAACAACTGCTTCCAGGACTTCCAAACTTTACAGGATGTTTTAGCATGATGAGTAAATGACCCTTTTTATTTTGAGGTTCACAAGATCATGGATCAAACTCAGAGAGGCTGCACTTTGGTAACAGTTTCCAGTCAATTAGCATTAAATAACTGCTCCCCAGACCTTTCTAGGATGGTTAGGTATGGACAGTAAATTACCTGGAATGTTTTGTGCTGATCTGTTGTTACAGAACTATTGTACACAGATTCATCAAACTTTGCAGATTGTTGGGCTGATGTAGATAAATCCTATTGATTTTTTGTTTAAAGTATCAAATGTCAAGTTCATATGGTTCTCTACTTCGTAGATGGCCGTTGATAAACTTTCTCAAGATAAGTGACTTTAGGAATTTTAAACTTAATTTGGCTTTATGTATTCATTAATTCATATAAAGTTTAAGACTCACCATGCTGGATTCAACATTTTTGTTATTGATCTTGGGGATTTTTCTTGCAACTAAACAGGGGCAGCAGTGTTATCTTGACAGCTCTCGTTAATAGTTTTTCATGGTTTCAGACAAAACCCAAAAGATAAACTGGCTCACATGTAATTAGTAAACCTACTATTTATTTGATGGATACTTGTGTGTCTGTCTCGTTAGCATGTTGGTGAATTATTGGGTTTTTTTTTTTAGAGTTTCTAGTACATTTTTTCTACTCCCCATATGAATGGTATATTGAGGGAGTGATCAGAATATTTTAAAACAGACATGTGGTTATTGAAAACAGTTTCAGCTGAACTTGTTCGTACTGGATGCTCAATAAGTAATTCGTTTATTACTAAATGCTCCTTTTTGTTTGTAAGTAATCAAGGAACTTAAAAATTAACTTTTTCCAGGGTAAATATTCTCTTCTCTCCATTACTAGGATCTTCTACTTTGCTTGAATCCTATAAATATTGTTATATAGTTTCACTGAAAACTGATCACAAACTTTATCTAACTGGTTTCTTGATTACAATAATTTTTCCTGACTATTGTAATGACACTACAGTTGTCCATTTAAGGAGATACCTATAGCTAAGGCAAATGTTAACGAGTATAGCTGGGAAGGTTATGACTGATATAAAAGGCTTTAAATGTATGTAAAATAGTGAAATATTTTGGAAATGTTATAATTGTAAAGTTAATTCCTATTATGTTATTTATGTTAATTATGCTACTACAGTATTGTTTCTGTTACTTTGGCCTGTTCTGCTTCACTTGGTTAGGTACATATACAGTTATCAAAAGTATCAAAAATAATACTGAGCTTCAGACTCTAAAAGGAAACTGTTTCACTTCTAAACTATTAAGTGAAGACTATTACAGGTGGATAGTTTTATTAGTGCTGGAGTTGCTTCTAAAACATTGGTCAAGCTTTGATTGACTAAGGGACTCTTAACGGGGTATAATCACAGTTAAGATAATTACATAGATATAGCATAATCTGCACCCCACCCTCCACCCCTTGTTTTTCAGTAGACCTTAGTTAGCAGCTTAGTAAGATCCAATTCAGTTAGAAATACTATACTGTTAGAGTTACACGTGTTACCAGTCCTTTTCCACATTTTAACATTCTGGTCAAAGGTAGAACCTTCCTGACTTTTTCTTGAGATCATAATGTTTTTGCATTATCTTTGAGCAGTTTCAATAGCTTGTTTGATCTTCATTCATGATATTTATACATTAAATGAGAGCTTGCTTCTTTTTCTGTTCACATGACCAGTAGGTCAGAAATGCATTTAAAAAAAAATCTGCCATTAAAAAATCTAAGTTCCTGAAAATAAGCAGAATATTCATGTACTACACATATATTATTATGTCAGGCCTTCTTTTCCTCAGATTGTGATAAAAAATATCATTCTTTATTGATAAAATACTGCTCGCACTCTCAGTGGGATAAATAATCATATTTCTGAAAGTAAAAAACAATGTAGGATAAACTTTCAGTTCTCACTTTCTTCATAGATTTCAAAGAAAAAATGACCATTAATTTCCTTTTTCTCTTGATTCATTCTATTGTTAAAGTCTTTATATAGAATATCATACACTTGACATAAATCTTAAGCTGGTTTAATTCTTATTTTGAACTTTTACTTTTTGTTTCATGTCAGTTGTGTAAAAAAGAGTTACGTGTACTTCTTTGTGTTCACATTGGAAAAAATAAATCTTTGAGCAAATGCAATCACTTTGTGTTACTTTGTTATTACATTTTAAAAGTTGTGGGAAAGTGATGACATTTACACGTTAAGGTAATTCTGAAGGAAATAACTGTGAGAGTTACAGCTTCAGCACTCTTAAGATGTTTTACAGTAAGGGTTGCTCTGTGGTATTGGTCTGTGAACAATGTTTTTAAGTAGAACTCTGAGTATGAAACTTAAATTGAAAATTAAGTTAAAAAAATAAACTTTAACTTGGAAAAGCCATGGCTAGCCTGACAGATACCTTACTGTTGTGGTGTCTGGTTCAGTCAGTATCTGCTGTGAACAAAGGTATGTATATGTAAATCACATTTTAATTCAAATTCTTGTAATTTTGAGAATTTTTTTTTTTTCAATTTCACAAAGAGAAAAACACTTTCTTGCCATACTCTGCAGCAGTGGTACAGTGTAAAATGCTGGCCACAATAACCAAAGTTTGAGACCTTTTATCAACCATGCTGATATTTGGAAGTTCACTGGAGCAGTTGAGATTCCAGTAGCTGAGAAAACTGCTTCCTTTCCTATGCATGTTTCACTGAAATACTGAAAAGTTTCTTATTTTTAAATAAAACCACAATTGCTGATTAACAAATTTATAAACAATGTCACAAAGACAACTACAAAAGGAAACAATTTTGGCCACAACCATTGTTACAACTTTGTATCCTTCCACTGAAAAAAAATAAAGATAAAGACATGTACGCTGCCTGAAGTGATGCATTGATGCAAGATTTAAAAAAAAAGGCAGCAGGTGTCAGTCATTTGCAAACAATTCTGTTAAATAGGCTCAAAAGCAAATGAAGCTATTTTTGATCAAACTAGAATAGAAATTATCTACTTGCAGATGAATACAAAGTCATAGCAATAGAGGCAAACTGGGAATCGGCAGAGAAAATCTGTCAATTAAGTGATCGTTTGCTGATGTCAGTACTTGGAACAGATATTCTCCAGGCAAAGATTTCCCCACTTATCCAAACTGAGGAAGTTTACTGGTTGAATTCTATAAGTGTCGAGATAATGTACTCGGGTGAGTATCTTATGAATTTTTCTTTAAAATGAAACGAGGATTAACTTTTAAAAAGTAATGGTAAAACAAAATCTTTCACAGTTTGTATTTGATGTCTTTCTCAAAACTGAGCTTTTAAGTCAAAGTGGAAACTTGACTTGCTTCATCTGTATCAGCATTGGGGTAATCGCTTTCAATAATCACTTTCAGCTGTAATCGATTACAAGTTTCTTGGGTCAAATTTGGCCTGCCCTGGTGGTCATTGGCTTTACATAGGCTTATATAGGATATTTGCCTTGACCATGTTGAAACACTGATTTGTGATAAATTTATTGAATGTCAGGAGCTTGATCAAAGTCCTAAGTCAGATTCAGAACCTCAGAATATACCAAAATTAACTTTTTTCAAGCACCTTACCCTGCAGAAAGAGAGGACATATGCCATTATTCATCAACTAAAAATGAATTGAAAGATTTTTTTTGTCTTGGAGCACATTACTGATTAAGACACTTGTCCATTGGACTTCTGCAAATCTAACTGCACTAAATACCCTGGATTTGAAAAATTAGTTACCATAGCTATTTTAGCTATTCCTTCTTCTGCTTCTGTTGAGCACATCTTTAGTACAGCAGGAAAAATTTTCTGACCAGATGTTGACTAAAAGCTGATAGATTTGAGTAACTCTTGTTCATTAAATGTTATGCAGAAATTCAAATTATTAATTATGTAACTACAATTAATCTTTTGGGCAAGAATGAACTGTATGATGTAGTTTTTTTGTGTGCAAATTTATTGAATTGTGATGTGATTCTAGTATACACATTTAGTATGCACACTAAACGAAGTTCTTTATGCCTTTATTTCATGAATATAATCAAGTAATCATATCTGTAATTGATTACATTTGATAAAGCTGTAAATCAATAACAACCACAGAAATGAAGCAATCAGAGTGTGATGGATAACATTTTGTTGGTACTGTAATCAGCCAGTATTTAATTACATTTTCAAAGTAATCACCCCAACTCTGACCTGTATTTTAAAATTTGAATGGTCACTTGATAACAACTGTTGTATATTTTATATTGTGGCATGGTGTATGATGACTCTCTTAGACAACACTTTTTCTGGTTCTTACATCAAAATGAAGACAGCAGGTAGACTGTAGAATTTACTGTTTATGGCATAAATTTGAAGTAAAAAAAAAAATAGACACAAAAGTCAAATTTGAAGATCAACACATAGTCAATAGATAAAGGTTTTAGTTTAACAAACCATCTCAATTATTTTATTTTATACTACTACCAATGAAATTTCGGTGCTAGGTTCTAAACTTGCCAAAATAATCTTTGCAATAACAGAGAAGATCTTTGGGAAATACACACATTCGTACTTTTTTCAGGTCAACCTGTGTACCTCAACTTTGCCTACCAGTCAGCTAATTTGAAGTTGAAGTCTTACCTATGTGGTAACTGTAAGTTTTTCTTGTGCTATATTATATTCAGTGATCTTTTCATCTTCATGGTATATGAAATGAAAATTTATTGGTGAAAATAAATTATACCTGGATACATGGTAAACGGCAATGAAAAAAAATTCTTTGCCTGATGATTGTGTTATACTGCACATTTATGCACATTCTAAAAATTAAGTTTGTTTCTATTAGTAGGACAGCATCAATGGCACAGCTTAAAGGGAAGAGAAAAACAGCATACAATTTACATTTGGAGTAAAAAATTGAAATGTATCATGATACTTGTACTGATTAAAAACCTTTTTATAGATTACTGGTAGAGAGATGGACTGCATAAACAAGCATGTAAAATACACAAATGATGGCAATATCATGGGGATGTTCCTAAAAGTTTTTCTTATGCCTGTATGGTCATTTTTACCACACCCTGAGCTTAAATATGTTGTACAGATAAAAAACTATATAAAAACATGTTGTCAAAAACAAAACAGCCTAGAGCTTTTTATTGTTCATGAATGGGTCACATATGAGTACAGGTATCATTTAGGCACAATTCAGTTTGAGCCATTATTGTTTTTGAGTTATTGATGGAAGCCATTTAGAACTGCTTGACATTTACAGAGAGTATAAACATGAACAGGAGTTACTGTCTCATCATGGTTAATCTATCCTCCAAGTAAAAAGTTCTTTTGTTATCAATAGGAAACCATTTGGTATGCTGTGAAACTGACAGACATTAATTTGCCAAAACAATTAATACACTCATTAGTGAAAATTACTAGATTGTGATTGCAGTAATATGGTAATAATTCATGAGGAGGGAAGGATATCAAAACTAACTAAAAATGAACTGACCATGCTTTAAATGAGCTTTAATAGTTTTATATACAACATGTATACTTCATGTCTTTCTTATACTTCTCACATAGAATCAAAATACCACTGAATTTACTATGTAGTTTTGGAAAGATGTGCTTGAATTTGTCTGAAATTCCAAGGTTTCGCACCTGATACACAATTTGACTTAAGTGAAATGTGAACTAAATACTTGTTAAAGAGTCCATTTATACTTAAGCGAGTGACCAACTGAAGACTAAAGAAAATCTTAAAGACAATGGCTTTCACTAAAATATTAAATGCTTGACATACTGTCAGGCTATTTTTAGCTTTGTAAAGTTTATGCCCGATTATTTAAAAAACAAGATAGGTAAACAACCAATTCATACAGCTAGACACACCAAACTCCAAAAACAAGATAGGTAAACAACCAATTCATACAGCTAGACACACCAAACTCCAAAAACTGCACAGTCCTATTATTGTCATTCAGCAGAAAAATAAAGATACAAAATATACAAACAAATACTTATAATGAAGGTATTACTGCTCACGAAGTTAGGTTTCCAGTTCAGGACTGTTTTCAAAGCCAACTCTTTTATGCTAAACTTACAAATTACTGATGCCATTTAAGATAGAAATTTAGAAAATGTGTCTCCCTTATGCTGACACATCTTTTCTCTTTTGTTTAAAAATCCCTAAACAGTCAATTTTGGTGACATACTAAAGCAGACCAGGAAGTAAAAGGCTAAATATAGTAACAGGTACAGTCCTGAGATTTCACAAACAGAAAGCTTTTCCACACTGTCAATACCTGACCATGTTCACCCATACTTAATTTTCTGTTTAATAAAACTATAAGAAAAATATTGACTGTAGAAAGAGATGTAATGTTCAACAAGCTGAAACACTCAGAAAGATAGAACAACTCAGGTTACTTAAGAGTCTTTAGTCAAGACATACAACTTCAATCCTAAATGTCTTAAATATTTACATCTACAGATTCTACATGATATGTTAAACTTCCCAACAAATTTTTGTTTTCTAACAATGCACCCAAATTATCACTCTCCACAAATTTATATTTTTGATGTTATTTTCAGTTTTCAGACCTCTAAGTCTCTCTTCTAGGAAATCTTGATTGTGTCTTGCCCTGTTAATAACAATAAAAAGCTGTTTGCTCTGCTTTGTTTGTTCAAGTAGCTTTAAGTCTTCTTTCAAATGGTTAAGTTCAGCTTTTGCACCTTTAGAAATTTTTTGTATCCTTTCTATAGTTGTTGAGTCCTTTTGTCCAATTTCATTAACCTCTTTGGTAACTTTTTCGAACTGAGCATTTATTTGCTTTTGGCATTCTTTGATGTGGGTTATAGCTGCTGTGCAATAACTAATACTCTCTTGATAATTTTGACATGCAGATTTTTCTAATTTTTCAAACTCTTCTTCAGTTTTGCTGACTCTGTCAAAAAACTCTGTGTATATCTTTGAAGTTTCCACACCGTCTACAGCCTCTGTCAACCAACAAGTACCACTACATGAATTATGTTCCGGAAAAAGGCAAGAATAGCATCCAATAACATCATGATCTTTACAGTAATGGTTCAATTCCTCACCAATGTGTTTTGGGCAGACAGTAGATACGTCCCTTTCTACTTTCCTTTTTGGCATTTTACTTTTGTCCAGAAGTTTATGCTTCTTTGTCAGCCTAGGAATGCAGTGGTATTTAAAGCAGTTGTCACACAAATATTCCTGGCAATCAATACAAAAACCCACCACACTTTCTTCCTTGTTGTCCTCTGCACAAGGTTCACAAAGAGTCTTTTTAATGTTATTGGCATTATCTTCCTTTTTACTTTCATTTTGAACTTTTCCAGAAACACAGTCATTCATTTCCAATTCTTTGTGAACAATGTGGATTTTGGTAACTTTTATTCTTTCACTACACTTAAATCATGTTTTCAAGTAGTTGCAAAATGCAAATATTTAAACTACCGGTATATCAAATGATAGTGGTTTATCCTGTTAAATAATTATGTAACACGATCTGGTGATATCGCTTACTTGTTTTATTATTTTGTACATTTTATTTGAGCCCAGTAAACACTCCAAGTTCAAAGGAGTCCATTGTCCTTTACTAAAATCCTTTTGTTATGTACACTGACATGACATGGTGCTTCATAAATCCTTAAGCTTTCATTTTTAGCTCAACTTTTTTCAAAGAAAAAATCGAGTTATTGTTATTGTCATGGTGTTGTTGCTGTTGCAAATGCTGTAACCATTCCCGTCCGAAAAATTTAACATTGATCATAATTTTTTTATTCTTGTATGGATTGTTTTCATACTTGGACACAACAACCCTTTGGACAAGACTTTAAAGTAGACCAGACTAAACTTGACTTTGACTCATAAATGACCTTCACCTTCAAGGTCAAAATACTGAATTTTGCTAAAATTGGCCATAACTTTGTTATGTATGGATGAATTTGATTATTATATTTCCAAATGAGGTTTCATTTGAAATCCCTTCACCACAATGTGCTTCCTGTGATGTGTTTGTCTTTGGAAATGGGAAAAAGTCAAGCATGGCTCTTGTTTCCATTTAGCATTGTCTTGTTTAACAATCATAGGATCGGCAGTCTTTTTACATAGAAATCAAAACGAAAACCTTTAAAAAAAATTCTTGTCCCATACCACATGGGTTAAAGCCTATTTAAATGGTATGTAGCATTGTCTTGTGGGGTAATATACAAGACGCCAGCCAAAGTTTAATGTATGGAGATATGTGAATACAGAAAAAAACTTGCAAAATGTATTTGTCTGAGACCATAAACCCAAAGCTTCTATATTTGAAATGTAGCATTGTCTTTTGAACCTTTTAATACAAAGCCTGTTTAAATTATACCTTTTGGGTATAAGGTATATATTTGCACAAGATATTTTTAATCTAGTCATTGGAAGGACAGGGCATGATAAGAAAGAGGTAGAACAAACAACAGGAGTCAAGAGGGTGCATACATACTTGGGTGGTACATACTAAATCTCAGTCAAGATTTCAGGGAGGAGAAGTCACCTAAGCTCCATGCTTTATTGATTTTCAGGAGCTTAAAAAGCACACGTTGAAGGGCCAAGCTTTTGGTGATTTTAAATTCCATTGGCTGTCCATATATATTATTAATTTGAAAGCTTCTGAAAACTGTCTTTTTAAGTCTTTTGGAGAGGTTTCCAATCAAAAATTCACAAATGTAAAGGAACAGAAATTTTATACCTGACAGGTAGGTTTGACATTTTCATTAGATATTCCCAAATTTTTCTGGCTTAACGCATCAAAGGTCAAGTTCACAGATATTCAAGTTCATGATTTTCCTACATTATGAACAAGTATAATTGCATTTTATTTCAATTAGCTTATGTTTTGCAATTAAGTTAATGTAAAATCATAGACTGTATTGTAATCCAAATAAATGCATGTATGTTGGTTATGAAATTACAGTAATATCATTTATAAGTCTTACATTGTTTAAAAACTGCCTAAATTTATTTCACAGCGAAATCTAAAGAAACAAAGAAAAACATCAGTCATGTTCCAATGTCCTGGCAGGAAGCCAAAAATGTATGTGGTAGCTCACCTAACTGGTCATTGCACAATGTGTCTTCACCCAAGGAAGCCAAAGGGGCTGTTTCATTGCTGAAGGAGGACACGACATTTTGGCTAGATAAGATTCCTTCGAAAAAGATTCCAAGCATGGGTAAGAAATCTTCTCTTGTATTAATTGTTTGTAAAACTTTGATAACCTGAAGTTGGTAGGGATGAGAGATATGTTCCAGTAAATAATCTGCTTGAGTTATCTGAGATTGCAAGTTTTACAAATCATACTAGGGTTCTTTCTTATTTTTCAAACTAGAATAAAGTCATTTATTCAGTCAACATACTAGAAATGCATTTCTATCATATTAATTAGCGTTTAACTTTTTACTGGTCATTCTTTTATGAAAAAGGGGAAAAAGATCATTACTATGCTCCCTGAGGTTTTATCGGCGATAACTCATCTTTAGTTTTCTCATTATCTCCCCTTTGTTGATTGGCAGCTGCATAACTCTAAAACTATTAAAGGCATTTAGTTGATATTAGGCACATCTTTGAAGGTATTCAAGGGATTGAGTTGATATTAGTCATGTTGATAGAGGGCTGATAGAGATGTAGTATCATAGAACTTTAACTCTTCTTCCTTGCCCAATTTTTCATCATGCTTATTCGGAGAATTACTTAAAAGCTGTTCAAGGTGTATGCTTGATATTCAAAACAATGATTGAAAGTGCAGTGTTTAAGAATCATAACACTACCTGGCCATGTTTATTAATTATTTCCCTTTATTATATTAAACTTAATCTGGGACTTACTATTAATATTTACAGTCCCTGCACTTAATATGTAATAAAATGATATACTAAGAAAAAAACCATCATAATATGCCCAATAAAACTTATCATTATAATTTTAAATTATTAATTTATGCTCAATATAAAAGTATCATAAATTATGTTCCCTTTTGTCCTTTTTATAAAATTAAATTGTAAACTTTTGTAGAAACCAAAACACTCGTATTAAAAACAAGTGGACCAAATGGCGATTCTGCTCATCTCAGAACCAATATACATATATTTCAAATTTCATTGCTGTAATTTTAAAAGTTTTGATATAGCCATATATTGTAAACTTGACCTGCCCCCTGTCAGCAAAGGTTTTTATGAGCCAACATGGCTTGAAGGCATTTAAATAAGGGCCACCTAAAGAATATTTGTGTGATATTATTTTTAAATCAGGCAAGCCAATTCTGAGAAGAAGATTTCAAGTTTTCTACAGATTTGTATAGTGAAAACTTTACAAACCCCTGTTTGCAAAGTTTTTCATGAACCAACATGGCAGGAAGGAAGTTAAATAAGGGCCACGTAAGGAGCATTTGTGTGAAATTATTAATTATTGCCGAAGTGATTTCTGAGATGATTTTCAGTTTTCTATATAGTAATAAAGTAAAAACTTACTCTGCCTCTGATGGCCATGTTATTTTTATAGAAAAACATTGGCTTGAAGGAATCTGATAAAGGGTCACCTAAGAAACATTTTTGTGAAAATATTTTGAAATCTAGCAAGCGATTTCTTAGAAGATTTCAAAGTTTTTGAAATTTTCCTTATGGTTGCCATTGGTTGCCATGGCAACCAGAGCTCTGTATGGAACCCTTTCTTTTAAGTTATTTGAAGAAGGACTAATTTAGGAACATTCCTTGGAAGTTTGGTTAAAATTGGCCATATAATTTAGGAGGAGATGTGGAGGAAAAGGTTGACAATGGATGACAGACAGACAATGATAGAGAGTCACCCATCCTAACAGCTTACCCATAAGCACTTCATGCTCAGGAAAGCTAAAAATCAAAGCATTCTGTAATGATTTTTTTAAAATTAATTTGTAAATGAAAATGCCTTCATTTAAAGCGACTGACTCACAGATGGGCCGATGATGAAAAAAAAGAAAATGTTCTTACATCTTGAAATTTTTGCTGCAGTTGTGAAGAACATATTTAAACTAAGTTACTGATTCATTTTTTGATACAGAAAAACATCAAAATATAAAGTTTTACACACTTTTATCAGTAAAAATTTACTCTGTTAGTCACAGGGTAGAAACTTTAATTATAACATTAATTTTGACGCAATCTTACAAGAAGGTGCCGTGGCTCAGTGGTCTAGGTCCTCGCTCTATATTTTACTGACCGAAAGGTCGTGGGTTTGAATCCTGGTTAAGTCAAAACTTTTTTTTCAGTTTTCATGGTGTATAGAAGCATAATATTATGTTTTTTCCATAGTATATTAAATTCTCTTAAATTTTAAAGAAAAAAATTTCAGCAAAATTCTGTGAGTCAGTCGCTTTATACATACAAATATAATTTCAAATACTTAACCTGGACCCTTTCATCACTTTCAGGATTAAGTTAAGTGCATTTGTGGCACTTGAAAATCAATAACACTTACCATTTGATTAACAATAGAAGTGATCCTCATGAAGTGTGAAAAGTGTGGCATTTGGCATGGATGTGAAATAGTTTTCAATCTGTGACTTTAAATTTCCACTGGTTTATTAGGAATGAAAATATATTCTAGGATCAGAAGTGGTCCAGAAGTTACTGATGCTTTATTTATGCATGGAAATGCATATTTAAACATGTAGAGAAACTTGCCATGACTGAAGAGCAATTTTAAGTTACCCTGGGGTCTTCACTTACTAATTCTTGGGTTAACAAAGTTTTACAAGATGTTATGAATGTTTTAAATATAAGTGGTTTGGATCAGGTGATCTGACCCAAAGGGCAGCTACTGCTGCATTTTGGCAGTAACAATTTAGGGCCAGTATGATTTACTTGGAAGAGTTTTCCAATGTACATTTTCATGTTATATTCTTATAAGTGTATGAAGAGAACAATTGATTACACATGTGTCAAAGGTGACTCATCTTACATAAGGTGGAAGATCAGAGTTTCTAGTCTACAGAATGCAACATTTGTATAAGTTCTTTAGGTATTTGTTCAACAAATATTAAGTGGTGTAAATGACATTGTTATTTTTCTTTAAAAAGGGTATAATTGATTACAAACTTCCATGATTTCATTAATTGTCAATGTTTTTTGATGAACTTCTTTAGTTTCAGAAAAGCTTCACATGAGAGAAGACTGTGTAGGGATGATAAAACTACAAGATGGTACATTTGATTATTGGAGGGATAACTGTACAAACAAGCATAAATTTGTTTGTGTTTCACGTAAGACTGCTATATTTGTTGGTGTGTTTCTTCTTTTTAAAACTGAGAACAGAATGCTCATGATGATATTTCTGATCTTCCTTGTCTCTGGGTCATACCGAACTACATAATTAAAAGTATATCATTATATCATATCATTTGAAAACCTTGGGAAGGCTGGACATATATAAATAACACTTGGTCTCAGTATTTGTGTTGAGGCGCATGGGATAAAACTCTAATTAGGCCATCGACTCAGACTTGTGGTATAGATTGTGGACAGTTTATAGGCCACATTTTATGACTCAATTTTCATGCAATTTTTCAGAATGTTAGTTTTCATTACCTCTGTAAACTCAAAAACTAGGTCACTAGCTAAAATCTAAGGAAACTCATATGAATAGTTTAAAAGTCTTGTAGTCTTTGTCTTACTGAAACTTGATCTGGATTTTTGTATTGAGATTCTGAGACTAAATCATGTAGGTTAATAGACTCCGATCAAAAGAAAGCCTTATGAACTCTCTATATTTCAGAAAGTTAGTTTTACTTACTCATCAGAGAACTCAGTCAGAATATTTGTCTTAATGGTCTCTAGGTCAAATTAAAAACTGGGTAACTTTGTGTCGACAATTAAGTCACTATTTTAGGTCAAAGGAAAATCTTTTGAACAACTAGTAGGTTTTAAGGGAACCTGAACAGAGTTATTTTTGTTACAATTGCTTAGTCAATAGCCTAACTACATCGCAAAGAATCAATTACAGAGTGAAGGAATACTTTTTGAACACTACTTCTGATGATGCAAAGAAAAGTAATGAGAATTGGATTAAATAAGGTGAAGCTAAGCTATGCAGTCTACACACACTTCAAATTTTCAGCTGAGCAGAATTATTTTTCAGGTCCCTTCAATAACTCTTTTTTATTTATTATATGCTCGAAGGGGGCATATTATGTTATGGTCCGGGGCATCCATCCGTCCGTCCATTAGCAAATTGGTTTTTTGGATGATGACATGAGAACTGTTTAGGCCTTCAGTCTTTTAACTTCATATGATGATTGCCCACATTGAATGCATGGACCTCTAATAATTTTGGAGTCAAAAGGTCAAAGGTCAAGATCACAGTGACTTTAACATTGAAAACCATTTCTGCCATGTAACTCGTCAGTCATTTGTTATAGAGACTTCAAACTTTATATTGTGATTGAGTGAATGACCCCTGAACATTTTGGGGTCAGTATGTCAAAAGTCAAGGTCACAGTGACCTAAATGTTTAGAATCATTTACACTCTGTAACTTGACAACCATTTAAAATTAATATAATGGTTGCACACATTGAGTGCATGACCCCAATTGATTTTGGAGTCAAAAAGTCAAAGGTCAAGATCACAGCGATTTTAACATTGAAAACCATTTCCACTGTTTAAACTTTATAAACATTTTTCATAGACACTTCAAGGTTCAAATTATTATTGCTTACATTCAGAAAGTGAGCCCCATAGCTTTTGGGGTCAGTAGGTCAGAGGATTATAAAACCTAAAATTCAGATATGATAAAGATCTATAAAACTGTAAAATTTAAATTATAAAATGTTATAAATCAAAATATTATAAATAAAAAACAAAAAATTCAAAATTTAAAGCAAATTATTTAATTCCTAAGCCTAAGGGTTCCTCCCTTTGGGCATATAATGCTCTTCCAAGTGGTGTTCTTGTTTTACTTAACTTTAAGCCAAATTCAACATGTGCCAACTTCAGCTATGTCCAGTGTAAATATCTCAAGGTGAGAACTGATCTGACTAATTATGTGTGTCAATGATACTTTACAGATCACACTTTAATTAGGATGTTGATTGTCACTTATAGGTACTTCAGAGTGAGAACTGAGCAAACAAATTATGAATGACACCAATTGTTTGTTGATTGCAGCTTTACAAATTGCACTTTAGTTAGCATCATGATTGTCACTATTTTTTGTTGATTTAGTGAAATTGCTGGATTTGATTAAAATTTTAATTGTCACTAATTGAGTAAATTAACAGCATGATAAATTCATAATTTTTTACCAAATCTGAGTAAATAAAAAATCCAATATTGAAATGTGCTTTTCACGCTTCTATGTAAGCTACAAATACTTATGTCTGTGCATTGAAAAATGTTAGAATATATGTCGGTAGTGCTGAACATACCCAACTTAAATTTGACCGTAATGGTAATCCTTTTTAATCACTTAAATCACATTTCATGCGTTGCTGCATTAAACGTATAACTGACACAAAATATTGTTAGTTATACCAGCTCGAGACATGTCGAATTCCGCCTAAGTCAAAGTAGTTTACTGAGTCAGCCCAAATTGGAGATATTGAGAGTGGACAGTATTTTTTTAACACTGACCTTTCAGGTTGAATTAACTGTGCTCTGTAAATGCTTTCCACAAGTTATACTCAGTTTAAAAAGAGTGAAGAAGTTGCACTTACGTATGTGCAACCAAATGGCAACTAGTGTATGGGCTAGGATTAATCTCTCTGTTTGTTTTTTCTGTTTCAGCTGCAGACCATTTTGCACCCACACTCACTAAAATGTCAGAGCCATTTCTCTTTGTATATGAGGCATTAGAAGAGAGTAACAAAACATTTGGTGCCAATGAAAATTGTATGTATTAATGATAAAAATTGAATCTATGGATTGTCTGCAAACCATACTAGGTGTAGACACCAAAGCTGAATAAAACATAAGTATAATACACAAGGTTTAGTAGTCACTTCTGTTAAAGAATCTGAAGCATTTATTTTTTGTATATTTTTACTCACTGAATGATTACATACCAGTTTGGCTGAATAAATGATGAAATAAAATAATACATAAGTTGCATATTTTGAATTTGAAGCAAAATTTGGCAACAACCATCATGGCCTTTGCTGCCACTGTAGGTCATGGTCACTGCACATCCATGCTGTCTGTTCCTGTTTTTTCAAATCAGTAAATTTTCAGTTCATATCCAGTGAAACAAATTGGCACTTAATTAAAGGATAAGCATATTTAGCAGAGTTTAGGTTGAACTGTACACTTGGCAGAAAAAAAGAACAAACAACAGAAACAAGGGCAAAAATAATTTTTTTTATTTAAATTAAAATGATTTCACATGCAGCATCTAAAGGACATGAGGCTCAAGCCCTAGACCATGACAGGAAAAGAGTGTCTTGTATCCATGTATCCACATGAGAGAAAACACTAAAAATGCTATGAAGGCTACATGATTATTTAGATGCTTATTAATGATAGTAATAACAGATTCAGTTTATTTATGAAACACTGACAAAAAAGACTTTGTACATACATTCAACAGCTCCTGGTGAAGGATCAGAGATAGTTGGCTCTGTGGTAGGGGGATGTTTTGGTGGAATCATTATCATAGTGATAGCTGGAGTAGTCATTTGCTATCTTTACAAAAGATTGCAGAGTAGAAGAGACTATCACAGAAGCTTACGCAGATATACACATAGGTTTGTTTTACCAGTATTTAGCCAGTCCTTTTTCTCAGGAAAGACAGTAGTCATTTTTCTTTTTGTTCAAACTCTTGTGACAGTGTCATGCAAAAACAATGAAAAAGTGATTCAGAGTCATGAGAAAAGACTGCAGAAGTTGTTTAAGACTGGCCTAACTATGGTAGAATGACTAATACAGTTCATGATGTGGCAGCTTTGACTTTGAACCTAGCCTTATGTCAGCAGAGTACAAAGTGACAATCTGCTATAATCATTGTGAAACAGGGAAATTAATACCAAAATATATGTCAATGAATCCTTTTTTACATAAATCTGAGAATATACATGTTTAAAAAAATCAAACTGGCTCTACAGCAGCAAATAAAAACATGTTTAAAAAATTTTGATCAATTTCTTAAGAAGTCTGTTTTTTGTATTGTTTTTTTTTTAGCTCATTTGAATACAAAGTACCATGGATGAATTCTGTTTTTTTTTTTTTGTGACCAGCCTTTAACTTTCATCATTAAATTAATTAGAATAACTGCCTTCATGAAGTATCGGTCAGCTCAATATTTTGGGCATGTGAGAGGTCAAAATCTCAGTCACTAGTGTTTAGCTATAAATCTTGTGAACATTATATATATAAAAGAGACTACAACTTTTATACAGTCGTAATAAAATTTGGTCTGTAGGTCAAGATTGAATCAGGTTCTTTACAGTAATCAAAGTTCAGAAACAAGGTTTATTTTGTGCAAAGGGCAATTTTGTTAAGGCTGCTCATGTCCAAATATGTTTTATTAAATTGCCTTTCACACACATTTGAGCAACAGACTTGGTTCTTAGTTGTAACACTTCGTCTCCTTAGGGCAAATATTTACTTAAAAATTACTAGCTACTTTGTAATGATTGTACACTTCTGACCTCTGACCACCAAGAGTTTAAGTCTGTACAAGCTTATCTGCACTTCCTGTTTACCTCTGACCCATCAGAGTGATCCTGACCAGGTTCTAACATGTGACACTGCCTTGCCAAAGTACACATTTTTGCCAGGCTATTTTAAAACCTGTGCAAGCATGACAATGTTATGTTACAGACAAGCCAAACTACACTTCTTCTTTATGCACCCGAAGGTAGGCATATTAAACTCACACCATACATCTGTCTGTTTGTCCACATGTATGTCCTCCAGTTTTTTCCTGTCCAGGCTGTAACTTTGTCATGCATGAAAGGATTTTCATATGATATGGCACAAGTGCTCAGCACATCAAGATGACTTGTTGCATGCCCTACCCCAAATTTCTTTGCATGGAAAACTAGCTTGAGATTGTATTTGGGGTCATTCTGATCAAGGTCAAGGCCACTGTTACTAGAAATAGAAATTTGGTTTCCGGTCAATAACTTCAGTTTTTATTGGTCAATCTTGACCAAACTTGTATATAATACACTTGCATGATAACCTAGCTTTGGATTATATTTGGGACCAGTCTGGTCAAGGTCAAGGTCACAGTTACTCAAAACAGAAAATTAGATTTCAGTCAATAACTTAGGATTGAAATGACTCTGTTGACTAAACATAGTGTATAGCACCCTTGCATGAAAATTAAGTTTTGGGTTGTATTTGGGGTAAGTTGGGTCAAGGTCACTGTTACTAAAAGTAGAAAACTGGATTCCAGTCATTAACTTAAGATTTGAATGATTAATTTTGACTAAACTTGATGCAAAACACCCTTCATGAAAACCTAGCTTGTGATTTTATTTGCAGTCAGTCTGGTCAAGGTCAAGGTCACTATTAAAAAAGAAAATTGGTTTCTAGTCAATAACTTAAGTATTTATTGGTGAATCTTGACCAAACTTGGTAAATATCACCCTTGCATAGAACCTAGCTGAGGATTGTTTTTAAGATCAGTCAGGTCAAGGTCAAGATCACTGTTACATAAAATAGGAAATCAGTTACAGTTAGTTAGATAACGTGGGTTTAAACTGACCAATCTTGATGATACTTTGTATATAGTATCCTTGTAGCATCCTGACACCTGCATGCATTTGGTACACACTCAGCGTTATTTTTATGGCTTCATGCAGATTATACATACATGTTGCATTGCTCATATGTTTACTTATCATCTAGTCTCTAGTTTTTAGCTTGACTTTTTTCGAAGAAAAAATTGAGTT
This sequence comes from Cyclina sinensis, assembly GCA_012932295.1. NCBI lineage: Eukaryota > Metazoa > Mollusca > Bivalvia > Venerida > Veneridae > Cyclina > Cyclina sinensis. The sequence goes on from JAAONU010000002.1 coordinate 38,713,204, forward strand.
ATTGCTATAGTCATGGTGTCGTTGATGCCGTTGCCGTTGCCGCCCAAAAACTTTAACATTGATCAATTTTTTTTTTTATTCCTTTATGGATTGTGTTCATACTTGGATACAACAACCCTTTGGACAAGACCTTTAAGTAGACTAGACAAAACCTGACCTTGACTCATAAATGACCTTCACCTTCAAGGTCAAAACATTGAATTTTGCTAAAATTGGCCATAACTTTTTTGTTATGCAACACTTGTGACAAATCAGACATGTTTAATTATTCAAGTATGACCTTAACCTTAAAATGACTGTAACCGTCGAGGTCAAATTATTGAATTTTGCTCAGATTGTCATAACTTTGTCATTTATTTATGGATTGGATTCATACTTGGACAAAACTACAATTATGACAAAGCTGACATGTTGAATAACTCAGGTAAGACCTTGACCTAAAAATGACCTTGACTGTCAAGGTCAGATGATTGAATTTTGTCTAAATTGTCATAACTTTTGCATTTATTTATTGATTTGATTCATACTTGTATAAAACAACATTTATGACAAATCCGACATTTTGATTCTTTCAAACATGACTTTGACCTTTAAATGACCTTGACAGTCAAAGTCAAATTATTGCATTTTGCTACAATTTGCCATAACTTTGTTATTTGTTGTTGGATTTGATTCACACTTGGACAATACAACATTTATGACAAAACAAACATGTTGAATAACTCAAGTATGACCATGACCTAAAAATGAAAGGTCAAATTTCTGAATGTTGCTAAAATTGGCCATAACTTTGTTATGTATGGATGAATTTGATAATTATATTATTATGTATGGATGAATTTGATAATTATATTTCCAAATAATGTTTCATTTGAAATCCCTTCACCACAATGTGCTTCCTGTGATGTGTTTGCCAATAGAAATGGGAAAAAGTCGAGCGTGGGCCCCTCTTGCAGTGATTCTTGTTATGGTACAGTTATGGATTTTTAAGAGTCCTCAGTCATAGGTTCTTGGGTTTAGATCAGGTTCACAGTTGTCTTTAAAAAAACATTTTTTTTTTGTAAAATTATTCGGTGAAACGTTGAAAACCTGGTTTCGTTGCATGGCAGCATTTCTTGTTTAATTATATTTTGTATATTTGTCTACTGTATTACGTAAGAATTATCAAAGGTATCAACTTTAAACTTAAACTAGAGATAAGAACCTATTTGCACAGTGTTCAAGTTTACGATTCCTACTATTCTTCTCTGTATGTTAATGCTTAGAAGTTCAGGCTTCATTCGTTGGTATTTGTCACCTTATAGTGACAGTTCTTGTTATCTTTAACATTTCAGTCTGACCTTGGCTTTTGAGTTACTGACATGTTTTTCATTGCATCACTCCATCTTACAAAGAAACACATTGTGCCAAGTTATTTTGACTCTTGACAAAATTAGATGGACTTGCAGATGTTTACCCATGTCCTAACACACATAAATGAAAGCAGGTTTATCGGATCTATGCAAGCCCCATCAAGTTGGCTATAATCCATAATTTAGAGACAGTGTCTGTACCATCCATACTGCAAAATTCTTTTGTCATTGTCTTTCAAGTACTAGTTGTTGGTAATATAATTCAATGATCACAGTGTCATAATAAAAAGAAATTTAATGCATCTACATTTTGCAGTTATAACATTCAAATACTCATGGAGTAAAATACTCATGGAGTAAGTGTAAAAGAAAGGCATAACAATGGTATATATTCATTTGTAATTATACGCCCACCAAACAAAGTGTATGGGGGTTATAAAGGAGTCGTCTTACAGTCAGTTTGTCAGGTGGGCAGTCAGTCATTCGGTCCATTGCAGAAATCTTGTGACATGAACTACTTCCATTTTTCTAGAACTATCAATTTTGACAATTGGTGTGCATGTTCCCTTTTTAAGTGTAGATGGGTGTGACATATTTTTTCATGCATGCTAATGCCCACTCCAGAGTTTTATGGCCTGTCATAGAAAAATCTTGTAACATGCACTTCTTCCACATTACTGGAACTATCAATTTGAAACTTGGTGTGCATGATCACGAATAACCGTAGACGCATTTTTTATGCCCGTCAATGGTTGCTCTGCTGTTTTAAAGCCCCTCATGGCAAAATCTTGTGATGCCAACTACTTCCACATTTCTTAGACTATTGATTTGAAACTTGGTGTGCATGATCACCATTAACTGTAAATGTGCGTGATGTGTTTCCAGTATGCAAGCTTTTATTTACAGCAATTTTACAGCCTCACAAAGCAAAATCTTGTAACATGAAATACTTCCACATTTCCCAGACTATCAATATGAAACTTTGTGTTCATTTGTGCATGACTCATTTTTCATGCACTAATCACGCTATGTGGTTTTAAGGCACGTCATAGCAAAATCTTGTGATGCCAGCTTCTTCCACATCTCCAGGACTAAAAGTTTGAAACTTGGTGTGCAATATCACCAATAAGTGTTGATGTGCATGACTTGTGCTATATTTCCCATTTTCATTTGACAAGCCACTATTGCAGTGCACAGGGGTAGTAATTACATTCAGTGACATCTCTAGTTATGAATTAAAAAAGTTTGGTTGAGTTTGGTGCAAAAATGGTTGTATGTGTAAAGCATAGTTATAATTGCAAAAATCCTTATGCAGTATTTCAAAAAATTTACATATAGAAAATTAATACTGCAGTAGAGTTTCTTGATTTTCAAATATAATAATTTGCAACAAGCTCTGCTAGAAACATTTTAATTCAGTTATCTCTGTATTATTACATGAGAAGTCAATTTATTTTGTGTTCTAACAGAAAGAGCAGTTCAAAGAGAGTAGTGGTCAATACAATGAGTGGTTCACTACCTTCAAACAGCTGTCATTCAGATGACAAAGTTTCATTGAAAATAGCTGAACCTGATGTATATAAGGTATAGTTATTAGCACAATTACGACCAAGTGGGTAGATCAGTAGTATTCAATAGTGTACAGTAGTAGATATTAAACCAATGTCCAATGTATGCTATATATATAGCATGTAAAAGAACCAGTGTGTCTCTGGAATGGGATCTTCTATATCTTGCATTATACCCCAGAGTGTGAAATACTGAAACTCTTCAAAACGAATATGGTCATGTGATACTGGAACTGATGATGAATACACTCAACTAGGTAGATAGACCATTGCAAGACATACTCTGGTTCAAGTTATATTTTGGGACCAGTCTTAAGTGTACTGACAACCCTTTAAGCCTTTCTCTGAGGCTATGATCATTTTTGTTTTGAATAAAGATAAAAAGTGTACTTTTATGAAACAGATACTTTGAAAGTCAGTCACAGATATAACTGTATTTCTTGAACTGTGGGTAAATTGGTGCTAATTGAGCTAACACTCCTAAAAGTAATAAAGAAATGGAAAATGGAGATAGCCCAAAAAAACTGATTTTCTAGAGTTTTAAAAAAAATATCCATTCATAGGACTGTGAAAAGCAATCTTACACTCAGTGCCAGAGGGATGTTGTTCAAGACCTGATGTCACGCTATACAAGATGTCCTTCTGAAAGTGGTTCTGATGAACATGCAAAACTTCCATTCAAAGTTCACTGTCAAGGTGGAAATGTGGAGAAGGGCAAACTTTATTTGGTAAATGCAACATTTCCGCCTAAATGTGTGAATGAGCTTGAAAGATTGCCTGCCTACCATTCAATGGATGGAAGGAAGGGACTGCAGGTTGGTGAATACAATTACTACTTGAGTTTTTCTAAATAATATCTTTTGTAAGAACTCTTTGAAACAGCTATCACAAGTTGTAAAAACATAGGGTTAGACACAGTGTGGAAAAGATGACTTTAAATTAGATCAAACTAGGTTAGCAATTATCTTAAGAATTTTTTTTTGACATTTTAGAAACATTTGGTAACTATTTTGAAGGGCATTTATACCTTAACCGAAAGACAGTTTGCACTCCATGTATTAGAGCATTTTTCCATATGAATGAAGTTAGCTGTGATAAATCTATTTCACTCAATAGTATCATTCTGTCATGTAGAAATCAGATCTCATTTATATTACATAAGGTAACTTAGAATGTTCAATTCAAGTAAGTTTCAGTCCTGACAATACTTTGTGGATACAATCGTACATTAGATTTGAATCAGTTTGCTTCACAGGGCTTATAGATCTGAGATATATTAACCAGACAAAAACTCTAAATAAGATTAAAAATTGGTTCAAAAATATGACCCAGCATTGTTTAAAAAGTTTTCTTAAATCTAGGTAGGTGGCATAGTTGTGAATGCACCTTAAAAAAATTGCCAGGACAAAAATACTGACCAAGTTTCATAAGATTGCATCAAAACTTTTACCTCAGGTTTTTTTGTCTAAAATGGTGCCCCAGTTTTGAAAAAAAACCACAACATGTAACCAAGTATCAGATAAAGGTGAAAGATCATCACAAGACAGGTAAAAAAGACCTTGAGTGTTTTCTACATTTTCTTTGATCTGAGCTGGTGACCTAGTTTAATACTCATCCTGACAAACATTCTGAAAAAGTTTGATGACAGTTGGGTAAACAAAAGGTCTTTTATATCCCTTCCAGAATTGAGCTCGTCTGAGTACATGAGGGGCCATATAGTTTTGCAAATGTCGGTAGGTCTGTCGGTCGGTCTGTCGGTAGACACTTCGTTTCCGATCGTTTCTAGAGAACGCTCTGACCTAGGTTCACCAAACTTGGGATGCTGGTTGGTCATCACCAGGAGAGGATACCTATTGATTTTGAGGTCATTAGGTCAAAGGTCAAGCTCACAGGGACTTTCATCCTAAAAATGGTTTCCGATCAATAACTAGAGAACACTCTGACCTAGGTTCACCAAACCTGGTATGCTGGTTGGTCATCACCAGTAGATGACCCCTATTGATTTTGAGGTCATGAGGTCAAAGATCAAGCTCACAGGCACCTTCATCCTTAAAACAGTTTCCGATCAATAACTAGAGAACACTTTGACCTAGGTTCACCAATCTTTGTATGCTGATTGGTCATCACCAGTAGATGACCCCCTATTGATTTTGAGGTCATTAGGTCAAAGGTCAAGATCACAGAGACTTTCATCCTAAAAACGGTTTCCAATCAATAACTAAAGAACGCTTTGACCTAGGTTCACCAAACTTGGTGTGCTGGTTGGTCATCACCAGTAGATGACCCCTATTGATTTTGAGGTCATTAGGTCAAAGGTCAAGCTCACAGGGACCTTCATCCTAAAAACAGTTTCCGATCAATAACTAGAGAACGCTTTGACCTAGGTTCACCAATCTTTGTATGCTGATTGGTCATCACCAGTAGATGACCCCTATTGATTTTGAGGTCATGAGGTCAAAGGTCAAGCTCACAGGCACCTTCATCCTAACAAGAGGGCCATGATGGCCCTGTATCGCTCACCTGAGTATGACTGCTTTTAACAAAGTTGCTATGGACCTGGTTAATTGACCCCAGATGACCCATATTAGAACTTGATCTAGAAATTATTGAAACAATCTCTTTGACAAATTTCAAGGTTATTTGTACTGAAAATGTTACCTCTAGAGTGTTAACAAGGTTTTTCCATATTTGGGCTCTATGACCTAGTTTTTATGCCCCCACAAAGTGGGGAGCATATAGCGTTGCACTTGTCCGTCCGTCCGTCCGTACATCTGTCCGTATGTCCGTACGTCTGTCCGTACGTCCCGAAATCTTGTGAACGCAACTCCTCTTAAACCGGATGGCAGATTTTGCTTAAACTTCCAGGGATGAACAACCTTAATGTGTAGATGGTAGTAAAGGAAGGAATTTTTGCTGCGACCAAATTTAACAGAATTATGGCCCTTTGTTGATTTTTTCACTATATACCATATAGAAATTTTGTGAACGCAACTCCTCTTAAACCGGATGGCAGATTTTGCTTAAACTTCCAGGGATGAACAACCTTAATGTGTAGATGGTAGTTAAAGAAGGAATTTTTGCTGCGACCAAATTTAACAGAATTATGGCCCTTTGTTGATTTTTTCACTATATACCATATAGAAATTTTGTGAACGCAACTCCTCTTAAACCGGATGGCAGATTTTGCTTAAACTTCCAGGGATGAACAACCTTAATGTGTAGATGGTAGTTAAGGAAGGAATTTTTGCTGCGACCAAATTTAACAGAATTATGGCCCTTTGTTGATTTTTTCACTATATACCATATTGAAATTTTGTGAACGCAACTCCTCTTAAACCGGATCGCGGATTTTGCTTAAACTTTCAGGGATGAACAGCTTTAATGTGTAGATGGCAGTAAAGGAAGGAATTTTTGCTGCGACCATATTTAACAGAATTATGGCCCTTTGTTGATTTTTTCACTATATACCATATAAATAATTGAACATATAGATTTACATTTGTAATTTATTTTAACATGTACATAAGGTTACCTGTAGATCATTTTAGGTATATGTACAGAAAAAAATCTTACATACAGGATATACATGCTCTTGTTTATGAGCACTTATACATAGTGGGGGCATCCGTGTCCTATGGACACAGTTCTAGTTTAACCTAGATGTCCCATATTCGAACTTGAGCTAGAAATTATCGAAACAATCTCTCTGACAAATTTCCAGGATATTTGGACTGAAAAAGTAGCCTCTAGAGTGTTAACAAGGTTTTTTGATATTCAGGCTCTGTGACCTAGTTTTTGACCCCAGATAACCCATATCCAAACTTGAGCTACAAATCATCAAAACAACCTTTCTGACAAATTTCTAGGACATTTGGACTTAAAATGTAGCCTCTACAAAGTTTTCGATATTTGGGCTCTGACCTAGATGTTTCAACTCTAGATGACCCATATTCAAACTTGAGCTAAAAACCATAGAATTAAACTTTCTGACAATTTTCCAGGTTATTTGGAATTAAAATGTTACCTCTAGAGTGTTAACAAGGTTTTTCCATATTTGGGCTCTGTGACCTAGTTTTTGATCCCAGATGACCCATATCCAATTCTGAGCTAGAATTCCTTGAAACAACCTTTCTGACAAATTTCAAGGACATTTGGACTAAAAATGTAACCTCTAGAGCATTAATAAGGTTTTTCTACTTTCGGGCTCTGTGACCTAGTTTTTGACCCCAGAAAACCTATATTTAAAATTGAGCTAGAAATCATCGATAGAACCTTTCTGACAAATTTCCAGGTTATTTGGACTGAAAATGTTACCTTTAGAATGTTAACAAGGTTTTTCTATATTCGAACTCTGTGACCTAGTTTGTGACCACAGATGACTCATATTTGAACTTGTGCTATAAATCTTTGAAGCAACCTTTCTGACAAATTTCCAGATTATTTAGGCTGAAAATGTGACCTCTATAGTGTTAACAAGATGTTTCTATTTTTTGGCTCTGTGACCTAGTTTTTGAACCAAGATGACCCATATTCAAACTTGATCTAGAAGTCATAGAAGCAACCTTCCTGACAAATTCCCAGATTATTTGGTGTAAAAATGTTACCTTTAGAGTGTTAACAAGGCTTTTCAATATTTGGGCTCTGTGACCTAGTTTTTGACCCCAGATGACCCATATTTAAACTTGACATAGAAATCGTCAATGCAACCTTTCTGACAAATTTCCAGACTATTTGGGCTGAAAATGTAACCTCTAGAGTGTTAACAAGATTTTTCTATTTTTGGGCTCCGTGACTTAGTTTTTGAACCCAGATGACCCATATTTGAACTTGAGCTAGAAACCATGGATAGAACCTTTCTGACAAATTTCAAGGATATTTGGTCTGAAAAAGTAGCCTCGAGAGTGTTAACAAGGTTTTTCTATATTTGGGCTCTGTGACCTAGTTTTCCAACCCTGATAACCCATGTTCAACTCGTCCGAGATATTAATGAGACAAACATCTGACCAAGTTTAATGACAATTGAGGCAAAAATGTGACCACTAGAGTGTTAACAAACTAATTGTTAACGGACGGACAGACGGACGACGGACAAAAGGTGATCAGAAAAGCTCACTGTCACTATGTGACAGGTGAGCTAAAAACGGTTTCCGATCAATAACTAGAGAATGCTTTGACATAGGTTCACCAAACTTGGTATGCTGGTTGGTCATCACCAGTAGATGACTCCTATTGATTTTGAGGTCATTAGGTCAAAGGTCAAGATCACAGGGACTTTCATCCTAAAAATGGTTTCTGATCAATAACTAGAGAACGCTTTGACCTAGGTTCACCAAACTTGGGATGCTGGTTGGTCATCACCAGTAGATGACCCCTATTGACTTTGAGGTCATTAGGTCAAAGGTCAAGATCACAGAGACTTTCAACTTAAAAACGGTTTCCGATCAATAACTAGAGAACGCTTTGACCTGGGTTCACCAAACTTGGTGTGCTGGTTGGTCATCACCAGTAGATGAGTCCCTATTCATTTTGAGGTCATTTGGTCAAAAGTCAAGCTCACAGAGACCTTCATCCTAAAAACGGTTTCTGATCAATAACTAGAGAATGCTTTGACCTAGGTTCACTAAACTTGGTATGCTGGTTGGACATCACCAGTAGATGACCCCTATTGATTTTGAGGTCATTAGGTCAAAGGTCAAGGCCACAGGGACCTTGATTTTAAAAACAGTTTCTGATCAATAACTAGAGAATGCTTTGGCCCAACCACAAGCAATTAGGTGCTGCCGGGGGGCATGTATGTTTTACAAACATTTCTTGTTAAACTATAATGGTCAAATAATGTCAATCAAATAGAGATGAGATTTTCTATACTTTAGTAACCGGTAGATGGCTTAATATTTAAATCTGTATATTCCTTTATGTGTGACAACCATTCTGACTAGGTTCCATTATGCCAACCTTAATTAAATAAGTTTAAATGTTTTCCTCAGGTCTGAGTTATATGCAGTACAGATATTAGAGTGACTAGATGGTACCCCGTGCAAGCACAGGTTTAAAGTAATAAAAGTTCTTGATTTTGTTACCCCAAACATGGATGCTTTTAATGCTTTTTATTGGCATTTGTTTGAAATTGTGTGTGATCATTTATGTTTACAACTGAGAATATGTTCTCTCACTGTAGACCTTCTACCAAAGTCCTCTGTGGTCAACTTGCAGCCTTCAGTGGTCAGCGTGCCAGTGTAAAAATTTAGGTAGTGTTAGAAAATTTTGAAGATGCTTTAATTTCTATAAAAAAAATACAAATTATGTCTCCCCCCCCCCCCTCTTGGGGAGACATATTGTTTTTGCCCTGGCCGTCTGTCCTTCTGTCCGTCTGTCACACTTCGTTTCTGATCGATAACTGGAGTACCATTTGACCCAGAACCTTCAAACTTCATAGGGTGATTGCCCTTATTGAGTAGAAGAACCCTCAGTAGGTCAAAGGTCAAGGTCACAGGGGCCCGATCAGTGAAAACCGTTTCTGCTCAATAACTGGAGTTCTTTTTCACCCAGAGCCTTAAAACTTCATAGGATGATTGCCCTTATTGAGTAAAAGAACCCTATTGATTTTGGGTTGAGTAGGTGAAAGGTCAAGGTCACAGGGGCCCTAGGAGTTTAAACCGTTTCTGCTCAATAACTGGAGTTCTGTATCACTAAGAGCCTTCAAACTTCATAGAATGATTGCCCTTTTTGAGTAGAAGAACCCTATTGATTTTTGGGTCAGTAGGTCAAAGGTGAAGGTCACAGGGGCCCGAGGAGTGTAAACCGTTTCAGCTCAATAACTGGAGTTCTATTTCACCCAGAGCCTTCAATCTTCATAAGATGATTGCTATTATTGAGTAGAATAACCCTATTGATTTTGGGGTTATTAGATCAAAGGTCAAGGTCACAGGTGCCCGAAGAGTGTTAACCGTTTCTGCTCAATAACTGGAGTTCTATTTCACCCAGAGCCTTCAATCTTCATAGGTTGATTGCCCTTATTAATTAAAAAAACCGTATTGATTTTTGGATCAGTAGGTCAAAGGTCAAGGTCACAGGGGCCCGAAGAGTGTAAACCGTTTCTGCACAATAACTGGAGTTCTATTTCATCCAGAGCCTTCAATCTTCATAGGATGATTGCCCTAATTGATTAAAAAAACCGTATTGATTTTGGGGTCAGTAGGTCAAAGGTCAAGGTCACAGGGTCCCGAAGAGTGAAAACTGTTTCTGCTCAATAACCGGAGTTCTTTTTCACCCAGAGCCTTCAAACTTTATAGAATGATTGCCCTTATTGAGTAGAAGAACCCTGTTAATTTTGGGTCAGTAGGTCAAAGGTCAAGGTCACTGGGGCCCGAGGAGTGTAAACTGTTTCCACTCAATAACTTGAGTTCTATTTCACCCAGAGCCTTCAAACTTCAAAAGATGATTGCCCTTATTGAGTAAAAAAACCCTATTGATTATGGGGTTATTAGGTCAAAGGTCAAGGTCACAGGGGCCCGCAGAGTATTGACCATTTCTGCTCAATAACTGGAGTTCTTTTTCACCCAGAGCCTTCAATCTTCATAGGATGATTGCCCTTACTGATTAAAAAAACCCTCTTGATTTTGGGGTCAAAGGTCAAGGTCACAGGGGCCCACAGAGTATTAACCGTTTCTGCTAAATAACTGGAGTTCTATTTCACCCAGAGCCTTCAAATTTTATAGGATGATTGCCCTTATTGAGTAGAAGAATCCTATTGATTTTGGGGTCAGTAGGTCAAAGGGTAAGGTCACAGGGGCCTGAAGAGTGAAAACCGTTTCCGTGCCATAACTCGAGTTCTATTCCACTCAGTGTCTTCAAACTTCATAGGATGGTTGCCCTTATTGAGTAGAAGAATCCTATTGATTTTGGGGTCAGTAGGTCAAGGTCACAGGGGCCCGATGCGTCAAAACCGTTTCCACTCAATTCCTGGAGTTCTATTTCACCCAGAGCCTTCAAACTTCGTAGGAACTTCATTGGCCTTCCTTTAATCGGGTGCAGGGGGGAGACATGCATTTTTCACAAAAAACATCTAGTTTCTTCCCTTTTTAGTTTTGTGATTTGTATGTAGCATCTATATTTACTGTTCCATTCATTGGGGACTGCTGACACCCTGGAGGACCTTCAATTTAATGACATGGATGGGCATCCTGAATGTAGTGTAATGGAGTGTATTTTTAGCACTGCCAAATAAATTTATTTGATTTGTTAACAAAAATACATGAGTGTGGTATATGTATTTTCATGGGAAGTACATTGTGGGGTATATATTTCAAGTAGAAAAATACATAAATGGTTCTTGGTGAATGAATATATTTTAAGGTATGTTTATAAGGAAAAATACATGAATATACTTCATAAAAAAAATAATAAGGCAACAAGGCAGGTTTCTTTGTGACACCAATGACTACCAGATCAGTAAATAGTTGCATTCAACAAAAATGTAAGAATAATTTTGAATTAAGAATCAAACATGCAAAGTTTTTAGAGTTTTCTGTGTCTGTTTTTAGTTTTCTAAAATTGCTGTTTTTCATAGAAAACACTCTAATCATTTTATTTTTTTTGCCGGTCTTCACAAATATCAAGAGGCTTTGCCCTAAAAGAAATATTAACTTAATATGTCTATTTATAGGTGCTTCAGTTACATGCTGCACAGTTGTTCAAAAGTTTTTTCCACAAATCAAAATATTTGTTTTTAAGATAGTATAGATTATCTAGACAAAAAATTTAAACAAAATATGACCAAATACTGATCTACACCATTACCTTGTATTACCAATGTGACTCACTTAAAATACTTCTAGCAGATGTTGAAACCTTATGATAAAGTACATGTATTATTTTACTGATAATAAACAAATAATGATCAAGTATTCTAACCAAGTGTTATGAAGATTATGCTTGAGACCACTAGACTGTTCACAAAGTTTTCCACTGATCAGTGTCACTGTGACCATGTTAGTTCAAGAGATTATAAATACCAACCACTGTCATGAAGATGGTGGTATCCATCTATTGTACTCCCGGATAGCAAATGTACTCTCGGATAGTAAATGTAATCTCTAGAGTATTCACAGTGGTATCCATCTATTGTACTCCTGGATAGTAGCCACTTAAGTCTGGCACATATGAATGTCTTGGCTATTTCTCAGCAACCACTAATTGGAATTTAATTCATTTCTAACAATTCCTTATCTGAGCTTTTGACCAAAAACTGCAAGAGTAACCAGATTCAAGCATGTCTTTTGATCTCTCAGATCATCAAAACAATTATACTACGAAAGTTCGATGAAGATTGCATCCAAAATTTGACTGAAATGAACAACTGGCCTCAGTGCTTAGATCTGTAAACAAGAGGGCCATGATGGCCCTAGATTGCTCACTTGAGTATTTTGGCTGTAGGTTTGCAGTTAAGCAGTATTTCATGTTTTAATTGAAAATATGTAAGTAAATTAAATATAAATATGTAACTATGTAAAATATCAGTCAATAAATAAAGGCTCTATGACAGAAAGTAGAAATATCTATCATAAGCTATGGTGACCTTGACCCAGTGACCTCAAACCCTACCCATGGGTAGAGGTCAATACAAGGATCCTATATACTGAATATCAAAGATATTGGTCTTTAAATGAAGGCTCTATGAGGTACAGTATATAAACCTATTTTTAGCCTCGGTGACCTTTAACCTAATCTAATAATTCGAAAAAACTTGATAAAGCTTGTTTCATACCAAATCTTAGATCTCAGGGCCTTGTGGTTTAAGACAAGAAGATTTTTAAATTTTACTTTATATGCCTATGTAAAATCAAATGACCCCTGGGTAGGGTCCAAATTTGACCCCAGAGGCATAATTTGAACAAACTTGGTAGAGGTCCACACGACAATGCTACGTACAAGATCTTAAGGCTCAGGGCCTTGTGGTTTCAGACAAGAAGATTTTTTAAAGTTTCACTATATAAGGCTATGTAAAATCAATTGACCCAAGGGGCAGGGCCAAATTTGACCCCAGGGGCATAATTTAAACAAACTTGTTAGAGGTCCACCCGACAATGCTACATACCAAATCTTAAGGCTCAGGGCCTTGTGGTTTCAGACAAGAAGATTTTTAAAGTTTCACTATGTTAAATAAGTTGACCCCTGGGGCACGGCCAAATTTGATCCCAGGGGCATAATTTGAACAAACTTGTTAGAGGTTCACAAGACAATGCTACATACCAAATCTTAAGGCTCAGGGCCTTGTGGTTTCAGACAAGAAGATTTTTAAAGTTTCACTACATAACCCTATGTACAAACTTTGCGGAGGTCCACACGACAATGCTACGTACCAGATGTTAAGGCTCAGGGCCTTGTGGTTTCAGACAAGAAGATTTTTAAAGTTTCACTATATAAGCCTATGTAAAATCAATTGACTCAAGGGGCAGGGCCAAATTTGACCCCAGGGGCATAATTTGAACAAACTTGGTAGAGGTCCACACAACAATGCTACATACCAAATCTTAAGGCTAAGGGCCTTGTGGTTTCAGACAAGAAGATTTTTAAAGTTTCACTACATAACCCTATGTAAAATCCATTGACTCCAGGGGCATAATTTGAACAAACTTGTTAGAGGTCCACACGACAATGCTACATACCAAATCTTAAGGCTCAGGGCCTTGTGGTTTCAGACATAAAGATTTTTAAAGTTTCACTATGTTAAATAAGTTGACCCCTGGGGCGGGGCCAAATTTGATCCCAGGGGCATAATTTGAACAAACTTGTTAGAGGTTCACAAGACAATAATACATACCAAATCTTAAGGCTCAGGGCCTTGTGGTTTCAGACAAGAAGATTTTTAAAGTTTCACTACAAAACCCAATGTACAAACTTTGCGGAGGTCCACACGACAATGCTACATACCAGATGTTAAGGCTCAGGGCCTTGTGGTTTCAGACAAGAAGATTTTTAAAGTTTCACTATATAAGCCTATGAAAAATCAATTGACTCAAGGGGCAGGGCCAAATTTGACCCCAGGGGCAGAATTTGAACAAACTTGGTAGAGGTCCACACAACAATGCTACATACTAAATCTTAAGGCTCAGGGCCTTGTGGTTTCAGACAAGAAGATTTTTAAAGTTTCACTACATAAGCCTATGTAAAATCCATTGACCCCCGGGATGGGGCCAAATTTGACTCCAGGGGCATAATTTGAACAAACTTGATAGAGGTTCACTAGACAATGCTACTTACCAAATCATAAGGCTCAGGGCAAGAAGATTTTCAAAGTTTTTCCTTTAAGTCATAGCAACCAGAGTTCTTGATGGAATTGAATTCTTTGAAGAACTTTGGTAGAGCTTCATGCAAAGAACATCCCAGGCAAGTTTCATCAAATTTGGCCCAGAGGTTTCAGAGGAGATGTTGTTTGAATGAAATTGTTGACGGACGACAGACAAAGACCAGTCACAATAGCCCACCATGAGCCAAAGGCTCAGGTGAGCTAAAAATGAGACCTTTATACTATTTACAAGGTTTCCAAGAGTTCGTCATGATAAACATTCTGATCAAGTTTTACTTAGATTGGTTTATACATGTCTTCCCTAGAGGCTAGTTAACAAGATTTTCCTTCAGTCTAAGCTAGTATCCTAGTTTATGATCGGATGTGACTCAATTTCGAACTTTAACATGAAATGATTAAGACAAACTGAATATGTTTAATGAAGATTCCATCCAAAATATTGCATTCACTAGCTGTTAATGAAGGAAAATAGATAGTGACGGGTCTCAAAGCTCACTCTCAATTAATTATTACAAAGTCATGTCATGTTTTATGATCATCTGTGTCTCTGTCAACAGGTATTGGAAGCTTATGAAATGTATGACCCTGATGAAGGCAAGTTGCAACAAGTCCATAGTTATGTTAACCAACAGGGCCAACCACTACTGTCAGACCTGGAACAGTATGATAACATTGCACAGCTACCTGTGAAGGCAGGAGAAAAAACTGCTTTGTATGAGCCGGAACAGTATGAAAACTATACTCCTGCAGAGTTGAAGATTGGAGGGGAAAATGTAGTCAGCAAGCTTCTGCCTGACTCAGAAAGGATGTCAGTCAGTAGTCTGGACAGCTTAGATAAGTATGAAAATTATGGTATGCCGCAAAGACAAAAGGGATTGTTTCAGAAGTATAAAGAAAACCAGGCTAGAAAGGCTTCAGAAGAAAAAAGATGCAAAAAAAGTGTTCAGGCTGAAACCTTGGATGATTTGGGAACGTATGAAAGGTACGAGCCAACTAAGAACAATATCAGTAGACTTGATGAATTGGATGCTTATGAAAATTATGCTGTAAAAAAATACTGATGAAGATATCATCATGTACATTGTACTTGTCAAGAAAAAAGGAAAAAGTCAATCATTATAAATGTGTAAATTTTTGCTAGATTGATTGACATGCAACTCATTGTTTTAGAAATTTGAATTATATGTATCAAACCTCTTTTAATTATATACTTCTATCTAAAATAATCAGTAATGTATGTCCTGAGTATCAGTGCAGTTCTTACACTTGCTTTTGTATGTCTGCAAATAAATGGTTTGGATAACCAGTTATTAATCATTATACTACTTATGATAAAAAAAGTAAAAATGCTATACATGTATTTCACAGTTTCTCTTATCTATAGACCATACCACTTAGGCTATATGTTAAATCACATGTATTTTCTTTTCATATCTCAAATTATATTTTTAAAAGATCAAAGTCTTTTTTGTTTGATAAGCACTATGCTATACTGATGAGTACTAAAGGACCTTAATTACATTAATGATGTTGTTAGTGCAGACCTAATTTATGAATAAGAGATGCAGGTAAAACATATATGACCCCCTAGCGCCTTATCGTTAGAGGCAGCCATAAAGGTATAGGAAGGTAGAAGGACAAGGACTTGTGTCAGTACATTAAAGGAAGGATGACAGGGGCTTCTGATATCAAAAGCTACTGGCCATGGCAAGTAGATGAATGACAGGAACTGCAGATTATGTCAATGACACTTTGATTATAAGATGTATAAAGTTCAATTACTAAGAACATGAATAAGTATAGGAACTGCATGGGTAGGTAGGAAGGTGGTAATGTGGGAGGGTGGGTAGGTAGGAAATTTAAGGCAGCAAGGCCCAAGGATTCTCCAGTTATCAATCAGAATCTGTTTTCCTCTATGGTGTATGGCCAAAAGGGATATAAGTCATAGGTCATTACAAACCAGCATTGCAAGTTAAAGGACCCTAGGCCTAAGCATTCTCTAGTTATTCATCAGAAACCATTTTTCATGATCAATATGACCTTGACCTTTGATCTAGGAACCCAAAAAAACTTTAGGGATGATCTACCAGCCATTACCAACCTGCCTATGAAATTTTAGGAAGCCTGGGTCCAGGCATTCAAAAGTTACTGATCAGAAACATTTTTGTTTTTCAAGGTCACTGTTACCTTGGCCTTTGACCTAGTGACCTGAAAAACTATAGGGGTCATCAATTGGTTATGAGCAACCTATATACCAAGTTTGTGGAGCCTGGGCCCAATGATTATATAAATATCCATTGGAAAATGTTTTGCTTTTCAAGGGCCACCATGTACTTGCCCTTTAACCTAGTGATCTCAAGGAAAATAGAGGTCATATCCTGAACAAACCAACCTGCATAGCAAGTCTGAGGAGTCAATGCCTAAGGGTTTTCTAGTTATCGATTGGAAACTGTTTTGCTTTTCAAGATCGTTGTGACCTTGGCCTTTGACCTGAAAAACTATTGGGGTCATCTTATGTCATGACCAACCTGCCTATGAAGATTTGGTGAGCTAGGCCCAAGTGTTCTATATGGACAACCTACATACCAAGCTTGAGAAACCTGAACCCAAACGTTCTAATGTTATTGATCAGAAACCGTTATGCTTTTCAAGGTCACTGTGACCTTGACCTTTGACTTGGTGACCTGAAAAACTAAAGGAGTCATCTACTGATGCTGACCAACCTACGTTCTAAGTTTGATGAACCTTGGCCAAAGGATTTCCTAGATATTTTATGACCAACCTAAACACTATGTTTGAGGAAACTGGGTCTAAGCTTTCACTAGTTATTGATTGGAAACCGTTTTGCTTTTCAAGGTCACTGTGACCCTTGACCTTTGACTCAATGACATGAAAAATGATAAGTTGTCATCTGATGCTGGCCAACCTACGTACTAAGTTTGATGAACCTTGGCCCAAAGATTTACTAGATATTTTGTGGAAACCGGTTTGCTTTTCAGGGTTACCATGACCTTGCCCTTTGACCTAATAACTTTAAAAACTACAGGGGTCATTTATTGGTAATGACCAACCTACCTTTGAATAATAAGAGAAAAAAATTACCCTCTTTAAATGTATTTATTGAATGATAGCCTTTCAACTTTAAGATCAGGGTCATTGCTCTCTATAAGACCATCCCCTTTCATTGTGACCTTGAACCAAAATAGCCTAGAGAAATAACTATGCAATATAAAGTTTAAATTGCTCAGTCAGTACAGATGTAGAACAGTCATTGTTTTGATAATCCAGCTACCAATGGTAACAAAAGGGCCATGATGGCCCTTCTATCACTCACCTGAGAACAACAACAACTACTTTCATTCACACACCCAATATCTCATCTCTAGGCCTTGAGGTTTCTGACAAGAAGACTTTTAAAGTTTTTACCTCTCAGTCCATATAAAACCAGTGACCCCTGTGGTGGGACCAATTTTGATTTTTTAGCCTCGGTGACCTTCATTCTAATGACCTAAAATTCAATGTAAGGGCGATGTCCATGATACATTCATACCAAATATCTAAGATATGGGTCAATAAAAGAAGACTTGGACAAGTGGTTTGTAAGATTATCAAAGCTGTGAAACCACTATCATGCAGACATGGCAAAATAAGCCCATTCTGGTTCCCATACCTCTGGAACATAATGATGGAATCAGGCTTGTTCAGGAAAAGAAAGGAGATCTGTTGTTTATTAATGTGTTTTGAAAGTTTGGTTGAAAATTAATCAAATGGATGCATAACACTATGATGTAATATAGAGAAATTTCTTTTAAATCTCTGTGACCTTCCCTTGACTCCAGTGACCTCAAACTGCAGCCAATGGTTGAGGTTCATGCATCAAAGATATTGGTCAAAAAATGAAGGCTCCATAACAAAAAGTAGAACAATCTATTTTTAGCCTTGGTGACCTTGATCTTGACCAAAGTGAATGGTAGATGTTCATGGAAGGTGCCTATGAACCAAATATCTACAACAGTGGTAAATGAATAAAGGCTCTATGACAGAAAGAAACCAAATTTATTAAAAGCCTTGATGACCTTGACCCATTTATCTCAAAACCCACCAAATGATAGAGGTCCATGTAAGGAACCTACATACCAAATATCTAATTTATTAGTCAATAAATGATAGCTCTAAGGTAAAGAAGAAAAATATTTTTTTAGCCTCAGTGACCTTGACCTCAGTTACTGGTAGAGGTTTATACAAGGTGTCTGTATACCAAATATGTAAAATATCAGTCAATAAATATAAAAGCTCTATTAAAAGTAGAAAAATCTATTTTTAGCCTAGGTGACCTTGACCTTCACCCAGGTGACCTCAAACCCCACTCAAGTTTTTCCTTTATAAGTCTATGAAATCATGTGGCCCCTTGGGTGGTGACAATTTTTATCCTGGGGGTCATGATTTGAACAAACTTGGTAGAGGTCCATTAGAAAATACTACATACCAAATATCTAGCTCTAGGCCTTGCAGTTTTGAAGAAGTTTTCACTTGTAAAATCTATTTTTAGCTCTTGTGACCCAGATTAGCAATGGACAGAAACCATTTGAGCAACTCTGATGGAGTTTCATGCAAGGGGTTTTAAAGGAGATGTCCTTTGAAGCAGTTGTGGATGCCAGATGGACAATGATTCATCAATCCTTAAAACTCATGGGCACTGCATGCTCAAGTGAGCGAAAAAGACAATTTTAATTGCACAGTTTACATAGCAATATCTATGCTGTTGTTTGGATTTACGATATAAATAAGCCTTTACAATGGCAGTGTTGTTGAGATTTTATGAGTCACCAAAGGATTCTGCACAAAGACATAGCCCAAAGAATTACTCTTCAAATGTATTTAACACGGGTCTCATATACTTATCCCTATCAGTCTTTGTTGTACAGGGTAGATCAAATTACAAGAGAGCCATGATGGCCCTGGGTTGCTCACCTGAGTACTTTGGCTGTGGGTCTGCTGTTGAGCTAACATCAGAATTTTTGATTGAAAAAATTTCGAGGATCTTATATTTTTTACAAACAGAACCCTGTGGCAGGGCCAATTTTGACCCCAGGGAAAAAATATAATCTAGTTTAGTATGTATACATTAGACAATGCAACATACAAAATACCTAAGCTCTAGGGTATACAGTTTCAGACAAGATTTTTTACAGTTTCTCACAAGACTTCCAAAGATTAAATATTTTACACAAGTATGACCCCTGGGTGTGGCCAATTTTTTGACCCTGTGATATAATTTGTATAAACTTGGTACAGGTCCACTAGACAATGCTTCATGCCAAATATCATAACTGTAGACCTTGTGGTTTCAGGCAAGAAGATTTTTAAAGATTTTCCTCCATATTTCTTAGTAAGATATGTGACCCCTCAGGCAGGGCCAATAGTGACCCTGGGGACATTTTTTAACAAACTTGGTAGAGGTCTACTAGACTATGCAACATACAAAATATCTAAAGTCTAGGGCATAAGGTTTCAAACAAGAAGACTTTTAATCTTTCCTATAAAAGCCTATGTAAAATCAAGTGACCCAGGACCAAGCCCATTAATGAACCCAGGATTATTATGTGAACAATTTTGGTACAGGACCTCAAGATGATGCTCCATGCAAAATATCACAAGAAAATTTGAAAGATTTCAAGTTATACACAAACTTGACCCCCAGACAGGGCAAGTTCTGACCCCAGAGACATAATTTGAACAAACTTGGTAGAGGTCTACTAGAATATGCAACATACAAAAAAGATTTTCAAAATTTTCCATATAAGCCTATGTTAAACCAATGATCCGGGTGGGGCCAAATTTTACCCCAGGGGTAAAATTTGAACAAACTTGGTAGAGGTCCACTAGACAATGCTACTTACCAAATCTTAAGGCTCAGGGCCTTGTGGTTTCAGACAAGAAGATTTTTAAAGTTTCACTATATAAGCCTATGTAAAATAAATTGACCCAAGGGGTGGGGCCAAATTTGACCCCAGGGGTAAAATTTGAACAAACTTGGTAAAGGTCCACTAGACAATGCTACATACCAAATCTTAAGGCTCAGGGCCTTGTGGTTTCAGACAAGAAGATTCTTAAAGTTTCACTATATAAGCCTATGAAAAATCAATTGACCCCCGGGGCAGACCAAATTTGACCCCAGGGGTATAATATGAAAAAATTTGGTAGAGGTCCACTAGACAATGCTACACACCACATCTTAAGGCTCAGGGCCTTGCGGTTTCAGATGAGAAGATTTTCAAAGTTTTTCCTTTCAGTTGCCAGAGCAACCAGAGTTCTTGATGGAATTGGATTCTTTGAACAACTTTGGTAGAACTTCATGCAAGGAATATCCCAGGCATGTTTCGTCAATGTTGGCTTAGCGGTTTAGGAGGAGATGTCGTTCAAGTCAAATTATTGATGACGCACGCAGCACACAAACAGATGCCGGACAATCAACGATCCTAACAGCTCACCCTGAGAAGTGCCCAGGTGAGCTAATAAGTGACCCAGGGGCAGGACCATTAATGACCCCAGGATTATCATTTCAACAATTTTAGTACTGGACCTCAAGATGATGCTCCATGCAAAATATCTCTGGTTTATAGCTTACAGTTTCGCAAAAGAACATTCCCAAAGATTAAATATTTATGACAAATAGGACCTCTGGGTGTGGCCAATTTTTGACCCTGGGACATAATTTGTATAAATTTGGTACAGGTCCACTACACAAAGCTTCATGCCAAATTTCAGAACTGTAGGCCTTGTGGTTTCAGGCAAGAAGATTTTTAAAGATTTTCCTCTGTATTTCTAAGTAAAACATTTGACCCCTCAGGCAGGGCCAATAGTGACCCTGGGGACATTTTTGAATAAACTTGGTCCACTAGACAATGCTTCATGCCAAATTTAAGACATGTAGACTTTGTGGTTTCAGATAAGATTTTTTTGAAGATTTTCCTTTCTATTTCTATGTAAAACCAATGACCACTCAGGCAGGATCAATAGTGTT
The DNA here is from genome assembly GCA_012932295.1 of Cyclina sinensis. Lineage (NCBI taxonomy): Eukaryota > Metazoa > Mollusca > Bivalvia > Venerida > Veneridae > Cyclina > Cyclina sinensis. The sequence goes on from JAAONU010000002.1 coordinate 38,734,456, forward strand.
CCTAGGGGCATAGTTTGAACAAACTTGGAAGAGGTCCACTAGACAATGCTTCATGCCAAATTTTAAAACTGTAGGCCATGTACATTATTTGAATGAACTTGGTAAAGTTTTTCATTCTTGTTGCCTTAGAACCAGAGTTCTTCATGGAATGGAATTCTTTGGACAACTTTGGTAAAGCTTCATGCTAGGAACATTCGTTTAAAGTTGTTTAGTGGTTTGGGAGGAGATGATGTTTAAAGTAAACAAGAAATTGGTAGAACCGATAGATGCTCCCCGAATAAATGCCAATTCCAAAAGGGCTTTTGTTTAATATGTATTTTTTTAAAGTATGAAAAATAACAAAGGGCATAACTCCTAAATTATGCAAAATAGAGTTACGGTTCTTGCACGCTGCACTTCTCCTCATAGAGATCTATCTACCAATAAAGCTCCATGTTAATATCTTTTATACATTGTGAGATATGCCCCGGACAAAAAATAAGTATGAGAAATTTCAAAGAGCAATAACTCAAAAATTAATAAAGCAAGAGTTATGGTTCTTGTGCACTGCACTGCTCCTTAATGAGATCTAACTACCTATGAAGTTTGGTCTTGATATCTCTCATAGTTTTTGTGTTATGCTCCAGACAAAATATGACAAACGGACAAACAAACGGACAGCGTCAACTATATGCTCGCCCTTTGGGGAGCATAATTATCTCCAAGGGTTTTCAGGTTATGCTCCGGACAAGATTTTTCTAAAAAGGGAGATAATTCAAAAACGGGGCAAAATAGAGTTATGGTTCTTTTGTACTGCACTCCACCTCAATGCCCTCTACCACTGTGTGCAGTTTAAACAAATTATGTCCAAGGGTTTTCAGGTTATGCTCTGGACAAGATTTTTCTAAAAAGGGAGATAATTCAAAAACGGGGCAAAATAGAGTTATGGTTCTTTGGCACTGCACTCTGCGTAAATGCCCTATACCACTGTGTGCAGTTTAAACAAATTATGTCCAAGGGTTTTCAGGTTATGCACTGGACAAGATTTTTCTAAGATGGGAGATAATTCAAAAACGGGGCAAAATAGAGTTATGGTTCTTTTGTACTGCACTCCACCTCAATGCCCTCTACCACTGTGTGCAGTTTAAACAAATTATGTCCAAGGGTTTTCAGAATATGCTCCGGACAAGATTTTTCTAAAATGGGAGATAATTCAAAAACAGGGCAAAACAGAGTTATGGTTCTTTGGCACTGCACTCTGCGTAAATGCCCTATACCACTGTGTGCAGTTTAAACAAATTATGTCCAAGGGTTTTCAGGTTATGCACTGGACAAGATTTTTCTAAGATGGGAGATAATTCAAAAACGGGGCAAAATAGAGTTATGGTTCTTTTGTACTGCACTCCACCTCAATGCCCTCTACCACTGTGTGCAGTTTAAACAAATTATGTCCAAGGGTTTTCAGGATATGCTCCGGACAAGATTTTTCTAAAATGGGAGATAATTCAAAAACAGGGCAAAACAGAGTTATGGTTCTTTGGCACTGCACTCCGCGTCAATGCCCTCTACCACTGTGTGCAGTTTAAACAAATTATATCCAGGGGTTTTCAAGTTACAGACGGGACGGACAGACGGACAAAGCGGCAACTATATGCTTGCCCTTCGGGGAGCATAAAAATTGATAGTGCATGATGCACGATGGACACAGGGTGATCTCAAAACCTCACCTTGGGCATAGAGTGCTCAGGTGAGCTAAAAACAGAAAAATAAACACAAAAGAAATCTTAAAATTTTTATTTAACAACCAAACTTAATTTCATCTACATAAACAATAACTAATAAATATTGGGAGGACCATGGCAAAGTATCTGTTGAACATGCATAAGATGAATATACCTTGAACAGAACTATAACAGATCTACACAAAATATTTAGTTATCAAACTTTATAACTTCCTGTCTGGCTGATAAGGAAATAAGGACAAATGAGGCTGTTCAAGTAGCCCAATATGGGCTATCTTCACTATCAACATAAATGATTCAATACACTTCAAATACTGCTTTTATTCCAACTAACTCTCCAATTTTTCTAAGTTTCCTAACCTCTCTGTAACTATGCTTTAACAAATCTGTTACACTCAAAATAGTTAGACTAGACTACAGTTAGAATGTTAGTATTGTGTATATGATGATTGTGGTGATGACAGTGATGATCAGCATACACTGAGAATAATCTAGAAATACTAATTTTTTGGCAGAAAATCTATTAATGACCTGAAATCACAGACATGCTGTCCTATACTATGCATTACAACATAAAAATACATAACAAGAGGGCCATGATGGCCCTGGATCACTCACTTTGGCTGTGATTTTGCTGTTAAGCAAACATATAAAGCAATATTTCATATTCTTATTGAAGATTTGTAGGTGCCTACAAACCAAATATCTAAAATATCAGTCAATAAATCAAGGCTCTTAGACAGAAAGCAGAAATATTTATTAATATCTATGGTGACCTTGACCTTGACCCCGTGACTTCAAACCCCATCTATGGGTAGAGGTTTATGCAGAGACCCTACATACCAAATATCAAAAATATTGGTCTATAAATGAAGGCTCTATAAGGTAAAGTAAATAAATCTATTTTCAGCCTTGGCGACCTTTACCCCAATCTAGTAATTGGAATAAGACTGTCTACAAGACAATGCTTCATGCCAAATTAGAAGATTTTTAAAGATTTTCTTCTATATTGCTATGTAAAACTTGTTACCCCTTAGGCAGGACCAACAGTGACCCAAAAGACATTATCTGAACAAAACTTGGTAGAGGTCCACTAAACAATGCTTCATGACAAATTTTAAAACTCCATGACTTGCGGTTTCAGACAAGAACTGAAGATTTTTAAAAGATTTTCTTCTACACTGCTACATTTGTATGTAAAAGTTGTGATCCCTCAAGCAACTTTGGTAAAGCTTCATGCAAGGCACATTCCTGCAAAGTTTTATCATCTTTCACCTAGTGGTTTAGGAGTAGATGTTGTTTAAAGTAAAAAGTTGTCGACGCACACCGGACACAGGGCGATCACAAAAGTTCACCTTGAGCACAAAGTGCTCAGGAGAGCTAAAAACTGTACAGAATTTGAAGTCAGTCTGTCAATTTGTGTGTGTTACTTTGTAGGAATATAATAACTGTGCAAAAACAAATAGAACTGGCCCTATGAAATGCTATAAATAATCAAAACAGCCTCATGCATCGTCAAAAAATCAATTTTTGTTTTTTTCAAAGAAAATTTACCTATTTCTAAAAGAAATACAATGGACAGATTTGAATGTTATGCCAATAAAAGCAAAACTATTTTAGTCCAACAAGAAAATGCATGCAAACTGGGGTAAGAACCCAAAATTCAACTCCATCTTAATACTAATGAAATTTCAACAACTAATAACATACTGAACAACTCATGCAAATTAATTACAAAGAACATTTAGAGGGGCTGAAAATAAAACTCTGTTCTATATTGACACACAAAAAAATATAATTTTTATGGAGATATATATAAGTTTTATGTTAAGCACCTGTAGTATGCATAAGAAACAATTATCACAACATAGTCTGAATAAACATATTAGGCATTTTTACACCAAGATTACAACAGTGCTCTTTGTATTTGGTATACAGTGGGCAGTGAGAAACTTCTGTCCACAGAAACAGAAATTAGTTTCCATAGAAACAGTATACATTTTATAGTCATTATATATCAAAGTAAAGTTCATCCATTCATATCAATTTCAAACTGCTCTCACTACAGGCAAATAATGGATTTTGTCATGATGCAGCACTTATCATAATATATGAGCTCCACCTAACTAAATCCTTCATATTCAAACCCTTTTGTACAAGGCTTACTGTTTTGTTTTAACCATCTAAGAACCTTTAATGTGGAAAACTGTTTTTTGTGAAGCAGAAGTGGAAAAATGGTCAAATCAAAGTGGGGCAGTTTGATGCAATAGAGTAATAAAAACTTTTTTCTATCCAAAAACGTCCATCTTTTCGAACTTTTACTGGACAGTTTTCATTCTTTAAATGTTAATACTATAGGACAAATGTTTCATTTTGTATGTTCTTAGGTCATTCCACATCTGACATTAACATGTAAGCCCTATAGATTTACAAACATGTAGATCTGTTAAAATTGAAACTTAACAACTTTAATGCTGCAAAAATCACTTCAAGAATACACTAACATTCTATTTCATAATGTACTCCCATTACCAATCAACCATGGTATTCATCACTCATTAGTAGGTACTTTTAATTTTCTATGAAAGGATGAATAAAGATCATTTTCAAATCGAAGGATAGAATCTTAATGACATATTACAAATGTTTTTCAATCCTTTCCTTATTGTCCATTTTCAGCCATCAAGGATTTATCAGCACTGTTGTCCAGAGCGAATGGAACTTAGTCTATTTTCTAGGGTCACTGCATCCAGCATAGCGGAACAAACCACTACATCAAAATATGAGCACAAGTTTTCAGGAATAAGGCCCACACACAAAAAAATACTGCCTAATTTCTTCACTTTAGCTGTTGGTTCCAATAAGCTTTACATTTCTGTTTAGAATCATACAAATTTCTAGTGTGCACAGCTGAAAAACTGAGTCCCGCTACACTAACACCAACTAGTAATCCCTTCACCCATCTGTCCCAAAATGTTGTACCATTATGTACCTCTTCTGTCTGTGAATAAAAAGAGAGCAAAGAAAATGTAAATAAACATATCTAAGCTATAGGTCTTACAGTTTTCAAGAAGATTTAAAAGAATTTTCCTACATAATTGAGAAAGTGACTCCAGGGAGGGGCCTGTTGAATCTACAGCCATGATCTGAACAATTTTTGTGGAGGACCACAACATAATGCAAGACACTTCATTTCTAAATTAGGCCTTTTGGTTTCTGACATGAAGATTTAAAAGCTTTTCCTATATGAGTTTGGTAAAAACAAATGACCCCTGGGGCAGGGCCAATTTTGATCCTAAGATAATCATTTATACAATCTTTACAGAGGTCTATTAAACAAATTAACAATGCAACACACCAAATATCTAGACTCCAGACCAACTGGTTTCTCCGAAGATGAACTTTTAACTTTTTCCACTACGCGTCTATGAAAAATATATTGAGTGACCCCAGGGGTGGGTCAATAGTGACCCCTGAGATATAATTTGAACAATCTTAGTAGAGGTCCAGTGGTTTCAAGGAAATTAAAGACGGTGGTGGACAACAGACAATGAACACTGGACAGAATGTGGTCACAATAGCTGAGGCTGAGCTGAGGCAAGGATCTGTCAAATTTTTAAACACTTGCACTGTAATGTTGAATCAACTCAGAATAACATCTCTCTCAACATCTAAAGTCATATCAGATTAGGCTAGACGTGGGATCAAACCAAAATCTTTGTGATTATCATTTTGATCAAATGCACTAACTACATTACCAGTAAGGAAAAACACTTACACTGCAGCATTTTCTTTTACCATTTTGGAAAGGATTCAATGTCTTTCTGATCATTGTTTTGATCACAATTAGCATTTGACATTTAACTTTAAAATTAAGGAGACATGGGTAGAAAATAATCAATAAAGACATTTGGTTTTATTTCAGAGAAATCAATAAATAGTTTCAATAGACACAACTGACAGAAAATCGGACAAAAATAATTTTTTTCACTAAATGGGTGAGAGAGAGGTCAGCATCTTTGTAACTGTTTCCTGTGAATTTACTTCTTACTGGACTGGCACTGGAAATGGGATTCTATTTTGGCCCCAAAATACAATGTAGCTAGAAATTGATCAATGTACTGTTTACCTGTTTTATATACTGCAATGATCCTGTTGAAAACCTCCGACATACCACTTTGGGTATAAATGCCACTGTATTTGGGTGATTCATCCCGAGGTTCAGGATCAACTGAAACAGACATAACAAATTTACATCTTTTTTTTCAATTTTGTTGTAAGACAAGAACAGAAGCTGTCCAATGAATGCTGTAACCCAGATAAAACTGATAGTTTTTAAATAAAAGGTCACTGTGACCCAAGTGTCTATGTCTGCAGAAACATTTACTATTATTCGTTTCAACTACGAAAGCTACATTAGATGTACACATACAATAAGAACTCACAAACATAACATACATCACAGCACTTAAAATGATTAAAATAATTCTAAAGGAATACCTGCAAAGCATTCACAGGTTTATTCCAAAAGTAGCTGAATGTAACCCGACACTTTTTATGAAAAGTGCATATTGCTACATACTGAATGTGAAATATCAATATGTTTGAAGGTCAATTATGCAACTACCTGGATATTAGTCAACAGGAAAGACAACTCTGCTAACATCTTGTTAGTTAAGTTTTCAGTATTAATTCCCCTTCCCTTGCATAGTACTTAGTAGTCAAATGTCAGTGTTGTTCATGATGATGACTTAGAACTAAAAAAAAATTGGGCCCAGGGGGGGGGGGGGGGGGGGGGGGTTTGAGGTAGGATGGGAAGTAAAGTACCTACGTTTAAAAAAAAAAAAAAAAAAAAAAAAAAAAGGCGGGGGGATGGGGGGGGGGGGGGGGGGGGGGGGGGGTAAAAAAAATGGGGGGGGGGGGGGGGGGAGGGTTTGAGGGTGAATGGGGAGTCAAGAGGGGGGGGGGAGGGGTTGAGGTAGGATGGGAAGTAAAGTACCTACGTTTTAAAATTAAAAAAAAAAAAAAAATTGGGCCCGGGGGGGGGGATTCCCATGCAGAGGGGACGGTGGGGGGGAGAACTTACCCATCTCATGTCAGTTAATATTTTATTTCTAGGCTTAAGAAGTTTTTTTTCCTATATATAAGTATAAGCAAAATCAAGTGACCCCTGGGGGTGGGGCTAACTGTGACCCCAGGGACATGAGTACCAACAATCTTTGCAGGGGTCTTGCTGGTGATCAAGTATTCCAAGTTTGAATGGAATATCCTTGACACTTTTTGAGACATGGACATAAAGAAAAAGGTTAACCAAGAAATTTTAACTTGAAAAAGGGGCATAACATTGCAAAAATAAATTTGAGGGTTATCTGCCCTTGAGAAATGGTGTTGTCTTAAGTGATACAGTTGTAAGCATTACAACTGGAAAGTTTGATGAAGAAACATTAAGAAATGGCATAGTTATAGCCAATGTTAAGTTTTCATGACAAAATCCAAGTACAAAAAGGGGCATAACTCTGTCAATTGTGACCTTGACCTACACATTTTGGCATCATCACGACCCTGTTGTCGTAAGCAATATAATTTGGAAGTTTGATGTTGAAATGTTAAAAAATGGCAAAGTTATTCCCAACGTTAAGTTTTCATGACAAAATCCATATATAAAAAGGGGCATAACTCTGTCAAGTGTGACCTTGACCTAGAAATTTTGGCATCAACCTGACCCTGTTGTCATAGGCAATACAATTTGAAAGTTTGATAAGATAATGTTTAGAAATGGCAAAGTTATAGCCAACGTTAAGTTTTCGTGACGGACCAACGGACAAAGTAATCCCTATGTATCGCCTTTTCTTCAAAAGGGCGACACAATAAAGTACTGTTTTTTTGTATTTTTTAGTTTCTCTTTACAGTATTTTAATTTGCACATTAATAGTTTTTATAGTTTTAAAAAACCAATGAAGAAAAGTTGAACAGCATTTGTTTTGAGAATTTCAACCTATTCATAGTACACATGCAAATTTTTGCTTATATTTTGTCTTTTAAAAATTATAGTTTCTTTTAAAGTGATCTTGTTATGCAAGTTTTTCAGCAAGTCAAAAACTAAAAAACAAATTTCAATCTGAAGTGATGTAGCAGCTTTAAAAAGAACAACAACTGTCACTGTAAGATGACAATGCCCCCAAAAGTGGTGCTTTGACCTTTGAGCTGAGGACCAGTCATTCAGGGGTCAAGGTCAAATAAATATAGGTCAATAGGAAGGTCTTGTCCAAAGGGGTGTTGTGTTTAAGTATGAAGTATATCCACTTACTAATACAAAAGTTATGGCCAAATGATAGTTTTTGGACAATTGGATATTCAGGGTCAAGGTCAAATAAATATAGGTCAATAGGAAGGTCTTGTCCAAATGGGTGTTGTGTCCAAGTATGAAGTAAATCCACTCATTAATACGGAAGTTATGGGCAATGTTAAAGTTTTTGGATAACCGGATCTTCAAGGTCAGGGCTTTTTTTCACAGGTAGTGGAAGGGGCCCTTCCCTTAAAGATCTGGGGAAAATTAACGTGGTATTTTTGCAAAGGGGGAAGGAAAAACTTGATGTAAATTGAATTTTAGGGGATAACTGCATGATTTTAAAGAATTTTCCTGAGGGGAAGACACCTGTAAACAGCCCCTGCTATACAGTACAGCTCCCACGATATGTACATTTTTCTCTGTAACTTCGTGGACTTAAGGAAGAATCTCGGAGGAAGTCTGAGAAAGTCCATAAATCGCGGAGGCGCCGTGGAGACAAATTTTGTCTGATAACTGATGGTATTTACTGTGAAACTGCATTAAATCAATCCTCCGCTAATCTCTGTGATTTGTTTATGTATGCAGTTGGCTGAATTGTTTATTTTCTAGTGAAATTTCATATCTACTTACTCTTTTTATTTTCATGTTTTAGGATGCCTTATATTTTTATTTGTTACAATGTTTTTACAACTGACTTAAAAATACACGATATCATGTGTTGGTCTCATGACCTATGATCTGTACATGCATGCTATATTGTGTCTAAATTGTTAATTGGTTCCTAAATATAAGATATGACCTCTAACATTGAGCGACAGTAATTTTCCATAAATGATTTTCACATTACGTCACTTTACAAGCTTCAGACACCACGTGCTCTTAAGAGCAAGAAATGTACCAAGCTTTTTCTGTGAAAACAGATTTTTTAATGATGTTTTGTGAATAAGATATTTAATATCTTTCACATATGGATATTTTTTTTATTTAGACAATGTTGGCTTTGTTGACTGAACAGCGAGTTTGGTTTAATATGACTCAACATTAATACTGAATGCGTGAAATGAGGGTATATATTTTTGTAGAAAAGAAACACACCCGATTATGAATAGATTTACACACCTTCCTGACAACTTGTTAATTAACTTTAATTTCTGCAATTTATATATTTTCAAGTCTTTTAATCGGTGCTGCGCTTGTGTTAATCCACTCGCAAATAAATTACAAATAATAATCAAACTACGAAAAGTTAATACATCTAATTTAAACAGTCAAAATTCGAACAAATGGGCTCTAATTCTGATGCAATTGTGTACGAACGCTCCTACTTGTTTATGCAAAGAATGACATTTCTAAGCAATTGCTTCACCAAAAATTATTGATCGGTTTTGCTATATAATAACAAGCATTTCGAAAAATTCAAAAACGAAAGTATACAATTACAGTTTCATTATTGTCATTTCATTACACATTACGTACTGTATGTTCTTGATTAAAGCATTTTAAGAGTATAAATTTTATAATGATTATTTTTTTCACACCTTTAAATGGGAAATAATTTGTCAATACTCTGGTGATGAAACATTAGAATATTCGCCGTGAATCTCCGCAGGAACGCTCTAGAACTCTTAAAAACTCGGAGATTGTGTGCAAACTAAAATCGTGGATATTCTGAGCGTTTTTCAAGGAGAAATTCTACAGATTTCGGAGGTTTGCGTAGAGCGTGATTGCGGAGGAAGCACAAAATCTGCACATATCTCAGGAGCTGTACTGTAGAAGGAAAAAAAGCTCTGCAGGTGAAGGTCATTCAGGGGTCAAGGTCAAATAAATATATGTCAGTGGGAATGTCTTGTCCAAAGGAGTCTTGCGTCCAAGTATGAAGTAAATCCACTTACTAAAAAGGAAGTTATGGCCAATATTAAGTTTTTGACAAATGGATCTTCAAGGTGAAGGTCATTCAGGGGTCAAGGTCAAATAAATATAGGTCAGTGGGAAGGTCTTGTTCAAAGGGGTTTTGTGTCGAAGTATGAAGTAAATCCACTTACCAATAAAGAAGTTATGGCCAATGTTAAAGTTTTTGGACAATTGGATCTTCAAGGTGAAGGTCATTCAGGGGTCAAGGTCAAATAATTATGGGTCAGTGGGAAGGTCTTGTCCAAAGGGGTGTTGTGTCCAAGTATGAACTAAATCCACTTACTAATAAGGAAGTTATTGCCAATGTTTAAGTTTTTCAGTCGGACTGACGGACAGACAGTTCAAAAACTATATGCCTCCCTTCAGGGGCATAAAAACAAAGTATCATCATACACACTCAAAGTCTTGATAATGCCATAGATACTGCAAATTATGTCACAAATACTGACAACTGTGTGTGAATGCCAGCAGTTTTCAGTAAGGCATAATTATGCCTTTGTAGTTTGATCATTTACGATCGGAAGTAGTTGAATTTTGACCTTGTTCAGTTGTTGATGAAATGTAAAAATTCTTTATAACTTTTTGAGTATAGGATTATTTTAACAATGTTACTAAAAGACCGATGCTTAGCTGTAATATTTCAACTAATATTTATTGATGTTGGATTATTCTGATTCTGGTAAAATATGCCACTCATGAAAACTCGTAACAATGAAAGAAATCATACACTGTTTTAAGTTAACAGTGTGAGTGTGTAAATTTCTTCTTCTTCTGACTTCACTATGAGAAAATGAATGATTTCAATACTTCAATGAAATTCAAACCTTTTTACTTAAAAACTTCAACTTATTACTGCCAAAAGTCAATACTGACTATACTAGGCAGGCATGTGTCTGGAACATTAAAATAATAAAAGATAATAACAAAGAAAACAAGATTTTACTTAAGATCTTACTTATCAGATCATTTATTTTGAATGTATAAAACTTGTTCAGTCCACTGATAAAAGCTGGCACAGTTGGGGCAGCCTTAATCTTGGTTAGTAATTCCTTCCAGAGTCTTAAAGTCCTTGAGAAGAATGAGTTCATGTGATGTTGTGTTTTTGATTGCGGGATGAGGAATTTGTTGTTTCTTCTGTTTGTAAGGTGATTGTGATTGACACTGACTTGTTTGTTTTTTATTTTGTGTAGCATGACCAGGCTGGCAAGGTTTTGCCTTTGTTCTAATGTTGACCATTTTAGTTCCTTAATCATGTTTGTTACACTGCTTGTATAGTGGTAATCATTTTGAACGTACCTTGCAGCTGACCTCTAAACCGTTTCTATTCTGTGAGTGACATATTTCTGCCAAAACTTTCAAGCCACTTTTTTAACATTTTGTTCTTTTATCTGATGTGGAGTTTAGTTTTGGATCAGACCCATTACAAAACCTATCCAGAATAACACAAATCTGTTTAACCTCATTTTACTTGGCAAATACCCTTTCTACAATTAAATTTTGTGCATTATTTGATTAAACAATTAGTTCAACATCATTTTTATACCATTTACACTATTGAAATATTAATACATTCAATAAAATTGCCTATTTCGCCGAGAAACATCAATTTCACCTACTTACAGTCAGCACAAGATCTTGTATACCGCATGAACTGCTTAGAAAACAGACATGACTATTTTTAGACTTAATTGTAAACAAACTTTGCTTAACAGCTCCTGTGTGTCAAGGTTCTGAAACTATACATATATATTTCTTTCTTAACTGTCCCTGATATGCTTCACTTTACAGTTTACTCCATGGCATACTTGAATGGATGCGAGCATGTCAGATTCCTGGCATGATTACTGGTGGATTTTCCTTATACCCTTATCTTCAGCGTTCATGTTCTGTCACAGTATAAACACAGGTATGCTGAAGACCTTAAGCTACATATGGTTGAGCAGTATTCGACCTGTGGTCTTACATATGTTTTGTAATTTGTATGCTGCTTCTTTGAGTTGTTTGTTTTGTGTTTTGACATTTCATCTGATGAACCTTAAGCTGTTTTTTGCTTTGTTTGTGATGTTGTTTATGTTGAATGACCAGTTTAGGTTACTACTTATAGTAACTCCTAAGTTTTTTGCATTTTCTGTGGTTTTCAGTATTATGTGGGGTGTAGGGCAAGATGACCGGTTTCTTTTTCCTAGTTACAAAAAAAAAGAATTTTGTTGCTTAACAGGTTAAGTAAAGTGGAGTGTTTACAGTCCTTAAATTCAAGGTGCGAATTTCTCCTCAGTGAAATATAAGAAAAATACAAAGACAAATGTCAAAACCATGTGGATTTTAGTACGAGTATTCTTCAAAGGTATTATGTTTTCGCGACATATATTTAAAATATTCAGCATTTTAAAATGGAAATCAAAGTTATTCTGCTCTAAATTTGAAATCGGTGAAGATAAAAAGTGGAACAGAAATTTTATTTGATCCGAATGTATTGATATTTCTTACAAATCTACATAAGACATCTTTACGAAACTTACCAATGCACCAGCGGCTTCGACCGAATCAATCCGATCGAGGAAGGTCATTCCGACGGGTTCTACAAAAAACCATTCAGTAAGATTTTGTTGTATGGAAGTTTATTATACCAGTCCAAGAGCGAAAGAAAGCGCTCGATTTGAGCCTAAGAAAGCCTATGAAAGATTTATCTTTAATTTCAACAAAAAAAGCGATGGAAGTCAGTGTAAATGTATGTAAATTACCGATGTTAATTTAGTTTTGCTCATATGGGAATTTATTGTTCTGTAAACTTGCACAAAACATTCCTGCTGTGCGAGAAATTCAGGCCGTTGAAATGTCCAAATAATAAAAGCAACATGGATAAATTGGTCCATTGTTAAATGTTATGCAGTTCTGTTTTTCAAAAACTGCATTAATAGCAAGTCGTCTTAAACGTCTTTTTGTTTCATATTTTTTAGTTAAAAGATCTTGGAGCTATAAAGAACACCTGTAAGCAAGAACCTGAAACCACAGAAGTTTGAAATTTTATCAATAAACAAGAGATACAGTAATAAACACCAGGAATGCAACGCCTTTTCCCCACCCATTACAAGTCAGACCAAATTATAGGAACGGAACACAGAGTGGTACCTAGCAAGCCTTCTCGATAATGAACACTTAAAGCTACCTAAAACAACTGATGATATTCTTTCACATGCCATTCTTAAGGAATAATTTAACAAATTTTGCTCATTTCCTGATTTGTCGTCGAATCCATTCGCTGACAACACACAAGAGTGAATTTGTATAATTCGGTCAGACTCGTAATGAATGGGAAAAAGACTTTGCATTACTGGTGTCTTTTAATTACATAGAGGGCGTAATTTTTACAATATCACTTGTGCATTGATCGAATTTTAAACTCCTGTGAATGAAACAATAATTTTTAAAAAAACTCAAAAATTAGGTGTTTTGTTAGCTTTATTGTTGTTTCCTTGACCAAATGTTTCGTTGAACTGATTACCTATAGTAAAAGTCGTTTCGTCACCCTAAATATTCAGTTGGCGGAAAATGTGAAATATTTTTGTAGGGTTATTCACACCTAATCACTCAGGCAAGTGTAACTGTTAAACCTAAACAAAGCATATTTCTAACAAAATCTGGCAAATATGTTTTTTTTTTTTTTTTTAAGCTCACCTGAGCAAATGCTTAGGTTGAGCTTTTGTGATCACCCTGTGTCCGGCGTCCGTCTTCAACATTTTACTTTAGATGACATCTGCTTAACCTCAAAGCTATTTTAAACCAGACTTTACAGAAATGTTCCTTATACGCCTTTTCTAAGTTTGCTCAAACCGTTCCGCTCCATTGCACATAAGGGCTGCAAAAGCTTAAAAATAGAAAAAAATTCAAACGGCATCTCACCCTTAACGGTTGGGAGATTTTCCACCAAATTTCACAGAAATGTTCCATACTAACCCTCCATTAAAATTGCTAAAACGGTTCCGCTGCATTGATCAAAATGGCCGTCAGAGCTAAAAATAGATTTTTGTCAATATTTGGCTTCAAATGACATCTCCTTCTAAACCACTTGGCCATTTTAAACCAAACTTTACAGAAATGTTCCTTACATGTATAATGCCCTTTTCTAAAATTGCTCAAACCGTTCCCCTACATCGTACAAAAGGGCTGCAAAAGCTAAAAATAGAAAAAATTCAAACAACATCTCCTCCTTAACGGTTGGGAGATTTTCCACCAAATTTCACAGAAATGTTCCTTACATAGCCCTCTTACAAAAAGGTCAAAGGTTAAGTTCACAGGGACCTCAAGAGTGAAAAGTGTTTCTGCTTAGTAACTGGGGTACCTTTTTACTCAGAGCCTTCAAACTTCATTGGATGATTGTCCTTACTCAGAAAAAGATCCCTATCATTTTTAGGGTCAGTAGGTCAAAAGTCAAAATCACAGGGACCTGTAGAGTGAAAACTATTTTTGCTCAGTAACTGGAGCACCGTTACACCCAGAACCTTCAAACATCATAGGGTAATTATATTAGAAGAACCCTATTGTTTTTGGGGTCTGTAGGTCAAGGGTCAAGTTCACTGGGACCTGTAGAATGAAACTATTTCTACTAAAAAATTTGAGTACCATTACACCCAGAGTCTTCAAACTTACTGCAAACTTATTCAAATTTGTAAACAACGAACACCCATAACAACCAGTAATGATACTTGTAACATGAGCAATGAGACTCAGGTGAGCGATTTAGGGCCATCATGGCCCTCTTGTTTATACCTATAAGGAATGAGCAAGTGACATGTCACATAATATTTCCTGGAAGTTGAAACATTACAAATATATACATACTGTAAACGCTCGAATATAATACGCACTTTTTTTCAAGAATATTCAGTATCCACAAAGGGGTGCGTATTATACATGAGGATGGGCATCAGACAATTTTTTTTCCGGCTTGAAAATCCGTAAAATACCGGCCAAAAATCAATAATTTCTGTCCAAATGATCATGTTTTCTTTTTTGGTGCACCTTCTTTTTGGAGAAAACCAATGTCATCAGTACTGAAAGTACGGTATCGTAAAAGCTGTTATAACGCGGTTTTTTTTTGTTGTTTTTTTCTCTAAATGTGTAACTGTTAAAGAGTCGATCATATAACCTATGTTTACCGGTATTATGCCCCTCAATATTCACACTCACACAATTATCGACCAATTAATTTGATAAAGGAGTCGTCCGTATATTGTTAAACAAACATAATAATTAGTGTCATTTGATGTCCCCATAATAACAAGATGTTTGTTAACACATCCAAAAGGTATTGAGAAGGTGTTGACACTTTGAGATAATGCCATGTTTATTTGATATTTCTGAAGGAAATAGTTTCTAGCACTAATTGTCCTTAATGAAATAAATAGTTAAATGCAACCGTAGCGATATTCATGCGATGTAACTGTTATGCGCACCGACAATGGCCGCTTCCTGAACGAAAAACATGGACAAATAGTAACTCTTTTTCCAGACGAAATTTGTGTGCCTATTATATTCCAATGAAAGATTTTTTTCCCAGATCTTGAGGCCAGACCAGGGGTGCGTTTTATACACACTAGCGTACAATATTCGAGCGTTTACGGTATGTTCAGCATCATGAGAGGTAGTGTCATGTGCATGAACCAGGTCTCTCGGTCATAGGTCACAGAGATCAGATGAAAAAGCTTTTCTGGAACAGAACTTTTACATGCCTTGAGGAATTTTATTATAACTTTGCGCGAATGTTGTAAAGCAGTGTTGCATGCAAAATTCAGATCCCTGTGGCCAAGGTCTAGGTCACACATACATGAAATGTCAGAATGTCAGATAAAAATATAATAATGTGTGTATGGACCATTTAGTCATCATGAATTGAGTGATTCTATCACACATACAGGGATCATTCTGAACTTGATTTTTAGTGAGAGATTTTCTCTCATTTTGTCAATTTTAATGAGAGAATTTGGATTTTTATGAGAGATTTAATAAAAATCTAAAACCAATACATTGCAAGAGCTGTTTAATCTTGACACACACTGTGACACAGCAAACCAATACTTTTAGACTGAAAGTCACTGAATGCAGAACAGCTCATGATGGATGCATTATATGCGTACGCTTTTGGTTTACCCATACATTAACAGCTTGTTTCAAGTTATAGTCCTTAATCTATTCCTCAGAGGTCTTGTAACATTCTTCTGAGCAGAAAATGCACGCTCACAATCACTTGTATGCACAAGATGAGTCAAAGCTAGGGAAGCTTGGGTTCCTTCACTTGTGTTGTTGTTTTCATCACATGCTATGGATTTCCCAGCAAACCCAAATGAAAATAATTTTGTTTGAGCTGCCATATTGTTTGAACAATCACAATACGAAAAAAACACTTATTGATTATGTTGAAAACAAGCGTCTATTGATAATTATAGAAAACTTCAAGTCAAAATACTAAGGGCAAAGGAGAAATGAGCGGAAATAAGCAGAATTTTGCTTTCTTGTTATCGGCAATCTTGGTGCAAGATTTTCCTCTCATTTTGACACTTTAAATGCGATTTCTGTAAATTTCATGCATTTACATGTAGAAATCACGTAAATCACGTCCAAAAATGGTCCCTGCATATGTTTACCATCATGAGACTGAGTGTTACATGATAATACAGTTCCATCTATGCAAGGTCAAGGTCATTATAGATACATGTATGTCCAGATTTTGTACAGGGCATATCTTCTACATCCAAGGAGGGATTTTAGCACTAAAACCTTCTGGTTTTAAATAAAGCTTTACTTCTTTGGTTGCACAGTTTCACTTACGTCTCAGTACTGAAGCTTAATATATGCCATTCTGAAACAAGAATGAATGTCCACATGCTTTGAGGAATTGTAATTTCGATTTGCATAAATGTTCATTATTATCAGACAGAGTGCCATGTGCAAAATTCAAGCCTCAATATAATTTCATGTACTTCAGACCTGGTATAAATTCATGCCTGCAATTTTGTCCGAATGTTGATTTTAACTGCAATTATTCCCATTCTTGGACTCATATATGTACTAATTTATCTTCTAGTTCATTTAATATGTATGTTTCACTATCCAGCACTAGAAAATACACAATGTAGTCTAACTTGCTTCCCTACTAACACCTTTTTTTATCCATTATGCCCACATTTTCATCAGAAGCTTTTGTGATGGTGGTATTTTGTGACAATGGCACTCTTGTTAAATTTCTGCTTTGGTGCTATATAGGCATAGGCATGATATGGTATGGCCTAAAAGTGTATTGTTCAACCAAATTCATAAACTACATGAAATCCAGTGAGTTTGGTTGCCAACTACCGATTTTACTGGAGAGTATGCCTAAAGGCTTGAAAGCTAGCTTTTGTGTAAGTGAGCCTACGTGTTACATTGTATGTCTGTGAATTGTGCTACAAATGCATTAAGAAGAAATGAGAGGAATAATCCAGTCAATTTTATGTTTGTGTTATATTGAGTTATTTCCCTTAGCAGAAAAGTTCTTTCTGCTGTGCTTAAAATGATTGTTCATGTGGAAGGCTTAAATTTTGATTGCCTAGTATTATCAGTTACGTGAGATACAAAGACTGCCAAAGATCTGTTTCAGATATAATAATGATTTTCCAAAGAAATAAGTGAAGGAAAGGAAAAATAAAATTGTAATCATATGGCAAATTAACTGTTGAATTATCTATAATAAAAACATGATAATATTGAATGAGTAGTGAGAATTGTCTGCAATTTTAACACTTCACTGAACTTGTTAAGAACAAGCCTGATGTAACAAGCCTGATATCTAACCAGATCTCTTTTGATACTGGAACAGTCAGATGGTTGTCTGCTTTTTAACTGCATCACACGTAATCACCATTTTCCAGTACTGTCAAATTTTGGCCAACTTTTTGTCGCAAACTTCTGTTTTGGAATCAATATCTGTTCCTAATGTTTAAACAGAATCTTTTCAGATTGAAAACTTTGAAAATATTCTTGTCTAAAACCACCAGGGCTCTGAAGTCTGGTGTCTAGCATTGTCAAATGGACCTCTAATAAGTTTGTTCAAATTAATGTCACTGGGGTTACACATTTTACATAGAAATGTATAGCACAGTCTTTAAAGTTTTTTGAATGAAACCACAAGAGAGTTCAAAAGTTTTTCACAAAGCTTTTTCTAATAGACCTCTACCCAAGTTGTTCAGACTAAGCCTATATTAAGGTCAGTTTTTGCTTTCCCCAAGGATAAGATATTTTATTTTCATAAACAGGTAAAGGGAAAACTCTCTGAAACCACAGGGCCTCTTGTCTTGATATTTAGCATTGCCTAGTTGACAATTATGTCCTAATGTCACTGCTGGACCTGCCCAGGGGTCAGTGATTGTAGGTCACCTTAGCTCAGGAGCTTCTGTGAGTGTTTGTTGGTATGGTGCAAAATCATTTTTTTCTTACTTTAAACATCTCCACCTAAACTCTTGAGTCAAAGTTGATATAACTTGCCAGGTTGTTCCTTTCATGAAGTTCTACTGCAGATGTTCAAAGAATTCCATTCCAAGCAGATTAATACTTGCTATGGCCTATGGCAACAAGACTGAAAAACTTTAAGAAATCTTGTCAAAAACTACTTTGTCCCAGAGTCCCTGAAATTTAGTGTGTATGAATGTCTAGCAGACCCTTGAGGTGGCACATGTTTTACATAAATTATATAGAAAAATCTTTAAAATTCCTTGTATAAAACCACAAAACCTAGAGTACTGACCTGTTGACCCTACATGTATACCAAGATTCTTTTATTTTTGCTTCTTCGGTTATTTTGGCTCCATCAGATGTTTTACATTGACTTAATTAATTTTTGGCATTATATTATGGTCCTACACCAAAGTTGTTCAGATCATGGCCCCAGGGACTTAACTCACCCCACCCAAGAAAGGGAAACTAAATGATGCTAAATAATTTTGGAAGATACCTTCATGCCTACATTTTTTACCTAGACTTTCTGGCTTACTTCCTTGTTTTTGCAGCTGCAGCAGATTAATATCATTTGCATGCAGATTTTAACTCTAGCTTAAACATTAAAATTTGAAATATTTATAAAATTTCACTGGCTAATTTTAAATTTTATGCACCAGTCAAAGACAGGACGTATTATGGGATCACCCATGGTGGGCGGGTGGCGTCCAGATGTTTGTACAGAGCATAACTCTGAAACTTCATGATTTTGGAGTTATTCCCCTATGTTCAGTTTTCATACTTGATGTTTGTCTGGACCATACTCCTACATTATCAAAGCTATTGACTTGAAACTTCATAGTTGGATTGATGTTATTGAAACAAATTGCTCAATTGACGGGTATATTTTGCTCCACCTTGCAGTGCTCTTGTTTAATTGGCAAACCAAGACCTTGACCAGTTAACCTGCTTCATCATTTATATTTAGTGCTCTACTACTCAAGTGAGTGATATAGGCCATCATCATGGCCCTCTTGTTTATGTGTGTGTGTGTTTGTTTTTCATCATGAACCAGTAACAGCATTGTCGGAATGAACAAATTTTTTATTACATAATCAATATAATATTTGTATGTTAATGTACTGGTGTATATGTATATTATGTAGTCTACTGTATTCAGGTATTGTAGGACAGCTGTTGCAAGGGGAGAATTTAACACACATTAATCATTAATCATCAAAATTTACCAACTTTTCCCCTTAATCAACTTTTCCCCTTATCAAAATTGCTCTTGAAAATCTTCAATGAAAAACTTTACCCAACAGTCTTATCAGTTTAGAATTGAAGCATGTTACCAGTTTGTTTAAATTCAACAGCTTTCAAAACAATTGGCCGTATGACTCACTAAGTAGTCAATATGTAGAGAATAGATGCATCTATGAGACAATTTGTTGTGCCTTTTACTTGGGAGGTTAAAAACTACTGAAGGATCACGATGGTCAATACATGTAGTTGACATACTCGGTCAGTTTTGATGGTATCGACTTTCCATCAACAATTTTCACCTTGTGCTTCATTTAAATAATAATGATTAAAGCTCAGGACATAACTGTTGGACTTGGGGGAGAAAAACAAGTAAAGTATTTTCAAACCTTTTCATTTATGTTATTTTATTGGACAGGTAGAGTATTAAATGTTTATATCCTGTTTTCAAAATCAACATTATTTTTTATTTTCAATTTAAGGATAAATTTTGGTTGCAATTTGAACGTTACATTTGATTGGTTTAGAATGTTGTGGTAGTTGTCAATTATATGAAAAGAAAAAAAAATGTTGCCATGCCTGAATGTTGATGAATATGTAAAGCTATTTGCTTTGTTACTTTGGATTTAGTTGTGACAAGAAAAGAATTTGTAGACAGTTAATAGGATAAAGAAATGGTAAGTTCTTACACTTTAAAGCTTACGGATGTCTAGAAAATAGCTTTGTATTAATTTCCTCAAAATTAATAATGTGTCAGAATGCCATTTCCAAAACATATTTTTATTCTTCATTATAGGTTGAAAATGAAAGAAAAAGTTCATCTGATAGAGGAATTCTGACCCATGACCCAAAATTGAATAAAATGAAAAAAAACATGCTAACCTTCTTTTCAGTTGAAATTCATATTTGTGCACTTTATTAAAAAAATGTTTCTATATGAAGTAAGTCTAAAACCTGTGACAAAGTTTTGATACTTTCTTCACCAAAAAACCCCTAGAAATTTTGTATGTACATTGTGTATTAACATTTTCTAAGTTATACAATTACGAACAATGTGGAGATCAGCCACGTTGAGGATATTTCCATTTCTTTGGTACTACTGTAAAAGTGCAACAGTTTCTGAAAGCTAAAAACTTGTCCACAACTTCTGCTAAACTTTGACAATATCAAATCTCCTGAGCACTAAATAACAGAAGTGGTGTATCTTACAACAGTTTGTATTGGAAATTACAATCTCTCTAGGTGCTCATTTTGATTCTGAAATTTAATATTTATTGATGATGCTTAATACTGAGGGAGATGATTGACAATTTCCAGCAGGTAATTGATACTGTAAATTACTCCCAGGTGAGCCTGGAGAAGATTTGTTTTCTCTATAAATAATATGTAGAATGATATATTGAGGTGAACATCCATTCAGGTGTGAGGCATCAAGGACTCTTACTTGGTATGTAGACAATTTTGTTAAGATGTTTATAATAAAGATGTTCATGCATATCACATGCAGATGGTACATATTACATCTAAATTCTCACTGAGGTGTTCTGTAAGTGTCATTTCTGGCAGTTACAGTCATTCTTATTTTTTGATCTCTCTCATCATATGTTTTGTACTTTTCTCAGCTATGCCTCTATCAAAGTTGAAGTTAAATTTGATGATGATGATTACGATGATGAAAGGTTCGGACTTTTGTGGTCATGGATATTAATTTTTATACGCCTGTTTGAAAAAAGGACGTATTATGAGAATGGTCATTGCGGGCAGGCAGGCGGCGTCCAGTTTTGTCCGGAGCATATCTTCAGCATGCATGGATGGACTTTAATGATACTTGGTACCAATGTTCATTATCATGGGAGGTAGTGTCGCGCACAAGATCCAGGTCTCAAGGTCAAGGTCACACTGAAGTTAGAGAAAAACATTTGTCCAGAGCAAAACTTCTACATGCATTGAGAGATTTTAATAACTTGGCATAAATGTTCACCATTGTGAGCCGGAGTGTCGTATGCATAATTCAGGTCCCTGTGGCCTATAGGTCAAGGTCACACTAACAGGTCAAAGATCAAGTAAAAATATGAAAATGTGCGTCATTTAGTCATCATGAATTGAGGGATTCTATCACATGATCATGAGACTGGGCATTACACTCATAATTCTGGTCCATATATGCAAGGTCAAGGTCATTAGAGATGATGAAATGTACAGACTTTGTCTGAAGCATGTCTTCTACATGCATGGAGGGATTTTAGTATTACTTGATACTAAAGTTTATTATCATGAAATGTAGTGTTGCGCGCATGAAACAGGTCTCTAGGTCAACGATCAAGATCACACCTAGATGTTAATGGAAAATGCTTGTCCGGAACAAAACTTCTATATGTATTGAGAGATTTTAATAGAACTTGGCACAAATGTTGATCATTGTAAGGCGGTGTGTTATATGCAAAATTCAGGTCCCTGTGGCCAAGGTAAGGGTCACACATAGAGGTCAAAGGTCCGATAAAAATATGAGAATGTGTGTATGGACCATTAAGTCATCATGAATTGAGGGATTCTAATATAAATTTTCACCATCATGAGACTGAGGGTTACATGCATAATCCTGGTCTCCATATAATTATGTAAGGTCAAGGTCACTAGAGATGATGAAATGTCCAGATTTTGTCGGGGAACATATCTTCTACATGCATTGAGGGATTTTAGTATTATTTGTTACGGAAGTTCGCCATCATGAAACATAGTGTTGCGCGCCTGAATCAGGTCTCTAGGTCAAAGGTCATTGTCACACTTAGAGGTCAGAAGTTCATTTCAAATGTTTGTTTCACTATCCAGCACTAGAAATAGTCAAACTTGCTTCACTACTAACACCTCTTTTTAGCTCACCTGTCACGTAGTGACAGAGTGAGCTTTTCTGATCACCTTTTGTCCGTCGTCCGTCCGTCCGTCCACAATTAGTTTGTTAACACTCTAGTGGTCACATTTTTGCCTCAATTGTCATGAAACTTGGTCAGGATGTTTGTCTCATTAATATCTCGGACGAGTTCGAACATGGGTTATCGGGGTTGGAAAACTAGGTCACAGAGTCCAAATATAGAAAAACCTTGTTAACACTCTAGAGGGTAGTTTTTCAGTCAAAATATCTTGGAAATTTGTCAGAGAGGTTCTATCAATGATTTCTAGCTCAAGTTCGAATATGGGTCATCTGGGTTCAAAACTAGGTCGCGGAGCCCAAATATAGAAAAACCTTGTTAACACTCTAGAGGTTACATTTTCAGTCCAAATAATCTAGAAATTTGTCAGAAAGGTTGCTTTGATGATTTCTAGGTCAAGTTCGAATATGGGTCATCTGGGGTCAAAAACTAGGTCACAGAGCCAAAATATTGAAAATCCTTGTTAACACTCTAGAGGTAACATTTTTAGTCTAAATAAGCTGGAAATTCTTCAGAAAGGTTGCTTCTATGATTTCTAGCTCAAGTTCGAATATGGGTCATCTGGGTTCAAAAACTAGGTCGCGGAGCCCAAAAATAGAAATATCTTGTTAACACTCTAGAGGTTACATTTTCAGTCCAAATAATCTGGAAATTTGTCAGAAAAGTTGCTTTGACCATTTCTAGGTCAAGATCGAATATGCGTCATCTGGGTTCAAAAACTAGATCAAAGAGCCCAAATATTGAAAATCCTTGTTAACACTCATGAGGTAACATTTTTAGCCCAAATTATCGGGAAAATTGTCAGAAAGGTTGCTTCTATGATTTCTTGCTCAAGTTTGAATATGGGTCATCTGGGTTCAAAAACTAGGTCGGGGAGCCCAAAAATAGAAAAATCTTGTTAACTCTCTAGAGGTTACATTTTCAGTCCAAATAATCTAGAAATTTGTCAGAAAGGTTGCTTTGATGATTCCTAGGTCAAGTTCGAATATGGGTCATCTGGGGTCAAAAACTAGGTCACAGAGCCCAAATATTGAAAATCCTTGTTAACACTCTAGAGGTAACATTTTTAGCCCAAATAATCTGGAAATTTGTCAGAAAGGTTGCTTCTATGATTTCTAGCTCAAGATCGAATATGGGTCATCTGGGTTCAAAAAATATGTTGCAGAGCCCAAAAATAGAAAAATCTTGTTAACACTCTAGAGGTTACATTTTCAACTCAAATAATCTGGAAATTTGTCAGAAAGGTTGCCTTGAGGAATTTTAGGTCAAGTTCAGATATGGGTCATCTGGGGTAAAAAACTAGGTCGCGGAGCCCAAAAATAGAAAAATCTTGTTAACACTCTAGAGGTTACATTTTCAACTAAAATAATGTGGAAATTTGTCAGAAAGGTTGCCTTGAGGATTTCTAGGTCAAGTTCAAATATGGGTCCTCTTGGGTAAAAAACTAGGTCACAGAGCCCAAATATGGAAAAACCTTGTTAACATTTTAGAGGTAATATTTTCAGTCCAAATAATTTGGAAATTTGTCAGAAAGCTGAATTCTATGGTTTCTAGCTCAGTTTCGAATATGGGTTATCTGGAGTCCCAAACTAGGTCACAAAGCCCAAATATCGAGAAACTTTCTAAACACTCTAGAGGCTATATTTTCAGTCCAAATGTCCTGGAAATTTATCAGAAAGGTTTTTTTGATGATTTGTCGCTCAGGTTTGGATATGGGTTATCTGGGGTCAAAAACTAGGTCACAGAGCCCAAATATCGAAAAACCTTGTTAACACTCTAGAGGCTACTTTTTCAGTGGAAATTTGTCTGAGAGATTGTTTCAATAATTTCTAGCTCAAGTTCGAATATGGGACATCTAGGTTAAAAAACTAGGTCATAGAGCCCAAATATGGAAAAACCTTGGTAATACTCTAGAAGTAACATTTTCGGTACAAATAACCTAGTAATTTGTCAGAGAGATTGTTTCAATAATTTCTAGGTCAGATTCAAATATGGGTCATCTGGGGTCAATTAACCAGGTCCATAGCAACTTTGTTAAAAGCAGTCATACTCAGGTGAGCGATACAGGGCCATCATGGCCCTCTTGTTTATCCATTATGCCCACATCTTCTGCAAAGCTTTTGTGACAGGCGTATTTTGTGATAATGGCACACTTATTAATATTGTCAATATTATTGATATACACAAACTATCTACCCTGTGACTTATGGGGTAGAAATTGTTTTCGATAAAAGTGTGTAAAACTTTATATTATGATGTGTTTCTATAACAAAAAATATGACCGTATCTTAGTTTAGACATGTTCTTTGCAATTACAACTAGAATTTCTGTATGTATAAACATTTTCTTTTTTATGCATCTTGGACCCATCTGTGAGTCAGTAAGTTGTTTAAATCCACTTTTTTGAGTGGTGAATGTGAAACATTTCTGAATGCTTTGAAATAAAGAAGCAGATATTCACATCCCAATTTATATTCAGTCACTTAAATAATAACTACAGAAACTATAAACAAAGGATATGTTCTTACGAACATGAAAGTCCGTAACAGAAAGATGTAATGCATAGGAAATAGGAAAAAGTTGATCGTGGCCCCTGCTTGCGGTGGCTCTTGTTATAACTAAGTATAGGATAGGTCATCCCGGACGAGCCCCCATCTTACGACAATGAAAGTCTATATCAGAAAGATGCACTGCATCTTCGAATACACAACCCAGAGCGGGATACGAACTCTGATCTTTTGTGTGACACGCCAACGCTCTAACCACTGAGCCAAAGAATCGATTCCATGACGCAGTTGTCAGATGTTGTATTCATACAATTATAGGAAGGTGTGCACTAGACAGTAACACATCCCCTTTTGAGAAAGTCATCATTTATGATGACGAATGGTGTTGTGTATTTTTTAGATCAATGGATCAGACAGAAATCTTGAAAGATTCTATTTTATTTTCAATTTTTATAACTAAGTTTAGGATAGGTCATCCCCGACGAGCCCCCATCTTACGAACATGAAAGTCCGTATCAGAAAGATGCAATGCATCTTAGAATACACAACCCAGAGCGGGATTCAATCTCCGATCTCCCGATTGTATGAGGTTGTATTTATACAATTATCGGAAGGTGTGCACTAGGCTGTAACAATGATTAAACTGAAATTTTTGAAAGTACTTCGAAAATTGGTGTATTTTAAGTTGGTCATTTGTTTTCATTCTGCAAAAAGATATGTTTCATCTAATTTTCTGCTATTTCTGTCACAGTCAGTCACTTATATTTCATTATCTTCCGTAATCTTTAGTCCATAACAAATTATATTAGAAATTGTATTCATTAATATTTTTACTCTTAGGCTACTTAAGTTTACATTCTTACATTCTGGATTTGATAGAAAGTCAATACTGTAAAGATTCTATTTGATAAAATCACATGAGTTTTTGGTCAGTAAAAATTGAATGAATATAACATAGAAGGTTAAAAGGAAAAAGATTCAAACTTTTGAAAACAATAATAGAATGGATTTGATTTTAAAATGTGCTGGAAACAGGGGCAGACCCATTGTGTGTCCTATTATGATTAATATGTCAAATTAAAAGTTGGACATCTAACAGATAATTCATCAGAGACCTAATCAATGCAGCTTTATGGTCCAGTTAGTATTAACAAAACCTTGGCTTAAGATGAACCAAGTAGTTGTCATAAAAATTATATCATCTGAATAATACCAAGTCACAATAGTTGGGTCTGAGCTGTAATATTGTCAGAAAACTAATGAAATTGTCTTCATTAATTATGCAAAGTAATTACTGTCATATTGACCAGAGGGAGAAATATAATCTCCATATACATGGTGACAGCTTTGTGTCTGTTAAAAGAGAATAGGTCAGCTGATTCTTCACAGTACTTCTCTTTGATAGTGAGTGTACTAATTTTCTTCTGTTTTCTTAGCAGATCTTTTATTATGCTCTTAGGCTTATTGTCACAGTTTGCTGACTTGTCTTACCTGAAATTCTCTGGCTTTTTTGACATTTTAACTATGATGCTATCTGCTTCGTTATCATTTATCATTTAATTGTTTGAAGAATACATAGTGTTTTGTGTCTTTCTAAAGATTTTGTATGTTTTTTTTCTATGAGGCACTTCTGGATCTAAATGAAGCTTGACCAGAATGTTTGCCTTTATTAATTCTTGGACGGGTTGAAACTGAGTCCTGTGGGGTTAAAAAACTAGATCATGGTGTAAAATCATTTGAAAACCTTGTTTTTAGCTCACCTGTCACGTAGTGACAGAGTGAGCTTTTCTGATCACCTTTTGTCCGTCGTCCGTCCGTCCACAATTAGTTTGTTAACACTCTATTGGTCACATTTTTGCCTCAATTGTCATGAAACTTGGTCAGGATGTTTGACTCATTGATATCTCGGACGAGTTCGAACATGGGTTTTCAGGGTTGGAAAACTAGGTCACTGAGCCCAAATATAGAAAAACCTTGTTAACACTCTAGAGGCTACTTTTTCAGTCCAAATACCCTGGAAATTTGTCAGAAAGGTTCTATCGATGATTTCTAGCTCAAGTTCAAATATGGGTCATCTGGGTTCAAAAACTAGGTCACAGAGCCCAAATATTGAAAAACCTTGTTAACACTCTAGAGGTTACATTTTTAGCCCAAATAATCTGGAAATTTGTCAGAAAGGTTGCTTTGACAATTTCTAGATCAAATTCGAATATGGGTCATCTGGGGTCACAAACTAGGTCACAGAGTCCAAATATGGAAAAACCTTGTTAACATTCTAAAGGTAGCATTTTCAGTCCAAATAACCTGGAAATTTGTCAGAAAGGTTCTATTGATGATTTCTAGCTCAGTTTTGAATATAGGTTTTCTGGGGTCAAAAACTAGGTCACAGAGCCCGAAAGTAGAAAAACCTTGTTAATGCTCTGAGGTTACATTTTTAGTCCAAATGTCCTTGAAATTTGTCAGAAAGATTGTTTCAATGATTTCTAGCTCAAATTTGGATATGGGTCATCTGGGATCAAAAACTAGGTTACATGGTCCAAATATGTAAAAAACTTTTTAACACTCCAGAGGTTACATTTTCAGTCCAAATATCCTGGAAATTTTTCAGACAAGTTTTCTTGATGATTTCTAGCTCAAGTTGGAGTATGGGTCATCTTGGGTCAAAAACTAGGTCACAGAGCCCAAATATGGAAAAACCTTACTCTAGAGGTAACATTTTAATTCCAAATAACCTGGAAATTTGTCAGAAAGCTTAATTCTATGGTTTCTAGGTCAAGTTTGAATATGGGTCATCTGGAGTCAAAACATCTAGGTCACAGAGCCCAAATATCGAAAAACTTTTTAAAAACTCTAGAGGCTACATTTTCAGTCCAAATGTCCTGGAAATTTGTCAGAAAGGTTGTTTTGATGATTTGTAGCTCAAGTTTGGATATGGGTTTTTGGGGTCAAAAAATAGGTCATAGAGCCCAAATATGGAAAAACCTTGTTAACACTCTAAAGGTAACATTTTCAGTACAAATAACCTTGAAATTTGTCAAAGAGATTGTTTCAATAATTTCTAGGTCAAGTTCGAATATGGGTCATCTGGGGTCAAATAACCAGCTCCATAGCAACTTTGTTTAAAGCAGTCATACTCAGGTGAGCAATACAGGGCCATCATGGCCCTCTTGTTCTTTCATGTAACAAATGATACTAGCTAGCCAAATCCCTTAGCTTCCACCTCTCCTAGCTAGTGAAATTAATTTTAGTCTGTGAAAAACATGGCCACCAAGGGGCAGGGCTTATTTGCCTTATATGTCTATATGTTAAAATTTAAAGATGTTAGATACTTCAAGTTCAGTTTGAAAATAATTTGATGCAAATGTTCGTTGGGTAATCATCTTCATAAATTTTGAAATTTATCCCAATATGTGGGCGAGGTTTATATTCCTTTTACATGTATGTGTATGTTTCTATGAAACAACTTTGAAAATCTTATAATTTTCCCCCCACCCACACACACACACTAAAACTTTGTTTGCTAGGGTAATAAAGGAGTCATTTTATGGTAGGTTGATCTGTTGAAGAAAACTCGTGACACAAACTACTTCCACATTTCTAGGTCTATTGATTTGAAACTTGTTGTGCATGTTCACAAATACGTGTAGATGTACATGATGCATTTTTCTTGCATACCAATACCTGTTCTGTGGTTTATTGCTGGCCATAGCAAAATCTTTTTTGACAGAAACTTTGTCCTTATTTCTGTGACTATTGATTTGAAACTTGGAATGAATGTTCATCAGTAAGTGTACTATATAAGATGTGCATGACTTGTTTTCCATGCACACCAATACCCGTTCTGTGTTGTTGTTCTTTTGCCCATCATAGCAATGGTTTGCAATGAGAATCACTTCCACTTTTTTAGAGCTGTGGATTTGAAACTTGGTATACATGTTAACAATAAATGTAGATGTTCTTGATGTGCTTTTTTATGCATCCTCTTACTCCCTCACCCTGTCGGGAGAAAGTCAGGTGAGCAACCCAAGACCATTTTTTGCTCTCAGGTTTCATGCATAGATTTGGATTCAGTAAATGCTAGCTTTCTAAAATGTTTTATATTCATTGTTTTCTAGAGAGTTCCACTTCTGTCAAACTGAATTCTTTAACATGAGAGCACTTCTTGGACCATTGCTGTGTGCATTTGCATGAATCCAATTTCTTGTCAGAATGCATGCAAGTTTTCAGCCATTTCATCCAGGCCTGTCAGAATTTAGATTAACAGTAAACACTTCTGCTGTCTTGCTTTTGTTTTGACTAGTTATACTAGTTAATACTGGTTTATGACCGTGAAGAATTTGAATATTATGCTTGAAATAACAGTGGCAGTTACTGAAAGGTGGGACAAGTAACACTGAGATCTTTAAGAAAACATACCCTAAGATTAACCAATGCTCTACTGAATATATGTGATTTTGGCTTATAATCTATGTAACATAATAAAATTGATAATTAAAAACAGAAAATTATTATGTTAAAATATTTTCTTAGTGCTTTTATAGACACTGAGAAAGTGATTTCTTGAAAATCACTTCTTAAAAAACCTTCCAACAAAGACTAACAAAACAGCTCTTAGCTAATTACCGTATAAGTACTTATTTCTGCGGGAACTTTATTTCTGCTATATCTGCAGATGAAAACGAGACCGCAGATTTAAAATCCGCAGAAATTTAAGCCGATCTTGCTGTATGTTTGATGCAAATTCATGTGACATTGTTTTCTTCCGGTATTGTATAATACACTGCCCTTTAGCGTTGTCGGCTTTACTGCTGATTACTGGTTTTGTCATTACATTACCGTTATATTATGATTATGTATTGGTATTGAATAGTTTTTGACTTTTTAGCTCACCTGTCACATAGTGACAGAGTGAGCTTTTCTGATCACCTTTTGTCCGTCGTCCGTCCGTCCGTCCGTCAGTCCGTCCGTCCGTCCACAATTAGTTCGTTAACACTCTAGTGGTCACATTTTTGCCTCAATTGTCATGAAACTTGGTCAGGATGTTTGTCTCATTAATATCTCGAACGAGTTTGAACGTGGGTTATCAGGGTTGGAAAACTAGGTCACAGAGCCCAAATATAGAAAAACCTTGTTAACACTCTAGAGGCTACTTTTTCAGTCCAAATATCCTGGAAATTTGTCAGAAAGGTTCTATCGATGATTTCTAGCTCAGGTTCAAATATGGGTCATCTGGGTTCAAAAACTAGGTCACGGAGCCCAAAAATAGAAAAATCTTGTTAACACTCTAGAGGTTACATTTTCAGCCCAAATAATCTGGAAATTTGTCAGGAAGGTTGCTTTGACGATTTCTAGGTCAAGTTCAAATATGGGTCATCTGGGGTCAAAAACTAGGTCATAGAGCCTTAATATTGAAAAACCTTGTTAACACTCTAGAGGTAACATTTTTAGACCAAATAATCTGGAAATTTGTTAGAAAGGTTCTATCGATGATTTCTAGCTCAAGTTCAAATATGGGTCATCTGGGTTCAAAAACTAGGTCACAGAGCCCAAAAATAGAAAAATCTTGTTAACACTCTAGAGGTTACATTTTTAGCCCAAATAATCTGGAAATTTGTCAGAAAGGTTGCTTTGATGATTTCTAGCTCAAGTTGGAGTATGGGTCATCTCGGGTCAAAATAAGGTCACAGAGCCCAAATATGAAAAGACCTTGTTAACACTCTAGAGGTAACATTTTAATTCCAAATAACCTGGAAATTTGTCAGAGAGCTTAATTCTATGGTTTCTAGCTCAGGATTGAATATGGGTCATCTGGAGTCGAAAACTAGGTCACAGAGCCCAAATATCGAAAAACTTTGTAAACACTCTTTGAGGCTACATTTTCAGTCCAAATGTTCTGGAAATTTGTCAGAAAGGTTGTTTTGATGATTTGTAGCTTAAGTTTTGATATGGGTTATCTGGGGTCAAAAACTAGGTCACAGAGCCTAAATATCGAAAAACCTTGTTAACACTCTAGAGGCTACTTTTTCAGTCCAGATATCCTTGGAATTTGTCAGAGAGATTGTTTTGATAATTTCTAGCTCTAGTTCAAATATGGGACATCTAGGTTAAAAGACTAGGTCATAGAGCCCAAATATGGAAAAACCTTGTTTACACTCTAGAGGTAACATTTTCAGTACAAATAACCTTCAAATTTGTCAAAGAGATTGTTTCAATAATTTCTAGGTCAAGTTTGAATATGGGTCATCTGGGGTCAAGTAACCAGGTAAATAGCAACTTTGTTAAAAGCAGTCATTCTCAGGTGAGCGATACAGGGCCATCATGGCCCTCTTGTTTATTATTGTCCTGAGAAAAATATCGTGTTTCTTACCTTAATTTTCGCTCACCATGAATTAGTTTACCTTGGGGTTCTTATCTTTTCTGGCTTTATTTTGACAATTTTGTATAGCATTGTACTGTTATAAACTGTTAAAAACATACCGGTAATCTTTTTGTATCATTACGATCTATTGTACCCATATTGTTAAATGATCTATAGGGATTAAAAGGCGTGATTAACACTTTTTTTTATTCTTGAGGAATTTGTCCCCCTTACAATGACCACACGCTGCTCAAAGTAATTAATGGAAGATGAATTGACAATTAAATAAATGCAAATTGACTGTTGTTTCATAACCTACTGAAATAAACTTTGAATAAAATTTTTATTTGTTATTTCGTTTTCAGCATACGAAGATGACGATACTTTTATCAGTCATCTATATTTTAAACCGGAAGTCAACAATCTGTCAAAAACATATTTTTGGAAAAACTGTAATACGGAACCGCAGAAATAAAACATACCTATGCCAAATTGATGTTGCCGCAGAAATAAGGTACGCAGAAATTTAAGACCCCCTTGTTTTGATAAAAACCGCAGAATATTGAGCCCGCAGAAATAAGTACTTATACGGTATTCTGATGGAAATGGAATGTTCTAGCACTGCAAGGTTTGTCTCTTTAAAGCATAATTACTCTGAAGGAAATGGAATGTTCTAGGACTGCAAGGTTTGTCTCTTTAAAGCATAATTACTCTGAAGGAAATGGAACATTCTAGTACTGCAAGGTATTTGTCTCTTTAAAGCATAATTACTCTGATGGAAATGGAATGTTTTAGGACTGCAAGGTTTGTCTCTTTAAAGCATAATTACTCTGAAGGAAATTGAATGTTCTAGGACTGCAAGGTTTGTCTCTTTAAAGCATAATTACTCTGAAGGAAATGGAATGTTCTAGGACTGCAAGGTTTGTCTCTTTAAAGCATAATTACTCTGAAGGAAATGGAATGTTCTAGGACTGCAAGGTTTGTCGCTTTAAAGCATAATTATTCTGATGGAAATGGAACGTTCTAGCACTGCAAGGTTTGTCTCTTTAAAGCATAATTACTGTCATAATTAGATCGTGTTAGAATTAATAATATATCATCCAAAAGTTGCAATATTTAGAAAAATAATTTATTGTTCAATCTGATCTTTACCACTGTAATGTAAAGGTATGTTTGTTAGCATTCCCTTGTTCAGTTGTGAAATATTGAGTGACAGAGCTGACTTCTTTTGTTGTTTTTCTGGGTCAGTACTGTCAAAGTGGATGTTTGTTGACTGTTTCTTACTGACATGATATTTTACTTCATTGAAGAGAGCTACAAGGACACACCAACAATTCCACAAGTTAATATTTAATGTCAGCTGCCAGGATGTCTGTGAAAATGATAAATGAATACACCTTTATACAAGAAAAGCCTCTTTGATCTCAGAGACATTAGAAAAAGCTTATACATTATAAATGGCAATCTGTAGTTTTAAGTTTGTTCAGCAACCACTCTTTGCAGACCAAGCAATATCATTGTTGAACTGAAATATTGAGGTCATTTCATTGCAGTTCTAATGACTTTGCAGAAATTGAAATACACAGTTTTAAGGATAATACAAGTTTTGATTTGCTGCCAGCTGTCTTCAACTTGAACATCAATATGTGAATTTTAAACTTAGACAGTCTAGGACTGTGAAACTTGAGGATAGATATATCTGCACTGGTACTGGTCAGAACTCCAGGATGAGGGTCTTCTGTAGCATTTTTCAATGCATTCACAAGAAATTTCTTAACAGTCAGTTTAAGTATTATAAACAGTAAAATGCAGGACTCACAGGGAACAATTTCCATGAATGTCCCTTCATGTCATACCACAGAATCTATATTCTGTAGGCAGTTATAACTTTTAGGCCCCCAGAGGGAGGGCATACTGTTTTTGGTTTGTCTGTGTGTTTGTTGGTTGGTTTGTCACAAAACTTTAACCTTTTTGAGGCCCCGTCGGGGGTATTGCATTCATTCAAATGTAGGGCTTTTTTCCAGTATTTCTGATTTTTGTACATTAAAAAACAAAGAACAGTTACGAATGATTACAGAACTGATCTTATTTTGTGTTGTTGTTTTTTTTTTCTGTCAAAGTTGCTACATATGAAAGTCATATTTATTAACAAATTTGGTACCAGAAAGTCAAAGTTTACATTTTAATAGATATCAGAGCATATTTGGTCCCAGAGAAAATCATGTTTAACTTACTTGGTGACAGAGAAAATTATATTTAACAGATTATGTACCAGAGGAAGTCATATATAACAGTTATAGACTTCAGGAGAAGCTAAGAAATATTTTCCTCTTAATTATCAATCCGTCAGAGAAATGAAGTGGCATTCCTTTGTTGTTTAATGATTTTGTGGCTTCTTGTCACCTACTTTGTGGACTTAGCAATGGGTGTCTTGTGATATATATTCTATTGATTTGCTACAATATAGTAAGTCCAAATTTCTGCCAGTTTCAGTTTGTAAAAAACATGGAAATGTCAGTTTCACAGATTACAAAAAAGTTATCCTTTCTTGTTGGATGCAAAAAGTCATTTTTTAGCTCAACTTTTTTGAAGAAGAAAATCGAGCCATTGCTACAGTAAAGACCTTCAAGCAATCCAGACTGAACTTGACCTTGGCTCGTAAATGCACTTCACCTTCAAGGTCAAATTATTAAATTTTGCTAAAATTGGCCATGACTTTGTTATTTATTGTTGGGTTTGATTCATACTCGGACAAAACAACACTTATGACAAAACCTACATGTTGAATAATTCAGGTATGACCTTGACCTTTAAATGACCCTGACTATCAAGGTCAAATTGTTGAATTTTGTTTAAATTGTAATAACTTTGTCATTTATTTATGGATTTGTTTCATACTTGCACAAAACAACAGTTATGACAAAAATGACACAAATAATAATATAAGTATGACCTCGACCTTAGAATAACCTTGACCATTAATGTCAAACTAATGAATTTTGCTTAAATTGTAATAACTTTCTCATTGACAGATTTGATCTATGCTTGGACAAAACAACACTTATGA
Source organism: Cyclina sinensis (assembly GCA_012932295.1). NCBI lineage: Eukaryota > Metazoa > Mollusca > Bivalvia > Venerida > Veneridae > Cyclina > Cyclina sinensis. The sequence goes on from JAAONU010000002.1 coordinate 38,768,965, forward strand.
CAACTCTGACACTTTGACTGTTTCAAGTATGACCTTGACCTTAAAATGACCTTGACAGTCAAGTTTAAATTATCTAATTTTGTTTAAATTCGCCATTACTTTGTTATTTATAGTTGGATTTGATTCATACTTGGACAAACCTTGAACAAACAACACTTATGACAAAACCAACATGTTGAATAATTCCAATTTGACCTTGACCATAAAATGACCTTGACCATCAAGGTCAAATGATTGTGTTTTGCTTAAATTGTCAGAACTTTTTCATTTATTTACGGATTTGATTCATCTCTGGCATTTTGACTGTTTCAGGTATGACCTTGACCTTTAAATGACCTAGACAGTCAAATTCAAATTATTGTATTTTGTTAAAATTGGCCATAACTTGGATTTGATTCATACTTTTGACAAGACAATCAACACTTATGACAACTCTGACATGCTAAATAATACAAATATGACCTTGACCTTAAAATGACCTTGACCATCAAGGTCAAATGATTGTATTTTGCCTTAAATTGTTAAAACTTTGACATTTACTCACGGATTTTTTATTCATACTTGGACAAAACAACACTTATGACAAAACTGACATGTTGAATAATTCGTATATGACCTCCTCAAGGTCAGATTACTGAATTTTGCTAAAATTGTCATTTCTTTCTCATTCATATACTGATTTGATTCATGCTTGGACAAAACAACTCTTACAACAACTCCGACATTCGGATTTATTCAAGTGTGACCTTGACCTTAAAATGACCTTGATGGTCAAGGTAAAATTATTGAATTTTGCTAAAATTACCCAATTTTTGTCATTTATATTTTGATTTGATTCATACTTGTACACTTATGACAAAACCTACATGTTAAATTATTTAATTATGACCTTGGCCTTAAAGTGACCATGACCTATTGAGATCCAAATATTGAATTTTGCTTAAATTTTAGTAACTTTGTCATTTATTATGGATTTGATTCATACTTAGACGAAACAACACATATGAAAAAACTGATAGGGTAAATAGTTCAAGTATAATCTTGACCTTAAAATGGGCTTGATGATCAAGGTCAAATTATTGAATTTTGCTAAAAATTTTGCCTTTACTTTGTGTTTTTTAGTTGAATTTGAATCATACTTGGACAGTACAATATAAATATATACATATATATCTCTCCTTTGAAAACCCTTCATCACAATTTGCTACCTCTGATGTGTTTGCCTTTGGAAATAGGAATAGGCTTGCAGTGGCTCTTGTTGTTTTGTTGTTATTAATGTCTTTAGTTAGCTAATTTATTGAAAGAAAAAGTTTCACAAAGAGGATTATGGATACTTTCCTTACAAGTATTAGCTATTATTAGCTACTTTACTCAGTAAACCCATGATAAATTGATTTCAACTTGTAACTTAGCAAAGAAATTTAACATATTTATGCCAACTTCACCATTTCTTTAATACTAATAGAAGAACAAGTGCTTTTCAATTTAAGATATTTTGCATGGTCATGATAATGTGTATAATTTGTACACAGTAATTGTAAGGAGTTTTAAAATGTTAGGTAAAATGGTTTGTAATTAACATACACTACATAGCCTAAAGAAGGGTTAAATTGATTTTCTAAGTATTTACCTGAGATGTTAATTACAAGGAAAAGTAATATGTCAAAATAATGACTGTTATGTTCTGAGGTTTTTGTATCTACATTATGGTTAAGATGATTATGTAGCATGCAAAAGATTCTTGAGTACTTTGGTGTACAGAATTAGTTTTGATTTGCCAAAACTATTGTAACTACATACAAAATAAAAATGAGGTACCATTGTTATGCATTGACCTATCACCACATGAAATCAGATTATTTCTAAATGAACTGAAAAGTACTTACTTCACATGCCTCAGAGTTCAACTTGCTGATGCTGAGCTTTTTAAAACTTTGTGATCAGTCATACATCAGCTGTCAGATTCATTCCATATAGTTTGATTAATTAGAGTTTAACACCCTCTAAAAGTCATGGTCACATTGGGCAGGTAGTTTACCTTACCATCATTCATAGGAATGTAGCGAGTTCCAGATTCCCATTCTCCCAAACGAAACTGCCAACTTTTTCATGTAAATGGTAAGTGTTAGTAGTGAGACTTGAACCTATGACCATCATTGAGAGTTTAAAGGGATTGAGGTCAGCGACTTTAATCACAGTACTACAGAGATGGGTCACAATTTGCTTCAGATATCATGAATATGCTTTCTAAACCTACTAATGTCCGCAAATGAGTGACTGTTGATGAAACTTGGCAGAGAAATTCCTTGCATGAATCTTAATCAGATTTGTACAAAAAAAAATAAAAGTTTTTTGTAAATTTTGCAATTTGATACAGTACTGTGTTGTGTTTCTGGGTGTAAAATCTATTATTGCTTCTCTGGCATTGTCGATCTTCAGGCAGTTTTAATGAGCTGGGGCCTTTATCAATTCTGATAGACCAAAACACAGTCTGATTGCTTTCAGACCAGTGGGTGAGTCACAAGGAAATCATAAACAACCCATTTTGTTGAATATCAGCAGCCAAATATGCTTATTTATAATCTCTCAGAAAAGAAAAAAATTAGTGCAGTACAAAATTACCACCTCTTAAGTTACAAATGTTTTCTGAAATCAACGTTCTGTAAGTCAGTCATTGCTCAGAAGATGTTTTGGTTGGTTATTGTAATGCTGTAGTCGGCGGGCGGGTGGGTTTCCGCACAATAACTTCAGTTTGCTTTGACCTATTGACCCAAAACTTGATATATTGGTAGCTTATATCAAGAGGCAGCTTGGGATTGCTACCCAGGTGTATTTGATCAAGGTCAAAGTCACTGTTGCTAAAAATAGAAATTCAGTTTCCGCTCAATAACTTCAGTTTGCTTTGACCTATTGACACTAAACTTGGTGAATGGGTACCTTATATTAAGAGGCAGCTTGGGATTGCTACCCAGGTGTATGTGATCAACGTCAAGGTCGCTGTTGCTAAAAATAGAAATTCAATAACTTAAATTTGCTTTGGCCTATTGACACCAAACTTGGTATGTGGGTAGCTTATATCAAGGGGCAGCTTGGCATTGCTACCCAGGTGTCTGTGATCAAGGTCAAGGTCACTGTTGCTAAAATTAGAAATTCAGTTTCTGCTCAATAACTTGAGTTTGCTTTGGTCTATTGACGTTAAACTTGGTGTATGGGTAGCTTATATTGAGAGGCAGCTTGGGATTGCTACCCAGGCGTCTGTGGTCAAGGTCAAGGTCACTGTTGCTAAAAAGAGAAATTCAGTTTCTGCTCAAATACTTGAGTTTGCTATGGCCTATTGACACAAAGCTTGGTGTATGGGTAGCTTTTATCAAGAGGCAGCTTGAGATTGCTACCCAGGTGTCTGTGATCAAGGTCAAGGTTGCTGTTGCTAAAAATAGAAATTCAGTTTCCACTCAAATACTTGAATTTGCTTTGGCCTATTGACACAAAGCTTGGTATGTGGGTAGCTTACATCAAGAGGCAGCTTAGGATTGCTACCCAGTTGTCTGTGATCAAGGTCAAGGTCATTGTTGCTAAAAATAGAAATTCAGTTTCTGCTCAATAACTTGAGTTTGCTTTGGTCTATTGACGCCAAACTTGGTATATGGGTAGCTTATATCAAGAGGCAGCTTTATTTTAAGATGCAGCTTGGGATTGCTACCCAGGTGTCTGTGATCAGGGTAAATATCATTGTTGCTAATAGAAATTCAGTCTCCGCATAATAACTTGAGTTTGCTTAGACCTATTGACACCAAATTTAGTATTTGGGTAGCTGATATCAAGATGCAACTTGGGATTGCCACCCAGGTGTCTGTGAACAAGGTCAAGGTCACGTATGTTGCTGTAAAAAAGAAATTCAGTTTTCATGTAATTACTTGAGTTTGCGTTGACCTGTTGACACCAAACTTGCTGTGTAGATAGCTTATATTAAGGTGCAGCTTGGGATTGCTACTTAGATATCTGGGAGCAAGGTCAAGGTCACTTGCTTACAATAGAATTTTCAGCTTCTACTCAATAACTTCAGCACACTTTGACCTACTGATACTCAACTTGGCATGTGTGTTGCTTACATGAAAATACAGCCTGGCATTGCTACTCAGGTATCTGATTTATTTTTATTTTGAACTTTTGAAACCAACTTTCTGTGTTGGTACTACCAAAATAACAGCATCATTTTTACTTCACTGCCATATTTCTTCCTAATTCCCGTCACATCAATACTTGGTCGTTGAAAACCTGGTTTTCGTCGCATTGCGGCGCTTCTTGTATTCAAGTGTAACCATGTATTGTGTAATTATAGAACTGAAAGTCATAATTGAAAAAATTATTCACCCAGTTATCAGGAGTGTGGAATTAGTTACTATGCTTGACTTGTCCCACTAGGGACTTATTGCTGGCTGACAAGTAGATTTTCCTTAGCGTGTGTCCATGGGTAAGTGAATTTCAGAGCTAGAAAAAGTACTAAATGCCAAATTTCTATCATTAATTGATCATAAATGTTATTTTTTTCGTAGTTTCATACAATATGTGTTTAGAATGTGTAAATACACCCTCTTCCATCACTAACCCTGTACGAGGCCTCTTGCTGGAAGCATCTGTAATCAGAAAACAAGCTCTGATTGGTCTTATCGAGGCAACCGACTGGTGCTATAGTAAAATAGCTGCATTGCAAAGTTGTTTTTGCATGAAATGGACAAATTTGTTGTTAGATCTGGGGGTGCAAAGCCCATTGAAAGATCCAAAGAACCTGAAAAGCGTAAATCAGAAGCACAGAGAGACAAAGAACATGACCTCAACCCCTTGCTTGTGTTCAAGAATAGCTGGTTTACTACTTTTAACTGGGTACAAAAGGACAACAAGTTGCACACACGCTTTATTGTCAAATTTGCAGAATGTTCCCGCAGACCACAGATATGACCTCGGCCATGTACGAAGGGAAATCTTCTTCCACCTTACTAAGAAAGGTCACTCTAGAAGTTTTAGTTAAGTAAAAGTTAAAAAAATTATAAAGCCATTGTAGTAAACCTTTTACCTGTTTTTCACTGTTCATTTGGGCAAGTGAACTTAAGCTGCAAACAAGTAGAAATTTCACTCCGACTTGTCCATTGGGCAAGTGGAAAAAATCCAAATTTGCACACACCTAGTTATGATTTACAAAATTTGCCTTACAGTAATGTACCTAAGTGACTTTCAATTATTTGCCTTATTGAGCGATCTGTCTTATTTCAAGTTAAAGGTATGCGAAATACTGTCAAGTCTAGGTAAAATGACATTTAAATACTGGTAACAGAAAGTTTTTGTACAGTCAATCTGCAAAAACTCCATAACTGAGACTACTGCACACTGTTCAGCAAATCTGTGCATAAATAAAACAGAAAGTGAAGAATGATGTTCTACATGATCTTTTGTAAGGACATTAACCCTGAACATGCTGAAATTTTGTAATGGATTTGCCCAGCTTTGAATTTGGAAAAGTCCATTCAAAGTTTAAGGGATTTCAATATTAAAATACAAAAATGGAGCTACCAACAGTATAGAGCCTGGTCAGACTGCACGGATGTGCAGGCTGGGCTGGCTCTATACTGGTGGCAAAGGCTAATCACTTTCGGTTCCAGCATGTTAAGGGGTAATGGGTGGGGTACTACCGTAATACTGTCACTTAAACAGGTGTGATAAACTTGTGCTTGAATCATTGGGGAGGAAATTTTTACATTTATTAACAAAAGATGAGTTTCAGATATAACAGTTTGTTTTGTGTATGTTTGAAAAAAGATGTAACAAATTAGAATAGAACTTCTTAGACTTTATGGTAACCTAATGTCATTTTAAGTTGTACTGCTAGTACAATTTGAAGAATGAAGTTTCAGTTTTTTTTGCCTGCTTTGAAATTTGTTTTAAAGTTAATGTAAATGAGTCATATACAATACACAATTGTTGGATAACTTATGTAGTAATAGACTTCATCTATTTGTTTGAAGGATTACTTTAGTTTGTTTTTAGATAAAGTGTATTCAGTTCAGAAAGATAAAATTCCTTTTGCTTAAATGCGTATATTCATCCATCTAGATCCGTGTACATTATAGGAAATAATATCTTCCCAGCAAAGATCATTGGTTTGTCTTTTGAAAACGATATAAAGTGACAAAGACTAGATGTTTTTGGCTATTTTTGGTTTGACAGAGAAGATATAAAATGGATAATAAAAGTGTCGTGGTATGTATTTTGTGTTTTTCTTCAGTTCCTTTTTTGCATAGTCACTGTTAATTTTCTTGTTCTTTTATATTTGAAGCAGACATTACCATTTTAACATTCACGAGGCTTTTTGGATTATATAGGCACTGATTTTAACAAAATTTGAGAAAGTTACCACAGGTTTGTTGAAAATTCTTCTACTTTTATGTTTCTTTAATGCCAATTTATCTCTCTTTGCTGTCATTGTCTTTGCAATTTATAGCATTGTTCACATTTAAAGACACAAAGGAATCATGTCTCTTTGGGTAATTTAAATGTATTGACTCTAAGAAAATGTTTAGGTATTTAGAACAGCCTTTTGGGTAAACTAATCTTATGTACCGATTTTTGGAGTCTTTAAAAGTGTCTTTGAAGAATTGATGATGTTTTAACTATCATCATTAGAATGATATGAGAGCTGCACCAAACTTAACATTAATGGAAAATACAAAGGTAATAGAGTGAGAAAATAACTTTCATTTTGCTCTTACATTTTTGCTTAAGGCTGAAAGTAAATATTTATATCTTGCAAAATGGTTTATTTTTCACAAATTAAAACATTCAAAAACCTTCAAATAGAATTTCAGCTAGCAGAAAAGCATACATTTTTTTGAGAAATTGAAAAAATGAAAAAAAAAAAACCGCTAGACTGCTTTTTAGATTCAAGCATTGATAAATGTACATAATCTACAGAGCTGTATGTTTTGCCAGAGCAGAGGGCACACACAAGATCTAAGATATTCAAAATTTGTTGACAGCCATTGACCCCACACCAAAGAAAAATATTCTGTCTTATCCTGTGATCAGCAGTCTCCTGCAATTTTCAAGTTCCCCTTATAAACCCACAGTGCCCTGTTAGAGTAAAACATTGAGCTGGTGCATGAGAAGGATATACTTTGAGTTTACTCAGAATCAAGCATCTGTATAATTATAAAATGCAGAAGACTAATGAATGCAGCTGTCTCTGATAATTTTACAAGTATCTTAGTAACAGAAGTTAATTTGGTAGAACTTTTTCCATCCAAATATGAAAAATAGAAAATAATTGCAAAGCTGCTTGCTGTCTTGTGCCTCAAAGGGAATGAATGATGCAATAGATAAAAAAATCTTGATATCAAAACTTCTTTGCCATAGCAAAATATCCTTGGGAAAGGAGGCAATACCAGATTCCTAGACATTTATTATGTCCAAATCTAATTTTCTTCCCAGCAGTAGGAAGTTATTTACTGCACATAAACTGTCTGGGTTGTATCAAAAATCACACTGTCAGGGGTCATACCATTGGTTTATGGCCATATACCTGACAATAATGCATACTGATAAGTTACTGTTGCAATAAAGTGTGTTAACAGTTTGATCTGTACCTGCTCAACTCTTTGTTTCCCCCATGCACCCTTCTTCTGTCAGTGGCATCACAGACAGCTCAGAAATGGAACAATACATAATTGTTTGCACATCCAGATTACAAAACTGAAATTACTGTTGAACTTATAAGGACCCTGGGATTCTCTCATGATGAACCGTGAAAGAAATGTGTTCAGCCTTGTGTAAAAGTAAGGAAATTTGGCAGAATATTCAATTTAAAAATGTTTAAGTGAGTATGGTTCACTGTCTGTAAGAAAGTTTAACCAGATCTTTTATTTTCAGATGTGAAAATGCATCTCTGTCTAACATCCGAAGTCTGTCTGTCGAGAACAACTCATTATCCTTGATTGCTCCTCCATTAATAAACAGTTTAAGTGTGCAAGTTGAAATGCAGGCAAAGTGTCATAGATGATATAACTATATTATGGTTTGCACATAACATGCACATATGTCAGACTGAAATCATACAAAAATCTTGGCTGGGTAATATTTCATTAACAATCTTCTTTTAAAGGATTCAGCAGTAGGCAACTGCTTGTGCTTAAAATGCCAGCAGCTAGGGTGGTTATTATTTATAAATAATAATGTAAATGCAAGGAAGAACCACCATATATTTTTTCTTTTTATATCCAGTTACAAACAATCAGAATTTGATCTTCAGTTGTATAATGTCTGTATGGCTACATTAAAAAGATGTTTTTAACTTTTTTAACTGGCAGAATCATACTAGGTATTTTTAAGCAGTTAATGGATTATGTGTAATCTGAGTGGGTGACTGAAAAATATAGCATTGATATTTTGTGTAGTGCTGACAATGCAGCGGAAGAAACCTTCACCACAAAAATGATATTTTACATTAGTGGGAAATGCTTAGTTGAGTTAGTGTCCATTTTAATACTAGTAGAAAAATTGCTTTTTATACACAAATCCAAATATACCAGTCTTGAGCATCTTAAATAGTCAACCAGTGAAACATTTGTAAAAATTATTTCAGGATAATGACTCATTTTATTCACAGTAAACTGTTTTAATTGGTCTGGTTGGTGAAGACTTTGGTAGTCAGCTATGCAGAAAAATTGCACTTCAGACATCTTTGCTGTGATAATGCCAATACTCTACCCAGTACATTTCTAGTTTCGACATTCAATGAATTTAAAATCCTGCAGATGATGAGGTCAGTTTAAGGTAACTACTGTATGTTGCTGTTTTTCTCCTCTTCAGCAACTTCTTATTAGTGTTTGAGAAATTCCGAGCACCAAAACTACTTCTCATTAGTTTATTTGATAAGATAAAAGAATTTACATATAATTCCTAAAGGTTCCATGCAATTAGTGAAATACCAGTAAGTGGGACTGACCAAATACTCTAAAACTTCATAATTATAAGCTTTAACTCAGAATACCTTCACTTGTTTACATACATAGCTGATTTGATTTTGTCCTCAAGTTCCAATTAAATTCAGCTATTATCAAATACTGAAGATTTAAATTCTCAAGCTAGCATGACTAATCAAATTTTGTAAGTCGTGACTTCTTATAAAGCCGTAGTAATTGGCTCAAAATGTCCGGACAGCTTTATTAATTTGAATGTATCATGCAAGTTTGGAATTATATGGTAGAAATGTGGTAATTTTGTTTTGAACTTGTTAGATACTTTTGTATATTTGATAGATGTCTGAAAGCTTATGTTTAAAAGCAGGCAAAAGGACTCAGTGTAAATGTAAAATAACTGAATAAAGCTAGCTGCTAACCTTACTTTTAAGCTTTGTTAACAATATGATGATTAAATTAACAAAAAACAAAGTTTTGTACTTTCTTGGGGATAAAATCTTCAAACAAAAATTCTTTGAAAGGATATACTTATTTGCAGAGCAAGAGAGGTAAAAATAATTCTTTTAAGCTTGTCTGAGCTTCAGGTGCTCAGACTGAGCATTTATGATCAGCCCTTGTCCATAATCTATGGTCCGTGAGCTTATAGCTTGTGAGTTTTGTAAAGGCCTATTTTTTTTCTCTGTCCTAAATAGAACTGACAAAAGTTTGCCCTTTTGAACACTGTTTTGATCCAGTTTACATGAAACTTACTCAGTATGTTGTACTTGATGGTCTCTTACATTACTTTATACTGTATCAAATTGGTTCAGAAATAAGGTCACCAATTCAGATCAAAGTATAACCTTGTGAAACATATAGAGGTAACATTTTGACCCTGTCTTCATGAAAGTATCTGAGAGTTTTGTCAATAACTTTTAACTTGGTTATGCTTGGTCAAAAACTAGGTCAAAAGCTCAGATCAAAGGATAATGTGGTAAATATTAGTCAGGATATTTGTTTTGGTTGTCTGCTATGAGTTTCAAATTGGGTCAAAAGTAGGTCACCTGAGCTAGATTAGTGGAAAAGATGATGAACTCTGTTGAGGACACAGTTTAGCCAATATACTTATTAGAACTTGATCAGAATATTGGTCCTGATTATTTCTTTGTTGAGTTTTAAACTAGGTTATGTACTTGGCCAAAGTCAAGGTCACAGGCTCAGATCAGTTGAAAATCATGTAAACACCTTCAAAGTATCATTCTTGACCTAGTATTCAGAAGACTTGCTCAGAATGTTTTACTAGATGATCACATTTAGAAAAAAATGAAATTGGGTCATGTGCGGTCAAAAACTTGGTGACTTAGGTCAAAAGTAGAGCTTTCAAATACAAAAAATGATTGTGTTGATAAGATTTAAACTAGGTAACAAGGTCTTCTGACTCGTTTCTTACCTCTGTATGACAGATTTTTTTTGGCCATTATGATTTTTTAAGGATAATGGTACTTAGGTGAGGGATCTATAGCCATCATGCCAGCTTTCTTGTTTGTGTTGTGTAAGAGTACTTATACTTTTCTGGTGAAAAGCAGTCAAAGCATTAATGGAATCGTCAATGGCCTAGTAATCAGTTTAAAAAGCTGTTCAGGGATAAATTCATTAATTAAGTGTCTTTGAAATAGCACTTTCTGTTTTGCAATCTTAGTTGTTGCTACTGGAATGTGATTAGCTTCACATGCTTATTATTTATTGGCTTGATTATTGGGGGCTGCCAAATGACATTCTCTCTTGAAAATTTTGAGAAACTTTTTGCTTTAACTAATTTCCTGAATTTGAATCAACTCAGATTGATGACAGAGGGGAATAAGATTTGGCTGATTGTGAAGCTTTCTGCAAGAAACAAGATGCGTTTCGTTTACATTTATATAGTATTTGTTCTAATTGTGAAGCTTTCTGCAAGACACAAGATGCATTTTGTTTACATTTATATAGTATTTGTTCTAAACAACAGTTAGATCAATAGGATGTAATTATTAAAGAATCTGAATCAGCAGAACATTTCTTCCCAGAGAGAGCATTCAGGGTTTATCAGAACATTTCTTCCCAGAGAGATCATGCAGGGTTTATCAGAACATTTCTTCCCAGAGGGAGCATTCAGGGTTTATCAGAACATTTCTTCCCAGAGAGAGCATTCAGGGTTTATCAGAACATTTCTTCCCAGAGAGAGCATGCAGGGTTTATCAGAACATTTATTCCCAGAGAGAGAGAATTCAGGGTTTATCAGAATATTTCTTCCCAGAGAGAGCATTCAGGGTTTATCAGAACATTTCTTCCCAGAGGGAGCATTCAGGGTTTATCAGAACATTTATTCCCAGAGAGAGAGCATTCAGGGTTTATCAGAACATTTCTTCCCAGATAGAGCATTCAGGGTTTATCAGAACATTTCTTCCCAGAGAGAGCATTCAGGGTTTATCAGAACATTTCTTCCCAGAGAGAGCATTCAGGGTTTATCAGAACATTTCTTCCCAGAGAGAGCATTCAGGGTTTATCAGAACATTTCTTCCCAGAGAGAGCATTCAGGGTTTATCAGAACATTTATTCCCAGAGAGAGCATTCAGGGTTTATCAGAACATTTCTTCCCAGAGAGAGCATTCAGGGTTTATCAGAACATTTATTCACAGAGAGAGAGCATTCAGGGTTTATCAGAACATTTCTTCCCAGAGAGAGCATTCAGGGTTTATCAGAACATTTCTTCCCAGATAGAGCATTCAGGGTTTATCAGAACATTTCTCCCCAGAGAGAGCATTCAGGGTTTATCAGAACATTTCTTCCCAGAGAGAGCATTCAGGGTTTATCAGAACATTTCTTCCCAGAGAGAGCATTCAGGGTTTATCAGAACATTTCTTCCCAGATAGAGCATTCAGGGTTTATCAGAACATTTCTTCCCAGAGAGAGCATGCAGGGTTTATCAGAACATTTATTCCCAGAGAGAGAGCATTCAGGGTTTATCAGAACATTTCTTCCCAGAGAGAGCATTCAGGGTTTATCAGAACATTTCTTCCCAGAGAGAGCATGCAGGGTTTATCAGAACATTTTTTCCCCCGGAGAGAGCATGCAGGGTTTATCAGAACATTTCTGATACACATTAGGAGGATTATTTTATTTCATGGGATTTTGGTGATAAATTGTTAAAATTCTTACAGCGCAGACTGAGCATTAAATGTTTTGCAGCATTAGTTTATACTTCTCCTTCAATTAGAAGAAAATGATAGTGATATTTCTCTCTCACAGTGTAAAAGGACAATAAGAATATTAAACTACTCTTTAAGAAATTTGAAAAACAACAAAAACAACAACAAAAAAAACAGTTTTTGTCTTTTCTTTTGATTGCAAGTTTCATTGTCTCCCTTTCAATGCCCCAAATGAAATAAATTGCCTTGTCTCATCTTTATTCATGGGTAGAAAATATTCAGATCAAAGCACTCAGCTTTATGATATAAGGTTTGATTCTTTTGAATAAATAAATATTGTTATAACTTATTTGCTTGAAGCTCAAATGAATTTAAATATTTGTGCAGTTTATTTAAACATTGCATTTTGAAGTTGATTTCCAGATAAATAATATGTATAGCGTAATGTATTATATTGAATGTTAATGAATATTACAAATATAGTATTACCTTAGACTTATTCTGTGTTTTTTGGGGGGTTTTCTTTTTTAATGAGATATTAAAAAAACAGGCAAGTAACTTTAAGTTTATAATTTATATTGTAAGAATTTGGTATCAACAACCTGTATATTCTTCTTTTCATGTTAGAAATTTCCAGCTGTAGCAGAGCAAAGTATATAAAAACCATTTTGGAACTTGTAAAAAGAATTAAATTTCTTTAAACTTAGTTAAAATAAAATGAACTGATGTTGATGTTATTAGAAATATTTTTGATTGAATAAAGTATATACTGTCATTGCTGATTATATTTCCCCAGGGGTTGTTACTATGGGGGTAATCTGTGGAACAAATTTACCAGGATCATCTTGATACTGATTCTTGTTAAGACGAAACTTTTAAGGTGCAATAATTACAAATAAGACAAGATAAATTCTTGACGCAAGCTTCAAAGACACCGCCAAATTAGTTCCCATCGGTTGCAGTGATTGAAATATTGATTTTTTCATTACACATTTTTGTGATCCATGTAATTTTTTTTCTTCATATGATTGTAACAGAAACATTTAAAGTAAAAGTGATAAAAATTCTGAAATATGATCAAGTCGACATGTAGATATTAGGTAAGTAATTATGCCCCCCTTCAACGAAGTGGTGGTGCTGGTGGATTATATTGCTTTGCAGATGTCAGTTGGTCGGTCAGTGCATAGACCAGGCCTTCTCCGATCAATATCTCTAGTACCATTTAACCCACAGCCTTCAAACTTTATAGGGTGGTTGGTCTTATTGAGTAGAAAACCCCTTTTGTTTGTTATAGTAAGCAGGTGAAAGGCCAAGGTCACTGTCACCTTCAGTCAATAACTAGAGACAGCTTTGGCCTATAGTCATTGGATTTGGTGGGGAGGTTGGTCATGATCAGTAGCTGACCCCTTTTTGATTTGAGGTCAGTAGGTCATAGATCAAGGTCACTGTGAACTTGACCACAAAAAGCTTGTCCAATCAATTACTAGAAAACACTTTTGCATACAGTCATCAGATTTGGTGGGGAGGTTGGTCATGACTGGTTGATGGCCCCTATTGGTTTTGAGATAAGTAGGTCAAAAGTCAAGGTCACAGTGACCTTCACAAAAGCTGGTCTACAATCTTCAGATTTTGAAGTGTGGTTGGTCATGACATCTAGATGATCCATATTAATTTTGAGATTAAAGGTCACATTTAGAAGTCCATGTAACATGACTAATAGGTTGCATAAGGGGGGCATGCATTTTTGTTTGTAACAGAATTTCTGAGCTTTTTCTGAAACAAAAAAAAACAAAACAAAAAATAAAACCAAGAGTTACATAGAAAGTAGAACCTTAACTGTGTTAGAGGAGTCATGTCATAGAAATAAGTTAAAACTGAAAACTATAGAATTCTTTAGAATGAAAAAGTGTTGGGGGAGGGGGGGGAATGCTGAGTCAGTACTTTTTCAATTTAACTTACACATATTCAGCGACTAACTCATGATATAATATGAAGAAGATTTAGTTATTGCTTGACCTTCGTTCTGTGTTACTTAACATGAATTTGATTTTACAAAAGAACTGCAAGAAATCTTTAGTAACTAGGACTGAAGTTATGTTTTAAGACAGGAGTAGGATCTTGACATTCCACAGCAGTAACTGTTGGTTATCAGTGTACATTGAAATTAACTTTAATTAATTGTTTTGTGGGAGTTTAATTGAACAGGTAAGAGATGTGTTCAACTAGCATAATAGCAAGACAGTGTACTAGTTCATGTTGTGAAATCATTTTGGTTGATTTTTATATGCCCAGATGGACATATTATGTTATGCTCCTGGTCATGGTCTAATTCTGTCTGGGTCTGTAAGCAGTTTCATGTATCTCTTGAACCCCTTGAAGGATATTCATTAAACTTAGGTTGTATGTTTATCTCAGTCTCATTGAGGTGCCATGCTGAACACAAATTTTAGGCACACTGCTATTAGGTGAAGAGCAAAGATTTGAGCCATAGAATTCTGCTTGAAGGATTTTCATGAAACTTTTGTCAAATATTTGTATCACTGAGACAATGTGCATGAGAACCCATAATATTTCAGGCACACTACTTTTGGATGAAAGTCACAGTTCAAAGTTGAAGATTTGAGGCATAGAATTCTGTCCATTCCATATCTCCTAAACCCCATTGTGGGATGCTCATGAATGAAAGTTTGGTCAGATGTTCATGTCGTCAAGACAACATGCAGAACCAACAATTTAGGTTCACTGAAGTTGCTTTTAACATTGCAGGATTTCAGATAACATGTTTCTGATAAAGGTCATTCATTTATAGCTTTCTCCAGGTGTATATGCCCCGCCATCAGCAGAGCTGTTGTTTTTAAATACTGCAAAATACACTTACTTAAAAAGACTTAGTTCTGATTAAACCATGGTTCCCACGCTACCGGGAAAACGGGAAAAGTCCGGGAATTTCATTATTTACGCTCCCGGTCGTGAAAAGACCGTGATTTTTACAAACTTAGGACAATTTTGGGAAAAGACCGGGAATCGGTACGAACCGGTTTGAGTACGAAACAGAGAACAAAATCGAGGCTTTTATGTATTACGTCAACAAGATTTGCGCTTAATAATTGACGGATATTTACGAGAGTTTGTCGTTGTTTTACGTCGAGTTTGTTGTCCAATCAAGAGGTTAAATTTTGTTTCGGGTATTATCGGAAGTATGTAAGCTTCTCAATGATGTAGATTCGGCAATATGTCTGCAGCACGTTTTTTTAGTGAGCGGGAGCTGGGGATATCAACCATTCCAAAAAACTTTAGGACGTTTTCTGCAGCATTGAAAGGGTTAAACTAAAGACCAGAAGCGAGGTCATTGACGTAATTGTAATGCCGGAAGTCTGGAAAAACCTGGAATTCTCAAATTAAAAACCTGGAATTTTTCAAAAAATCCTTGAAAAAACCTGGAAAAAGCCTGGAATTTCAATCCTTAAAAATAGTGGGAACCATGTTAAACAAAAACCAAATCAAAATTTGACAGAAATTTAGTCCTTGCTCTCATAAATAGCTGGCCTCTGATGAAATTCAGCTTATCTTAGTATGGGAAATTGCCTCACAATTCAGTTAAAGCAAATTAGTTTCAGTTGAAATTAAAATAAATTTTTCCTTTTCTACAAGTACAGAAGATGAAAGATAGGATCTTTTTTGTTGCAGTTTTCATTGGAAAATTTACATGTCATATAAAAAAAAAATTGTCTGAAATTTTATTGATCTAAAATTGCTACATCAAAGAAACATTACATTTTGTGAAAACCTTTCAGACATCTAAAAGGTATTATATTGTTGTAAAAATAAGAAAGCTTTCCTTAAAAGTCACAAGAGCGTTTGACGAAGACCACATATTGCTTTTAAAGCTCTCTGTGACAGATGGAAACATTTTGTGTGTAAGGACAATTAGGGTAAAGCTTCTTTGCTCAGATTTCCTTACATTGGTATTTTTTTCAGAATGTCTCTGGGAAATATATTGGTATGTCAAGTTTGTGAAATGTTTGAGTACAACAACAGTTGCTGTTACAGATTGCTTTGTAAATGAGATTTAAATCATCCAAGTTTGCAAGATGCATAAGATTTTGCTTAAAGAAGAATGAAATGTATTTTGAAAAAATTGTTTTAGACTCCTTTATTGCTTCTCAATTCTTTTAACATTATAAAACATCAAACTAAAATGCATATCTTGGTGTACATGCAGTTGCCAAGACGTCACATATATTCTTAAACAAAAATGATTTAGGAATATGGTAAAAATTAAAGATGGTTGAAAAATGGACTTATCTATTACCATGATTTTTCTTGGATCATTTCTTTTATATTTGCTTAGGTTGTTAGTCACATGTAGGAGTGGCTCTAGTTTTTGAAGGTTTGTATAACACTTCTAAAAATGTCTAAATCTAAAAGGTAAGGCATTAAACAAATTAGCTGCATATAGCTCCAGAGCACTAAAACTGATGGAAGTTTTATTAAAATGATGTAACCAAGTTTTGCAGCTTTTACAAATATAGATGGACTACTGATATCAAGTTTATTTCTTTATTGATGTAACCCTTGGATTAAAATTTTGTCTCAGCATTTTCTGTTACTATCACTTTTGCCAGTACCATCATTTCTTTATAAACATATCGTCTGTATAATTACATTTTGAAGCTAAATTTGTTTTGGTGACTTATCCATTGAGCTATGGTCTGGCAACTTTTATTACTGACCTGATCAAAGTATAACAAGAATCTCTGGCCACAGGCCATATTTTGCAGGTTGGTTTTGTCCGGAGCATATCTTCTACATGCATGGAGGTATTTTACTATTATTTGATACAAATGTTCAGCATCATGAGAGGTAGTGTGGTGTGCATGAACCAGGTCTCTAGGTCAAAGGTCAAGGTCACACATAGAGATCAGATAAATATGTGCATTGAGGGATTTTTTTTATAACTTTGCACAAATGTTCAACATTGTGAGGCAGAGTGTTGTGCGCAAATTCAGGTCCCTAAGGTCAAGGTCACACGTAGAGGTCAAAAGTCAGATAAAAATACAAAAATGTGTGTATGGACCATTTACTAATCATAATTTGAGTGATTCTATCACATATGTTCACCATCATGAGACTCCGGATTACATGCATAATCCAATTCCATATATACAAGGTCAAGGTCATGAGAGATGATGAAATGTCCAGATTTTGTCCAGAGCATTTCTTCTACATCCATGGAGGGATTTAATATAACTTGATACAAATTTTCAGCATCATGAGACGTGAGTGTTGCTTGCATAAACCAGGTCTCTAGTCAAAGGTCTAGGTCAGAGGAAAATACTTGTTGGGAGCTAAACTTCCAGATGCATTGAGAGATTTTTAATATAACTTGGCACAAATCTTCACCATCATGAAGTGTGGAGGGGTACATGCAAAATTCATTCCCTGTGGCCTAGGTCAAGGTCACACATAGAGGTCAAAGGTCAGAAAAAGTATGCTACTAACACCGCTTTTAATCCATTATGCCCACATTTTCACCAAAAGCTTTTGTCATGGCCATATTCTGTGACAATGGCACCCTTGTTTTGTTTTCATTTCCTTGGAAATTCTTATAAAGTAGATAATCGATCTTTCTAAGATCAATTTCTTTCCTTCATTTAAAATAGTTTAATTTGCCTTCAAAAGATGGATGTATTTTGTGTCTGTTAAGTTATTAAAACTGAACTCATTACAGCAGCTGAGTTGAATTGTTATTTCATTTTCTCTTACTTTCTCCTGAGCTTCACAGAGGTGGAATTTTACACCTTTAATCAATTCTGGCATATTCTGTTAGTGTGTCAGATGTTGCCAATTTGGATCTTTGTACAGATGGGTTAGAAATAAATTGCCATCAACTTCCTTGGATGAGTTTGTTTTGTTTTGTGCTGGATTATTTTCATGTTTACAGGGTTACAGGTATGTTATCAATTGCTTTGCAGGTCAAGAGTTGATTCCTTTATGATACCTTTATGATTCTAGAGGTATTTACAACTTAATTTGTATTGGTTCTGGTATGCACTTGTAAGTCTCAATTGTTTTTAATCATTAAAGAATATTTCACTAGATGTATGTTGGAAATAGAGCAAAGTGGGACAGACAGTTATACAAATGTCTTGAAGTTCTTTTACCAGTCATGGGTTTCAACAGTAACAAGAAATATCTTTTAATAAAATATGGTCAATGTAGGTTACATTGTAAAGATTTTGTATTTAAGATGTGATCAATTACACTCTACTTTGAAGAGTAGCTACAATTCTGTTTCACCCTATGGTATTAATAGAGCGTCCAGAAGGCTGAGACAAAAATAGTAGTTGTTTGCCTACACGGACTAGGCAGTAAAATTTAAAATGGTCTCCAATTCCTTAAGCTTACTTTAACACAGCGAGGAAATGTTATCCCATTATCTGTCGGTTCTACCATGAGTTAGATTGCATTCCATTCTCTATAAAGGCAAATATTGATTGCACTTAAGGTGTGCTTGTTTGACCAAATTTCCTCCAGTGGATGAAAAGTCAAAATTTTGCCCAGTGGTTGAACAAAATCATTTCATGTATGTTACCTCCACATCCATTAGACAGAGAATGTTTTTTGCAACAAAGCCTCAATACTCCGAAGGCTTACCATTCCCTCTTTTTCTTAAACTGTCAATTAACTGTTCGTCTGTTTATGCCGGCTCAGATGACTCAGTTTCTCTATTCCTGATTGGTTAGATTCTTTAAATTTTTGTTAGCAACGCATCAGTTTAATGGAAGTTCAGACCAAAAGTAATTGACTAAAAAAATAGTTTATGAAAACAACCATCTGCTATAAAAAAAGTAGCACCAAATTATTGATAACAAAGAGTTTATAGCTGCCATTCAATAACTTGTTCAAACATTGCAGTAAGTGACTGTTACTTGAAGTTCTATATATTGAACATGAGGATGTTCAATAAAAACAATGTTCTGAAATAGATGGACTACAGATAAGACTTATTTTATTATTTCATTCTTAATCAAATTGAAATGGAAAGCATTCCAAAATTATGATTTATCAATAAGTGATTTCAGTGTAGGAGGCTATATTTATGATAATGGCTCTGATTCAGCAAGTTATCTCAAGGTGATCAGTGGAGGAGCATGATCTTTCAGCTATGTCTAAAACTTGGAAAGTGGAACTTCCTGGTTCTCTGAAGAGGCCTTGGTCAGACAGTAACATAAAAGATATCAGCTTTGATTCTGGAAATTTGGCAACTTTCAGTAGAATCTTCTAGTATCAAGATAGAGGAAACAAGCTACATTTGCCAGTTTTTATTGTGTTTTTATAACAGATGAGTAGAAAAAAGAAAGTCAGTCTTGCATTAAAAAGTTTATCACTGATCTTTCAGATAAGCTTTGAAACAATCTCAGTTTTTCTTTTTATCTCTCAGGTGCTAACAGGCAGTTAAAATGAAGAATAGCACACATTCGTAAGAATTATCCAAAGAATAAATAGGGTTTTTTTTTGTTTTTGCTACAAAAGGAATATTGAACATTGACTATGTACATGAACATCACTTTGCTGTTTTGGGCTGTCTTAGAATTGATAAGTAATGATTTGATAAGGCAAAGTTTATTGGTCACAGGGCCCTAAATCTAAGACATGGGTGATCTGCTAGAAAGAATGAAATGTAGACTTTTTTGCCAAAGAGAGAGAAATAAATCAGGAAGTTTCTGCTATCTTTCCTTCCATAGTCTGTTTATTGTTATTTATATGCTTCAGTACTCACAGGGACTTGTTGCAATAAAACTATTTACTCTGATGATTTTTAAGCTCACCTGGTCAGGTGTAGCTCATAGGATGTTATTTATCCATCGTCTGTTGTCCATGGTATGGTCCTCTTACAAAGGTATGTAAAAAATGGAATTCCATGCAGAACTGTGGTTGCCATGGCAACTGAAAGGAAAACTTTAAAAATCTTCATGTCTGAATCCAAAAGGTTGAGAGCTTAGATATTTGGTTGATAACATGATCAAGTGGACCTCTACCAAGTTATATAAATCATGGCTCTGGAGTTGAATTTGGCCCCACCCCAGGGGTCACTTGATTTTACATAGATTTATAGAGGACAAACTTAAAAAATATTTTTTTCAGAAATCATAATGCCTAGAGTTTAGATGATTGGTGTGTATAATTGTCTAGTGGACATCTTCCAAGTTTAAACAAATCATGGCCCTTGGATCAAAATTGGCCCCACCCTAGGGGTCACTTGGTCTAACATTGAGTTGTATCAAACTCTTTGCACCGGTTACGTCAAGTTTTGCTACTTTAACCACTGCCACCACTATAACCCACGTGATGATAAGGGTATCATGTGACCAAAACAATCTACTTTCGATATTTTTGCGAAATATTCTTTTTTACTTTAATTCTTTACCTTTTTTAAGCATAACAATTAAATGAAAGAAAACTAAAGTGAAAGGAAGTATGAAAGTTGAAAATTAAAAATGAAAAAAGTATACTCGACTCTATAATGACTGAATTTACTTGTATGCCAGTGGTTTCTGTACTGATCAGGGGATGTGACCGCTGCAGGGAGTTTGAGAGTTATATAGCAACAAAGTTTTTAAAAATCTTCTTGTCAGAAACCACAAGGTCTACATATTTGGTTGATAGCATCATCTAATGGATCTGTACCAGAATTGTATAAATTGTGGCTCTGGGGTCAGAATTTGCCCCAACCCAGGGGTCACTTGATTTTTCCTATACTTAAATGTAAAAAATTAAAAAAAACTTCTTGTCAGAAATCATTAGGCCTTGTGTTTAGATATTTCGCATGTACCATTTTCTTGTGGACCTCTACTAAGTTTATACAAATCAAGGCCTGGATCAAAATTGGCCCCACCCAAGTGGTCATCAATGCTTTTATATAGAACTATATTGGAAAAAGCTTTAAAAAATATTCTTGTCAGAAATTGAAGGCCTTGAGCTTAGATATATATATAGTTCAGCATTGCGTATTGAATTAGATGGGTTTTTGAAGACCTTGACCCTCACCCAGCCCTTGACTACCTCACCTTGGTTAACCCCCTTCCCCCACCCTCTCAAAAAAAAAATCATTGGATGGGGTAGGAAGATACTTCACCTTCATCCACCTTTGTCTTTGACCTTCATGTGACCTACTGACCGACTTGCTTGTTTTTTTAAGCTACATCAATGAAATTTTAATGATTTGTATAATTTTGCCTGCAGACTTCAACTTTGACTGACCTTGACCTACTGACATACTTCCTTGTTTCTGAAATAAATTTGACTTTGGTTTACATTGAATTATTTACCTTCTTTCTTGGTTCAATAATATTTTATATTCTGTATCTATAATGTGGTTTTTGAACCATCTGCCAGTGTTGACACATGCCTTAGGTGCCACCCCCACCAAACCAATTGTTTGATATTTTCTTCTCAGGTTAGGGACCCAGGACCATTTGGTCCTCTTGTTTCGGGATTTATTTCCATGAAGCTGACATATCGCTTTTGCATACATGCATTTTGTAAGACTTCTGAGTGCAGATGAACATAATGAACATTGCAGACAATAACATATAAAAGAGAAAGTGAAGCATTTACTTGACATGAATAAGTAATGTATGGAAAGTCATGTGACTTGAGTAGTTGGCTTCCATTAACCTGTCTTGCTGAAGATAAAATTTCTTTAAGAATACATGTAGACAGAATTTTCTGTGTTGAAAATTGTTGCAATCCTCCAGTTGCTTCTGGAAAAAGCAATCATAAAAGTAAATAAATTACAGGCCCTGCAAATTGGTTGACTGTAAAACATGTCTAATTTAACTGGAAGATAGTTAATTGGTACCTGGTGATAAGACACAAGCTCCTGTGGGATTCATTAATTAATAGTTCTAAACAGTATTTGATTAGAATAATCTCTGTAGGAATTTATCATTGCTGAGGTAACATGACTACCACCAGCATCTGGTTGTATGATAGGTAGGAATATATTTCAGGTACATTACACTTACGTTTCTGTGGGAATTTTTTATTGTTTTGGCAGAGTTCTACTTCGGATTTAACTTTAGTTTTCATTATTAGTGAAGAGGCAGTTTTCTTTGAAGAGAGCAGTTATTTTCGTAAATTTCATGAAAGAATCTGTTGATGGTAATACTGAAGGAAAAGTTGGCAAAGCTTTAAAAGTGAGAGGATTTTTCTCTGTATCTAGGTATTTAATTATTTTAATGTTATTATAGAAACAAAAACATTGAAAATCTTCCTGAGCCATGTGCTATGCCAGCATACGTCAGTGCAAACTGATAAAAGGTACATTTATTTCTATTGGAAATGAGGCATGCAGTTTCATAGATAATAGAGGAATGTGTTTCTGTAGTTATGAGGGAGATATTTATAGTGTACTTTAGTGAGCTGAAAATGTTCAGTCATGCTGTCCATACTTAGACCGGTTTGTGTCACGTGTAACTCCAAATGTATAACTGCTAAAAGCCATGAAACTTTCAAATAATAGTTGTCAGCATGTAGACTTATGCACCTGGGTATTTTGATGCAAATTTATTGGAGATTGACGGAAGCATGCCCCCTGATTAAGCAAAAAATAGCATTTTTAGACTTGTTTTACATGTAACTCCAAACGAATAACTGCTAGAGCCATGAAACTTTGTAAGAAAAGTGAAGTTACACACCTGGGTATTTTGATGCAGATTTATTGAAGATTGGCATAGTTATTCCCCATGATGAAGTTAAAAAATAGCATTTTCAGACTATACACACCTGTAATTGTACAGGTTTTTTTGCAACAATACAGTTGAATGTAGGGGCATCCGTGTCCTAAGGACCCATCTCTAGTTTTCCCCTATAAAAGATCTGCAGACACATCAAGGCTGCAGGTACCTTTTTAGATGGACACTTTGTAGCAAAAATACAGATTACATTTGTGCCTGGTTGTAGTTGTGAAGAACAATCTATACATTTTTTGTTACAAAACATGTTTTTCACACTTTTATCAGTAAAAAATTTACACCATAAGTCACGGGGTAGGTACTTTGTTTATATTGTGAATTTTGACATTTGTAAAGAACATTCCACAGTGGTTCAGTGGTCTTTGTTGCTGCTCTTAATTTTACTAACCTGAAGGGCATGGGTTCGAATCCTGTTGAACTCAAATTCTTTTTTTCTTCAGTTTTAATATTATATATAGAAGCATAAAATTATGATTTTTTTCAAAGTATATTAACTTCTCTTTAATTTTAAAGAATAAAAAATTGAGCTAAACTCTGTGAGTCAGTTGCTTCCAGAAAATAACATCAGTTCTGTGAAAGCTGTATTCAAGTGTGATAATCAGATTTTAGTAGAAAGTTTTTCATATACCTTTTCTTCCTAGGTGTTTTTTTTTCCCAGCATTAAGGCCTTTTAATTTAATTTTGACATAAGAGCTCCAGTAATTACCAGAGCACTGATGTTTTTATGCTGTGTTCCACTCAGAACATAAATGTTGTATTGGCCCATTTTGTTACAGTTTTAACAGGAGAAAAGAAGTGAAATCCTCTGTTCTCATGCTGGTATAATGTTTTTAAGCCTGTCATTAGAACATAGCAAGCATTGTCACTTGCAGCCTGTAGTCCATTTACAGGTCTTAATTTACATTAACCTTAGAACACATAAATGACATCCTAGAATAGATGAGAAGTTATTTCCTATGTGCTAGAATATTTTTTGTATACCTTTCTTCATAAATAAAGTCTAAAACAAATTGGAAAAGCTGAGACCAGTATGTGTTTTAGTTTTTGTTTAAATTTCTTGTACATCACTTGTTGAGAAATGATCTTCAGTTGATGTTCAGCCTGTCTTGATGCCCAGTCATCTAGTTCTGACAAGTATTTGTGATAAAGAAAGAATAGAGAAGTCAGTTCTAGTTAGTATTTCTGGGTTAGAGTCTTTACATGGTCATTCCAATACTTAGAGATTTTAGGATTAGACTTTACTGAGATGCACTGTCTGTCTGTGTGTATCTTGGTTGGGGAGGGAGTCTGTGTTTAAGGTCATAGACATGTGACTAATTATTGTCTTTAGTTCAGATCCCACTGTTGAACTGATCATCAATCTTTTTTTTTTTAATTCTTTTTTCTTTTGGAAAGAGGGTGGGGGCGGAGGGCAAGGTAGGGAACATGGGTTTGTAGTTTCTTGTAGAAGATAGGGTGTTCAACCTGTCACATACTGATGATTGAAAGAAATGACCTGTTGATGATCAGCCTACTTTTGTCATGACTGAACTTAGTGTGAGTGCTGAGGGTAGACAGAAACAAAAAGTTGAAACTGGTCCAGTCTTGCAAATGTTCTTGTGTCTGCCTGCATCATTACAAAAGTACATTGTTTAAAACAGTGTTTTTTTTTTCTGTGGAATTAATTTTTCTAGAGTGCTTGAAACTGAACTGTTACAAAATGAAAGAATTTCCTCCCTGGAGATATATAAAACTTGAAAAATGTCTGCTTCCAGGGTTGTGGTTTTAAAATGATCTCTCGTGGGCAGTTATGCCTTGGGCAAATTGTTATTTATCATAAATCTATATGAATAATTCATTGATGTTTTTTGCAGGATGATAAAAATCTACTTCTTTGATCAATAAAAAGAACATTAAACTGTTAAGATCTAGACGTTAGGTAATCATTGATTGTTAAAACAAATAAATAACATACCTAACTGTTAAACATTTAAACAGTACAGTTTAAGGTGAAAACCTTCTATCATAATTATATATGATTGTGAATATTGGCACATGGACGTTTCATATTGACAGGGGAATTCTTTCTACAGTGGAGTGTGATGTATATTTGCTTCGCTTTTTCATTTGTAGGAAGATAAACATTAGCAACTGTTACAACAGTGTCATGATTGGTTTTTTTTTCTGGTATCCCGTTATCTTAACTAAAAGTAATCTGTAAGACTATGAACATTACAGCAACTGTTCTTACACGATTACCACTACCACTACCAGGATGATAGATATGTTTAAATAATATGTACTTATATATAAGTTTGAACTTCATACAAAATAAATGGATATTTAGTGTTTAAGCAGGATTGTTATGGCTAGGCCTTCTTCATCTATTTCAGTGTATTGAAATTAATTAACATAAAGTTATGTACTTGTCTGTTAAGCTAGCATTGTAGTGTCATATTTCTCTTCTGTTTTCAGATATTCAGCTTTGAAGCAACAGATGGTGTGTTGTGTTCAGTGATATTTGGTCAACAGCTATGGCTCTACATGGCCCAGCTTCAGTTTTAGATAGGCGTGACGACAATAGAGACAGTTCAACACATGTTGTCCGAGATCGTATAACACGTCATCGAAGTCCAGCTAGTTCGTATAATCGCTATAGTTACACTAGTGATGATGGTACAGATGATGAAGACATAATTAAGCCAAAGATTCCACAGCCGTATCGGACAAGTTTTAGTGCAGTAGCACCACCAGATAGAATCAAACGTGATAGAAGTAGGTCTACTAGTCCTTGTTCATCAAGTTTAAAGGGCAGCAATAGAAGTAGGTCGAAAAGTCCAGGCGGACGGAGATCACAGAAACACGTGACTTATGATGAAAGGGTTGTAATTCGTGATTCAGATACTAGTGGTAGTAGAGTGACCAATCTAAGTGATAAAGATTTAAATGACACTTCTGGTCATTTCTCAGCTAGTAGTTCTATGATGGAGTCAGATGTGTCCAGTTCTAGTCAGAGAGACTATTCTTCGGAATTAAGGGAGCTGTCTCAACAGATTGTGAAAGAATATTCGAATCTGAATGGCACCGAAAACAATAGCGGTGATGTGTCTAGTCAAACTAAAGGTCAAAATCATATGAAATCTAGCATGCCAAATGGCACAGCTAAAGCAGCTATGGATTATGGCAAACCTAAACAGAATGTCACGGTTGTGAATGAAGGTGGGCAGAAAAAGAAAATAATTGTTAGTGAAGAATATGACAATGAAAGGAGTGTAAGTTATCGTGTTGCAATAAAGAATAATTATTCAGATGAAATAAAGCAACAGGCAGATGAAGTTATGAAGGAAATTTCACCTAAAATAGAAACAGAGCCTGTTGCAGAACAAGAAGTGGAAGAGACTAAAGAAACCAAATCAAGGGAAAGGCACAATTCTCTTCCAAATGAAAATGCAGAAATGGAAAGTAGTCGCCTCACACCAGCTAAACGTTCGATCAGCAACAGTATAGGGAATTTCTTCCGCAGACTTTCTCCACATGTTGGTCGGAGAAGCAAAAAGGGTAATATCTCAACTGCAAGTTCCCAGAGTTTGTCTCCGGGTGATGAACATGATGGCTCATTTCAAAGACATAATAGTACAAGTAGTCTGTCTAGAGGGAAATTGAGAAGATCACTAATGAAGTTAATGGGCAAGTCAAAAAAAGATAACAAGTCTCCGAATAAATTAGAATCATCTTGTGAAGATTTAAATCAGTCTAATAACAGTCAAGGGGAGGGTTTGAGGCAGACACCTAAAACAGCATTATACATGAAATCCATAGAACAAACTTCTAAAACAGACAAAGATATCTATCACAAATTCAAAGACAGAAAGAAAAAGAAGTCAGGGGAGAGTAATGCTACTAAAAAAGCTGTGAAGACATCACCAAAGTATGGCTACCCTGATTCAGACAAACCAAGCACAACTGAAACCAGCATTAGCTCTTCTCTATCTGGGGAAGCTCTGGAATATGACAACAGTCCTAAGGCTCAGCCACCTGACACCCTCGATGTGAAGCTTGTACCAAAGTCTGTGCGTTCTCTTCAGGCTTCACAGATTAGTACTATATCTGGTGACGATTCCATTGGAGAGTGCTCCATTGATCCAAATCTTACAGGTAAATACAGTTTCTCAAAGCTATACTTATTTCTTTGATGCTGGAGACTGATATAGGAAGTAGTTTTTTACTGAAAATTGTATCACTGCCCCTGTTGATGTTACCTAACATGGGAAAAGACGATTGAAATCTGGTGAATTGTATTTGTATAGATTTTAACAAACTTTTCAGAAAAGGTGAATTGATGTAGAAATATTAGAAATATATAAGGTCAAAAAGTCCTGATAATCAAAGGTGAAACTACTTTACATACATAAAAATTGACATCTAAATACGAAAATTGATATCTAAATTTGACAGAATGTTTGCTAGACAAAATTTTAATACACTCTAAAACAAAATTACAAACAACTAGAAAAATAATGTTTTAGATTCAGTGAAATAAATTTTGGATATTTTTCTAAGCTTAGGAAAAATACTTTGGTTTTAAATTTTAATGATCTGATGAGGTCTCCTATTGTGGGAATAATTCAAGGGAGAGTAATAGGGATAAGTTATCTTGAAGTGAAAATTATGCCATTTAGTTTCATCAGAGTAGTCTTTCTTTGATTGGAATAGTAACGTTTTTCATTTGGAAAAAGTTTTAGAAGTATGATATTTCTTTAGATAGTTAAATAAATAAAAATGATTTTTAAGCAAACAAAAAAATGGATAATAATTTGATATAGTTTTTGAACTGTCCGTCCGTCAGTCCATCTGAAAACTTTAACATTGGCCATAACTTCCTTATTAGTTAGTGGATTTACTTCATTCTTGGACATAACACCCCTTTGGACAAGACCTTCCCACTGACCTATATCTATTTGACCTTGAACCCTGAATATCCAATTGTCCTAAAACTAACATTTGGCCATAACTTTCATATTAGTAAGTGGATATACTTTATAATTGGACACAACACACCTTTGGACAAGACCTTCCCACTGACCTATATTAATTTGACCTTGACCCCTGAATGACCTTCACCTTGAAGATCCTATTGTCCAAAAACTTTAACATTGGCTATAACTACCTTATTAGTAAGTGGATATTCTTCATACTTGGACACAACACCCCTTTGGACAAGACCTTCCCACTGACCTATATTTATTTGACCCTGACCCCTGAATGACCTTCACCTTGAAGATCCAATTGTCCAAAAACTTCTACATTGGCCATAACTTCCTTATTAGTAAGTGGATTTACTTCATACTTGGACACAACACCCCTTCGGACTGACCTATATTTATTTCACCTTGACCCTTAAATATCAAGTTGTCCAAAAAATGACATTTAGCCATAACTTCCATATTAGTAAGTGGATATACTTCATACTTGGACATAATACGCCTTTGGATAAGAGCTTCCCATTGACCTATGTTTATTTGACCTTGACCCCTGAATGACTTGTTCTCAGCTCAAAGGTCAAAACACTGCTTTCGGGGGCATTGTCATCTTACAGTGACAGTTCTTGTTTCAAAATACTTTACCCATTTCCTTAAAGAAGAAACTTTGAGTTTGTTTTCAGCAAAAGGTTTTCATATCTGTCATCAGTTGAAAATACCTGCTTTGAGAAAACATTTGCAAAGTGGCCAGTTCTATTGTAGCCTTGCCTGGCTTCTTTAAACTTTCTTCTTCACAAAGTGGTAAACTGATATCTCAGAATAGGCCCTCACAGCAATGATCCTTTTAAGCTCCACTTTTCGAAGAAAAAATGTGGAGCTATTGTCATGACTCTCTTGTCGGTGTCGGCATTGGTTAACCTTTTTGTTTAGGTCTCTGAAACTATCAAAGCTATTGACTTCAAATTTAGAATACTTATTCACTATCAAAATGTGACACCATTTCTAAATGGAAGATAACCCTCAAATTTAATTTTGCAAAGTTATGCCCCTTTTTTTGCCTTAGAATTTCTTGGTTAACCTTTTTTGTTAATGCCCATTTCTCAAAAAAAAAATTTTTTTTCAATATGCAGGTACTTGACTACAGTCCCCCACAACCCACACCCCAAAAAAATTCTTCTTATATGACTAGGTACTTGCCCTCCCTCACTCAAATTTCTCTTTCATTTGTGCCTCTTGACTTAGCTTATAATTTATTATCCAGCACTGAAAAAAGTGGAGCATGCTGTCCATGGACAGGTCTTGTTTTTTCAAAAGAATAATTTCCTGATTAATGTGAAACCACCCTTAGATTGTAGGGTGTGATAAGCTTGTAGTAGGATAGAGATATCATTAACATGGAAACTATATCAGCAGGCTGCATGAGAACTCAGCACAGGGTAACTGATGGTTATATACATGTATACTTCTGTACTTGAAACATACGTATCATCTACTGTTTTGTCTGGTGTTGTAATATTTCATTAACATTTGTCCTTGTTGTTGTTTAAAAAGCTAGCTGAAAATGCATACAACATTCAGCCTGCTTTGTCTGATATTTATACATACAGTCTGTCTGGCCATGAGTTTGAAAAACATGGGGTATAAGCAATGCCAGAACCCCAACATACAGCTTGTTTAATCGAAAATTTCAGATACAAAGGGTAACCAAAAAAAGGAAAAGAGAAAACATATTTTATACCTTACAATAGTCCTTTAATAAGCCATCTTGTTACTTCTGAATTCATTTTTTGAAAAACATAAAATATCATTAAAAATTGGGTTAGAGGTAAAAATAGTAACATGATGGCTAATTAATAGGACTAACGTTACAGGAGCCACAAAAACTAAACTTTAATTGATAAAGAAATCTGAACTACAGATAACATAAAAAAAGGTCCTGGTAATAACAACACATTTTCACTGAAAGAGTATTTATAAACAGAATACGTTTTGGAATAATATTTAGGCATTCAGGTGTAGCTACAATAAAAATACCAAGCTTTAGGAAGTTGCAAGCATTTTTATTGTTTCTCGTTCTGCCAAGTCTGCAGCAAAAGTTATTTTTTGTCTACAGAAATATTAAACAGTCTATTTGAAGAAACTTTGAGCAAACTCCCAATATGCATTCTAAAATATGTTTATTGCTTTGCAGTTCAAATATCTGCATTTTTTTTCACCACTGAAATGTGAAGTTCTGAAACTTTCTTTCATGTTTTAAAATACAGTACATGTTATCAGAGTTAGATTGACTACTGGTCTCTGATTTGTCCTTAGTAATGTTAAGCTAAATGATTGCTAGCAGAGGAAAAAATGTTGCTATTAGAGAGATAAAAAAAATTTGATATATCAATGCAAGAGGATCATATAGTCCAGCTGCCAGCTGGCTCATGTTGTATCTGGAATAGTACTAGGCTTTGGTATCTGTCTATCTATTTGACTTTATCTATCATCACTACTGGTTGCCCATATGACCAGTGCCCCCTGCAGAGGTTAGATTATTTTAGGTTGTGGGGGATAGTGCAAGATACAGAAAGCACCCCATTTCAGAGATACCCAGTTCTTTTCCATACTCAGTGTATAGCACTGATACATGGGATGTCTGTTCAACGTATCATCATTAGTAATGTTAATGAAGGAGTGGGGGATCTAACTCACGACCCCTGGATTACCAGTCCTACATGTAACCACTGGGGGACAGTACTGTTCTTGCATGGAACAGTTGTAAAACATACCTTGATGAACAACAGCCTATCTTGTCTGATACACTGTGCAGGTCTATCAAGTCATGTTATATCTGCAGGATTCAGCAATTATTGTATGGCATGCCATTTAAACTGACATTACTTAATACTATAACATAAAATATTTACGAAATTTTTATCTTATTTGATCACAGCCCTCAAGCACATATAAATCACATAGTTTTGAAAAGTCATCCCTTTAAAATTTTAATGGTAAAAAATACAGCAGCTGATTCCATTGATGAATGTGATTTTTATTCCACCTAGACTTGTGTGATGTTGTGTTGTTAAATCTATTAACAATGCTTCCATTTCAATCTTCACAATCATTCGTTGGAGCTGTCAATATTTTTTCTACCATTAAAGGCATTCTGTGAACCAATCATTGGAGGCTGAAATTGCGTTTTAATGGCAATTATCAAGCTGGAGTAACTGTTAGTTTATTGACTGGTGATGGTAAAGGTGTTGTATTGAGAAGTGATATTGATAGTTGTCCTTCATAGTGAGGTGTGCCCTCAGGTTTATATAGAATTATGATTCCTTGTATAAAATCTTAGACAGACATATAGTGACTAGTTCTAAATGTCAGCATAAATTCTTTAATAAATACATGTCCTTATAAGGTGCATTTACTTGTATAGCAATAATCACATTATCCCCTGTTTTACATTTTTAATATTTAAAAAAGTAGAATGTAACCAGGAAAACTTACAAGAATTCAGATCCCCCCCCCCCCCACCCCACACACACCACACACACACACAGAGACACATACCCCTGCATGCACATAGACAGACAGACAGACAGACAAACACACATATGCATCTCAAACCATGGTTAACAACAGCCTTTTCAGATTGTCAAACAAAATCTATATCTTAGTTCATTTCGGCAATACAAGGAAAAATAAATAAGGTACTGTATTGAGCGAAAATTCAATGAGCTCAGACTCAGTATTTGATGTAAAATGCATAAGTGTAATTTCTCTAGAAATGAGTAATTTTGTCTGGGCCTCAAGGCTTTTACTGAAGACAAGCTAGAATGGTTAATCATGCATTACTTTTGAATTATTTACAAATCCAGGTGAAGCCATACTGGCTACATTGTCTTGGAAACATTGAACATTTAGGCCAGATTCCCTGTGATTTCTGTGAAAAGATGCCGATGATTTTTTTTCTCTACTAGGTTTTTGAAATATTTGTGTGTTAGTAACTTGGCTCTGTATTGATTTTTCTGAGCTTGGAATCTCTAGCCATGTATTTTGTACTGTTTAGTGAGTGAATATCCATGATTGCTTGAGTAAAACAATTTGGAAAAAAAAAAAGCTCTGGTATTTGTTTCAAACGCATTGGAATTTAAACTGGTTTAGCGGTATTTACCAAGAAACCGCTCCCTCAGGAATATATGTGTTAACAATAGCAAATTGGAAGTAACTTAAAGAGGTGCACAATCAATCATGGGGTTAAGTAAAAGCAAAAATAGCAAGGCAAAGAATGGGGAGAAGACTAGTCCAGACAAAAGTGACAGTGAAAGGTAAAGATGGTAACAGTGGAAAATACGATGACATTGATGGTAGACAACCAATAGGTAAACAGAATTATTTCTTTTTCATAGGATTTCATCATAAATATTCTTTAAATAAAATGACTGTTGAAGGTTTGTTCAGCACCTTTCTAAGTATTATTAGAGAAGTAAAGTGAGTTCTTGAGCGAAATAAAACAAAACAACAACAACAGAGAAGTCTCTGATTTCAGATGTTTGTGTTATAAAAATAATTCTGGAAATTATGAACTGCTTGAGTCCTGTGGTTGATGCAAACAAAATGTTGGGGAAAAAATAATGCATTTTCTCAATAGCTGCTTTTTTAGTCACATTCCAGATAGAGATAGATTTAAATTCATAACATGTTCACACTGGGTGCTATTTTCTCCCAGTTTCTCAGTTTAGGTAATGGATATATTTCCCTCTTGCTTGAGTTTGCAGTTTAATTTTAAAGCGCTTTCTTTGGGTGGATATTTCCAACCTTACAGCTGTTATATTTTCCAATTTCAAACCTTGAAATAGCTCTGTTACTTGCAAACAAACAAAACAACAACAGAAAAAGCATTCTAAGGTAATTCCTGTAGGAGTTAATGGTTGCAGCTGTAACAAAAAGCTTCCTGTGTTCAAGCTCAGTTTTTATGGTGTGTAGAAAACAATGTTTTCATTGAACTGGAAAAAGAATGGGCTGGGATCTATTCTGTTTCCTACAAAATTTCATTTGTTAATGGAAATTTGTTTTGAGCAGATGAATATCATTTATGTTTTAGAAAGCAACACTCAGGTTTTATTGCTCCTATGTATGGTTTTTAATCTGTAATTTCACTGTTATGCAGTATATGTATTAAGTGCTCTATATTACATTGATGATTTCTCATGTAATTCCTTGCAGCTCTTGAGTGACACCTAGGTTTAACAGTATTTACCTCCCTTTCACTTTATTGTCAGCCTGCATACAGCTACAAATGAAACAGACACATTTGCACAGAATCGTGGGTATATTGCTTTATCAATCCTTTGTGGTTGCTACTGAATAACTTTCTACATAGGTGTCCTGTGTAGATGAACCCTTTTGTATTTGGGCCCACTGGGTCAAAGGTCAAGCTCACAGGCCTGTAGTTTGAAATGGTTTTCAATCAGTGACTCAAATTTACTGCACTCAGGACCTTCAAACTTAACACGATGGGTAAGCATGATGGGTACAGGACCCCTATTATTTTTTAACATTCAATGTGAATGGTCAAGTTGGAAGTTGAAAAGTGTTACTGCCATACAGTCAATGAAAAACAATGATGCTGTTGTCAAAACCATGGTATACTTCAGTACACTCCTAGCTCCTAGTATACTGTGACACCCATACTAAATGTTACTAATTTTGCTCTCACTGCATCAAATATCAAGTTCACATAAGGCTGTACTTTCATAAGAGATAAATTCAGGAATTTTAAACAATAGTTCAGCTTATCCAGATCCTGTTGTTTTAGACTTGTCAAGCTGAGTTGATCATGGGGATTTCTGATGCGTAGTTTGGGAGAGGGGAGGGGAAACTACATTTAACTGTGTTCCTATTTCTGATGTTTGCTTCCAGAGTGTGTGCTCATTCTCAGCCATAAAGAGTTAATTCTATAATGCATTTCATATTGCAAGTCTTCTTTGCTCAAAGCTAATTTGGGTTGACAGGAACATGGCTCTGCTGAGGTCAATTTTAGTCCTTTTCTTAGGAAACAAGACCTGTCAGAATTACACTTAAATTGTGCATCAGAAATCCCCATGATCAATATATAAAGAATGTCAACTCAACATGGTGAATCTTAAACAATAGAATCTGGATTTATCTACTCTCAGATACCAGCAGACAATAATTGGCATCAACATTTTCACATGAACATACCAGAAGTCAATGAAAATTGAACATTCTTGAAGAGTTTCTCATATTTTCCTGCCATTATATCATAACACAGACACACAGCAGTGATTCTATTTGACTGAATTTAATTATTCAGTCCGCAAACATTTATGGATGATTTTTAAGCTCACTGTAGTGAAAAGTGGTTAATTTCCTTCTTTTATATATATAATGTAGATAGCTAATTAAAACACATATTACTTAGTTTGTTAGTGGATATGACTTATTTCCTGATTTCATTTGATGACTGAAGAACTGTTACTACTCTTGTAGCATCCAATGTTCAAAGCCTGCTTCTTACCCCTTCATGAGACGGTGAGCATTTCCTTATCAAAGAAAAAGGCCTTGAACTTATTCCCAGAAATGATGAGCAAAGATGCATGCCCTCATTAATAACAAAGCAATAAAAGAGGTCTGTAAGATAAATGAAAGCAGGCATTACCAGTCTGTGAGTACTATCTGTCTGCTTTGCTTTGTGAAGTTTTTCCAGTTTTTAGTATGGTTTTTGTGGTTTCTGTTTTTTTATAGCTTTCTATTTTGAAAAATCTATACAAACTATAAAGGGAATAATAAATGTATAGGGAGGAATCAGATTCCTAGCAGGAAGCACCTTTGAAAAAAATTCTTCCAAGTTACTGAAATGATTATAAGGCTTAATAGAGATGATGCAATAAATGTAAGGTACATTGGTAAGTTAATGTAGGCGAAGAAAATCCTAAAAGCAGCCAAAACAAAACATCCAGAAGAATGTTATTTTCTGGAATATCATCTTGTTCTACTGAGTGGGTGTGATTAGAATGTAGCAGTTTGGAACTTTTACAAACAAACATGCTAACGTAAAGAGTTGGCAAGCATTGATGAAGTTTTGTTCAATGAGGTGGATTAGGAATACAAGGGAACTGTACCAGGGTTTCAATACTTGTTATGGTTCAGTGCACACCACCTTATAATTGCATAATAATACAATTTCTGACAACTGCGTCTGGGAATTCTTTGGCTCAGTGGTAAGAGCATTGGCCTTCAATGCGGGATGACCCAAGTTTAATTCCTGCACTGGGTGGTCATTTTCAAGATGCACTGTATTTGTTTATTACAAACTTTCATGTTCATAAGATGTGGTCTGGTCCAGGATAACCCCTTCTGGACATAGAAATTATACTAAAAATCTTTCTATATATTCTTTTTATGTAAAAATTGACCACACCATTTATCATCATAAATGATGACTCGAGAGCTTCAGTGCACACTGGCCTGTGATTGTATAAAAACAACCTCTGACAACTGCGTCAAGGAATCGATTCTTTGGCTCAGTAGTTAGAGCATTGGTCTTCGATGCGAAAGGAAGTTTGATCCATGATTCCCACTGTGGCTGGTCATTTTCCAGATACATTGTATCTTTCTTTTATGAACTTTCATGTTAGTACTTACTTTTTTTGTCATATGGAATAGAAAAAAATTAGGATTTGTTAGTCCACAGCTTACAAACTACAGTGAGTTTGAACTGTTTCAGTGGGAAGTGTCCTTGCAGGTATTCAATAGCCTTAAACAGGTGCTAGAAAGCACTAACATTTCTTTCTTCATCAAAATGCTTTATCAGCATGTTATCAGAGCTTGTTCAAATATTTGTATAACCTAGGAATGTAACTGAATGATTGACTACTCCTGTTTACTCATTGAACTAATAACTATCTGTGGTAGGATGATTGTGATTGTTAAGACTGAGGTGTTGATAGACAACTTTCTAGTTTTATTATAAAAAAGAAGTTGAATTGCTTCTGTGAAATCCATTTTCTAGGCCGTATTCCCAAATGCTGTAGTTTTACACTAATATGTGCTATTTTGTAAAGTCTGTTTTTATTGTAGTGAGAGTTGGTTTAAACATAAAAAAGGCAAATAATCAAATTCTGTGGAAGTTCTGCTCCCCACCCTTGCACACACACACACACACACGCACGCATGCACACACACACACACACTGCCCTTCTTTTGAAAGGTTCAAAAGAAGATAAAAAATTAAATCCAGCGCTTTCTCTAAGAAAGTGACCAGCCCTTGGGGCTAAAATATGTTCAATATGTAACTATGAACTTCCTGTATCAGATGTCTTTATATCTATCACTTAGTATAAGTAAATTTTCTTTTCTAAGTTAGTTGTAAAATGTAGGACTTGAAAGAAAATATAGGTAGTTTCACTTTCTCCTACCAACCACACCTTTTTCAAAGAGAGCTGATAGAGTTGCTTCCCTTGCTAAATTTAATTGTCAACATTGTAGCGGAAATTTTATGTGTACATTTATATTGGAAGTTTTACGCTACAGTAAGTAGCTGAATGGGATAAGTAACCAAATATTCTCTATGATATACATATGTGCTGAAATGTAGAAAAATTGTTACACTCAAAAACACAGTACAGACACTCAGTTTTGAAAACATGTGGGATAAAGTTTGGATTTGTTCATAAAACAAAAAGGATTTTTGTCAATAGATGGTGGGTATTGGTAGAAACTAAAGGAATATTTTATCTGATAAATTTGTTTTATTTGTTAAGAATAATCTGATAACGTATGTGAAGGATGTGTCAAACAACACTGTTATACTGTATTGTTTTTTTTTCTGTGCATTGTAGTTGCTTAAGTGGGTCAAAAGTCAAGGCAAGCACATGGTGTAAGTGACAGCTGACGTGTTCAGTAAAACATGGAGTGTTATATCTGATGCAAAATACATGCACAAAAATTAAGATGATGATAACAAAAGCTCTGGAAAATGGGTTCGCAATGGCAGTGATCATGTCCATATTTACTGCTTTGATGAATAATAGATTCCCCAAACATGATGTTTAGTTTTGTATTTAAACTATACAAGTTAAATTTTAATTATATTCATGTTGGTAATGTTCAGACAACTAAAACTTTTACAAATCATTCAACAGAAATTCAGTAGTTCTCTGCATTTGGTAATGAATTTTAATGGAGAATTTCTGTGAGTAAAACTGTGAGCCAGCTAGCCCCACCCACTTCACTATGGAACTTGGACATTTATAAGGGAGCAAATTCGAATACTGCCCCCCTTTCTTCTAAGGTTCTCTGTGGAGAAAAACAGGGGTATATCATTGCCCACTGAACAGTACTGAGATACAGTTGAAAACCAGTTCTAAATATCTGTTGAAAACCAGGTAACAACCTGATTCTTTGTTGCTGTTTAAAACCAGTTTCTTCCTAGCACAATCTTTTTATGCCCCCACCTCTTTTGTTGGGGGGGAGTGCGGGGCATATAGATTTGCCCTTGTCCGTCCATCGGCTGTCCTCACAGCTGTCACGCTGGTTTGTGTCGCTTGTAACTCCAAACATATAACTGCTAGAGCCATGAAACTTTCTAAGAATAGTTGTCGGCATGTGAACTTAAGCACTTCAGTATTTTGACTCAGATTTATTGGAGATTGACAGACTTATGCCCCCTGATTAAGCAAAAAATATCCCTTTTAGACTTGTGTTGCATGTAACTGCTAGAGCCATGAAACTTTCTAGGAATAGTTGTCAGCATGTGAACTTATGCATCTGCCACAAATTTATTGGAAATTGGCAGACTTAATGCCCCCTGATTAAGCAAAAAATAGCATTTTTAGACTCCTTAATGTTAAGGACAATGTTTTATAATATACGCATCTGTAATTGTACACGATTATTTTGTGACAATACAGCAGAATGTGGGGGAATCTGCATTCTATGGACACATCTGTAGTTTCTGTTTTTTTTTCTGTTATGCTCACTTACAGTATCTCATACCAGAGTGATTTGCAATAGGTCATTAGTCTACTTGTACAGCTGCAGTGAGGTGAGTAATTATATATCAATGGCATAAAATTTGTTAGGATTGGTATGTGAGTATTGAAAGGACTAGTAAAACTTTTGACAGATTTAAATTTCCCTGTAAATTTTAACCAAAGGTATTTTGTTGAAGATATTGTAAAGCCTTTAATGCAGCTCTTGAGAATTTTTATAATGATTTTTATGAGGCAGGTCTAAACTTGAAGGAGGAAATACTGCCAAATCTTGATATCAATATAATAGGTCTGTAATCAGCCGTACATGCATTAAACAGGTATACAGGTCAAGACCCAAGCATGTCTATCACCATAAATTAAAAACATTGAAAATTTACCTTGGTGGGAATGGGCTTCAATATCATTGTGCATTCAAACTTATAAGTAATCTATATAGCCTGTTTTTGTGTATGTAAGATATTTAGAACAGCTGGATGTACATGTTCTCAACCATGAAATGATGGATCAGAATTTGTATAGAAAATTTGAAATATAAAGTGAGCCTGTTTTGTATTCCAGCTGTTAACTTGATTAGATATATCTATTCAACATCAACAATCTACCCTCTCATTATGACATATTTAGTAGAAGTATTATTGTATGACCTTCACCAGAATGTCTTGTATTTTAGCTCTGTTTGGCAATGTTTTTCTTCTTCTCGCTTAGTTTAATCTAAAAGGCAGTAATTTTTTGTTTAATATTGAGGAAGGCATGTTACCATCTTGTCTGTAGAAGCTTGGATTCTAATCTGTTTCAGATGAAAGTTTTGTTCTTTTATGTAAAACTAACAAATATAGCTTTCACATAATGTTATTGTCTTGGTTTCTTCTTCATGCTGTTCTTCTTTGAGCCTTTCAGTTTTGCTGAACCATAATTTCTAATCTGTTTAAGATAGAAGCTTTCTTCATCATTCTTAGCTTTAAAAGAGCTTGATCATCTGTTGTCTGCTGGAGCTGCCTTTCTTGTCTGATTCATATGAAACCTTTAATGCTCATCTGTGTTATGCAGAAGCTTGACTCTTCATCTGTGTAACAGTAAGAGCTTTGTGTAAACTAATCATTTGACCCAGTAATTCTGGTAATTCATACTACAAAAATATAACTTATTCCCAGGAGAGGTGTAGGAACATATGATACTGATGTCTAAATTGTGTTCCTGAGAACATGGAAGATAGCTTGCATGTGATAACCCTATTGTAAGCAAACACAATGCTGACCTAAAGCTGCTGGGATCCTCTGAAAAAGGTCAGTTGCTCTGACCAGACTGTATAATTGTTGTAAACATAAAAATACCATGATGCTAACAACAGAATTCCCACTGGTATTTGAAATCGGGATGGGGGGGTGAATACTAGTTTTGCTAACAGCTATAGCGTGATGTGTTAGTCACTGTGCATTAGTTATGACAGACTGAAAAGCAAGCTAAACATGTGTGGTACTTTTGGTAGTAGATTTTGTTAAGTAATTCTTTTCTTCATTTTTTTATGGCTAAAGAGAAATAAAAACACTGAAAAAAACATGCCTACAAAGAGGGTATTGGCAAAATGTGAGTGCTTTTGTGACATAAAATAAAATATGGTAACATGGTCGAATCAGCCATGAACAAGCTGTTGTCTGTAAAGGAATGTTTGTAACAATCAATTCCTGTCAGCTCAATACTTCATCAGACTATACTGGGCATAGATTAGTCAACTAAAGACAGCTAAAATGCTTATAAAGTGACCATTGTCACCTGATAACATCAGTGTTGATAAAAGTGTCACATGAAAACGAAACCATGCAAACTTTAAATGTGTGATAATTACATTGTCTGATTATTAGTGGTTAAACCTATTCTGGACTTTGTTGTTGATATTCATAGGCTTGTAATCTAAATCTGTGATAAAATGTATCAGAAATTAATTTTGTGTGGATAACCTTTCAAAAGGTTTCAGATTTCATTTCATTGGAGAGGTGGCAACAACAGATAAACCCAAATAGGATTATTAAACCTACATTGATTGGCATTTTAATTAAGGAAGACATGTCCAGTCATATATTTAGCACGGTTTATTGGTTTTGTATGGCATGATTTCAAACTACTGTGTCAGTACAACAATTGTGTGCAGAAAATAGCTAAATTGTTCAAAATACTTGGACTAATTACAGATACTGTGATGTTTTGGGTTTGTGCTGAATGAATAAAGCAATATAAGTGGAAAGTTTGTAAAAGGTGTGAAGGAGGTTAAATCTAACATTAACAATGGTTGTTCATCTTGGGGCTTTGCCTTGCATATATGAAGGTAAATTTTACAATTAACATTCTTAATTTGGTAAAATATTAAAAAAAACAAAATGATCAGTCAGTATGATTATTGTTACCAAGATTTGAAAAGCACAGGCATATAAGTGAAATATTAGTTGTAGAGGAGGTAATTATCATAGTACGCTTACATTCTATGATCAGATAAAGTGAAAACTAAAAATAGAGACTTTTAGCACTAATAGTCATTGTGTGTCATGTTCTCAGTAAATGGTTTTTAAATATTTTGGAAGCCATTTTTAAGATTGTAAAATGTTGCTTGTGTTGCCTATTATTGTATGTAGATGTCACTGGCAAGGTCATAAATTTTCTCAATGAAAACAATTTCTTGACCAGATTTTCAGTGTTCTTATTCTGAGACTAAAGTATTGGACCACTGACTGTTAATAGGAAACCATCTATTGATTTTACATTAGATGTCACTGGCAAGGTCATAAACTTTCTCAATGAAAACAATTTAGTGCTTCCTTATACAGAATTTTGCTCATCAATTGTGTCAGTCAGTTTTGCCAGTGGAAAGTGATAGAGTCACTTCCCTTGGTTTGTACAGATAGAATTTGGCAGAGTTTTTCCCAACTAGAATTTACTACCGCTTGGAAAACTGATAGGAGTTTACACTGTTCGGTGAAGAATGAGAATCGTCAGTACTGTCAAAAATCAAAGCGCCACCCAATGTTTTTCTTTCAAACTCCGCCTTTTACCTGTCAATATTGTCATTCTTAGTGTCATTCTGTGTACGAAATGGAAAAACGGTTAGGAAAAAAAAATATTGAGTGAAGATTTCCGGTATCAAGGCAGCGACAATTACGACACAGCAAATTTGGCGCTGCCCAGGCACATTTTTCTGGCTATCGAGAGATTGCAAGACGCAGTTTTATTGACAGGTATACCTGAGAAAACTTCCATCACTGTGATTGGATGATCAGTAAAGTGGTAGTTCAAGCTACTGAAATAAACATGGTAACGACACTTTACTGCTTTCAGAGTATGTGAAACTCTAATCAGTTTTGCAAGCGGTAGTAACAAAGTACCCCCTCTTGGTCATTGTAGATAGAATGTAATTATGAGTTGTTGGTCATTGCAATTTTTGTATGAGCTTGAATTTTGATTGAGTTATTCCCTTTAGTAATCAAAATCTCTCATACAGTTTTCAGTCAAATTTTCATTAATATTTGTTTACAGTAAGTTCCCTTAAGCACTGTATTCGTAAGTGATAATTGATTAGCCCTTGGACCTGTTTTGTCTTCTGGGCATGTAAGATAAATTGAGAAGATAGACTGACTGACCAGGAAATGACCTTTTGACTGCTTGACATTTTGACTGTAATTATGAGCATAATTAGTACATGTATCTATACTCAATATTCATTATTTTCATTATGAAATATTGAAATTAGGTCATTAAGTGTTTTAATTGTTACCTCTTAATTATGATATAAAGGAGAACAGTAAGGTTTTAAAGGATATGGTATGAAGGCAGCTCCTAATTGTTTTGTAGCATATGGTGGAGGCAGCTGGAGGTTTTGGAAGACTCTAAAGTTTTCTCAGTGTATATATATATTTGTCTGGAGTTAAAATGTGTTGAAGGATAATAAACAAACATTTATCATTATTAGGAAGTAGGTAGGTGATACTGTTTATACATACAAAATGAAGTAGATTATTTTGTGATTACCTTTAATGTGGTGCTCATTAATAAACATTGTTCACCTTTCTGGTATAATTAAACAAGACAAATGAATCTACATGCCTGAATCTGTAGAAATAACAAAGGTTCTTTTCCTTGCCAAGCTTTCTGAGAACTGTACTGTAAGTAAGGAAATGTTTACTGGCTCTCTGTTAATGTTACTTGGATGTCAAAGCAGATGAATTGATTTATTTCTATCAAGTCCAGCCAATGTTGCAGACTAATCTGTTGATTTTGATGACTTGGTGTTTGGAGTGTCTTCAGTTTAAGAATTTCATGGTCATCATTTCTATTGGTTCAAGCTCTGCTGTTTGACCTTAGCAGGGAAATTTGGCAGGATTTTTTCAGAGTTCTTAATATGGGATATAGGGGGTAAGTGTTGGAACTTCTGAGAACAATTTAGTCCTGTCAAGCATCAAAATCATCTAAGATTGCTTACCATTTAACTGCTGAAATATATTCAATCAATAAAACCTGAGCCAGTAACTGACAGCAACATGTTGAGAATGATACATAAAAATTGTTTCACAAACAGAAAAGATGAGCATTTTCCTTACATTTTACATTAATTTGTACTTAACTATGTTTCAGCTGGTGCATCTGTTTTTAAGCCTGACATATAAAAATGTACCTGGTGGTGTTGAGTGGGATTTTGTTGATAACATTCATAGATTTAATGAGGGTTTGAGGTAAAAAGGTTTTAGTCATCTTGTAAAAAAAGTATGAGTAATTTTTCAAAATACATAATTATATGGCACTTATTTCAGGATGTAGGTGAAATGATAGAAAATAAGTATGTTATGTGGATGATTATGTTTCATTGATGAATTATTTTGTGTCATTTGGATACACTGCTGGAAATTGACCTTTTGTCTTGTTGTGATTTGGACAGATCTATTAATTATGTTTGAACTTCAACAGTAAATATTGAATTTATTGAAATGGAAGTATTCAAGTAGGTAGGAAAAAAGTAAGAGAAGTTTATATGTATTAAATTTTGAAGTTAACTGAGAAGTATTATTGGTTTTATTTCCAGTCAGGTGACTTTGATTAATTATTTTATATTACAATAATGTATTGTATTGTGAATAATGCAGTGATATGGCTGTTGGAATGTTTAAATGCATTTGAAATTTGTATGAACAATGCAGGTGATTAAATTATAATGTGTGTCTTAAATTTCATTTATGTAAATTTTAAATGTATGATTGTATCCCTAAAGTAAGAGAAATGAAAGACAGTAAAAAATGGTGTACATGTTTTAATTTGGACAGTGGTTTGTGTGCTCAGTTATCCTTCAATATGATTATTTTAGAACAAATGCAACAGTGAGGGCTATAGGTCCTTACAGGGTTACACAGTTTACTGTGTGGTTACTGCAATTAGCTGAGACAGTGAAGCATAGGGTTACCAGTCTGAAGCATATGTCAACTATGTGTTGATATAAGGTTGGTAATACCTTATCTAGGATATAAGTCCAGAACTGGTCCTTCTCAGGGAGGTCACAGGTAAAATTCAAATGGAAGTTAATTCGGTTATTACTGAAGAGCACTATATAGGGCAATAAACCAAATAAAACCACAGTCAAGTAACCACATTTTCAAGAAGACTGGTTAAGATACCTACAAAATATTGCTTCATGTACACTATATAAGGTCAGACATGGCATATGAACAAGCCTTTTCATGTCAGAACACTTACACAAATGTATTTTATGTATTTATATAGGTTAATTAGACTGTTTATAGTTATATGAGAGGTTAAGTATTGATCAGCTCTGAGTTTTGGCACTTTAATTATGATCTTGTCAATAAAAATATCAGTAGTGTTATGTGTTAAGCATAATTATATTGTACCTAGAAAAGGAACATAAATTATAATTCTTCTCAGTAAAAAGAATGTACATTATGTTATTAGTACACATGATATATCTTCCTTATTGTCAATGTCTGCCACCATTAGGACAATGCATATCAAAGGTAAAGTACTTATAGTTGATATTTCTAAAGAAGCAAGTTTCTAAAATTAAAAAAAAAAATCAAAGTGCTTAAATATATTTTACTTGTTTTTGACAAGCTTGTTCAGTGTCTGAACAAAGGTTGTTTTTGTTGTGTTGGTTTGAATATCAGCTGTTAGGAAAAACTTTAAATCTGCTGATTCATCAGTGTGTTGAAAAGCATTGCTTAAACTACACTGTTATTATTGTTCACCGTATGAGTAATTCAGACATGCTTTATGCACATTTTCAATGTATTTTTTGGTGTTAATTCATTCATTACAGTACAAGTTTTTTAAGGATGCTCTTTCAACTGAGTCCGAAATACCATCCCCCTCATTCACGTCATAAGCATAGTTCATATGTAAAGTATACGTTTAAAAAAAATACGGCCTGAAATAGATATACCTCAAGTCATCACGGATGTGTGTGTCATTAGTTTGGTGAAAGTAGTATAGTTGCAATTATATTTTAAGTGTTGAAAGATCTAAGTACAGACAATACACTAAACTTATAGAAGGAAATTAAACAACAGTCAGTATGGTTTGTTTAAATGCTGGATATAATGGTATGTATTATTACTATAGTCATAGTATTATGTTTAAACTCAGTGTAAGGTTGACTTTTTGATTCTTTTTATAAAAAATTGTTCTTTCAAAAAGCAGCAGATGTTCACAACTTTAATTAAGAGAATTACCCTATGTTTCAGAAAGAGTTTTAATCTTTAAACAGTACTTCACAATGAAAGTTTTATTAAAATATTTTTTGTGATTTATCATGTTTGAAGTATTTAATGACTTCTCTAAGGTGTAACTGTCTTCAGAAAAAGAAATAGTTTCTTTGTACCATTTTAACACAAACAGAGAAAAATCTTTACCATATTTTTTTATACTATATATAGCAAGCAATTTTTTTTTCTCTAAGGTTATCTTAAGAACTTCAGATTGATTTATCAGCAAAAGAATCTTTTGTATTGATTCTATAATATTGTCAGGGTGCTTTTCTGCACATAGATATTGATAGATAAAGTATTTGTGTCTTGTGTCACAATACACTCTCACAAGTACACATAATGGACGACTAGTACCTTTCGTTTCATAGGGGTATTACATTACATGCTTAA
Source organism: Cyclina sinensis (assembly GCA_012932295.1). Classification (NCBI taxonomy): domain Eukaryota; kingdom Metazoa; phylum Mollusca; class Bivalvia; order Venerida; family Veneridae; genus Cyclina; species Cyclina sinensis. The sequence continues at coordinate 38,813,962 of JAAONU010000002.1, forward strand.
TTTCATTAATTTGATCTCATGTGGATTTGTATATATGATATTGTTGTTACTTGTTCATCTGTTGGTGTACCCATATGGATAGTAAGCTGTTTGATAAAAAAATGCCGATGCTGCAATCATTCGCTGCTAGAATCAATCGATGAAAAATTTGAGCCGGATTGTATATTTTTTGTGACATTAAACTTAGTACTAGTGTGATATACGTACGTCAATAACTTGCAGTCATTTGTTTGTAATATTAAAGGGTGTTAAGCTGTATTTAAAATATTTGACAGGAGTGTGGAGTTTAACTGCGGTAACTATTATTTGTTATATAAAACTCTTTCACTTGTATTGCAACTTGAACTTGCTGTTCCTTACTGTAAAACCGATATATACATGCATGAGTTTTTTTCCATGTAGGAAATGATAACTTCCTTGATTGTCAAAATGAAGACAGGGAAAAAATGAATTTTTAATGCTCAGGCTTCCTGTTGTATTAAGTGAGTAAATAGCTAAAGGCCACTTCAGTGGTCAAGTGGTACAGATCACAGTTTCTTAAACCACTATTACCATTTCACTTCTTTTGTGTCAATGGTGTGTCTCCTTGTAACAGCCTGGCTGCAATCCTTCTTCATGTTAGATATTTGACAGTTTCATATTATATAGAATACTAGGAATCTGTCACAAGTTCCACTAAGAATGAACATGATAGTATATTCTGCATACCTACTTCATTTAAAAGAAATCCTAAATGCCAGGATTTGGAAGGAAACAGTGTCATAACTGTGTCTCTGTATATTACATCTCACTTAACTTCTGCTTGTTTCTACTCACATAAATTCTGCTCATTATTACAGAAATCTTTTCACTCTCTCTTCTGCTACCGTCTTTCCAAATTTTGAAGAATTGCACATTTAAATGTTCTCACACTGTGCTTGAGTTACTAAGTATTGCAGTTACCATGGAGATTTGATGTGCATCAAGGTTTGACAGGAGTTTGCATTATTAATGAAGAATTCTTTTATTGCATGAAAGCATTAACGTAAATCTTTCCATTTTCTTCATGTTCTGTGTTCCACTATGAAACTGTAGTTGCTTCAACATTTGTCAGTCTGTTGGAACGAGCCCGAGTATGTTAATTTGATAATCTTGGTCTGTTCTATCCCTGTAAACCACTGGTTAGTTTATGATAGTGGTATGTTATTAAAGTAGTCACAATTTGTAAAAAATCATATTTTATTGCTCACTTACAGTTTTATTTACATTAATGACCATCCTTTGTTTTAAGTGGAAACCTTCTGTGTAGCTAATCAATACAATTGTCTGTTTTAAATCCAGCTTATAAGGGCATTTCCGACATCGATCTTTTCTCTGCTAACATTCCATAGTGACTCACCTTTTGACACAATATAGTTATCGTGACAGGTGAGATTGAAGCAGAGACAGTAGAGAATTTCAGACCACAAAAGTCTTAATAAGGCATGAAAACTGTTGACAAGTCTTCTTAAAAAGCCAGCATATTGATTTTTTTTTCTTTTTTGTAAACTGGACTATAGTTGATTGTTTAGAAAAAGGCACGACTTGTGAACTTGAAAATTTATAATGATAGCTTAAAATTCATATCATGAGATCTGCTTACATTATATGTATAAACTTAGTCTGCTTCTTTACTTTCAGGAAGTGAACCGTCGTTGTTAAGTGAAGCGTCAGCATCCAAGCATGTTGAAGTGAGTCGGTTGTCAGAAGAAAATGTCAAGCCAGTTCACTCTACACCATTAGCTAGTGCTGGACAACAAAATGAGGAAAAATCTACAAAAGCTGAAAATGGTTCAGACAAAAGTGTCCACAAAACTCCAAAGGAATTAAAATTAAGTTACCCACAAATGCCGATTATTGCTGACTCTGCAGATTATTTTCCGACAGAAACACCAACAAGGACACCATCGTATCTGCGCATCAGTAGTGCTGTTAGTGGTTATGGACATTACAGTCGGTACAGTGCATATAAGGGAATTGAGAAACGTTCCCCATATTCAAGTACATTGTCACTTCGGTCTAGTCGGTCAGATTTGACGACACCACTGTCCCCTTTAGACATGCCGATTGGAAAAATTCCAAATATTCAGCCCCCTACAAACTGGCCTCCGCTGAAAAATGAAATCCTGTCTCCCAAAACCTCCCCAGAAAAGGTGGATTTAGAACTAAAAACAGTAAAAAATGGTGCTAGTGAAACAAATTCCGAACATTTAAATGGAGAAATAGGTTGTGAGGTGGCTGTAAATGGTGAAAATGGACATATTACACATGAAAGAAACTTTGTTAAGACTGGGGATAGTTTCAAGGTGAGAACATATAAAATCAATTATACAATTTATGTTCAGTGTAACCTCTATTCTTTATCAGCTAATTTTAGGGCTGCTTACTGCTGGCACTATATAGCAGGTTGGCAGCAAGGTAAATTACATATTTTTCACCTGCTTGTAGGAATTATTCATGACTGGTCGTCAGACAGTCTGCTAAGTACAGGGTATACTGAATATTCATAAAATTGAGTATCAGATTTAGGGAAAGACTTGTTACATTTTGTTGCAGCATAAACTAAAAAATGTCAGTATTAAACAAAAAAAATGCATAAAAGTGATAAGTTAATGACAGGATATTTGTCATCAGATAAGAAGGCTATCCTTAACAAAACAGAAAGAGCACACTAACATTTACATGTACATTGTTTTTAACTGAAAATGTTAAAACTTTTTGAAAAGTTAGCTACAAAATACTTCCAAGTTACTTGTAGCAATAATTTCAACAGTTGATAAGACTGATAATTTACTTAAAAACATTTCAGTGTCGGTATTTAAGTCAGCTGTAAACATAGTTGTAGCATTTGTTTCAAGGCTTGATAGACACGCATAAATGTTTAATGACTGGCTTTATAGGGCTCATACCTTATAGGGCAAAAGTTGTTAGATGTAGAATACAGGGGGGGCCAATCAATACCCAACATTTATAGCAAGCTCATGTTGTCAAATAATCAGTCCATTGATTGCTTTAAGGTGGACAATGTTTACTCTATCTAGACCAAACAAACACCTTTTGTAAACTCCAGTGTCCTGTCTATGTTTACCTGGCTTGATAAGGATTTAAGTAACATAGTTCAGATAAATAACAATATAGTGGCCAGTTAGCTAATCATTTGCGTAACCATCTGGTCTATACTAGAAAGTGGTGTCTGAGTAAAAAATAAATTGGTATTGCCTGTCCTTTGAAAAAATAAATGATGGTTGGTTTTATTTTTAGACTACCATACCCATCTATTTACTACATGCCACCAGTCATAAGCAGAATGAAATACAAGGTCATATAGCTTTATGGTTAGATATGAACCTATCAGAAATGGAAAGTAGACAGTTCAATTTAGCCACAGTGTAATGGAATAGTCAATAATTTTTTACTTGTTCTCTATCCAAGATATTTAATCTAAAAAGTGAGTAAGTATAGTCAAGTTTTTGGCTGTCTAAGAATATTCATTTAACACCCTTTTATTGACTGTTGCTAATGAAAGCCTGCATAAATTTAGTGCTCATGTAATGAAATAAACTCCATTAATAATACATTAAACATTCTAAACATAAAGATGTTTAATTGTTAAATTTATGTTTAAATATGAAAAGCTCCTAGGTTTTAATGGGGGTTAGATACATCTCAGCCCAATTTTGCATTTATTAGTTTGTTTTCTTCATAATCTGTCGATGGCTACATAAAGAGAAATCACCAAAATTTTGCTGTCCACTTTTTGTCAAATGGTTGCTTATTATTATGGTTACTCAATAACTTCTGTATGATAGATAGTTACAGCCATAAAATACTGATCAGATAATACATTTAAGAGAGTTCTCAGTTTCATATAAAGATTTGGGAACAGAGCACAGGTACTTTCTTTGAATGACAGTAAGATAAACTGCCCCACATCATCTCTGAAATACTGTTAGAGTGCCATAATCAATAGAGGCTTTCTTTTAACTGTAAAAGATGCTTTAGTGTGAAGTAATTGAAGTAATTAAACAAATTAGAATACTTACAAAGGTTGATTAGAGTCTTTGAGCTGTTGCCTTCAGTTTAGGTTGAAATTCACAGTTAGCTTTGTAAGCTATTAAAAAGATTTTGTGTAATGTTGGCAGAACTGTATTTAATGAATCTAATAAAAGGCCCTTTTGTAGACTTGATGGTACATGTAAGTGGAGACATGTGCCACTGTATAATACTGGTAATGTATTGTATTTTTGGAGGATGAAGCTACAGACTCGCCAAATAATGATTTTTGTCTTGTAGGATGCAGATTACTTCCTTGGATTGGCCCAAGTAGAAGAGAATAGACTGTTAGTATTGTGTTCAAAATGTGAGACAGAACTACTCAGTGATTCTATAACAGAAGAAGGTAAGAACAAGATAAAACATGTTATCAGCATTGTTTTACATTTTATGAAAACATCCATTTTAAACTCAATCTTTAAAATGTTGCTGTTTTGTTGTAACCTCTCATTGAAAAAGGTCTGTTAATTCAAATCCTGCTAGAGACCTAACTCATAGGTGGCAGTTCCTATTGCAGGCCAAGCCTCCAAGAAATAGTGCCAATGTAAACTGTCTTTGTGATGATAATGGAAAGACTTTTGAAACAGGTGTTATAGCTAATATGTGAAGCAATTCAAGCAATCACAATTGCATCAATGGCTTTTAACTATTCTATAATATGTAAAGAAATGGAAAACTAACTACAGAAAGAGGTATTGACTATAACTTAATTCTTAGAGTAAAGGTGACTTTTAAGTCATTTCGACTATGATACATGCAGAGATTGATAACTACTTTTTGCATGGCAATGATGTATGAAGTATTCATTTTGTACAAATGTATCTGTTTGTAGGCAGCGGAAAGATTCGATCAGCGGTAGGAAAAGCCAACTTGTTAATTAGCCAAAAGTTCCGACAGTTCCAAGATTTGTGCCAGCAACACAAGGTAAATAGCTAATAGGAATGTTCAGTGGTTCTCCCAGTCATTGCATTCTAGCATAATTATGGCATGATAGGGAAAGAAATTCTAATATATAATTAGGTATAAGGTATACAGTATCAAGGTTCTGTTTAGAAAAAGCTATTATATATCAGCTGTTATATCAAAGTACTTTAAACTTTGTTCTACAACTATTCCCTTGACAAACATTTACTTACATGTACATATGAAGTTCCCTTTGTGTTATATATGCTCAGACTAAAGGTGTCATTTTAGTATATGTATAAAAACGATATGTTTAAGTTCACTTGAATACAGCCATGTCCTCTAAAGAGTCTCTGGTTTGAGCACCACTACGTCCTAAGTCTCATGCAGAATAGGGGTTACCTGTCATCCTCTTTACTGAAATGCTGTTTAATTGTGGTAATCAAAAAACAAAAATAAAAGAAACAACAGAAAACTTGAGTGAACTTTGGGTATCTATGAATTACAGAAAAATAATCAAGTTTTGTTGTAATTCTGCCAAAAAATGCTTTAAATTCTAACAGATATACTAGTCTTTTAAGAGAAGTTCAGTATTTTGAAAGGCATTTTTGTCTCTTCCAGCATCCTGAACCAGACAGTAAGCCGACAAAATGGGAGGATTTACAGGGATTCTGGGAAATGGTCAAGTTACAAGTTGACGACCTCGATGAAATGTTTACCGAGATTGACATGATGCGACAGAATGGCTGGAGAGAAATCAAAATACCTGTATGTTTCTTCTATGGAAGATGCTTAATTCTCTGTAAATAGGCATTAAAAATGTCTTCCTATACTCAGTATTTTAGGGGGAAACTTTGTGAGACATGTCATAGCTTTATACTAATTGAGGGTCATTGGTAATAGCATATTGCCCACTATACTTAGCTAAAAATGATGTTTCTTATGATAATGAAAGAAAATGTCATTGTACAGAGTAATGGTTGAAAAATATGAAGTATAATTGAAATATTGTTAATTGAACTGATTATTTTGAATCATGACTAGATTTAGAACTAGTACAAGGCGAAATGTTTGTAGTGATCATATGTAAAGTATTACATTTTATTTTGCAAAATAAGAATGCTGGACTCGTTGGGTGCATGACAATTGCATATATACATTAGTTGATCCTTACCTTGTCTGCTTTGAAGAAAAAAATTGAGCTCTTATGGTCACTGAGACATCAGCACAGGCTTGTAGCTGATTAATCATAAACATAGGACTTAGAGTTTTCATATTTGGTGTGTAGCAATTGTCTAGTGGACCTCTGCCATGTTGGTTCAAATCATGACCCCTGGGTCTGTATTGGCCCTGCCCCAGGTCATATATATAGTTATATAGGAAAAACTTTAAAAATCTTCCACTCTAAAACTGCTTGTAACCTTTAACGAAGATCAATCATGAATTGGGCGTTTGCAATTAAAAGTTGACTAGGGGTATAAAACTTTAGTCTGATAATTCGTCTTTTGTTGATTAAATAAGTGTTTGATTTATTTTTAGATATTTTTAGTAAGTATATATTACAGTTAAAAAACATGAGTCACATAATTTTGATACTTATTGAATATAATTGCAATGTGTGCGGCTATTCAAATAGATCCATTCATAACACAAAGAACCAGTCATGGAAAAAGGTTTCATGAGTATCATATTGCTTTAGATAATTAATTAACATAGGTAACTGTTTACAAACTTGGTAGACCTTCCTTATTTGGGTCAGACATTGGCACAAAATGAAATAAATGTTACCTTTTTGCATGGTTCATAAACTTGTGCAATTACAATGTATACATTTCCAGCCATTTGTGTGTTTGTTTAATTTAAGAAAAGCCTGCTTTCTGTTCAAATCAAAACAACCCAAGAAACATATAGATAACACAATAAGCAGTTGAAAATATATTTTCAGTCACGGAGAAGTTCTACCAGTTCAAGATCTAGTCCAAAATCTGGCAGTCTGAATGTGAGCAATGCTAGTACACCATCACACACTCCTGGTAAGTCTTGGGGTATAAATGAATATCATTGATTCTTAAATGCCTGTGTATAGTTGCATTGTGTTTATGTATATCCATCATGTCTGTAGTTCCATATCACAAACATCATTTTGGTAATAGATAAAATTTCAATGCAGTTTTTTCTATTTGTTGTAGTCTTGAAATTTTAAATGAATGCTTGCAAGCACCTTGTCACTTGAACAGTAAGAAATGTGTTAAGGGTATTATATGGTGGTACACACTTGCTTCTTAGAAAATAATATGAATGAATTACATAAATGAAGAAAGTTGTATTAGTACATAAACTAAAGAATGTTGTATTTGAATTTCTTATATCTTTGAATGAGGAGTCAACAGTATCTCTTTCTGTTAAAAGTGTTCATACATGGTTCCTGTCTCATAGAAAAAATAATGTCCTGGTTTTAAAACTAAGCTTCAGGCTGTCTGTTATGCTGATTCACTTACCAAAATGAATTGGAAAATAAATTAATTTCAGCTGTAACAGATGTTAGAAGTGAAATATATTTAAATTTAAAATAAAAATGACAGTTGAAGATGCTATCATTGTGTTGTATGTTCCTGAGTACCATTTTGTCTCTTTATGTTCATGGCTATTACATGTATACACATGAGGTAAAAAAGGTTTTCCATCACATTTTTAAAAAAATAAAAAGTGAGAATTGGGACACTTTACAACAGTATACATTATATTAGCTTCATCCCCATATAACAATACTGTAAGGTAAAGAAATCTATGTTGTATGTTACATGTTTGTTAAAAAAATGCCGTTTTTCTCTGGCCTGCTGCATTTATTTAAAAAGGAGAGAACTTCATTGAAATAATTAACTCTTAGTTTCACCTTTATCATGATTTGCTTGTCTGGTTTTAGGGTCTCGGCGAAGGGCAGCAAGAATGAAGGACACTCCAGAGTCTTCTCCAGAAAGATCACAAAAAGCCAAAATGGCCGCTAAAGTGCGGGATGATGCCAGAAAAAAGATGTTGGCTGAGAAACGTGCAGCCATGAAACAACGTCAGCTAGAAAGTGATGTAGAAATTTATGTAGCTGACAATGGGAGTAAATCAGACTCTCCTGGACGTACCAGTGGTTCAGACGTTGCTGATGCATGACCTTGATGCATTTTATTTATTCTTGTAAACATTCGTTGTTAGATTTTTACATTTTTATATGTCTCTTGTGTACATAGAGACTGGAAACTGGATTATTTATTCCCATAATATAAATAGAACAGTCTTTAAATACCACATTGGAGAATGCAAGTGGAAGTATTTACAAATTTGTGTACAAATACTTAACTACATGTGTGAGATGCACATTTGTAAGATGCACAGGAAAATGGATTATTCAGTGTTTAAAGGAGTTTAGAAGGAGAAAAAAATCATATAAGCAGCCTTTTCAAAATGGATGTGGTTGTTTTCTCCTTCCTTTTTGGTTTTTTCGAAAACAACTTTTTTTATTTCGTTGGCTGAAATTGACAAGACTTTTATTTTATGTACAAAGGGAAGCCACCATGTTTAGAACAAAGCAACTGTAAGCTCTTGCATATTAAAGGGGAAGTAATCCTGACAAAGTGCAATTTCATAACTGATCAAAAATGTCTGATTGTATGTTAATGTATTTTGTGGCTTTTCACAGTGTATGTGATGAGCGCTGGTAAACGTATTTGGATTTGCTGAGTTTTTTATGGAGAGTGGTTATTCTGGAGCGAAACTGTGTGATGTTGTAGTGCATAATTTATTTTTCTGAAAAACATTCATTTTATTTTATCTTAACATCCCTACAATACTGCTTTTGACAGTTCCATCAGTGAAGGTAGATCTGTCTATTGAAGTTATAAAGGGATGTAAAGGATTTGTCTGTTGACATGTAAATCAGGGTATTACAATGTTGCTATGGAATTCTTGTAAAAAAGGGTTGAGGAAGACACCAGATTTCTTTCTTTCTGTGTTCCTTACTTTTGTCATCTATTGCTATAATGGGCCTGTGTGTTTGTTATTGGATATTTCAGTTGTATTGCAAATGAACAGCCAAGGCCAGTTCTAGTTATAAATGTACCCTTTTTGTGCTTTAAGTATTTAGTAATGGGGAAAAAATGGTTTAGGTGCCAGTTTGATATTTATATATATTTCAGCCTTAATCAAAAGAAGGCTTTCAAGTAATTAAAACATTTCAGTTTCAGTTCTGCAAGTGCTTCAGAAAAGTGTTAAAAGAATAAAGATTATGGAGGGGAAAAAAACCAACCTGTTTCAGAGATATTTGTATAACCCAAAGCCTAAATTCCTTTGAAGAAAAGTTGTTTTTTTTTTTGTAATTGCTTAAATCTATATCAATAGGAAAAAAACATTGTAATAAATGGGAAAGGTTTTTTTTCCCCAAGAAAGAAACTCCACATTTTATATTTATTTATCCCTTTGTAAATGAGACATTGCTGAAATATAAGACAAGAGCATTGGTTATTTCTTAGGGACTGGTTCTAGAATCCTCATGGTAACCTGTTGGCAGAATTGTTGCACTGTACTTGTTCGAATTCAGGAATTCCTTGTAAACTGAGATTTTTTAATGATACTGACATTCATTTGGCAGGTATGCATGCAAGAAGAGTGGGTGTATTTATTTCTGTAGTGTATACCCATTTGTGCCAAAAGAAGAAAAATGTATAGATCTTAAATATGTCTTGATTAGTTTATAACTTATTATAGGTATTCTATTTATTAACAAAAGTTAACCTCTGTTTTTAAGAAATGTTTTACCAGAGAAGTGAACTTTCATAGGCTGGGAAGAAGCTGAGGGTTACTACATATATTCAGTTTGTAACGAGAGAAAGTTCTACTTGAAACTAGTTTTATAGGCAAAAAAGATTTGAAAGAGTTAAAAACATTTCAAGATTTTGGAATGGAGCAAAGTGAATATTTTCATTGTAAATTGTTTATTTTTTTTTACAAGTTGATAATCTCTATTGGAATTCCAGTTTTGTTTTGTTTTATGTGTCATTTGTAAATTGTTCTAATGGTTGGGATAGTGACTTCATTTCCCAGTGAATTCATTTTAACCAATTTTCTATGTTACTCCTTTGACTTATTGTTACAAGTGTTTTGTCTGCTGACATTGTTACAGGCACACTAATTAGGTAAAAGGTGTCGCTTTTTTGTATCCTTAATGGTGCTGGAAAGGAATTCATAAAATACAGCAAAAACAAGTTGGTTACTTATTCATCTTTCAGAAATGGGAAGAAAAATGGGCTCTTGATTGCATAATATCAATGCAGGTTGTGTCTGAATCATTTACACCTTATGAAATTTATTAAGCCAGTGATCTGAGACCTAGAACTGCATTGGCAATATTCAGATGTCATTTGTTATTGTGATATTTTCGTGGAAGCTTCTTGCTGTTTGAAATGTAAATCTGTGCCTTCTTACAATGTACAATCAGTTTAAGAATAACTTTATTGTTCGTACTGCATCTTTCAAATTTCGTATATTTCGCAGTTTTTCATCTTTCGAATATTAAAAAATAATTTGTTGAAAACTGTTTAGAATAAACAGTGCATGCATTGCATGTTGTTCAGGATTTTTATCAGAAAAACGGTTTTTTTATTTAAGATGTGGCCAATTGTAGAAAATCTGAACAATTCATGTTTTTACTTCAGTCAAGAAAGATGCATAACAGACGTTCTGGAAAAGTTCCATATCACTTGTATTTTTTGACAAAAAACAATTTACTTTGTTGTAGTGTGCATGCATATTATAAATGTTAATGTCTTAAGATGACTTGTTAATACATTCATTTTGTAATTTATATATTGCTTCATGTCGAGGGGGCCAATACCCTTATGGACGTTGTTGTTATATTGTATTATTGCGGTGAAACCATACTCAAAAAATATTGATTACAGTGAACTTGTAGAAATACAGAAAACACTTGTCAGTTCAGGTACAACCTTTTGCACACTGACTGTTTTCAGGCAGTTGGTAGAAGCCTTATTTTGCATTATATAGAAATCACTCATTTTATGGCTAACTGAAAAAAAAGGTTTCTGTAAGGCAGATATCTATTTCAGTTTTAAAAAGAGAAATAAATAAGAATGAATAAAAAAAGGTAACATGTCTTTTTTTGACTGGAAATTCAAAGAACTAACTTTTAAAACAGGATTTTTAAGACAAGGTTATGACTACTGCCTATTCACATTTTGCTTTACTGAGGAAGTCACTTCAAATGAAAACTAAAACTATATTTCTAAAACATAAATCTTTCCTGGCATCCTTAGCATTTTGGTAAAACAACCATTAATTTATAGACTGCTGACTTGTAAAAAGAGAAAAAATCATTCACATGCTGTAACATTTCTGGCCTACAGCAGCCCGAACATGAAAATAGAGTTTACAGCAGTTAAGGTTGTGAATGCTGTCACATTCATTTTTAAAGGAATATATAATCAGCCTTCACTGCTAACAGAATCAGCTTTGTATGAAACATACAAACATACAATAACATACAATTTTAAAATGCCTAGCGTATAAATAGATCTAAGTTGAAGAAAACTTCTAAAATCATTACATACACCATGTTTCGAATTTAAAAATACTTCAGAAAACTTTTCTGCTTTTACTTTATTTTTGAAAATCTTAACTTTGTCATTATTTGTTCAGGATTCAGCATCAACATTGGATATTAGATCAGTTTGATGTTGTATTTAATTGTTTTATTAATCTCTTTAGTTCTTGCTATGAACAAACATTGAAAACATTAACTGCATTAAATACAGATAACCAATATTGACTTTATTTTCTTTTTACCTGTAAATTTCAATGTTATTGACAGAAAATATACAAATGATTAACTTGGATAGTTTTTACTGACAAACCTCATTTCTTATATTAATACTTCCATTTAGACAGAAAAGTCAGTCGAGAGACTTTATTTGGGTTTACACTGGATAACACCTGTCTACTGGTAATTTGATTTCTTAGCTTAAAATTTTATGTTCGTTATTTTCAGGTGATTTAACTGGTGCTTTCAGTGACTGTTTCTTATGGTCTTGATAGTATTCTTGCCTTAAAAGGGAATGAGAAAATCTGTATCAGATATTTCTTACGGCCTTAGAACCAATACTGTAACCCAACAAAATTTAGCAACCAATTTTTGCTTTATTCACCGGTGGCAGTTAAATGTGAAATTAGTTTGCGCGAATAAGTATGAATAACAGAATGAAATAATTATTGCATACATGTGATAACTTCGGTAACTCATAACTCGATTTTCAGCTTGATTTTTAGCTTGAAAACTGGAATTTTTTATCGAAGCGTTTTCGCAAAAAGAAAACAATAAGAACAACAAAGAAAACTAGTGAAGTGTATTTTGTTCTTACTTAATGCATAAAGGTTGCACTACTTGCAAAAGGCATAATCTGTTCCCTTAGCACACTTTCCTATCCATTTAAATTCAGATTCGCACTGATGATTGAATTTTGTTTTTGTCTTTTTAGCTCACCTGTCACGTAGTGACAGAGTGAGCTTTTCTGATCACCTTTTGTCCATCGTCCCTCCGTCTGTCTGTCCGTCCGTTAACAATTGGTTTGTTAACACTCTAGTGGTCACATTTTTGCTTCAATTGTCATGAAACTTGGTCAGGATGTTTGTCTCATTAATATCTCGGACGAGTTCGAACATGGGTTATCAGGGTTTGAAAACTAGGTCACAGAGCCCAAATATAGAAAAACCTTGTTAACACTCTAGAGGCTACTTTTTCAGTCCAAATATCCTGGAAATTTGTCAGAAATGTTCTAATGATGATTTCTAGCTCAAGTTCAAAAATGGGTCATCTGGGTTCAAAAACTAGGTCACGGAGCCCAAAAATAGAAAAATCTTGTTAACACTCTAGAGGTTACATTTTCAGCTTAAATAATCTTGAAATTTGTCAGAAAGGTTGCTTTGATGATTTCTAGGTCAAGTTCAAATATAGGTCATCTGGGGTCAAAAACAAGGTCACAGAGTCCAAATATTGAAAAACCTTGTTAACACTCTAGAGGTAACATTTTTAGACCAAATAATCTGGAAATCTGTCAGGAAGGTTGCTTCTATGATTTCTAGCTCAAGTTCAAATATGGGTCATCTTGGTTTAAAAACTAGGTCACAGAGCCCAAAAATAGAAAAATCTTGTTAACACTCTAGAGGTTACATTTTCAGTCCAAATAACCTGGAAATTTGTCAGAAAAATTGCCTTGAGGATTTCTAGATCAAGTTCGAGTATGGGTCATCTGGGTTCAAAAACTAGGTCACAGAGTCCAAATATGGAAAAACCTTGTTAATATTCGAAAGGTAGCATTTTCAGTCCAAATAACCTGGAAATTCGTCAGAAAAATTCTATGGATGATTTCTAGCTCAGTTTTGAATATAGGTTCTCTGGGGTCAAAAACTAGGTCACAAAGCCCGAAAGTAGAAAAACCTTTTAAAAGCTCTAGAGGTTACATTTTTAGTCCAAATTTCCTTGAAATTTGTCAGAAAGGTTGTTTCAATGATTTCTAGCTCAAATTTGGATATGGGTCATCTGGGATCAAAAACTAGGTCACATGGTACAAATATGTAAAAAACTTTTTAACACTCCAGAGGTTACATTTTTAGTCCAAATATCCTGGAAATTTGTCAGACAGGTTTTTCTGATGATTTCTAGCTCAGGTTGGAGTATGGGTCATCTTGGGTCAAAAACTAGGTCACAGAGCCCAAATACGGAAAAACTTTGTAAACACTCTAGAGGCTACATTTTAAGTCCAAGTGTCCTGGAAATTTGTCAGAAAGGTTGTTATGATGATTTGTAGCTCAAATTTGGATATGGGTTATCTGGGGTTAAAAACTAGGTCACAGAGCCTAAATATCGAGAAACCTTGTTAACACTCTAGATGCTACTTTTTCAGTCCAAATATCCTGGAAATTTTTCAAAGAGATTGTTTCAATAATTTCTAGGTCAAGTTAGAATATGGGTCATCTGGGGTCAATTAACCAGGTCCATAGCAACTTTGTTAAAAGCAGACATACTCAGGTGAGCGATACAGGGCCATCATGGCCCTCTTGTAAATTTTATCTTTTGGATCCGAGTTCTTACACAGGGCTCTTGCAAGAGTCAAGATTGTTTTCACCAGAATTTTTTTGAACATAATTACAAACAATTTTAAGATGTAAATTATGTTGATTCATTATAATTATTGCTTTCAAAAGTAACTACGACAAAAATATTCAAGTCTTGGAGAAAAGGAGACTTTTTTACTGTTGTCTATAAATATTAAAATACGACCGGGTCGCGGAAATATATGACAATCGGAATTTATCCAAGATTTTCACTCGCTGATTCAGGTTTAATGAACTAAATATTTGCTGAAATTGGTTTCCTTCAACGTTTTAAGTTTGTCTTAAATCTACTTGACCTTTTCTTATAAAGCCATTTTCATACACTAAATGTGTTAATTGTGTATCAAGTGTCAACACGGGATTAAGTCAATGGAAGTAGTAAAATGCGCTCTGATTGGTCAATGCCTTGAAGGTAGTATGTATTGATCGCCGTTTCCGAGTATAAGCTCCGCCCATAACCGGAGCTGAGCAAGTTACTGACGTCGGCAGATAGAAGTTTTTTCTTCTTCTGGATTTAAATATCGGGAATTTGAATTAATACCGGGACAGCTGGAAATTGATGCTGAATAACGGGATTTTTCAATATCCCGCCGGGATATCACATGTATGTTATTGTCATAAAGTATGGAAAAAACTTTGGTTAAATAAATATTGAAACACCAATTATAGCATCAAAAAGTGAATATTATGGCTAGACATTATTTGAAAAAACACCTTTTTCACGATTACGGGAGTTTTTTATTATATTTTCTTAAATCGGTAAAATGCGGAGATAGATAATAGTGAATATGCCTCACCTCAGGAAAATGTGGATCTTCGTATTCCGGAATATAAAATGGGCTACAGTAATCTCCTGAAGAATTCCTTAATAATCTCTTTCCTGAAGTTATTCATTTTATAATTTTAAAGTCTGGCATGATCCAGTGATTAAAAGCCTTTTTCATTCTCAAACACAATTTGCTCTCTGTGAGCAGACTAATTCTCAGTTGGAAACATTTTAAAACGGAGTATATACCTGGAGAAGTATGTAATTTCATAATGATTGTAGGTCACTAAATGTACAGGAATAGCTATGTTTTTCTGTAGATGTAAATGCTTAAATATTTTAATGATTAAACAAGTGAAATATCTGGAAAAGTTGAAACTAAGTTAAACTAAGGAGAATATTCTATTTGTAGAGGGTTTGTTTTTTTAAGTTCACATAAGCAAATGCTCAGACTGAGCTATTGTGGTCACTCTGTGTCCATCATCAACATTCTACTTCAAGTGACATTTCCTCCAAAATCGCATGGTCATTTTAACCAAATTTATAGAGATGTTCCATATATTGCCCTTTTCTTAAATTGCTCAAACCGTTCTGCTCCATACACTAAAGGGCTGCAAAAGCTGAAAATAGAAAAAAAATCAAACAGTATCACCTAAACAGCAAGGAGATTTTCCACCAAATTTTACAGATATGTTCCTTACATAGCCCCCTGTTAAAATTTCTCAGATTGTCCTTCTCCAATGAACAAAATGGCCACTAGAGCTAAATATAGATTTTCCTCGATATTTGGCGTAAGATGACATCTCCAAAACCACTTAGGCCAATTTTAAATCAAATTTGACACAAATTTTCCTTTTATAGCCCTTTTCTAAAATTGGTCAAATCGTTCCATTCCATTGCAAATAAGGGCTGCAAAAGCTAAAAATAGAAAAAAAATCAAACAGCATCTCCTCATAAACGGCAAGGTAGGTAATTGTTTAGCAAATTTCACAAATATGTTCCTTACAGAGCCCTCCATTCAAATTACTCAGAATTACTCCATTGAACAAAATGGCCACCAGAGCTAGAGCTAGAAATAGGTTTTTTTAGTATTTGTCATCAAATGACATCTGCTTCAGAAATGTTCCTTCAGAAATGTTCCTTATATTGCCCTTTTCTAAAATTGCTCAGATCGTTCAGTATCATTGCAAATAAGAGCTGCCAAAACTAAAAAAGAAAAAAATTCAAACAGCATCTTCTCCTGAACAGCAAGGTAAGTTTTCACCAAATTTCAGATATATTCCTTGCATAGCCTTCTATTTAAATTGCTCAGAATCTGAGGATGCTACTGGAATTAGACGAAATCCAGATTTTCTGTCAGATTTGCCTAAAAGGCAACCCGTTCCCAAAGTTTGAACCATATCTATAGCTTTGTCAAAACTTGTATATTGAACCTAACATAATTTTGGGTCAATAAAATCATTAACAGCCTCACCTGGAGGAAATGAGAGTAATGGATCATGCGGAATTCATTTGAGTTCTTCTTAGGCTCTAGTCCTTGTGAAGAGACATGAAAAGTGGGAAATGGAGGCTTGTCAAAGGGGCCCCAATTCTCCCTTCTGCTAATTCTTTGTCAGTCTTCTTTTGAATTACATCTTGATTTTTCAAAGCTATTTTTAATTTTTTGTCATAATCATTTCCCGTTTACCACTACAGCGAAGCGGGAAACCATATTTAAACCCATTGAGGATTAAGTCTTTGTCTGGTTTAGGGTATGGTTCGATTTCCTTTTCCAGTGCAGAAATGTTTACTGGTGAAAAAGCTTTTTTATGACAATTTATAGAATTAAAATATGTATCAGCCTGATCTTTAGTCCCGCTTAATGATCTTTGTCCACTCCATCCTCGAAAACTGCGGACACGAAATGGCTACGAGGCTTCGGTGTTTTGACAGCTGGCTTGGGAACAACTTAAACTGGATCTTGAATAAGGTTTGGGCACCCTACTCGACCGTGTTGGGAAGACTGGCATATAGCACATGCATGACTGAATTTGCACACAGGTTTGTAACAGTGTCCGAAGTTAAAATAATTACAAGTGAAGGATGAGTTATTGCCAGGTTTTCGGTCAAGTCTGCCCATCATGGGAGCATAATTAGCTGCAGACAAGGTTCTCAACCAAATGACAGTATTCAGTCATATTTAATCCAAGCATTGGTTGTGAAAGTCCTGCTTGCATCCCTTATGACAGACATGTACTTCAAGAGTTCCTGGTACATATCCAGACATTTTTCTATATGAATAAACAAGTAGATTAGAAATGCTGCATCTGTCCACTCGTCAATGTTTTAATTGACTGTTTAGATGTACTAGGCCTTGTTTCAAGACTTCCTTTAGCATTAACGTAAAGAGAACCCTCAGTGTACATTTCTGTTAGCTCACAAGAGCCTTCAGTAAGGCAGCTAAATTAATAAAACTCCCTTGTTAATGTTTTTCATTTTTTAACTGAATGGGAATATGGGTTGCTATGTCATCCCCACCAGACCTTAAAAGTTCAGTGCCTTGTGAAACAAAGTTGCTACTATTACTTGACTTTGAAAAATCAATTTTGCTAAAAATATCAAAATTCTGGATATTCATGCTAACATTACTGTCATTGCTTCCACTTCCGATGCCTAGATTGAGCACATCCACTTCATCCTCTGTTCTTTTTCTTTTGTTAGTATCTTATTTAGTTGTGCTATTACCCTTTACCCTTTTTAATGATTTTCATTTCCCAGACATACTTCTGATTTTTTTGGATATCTTAGGGTAAAATTATTAAGCTGTTTCCTGTCCAAGAGTTTCTGGAAGAGGAAGTTCTTGCAACAATGAATGCTGGGATAAACAACCTGCTTCTAAACTTTGACCTCAGATAACTGACCATGTGGAGCACATGTGACTCCTGGTCAGGTGATACTTATTTTAAGAAGTAGGTTAAACTATTTTTTTATACTTAAAATATTTTTAGAGCAAGAGCTGACAGGCCAAAATAAACTTGGAATATAGTTAAAGTCTATATTCTGCTTTATTTGTATAAAATATGAGATCTTTGAAAAATTTTCAATTATTGCTTCTGACGTTTGCTTAACAGCAGACTCACAGCCAAAGTTCTCTGGTGAGTGATCCAGGGCTATCATGGTCCTCTTGTTAAAAGATTTGGTCTACTCAACCTTTTCAACTGAACATGTCATGCCCCTCTTATTCCGTTGATTGAACCTTACTTTATTTTTCTAACATATTGTTTCATACTCCTCATTGGGAAAGAATAGTAATTGTCAAATTTGTGATTGACTGGAGTACTCAACTTATTTCTATAGATCATGATGGTCTTATCTTTTTTAGCTCATCTAAGTATAGTTCAGGGTGAGCTTTTAGGATCATTGAAAGTCTGGTGTCCATCATCCGTTGTCCACAAATTGGTTCTATATTTTTGACCTAATTATCATGAAACTTCATCAGAATGATTGTCTTAATAAGATCTTGGACAGGTTCAAATATGGTCATGTCAGACTGAAAACTAGGTCACAAGGCCAAATCAAAGGAAAACCTTGTTAACACTCTAGAGGCCACATTATTTGTTCAATTGACATGAAAACTTGTCAGGTTTGTCTTGTTGACATCTAGGTCAAGTTTGAATATGGGTCACCTGGATGGAATCTAGGTCTTGCGGTCAAATCATAGAAAACATTGTTAACACTTTACAGGCTACATTTTCTTCCCAAATCTCATGAAGATCTGTCAAAATGTTGGTCTTAATGATATCTAGCTCAAGTCCGCATATGGGACATCTGGGGTCAAAAACTAGGTCTTTCAGTCAAAACATAGAAACATATTTTTAATTATCAAGAGGCTACATTTCCTTTCCAAATGTCATGAAATTGGTTGGAATGTTTGTTAACACTTTACAGCTTACATTTTCTTCCCAAATGTCATGAAAATCTGTCAAAATGTTTGTCTTAATGATATCTAGCTCAAGTCCGAATATGAGTCATTTTGGAGTCGAAAACTAGGTCTTTCAGTCAAAACAAAGAAACACATTTTTAATTATCAAGAGGCTACATTTTCTTTTCAAATGTCATGAAAATTTGTCAGAATGTTTGTCTTTATGATATCCAGGTCAAATTTGAATATATGTCATCCGTGGTCGAAAGCTATGTCATTGGGTCTAAACAAATTTTCCTTGTTAATACTCTAGAGGACATTTTTTGTCCAAATAGCATGAATATTAGTCAGAATGTTTCTCATGATGATCGCTAGGTTATTAAATTTTGCTTAAGTTGATATGTTTCAGGTGCGCGATATAAGGCCATCAAGGCCCTATTGTTTTTTTGAAGTATATGTATATTAAATTTTACAAATGGTTGACCAAAGTAATGGAAGATAAAAAACATTTTTATACTAAAGCAAAAGTGCCTTGAAGGTGGTTTACAAAATATACTGTTACTAATCACACCAGCAATCAAGAAAAGGTCGATTAGCTGATCAGTAGCTTGAACGGTCTATAGAGCAAACAATTTACAAGCAAAACTTAACTCATAAGCCAACACAAAACTGACTAAGTTTTATAAACAGGTCAAACACACCTGTGTGCGTGTTGAAGTCAAAAAGCTCAGTCTGGTGGTATTAAAATGTAAATTTATTTGGCCTGATATTTTCTGATAATGCTGTATAACTTACGTATCAGAAACAATAATGCAGAATATAAAATTCATCATTAAAAACCGTCAAAAGACACATTTCTTTTATTAGTTAATCATTTATCTATTTTTTTACATACTAACTTCAATCCTTAATCCACTAATTATCTTATTTATCAAACATATATATTCTTTTGTGTTTATGATATTGAATTGTTGTAATTTTGAAAATTGTTGCTTTTCCTTCAAAAAAATTGTTTCTTCCTCACCATGAACATCCTGCATCTGCACTGGTCGCCAAGAAACTGAATATAATGGCGCCACGTCACTTCCTGGAAACCAGGACGTCAGACTGCGCAGTCTGGCACGTTAGATAGGCTTGGACGGGCTCTCAGACACAGATTCTTTGTGCATCCAGTTTTTGAAATGATAGCGAACGTTCAAACTTAAACCTGCGAAAAATATGTATCTGGCTGAGTGCAAGCCCTGTGCATCATTACTATCAACTTTAAACTACAAAAAAGGCCACCGTTTCTGACCGTGCACTTTTAACACAGAGAGAGGGAGAGACTTTTTATTCATACAGGCGCTGGTAAACTGTACTCATGTTTATCTGTTTACAAGAAAACAAACAAGATTAATTAGTTAAAGTGACATAGGGCAATTTCAAAGAAAAGAAAAGAAACCACTGAAAAAGAAAAGAATGAAATTACTTGAAAAAATGAAAAAGTCTACAGCACCCGGTATTCCCAGGCGGTCACCCATCCAAGTACTAACCGGGCTCGACGTTGCTTAACTACGGTGATCGGACGAGAACCTGTGTTTTCAACGTGATATGGCGGTAGACGACGAATTCGCATTTTGTAAGGTTTATATACGAGATTCATCGCTTTCCGTCAAACGACACATTTCTTTTATTAGTTAATCATTTACTTATTTCTCTAACATACTAACTTCAATTCTTAATCCTCTAATTATCTTAAGTATCAAACATATATATTATTTTGAAATATGTGCGTTCATAATTTTGAATACAGACAAAGTAAAATTGTTGTTTTTCATTCCAAAAAATCGTTTCTTCCTCACCATGAATATCCTGCATCTGCACTGGTCGCCGAGGAACTGAATATAATGGCCCCACGCCACTTCCTGGAAACCAGGACGTCAGACTGCGAAGTCTGGCACGTTAGATAGGCTTGGACGGGCTCTCAGACACAGATTCTTTGTGCATCCAGTTTTTGAAATGATAATGAACGTTCAAACTTAAACCTGCGAAAAATATGTATCTGGCTAAGTGCAAGCCCTGTGCATCATTACTGTCAACTTTAAACTACAAAATAGGCCGCCGTTTCTGACCGTGCACTTTGTACACAGAGAGAGGGAAAGACTTTTTATTCATACAGGCGCTGGTAAAATGTACTCATGTTTTTCTGTTTACAACAAACAAACAAGATTAATTAGTTAAAGTGACAACACATAGGGCAATTTCAAAGAACAGAAGAGAAACCACTGAAAAAGAAAAGAATGAAATTACTTGAAAAAATGAAAAAGTCTACAGCACCCGGTATTCCCAGGCGGTCACCCATGAACATCCTGCATCTGCACTGGTCGCCGAGCAAGTGAATATAATGGCCCCACGCCACTTCCTGGAAACCAGGACGTCAGACTGCGCAGTCTGGCACGTTAGATAGGCTTGGACGGGCTCTCAGACACAGATTCTTTGTGCATCCAGTTTTTGAAATGATAGCGAACGTTCAAACTTAAACCTGCGAAAAATATGTATCTTGCTGAGTGCAAGCCCTGTGCATCATTACTGTCAACTTTAAACTACAAAATAGGCCACCGTTTCCGACCGTGCACTTTTAACACAGAGAGAGGGAGAGACTTTTTATTCATACAGGCGCTGGTAAACTGTACTCATGTTTATCTGTTTACAAGAAAACAAACAAGATTAATTAGTTAAAGTGACATAGGGCAATTTCAAAGAACAGAAAAGAAACCACTGAAAAAGAAAAGAATGAAATTACTTGAAAAAATGAAAAAGTCTACAGCACCCGGTATTTCCAGGCGGT
Organism: Cyclina sinensis; assembly: GCA_012932295.1. NCBI lineage: Eukaryota > Metazoa > Mollusca > Bivalvia > Venerida > Veneridae > Cyclina > Cyclina sinensis. The sequence goes on from JAAONU010000002.1 coordinate 38,835,601, forward strand.
CACCCATCCAAGTACTAACCGGGCTCGACGTTGCTTAACTTCGGAGATCGGACGAGAACCGGTGTTTTCAACGTGATATGGCCGTAGACAACAAATTCGCATTTTGTAAGGTTTATATACAAGATTCATCGCTTTCCGTCAAACGACACATTTCTTTTATTAGTTAATCATTTTTGTATTTCTCTAACATACTAACTTCAATTCTTACTCCATTAATTATCTTAATTATCAAACATATATATTCTTTTGAAATATGAGTGTTCATAATTTTGAATACAGAGAAAGCAAAATTGTTGTTTTTCTTTCCAAAAAATCGTTTCTTCCTCACCATGAACATCCTGCATCTGCACTGGTCGCAGAGCAACTGAGAATAATGGCGCCATGTCACTTCATGGAAACCAGGACGTCAGACTGCGCAGCCTGGCACGTTAGATAGGCTTGGACGGGCTCTCAGACACAGATGTGCATCCAGTTTTTGAAATGATAGCGAACGTTCAAACTTAAACCTGCGAAAAATATGTATCTGGCTGAGTGCAAGCCCTGTGCATCATTACTATCAACTTTAAACTACAAAATAGGTAACAAATAGGTAATAAGGGCAATTTCAAAGAACAGAAAAGAAACCACTGAAAAAGAAAAGAATGGAAAAGTCTACAGCACCCGGTATTCCCAGGCGGTCACCCATCCAAGTACTAACCGAGCTCAACGTTGCTTAACTTCGGTGATCGGACGAGAACCGGTGTTTTCAACGTGATATGGCCGTAGACAACGAAATTGCATTTTGTAAGGTTTATATACGAGATTCAACGCTTTCCGTCAAACGACACATTTCTTTTATTAGTTAATCATTCATCTTTTTTTTTGCTATCAGACAGGATTTTCTACTCTTTACGCCTGTGCTTGAAAAATCCATCTTACACCCCATATAAAATATAAAGTCATATCATGTGTATAAATAATATTAATGACGTCACTCCTGTATGAATAAAGTTGTAAATTCATACGCTACTATGAAAAAAAATAGTGCTGAGTAAAAATATTAGTTTTCGTTATTTTCTTCCAATTTTAATGTATTTGTTATATGCAAGAAGAAGAATCAAATACTGTTTGCATATACAGATGGGAATATCCGTCTCTCGGATAACTGTTAGCGGTAATTCGACATAGCCTCCTTACCGCTTGAAACAGTTACCCTCGAGCTTTACCGGCAACCAGTGAAAGATTTTTATATCCTTTTTCTCTTAATCCACTGAATATCACAATTATCAAACAGATATATTCTTTTGAAATACGTGTGTCTATAGTTTTAAATACATGTTTGAAATATTATAACAGTGCAAGTCATTTTCCGGAACTTCATAGCCCAAGTCTATTTTCTTTTGCAGTTTTGTTTACCTTTTTGACAGAGAGATATAGCCTATCCTTTTCTTCAGAACAGTGTAAATATGATAGAAATTTAGTGAATTATTACACACTGTCAATGTTAACAGAATGCTAGCTTTGATATAAATCATATATAGCTAGTGAGCTGTTTTTCTACTTTTTATGTTTAAATAACCATTTATTTCAAAACACACTAACTTTCTTATCACTTCATCTTGGAAAAACTGAATGTATGCTTTTTGGACGTAAAAAGAAATTTAATAAAATCAAACAGTTCAATATTTTATGTAATGGTCACACAGTACAATCACCAAAGAATGTTAAATATCTAGGCTTGAATATTGAAAATACTTTGTCTGCTGAAGCAATAGTCAATAATGTTATAACTAAAGTAAATTCTAAGCTTAAACTTTTGTACAGATATAGTAAAAGTCTATCATTTAACTGTAGAAAAATTATTGTGCTCTGCTTCAATTCAGTGCCATTTTGATTATTCCTGCTCATTTTGGTATCAAAGTCTGAATAAAAACCTGAAAAAGAAATTACAATTTTCTCAAAATAAAGTTGTTAGATTTATTAAAGAATACCATCCTAGAACCAGCTTAACAGTCTCAGATTTTACTGATGTGAACATGCTAAATATTGAGAACAGAGTAAAAGAACTAAGACTGAATCATATGCATAAAATATCCTATAACAAATGTCCAGAATATATGAAACAACATTTTGTCTGTGTATCTGACCTACATAAGTATGGTACTTGATCGAATAAGTTATTTTTTTTCTATCCCACATTGTAATAGTACTAGTGCAGGTACTGAAACATTCTTTTTCAATGGTATTAAAGACTGGAACAGTTTACCAGATACTGTTAAGTGTATTAAAAACTCATCTTTATATAAGACAGAAGTTAAAAATTACCTTGTATCAAGTTGGAGCTCAAAATCTGAAGATTGTTATTTTGTATAATTGAATTATTTGTGTTAGTCTGACAAGTCTTACAGGTGTCTATTATTTAGTATTTTTTGTATTCTAATTGGTATATATATATAGTGTATCTCCGGTTCCATCTTGTTTCCCTTTGGTTAAATGGACCCCATTGGAAATAAGCCTTCGGGCTTAATGGGCTATCCTTGTAACCATAGGTCACACTTATATATTCTATTTTATTTAGTTCTAAGTTTTTTTAATTTAATCTTTTTTGGTACACACGTAAATGATCTTATACAAATTGTTATAACTACAACTACATATATTTTAAGTAGACTGAATTGAACTGGAAATATGCTCACTACCTATAGTCATTTTAGCTGGTTCTTTTAGAATGTAAATGTAAAAAATTATCATAGTTTAACTGTATTTAGTTACACTTAAGTTATATGTTTATTGATATGTAAATTGTATTACAATTTAGTATTTTAATTGTTATATGAACTAGTCTTAACCTAAAGTGCAGAATTTATTTATTCTTATACATATTATATATTTTGTTATAATTTTATTTATGTAACCAATGTAATTTATGAAGTTGCAAAATAAAATTGAATTGAATTGAATTGAATTCTTCTTTTTGCCTTCAGGCAATATTTTGAGTTATGCTGGTCTTTAAATCGTGACATTATTTTTCATTTCAAAGAGAATTGGACAAAGAATACATATCATCTGTATATTTTTTAGGACATGTCCCTATTTTGCATTATGTTTCCTGTTTATCTCAAGACGACAAATGTTCTCCAGGCAATTTCGGTCACAATTATGCTTCTTTAGATTTTTTTTCAGAAGGTATAAAACAACCAATTCAGTCTATCAGAGCTCAAAAAAATGATACCCGCATAATGGCGGCTAGAAATAATTCTCAGTTTTTTTTTGGCTGTTTTTAACACTTGTGCCCTGTTTTGTATTTATGAATTTTATATAGAATAAAGGTGGTGCCTATAAAAGAAAATCCATTTTTAACCAATCAGACACTATTTTCAACTACTAGCTCCTCACAATCCTATACAAAATGAACTGGTTCCCGATAGATAGCACTTTACACAGAGCACAGTTCATAGCTCATTGGAGAAAGCTTACCCTGAAAGTGTAAATAAGTGATACTTTTACCCCATCCTCACGGGCGCTAAACTCACATATGTATTCAAAAATTGAAATTCGCTTCAAATCATATGTCGTATTTTTGGGACTACAAATGTGGCAAGAATTGAGATGAAATAGAGGTAAAAATAGTGGGGTAAGTAAGTGGTGCTCCTCAATTCTACACAATTTACACATCAGTTTGTAATTCTAGCCTCTTTTTCAGCTCGATTCTTGCCACATATATAGACTCAGAAGTACCACATATGATTTGAAGCAAATGCCAGTTTGGCATACATATAAAATGTGAATTTACCCATCCCCCTTTCCGCCCGTGTCTATTATTCGTTTTTGTGTCAGATCGGGATATTTTAATATTCACGAAAGTAAAACAGTCATACTTTCTTTGAACCCAATAGCATATTATTTTTCTTTCATGATCAAAAAAGGCTTTTGACTTTCTTTTAGGCTGTTGCACAGATGCTTGTTTAGAAATTATTTAGATATTTAACCTGTGTATGCACAAGTCATAAAATATACAACACCATATTATAAATAATAATATACTCTAGGACTTGTACATATGTAGACTAAATATCTTACATCTAAACTAGCGTCTCTGTTTTATTGACCTGTTGCTAAAATTTGCACGAGACGTTGTATTTATACTTGTGTTTTAAAAGACGTTTAACTCCGGTATTGCGAAGTTCGCACTTGAAAGCAACAGTTTAGGCAGAATAAATATCAAAATTTATGTTTTGGTAATTTCCCTCCAAGGAGATAGGTTAGTCTGCCAGGATATGGCCAACTGTCATGATTGCTGTGAACTACCCTGGGAAAATTACATGAAAAATACCTAATTTCTCAAGCTGAAATAGTCCTTCATTTTTTTCTGTTTTATTTTTACTCGGTTGAAATCATTTCAATACAATGGTCGTAAATCAAAATTTACATTATCTAGAGCATTTCGGCTGTTTAAATACAAAATTATTTCCTTCATACAATATATTTGAAATAAAAAGTTTGCCTTATTCTTGGTAACAGCTGTATTTTTGGCGCTAGGCAATACTCATCTTACAACTGTGTTAAAATGGTCAAGAAAAAACCTTCAAAATTATTTGAATTGTAATGACATGTTTCTTGCTAGATAGTGATCGTTTGCAAAGGGATCTGCATTCGGAACACCTCGGGGGACTTCAATAAGTCTTTATACGAAGTTGTCGGAAAAGGCCGAGTTGTTACGATTGAGGGATCTGCGGCTTAGTAACCGAACTTGAACCGATGATGATGACAATAATTGACAATGTATTACACTTAACCCAAAGAAATATGTGTAGGTAAGAAAACTAACATTAACCTGCACGTTAAAACATTTAAAAATTAAATATATATGAAATTAGGTCAAAGTTATTGTAAAACATGATAAGAGCCTCTGAATTTGCAGCTTGATCGTAGATGGAAAATATATAATTAGATGTAGCAGAATTCGGACATTATTTTTCGGGCATTCGATCTTTTTGGGTTTCGAGTCATTACACTTATGATTATATTTTAATATAATAGTTATCTTTGAAGGGGAATGTTCTTATGTTTAAAAGTGCTTTTTAATATAGCAGATGTTCGAAAATTTTAATAAAAAAATACTTTTCAGGACATGTTAAATGTGTAGAACCAGATTAGATTTGCAAGTTTGCCATGGACATGATGGAGAGAATTGGAAACTAGTAGACAAGAAAAACACTTATACAGAGCATAAATGTCATTTCTGGTAAGGTTTTACATGTAATATTTAAGGTTATTAGCAGTCTGGCGATTACAAACTGGAGTTTAACTAATGTTTATTTTGAAGAATTGTTATGTCCTTTAAACTAGTTACACTGAATACAACAATTTACTTTTCTTCACTGGAATTATTTTTGGACAAAATATCACATTTAACATTGGAAACATACTATTACATTAGAGGATATACAATCATTGAAGATTTTGTTGTTTTTTACATTCAGACAATTATTTCTGAAGGGTTTCCAGACGTTTCACCCCCAAGACTTTTCCTCACCGAGATATTTCACCCCCAAGACTTTTCCTCCCAAGACTTTTCCCTCCCAGTTTTTTATTGTACAAGACATTTCACCCCCAAAATATAAAAGGTACTCAGATGGTGAATTTTATTTATATTTTCTTGTTTATTTTTAAAGTTAATTGAGTTCAGAAGATTATTTTCATAATTTTTAAGAGATAATGGCTTTTGAATGAGTGGATTAATCACATTATCAACACCTTTTTACAGTTCACACCTTTAAGAAGCATGCATTGTTAGGATTGTATATTGCCCATGATTGGCAGTATACAAATTCTTCACACATTCCAGGATGAGGTGCTGTTTAACAGGGGTGTAATTAAAACTCAATCAGGCAGTTATTTCAAAATTTCTTCAATGTCAGTTCTTGAAAATAAAACATCAGCAGGATTAATATAATTCATAATCCATCCATTAATAAACATGATTAAATTAATGACAAAATTTTCATTGTTTATGTTGTCACCTTTAAATATGGAGGCAGCACCCTCTGTGAGATGTTAATCAAAAACTTTTTCAAAGAGACCATCATCAAAGGGATAAAAATAATTCATATTACTGAAAACAAACAGGATTGTATAAATGACAAATTATTTCATTGGTTGTGTTCTCACCTTGTAATACTAAAGCACCACCTTCTTTGATGTTTTAATAAACAGAATTTTCAAAGACACCATATATTATTAATTTATAATTCATTTACGAATTGGAGGAGATCGGTGGTTCAGTGGTGACGCACTGGACTGGTAACCTAGGGGTCTCGAGATTAATCCCTGCTCCTCCACTAACATTACTAATCGTCTTTCGGACAAGATGTTAAACAGAGGTCCCATGTATCAGTGCTGTACACTTAGCATGCAAAGATATTGCTTTTTAAAACCTAAACTTTTTTATATCAGTTCAAAATTTACTAAATTTAATATTAATCATTTTTTAAATAATATATTATATAACATATTTTCTATTATATACATTTATATAAGAAAAACATGTATATAACGCAATTGATGATCATTTTCATATGTAATATAATACACATTATATTTCCCTAATTTTTTCAGAATTTTTACTTCAAATTATGATAAAGAAATCTTTTACTTGATTGTTATGTATGTAGTAATATCAAGGATATATCAATCTGAAACATGATAATGAATATGTATTGGGGGTGAAAAGACTTAATAAGTATAGACATTTCACCCCCAAAATGGGGGTGAAATGTCTTGGGAGGAAATGTCTTGGGAGGAAAAGTCTTGGGGGTGAAATGTCTGTCAACCTTTCTGAAGTGGACACTAGATTGATAAGTCACCTTCAACTGCCTCGCTGTTAAGCTACTTAGCTAGCTGTTTAGTGACATGGTTAGTGTGTCTGGAAAGTTTGCTAAGTTAATCAATGTTATCACTGGTTAGTAGTTGGATGGGTATCTCAAATTTAGCTCATTGGCCAGGTTACTACAATGATGGTAGCAAAGTCTCAGTATTTCGACTCAGAATAACCCATTTTATAGGCTGATATTTTATAGTTGGTTGAACAACTAAAAAATATCAGATCAATATATGGGTTCAACACTTTAAGCCTAATAAATTAGGCTAGTGGCAGCAGTAATTCCATGAATCTTCAAAGACTCTTTACCTTGGTTAGTGCCTGTGTGCACTGAAAGTGCAAGTATTATGTCCAGTTGCACAGTTGAAGCGGAAATAGGTTCTGTAGGAAGCTATACAGCAGATGAAGGTTAAAGAGGGGAGCAGTGTAGTGGACACAGGATAGATAAGGAACCTTCAACAGCCTTGCTGTTGAGTTAGCTCTTTAGCGCCATGGTTGGAGTGTCTGGAAAGTTTGCTAAGTTAAGCAATGTTATCAATGGTTAGTACTTGGATGAGTGTCTCAAATTGAGCTCATTGGCCAGGTTACTACAATGGTGGTAGCAGTTATTCCATGAGTCTTCAAAGGCTCTTTACCTTGATTAGCTAGTGCCTGTGTGCACTGAAAGTGCAAATATTCAGTCCAGTTGCATGGTTGAAGGGGAAACTGGTTCTGTAGGAAGCTATACAGTAGATGCCCAGCCCCTAAAAGTTAAAGAGGGGAGCTTGTAGTGGACACCGGATAGATAAGGCACCTTCAATAGCTTTGCTGTTGAGCTAGCTCTTTAGTGACATGGTTGGAGTGTCTGGAAAGTTTGCTAAGTTAAGAAACGTTATCTTGGTAAGTACTGAGTTACTCAAAAATATAAGTTTATGTTGTAAGTATGAATATCAACAACTTGCTCTTCATACATTAACATTTATTTATATACATATACTTTCTTAGTCTTTAATTTTAAATATTATGGAATTCTTTCCTTTCACTGGATGCATTAATTTGAGTAAGGATGCAAGGCAAGATAGAATGTGGCAACAAATTTATTACATTTCACAGCAAATTTATATTTTAATTTCCATTTCATTAAGACTTATAAAGGCCTTTTTTGGTTTTGGCTTTTTTGGTAATTGGCCTTTAGTATAGAAGCTAGGGCTGTTCTGTAATTGTTCTATGATGGCTCAAACTCACTTTACTCAATGACTTGAAGTTTACACTTCGTTTCTGAGCTAAATTTATGCTCCCTTTCAAAGAACAGAGGTATATTGCCTTGCTCATGTTCGTGGGTCTGTTGGTAGATTTTGACAGTGGTTTCCAATCAATATGTTAATACCTGGCAAAAGGTAATGGTGTAAGCAACAAAAGAATTTGATATATGGTAAGTTGTATGTGTTCCAGTCATCATGCCTAACATGCTTGTAGATGTACAACCCTGACTTCTATACAGTTATCCACACAGTTATACAGCTCTTACACACATATGCACACTGATGGTATAATTTTTAACAGATTGACTGAAAGCCAAAAGCAACATCATCGTCACTGTTCAGTTTTTCTATACACCTCCTGGTCCCTAAACATAATTATATTCTTTAATAGTGTCATGAGTTTCATATGATAAATCCAGATATCTTTGCTGTATATGACTGATTCCAGTAATGGAATGTTGATTCTGGTATATTTCAGTAAAATTGGGTATTCAGTGTAACATATAAAAACTTATATTTAACTCACAATATATGCAGATTATATTCTTCATATTGAAAATTGTTTAAAATAAGGTTCACTTTCATTTTTAGCATGACCTTTTTCAAAGACAAAATCAGGTTATTGCTATAATCATGGTGTCATAGCTGCTGCCATTGCTGTTGCCATTCCAGTCCGAAAACTTTAACATTGATCATAATTTTTTTATTAGTTAATGGATTGTCTTCATGTTTGGACACAACAACCCTTTGGACAAGACCTTCATGTAGGCCAGACTAAACTTGACCTTGACTCATAAATGACCTTCACCTTCAAGGTCAAAATATTGAATTTTGCTAAAATTGGCCATAATTTTATTATTAATAGGTAGATTGTCTTCATGCTTGGACACAACAACCCTTTGGACAAGACCTTCAAGTAGACCAGACTAAACTTGACCTTGACTCATAAATGACCTTCACTTTCAAGGTCAAGTTATTAAATTTTGCTAAAATTGGCCTTAACTTATGGTTATTTATTTATGGATTTGATTCATACTTGGACAAAACAACACTGATGACAAATTCAACATTATGATTGTTTCTTTGTTTGACCTTGACCTTAAAATGGCCTTGACATTCAAGGTCAAATAATTGAATTTTGCTAAAATTTACCATAACTTTGTTATTTGTTCTTGGATTTGATTCATACTGGGACAAAACAACCCTTAAGACAAAACTGACATGTGGAATAACTAAGATGTGACCATGACCTAAAAATGACCTTGACAGTCAAAGTCAGATGATTAAATTTTGCTTAAATTGTTATAACTTTGTCATTTTTGTATGAATTTGATTCTTACTTGGACAAAACTATACTTACGACAAATCCGAACATTTTGATTCTTTCAAGTGTGATCTTGACTTTTAAATGACCTTGACAGGCAAGATCAAATAATTGAATTTTGCAAAAATTGGTATGGATGACTTTCATAATTATATTTCCAAGTGATTGTTTTATTTGAAATCCCTTCACCACAATGTGGCTTCCTCTGATGTGTTTGCCTTTGGAAATAGGAAAAAGTCCGAGCGTGGGCCCCAACTTGCGGCTGCTCTTGCTATCATTCCTGTCTGTTTCTTTCTTACAGAACTGCAGTCGATCTAGTGAGAAAGTTTCAAGCCCTACTGATTCGCCACCATATGATAAGGAAAAGTATTTCAAAAACAGGGTAAAATGTTTATTTTATGCATGTTTCAAAACATACTTCAGCAGAATTTCTTTAGTTTTGTGCAGAGGGTATTTTGTCTGTTTTAGGCATGTCAGCACAGTGTTATTAAACAATGAACAGAAAGATTTGAGACTTAAATCATACATGAATGAGTTCTGCATCATGTACGACTTCTTAAAAAAGAGCATGTTAGTGTTTTATTAAATGGAAATGACACCTGAATCATCAAATATCTTCTGAATATATTTCTATGGTGCTTATGTGGCAAGTGCAGATATTTGAGGCATCAGTGCCAAGCAGGCATATAATTAGTTATTCTAACTGTGACCTGGGAAAAGATGGAGATTTTTTGTGTTACGGCTTTATCTAAGTTCTAAAATAGTCTCTGAATAAGATGCTGGTTTGAGGAGTTCAGTAGAAAACATATCTGGTTTATACTTAGAAAAAAATAGTAAATGATATTCATTTCATTTTGGCATGAAAATATAGAGAAGTTACTAAAATTGAAGTTATATTTTAGCAGGAACAAAATGCATCTTCACCAATAGGTAGTCAGCATTCCTCGAGGGGAGACTTCCCCAATATAATGCTGGAATATGGCAATGAACCATTGCAGTATGATGTCTACACTACCATAGGTAAGAGTAATTAAACTTAATTTGCATGTTATTGAATTTTTCACGTTAAAATATTGTTTTTTGTTGGGTTTTTTTTTTTTTGTGGGAGGGTGGGTTGTTGATGAGCAGAATTCTTCAATAAAGTTTTTTTGCTTGTTGAAAGATCTTTGACTCTTTAACATAAATATTTCACATTGACATCAATTACCACTGTACTACTATATCTATTGCTGTTTATATACATGTAAAGAAAAGGAGAAATAATTGTAGATTTTAAAAAGTGCTCTTATTTTAACTGTGTAGTTTTCAAAGTTTGGTGTGATCAGTTAACTTTTGGTTTAAAGAATTCATACTACTTTCTAGAACAAAAGGTAAGAGAGTGCCCTGCTTGGTCAGTGATAGTTGGTAAAATGAGACATCACAGATCTCTGGTATATATGTATATGTATTTTGATTCTGCTATTTTAGGAAAGGGCTGCAACGATGCAGCAACAATATCTGTGGCCAAGCACATAGCTTCAGGACATAATGTAGCCATCCGACAAGTAGACCTTGATAAAGTTGTGACAGAATCAGATGTCAGTGCTGTACAGGTGGGGCATATATACTTTGGCAACATAACAGAATTGTTTGATTTGATACATGTATGGTTTGCAGATGTGTTTCAAGCTGCTGCGTTTCTGTTTTGTATAATGAAAGTGATAGAGAACTATTGACTTAGTATTCAGACATTGAATATGATGTGATCTCTGGTGGAAATCACATTGTATTCAGTGACTCAGTAGTCTACATTTGTTATATTACATAACAATTAAGACAGGAACAAAACAAAGATAAAACAATATATTGATACAGTATATTTTAAGGTTGTATTATAAATGATATACCTTAGAACAGGTTATTGTGATTTGTCACATAGCAAAATATTGGGGTATGTTTCTTACATGTATATCTTATTGAAAATTCATTTTTACAGGAATAACTCAGGAAGTAATATATTGATTCTGCTTTTAAAAGATTTCATTGACTTTTCATTTCAAGTCAATGACAAAGACAAATTGCACCTTTGCACCTATGCATAGGGCAGAATATGTTAAATTTGCGCAAAATTTTTGAATTTTCAATTATGAATTAGGAAATTGTTTGGGAAAATAAAAATCTTCTGATTGAGCAAATATACGTTTTTATGATAAACTTACCAGTAACATTAATAGTCATTTTCTGATAATGAAATGATACACTATCATTTGTCGTATTCTGATACTAAACTACCTGTCATTCTTTTTCAGACAGAGATAGTGGTATGTAAACAGTTACAACATGAAGCCATCTTGCCCTACTACACATCATTTGTACACAATAATGAGGTCTGGACAGTGATGCCACTGATGGCATATGGTAATACTAATATATTCTCAGCATGGTTTTGATCATTTACAATATAATACGCTGCTATATATTACTGTTCTGTCAAACAGTACTACCACTATGATGTAAAGTGTTTGATAATTGATTTCCTGGGTGCCTGGTTGTTGAGAAATTTAAATTTAGATATGGTTTTAAAGAATGCTAAAGAATCTACTGGAACCAATAGATTTTCCTTGGTACTGTTAAGGAACTTGGGGTACTATCTTGTATATGTCTGAGGGATTGATTTCCTTATTAAAACCAAAGCATTCTATGTTAAAATTACAAGAAATTATTGCAGTGATGTGTTAAGATTACAAGAAATTATTGCAATGATGTGTAATGTCTGACTCGTTTAGTATGACTCTTCACTGCCATACTCCGGTGTTGAAAAATTTCTGTTTCTCAAGGTACATTCAAGTGTAATCCTCAACTATATTTGGCATTATATTTACATATAAATTAATCATCTGCCATGACAAGCCTTTCTTTCAGTTCATCCGTATCTGTAATATCTATCAACTTCCACTTCTACAGGGTCCTGCAGGGATTTGATGCATGCATATTTCACCAGTGGGTTACCAGAACAAGCCATAGCTTACATACTGAGAGATATATTAAGTGCATTAGAATACCTACATGGTCGAGGTATTATACATAGGTATGGTACTTTCCTAGCGTCTTTGATAATGATATATCTAGCTCTTAGATTTACATTTTGATAAGAAGAAAAATTGTGAAGATCTGCTTTACTGATAAACAGCATTGAATTTATGCCTATGATAATCATTAAAAACCTTCAAATTTTGAAGAAAGTAAATATTTGGAAATACCCACTTACCAACCAATATAATTTTTGTTACCATGTAAAATAGACCTGTAATAGTTGTCTCCCTTGTTTCAGAGGAGTAAAAGCTAGTCACATTCTGATATCAGCGGCTGGGCGTGTGTGTCTGTCAGGACTGCGTAATGCCTTTCAGCTGATGCAACATGGAAAATTGAAAAAACTGGTCTATACATATCCAGACTACCCACAAAAAATGCTTGTGCTGGTTTAGTCCAGAAATACTTGAACAGGTTCTGTTGTCTTTCACTGTCATAGATGTTTCACCATTAAGAAATAAAATGTGGTTATTAGATCACATGTCTTTGGTCTTTATATGTGAAATTTAAAACAGGTTCTTAAAAATAACATGTTAGTTATTTCTAATTAAATGTGATCCATCATTACTTACTTAAGTTCCTTTACAAATACTTCCATGTTCAATCACTAATTGCTAGAAGATCAAAATATGTAAGGAAATACTTTATTGACATCTATTTCCTGATATCTTCAGGAATATTGCAGAAATTAACCTAAGTGCATGGCTGAGATCATCAAAGCTTCAATCGTGTCTTCTCTTGATTTAATATTTGATAATTTTATAGAATGTTAAAACTGTCCAACTCATATGTACTCACGTGAAAACATTTTGTGATACACCTATTTATACTGTTTATTGTCAACACAACAGTTATGAACTTCAGATTTTCAGCTCACTCAAGATTGAAGTTATTGGAGTTACAGTCAATGATTTCTCTCTATTTTCTTTGTTTGCCTGGCCTGTAGAGGCCATAGTTCTTTTTCTCAGTTTACTGAGAGTATTTTTTTGTGATTTCTAATTCTACATTATTATGGTAAACCTGCAAAAATGTTTGTATGATATGTCTTGTTACACTTGCCATAATTAAATTATACATGTTGCTGTTTTTCTTTAGAATTTGAGTGGTTATGACACAAAGTCAGACATATACAGCCTTGGGATCACTGCATGTGAACTGGCCAATGGTTACGCTCCATTTACAGATATGCCTGCTACACAAGTAAGTGATCTAAATGGGATGATCGCCTCATTCAACTTTCACGAGACTTTCACAAAAATACTTAAATATATACTCAGTAATTTGAGCAACTGATGTGCTGTTTTCAGCGTCAAATTCATTCAGACTTGGAGTTTGTCAGAAGTCAAAACGGTTGATAAATGCATTCCTTTAAAAAGCTAATCCATATCCATAAAATCAATTCGGTAAAGATATGCAAACTGGTTTGTATTTTCAGATGTTACTTGAAAAGTTAAATGGAACAAAACCAGTGTTGGCAGATTGTACCACAATAGCAGACCTTACAGCTGATGAGAATGTCACAAATTCAGGTGGGTTCTTTCATTCACTCATTATAAAATAAATTAACTTATCTTTGCATGATTATCAGATTATGAGATACAGGCCTTTTTGATGGATCTTGAAATCATTCAAATTTCCATCAACCTGTGAAACAAATTTCTGACACAGTAAATATTTTCCATTTACCTTTAAAAGCAAAACAGTTTCCGATCAATAACTAAAGAACGCTTGGATCCAGGTTCCTCAAACTTGGTATGTAGGTAGATCATGACCAGTAGATGACCTATACAGTTTTTCAGGTCACCAGGTCGAAGATCAAGGTCATGGTGACCTTGAAAAGCAAAATGGTTTCTGATCAGTAACTGTAGAATGCTTGGGTTCAGATTCTCCAAACTTGGTATGTAGGTTGGTCATGACCAGAAGATGACCCCTGTAGGTTTACAGATCACCAGGTCAAAGGCCAAGGTGACATTGACCTTGAAAAGCAAAACAGTTTCTGATCAGTAATTATAGAATGCTTCGGCCAAGGCTTCCTTGAAATTCATAAGGAGGTTGGTCATGGCCAGAAGATCACCCCTTTAGTTTTAGGGTTACTAGATCAAATGTCAAGGTCATATTGACCATTAACAAAAAATAGTTTCCAATCAATAACTAGAGAACCCTCGGGCATTGGCTTCACAGAATCGCTATGCAGGTTGGTCTGTTCAGGAGATGACCCCTTTACCCTCATATACTTTTATGGCTGCCTCTAGGGACAAGGTGTTAGGGGACATATATGTTTTACAAACATCTTTTGTTTAAATGGTTTCAGCTTAACTTGTTCAGAACGTTTTTTTATGAAATAAAGGAAAAGTATTGATCTCTTTAAGACTCACTGGTAACAGCATTTGCTTGTAGTATGGTAGATGCTGTGTTGGAATTTAATGTAGAAGTAGAGACACTTAATGCCTCATGTAATTTAGTCCAACCAGCTGTAATAAGTGACATAGATTAATGGTATCTATATTATATCTAGGAAACATTCCTTGCACTTTCCTTAAGTTACTAGTTATGTCTTTCTTGTGTCATGAGGTAAATGTAGAAAACATGTTTATAATTTCTTTATTACTATTAGATATAAAAAATGTTTAAAAAAACATTAAGTCTTAAGCATAATACATATCATTGCCATAAAGATGTCCTTATATATTTCAAGTACTTAGATTAATAGAGGCAATAAATGGTTAATTTTGTAGCATTGATATATAAGGAGAGTCAAGGTATCATTGAGTACTTAGGCCTAGAGAAATAAAGTATTTGATGTTTAGAACTTTGAATTGTTGATAAATAGTTAGAAGAAAAGAACCAGCATAATTAAATTTATACTCCAAAGAAGTATTTGAGTGAGGAGAATGTTGCAAACATTGGCTTTAACAAGAAATGGCTTCAGGATATATTTATTATAGATGTTCCAGAGGATTCTGGTATAGACAATGTTTCCAGTTCAATTCAGAAGAACAGTGCACTAGGCTACGCATATAACAGGACATTCTCTGAGAACTTTCACCATTTTGTTGAGCTGTGTCTGGAGAGAGACCCTGACAGAAGGTGAGTGAAATGTTCTTCTTTATGAAACATTGCAGTATCTCAAACCACTACCTTAGGTTAATGATCAGTGTTTCTACTAATCAGTCTCTCACTGACGAATAGTAATTTGCTTGAGTCTAAGTGTTTTTTTTCCACAGAAGTATTTGGTAGGTCTTTTTACCTACCAAGTGGAACTGAAATGTGAAAACACAAAAACAGAGTGATTTTATAAAAGTACCAAGAAAATATATAAAAAAAATCTTTGCTAATTTAGAGTAAAAAAATTTCATTGTATATAATATTATTTATATATTTCGAAGGTGCAAAAAAATTTCTCAGTGAAAAGCTGCTTGTATATGTATAAACTATTTTATATCTGAGGTAAGTTCTTCAGAATGGAACACGTTTTACAGAGCATGAGCTGGTTTTGTGTAAATTGTACAGAATATGCAGAGTGGGAAAAGTTTTACATTGTTACGTAGTCTGTTTGTCATAAGTGGCACAGAATATGCAGAGTGGGAAAAGTTTTACAGTGTTACGTAGTCTGTAAGTCATAAGTGGCACAGAATATGCAGAGTGGGAAAAGTTTTACATTGTTACATAGTCTGTTTGTCATAAGTGGCACAGAATATGCAGAGTGGGAAAAGTTTTACATTGTTACATAGTCTGTTTGCCATAAGTGGTACTGAATATGCAGAGTGGGAAAAGTTTTACATTGTTACATAGTCTGTTTGCCATAAGTGGCACAGAATATGCAGAGTGGGAAAAGTTTTACATTGTTACGTAGTCTGTTTGCCATAAGTGGGACAGAATATGCAGAGTGGGAAAAGTTTTACATTGTTACATAGTCTGTTTGCCATAAGTGGTACTGAATATGCAGAGTGGGAAAAGTTTTACATTGTTACGTAGTCTGTTTGCCATAAGTGGCACAGAATATGCAGAGTGGGAAAAGTTTTACATTGTTACATAGTCTGTTTGCCATAAGTGGCACAGAATATGCAGAGTGGGAAAAGTTTTACATTGTTACATAGTCTGTTTGCCATAAGTGGTACTGAATATGCAGAGTGGGAAAAGTTTTACATTGTTACATAGTCTGTTTGCCATAAGTGGTACAGAATATGCAGAGTGGGAAAAGTTTTACATTGTTACATAGTCTGTTTGCCATAAGTGGTACAGAATATGCAGAGTGGGAAAAGTTTTACATTGTTACATAGTCTGTTTGCCATAAGTGGTACAGAATATGCAGGCTGAACCTCAGCATGTAAAATTGACACATTGGCCACTGCACTTAAACATGTATTGTCTCAACTTGTCTACCAGTGTTTACCCTTACAGGCCTACAGCTTCCAGTCTGTTGTGTCATCCATTCTTGAAGAACTTAAGAAAGAGAAGTACCTCTGTGTTACCTTCATTACTTCATCCAGTCACCCCACTTCTTGATGTCTCCAAATTACCAAAAGGTAAATCTTTTTAGGGACTGTTTTACATTGTCTGCATTACAACTTCTGTTCAATATTACAAAATTGTAGATTTTTTTATTACAGATTGTTTTGCTAGAATTTGAGAATTTCTGTCTATAAATTGTCTCAGAAGGGTATTGTAATGAGCATAAATTTAATTTTTTGAAGCTGAAACTTTTTATCTTTTCATCATAGCAGTCCTGCATTTGAATGGACACTTGATTTTAAAAGATAGAAAACTATACATTATTCACTATGAGTTCTACAGACTTCCACATCAGTCTTCAAAGTATATCAATATACCTCATATCATGGGTATTTTAAGTTTGGGTGGAGTGAATATCTGAGGCAGTGCAGTGCCTCAAAATTTGGGAGTGATGACGATTTTGTGGATGAAAAACTGCCAATATAGCCCTTTTTTTAAGGGAACTCTTGTGAAAATTGATCTTTTCAGATGACTCAGCTGTAGAAGATTTAGCAGAAGAAATGGAGGATTTACATTTTGATGAAGACTGGGAATTCTAAATCTCACTACCATACTGTGTGCACTAGTCTGGCAAAATGTCTGTACTGTACCGCCATCTTATATTTCCAGAAATGTTTTGGTCTTTCTGTATAACATGGTATTAGATTTAGAACTTGTCTGGCTTATTGTCTAAACATGTGCAAGTCTCTGTGTATTTAACCATAGAATATTTTCATGTTTATTCCATTGTGTAAACTATATTAACATAGGAAATTGTTTTATTTGATGTGTTTATATGTTCAGAATTGATAAATGTTGTGGCTTCTAAGTTCGGAAGACATAAATCCAGACAATATTTACATTGTTTAACAGAATATACGCATTAAACATTCTTATGAATATGTAAAATACTTGTTACGCATGTACTCAGTGGTCTAGTGGTTAAAGCTTTTGCTTAGGGAGCAGGTGGTTGAAGTTTGGTGTCCCATCAGGCGCTTATTCTGACAAGGCCATTTGGTGAGTCCCCTTGATAGTTAAAGAATGGTGAGGGATTGATGGTTTGTCAGGTACCTGGCATATAGGATAAACAATCAGGGAGTAAATGATCACAAAAATAGAGGTGTCTCATAGGCCAGTGAGGCAGGCTCTTTCAGTAGGGGTGACACTATAGTTAAACAGGCACTTTTAATTTACTTTGTTCAACCCCACAACTGCCCTTTGTCATTGATTGGAATACTGTTACATAACTAGGCCGTTGTTTTCAATAAACAGAAGAAATTCCCTTACAGATTTTGAGTGTTTCATTAATGTATGCACAAATGAAAAAATCATTGAAATGTGTATTCCATGTTTACCTTTCAGCGAGATAAAAGTATAATCTTGAATTATTATGTCAAACAAAGGCTTGAAATGTTGACCTATGGTAGTTGATTTACCAGACTATGCAGTAAATTTGCAGACTGTAATTTTGTATTCAGTAGGCATGTTCGATACCCTTTCTTTACTGTGACAACTGTTTACTTCCAATTGGTGGAATTTTGTTCTATTATGAGAAAGTTGACATTTTACAGATAATGGGTCAACTCCGTTTCCTGATGTGATAAGGGGAGGTTACTCTTCTGTAAGGTTACTTTGTGACGCTTGTTATGTTAAGATGCCTTGTTAAAGTTTGTGTGTATGAATGTATGACCTTTCATATTGTAAAAAGAGAAAATAAAGTTAAATATGTTAATGAAGTTTAGTTTTGAAAGTTCAGCACTGTATATTAAAAAGTTTTATGAAACATTTTTTGCACAAAAAGAGCAGGTTTGGCAGTGATTCTTACTCTTATATTTGACAAAAATGATACTAAAAATGTAAGAAAAAAGTATTTGAAAACGGTAATGAAAATAACAGGTGCTATTTACACAGCAGATTTATGACGGTGCATTTCGAGGGATGAATGCAGAAAGTGCTATCTCCTTTATTTTTCTTATTCACCCTTTGATTTGGATGTCAGAAGCTTGGTTTGTACATGTTATGCAACTGTCTGATAGCTCGTACGTGATATCTTTAAAGTATTATCACGTCATTGGTCTGACCCCCCCCCCCCCCCAAAAAAAAAAAAAAAAAAAAAAAAATTACACTTCAACAAGTGGCATGATATATTCACTTCATGATCAAAGTACAAGAACTAGACTTTTATAATGTATCCACCTCTCTTGATGGCACCTGTTCTCAATACACAGTAAGCGGATATTTTGTAATCATTTTAATCAGGAGAAGATACTTCTTCCACATGACAGACAGTTGGGTACATCGTAATTCCGACCATTTTAAACATTTCTGTCAGCCATTTCATTCTGTAATGATGTATCATTTTAAATATTTTAACCAGTAAAGTAGGCTTCTTAAATAACATTAGAAATTCTTGTCAATGCCCTTTTTCCCTAAATGAAAAACAGACCTGAAGTCGTCCTAAAGTATACAAAATTTACTGTTAGGGGTTGTAAGTTGTCAGCCATGGCTTAGATAACGAGGTTTCGTTCATTAAGACAATAAACCGCAAATAAATACAAGAAACAAGCCAAATCGTTTTCAGGTCGATGTTTCCAAGATGTTAACAAAAAATTCAATCTAAGAGTTAAAGAGGTGCCGAAATATGTTTTTCATAATCGGAATTATACTAACCCTACTTAGATTACTTCAACTGAAATGGTGATACTTAAAAAAAGACTAGTGTATAGCCTTGACGGTTTACAAAAAAGAACAAAAACAGTGCAGCGTCTATTTACTTCAGCAGATTTGTCTTGTCACCGATTTTACAAGAAAATTACGTGCTGCTGTAATTTTTGTCTAAGACCGGCAATTTATCATCTGCCTGACATTTAACGTTTAAATTTTCTTAGATTGTTAGTGGAAACCATTGAGACAGTCAATCTTGCTCTTACTTGTTAGATAATTAGGCATGGTGAAAAATAGACCTATAAATAAGCCACCACGATCCTGTGTTTCCTTTTAGTAAGTGCGTTAGCTGGTGGAAGTGAACGTCGACAAGATGGCAAGTAATTACTCTCCGGGGAGGCGGGTTCAGTAGTAGTTCTGAGTCATAAATATGTAAAACAATTCAGTGCCACGGTTTGTCATTAACGCAATATTAAAAAAAAAACACACAGCGGCATTAGTAGATTATTATTACGAGAACTAGGTCACCAGTAACAGCGCCTGGAATGTTACTTGTACGAAATAACACGAGATAATAGTTTTTGTACATTTTTAATCACATTCATATATTATGTTGTTTGGCATTCATTAATTTGGACAGTTTTTTTTCAAATATAAGTCGTACGTTCCATGCTTAATGTGACCGTTGGTGAAAAAAATGAAATAACCTTAGGATGATTTAGTACTGTCTTTGTCTACAGCACTTTCGCTTCGGTATCGAATTTCGACTTTCGATCTCATTAAAACATTACTTCAAAGTAAATTGATCAAATATTGGATTACAGTTCAGTGTATCAAACTTAGTCATTAGGTCACACAAAGTGTGAAAGAAAGATTTATCATTGTTACTAGAGAAACGTCGTTGTGAAGGCTATATGGGGACTTACAAAGTCCACATTTTTTGAAATGAGCGTCTCATCAAGCGTTGGATTTACGCAGACGTTTCCAAGGGAACCGATTCTAAAAGATAGCTAATATTATTTTAGCAGATCGTGGAGAAAAAATCGACTCGTCGAATGCACACAACAACACAGAAAACAAAAATGCATACAGGCTTTTTCAAAACCCTTTCTTCTATTGGGAAACGAACAATAAGATTGCCAAAAACTCAAGTGCTTTTTTTAAAATCTGTTGGTAGGAAGGACCCTCAAAATGCTTTCATAACGTTTAACTATGGTCTCGGAAATTATCTGTGACCTCTTCCACCAACTGCAGAATTAAGTATAAGTTCTAACTGACTGTTTATGGAATATTTTACCCAGACTAGGAAACCATTTTCCTCTTTTCAAGAAATTCAAACAAAACGAAAACATTTCTTTCTTGTGATGATTCAATAAATTGCAAATATTGTCTGAGAATTCTTTATTCAAATCGAAGGACCATTGCATACTTTCTTCAATGCCTGAATTATCGCTGTAATAATACAGTTTTTTATTAACAAAACGTCGTTATGTATAGTTCCTATATACAGCAGAGGATTGTCACCTAGCTTGGTAACGTTGTGATGTATGTTTCTCATATACGACAGAGACGCGTCACCTAGCTTGGTAACGTTGTGATGTATGTTCCTCATATACGGCAGAGACGCGTCACCTAGCTTGGTAACGTTGTGATGTATGTTCCTCATATAGGGCAGAGAAGTGTCACCTAGCTTGGTAACGTTGTGATGTATGTTCCTCATATACGGCATAGAAGCGTCACCTAGCTTGGTAACGTTGTGATGTATGTTCCTCATATACGGCAGAGACGCGTCACCTAGCTTGGTAACGTTGTGATGTATGTTCCTCATATAGGGCAGAGAAGCGTCACCTAGCTTGGTAACGTTGTGATGTATGTTCCTCATATACGGCAGAGAAGCGTCATCTAGCTTGGTAACGTTGTGATGTATGTTTCTCATATACGGCAGAGAAGCGTCACCTAGCTTGGTAACGTTGTGATGTATGTTTCTCATATACGGCAGAGAAGCGTCACCTAGCTTGGTAACGTTGTGATGTATGTTCCTCATATACAGAAGAGAAGCGTCACCTAGCTTGGTAATGTTGTGATGTATGTTTTTCATATACAGTAGAGAAGCGTCACCGAACTTGGTTACGTTGTGATGTATGTTTCTCATATTGACGTCAGAACGATCAATAACGTCCGAATATAGCAACCGAAAGGGGAAGCGTCGTCAAATAGCAGACACTCGCAAGTACATCAAGACTATGTCTAAAGAAGTAAACTTCAAAGCAGGACAATTTATATAACTTTCTGGTATGCTATTTACGATTATGAATATATTTTTAACTTTGACTTTTCTTACCATTAATGTGAAATGCAACAATACAGTTCACTTGTATTTTAAACATTGTTGTTTTCACTTTTTTGCTTACTTTTCCTTTAAATGTGATGAAAAAACCATGATGTTAATTCTGAAATATCTATATATTTTTCATCGTCGGAAAACCATGTTCGGTCCATTCAGTTTCTCTCTATTTTATACATATATAATGTAGATGTACGGAATACATTTATATACCGGTGGCAACCGACGATATGTTTTTTACGCCAAATGTCTAGAGACGTGGCAAGTCTAAATGCATCGTATTTCCTGGGACACATCTATGAATAACTTATGTTTTAATGTTTTAGGTTTCGCTGTATCTCTTCATAATATTCGAAGGTACAGCTGCAGGTTTTAAGTCACTTTATGACAGTTCTTAAGCTAGTTTATTCAGGGAAAAATACTATGTACATGTACTTATCGGAGTTAACCCTTTTTTTTTTATTTTACAATTTTGTTGGTATAAGTAAAGATGGATTCATCTCAAAGTCAAACGAAGAACACTTTTGGAAACAGACAGAACGTAAGTATATAAAGTATAGAGAAGGTTTATACTCTATGAACGTAACACTGAACAAAGGACTTCGGCAAACTCAGCCGCCATTTATACGAGGTTCTGCTGTACCAACATGCATGACCAATACAGCCGCCCTTTCAATATGCAGACTTTTATATACCCGGGAAAACTGACAGGCATGTGCCTACATATTTTTTGTGCTCGGGGATGACTTCTCTTGTCGAATCTTGTCCTATTTATGTGTTAATGTCAACTTCGAATACTGGAAATAACTACATTAGCTCTACGCAGAATGTCAATACAACATTCTGAAGATGCAAGCACAGTTGGAAAGGAACCAGTTTCAGACCTAAGGGCAAATGCCCTAATATTTGTGCCAACTTGTGCCAGAAATATTGATAGTGCGTGCGTGCGTGCATCCAGATTGCCTTGTACGGGCCATAACTTCTCTGTGCATTGAAGGATTTTGAAATACCTTGGCACATTTGTTCACCTTGATAAGGTGGTGTGTCGCGTGCAAGACCCAGATTCCTAGCTCAGAGGCCAAGGTCACAGTGCCAGGTCAAAGGGCCAAAATTTTGATAATAGATCTTTTCCGGGCCATAACTTCTCCATGCATGGAAGGATTTTGAAATACCTTGGCACATTTGTTCTCCTTGATGAGACGGTTTCGCGCGTGCAAGACCCAAGCTCCCAGCTCAAAGGTCAATGTCAAAGTGCCAGGTCAAAGGTCCAAAATCTTGATAATAGACCTTGTCCGGGCCATAACTTCTCCCTGCATGGAAGAATTTTAAAATACCTTGGCTCATTTGTTCACCTTGATAAGAAGGTGTGTCGCGTTCAAGACCCAGATTCCTAGCTCAGAGGTCAAGGTCACAGTGCCAGGTCAAAGGTCCAAAATTTTGATAATAGATCTTTTCCGGGCCATAACTTCTCCCTGCATGAAGGATTTTGAAATACCTTGGCACATTTGTTCTCCTTGATGAGATGGTGTGTCGCCCTGCAAGACCCAGATTCCTAGCTCAGAGGTCAAAGTCACAGTGACAGCTCAAAGGTCCAAAATGTTGATGATAGACCTTTCCTGGGTCATTACTTCTCCATGCATGGAATAATTTGAAAAAAAAAACGTGATACATTTGTTATGCTCCCTGAAAGAGACATCATAAAGGCCTGCCTTGTCCTTCCATCATCATCTTCCCATAGTATCCATTTCATTGTCCCGACCCCATAGGCGGCTTTCCATAGGCGGACTCGACATGCTGCCCATGGGCATTCTAGTATTTACTTTAAAGGGTCCAATAAACGCCTAAAATCAAACGCATTTGTAAACGGTAGGTGCACTATCGATTCTCTGATAAAATAGCACAATGGTATCATCCTTAAAGAAAGAAAAATTCCAAGACGAGCTTTCAACGATTTGGAAAACTTTTGAAAGAAAAATATTTGACTTAGGAAAATTTGTGGAAAAATTAAAGAAGAGCAGAAAGAAGAGCAGTTAAGTATTAAGTTACATTTAACCGTAATTTCACCTTCACTTTTAACCTCTATTTCTTTATAACTTAGTTTAGAACGCTAATAAAAGCCACTCCCTATAGTTCACAAGAAAGAAACATTTTTTTAAATAATGATCATCATTTCTTTTTTGACGTTAAAGATAATTTCAGCGGACATCAATTAGACTTATTTGATATGATATATTAAGTTATTGGGCTAAATGTATGTTCTGGAAAAATCTTCCCTCACGTCAAAAAATTAAAAGGACCAAGAATCGTGGAGGTCTTTATTTGATTATAAGTAGGGATGGCAACGGAGTAACCGGTTAACCGAGTACTCGATCGAACGTCCGAATATCGGTTAAAAAAATTGATATTCGATTACTCGGAAAAAATATATAATTTCTGTTTTTTGCGATTTAGAAAAATTTGTTATCCAGTTAGTTCAGAAATTCGGAGAAGTACATGTATCTTCATAAACACCTGTTAAATGCAATCAGAACATTCTTGCAGAGGTGCGAAAATGATATCATAAATTTAACCAGGCGATCAACAGTTTGACACGCGCATGGGATTGAACACCTGTGTCGCTTACATCTTTCGGCCTCTTATGATATTTAATTACCTTTAATTGTGTAACAGTTTGTAGCCGAAACTTGTTTTAAGATAACTGTTTTGAAAACAGCAGAGGGCCGGATTGCTATTATGAATGTTAGATTAAAGGTAGTAATTAGACCCGATTAAACGTTTGTTTTTCTTAAATCAATAAAGGAGTTTAACACCCTTTTCTTCTTTATACATATAAATCCAGAAATATCATTAACTTTTTATATCTTGATAAAGTTTTTGCTTAGAATAAGATATTAAAATTTCCATAGTGTCAAAATGCCGCCTGCAGACGGTGTTGATATTGTGTGATAAAACATTGAAGATCATTGGAAATCATCCGGGTAACCGAGTACTCGATCGGAAAAATGACCGAGTACTCGAGTATTGATTTTGGTATTCGTTGCCATCCCTAATTATAAGCTGCAATATTTGTACAAAACAAAATCAGTACCTTAACACATGTAAGGACTGTAAGGATTAATCATTCGTGTTTTCTTCATGAATAGAAAAACTGTAATATTTTAACTGGATTCTCCTAGGTTGTACAAGTATTTTCTTTTTTTCTCACTTCAAACAGTAACTGAAAAATAATATAAAAATATCCTTCTTTGATCTTTACTTATAATTATGCAGAAAATAGTAGCAATTTTTAATCACAGTTCACATTTACTCAGCTATAATATATACGAGAACATATTTTTGTTCTCTCGTTTCTGAAACCTTTTATCCAGAGCAACACCATTTTTTAATTGTTGATTTGTCAACTGAAGAAATAGTTTAACTTGACGTTGGTGTAGAAATCTCTGATTAATTGTCGACTAAATTATTTAGAAGGGACTGTGTCGACGAATAAACGACGTACTGATGTAACTGGACGATCAATAACATAGAGTTCTTGGAAAAAATGGTCTTATTTCGTTAACTGTCAATGTTTTTTTTTTGCTCTAAACGTGAAAGAGATTCAAACACATAAAATTTAATAACGGAACCATTGTTACCGATAGTTTGCTTCAAAAATAACATTTTGAAGACCTAACTTTTTCGGACATTGCACAATAAGCATATAAAGGTTGCCTTAAAAGTAAGCACTCACTTTTCAATCGTTTCCTTTTTTTCATATGGACCTATCACTGTGTTTATTCTGTGGAAGACCTTCAATATATCAATTTCCTTTTTAATGTAGAATGATTGGTTGTCATAGCTATGAAGGAGAAACCTTCATGTCAGAGAAACAGCTATGAGATACATTGTGACCATAAGTATTTGCGTAAATTTAGAAGTTATAGGAGATGTTAATTGTAGAAGTTTTTCTTAGCTTGAATAGTTTGATATGAAATAAGTTTTGGCTTTTTATGAAACTAAACTCAGTTACCAATTAAACGCACTGTTAAAATTACACCAACAAAGCGTAAAATTTTAAGGTCATTACAAATAGGCACTTTTATTGTACATTATGCATATTTTGTCACACAAGGAGAAGGAATAAAGGAAAAAAATGTTAGCAAGCAAATATTTTGTTTGGAAATAGTGTGCAGTTTAATTACTAGCAAAATATCCAGTCTTGCTATTGAATTTAGGTATTTCAGATGAGCACGTAAATGATTCTTCAAAAGTAAGAACAGAGAACGCTTCTGCGTGCTTATCGTATAACTTTTACTCGTCTTAAGGCCATGCTATTCTCATATAAAATAAAACGAATAACTGGCATTGGAAATTCTATAGAGGACTTAAAAGAGACAATACGCATTGCTATTTGACATGAATTTCTCGTCACGGAAATCACAGTTTAAATATACGACAGTATAATGAGCCAAATGTGCCAAAAACCGCAGCTGATGAAACAAGAAATGCGATGGATTTTCTATACGACAGTGATGATGTGATGAATATATAAAAAAACAGAAACATCATTAGGCTTTTAATCATATTGAGCTTTAAGCTGTGACAATAGAGCTTGTCAATGAAGTGTGAAGTATTCGGATAACCTTTGATTACTTCGACGATCGTCACTGCCAGTTTTAACTAAGATCGAGCACAGAAGTTGCAATAAGTAGGAAATAAAGAAAGAAATAATAACTTTCATTGAGGAAATGAGGAAAAAATCATAGTTTACTGTGCAATTAATGCAAAAATCTGTTTTAGACATTTATTATTTGGAAATGCACTGATTTCAGGAAATCAACTAAGTAAAAAAATTGTGGACATTTATTTAAATCTGGAGATAAACCGCACCACTTAAAGGCTTTAAATCATGTTGATAGTGTTATTACAGTTGAAAAAGAATAAATAGAAGTTCCTTCAATGATAATTGACGTTCAATGATAATTTTGATGAATAATTCGGCTTGTGGGGTGAAAACAACATAAAAAGTACAAGCAATGGCTTTAAATGACACAGAAAATGGGACATGGGTTTTCGAAGACCAAAAAATCCCGAGACCATTTGTCATTTTGATGAGAACTCAAGGCACAGTTATAGTTTTATTAAACTTGGTCGTCCTCATAACACTAGCCAGCAAGAAAAGCAAATTTCCTGCTGTTTACTGGCTTCAGATTGTTTGTCTGGCTTTTAACGACATGGTGGCCGGACTTGCTAACTTTCTGATTTCCTTTATTGATTTGCCGTACATTAAAGAGAGCTTAAGTAACTGCAGTATTGCGGTCGTGTTTCTGTATTCATCGCAGTCGGCGTCACTATATAACATTTTTGGAATATGTATACACAGATTTATCGTCCTCAAGCGAGCGGATTTGAGCAGAGGACTCTGGAAGCACAGACATACTATTTTCTGCACAACGGCTGCTTGGACGCTTAGTTTATTCTTATGCTCACTTCCGGTGGCGCTTTTCAACAAACCGGAAATCTACATGAAGATAAAGTTTTGCTCTTTAAAACCAATTTTTGGAGAAGACATCAGTAAAGGCATGCTTATTATGATGGGGTCATTTATAGTACCTCTGATTTTCACCAACATTATGTACATTACATTATTTTGTATGCTGAAATCAGTCCTCAGAACAGTGATACCAGTTTCAACCCGATCAGAGTTGGGGTCTATGTTCTCAGTTAGAACAGTTTTAACCAGACGTAATTCTAACAAAACAACAGTGACTACAAATATTTCAAACCAATCATTTTCTTCGGACACATCAAAAGGACATGCATCACGTGATCGGCCGAAAAGAAAATCTACTCGAGGCAATTTATTCCTCGCAGTGCCAGAAAGAAAGAAAACTGTTGAGCTTAGAACTGTTTCAAAGAATATTGAACCATCGACAAGTACCTGTTCGTATGATAGGAAACAAATTGATCCCAATTACCCACCAGATGACAAACCTACTCATCAGGCATCTTCGTATGATTCACCGGTTATTTTACGTCAAAGAAAGGCCTTTATCCTTCTGGGTATAATACTGCTTTTTCTAAACATATTCTCTTGGCCTGCAATTGCTGCTTTATTGCTTACAAGTATGGTGGATTCGATATCCCTTGACAGGAACACACTTTTACCCCTGTTTACGACCATTTGTTTTAACTCTGTAGTCAATCCAATCCTGTATACGGCAACAATTTTAGAGTTCCGGGCGGCGCTTATTGATATGGTTTACAGCATATTCAAAATTTTTAAATGTTGACCTAAACAGAATTTCTACAATGAAAGTTCTTATTCGAATGTGTAACGAGGATAATCATGAAGACAGGGACAATGATTTACGGTGGCTTGTAAGTATGGAGCATTTTTTTCAGAATAAATGTTAACAATATGAATAGGAACGATTGTTGTCTGCTCAGAAACACTACAGTTACATTTCTTGTATTTGTTTGATTTTTTTTATCAAATGATAGAAATGTCCTGGGATATAGTGCGCAAAATACAGTTGGAGTTCCATGTTTTACCAGTTCAATTCTTTTACCAGTACATTGTCATATAAATGTAATCTAAGTCTGTTATTGTTCGTGTTATCACTAAATGTCACTTAATAAGTGATATGTTTTCAACTTATCAAAGCTTTTTCTTGTGTCTGGCAAACACTATGAGGGATAAATTTCGAGCAGTGATTCTCTTGTCAGTCAGCATATATGTTTACGCGCAATGCTCACATTCACACATAACACATTTTAAAGACAGAACCAACGCTAAATGGTATTGAATTTATTTTTTCCTGTTTAATACAATGAATACGCTTATCACTGTTCTTCTTAAAAGAAGAACAAATACAAATGAAACAGATTAAAAAAATAATAACATAAATATAGAGAGATAGGTGTAAAACTTAACATCATAAAAGGAAGTAACTTTTTATAAAAAAATATTCACTATTATTTATTGTCCAGATATTTTAGCTTTATTAATAAGTTTCGGCGCAAAATGCTGACTCGCTTTGACTCGCCAAGGCTCCAACGTTTGAGCTTTCTTAGCTCTACCAAGATAAGCTTTCCATCATGACACCATCCGTGTGTCCTCTATTTCAACAGTCAAATGCATGTACTGACTTTTGTGTAGACGTCACAGCGAAAATAATGAACAATTAAAACGTATTAAGAAACTGCTTGTCATGGGCGATATTTAAACTTCCGTTATCTGAATGAATGAATAAGTGTTTTTTACAATACATTTCTATACCAAAGTAATCTGCAATCATCTCATTTTAAGATAAGATTATTTTATGAGAAGTATATTTTATGAGAAATATCACCATAGCAATTTACAAATATATACATCATGCCATTCATCACATTAGTTATGTTTGATGGAACAACTGAAGTAATAATATCATATTAAATGATGGACATGCATTAGATATACTTGAACAAAAAAATAAGGTAATACTGATTATATAACGTCACTTTCTTGATGGCTGTGCAATGGCGTGTTTATTAACTGAATCAATGTATTACATTCGATGCTTAATCTTGGCATTACATTGATAAATATCATTGGATTAGTTTTACAGTCAGAAATATCACATTTGATTCTTGCTATATCTATGTATAACATTCAGAAACAATCACTTGGGATGGCTCCATATTGGCATTATTTTTAAAAAATATCATTTACTAAATCCAAGTAAAAAAGAGATATTTCTTATTGCTAAATAAACGAAACTGATTTTTGAGAAATTCGATATTGGTTGTTGGTAAATCTATGTACTTGATTAATATCACATTGGTTTGAACTAAATAGTTGTTGCTAAATGTAGATACTTTGTGGAGAAATGTCACATTTGTTGTTGTGATTAATCTAGGAATTGCACTGAATGATATCACATTCGGTTGTTGCTAAATTTATTACCACTGAGACATTTTAGATTTAATGTTGTTCTTAATCTAGGAAATTATCGAGTCATATTGGTTGTAGTTGAATGTGGAAACTACATTGAGAAATATAGATATAACATTTAGAGACATAAGTTTTGGTTTTACTTTTTATATGTACATGTTCAGAAATATCAAAATGGTTTTTACAAAGTCTGTTACGGAATATTGTATATTGTATCTAGAATTATCACATTGATTTTTATTTCTGTGTGTTACGTTGAGAAAAATGTCACATTGGGACAAAAGAACAATTTGTAATGTAATCTGCTTCTTTTTTGATCATGTTTCTTTCTTTTTTAACACTTAAGACATATTTTTTTCTTGATATGTAAACCTTTTTATCTTTTTCTCTCTTTTCAAACGACATGCCTTAGATAAATCTTCAGTATACTATAGTCATTGAGAAGAACTCCTGAATTATTATGCTTATGGAAATCAACAAACGTCAACGATATTTTATGTAGCATCTGGTACAAGGATGAGGTCTATTAAAGTATGTCGATAAATGCTGCACAAGATTGGAATTATTAGGTAAAATAAGCTCACTTCAAAGACGTAATAAGTCTGTAATTTTTGTTATATATGGAACCGTATATAAATTGTTAGCTAATAATTTGCGAGAGGCTTGTAACGATGGACATTATACACATATGACATGAGATTTCGAATTGTCGTTTCTGTTCAAAGTTTTGTGAAAAGTCAGTAGTAGCAGTACGCAGCAGTAGAAAAATGTGAAGTTGGCAGTAGCAGTAACAGCAGTAGCAGTAAAGAAAACGTGAAGCTGGCAGTAGCAGTAACAGCAGTAGCAGTAAAGAACAACAACAACTGAAAGAAGAACAACGGCCAACAACACGTTTTGCCTTCTGCTACTTTTGTTACTGCTACTGTCAACTTCACGTTTTGCCTACTGCTACTGCTGTTACTGCTACTGCCAACTTTACGTTTTATTTTATTTCTACTGCCTCCTATTTTCGATGCTATTAACAACTCTGTGAAAGACTCACAATCCAGTGTTATACTTCTGGTGCCTGAAAATTATCTTTTTTATGTTTTTCATAGTAGAAGCTTTGGCTTTAAAATATACATGTAACAGTTTGTATAAGTTAAAGATTTTTTACCTTTTTCGCAGAGCACAATATTTAAAAACTTATGAAGTTGATAAACTTCCCTATATTGTTTAAGGTTTTGTTTTTTGTCTTTAAATTAGCTTTGATAATAATTAATTGAAATCTTCTTTAATAAACCTTGTTTAGAGACGTTTAGTTGGTTGCTGGGGAGTGTATTGTAAATATCGCTTTTAACCGCATGCAGGTACAAAATAGACTAATAAAACCGTCATATTTATCACTATACGATCGTTTGTTATTATATGACTATGCTATAAATGATTCTCGAAAAATTTATCATGTTTTGAAACATTTTTTTAATTAAAACTTCAATATGACAATCTTTTTAAGATGGCAACTTCAACATCCATGCGTGTTATACATGCGGTATTTATAGGTCCTCGATATTTAAGCTACTTCGGTAACCATGGCCGTTTACAGAGTGACTACGCACGTGTATGTGAAGCTCAAAAGAGCATACCAGAATATTTAGTCACTGTCCAAAAATCAATGTTATAAAGCGGAGACCTTGATCTTTATAAAGCGACAGCAAATTTATCAATAAACGTTATTAGGTAATTTACGCCTTCAACGCCCCCTCCCTGCCCCCATCCCAGCTCTTACATTTGTATTTAACATAGAGCCTAAGAGACAAGTGACAACTCTCACAGTTAATTAGGCGTTCAACAATCTTTATGTTAGGAACCTTTGCATATATCTCTGTGACAAAACTTGATCCATATCAAATTTTTGATAGAGTAAATGCTCTTGGTTGTGGTACAGCAAATATTAGAATTTCAAGGGTTATAGTGGAAAATAAGAGAATAAGAGACAATCAGATTTAATTGTCGTTTTAAAGATGAACAAACTGATTCAAAGGAGGTTAGGTCTCCTATTTTCCTAAATACATATTAAACAAATGTTCAGTGCTTCTTTTACATGTTCAAATATGTCACCCACCGTCCATTAGCAAAAATCTGTTTGCTAGATAGACATAAAAGGATAAAAATACTCATTTGTATCTAACACTTGGAATACAACTATATAATCATGATGTCAATCGTATATTATACATGTTATGTACGTTGATTTCTGATTAATAAAATTAACCTTTCTATTACTGTATCCTCAACAACATATGGAGGCACGATAGTCTAGTCCACTGTTACAAACAATACGCAGAATGCAATTGCAGATTAATAAAATATAAAAATGATAAAATGTGCTTCCCTTATTGAATACAAATGATTTCAGGATTAAACAGAATAGAAGTGAATCAGATATCTAAAGCAAATAGTTTTAAACAAGATGATATAAAATATATTACGAGTAAGGCTTTTGAATACAAATAAATATCATAGACTACAACTATGACTTTTTCTATATTTATTGACGATACTCAATAGAAATGAAGATTATTGCATACACTTAGAAATATGTACATATATATGGAACACATATGAAAGATGATTCAATACCTACGACACTTACGAAATGCAACTCAATACATTGAATGTATGGAACACATATGAAAACATGATTCAATACCTACGACACATATGAAATGCAACTCAATACATTGAATGTATGGAACACATATGAAAACATGATTCAATACCTACGACACATATGAAATGCAACTCAATACATCGAATATATTGGAATACATATGAAAATGATTCAATACCTACGACACATATTAAATGCAACTCAATACATTGAGTATATGGAATACATATGAAAACATGATTCAATACTATTTTTAAAGACAATTATTAAATGCAACTGAATACAGTACACGTACATATACAATACTGAAAACTGTTCTACAAATTCTTCTGACTGTAGATGAATGTATTAATTGCTGACAGCAAAAAAAACTACTGTCATCGAAATGCACAATAATGAATAAGATAAATGACATGGTATTTAAAAAAAAAAAACTACATGAGGACTCTATTTTTACCGTTAATTCGTTCTGAGAATGACAAACCTTGCAGTAAGACATTGTTAACCATATTGACTTTTTCAGTTTGAGCATTTCAATCTGATCACAAAGTGTGAACAGTATATAATATTTTCAAAGATTAAAAGTCAAAAGGTGGTAGATAAAGTATTTGCGGCATAACTATAAAAAAAATAACATTTGTTTGACATTTTTCAGTCTAAGAACCCAGCTGAGCCACTGATTTTTCTTTTCCGGAGAAAATCATTGAAAGGGCTGATTTCAATTCATTTTCAAATTCTCTGTAGCTAATAAAATTCAGTAAATAGTGTTTTTTTTCCGGCCGTGAATAAATATCGCTATAGATACACATGATGCCATTTTACAAAAAAAAACAAAAAAAAAAAAAACAAAAAAAAAAAAACGCTATTTTTTAAATTTGTTTCATACAAGACTTTTTAGCCAGTAAAGGAAGAGTACTGTTTTTACTGCTTTTTAAGAGGAGCGTCTTGACATGTGGGAACCACAGGCGGCGTTTTATATTACTAATTTTGTTGTTATAGAGAAAAAACGCCTACGGCTCACGTCATAAGAATCAAGCCCTGTAACAAATGTCCGTAGTAACTGATAGCTATAATCAGCAATTAATTAATGAATGAGCTGTTCACTGTTCAAAGGAATAAATATTCTTTGAGACACAGCAATTTTTGACTATCATTCGGAACTCAAACGGAAGAAAAAAACGGTAAAAAAGAACTGTCACTGCATTTCATCCTTTCTAATAAAAATATGCAAGATGTCAAACACACATAACAATGGCGAATTTAGTAATAGTAGTGCGCTGTTTGCTCACTGATTTGAGAATAACATTGGATATTTGGTACAAAAACTCCAAATTTGAAGCTCTGTCAAAACTGCACTTCAAATGCGCCGAATATATTTAAATAGAAGGTCATCAAGTCCATACAGAAACAATAAATCTCAATAGATATTCACTTAAAAGCATGAACATGATAACTTATCAAATTTACTTATTTCTGCGAATGATTAAAATCATCCCGTCAATTGAACACCATGCTATTAGTTTCACGAATGTAGCGGCCACAAGCAAAACTATTAACACCCGATGAAGTCATTCTTTATTCATGTTTCATTTTCAAAAGAGGTCGGGCTAAAAAAGAAAAAAACAAGTCATATGATTATATGACTTTGGGTAAAGAATTTGAAGTGAATATGACCATCAATGTCAATTCAAACTTTACAACAGTAGGTATAAAAACTGGTGATACATGTATCAAACTTTTCGGCACGTTTCGGAAGCATTATTATATAGTTTTTTTTTTCATAGCAGAAACTTAATCAGGTGTACTTCTGAGACCCATATAACTAGTAAATGTGTTCCCATTACCCCATGAAGTTTAATTAGCCCTTAAGACCACTTCACCATATACTATATTTACAATTGCACACAGTGTGTCGCAAAGTTTTTATTGTCATCTGGTTTTACGAGCATTTTAGTAATGTATGGATTCTCAAACGAGGTCAAACCCATTTTCATCGTTATTTGCTTTCTTCTTATGGTCTCGCCAAGAACTTTTATCACGTTTAGCAATTACTCAATAAGTGTTCTAAATTACAAATTGATAGTACAATTGGATCAACTATTTAAGAGGATAACGTTTGCATAACAACAAAGTTTAATTGCCCCAGGTTATATTCTGAGATACTAAGACAGTTGTAATATGCAGGTACCGAATACTATACTGTTCACAAAAAGTAGGGGATATTGTAGGTAATATATTAATTGCAAGTAATTAAGAAAACCCTTAG
The DNA here is from genome assembly GCA_012932295.1 of Cyclina sinensis. NCBI lineage: Eukaryota > Metazoa > Mollusca > Bivalvia > Venerida > Veneridae > Cyclina > Cyclina sinensis. Next base: position 38,870,430 of record JAAONU010000002.1, read on the forward strand.
CTTTTCATGTAATTTAATCAGTTAAACAAATTCATTCACACATTTAATTGAAAATTTAACTTCCTCATGTCACCATTAGGTGCTTTTAACAGCGTCTAAAGTAATTACGAACTAACGTCATCATTTTCATACGCCCTCAATAATGTGTTGGACCACCTCTGTTCACGCAACAAGCTATGCAACGACGTCTCATACTCCCAATAAGACGACTGGTGGTGTGCTGAGGGATTCTGTCCTACTCTTCTTGCAGCGCCCACCGGGGTCACGTAACGTTCTGGGTGGAGGACCATGTCTTCGGACACATTTTCCAAGAATGTCCCACACATGTTCAATAGGTGGTAAGTCCGGGCTCATCGCTTGCCATGGTAAAGTATGGACATGTTACTCTACCAGGAACTCAGTGACAAGTCTTGCCCAACGGGCTCTAGCGTTATCATCCTTGACCATGACGTTGAGCAAACAGGACAACATGCGGAACCAACATACTGGATTCGCCACTGAACATCACATGAGACCACAAACGTTCATGACGATGCCTTGATCGGAGTGTGAAACATTTAAGTCAGCTGCACCCTGCGCCTGTGTCCTTCGGTCTGGAGCATATAAATTGCCCGCCAACGTTGAAGTTCCGTTAGACATCTCATTATTCATACTGCAAAGTTGATTGTGAATTTTGTGTCTTTAAATAGACATAGCCTGAAGAATAGAGGCATTTCCAATCGAAGAACAATTCGAACAGGTCAGCTCATTCTCACAACTATCATACAGTTTATGCGAAGAATCTCAACTGACTAACCGGATCATGAATTAAGGGTGTTTCATGTGACAGTGGTATGCTCTTATCAAAGAGTTTGAACCAGGAAAAAGGTACTAGTATACCATTTGGTTATACTGTATATTTTAATAAATCGTGAAGAAATCAAATACAAAGTAACGATTATAATAGAGGCCTTCTCTCTCTTGCCGTCCTCGTGTTCTCCTGTATTTATAATTGTCTTTTTCCATATGGTGGCTGATTTCTGCCATTTCGTTCCGTCGTGTTGGCGGAGGGAAACACGACCATACGACAGAACGACAAATTTATGTATACATTTTCTTGTTTATGCATCGTCGACCCATTTGTGAGTCAGTCGCTGTAAAACAACCATCCTGGCCTCTAATATCAATGGAATCTTTCTCAAAACGAAACAAAGAAAGACAAAATTTTTGTTCTTTAAAAATTGTTCATTCGCATGTACATAGCTGGCAGCGAACTAAATGTTCTACGTGGTGGGAGAGACCAGTGCTATCTCATTCGCAGTGAGGTTCCTTCCATCTTCAGCTTGCCCTCTTTGTAGAGCATTACCTGCCCCTTAAATGCTGTACGTAACCGGACTACTGCTTGCTGCCATGTACTCGTGCATTAACCTTAATTTAAGAAATTATTTTTGTGTCGTTTTGTTTTGTTTTACTAAAAAGTAATTGATTTAAAATGCAAGAGTGTTATACAACTGAAAAACAAAATGCATTAATTTTCTTTCGGCCATCCTCACGTGACATGCCTGTTGACAGTGAGTTCTGTAATGAAAGTGAAGTTACTGCTGCGTGCTCGATACCTACTTGGATGGACGACAGTTAATTGAGCGAATCACTTGTCTAAATATCTTTGGGGACATTTATTTCCAAAACATTTATAAGGTATTCTGTTCTAGTCCCACTTAGTTAAAATAACAGAAAGTAGAATGTTTTTTATGATTCTAGTCACATTAAGAAAGTAATTTGATATTCAATTTCAGTAATTTGTTAATAACATTGAAAACATTTTTAAAATAGCTTTGTTTCATGTTCTCGTTGGATAATACATTTATGTATTAACATAATCATTCAAACGAATTAATCCGATTAAAGAATGTCTGGATAGAAAGCGATCAAAGAGAAATTTTCTTTTAATATCCGTAGTTTATATCATTAGCGACGTCAATCATCCCATTAGAAGTACAAATAAGGTGAAAAAGTCACCACCTTTTCTGAACTTGACCGATTGGACAATTAGACTGATTAAGATTATTATGTTTAAGTTTTTTTTTTTTGTAGTTTTTTTTCCAACTCTTCTTACAATTATAACAAATTTTTAGCAAACTAGCAATGTGTCTACGGGTGAAACACAGGAAATATCTCCGTAATTTACTGAGTTTAGTAAACGATTTTGAAAAAAATGATGATAAAATATTGTGTGCTTATTAATTATATCTGAAGAAGTTCATAGTTCATGTGTACTTAATCTATTCTAAAAATTCTCCTTAAACCATGTAAGTTTAAAATCACGTACAAATGTTCCAAATTAGCAAATATCCGAAAGTTAAAAGCAAATAAAGGTATTGGAAAGTTTGTAGCGGAATGATAGAAGACAAAAGACTTAGCGCACGTCCGATTTCCTTTACATGTATATCTTAACTTTTATTTATTGTTGTTATAAATCTACTTATGAAGACGTACTGAAAACGTTTTAAATATTTCTAAGTATTTTCTTGGAAACCTTTAATGAAGTAAAATGACATTTAGTTTCTATAGGTTAACAACACACTGAGTATTTTCACTCCAGCTTAATGTATTAAAATCAAATCTTATTTCAGTTCCCAGGAGTGACTTCGTTCCAATTCGCGTTAAATGTTTTTTTTTTCTGGAGATAATGGCATACCATTAACACGATCATTACTGATAATTATGACCATAGAAAAACTAGGAAATATTCTCTTCGATTCTACAGAATTGTAATTAGAAATAAGTTCTAAAGTAACTGCAGAGCTTCAGTGATCAGTTCACGCGTCAGCAGTTTTTAGTGTGAAATCACTATTGGACACGTTAGAGATTTCTGTTATGACAAACATGATATTCTGTATTCATGTTATATAAAAACTTCAAACTTTAAACTATCATAACATGCAAACCATTTGCATTTTTGTGCAACTTTCACAGTAAATCTGAGGTCCGTAGCTTCTGTATATTTACGTGTCCGTGCCTTTTGCAAATACGATGGACTTCTCTCATAAGATGCGAAATATCGTGGAGGTAGAAAACTACATCGCATAATTTCATAATACATATAGGGGGGCACTCCTAAAATTTCTTATTCTTAGTTTTCTGACCGCTGACTTACATATATGGGTCTTTTTTTAAAGCACATAGGAAATTAACTCAGCAATTTCTACTGGCAAACGAAAATAGAAAAAAATGTCAGACACTGAAATAGCGAATGAACACGCAACAGACTAGTTTAAATATTTTCCAGAAAAGCACAATAGGATGTAAGCGGTGATTAGTGGTGTATTGATGGGAATCTGAAGCAACTTAAAGGAAAGAGACAGGTAATTAACCTCGTCTTCACCTTAATATGACACGTGAAAACGAAAACGGAAGCAAGAACATAGACAAGACAGTTTCCTGGATTATTTCATGACGCAAGCATTCATTGTTATATTTAGGGGGATATTAAGACATCAAAAATGACATCGAGGAACGGGGCCAAGAAAATCGATATCGATAACGTATAATCGAGGAAACGTTTGATAATACTTTAAACGCAACTCTGCATCTCAAACGACAAAGAAACTTTAAAAAAAATAAATGGAATTACTATCAATAATACAGGTCTCAGAGGGTCTGCTGCTAAGGAGAATGTTAGACACCTAAGAAGTACGCAATTTTCGATCTTAAAAAGCTCTCACTGAAAGACTCTAATAGTGTTCAAGACATACAAATACGAAAAAGTAAAATGAAAGCTGTGACATACCGTGTAGAGCTCACTTCGAATAAAGCTCCCCAGGTTAGCTCTATTTGGTAAATAGCACTCTTCGATTTAGGGAGCTGTTTATGAAAAGAAGCATATGCAAAGTCGAATACAGCTCGTCTACACTTTGCTCAAACCGGTGTTAAAACAGAAATCATACGAAAACCAGGCACATGACAGCGAGTTATTTGCCAAATAATTTCTTGTCCCCCGTTGAGGTGGAGGTAGTTTTGGTGCCATTCATTCGTCTGTACGTACTAGCAAGCGTTCAAAGAACATTTGACCCAGTGGCACTCAAAACAGTAGGGGTTATCTTTTCATGTAGGCAAATGATTCTAAAATGTTTGAGAGTATTGTAGTTTTTCCAAGTTAAAGTCAGGATGGATGGACACAAGACAGACAGACAGTCAAACGTTCTCACGACATGGATTTTGTGAGATTATCTCTTTGATCTTTCTTTGATCATTTTAACTCACAAATACATGTACATTTTTTTACCCCAGAATACAACAAAAACCCACCTTCAAACAATTGTCAAATCTCGGCACGAGTATTTGTTTGTGTACAAAATATCAAAATAAAAAGAATCTTAAACATTTGAAGACTAAGCTGTAATTCAAGATTCAAGATTCAAGAATTTATTTGGCTCAAACATGTTATGTTCGTCGCCTATACAGTAATTGTATGGCGGGTTACAATAATACATGAGAAAAGCATGAAATAACATAGGAAAATGTCACTGTTACAGTTATAGTATATATAATATTCAAAGGACTGTCAAATTTAAAACAATTGTTGCAATATAATATTCAAAGGACTGTCGAATTTAAAACAATTGTTGCACAATCAATTCAATGAAAATTGAACAAATATTACCCACGAGCAGCATAAGCATAATAAATAAATTTAGCTAGCCTTCTGATTACACCAGTCTGTGAACATTTAAGTAATGTTATAAATTTATTCAGGTTAGGCCAATGACAATAAAAGTTTGGTAGATAGGTTTTTCTTAATTCTCTATAAAAAGGACACACTATCAAAAAATGATACTCATTTTCTATAACATTCATACTACATTTAATGCATAGTCTTTGATTCCTCTCAACATTTCTGTGTCTACCTGTTTCAATCATCAGGTTATGCGCTAAACACCTAAATCTGCAAAGGGCTATTCTGTGATTAACATTCTTTACACAATCTAAATACTTTTCAATGACGAAATCAGTTTTAAAAGTAACGTATGTTTCAAGTTTAGTTGACGTTCTGAGAGTTGTAAACCACTGCTGTAAATACTGGTCATATAAACATCTTATAACATTTTGTATTTGTACATTTGATAGGTCATCAGTATCCCACAAATATTAAAATTCAGTAGAATCTAATATATGTTTAACATTTTTAGACCAATTGCAAATGATTTGGCCATTATCATCACGTAAATTAAATATTTTATACATAAGAGAATCTGTATTACACATTAACTTAAACCAGTACTTAATGATTCTAACTTTACGAACTACTAATAATGGCACCCGTCCGAGTTCACCATAAACAACAGCATTAGCAGTTTGATTTCTCACACAAAGTATTTGCTTAAGAAATTTTACATGTATCTTTTCAATATCTGGGCCTTTATGGAACCCCCATATCTCACAACCGTAGTTTAATAAGGAACTTATCATGGAATCAAAAAGCTTGATTTTCTCAGAAATTTCAAAAGATACTGAGTCGAATAAGGAATATAATGAGTATAAGGCTTTCATTGCTTGCTGAGAAAGCGCTTTCTGGCTTTGGAAGAAACATCCATTAGCTGTCAGTGTTACTCCTAAATATGTAAATTTCTTTACGACTTTTATTTTTTGACCATCGTAAAATAACTCAATAAGTTCTGGTCTGTTGCCCCTTTTAAATACCACAGCAACAGTTTTATCTGTATTTACACTAACGCCCCAATTATTACAATATGTTTTTTAAATTATTCAACAATCTTTGCAAACCTTCCCGACTATATGAAAAAAGGAAAGTGTCATCAGCAAATAGCAAGAGACACAGTCGAAGTTCATCGATACTTAGAATATCTATGGTATTATTATTCAAAGCCTGATACATGTCATTAATGAAAAATAGAAATAATAACGGGGATAGAGGTTCGCCTTGTTTAACTCCTTTCATACTGACAAACTCTTCTGTATAAGTATTGTTTACTCGCACACAACATTTTACTTTCTCATATATTTTTTGTAACATTTTAACAAATTTACTCGAGACATTACTTTGTATTAATTTATACCAAATTCCGTTTCTATAGACAGTGTCAAAGGCTTTCCGGAAGTCAACAAAAGCGCAATATAACTTTTTCTTTTCATGATTAATGACCTTATCTATTAACGATGATAACACAAATATACAGTCTATGGTGCTTTTACCCTTACGAAATCCAAACTGGTAATCAGATAACTTATTATTGGCCTCAGCCCATTTACGTAGTCTTGAATCTAAAATAGATTAATATAACTTAGAAAATATGCTAGTAAGAGTAATTCCCCTGTAATTGTTCACATTATTAATATCACCTTTTTTGGGTACAGGTACTATTACACCTTTAGTCCAGCTATCAGGATACAAACAATTAAGAAACAAATAATTAAATAGTTTACATAATACAGGTGCTAGAACAGAACTACATTCTAGAAACATTTCAGGGATTACATTATCGATACCACCGCTTTTACAACTCTTCAATGAAGAAATAGCTTTGCAGACTTCAGTAACTGTCATTTCAGAATCTAGCTCATCAACGTTTAATAAATGATCATTATTAAGTTCTTGTTCCACAAAATCTTTTTTAAAATTATCTTCATCTGAAAACACTTGTTTAAAATGATTAAAAAAATCCTCAGAAGTGATATTATTAGACTTTTCTTTTTTTTTTCTAAATTTTCTTATTTCTTTCCAAAATTGTTGTGGATGTGCCGACGCTAAGCTATTTAATTCTTGTTTTTGCCTGACCTTGAAAAGAGAACGAGCTTTCCGTTTTGTACATCTATACCTACGTCTTTTTTCGATCAAATTTATCCTATTGTGTTCGGATTTATGTTTATTGTAAGATGCTTTCGCTGCACGAAATTCACGCCTTGTTTCTACACATTCTTTATTAAACCACGGGCTTTTATACCCTTTATTATTCAACCCAGTCGACTTAACGGACCTGCCAAATATACTAAAAGCACTGCTATACATAGAGGATATTTGTTTGTTTTTGTGGAAGATGAGAATTTATTTCATCGAGTGAACACCATATGTGATATTTTCACGAGTGGCGCAGCCACGAGTGAAAATATCAACATATGGTGTTCACGAGATGAAATAAATTCCCATCTTCCACTAAAAAACAAACAAATTTTCTTTTTATTTTATGCCAACACGTCAAAAATGGGTTTTTTTATGACATTTTTAATCAGGGCCTTCAATAAATTCCCCATGGTGAGCCCAAAATCAGTTAATGCGTACTTTGGTTACTCCGCACAAAAAAGTGCAGAACAATCTCCAATACTATGATAACTTTACTTCTGCTGAAATACCACTGAATACACTTTCATCAAATAATCTTATTATTTGTCTACAAGTTTATCAATATTTATGAATTTTGCCATACATACTTTATTATAAAAGGGATTTACTCAATCAATAGTTCGGGCCAAACAGGTATTATCAAATGGTAATTACTGATTCAAAACAGTGTTTATCCACTTTATCTCACTGATATTTCCCTATATTTCATTGTAGGCATAATAAAAAATATTTGCTCTTGATTACGTAAATCAATATTTTGTCATTTAACAATGAATAACAAGACTTTTTTTCCATAAGTACATAGTACAATATTTCCTTATTCCCAATATATTTTATCAAAACCTCGTTTCTGTATATTTGACTCTGTTGTAATATCATTAATAGACAAATTTAGTTGAATAGGTGCGTGATGAGAACATGTATACAAGTCATGGACGACAAAATCATTTACATAATGAAAACAATCATAAGGCAAAAGCACATAATCAATTAAACTACATCCATTTTTTGATAAATAAGAAAATTTCCTACACCACTATCATCGCCTATACGACCATTTACTATTTTTAGGTCAGTACTTAAACAAAGATCTATCAGTTTATTGCCTAAAGAATTTATTTTCTTATCCATAGTAAATCTTATAGGAAAGTTAAAATATATATCTTTATAGTCATCATTCTGAAGTGAAGGAATAAAATTGACTATATCGCTCGGGTTATCCAAAAAGTCATCTTTTTACCACACCTGGTATTTAAGTCGCCAATTACTGAGACCTTTCCGTAAGTCTGGTATTTTCTAATATTATTTTCTAAAATTTTATAAAAACCTACATCGTGTGACATATAAGAAACAGAATTCACAGGTGGTATATAAGTAAAACAAATATATAAATCATCTTCAAGCCCAAAAAATGTTTTATCTAATTTTACCCATAAAAAGCCAGTGTCATCCTTTTCAATTAAAGATATACCTTTCTTCAAAAAAGTTTTAAAAAAGAGGCAAATTCCACCGTGCCCTCTTTTAGATTTTAAGCTTTCTGGTCTAGGTAAACAAACTGATTCATACCCAGTTAGACTAAAATTTTCTATCCGATTTTGCCAGGTTTCACAAAGGAAGACTAAGTCAAAATTAATTACAAAATTAAGAAAATCTTCATCGTCAATGCTCGAATTCAAGCCTTCAATGTTCCATGAAACAATACTTAAATTGTCACACTTTTCTCCTTTTTCCTATCCATCGGATGTACCGTTATGCAAGACACTGTTTATGTACAGTTTATCTCGGACCAATACTGCACGCTTTCCTTCTGCCCTAGCTTTAAGCATAACTGGTATGAGCTCCTTTCTACGGTCTTTGACCTCCTGAGGGTATTGATCAGACACGTTATAATCCGTGTTTTGTAATTTGACATGTTTTAGAGTGTTCTTAATTAACGACTTTGAATTTGAATCAAACTTGGCTACGATCGGCCTTAGCTTACCATGAACAGGTCTACCGATTCTATGAGCCCTTTCTATGATGATACTGTCTTTGGGATTCCTAATCTGAAGGATTTTTTCACAGAATGTAAATATTTTTTCAACACAGTTTTCACTGAGAGTGGTTTTGTCAGAAATGTTACTTGACTGTGAAAACTCACAGCTGTATGGAACAAACTGGTCATGAGTGGGAATAGACAATGATTCTGCTACGTTGGCGTTTAGCACAGGTTCATTACTGCAAGCGCTTAGCGTAGGTCTATCATTATTTTCAGGTGTAGTTGTCCTAGGGCCCTGATTTGCCAGAGGAATCAAAGGTGTTGGGTTGAAGGACGGTCCTTCGGTTATCAATTCGATACGTAGATTTGTCTGACAGCAAAACAACCGAAGTTTGAACAATTTCTTTTTTATGAGCAGAATACCTTTCTTTCTTAACAATGTTAATTTTGTGAAGCCTATTTTCCCCGGCCTAGTGTTTCACATCACGGCTTACATCTTGCTTTAAGGAGATTAATCAGGCGCAACTTATCTTTTCTGGCCTAGTGTTTAACAAGGTAAGTCAGGTGTAGTTAATCTTACTTGGCCTAGGCTTTTATGAGGTGAATCAGGTGTAGTTAATCTTACTTGGCCTAGATTTTTATGAGGTGAGTCAGGTGTAGTTAATCTTACTTGGCATAGATTTTTATGAGGTGAGTCAGGTGTAGTTATTCTTACTTGGCCTAGTTTTTTATGAGGTGAGTCAGATGTAGTTTATCTTACTTAGCCTGGATTTTTATGGGGTGAGTCAGGTGTAGTTAATCTTACTTGGCCTAGATTTTTATGAGGTGAGTCAGGTGTAGTTAATCTTACTTGGCCTACATTTTTATGAGGTAAGTCAGGTGTAGTTAATCTTACTTGGCCTAGTTTTTTATGAGGTGAGTCAGGTGTAGTTAAACTTCTTGGCCTAGATTTTTTATGAGGTGAGTCAGGTGTAGTTTATCTTTCTTGGCCTGGATTTTTATGAGGTGAGTCAGGTGTAGTTAATCTTACCTGGCCTAGATTTTTATGAGGTAAGTCAGATGTTGTTTATCTTACTTTGCCTAGATTTTTATTAGGTGAGTCAGGTTTAGTTTATCTTACTTGGCTTAGATTTTATGAGGCAAGTCAGATCTAGTTTATCTTACTTGGCCTAGATTTTTATGAGGTGAGTCAGGTGTAGTAAATCTTACTTGGCCTAGGCTTTTATGAGGTAAGTCAGGTGTAGTTAATCTTACATGGCCTAGATTTTTATGAAGTGAGTCAGGTGTAGTTAATCTTACTTGGCCTAGATTTTTATGAGGTGAGTCAGGTGTAGTTTATCTTACTTGGCCTAGATTTAATGAGGTAAGTCAGGTCTAGTTTATCTTACTTGGCCTAGATTTTTATGAGGTAAGTCAGGTCTAGTTTATCTTACTTGGCCTAGATTTTTATGAGGTAAGTCAGGTGTAATTTATCTTACTTGGCCTTACTTTTTTATGAGGTAAGTCAGGTCTAGTTTATCTTACTTGCCCTAGATTTTTTGAGGTAAGTCAGGTCTAGTTTATCTTACTTGGCCTAGATTTTTATTTGGTCAGTCAGGTCAAGTTTATCTTACTTGGCCTAGATTTTTATGAGGTACGTCAGGTGTAGTTTATCTTACTTGGCCTTACTTTTTATGAGGTGTGTCAGGTGTAGTTTATTTTACTTGGCCTTACTTTTTTATGAGGTGAGTCAGGTGTAGTTTATCTTACTTGGCCTAGATTTTTATGAAGTGAGTCAGGTTTAGTTAATCTAACTTGGCCTTACTTTTTTATGAGTTAGGTCAGGTCTAGTTTATCTTACTTGGCCTAGATTTTTATGAGGTAAGTCAGGTCTAGTTTATCTTACTTTCCCTAGATATTTATGAGGTAAGTCAGATGTAGTTTATATTACTTGGTCTTACTTTTTTATGAGGTGAGTCAGGTGTAGTTTATTTTACTTGATCTAGATTTTTATGAGGTGAGTCAGGTGTAGTTTATCTTACTTGGCCTTACTTATTTATGAGGTAAGTCAGGTGTAGTTTATCTTACTTGGCCTAGATTTTTATGAGGTAAGTCAGGTCTAGTTTATCTTACTAGGTCTAGATTTTTATGAGGTAAGTCATGATCTAGTTAATCTTACTTGGCCTTACTTTTTAATGAGGTAAGTCAGGTCTAGTTAATCTTACTTGGCCTGGATTTTCATGAGGTAAGTCAGGTGTAGTTTATCTTACTTGGCCTTACTTTTCTATGAGGTGAGTCAGGTGTAGTTTATCTTACTTGGCCTAGATTTTTATGAGGTGAGTCAGGTTAAGTTAATCTAACTTGGCCTTACTTTTTATGAGGTGAGTCAGGTGTAGTTAATCTTACTTGGCTTAGATTTTAATGAGGTAAGTCAGTCTAGTTATCTTACTTGGCCTTACTTTTCTATGAGGTGAGCCAGGTCTAGTTTATCTTACTTGGCCTAGATTATTATGAGGTAAGTCAGGTCTAGTTTATCTTACTTTCCCTAGATTTTTATGTGGTAAGTCATGTATAGTTTATCTTACTTGGGCTAGATTTTTATGAAGTAAGTCAGGTCTAGTTAATCTTACTTGGCCTAGATTTTTATGAAGTAAAACAGGTCTAGTTTATCTTACTTGGTCTAGATTTTTATGAGGTAAGTCAGGTGTAGTTTATCTTACTTGGCCTAGATATTTATGAGGTGAGTCAGGTCTAGTTTAACTTAGTTGGCCTAGATTTTTATGAGGGAAGTCAGGTCTAGTTTATCTTACTTGGCCTAGATTTTTATGAGGTAAGTCAAGAGTAGTTAATCTTACTTGGTCTTACTTTTTTATGAGGTAAGTCAGGTCTAGTTTATCTTACTTGGCCTAGATTTTTATGAAGTGAAACAGGTCTAGTTTATCTTACTTGGTCTAGATTTTTTTGAGGTAAGTCAGGTGTAGTTTATCTTACTTGGCCTAGATATTTATGAGGTGAGTCAGGTCTAGTTAACTTACTTGGCCTAGATTTTTATGAGGTAAGTCAGGTCTAGTTTATCTTACTTGGCCTAGATTTTTATGAGGTGAGCCAGGTCTAGTTAATCTTACTTGGCCTAGATTTTTATAAGGTAAGTCAGGTGTAGTTTATCTTACTTGGCCTAGATTTAATAAGGTAAGTCAGGTCTAGTTTATCTTATTTGGCCTAGATTTTTATGAGGTAAGTCAGGTCTAGTTTATCTTACTTGGCCTAGATTTTTATGAGGTAAGTCAAGTGTAGTTAATCTTACTTGGCCTTACTTTTTTATGAGGTAAGTCAGGTCTAGTTTATCTTACTTGGCCTAGATTTAATGAGGTAAGTCAGGTCTAGTTTATCTTATTTGGCCTTACTTTTGTATGAGGTAAGTCAGGTGTAGTTTATCTTACTTGGCCTAGATTTTAATGAGGTGAGCCAGGTCTAGTTAATCTTACTTGGCGTAGATTTTTAGAAGGTAAGTCAGGTGTAGTTTATCTTGCTTTGCCTAGGTTTAATAAGGTAAGTCAGGTCTAGTTTATCTTATTTGGCCTTACTTTTGTATGAGGTAAGTCAGGTGTAGTTTATCTTACTTGGCCTAGATTTTAATGAGGTGAGCCAGGTCTAGTTAATCTTACTTGGCGTAGATTTTTAGGAGGTAAGTCAGGTGTAGTTTATCTTGCTTTGCCTAGGTTTAATAAGGTAAGTCAGGTCTAGTTTATCTTATTTGGCCTTTCTTTTTTATGAGGTAAGTCAGGTCTAGTTTATCTTACTTGGCCTAGATTTTTATGAGGTGAGCCAGGTCTAGTTAATCTTACTTGGCTTTGATTTTTAGGAGATGAGTCAGGTGTAGTTTATCTTACTTGGCCTAGATTTAATAAGGTAAGTCAGGTCTAGTTTATCTTATTTGGCCTTACTTTTTTATGAGGTAAGTCAGGTCTAGTTTATCTTACTTGGCCTAGATTTTTATGAGGTGAGCCAGGTCTAGTTAATCTTACTTGGCCTAGATTTTTAGGAGGTAAGTCAGGTCTAGTTTATCTTACTTGGCCTAGATTTAATGAGGTAAGTCAGGTATAGTTTATCTTATTTTGGCCTTACTTTTTTATGAGGTAAGTCAGGTCTACTTTATTTTATTTGGCCTAGATTTTTATGAGGTGAGCCAGGTCTTGTTAATCTTACTTGGCCTAGATTTTTATGAGGTAAGTCAGGTCTAGTTTCTCTTACTTGGCCTAGATTTTTATGAGGTGAGCCAGGTCTAGTTAATCTTTCTTGGCCTAGATTTTTATGAGGTAAGTCTGGTCTAGTTAATCTTACTAGACCTAGATTTCTATGAAGTAAGTCAGGTCTAGTTAATCTTACTTGGCCTTACTTTTTCATGAGGTAAGTGAGGTCTAGTGTATCTTACTTGGCCTAGATTTTTATGAGGTGAGTCAGGTCTAGTTAAACTAACTTGGCCTAGATTTTTATGAGGTAAGTCAGGTCTAGTTTATCTTACTTGGCCTAGATTTTTATGAGGTAAGTCAAGTGTAGTTAATCTTACTTTGCCTTACTTTTTTATGAGGTAAGTTAGGTCTAGTTTATCTTACTTGGCATAGATTTTTATGAGGTAAGTCAGGTCTAGTTTATCTTACTTGGCCTTACTTTTTCATGAGGTAAGTGAGGTCTAGTGTATCTTACTTGGCCTAGATTTTTATGAGGTGAGTCAGGTCTAGTTAAACTAACTTGGCCTAGATTTTTATGAGGTAAGTCAGGTCTAGTTTATCTTACTTGGCCTAGATTTTTATGAGGTAAGTCAAGTGTTGTTAATCTTACTTTGCCTTACTTTTTTATGAGGTAAGTTAGGTCTAGTTTATCTTACTTGGCATAGATTTTTATGAGGTAAGTCAGGTCTAGTTTATCTTACTTGGCCTAGATTTTTTTTAGGTAATTCAGGTCTAGTTTATCTTACTTGACCTAGATTTTTATGACGTGAGTCAGGTGTAGTTAATCTTACTTGGCCTTACTTTTTTATGAGGTAAGTCAGGTCTAGTTTATCTTACTTGGCCTAGATTTTTATGAGGTGAGCCAGGTCTAGTTTATCTTACTTGGCCTAGATTTTTATGAGGTGAGTCAGGTCTAGTTAATCTTACTTGGCCTAGATTTTTATGAGGTAAGTCAGGTGTAGTTAATCTTACTAGGCCTAGATTTGTATAAGGTAAGTCAGGTGTAGTTAATCTTACTAGGCCTAGATTTGTATAAGGTAAGTCAGGTGTAGCTAATCTTACTTGCCCTAGGTCTTTATGAGATGAATCAGGTTTAGTTAATCTTACTTTGCCTAGTTTGTTATGAGGTGAATCAGGTGTAGTTTATCTTACTTTGCCTAGTTTGTTATGAGGTGAATCAGGTTTAGTTTATCTTAGCTGGCCTAGTTTATTATGAGGCGAGTCAGATATATTTTCTAGTTATATTTCCTGGCCGCGTGTTTTATCAGGTAAATCAGGTACAATTTATCTGATCTAGCCTAGTGTTTTTTTGAGGTAAATGAGGTGTAATTTATCTTACCCTGTCTAGTGTTTAATGAGGTAAAGCATGTGTATCTTATATTATCAGCACTAGTATTTTACGAGGGCTAATAAGGTGTATTCATCTGACCTGGCCTAGTGTTTAATTGAGGTAACTCAGCTGCATCTAATATTAACAGGAGGTAAATTAAGTATAATTTATCCTACCTGGCCCAGAGGTTTTTGAGGTAAATCAGGTGTATAGCATCTTTTCTTGCCTAGTGTTTTTACAAGGTAAATCATTTGAGACAGATACAGACACAAAATGGTGAGCTGAAATTATCCTCGAAACTCACCAAAGGTCTACAAGCTCTTTCAGCTGAAGAGATACATGAAATTAGACAAACACAAGTTTAATCAAAACATGCTTTATTGAGATTTATATGAATCAAAATAAATTAAAAAATGTACAACACAAATAAAAAAGAGCGATAGATATAAAACAAAAACTATAAATGAATACTTTTAAAAAGGAAAGAAATTACATAACAAAACAAAAAGAAAAACTGCATCACACACAAAAAAAAACATTCTAACAAGAAGGAAATATTACTGATGCCATAATGAACCAAGTTTATAATTCTGATAAAATAAAAAGATCAACAAATCATTTAAGTTCTGCATTATCCATAACTTACTAGCACCTTTGGGTTTTTTTGGCTCCCCCCAACTGGAAATCAACAGAATCTTTTAAAACAACAAATCTCAAAATAACAAATTTTACACTCTGAAGTAACCAAATTACCAACACCCAAAAGAGCACTTGGACATAACTGTTTGAAACCATCGCTTTTTACTCATCATCAACAAATAATATCCCAGGATTAAGGTCTGAAATTTTCAGCTTTCTGCAGAGAATAGCTACAACATACTATCATGTTAAAGAGGAAAATGAAGCAACATTTATTTTCCTTGAAATGACATAACATACCCTAATTTGAAGTCAGCTTCAATCTACATTCATGTTGGCAGTAAATCAATATGGCAGATTTTAACAACCTCAATTTTACCTTTATCACTATAAAATTCTTCACCCTTTCAATTTACCCCATCTTTTTGCAGAGAGATAACTGTTATAATTCAGTATTAGATTAGATGAATACCCCAAGATACTGCCTTGACACAGCAGTTTCTACATTTATAGTTTGTCAGACATAATATATTGAAAAAAAAATCTAGCTGAAAATTTAAAAACTCAAACTTCTATAGAAATTTTAACTCAGTAGTATAAGTCAACCATACGGATACATGGTTGGTACAAAAACTGAAGCAAGAAATTCAAGGACTTTTTAAGACTATTAAGGCCAATCTTACATTTTTAGGGTCCGTATAACACTCACCAAAGCATACCATGAGGGCTAATTAGAGGACCCTATCTTCTTTATATTAATCTGTGTATACATAGATTCAATAACATTTCAGAACACTCCTTTACAAATGCCAGGAATAAGGAACTGAATGTTGAAACTACAGTCAACTGTTCTAAATTAAACTTTTTTAACACTTAAAACAATTGTCTAATGAAATGACTGCAGCAAATTTCTGCATTCTTCCGTTTAAGGATCTATTTGTCATATTTATATTTCAAGTGTCAGCTGCAAGAATTATATAACACAAGGGCCCCTGATTGCTATCCATGCTATTTTCAAGGACTTCTTAGGGACTTTTTAAGGCCAAGTTCAATTTAGAGTCATTTAAAGGCCAATGCCAAAATTAAGGGACTTTTTCAGGCCTGTATGAACCATAGGATAAACACACAAAACTTAACCATCCTGCAAAAAAATCAGAAATCAATACAAACACTACATGAAGAGGGCATGCAAATCTGGGCTAAGCACTAAAGAAGTCTGATTATACTCCAATCAATAATTGTTGAAAAAAAGCAAAGCCAAACTTACACTGGACAAACTTCTTATCTTTTATATGTAAAAATATCAAAGGGCCATAACTCAGTGAAAATTCATTGGACTGTAACAGAATAACGACATACACAAGAAGGCTTAGTATTTATCATTCTTGCAAAGTATTATCAAAATCTGACAAATAGTTGCTGATATATAGCCTGGAAAAAATTTATGTATTAAAAAAGAATTAAATGCCCATTACTCAGTGAAAAATCAAGGCAGTGGAATGCGGCAACAACATGCACAACTACGCTTGGTACTAATGATTCTTGCAAAGTATTATTAAAATCTGACAAATAGTTGGTAGGAAATAGCATTGACAAATTAAAGTATTAAAAAGACAAAATAAATGCCCATAACTCAGTGAAAAATCATGGCAGTGGTTCGCAGCAAAAACATGCACAACTGCCCTTGGTACTTTTGATTCTTGCAAAGTATTATTAAAATCTGAATAACAGGTGGTAAGAAACAGTCCAGACAAATGATTTGTAAACAGAAATATCAAAGGTCCATAACTCAGTGAAAAATCATCAGAGTGGGGTGTGACAAAGTTATGCTCAACTACACTTGGTACTTATGATTCTTGCAAAGTATTATTAAAATCTGAGAAATAGTTGCTGAGAAATAGTCTGGACAAATTCTGTCTACTGGCTTTCTTCTGCCTCTCCACAAAAAACTAGGGCAAAAGTAGGGCAAGATTTTACCAAACAGTAGGGCAAAGTAAGGGGTTTTTACTGTTAAAAAGTAGGGCTAAATAACAAAATAATCAGTTTTTCAGCTGCAATTACCATTAAACTGATACACATCCTAGTCCATCTGATGTTGTGAGAATCCCTTGTTCTGTAATGCCTGAAATACAGTCGCCTGAAATGTGGTGTTTTCAAGGATGAATATCTCAAAGTGATCCCCCAAACACATCTTATCACAATAGATTCATAAGGAATTGAATTTCTGCAAAATATCTAAAGAAGAATGTTAGTCTTCATTTACATTTTATTATTTTTTTACTTTCAAAAGTAGGGAAAAGTAGGGTTAAGAAAAAAAAAAGTAGGGAAAAGTAGGGACCGGTAGAAAGCCTGTGTCTACGGACAGCCGGCCGGCCGGACCGACCAATACATGTGAATCCAATATAGCCCCCAGATATTCTATCCGCAGCCAACTGTAAAGACATTGGTTAAAGTAAACCCATGGTTAGTCACTAACTATGTGTTAGCGCTAACCAGTTCTACATATGACAGTTTCAAGTAAAATATACTGCAGTAAAACGATTTTGCATGCTAAATATTCACCCATATATGTTAGTGGTAAACGCAGTGTAAAATATCCTATAACACTAAGAAGAAAATTTCATGCCTGTTCTATTATCTAAAGACTGCATTTGTATAGCAACTTCGAGTTTGTTATCTAGCACTAAAAAGTTTGTAACTTACATTAATGTATATGAGAATGAAGATTGCCCACAGAAGAATGCTTGTTAAGCACATAAATTATAAACAGTTGCAGTATAC
This sequence comes from Cyclina sinensis, assembly GCA_012932295.1. Classification (NCBI taxonomy): domain Eukaryota; kingdom Metazoa; phylum Mollusca; class Bivalvia; order Venerida; family Veneridae; genus Cyclina; species Cyclina sinensis. Next base: position 38,888,204 of record JAAONU010000002.1, read on the forward strand.
ACATAATACAAGCATAAATTAGAAAACAAATTAATAAACAAAACCAATAACCATAAATATCTCAAACTGAGCAACCAGATCTTGATTACCATTACAAAATATATGGACTCTACTGCAATAGCCTACAAGAGATACCTTTGTGAAGATTTGTTGAACAGGTCTTGTAAATATAAAGCAATAATTGTCTCATTTATCATCTATCTTTAAATAATTATACAACATGACATTTCATAAATCTTACAAACTTTGTTTCTCTCTTAGATGAGGTATCTGCTACCTGATTTATGAAACAAAATCTACATAAATATGGAACTTACGTCTCAATTATTTGTGTGATACAACATACTGACAAATTACGACATAGGTTTTAAAGGTCAACGACAGGTTTTAAAGGTCAACGACATAGGTTTTAAAGGTCAATGATAATATACTACAACTTGAAAATGTCAAAATGAAACTACCACGGTAAGTTTACAAGACAAGAACAACAGATTCTCTGAACTAAATATGTGTTACTATAGAAACATAGAAAATCTTTACAAAATTATTTTCTTTCTTATTCTGTGTATCTACAACTTGTTTTAAAACAGAATTAACAAGAGACGTTTGTTAAACAATATGTCCCCCGCCCCTCCCCAAGCTCCTTATCCCTAGGGGCAGCCATAAAGTATAAGAAGGTAGAAGGAAAGGGACTTGTGTTAGTACATTAAAGGGAGGATGACAGGGGCTTCTGATAAAACTTTTGGCCATGGCAAGTAGATGAATAGGAGGAACAGTAGATCATGTCAATGACACATTGATTATGTATAAAGTTCAATTACTGGAGAACACGAAAGAGTATAGGAACTGCATGGGTAGGTAGGTAGATAGTAATGTGGGAGGGTGAGTAGGTAAGAAGTTTTGAGGCAGCAAGGCCCGAGGGTTCTCCAGTTATCAATCAGAATCTGTTTCCCTCTTTAAGGTGTATGACCACCATAACCTTGACCTTTAACCTAGTTACCTAAAAGTCAAAAGGGATCTCATGAACAGACCAACCTGCATAGCCAGTCTGTGAAGTCAATGCCCAAGGGTTCTCTAGTTACTGAGTGGAAACCCTTTTTCTGTTAATGGTCACTCTGACCATGAACTTTGACCAAGTGACCCCAAAAGCGATGTAAGTCGTCTACTGGTCATTATCAACCAGCACTGCAAGTTTAAGGACCCTAGGCCCAAGCGTTCTCTAGTTATTCATCGGAAACCATTTTTCTGTCAATGATCAATATGACCTTGACCTTTGATCTAGTGACCCTTAAGCTTAAAGGGGTGATCTAATGGCCATTACCAATATGCCTATAAAGTTTTAGGAAGCCAGGGCCCAGGCATTCTATAGTTATTGATCGGAAAACATTTTGCTTTTCAAGGTCACTGTGACCTTCAAATACCATTTCAAATTTGTTAATTGTAGTAATACACTATGCAATATTTCTAAATACTTACTAAACTAAAACTACATTAAACATTAAATAACAAACAATAACAATGAAAAAAATAAAATCTTAGACAACATTGTAACAAATTTATAGAAACCTTAACAAAGAAGTTACCCAAACAGTCTTCAATAAGACTTCATTTTTCTTAAGAAATGAAAGACAAAACAAAATATCAAGAAAGACAGATTCTGGCATCAATTTTCTAACAACAGCAAAACAAGGCTCCAGTGGATATTGATCAGTTTATAGAAAAATACAGTCTCAATGGTGAGCAAACCTCTATAAGTAAAGTAAGACAGAGGTCAAAATTTCGTAGTGGTTTCAAGCACCTCTTTGATTTTATCACAGCAGTATTTTGAAGCCTGACCTGCTTCAACACTGGCATCTGAGAAACTGAGAAAACCATGTGGCAGATTGTCAAACACTTTCAGTGACACAGATTTCCCTAATTTTGAAAGCTTCTTGGCAAACATGACTGAATCATCAAGAAGTGGATCAAAATGGCAGGCCTGTTAAAAAAAGACAAACATATGCATGTTAATACATAAAAATCAATGTAGCAAAAAGTTTCAACAGAAAAAAATAAATGTCATTTAAGACAAATCTACTGGAAGTTAAACAAAAGTACCAGTACTTCAAACTGTCTTCCCTGAATGAAACAGTACGTGACTGTTAAACCTAAACCACTTTTCTAAAATACTGTCAGATCAGCAGATGGGTTACCAATTAACCTTTTAAAAAACAGCAATTGCATCATTTGATGTCTGCAACATAATCCACAGAAATCTAAAGCTATTTCTTTTGTTCCAGGAGACAGCAGAACAATACTCACTGTAAAATGGATAGGAGGCAATCCCTTCAAAGCCTCATCTGGAGCCAACAATGGTGACATGTACATATTCTTCACTATAGGAAGGTGACGGAACAACTGTATTGGACTCTGAGCTATCTTTCTCTGAACAGAATACAACTTTGGTTTAAATGTCTTTGACCATGGAGACAGTGGAGATAATGGTGATATAGAGAGTTTCTGAGGTGAAGAATCAAATATTTTCTGGTCTTGATGGTATGTCATGGGAAGATCAAGTGACATGTGCTTCTTACCTAAACTGCTTATCTTGATTTGCACATGCTGTTCAAAATGCCCTTTTCTCTTAATTTTGCAGAACCATCCTTATTTCTGTCATCTGAATTAACGCTGTATACCTATGTTCTCGTTTTTTAGCAGGTGAGATTCCTGACTTTGTTGCTCACCAACTTCTGAGGTAGAACACGTAATGCTTTGGTTGCCATGGTAACTATTCACATCTGCATCATCATGTATACCACTGTCACTATCATCGGAGTCTGACATCTGTTTACTGAATTTCCTTTCATTATGTTTCAAATATACTTTTGTACTTAGTTCAGACACAGTGTCTGCCTTAAAATTTTCACTTGAAAAGCCATCTACAACATCTTGCGCCACTGCATCTTTACAATCTACAAGATCTTCTAAAGAATGACACAGACTATTGCTCATACTGTTACTTAAGGAACTTGTGCCTGTTGCATCTTCAGCAGCTAACAACTCTTGACACACAGCGTACATTTCTGACGGGTCTTGTGTGTTCGTACCTTCAGTTTCCATTTCAGATCTTGAGTCCTGAACATTTATAACTGCCTGTGAATCAATCTCTTTCAATACCTCCTCTATTGAGCAAGACTGAGATATCATTTCTTCAGTATCCTTTCCATTCGATACACTTTCAATTTCTATTGAAGAAGACTCTTCATCTTCCGGTACTTTGTCTGGTTCCTCGGTTATTCTCTTAGCCTGAAACTTGTCGTCTTCATCGACACATCTGGACTCCCCTGCCACCTCTTTTACAATATCTATCTTTGCAGTCCCATCATGTCCATCTACTACAGTATCGGTGTTACAATCATGTCCATCTACTACAGTATCGGTGTTACAATCATGTCCATCTACTACAGTATCGGTGTTACAATCATGTCCATCTTCTACAGTAACGGTGTTACAATCATGTCCATCTTCTACAGTAACGGTGTTACAATCATGTCCATCTACTACAGTATCGGTGTTACAATCATGTCCATCTTCTACAGTATCGGTGTTTACAATCATGTCCATCTACTACAGTATCGGTGTTACAATCATGTCCATCTACTACAGTATCGGTGTTACAATCATGTCCATCTACTACAGTGTCGGTGTTACAATCATGTCCATCTACTACAGTGTCAGTGTTACAATCATGTCCATCTTCTACAGTAATGGTGTAACAATCATGTCCATCTTCTACAGTAACGGTGTTACAATCATGTCCATCTACTACAGTATCGGTGTTACAATCATGTCCATCTTCTACAGTATCGGTGTTACAATCATGTCCATCTACTACAGTATCGGTGTTACAATCATGTCCATCTACTACAGTATCGGTGTTACAATCATGTCCATCTACTACAGTGTCGGTGTTACAATCATGTCCATCTACTACAGTGTCAGTGTTACAATCATGTCCATCTTCTACAGTAATGGTGTAACAATCATGTCCCTCTTCTACAGTAACGGTGTTACAATCATTCAAATCTTTTATCACAGTACAGTCCCCTTTATAATGTGCAACATCTGACTCAAACTTTTCTTTATCACAGACAACAAATTCACAGTCAGACAAGTCCTCTAGACTCTTGCAAACTGGCATGGTCTTAGCACTTGGACTAGAAAATGCATCACTACATCCTCTATTGTCTTTTAAGACAAAATTTGAATTACAGGTGGAACATTCAGGGTTGTTTTTCATGTTGTGACTACATTCTGAATACATTTCGTGACTTCCATTGTCTTTAAAGGGATTTTTTTCTTTATCTTTGAACTCATTGGCAGACTCCTTGTCTGTACTTTTACAAGCTGATTTGTGACTGGCTATAGCAATAGCTATAGAATCTTCAGAACTTTCTGTGCTTGAATCAACCATTTCCCAGTTCTCAAATTTTCCAGGGTTACAGAAAATTGGTGTAGCTAAGGCACTTGAAAATCTATCAGCTATGCCAGCATATGCTGAAAATATGAAGATAATGTGGGTTGTACAACAGGTACAAGCAGTTAAGATACAGCTTTTCTAAATTTCCCTATAAAAACTTGCTATTTATGTTACATAAAATACATCTCACATTTACTACCATACTAATATAAGATGGTATCTCTTCTAACAAGCATATGTATTTATAAGGTATAGAATAAATACCTTGAAATAATTTCAAACTTAAAATGGAACAGTCCAGAAAAGGTCATTCCAGTAAAACATTTATCCCACCTGAAGGAGAACTTTGAAAATGGACCAACCTCTTTTATAGGTATATCTAAAATGACCCACCAATAAAAGATGACCACCTGGACAGAATTTCTTTACTTTGTCTTTCTAGGGTGGGTTCTGTTTTACTGGACTGGCCCTAACCAAATATCACATACTTCTTTTTCCAAAATATTATACATGTATAATGTTATTTTGGACTCTTAACAATGAATAGTTACTGTTTCAGTTTAATCTACAAATCAGTAAATGACCGCAAAAATCTCTTTTTTCAAATGCTTTAAAAATTCACTAAGAAGACATACATGTACCAATAAAATTTTAGGTATATAATGTATACACTAACAAAACCAACAGCATACATAATAATAATGTGCAAAAACAATCTGCTTTCCTGGATAATTGGTGGCAGACAAAGTGCCCCATTCTGCATGACCACATAATTGTTAAATGAAAACTTTTGAGTGAAATTTATTAAAATCACAAACATAACCTAAATAAACAAAGATTTCCAAGTCTAACTAAAAGTTTGAAAAGTTGAAAAAGAAAAAATCCAACATCAACAATAGCAGATCAATAAGATTACCTGCTAGACATCTGGTAAGTATGCCAACTGGTAGAAGTGGGTCAATCATGGACATAAGTCTCGCTGGTGAGGGTGTGTACTGAACCAGGCTCGCTATATATGCTGCCATGATGCCATCTGGGACTCGTATCTGGTAGGACACCGCCCGCAGTGCCGTTGATATCACAATATTACCACCAGCACTATCTCCAGCAAAACAAATACGTTCACCTGTCCAACCTAATGGTATATGAAAGAAATCATGAAGCTGAAGACTAAATCTTCCATTTTCAAAGGTCCTATTGTCAGATGGCTTAAAAAAGACAACCTGACCAATAAATGAATTTATATGCGAGACAGGTGGAAGAAATATAGTCAAAGTCATTTTAAAGACTGCATGTAAAAGTGCAAAAACTTACAACTGATTTTCACCAAGAAACAATTTCAGAATTAGCGTCTCTTGAATAAAAAAAATTCTTAGGGTGTATTTGATTTATGAATAATTAATTACAAACCTAATTTTTCAGGATTCTTTAAGGCCCAAGCATAAGCATAGAAGCTTTCCTCCAGACCCCTGGGGAAGGGAAGCTCAGGTGCCAACGCATAATCCACAGACAAAATAGGCATCTCTAACTTTCTGGCCCATACACGTAAATAGTTCTGAAAGTTTGTAAAAATTCATTAAAAAAATATACCACTACAACAGACCTTGCTGTAACTATTCACCATAAAATAAGAACATCTAACTTCCAGTCTATACCCAAAGTTTTAAACTCTGCTAGATATACAAATCTATAACCAACTTCCTTATATCACTGTTCTTCTTTGATATCACTTTTAGTACTTAGTCTAAACACTAACCTATAAATAGGTTTTTCACTTTAGCTTTGACGAGTTCTCCTTCTCAGCAAAAGTACTGGTCAGAACTTAATGAAGCAGTCAACTAGTATACTGTTAACAGTACATGTTAACTTTCACCTAAAATCTGCTTAAACATGTATACATTCAAAATAACTTTACTACTGATTTAAATACACTAAATAAACTGACAATCTGATTAAAATCATATACTAAACATCACTATGCTATTAGGGAGATCGTGAACTTCAGTCAGATTGATAAACTGATGACTTACTGGTGTTTTTTTTTTTTTAATATCTTAATGGCAATAAGTTAAAGATATAGAGTAACCTATAAATGAAAATCATTGATAATGTAAAGAAGATTTTTTGTAAAAAAAAATCCCCTAAAAAGAATATGAATATAATATACTGATATCAACCTAAAAATTGTAAAACAGCAACTCTCTACATAAAAACCGTTATGAATGTATTTACTCACTGTGGTTTTTCATTGACACCTGGGTTCTGGATTATAACACATTCAATATCCATTCACATTTATATGATTTTTTTTAAAAGAAAACTGAAGGCTGTAAATTTCAGGGTATGCCTGAGTCTCTTTTTGAAACAGCAATTGCTAAATTATGTTTCCCAAACACGTTTTCAATTTGTGCTACTGCAAATCATATTTATGCATTAAAGCCTGGAGACCTGTTCAGAATTATACTTCATCAGTTGCTAATGCAAGTATGTCACACAAGTACTTAAGTTTTAGACAAAAGCTGAGTCAGTAATTACTGTATGTCATACAGAATAGCTACCGGGTACATACATATCAAATGTTCTTCTAGTATGTAAAAAAACCCAGCTCTGAAACTTTTATACACAGTAAAACAATGACCATTCTGTACAGAAATAAGGAGCTGAACTACCTTAGTTATCCAAATAAATGTGTGTACTACAGTGTTTGAAAAGGTGGTAAGGGGGTGAGTGAAAGAGAAAAAGCATAAAAACTTAAAATTTTAAACTAGACATCAAAAATCAAATAAAACTAAAAGAACATGTCTACAAGTGTGTATTTAACTACAACTGCAAACCTCTTACAGTCATGACATGGAAATCTAAGAAATGAAAAAAAATTGTATTATTCTCATGTATGTTGCCTCAAATAGACACTGATATATATAATTTAAATTGCATGTATAAAAGTAAATGACTTCATATTTTTTTAACCACCATGGTCTTTTGTTTTCAGAAACTTTTTACATATCTGAAAGGGATCACTTATATATCCCCATGATGTATCTGCCCCCCAGAATTACTTTGTAAAACAGGACACTCATGAAGCCAATATACTTAAATGTCTCAAATAGCTTATGGTCTAACTTAACTAACAAAGTGATTGTATTCTCAACAAGCCAGCCAATGGAATTACTTATAAACATGCATATTTTTGATGTCTGATATATTGATATATTAACAAAAACTATATAAGTTTCAAACTAAAAAAAACAACAACACCCAACAAGAAAATTTTGATCTAACAAGAACTTGTTCAGGTGGACTGTAGTGAACAAAGTCTTTACTGTGACAAATATATCAGATAACTGCCTCATGACTCAGCAAATATAAATTTAACTGTATATGGTGGTTTTTAATTCTTCTGTTACTAAGATACGAGGCTTGAAAGAAGTTGCCAACCTCATGAGACTGTGAGGACTGTGCCACAAAACCTCCCCCATGGCAGTGGAATAGAAGGCCTTTAGACGGAGGTAGAATGGTGGGCTTGGCACTTCCAGTTTTAGGCTGGAATCTCTTCCTTGTGATCTGCTGTAAATACAGAAAACAAAGAAAAATCTGAGAAATTAAATCACAATAATAAAGTCATTCATAAAGGAATAATAATTATTATTATTATTTAATTACGATGTACATTACCTTCTCATCATGAAGTATCATACTATAAAATTGTCCAACAGCATGTGCTAAAGATCCATTAAAGAATATTTGACAAGAGCAGATTTTATACAACCTGCACACTGTAAGTACTATAAGATATTAACAGAAGAAAAGTCAACTGGCATCAATATGAAAGGAAAAGTTTTCAACTGTACTAAAGTTTTACATAAAACTGTGTCATATTTGTGTACACCTTCTGAAGGTATTGTCTTCTTTTTAATCCATAATTAATCATTTTTATTTCAACTGAAGGAATGAGACAACTACGGACTTACTGGTAAATTATCAATGTTACTTAAAAAAGACAAAAACAAACTGTTAACTATTTACCATTCCTTCCCTGACAGCATGTGAGATTAATCTAACTTTGACAGGGGCGGGGCCAGTGTGAGCGCATGCTGGAGTGATTGTCACGGTATCCTCGTCCTCAATACAGCTGTCTACTCTTGGCAATTCAAAATTCTCTGGTTCAAGGGAGAGCACCTCACTCACCTCAACATGAGGAAATGTAACCGATCGTAGTTGCTGTGAAAACAGAAGTTTGACATGAGCGACTTTTTAAACAAGAGCCATGTTACACATGGTTAATCCCCCCGCCGGGAAGAAGCTACCTGGAGGTTGTTCTTTCAAACACTCAATGTAATAATGTTTGAAGAAAATCCCACAAAAAATATGCAAGGTAGAGTTATTGTTCTTGCAAACTGCACTTCCTACCAATGTTCTATGTCAGTGTATTAAGTTTGAAGAAAATCGCTCAAGCACTTTTGGAGTTATGCTTCGGACAAAGTTTTTCAATTAAATCTGATAAAGGGGAATAATTCTAAAAGTAGGCAAGGAAGAGTTATTATTCTTTCACACTGCACCTCCTCCAAATGTGCTCTTTCAGTATATGAAATTTTAAGAAAATCACTCAAGTACTTTTGGAGTTATGCTCCGGACAAAACTGGAACGGACGGAAGCACGGAGACCATTTCTAATATCCCCTCCGCCTTTGGCGGGGGGATAATAAGTTCAAGAATTCAAGAATTAGATATACATGAATATGCTGGGATTTTTAAAATGTAAACAAGTAAATCTGATAAAGGGGAATAACTCTAAAAATAGGCAAGGTAGAGTTATTGGACTTGTACACTGCACTACCTACCAATGTGCTCTGTCAGTGTATGAAATTTGAATAAAATCCCTCAAGTAGTTTTTGAGTTATGCTCCAGAAATAATTTATCAAGTAATTCTGATAAAGGGGAATAACTCTAAAAATAGGCAAGGTAGAGTTATTGTTCTTGCACATTGCACTACCTACCAATGTGCTCTGTCAGTGTATGAAGTTTGAATAAAATCCCTCAAGTAGTTTTGGAGTTATGCTCCGGACAAAATTTATCAAGTAATTCTGATAAAGGGGAATAACTCTAAAAATAGGCAAGGTAGAGTTATTGCACTTGCACACTGCACTCCCTACCAATGTGCTCTGTCAGTGTATGAAGTTTGAATAAAATCCCTCAAGTAGTTTTGGAGTTATAGTCCGGACAAAATTTATCAAGTAATTCTGAAAAATGGGAGTTACCTTAAAAATAGGCAAGGTAGAGTTATTGGACTTGCACAATGCACTACCTACCAATGTGCTCTGTCAGTGTATGAAGTTTGAATAAAATCCCTCTGGCAGTTTTGGAGTTATGCTCCGGACAAAATTTATCAAGTAATTCTGATAAAGCGGAATAACTTAAAAAAAGGCAAGGTAGAGTTATTGCACTTGCACACTGCACACCTACCAATGTGCTCTGTCAATGTATGAAGTTTGAATAAAATCCCTCAAGTAGTTTTGGAGTTATGCTCCGGACAAAATTGTTTCGGACGGACGGACGCACAGATGCACAGACGGACGAAGGGCATTTCTAATATCCCCTCCGCCTTTGGCGGGGGGATAATAAAACTATCAAAACCTATCAAGCAATTTTCTATACCCACAATATTTATATACCCACTTAGTACAAATAAAATTCAACTTATCAGATGATAATCAATTTAAGACTGCACTTTTGGCTTGTTTAAACATCATAAAGTCAACAATATAAGTGGAGATCAGATCATTAATTAGCAAACAAACATAAAAAAAAGAATTTTAGTATTTAATTAGTTCAGTCTATCTTTTATACCCTGGCACTGGTATATTGTTCCTCTCTAACCCACCACACTGTCATTCATACAAAATTAACAAGGGAGACAATCTTGTTGAAAAATATATCCTAATAACAGTCTAATAATAAGCATTGTATAATCATGATAATCAAAAGTAATACTTTTGACAATACAATGGCACTTTTGTCAAACCACATCAGAATGAGATTTGATCCCAAAGGATCATCTTAGTTAACTTACATGTAGAAGAGGAGAGTCTGTTATTGACCAGAATGCTTTGCAGAACTTGATATCTGCTGTTCTAGTCACATCCACAACCTGTAAAAGGAAATTTACATATAATTAAAAGTGCATAAGAATCGGGCAGCTCCTTCTAAGAATTTTTTACGAAGTTATCAAATTGTCATTTCAAAGAAACAACAAGATGTCTCTTCATCTTATACACACTGCAATCTCTTTTACAAGATCATTTCTCTAGCTCCCGATAGTTAGCCCTAGTAAATACAGAATTGCCAATAGCCTCCAAATTTCATCTAAACAAATGGTAAGTTTCATTAACCAATATGAGCTCAGATAATATGCTAAAACTTGTAAACCTCATTTCAATAATGCAGAATTTTGGGACAAGTGCAATAATCACTTTTAACTTAATGGTCCATATGAACAGACAGACCAATAATGTTATACCTGGAAGGGAACAAAAAAATCTGATATAAGTGCACATTGTAATAAAGAAGTAAAATGTCCGATATACCCTCTTTACATAAATACAGGCTTCTATATAAACTGACCTGCTTGGCTCTTAGATCATAGTCTGCAAAGTACTTCCCACTGTTGAACAATGATGAAGCAATCTGAATCACCTGAGAGCTCTCTTCGTAACATTCACTGAATGTTGCCATGGCAATAACAACTGCCTGCAAAACTTTCTGCATGGATTCACTAAACTGAAATAGGAAGGAATATTCTAATGTTTAACTATATATGATGTGTAAAATTTAGTAGATATTTTTCTAAATACCCATTATTGACAACAAACTTCTGACTTTCTAGATCAAGCACTTGACAGCAGAAGGACCATTTACTTATAACAACATGTAGAATGCTCTTTACAAATAACACATCAGCTAACTGTTCCAGTCATTAGCAGGGGAAGTGGGGGTGTGGGGGTGTGTGAGGGGGGGGGCAGGCTCGTGAAGTTTAACATATGTATGTATATTAATGGTACAACTTTTCTTTAAATAAAAAGTTACAACCTATATAATATTTTGCGGGTTAAATGTGTTAGGTGAACTATCAACAGGAGAGTGAGCTGGGGTCAAGATTATTCAGTAAAACAATCAGTTTAAATGTTGTTAAACATTTCTTGAACAAGAACTATCTCTAAAGGTGATGAATACCCCCAGATAGAGCCTTGACACAGTAATTTCTACATTTATAGTTAGTCTGCCATAATAAATATAAAAAATTGACTGAAAATTTCAAAACTCAAATTTCTGTGAAAAGTAACTCATCTGTATAAGTCAACCATATGGATAAACAAACAAAACTTATCATCCTGCCAAAAAATTAGAAGAACTCAATACAAACACTAAATGATGAAGACATGCAAAAGTTTGATAATACTCAAATGAATAATTGCTGAAAAAAGCACAGACCAACTTATACTGGACAAACATTATTATCTTTTATATGTTAAAAAAAATAAAATAAAAGGACCATAACTCAGTAAAACTTGATTGGACTGGAACACAACAATGACATGCATGAGTAGCCTTAGTACTTATGATTCTTGTTGAGAACTAATATGGACAAATTTATGTATTAAAAAAAGAATTAAATGCCCATCAGTCAGAGAAAAATCATGGCAGAAGAATGTAGCAACAACATGCACAACTACGCTTGGTACTTATGATTCATGAAAAGTATCATTAAAATCTGTATAACGGCTGATCAGAAACAGTCTGGTCAAACTGATGTGTAAAAAAAATATTGAAGGGCCATAACTCGGTGAAAAATCACTGGAGTGGGAATGTGACAAGAATATGCACAACTACATGTAGGCTTTATACTTCTGAGTCTTGTAAAGTATCATTAGAATTTGAGAAACAGTTGCTGAGAAACAGTCTGAACAAATTTTGTCTACAGCCGGCCGGACAGACTTACCTATGCAGAATGGAAAAATGCAGAACAGAAGACCTGTCATGTGTACATGCACATTCATGAAAGCAAAAATGGTAATATTCTACAAGTGGCATTGCTAATACAGATGCAAAAATACTCAGATAAGGATAAACATCCTTATCTGCTAAAAATCAGAAGGGTTTAATTGACATCTTAAGCTTTAGACATTTGCCAAATTGCACCATTTTAAATAAACAATTTTTTTTCTCTGAGGCCAACAACACAAAATTAGATACAGTTCAACATCAGATCAATGTTGACTTACCTGAAATCCAAGACATCTGCCATAAAAGCAGTCAGTATTGAGCATTTCTACCTCAAGAAGTAAATCATCACCTATTGACTCCTCATCCAACAGGAACAGTTCACCATCCTTACTGTATTTCATCAACTGCTGGAGGTAACTGCATCAGGTAAAAATGAAAAGGTACAGTGATGTTCCACTTGAAGGTCAATCAAAAAGTGGTCTTAATAATGTAACAGATCAGACTTAATAATGAACCTTACTTTGACAAATTTTTATACTTTTTTAAATTGCTGGTTTTCACTAGATTTTCAACTAGTTAAAGATGTTTTAACAGAGGAACCCTACTGTAGCTATTTTCAAGCATTGATTTCTGTGATACTCTGTTTCAAATTGCAGACAGGGTATTATCTCAAGTTTAGACAGAAATAAATTTTGATGTCTATTCCCCTGCTGTCTTGAAAAAACAAGGTACGAAAAACTAACATGAGGAGATTGCATTTAACATTCCCTGGCTGGAGAAAATCTTTTACTTACTTCTGAAACAGATCTGATATAACAAAATTAATGTTGATTTAATTGTACAATTAACTGACAGCTGTTTAATGTATGGTCATTCATCAGATTATCAGTCAATCAAAGCTATTTTAAGACCTCCTGTCAGTATTTCCTGCTACGAAACACTACTGACATTTATGATTTATATATTGTTGAGCATACAGCCAGTGTAAGAATATAAAACCTCCTTCATAAATCAGCAAAATTCTTGGATAGATATTCAAGTATGTAATGTTTTAATAAGGAGCATACCATAAACATGCCATCAGCTGGCCAAGAACATCTACATAGCCATCGAGTTCCTTGAGATAATGTGATGATCTGAACAGCAAGCTGCTCTTGTTGATGTTTATGTGACGACATAACTGAATCAGATGTATGCAGCATCTATAGACAAAAAACAACAAAAACAAAGCTATCAAAATCGCACTGCAATAAAGTTTTGTGGGCTGTCAGAAACACAGCTAATGCACTGAAAGTCAAACTACATTAGAATATCAATGTTTAAGCTACTTAGAAAATGCAAAAGTAACACTTAATGAATTATTTGGATTATATCTTATTTGACAGGGTCCTCTTGTTCTAAGCTTTCATGACATCATACAGTAGATTGTAATATCACATCAATGTCTGACAATATCAGAGTAACTTTAGAATTCTGGAATAGCCATCCAACTATCAGAAGGATAGATGCTTCTTAATGGTTTGAGGACTACTAATATTACAGTTAAGATACCAAGACTTTGAGCACCTGATCACAAATGTTTCAAATAAGTACTACCCTAGCAGAAATTTTGTATGAAAAATTTTATCAATCTTTAAAAAAAATGACTGGGCTGCTAAGTTCAACTACTTCCATTGGCTAGGTATTGACTGATAATAATAATTTAATTAAATCTTCCTTAAATTTCAATAAGAAATGATGAACGAATAAAAAAATAGTATTGTAATATAATTCAATAATTTTCCTCTTAATTGCATCATTTACATGGCCAGTTGTTTTAGTTGGACACCTTTCAAAAGACTGTTAGTCTGACAAAGTATACCACTGCACAAACAAAGCATTTTTGAAGACCTAAGCATACCATTTTACAAGCTCTTGAATCCAGGTCAAAACGGCTCATCTTATGAAAGGGTCCCCTCCTACCCCAGGAGTCTTATGTGTTTGTGATTTGATAATTATGCCTTTCCTCAGGTTCACAAGGGGCCAGCACAGTGTGGGATGGTGTTTTATGACTGATTGTGACATAAAATGAAGGTGAAAAATACTGTTGCAACTCCACAACTGACTAAAAAAAAAAGTAGAATGATCTGTAAGTTTTGAGTAATGTTCTTAGAGTGTGATTTACATATGAAAAAGGAGGTAATACTTTTTGGTAGAGGGATTCAATATCTAAAAGATGAGAATAAGGTTTAAGCATTTGATTAATACGTAGAAGAAATACAACATGTTTATTATAGACAATGGTGAAAATGTCATTTCTCAAATTCTCACCCTTGTCAATGATAATACTTGATATGTACAGGGTTCATGATTGTTTCTTCATCTTAGTGAAAATCATAAAACACCATCCTCACATTGTGCTAGACCCTGTGCTCAGGTTTATACATGTCTGCATAAAAACTGAAATAATCATATTGATTTTAAAAATAAAAAGTCATGTAAAAATTTCTGTTAAGTTTTTGTTGCCAATCTGTTAGAATGTGGACAAATACAAATTACGACAGCAAAAAATACCCAAATACACTTGAAATATACTTCAATACTGATGAAAGATGGCTTTTAACAAAAACTTATTGTCAAGTTTGTTTCTACAAGGAACAGATAAACTAGAGAATGAAAATTAACAGTGAAAATTTTAGTTATTCAGTCACACACATTAATGATTAACATCATTTTAGACATAAACGGCTATCATAAGATTTACACTCTGTGAAAAAATATATTAATGCATGTTCTTTCCCTTTAGTAATGTCTAAAATCGTTTTGCAGTTGGAACATTTAACTATTCTAACTCACTTTCCAATAAGATTTTTATTCTTATTGTCAGAGATTTCTGTATGTACGTTGTATAATTTTTATATAAAAGGTATAATAATCAGGGGTGCAGAGATGTTTGAAGCTCAATCGGTCCAACTACCTGACAATTACCGCCCCCTCCAAAAAAAAAAAAAAATCAATTCTCAACACACTTTTGAGGGGTTGCCAGCCACCTACCAAGATGGGTTGCCTGCCTGCTCAGTGCTCATTGCATTGAGCCATTTGAATTTTGCATCAAAAAGCGAGGAACACAAAAAAAGTTAGCTTTTATAGCCCACCCATTTCAGGGAACAAAAATTCCTATCATACTGCCGAGTGGAAATGGTCAGAGGGTGAGTAGTTTTCTGATCACTCATCCTGCAGGACGAGTGCATTTTTTGGGGAAAATTCAAAACCGCAACAAACATACCGATGAATCTGTTTAAATAATACCATAAAGTCACAGTTTAACAACAGTAAATGTCAATTCTACATGTAATACACTGTCAAAACGAAACCGGAAGCATGTTAAGTAAAGGGGGAGGACTGCGCCTTCTTTAATTTAGTTTAAAAACCACACAGTACCATTGATGTTATGTATCCTGCATTTTGACTAAAAAATTGTAGCCTACTGCCTTCAGTCTGATCAAAGACTTACACGGTCAGTTGGTCATTGACAAGTTTATTAGGGTGTAATTGGGACAGATTAGCAAGGTGTGATATACACAGATGGTCCGGGACTTATGCTGTGTATTTGTTCTTAACAGATTTTGTGATTTTTATACTGGGTGTATTTACATTAGGAATACAAAATTGTCAATTTCTGGACCGACTGAAATGTGATTTTCGAAGATTCGAAGCGGTCCTAGAGATTCCAGATCGTTCTAGACCGACGATTTGTCGGATTTCTGCATGCCTGATAATAATTATAGTAAATAATACCTAATAAGTAAATATCACAAGGTTTTTTTCTCACAGCAACATGCGTGAAAAGAAACCTGAATACAAATAAAAGAGTATTAACTGTAAAGTAATCATTAAAACTAACATTTTCTCATCAAATATTTGAAGTTATTAGTTAAGTCCATAATTTTGCTTAATTTACAAAAATATTTTGATTAAATGATAGAATTCAAGTGTATTTGGGTGTAATTAGGTATATTTGTGTATTTTGTGTTGCCGTACATATTAATACCCTCTGTTTATTGAAGTGCCATTAAATATTCAATATACAGCATGCACTATTATTGTATGTAGTATGTTTTGTCTACAAATGGTACAAATTTGGACTAGTATACTTTTATAATGGAACATCTCGTCTATCCCCTCTAAATAGGTAAAGAGTCAACTCGGCCCACTTTTAAAAAAAAAACGTATTTTTAAAAACGTATTAACTTTTTCTGATTACTTGCATGTTATCAAGGCAAGCTGTTTTAAATGAAAAATAAGAGATATCTGGTATATTATAATATAATTATTCATTGTACTTCTCCAGAATTAAAGTATATTTAGAAGAAATTTGTTACATTTATTCTTGCAGATTCATTAAAAATTGATATAATACAAAATTAATGTGTTTCCTTTGATGTTTTTTGTTTGTAAAGTAATCTTCAATAAAATATGAAATAAAAACGTGTTTACAGTACGCGCCAGGAGGAACTCACATTTTCTGCTTTATTTCGCGGATGCGGAAAAAAATTATCCGCCGCGACATCGAGGAAAAAATGGAATTCCTCGATGTCTCGACATCGCGAAATACCTCGGCGATATTTGACGACCAGCGCGAAAATAATTAGGGTCATAACTCACCTGGATAAGCTGAACATTTAGTGAAATGACCGTAATGAAACTGTGCATTTTACGTCTGCCAATTCTGTGACATTTGGTAAAATTAAAACCAAATTTCTAATACAATTGCTATGTATGTTTATGTGTACTTACGTCGTTGAAAACGCTCATTATTGTATAGCAGAATCGATCAATAATTTTGTCAAGTGCATAGACGATACAGATGTCGCAGTATGGTTTACATGTTGTATGTTTTCTTTAAATATAGGAAAGCAGTTTTACAACGTGTAATTCGGAAACCAGTCAATTTATTTTCTGAAAATAGGGTCAGCTGTTCCGAGAAGCAACAATTACTTTCGGTTTTGAATTGTCATTCATTCCGTTAACAAATACGAGCATTCGTAAACAAATGCATCAGAATGAGAGTTTAATACATTTAAATGATATTTTAAAGCGTAAAATTCGCCGAAATGCGTGTAATCAGGAACTTTGTGAGCCTCGATACGTCAATTCTTACCTGTGAAAAAGTTCGCGGAACCATTTAGCAGACGTCCGCCGCGATATTTGGTGACCATCTCCGCGGCGGTGATCCTCTAAATGCGGCGGATACGGTCGCGTTTTAAGGAATGGGTAGTCCGCGACGACCTCGAGGAAAACAAGAGTTCCTTCTGGCGCGTACTGTACATATTAACATAAGCTTCTAATTAGTTGCAGGTTGTCATTAATCAAATTTGAATGATTGCCTCAATCATAATTATCACCTGATTAATTGGTACCCTTAAAATACATGTGGTAATTGATTGGCAATAATAGCGGGTGATAATAGCAGTCCTTTAATATCCTTTTCCAATTTCACTTAAATTATTTGTAATTGTCAAAAGCTTTAAATTAAGTGGGCTGAGTTGACCTGTGCCAAGTTGAAATAGGGCCGAGCTGACTCGGGGGCCGAGTACGTTTTAGGGCAGAGCTGACCCTGATTCCCCCAAATATATCTCAAATACACCGATTGACACTTTGGAGATAATCCAATCAGCGCACGCCATTAGGAAAGTTCCTGTGACGTCACCAATAAAAATTTCGAGTAAAAACATGGAATCGCCGATACGCCATCGTTACTTGCTTCATTTAAATTGCTTTTTCTTCGCTAAATGTCAAGCAATCTTCTTGAAAAATATCTCATTTTTTTCAGGAAACATTGCTTTATTGAAATGATTTGATTATAAAAAAAATATGTATTTTTAAACAACGGTTAAAATAAGTTTTAAAATGCCGAAAATTGTGATCGGAAAGCAAGTCTGTAAAATGTCAATTTTCTTTGGTTTTAAGAATAAAGGTTTGGTAAAAACGTCATAAAAATACAGTTTGATGTTTAAATGTATTTTCTCAATCAATAATTTACTCTCTAAATCATTTTTTCAACCTGTTCTCGTCAATTTAAAATTGGTTGTGTACGCTCTGTATGTATTGCGCTTGACTTTTACTCGAAGTAGGTGGCGCTATTTGTGGCTAAAAATAGAACAGTGCAAAAGTGTCAATCGTTCTATTCATAATTTTTTCTTGGCCATTGCCCTTTTGAACTTTACACGCCCGCAGAAACAGTTGAAAATTATTCAATGTGACAGTAACCTATTAACAATACTGATGAAACTCCGGTATCCATTTGCTTGAACATCTTCCGAGAAATCGTAGGAATGGAGTTTTGGAACAATATCTACAACAAGGGGTTCTAAGAGTTGTGTCCTTTCTAACAAATTGCATGATGTTGCATAAAAACACGCATGGATACTTGATTTTCCTCTCTGATAAAATTCAATATTACTTATTACAAGTCCGCGTAGTTCTTTTATGCTCTTTAAGAAGAATTTTAGGAAATCAGCATCATTTTTGCAAAGTTCAATTGGAATTTTAGCTTCCTTGTCCGCCATTACAGAGAGCAACTTATCTACCCCAAAGGTATGAAATGAGGCCTTTGAGTAAAAACATCACGCTTCCATTATGATCAGAGCGCTGAAAACACTTAAGCAAAAAATTAACTTGCAGCATCTCAAACCAATACTAAAAATAATTCAAAACACATATGTATCTATCACATGACAAACGTTGTTTTATTGTAATGTTGTTTTTAATGCTATCCCAACTGTACCAGCCTTAATCGGTGGATTGAACAAGTTTTATGGTTTTTAAATGTTCACAATAAATGTTTACGTCAGATCTTTAGTAAAATCTTGTTTACTTTGTTTTTTATCTTCGACAGTTTTAATGTTGCTGACACGCGCCTGCCTAGTATAGTCAGTATTGACTTTTGGCAGTAATAAGTTGAAGTTTAAATATAATATAACAATTATAAAACAAACAACATTGTAGCGTGTTATAATCACATACATGCCACAGTACGAAGATCAGGTTCGTAGTTACTTCACCATGAAGGCTTTAGCCCAAGTGCTAATATTCCAAACATCTAAACCAAATTGTATAGATCAAAAAGTTACGTTCGTTTGTTTCTTCCTTTTTTTGTTTACACATCACGTTACCGAGTATGAGAAGTAACGCTGTTTTATTGGTATTTATAATAAAAACTAAATGTTCTATTTTAATAACATATGTATTATATCTTTAAATGTTTTTTAAAGAAGAAGCAAGAGGACCAAATGGTCATGGGTCGCTCAACTGACTTAATGCCCGCAGGTGGCCCGTGTGGGTGCAAAAAAAAAAACAAACCAACAACAAAAACAAAAACAAAACAACAACAAAACATGCCACGCTCATCTACACTTATTGGTGAACATGCATACTAAGTTTCAAATCGATTGCCCTACAAATGTACACAAGATATTGCTATGACGGACCATAAAACCATAGAGCGGTCATTGGCGTGCATGAAAAACAAATCAAGCACATTTACACTTATTGGTGAACATGCATACCAAGTTTCAAATCGAGAAATGTGGAAGCAGTTTGCGTCACAAAAGTTTTCTTCTATAAACAAACCAAACAAGCGATCATAAGATGAATCTTCTATACCCATAGAAAACAAAATTTTGTGGAGTTTCATTGAGATGAATATTCATACAAAGTTTTGTAAAGATCAGATCAAAAATATGGTTTCTTCGTATCCGGACAATGCTCATTCCAGAGACATCTCTGGCGTTTTTACATGCTAAGTGTATACAACTGATACATAAGGCCTCGGTTTAATATCTCATCTGGAAGGCACTAAATAGCGTCAGTAGAGATGTGGAAATCTAGCTCGCATGTATATTCATGCAAAGACATATACTCCATGTAGTTACACTAACTATATCTCCAGTAGATTAAACAACCGCTCATAGCAAGTGCTTTTTTTGGGGTGGGGAGTTCAATTCTGTTTTTCTGCGAACTTGTCATGAATGTATCAACTTTTATGCCTGCAATCCTCTCAAGTTTTCTGATGTTAAGAAATATCCTTTGAAAAAGTTGGGGTTATAATATGACGCTCAGACCATGACTAGAATCTCGGCAAAAGACCTTCAACGTCTTTTCACACTGATCATTTTCTTTTATTACGGGGTTGGCCTTTCGTGTACATAAGTTTTGATATCCATATAAATGTGCTGGGCTGGCACTGTCAATCAGTTTACTTTTTCCTTCTTCGTAAAATAAGTTTGATTTCAGGCTCTGGCGTTGATTGTCTGGCCACAAAAAATAATTTCAGTCATGACAGATCCATTTTATGGCTGTGTTTTCTGACAGTGCTTTTTTAAATGCGTTTCCACTTTTTCCAAAAAAGGCAATTTTTGCGAATGAAAATGTTTAACCACTCATGTTGTCTATAGCTAAAGTGCTCATTACGTTAATAGTGTTAAACGTTCTCTTACAAACAACTTTAACAGAAAACTAGATGCTGTTTTCCAGGAAAACGTATGTCTCCCTGCCTCCTCCAGTTCCCAGCTGGGCCACAGAGTTTCTGAAAAATCAGTCAAGCTAAAAATTTTGTCAAAAAGCATAATTAAACTAGGTATTGAACATTTCTATAAGGTTTCATTAAAATCTGATGATGAATATAGGAGGGATTTGCGCAGACAAAAGATAAAAATAAATCTATGAAGTCTCATAACTCCCGCAAAAATCAGTCAAACGGAAAATAGTGTCAATGTGCACAACTACACTATGTACTGAACATTTCTGTAAGGTTTCATTAAAAGCTGATGAATGTAGAAGGAGTTGTGCCGATAAAATACAAAAAAATGAAATCTAAAATGTCCCACAACTTCTGTAAGAATCAAAAGGAAAATCGGCGACATTACTCACAATTACACTAGGTACTGAACACTTATGTAAGGTTTCATCAAAATCCAGTCGTGCATGTAAGAGAAGTTGCGCTGACAAATTTTGTGACATACAAACCTTTCATCCATCTTTACAGACGGCCAGGACAAAATCAAACTTTGACTTTGTTCTCCCTCCCAGTGCGTGGTGGGAGACATAATTAGCTAATGAAATAGTAATCTAAACATAATGTGACAACGCTGGTCGTCGAAATGATCAGGCGTGCTTGCGGAACAAGGTATCATTTATTGCTGAAAGATCTACATATGACCGAATCCTAAGCTAATTAAATATGAATAACATTTAACTGACTTTAAACAGATGTAATAATAAACCATATTAAAGTCAACTGAAAAGGTCAACCAAACCCTATATAAGACATAACGTCTTTGGTTCAATAAAAATATAAATTTTCAAATTCAAATTTCAGCTATATCTTTCCATCTGTCTTCAGTCTTAGGTCTTTGGTTGATGTAACTCCAACTTATGTCTTGTCTGGTTACCCGCCTTAGTATAATGTCGATTAGTATAATGAAATATCGGGGGCGTGTTATCAAGGCTAGCCGTATAATGTATGTCTCATTACAACTAAAAGTGGTATTCATATTTATATTTAATTTTTTATTTCCATTCAAAGTTCTATAAGTTGTCAAAGTGATCCGGAATATTTTTGTTGAAAAATAGCCTGGTTTTTATTCTAACAAAAACAAACAAGACGAAGCTTAAAAATTTTGATTGATAAAAGGTTTTCTTTTCAATGAGTACTGCATAATATGGGGAACTGTTTTGTGACTGGATCTGCCGTAAATAAAATTTACACGATGATATTTTTTCATTTATTTTAGTGATTGATATGCAAATGATTGCCAATAAAGTCATAAGACTTATTTGCAATGCGGTCCTTACAAGAGAATGAAAAAAAAGAAAAAGAAAAAAAAGAATCTAAACCGTCAAGGTCAAGAAAGGTGTACACTAGATATAGCGATGAATTTCAGGACTACACTGATAACAATACTATAAGACAGTAAAACTTTATTGTTAAAATGTAAGAAACCACCTGATTTTAACTGTACATTCTTAAAAAATGTCTTTTAACATTTTTTTTTAAAATTAAAATATTTGGAATTGAACTTGACGGATTTAGGAGGTTCTTTCCATGTAAGTATACTGTTACGATAAAAAAGAGGTTGCAAATTTTGTCATGAAAGTAGGATGAGCATCTAGTGTTGGCAATTTTGTGTGCATGGTTTATACTTGTTTTACTCTATCTTCTATCTTTAATATGCCTTAATTGCTATATATAGTATTTCTAGGAGAATAATTCAATATAAATTTTGAGTAGTTAGTAGCCTTGTTTGGAGCCCTTTTTGTTAATTCCATTGTACCGTGCTGAGCAGGCATAATCGAACTGGCATTGTTTTAAAAATTACATAATGTTCTTCTCATATTTTGATTGAACACTCTACTTTTTCTGTACAGAAACTTCAATCTACTGTTAACTTTCCTTGTTATAGTCTTTATCTCTTAGAGTTGAAATATATAATGTTTCTTCTACTTTAGATGGGTATTAAGCGTGTACTGTGAGTTCAACATATATTTTGACTGCCATGCATCTTTTTCATTTCATTTTAAACAGTCCAGTTCCACTAATAAGACAAGCCAACATTAGAATGTCTCGTCACAACATTTTTAACACGGTCTTAACAGCCAAGTATCTAATTAGGTCTTTGTAATGATGGACCTTATTTCAAATGCTGATTTTCGCATAACATTTAAAAAATCAAATTGGTCTCACTGGTCTGTATAGCGGAAGCTTATTTTAGAATTAACAAATGCGTAACACCAGTACACATTTTTTAGTCACTTGTCTTCAACACAGCAAGAGTTCGGGCCGCAAAAATGACGTGATCGCATAATAAATATTCTAAAGAAGTGAATAAAACTTTTGCATTAATAAGTGAAAATTATTGTAAAATATACTTCTAAAAATCATAATAATTTTAAGTATTGAGCTACTAAAAATAAATGTCAGGATTTTGATAATGATAAATAACTTTATCTCAATCTTTTTCTATAATCAACAATTAAGTTACCATAGTGACACGCAGAAACCAGTGTCGTAATCAAGATGGCGGAAAAAATGTAACCTAATTGCTAGGTAAAGCGATAAATAAAAAGCCGTTTTAAAGATGAGAGAATACTGTGATAAAAAATTATGATGCCATTCAATGGCAAATTCATTAATTGTTTCTATCAACAAATGAAACATCAAACGTGTTTTGTTCAAAATACGTGGGCGTGGTTGGATTTTTGTGCACAAGCATTTTTGACAGATGATTGATATTCGACACCAAAATTTGACGCCTATATTTGGAGTATAGAGTTCTGTCTTACTTATGTAAAATATTATGTCTACAGTTTCTGTACCAAATGTATGTAAAGTAACTTTAATGTAACAAGTTGTTTTAGGTGATTCTCGTGCTGATGAAGCAACAGGTGTAAAAAAAATCTTTACAATATTTTCAGAAATTTTGGAGGATGTCCAACTTATAAGCAATTAAACATCTCATTTTTCTTTGAATGATAATCTCGTAAGTTAGAAGAAAGAAAGTTTGTAAGAATAATTGAATTTAAGAATTCATGACTTCATAAATCTTTCATTTATTTCATTTCAGTTGAGTAGATTTAATAGATTTTTGGGCGAGGGGAAAATCTCGGGACCCGGGACGCCCGGGATCCGGGATCGTATTAAACATATAGGGAAACAATAAACCGTGTCGGTTTTGATATTTGTCGTAATTTGTGGCAATAAAAAAGTTACATTATTTGATTTTTGTGATAATGAAATAAACAAATGTTTATTCAAAACCTATTTTGCTTAGATATTTTTTTAAATTACCACATACTTTTGGTAATGCTTTATAAAGATTTTCAGTACACGTGTTAATACGATATTAAAATGCTAATATAATGATAAAAAGAATGTCGCAACTTTATTCAATATAAAAAATAAAATCCATCAGCGATAAAATTAATTTACTGAAAAAAAAAGATTTTCACGCCTATACTATACATGCTTATCTATAACAAAAAGCAAGCGATAATCGATAATTTATCGATGACACCTATGGCAGGTGGTGTATTCCCGGTATTACTATATGTTTAATACGATCCCGGATCCCGGCTTTTCTAAAGACGATCCCGGGATTTTCCCCGCGCCAGATTTTTGTTGAATGAAATAGATATTTAAATGAATGTGTTTATATATTCTACTGAGAAACACCACTTGAAAGGTTTCACAGTTGCCTATTTTAAAATGCCACCTTTGCTTTCTCTAGCAGTCTTGTCCAACATCATTGTTGCCAGTAATAGAACTTGTTATTTTT
Source organism: Cyclina sinensis (assembly GCA_012932295.1). Lineage (NCBI taxonomy): Eukaryota > Metazoa > Mollusca > Bivalvia > Venerida > Veneridae > Cyclina > Cyclina sinensis. The sequence goes on from JAAONU010000002.1 coordinate 38,912,977, forward strand.
AAAATGATATATTAATGAATGGTCAAAATGCAATCAAATGGTAACCCAAATGTGGAACAGTATATGAAGACATTTATTGGTCCCATCAGTAGTTACTGTTAACTAGGAAACATGCAGTACCAAAAAAAAAACACAATTCACTGATGGCGCTAAACTTCATTCAGAAGTTTGTCTGATAATTTCTGGTTAAGGTTAATATTTTTGACTTTTGTGAATAAGACTAAGAATGACGAAGTAAATTCAATGCAATGTTAAAGCAGCATTTTCAAAGTAAGACAAAATACCATGTGGTGTTACTTCAGTTAACATTCAGTGTTAATTAGTTAAAATCATCATGTCCTGTTACCATAATATGAGAAAACACTGAGTTATTTCAGTACTTGTAGACTTTGTGCTCAAGGTGAGCTTTAATGATTGCCCTGTGTCTGTCGTGCATCTTGCAGTGTCAGCTTTTAACTTTAAACAACATCTCCTCCTAAACCATTAGGTGAAATATGATAAAACTTTGCCGGAATATTCCTTGCATGAAGCTTTACCAAAAAATTAAAAGAATTCCATTCCATGAAGAACTCTGGTTGCTATGGCATCAAGAATGAAAAACTTTAAAAATCTTCTTGTCTAAAACTGCTAAGCCCAGAGGTCTGAAATTTGGTGTGTAGCATTGTCTAGTAGACCTCTATCAAGTTTTTTTCAAATAATATCCGTGGGGTCTCTGTTGGCCCCGAACAAGGGGTCACAAGTTTTTCTTTGCAATATAGAAGAAAATCTTTAAAAATCTTCTTGTCTGAAACCACGAGGCCTAAAATTTGGTATGAAGCTTTGAAAAGTGGACTTCTACCTAGTTTGTTCAAATTATGTCTCTGTAGGGTCACTGTTGGCCCCATCTGAGGGGTCACATGTTTTACATGTACATTGAAATATAGAGGAAAACATCTTTAAAAACCTTCTTGTATAAAACTGCTAATCCCAGAGCTCTGAAATTTGGTGTGTAGCATTGTCTATTGGACTTCTACCAAGTTTGTTCAAATTCTGTAACTGTGAGCCCCGCCCAAGGGGGTCACATGTTTTACATAGAAATATAGAATACATTCTTTAAAAATCTTCTTGTCTGAAACCACATGGCCTAGAGTTCTGAAATTTGCATGAAGCTTTGAAAAGTGGACCTCTACCTAGTTTGTTTAAAATATGTCCCTGGGGTCAAGATTGTATTTATGTAAAATCTTTGAAAATCTTCTTGTGAGACTAAGCTATAGACCCAAGATATTTTGCATGGAGCTTCATCTAAATGTTCTCTCTACCAAGATTGTTTAAATTATGCCCCTGGGTTCATTAATGGCCCTGCTCTGGGGTCACATGACTTTACATAGGCTTTTATAGGAAAGATTAAAAAATCATCTTATCTGAAATTCTATGCCTTAAGGGTGTTGCATTAATTTTGTCTAGTGGTTCTCTACCAAATTTATTCGAATTATGTCCTTGGGGTCCAAATTGGCCCCACCTTGGGGGTTCTTTTTGTGTAAAATATTTAAAATTTGAAACTCTTCTTGTCTGAAACCTTAGAGGCTCAGGTCTAAGGCATTCAGAATATTTTAAATATTTGGTATATAGACATCTTACATAAACCCCTTCCATTAGATTTGAGTAAAGGTCACCGAGGCTAAAAATATATTTATATACTTTACCTCATAGAGCCTTTCATTATAGACCAATATCTTTGATATTTGGTATGTATGTTCCTTGCATGGACTTCTACCCATAGATGGGGTTTGAGGTAACTGGGTCAAGGTCACCGTCGCTAATAGTAATATTTCTACTTTCTGTCAAAAACCTTTATTTGTTAACTGATATTTGGATATTAGATATTTGGTTTGTAGGCACATACAAATCTTCAATTAGAAAATGTGATACTGCTCCTTATGTTTGCTAACAGCAAACCCACAGTCAGAGTACTTAGGTGAGTGATCCAGGGCCATCATTACACTCTTGTTGTAAGGTTGATCATGGGGCAGAGGAGTACTCAGGTGAGCTATAAAGGACCATCATGGCCCTCTTGTTTATACTAGTTTCTAGTGAACAGTGTCCATTTACACTTTGATTGTGTTAACAATTCAAGAAAACCCTATGAAATGTGTTAGTTGCTAATAGAGCAATATGTTAATCAATATATAACTTGGTGCAATAATTCAGTTTTTTTGTACTAGTTTTATATAGCCAACAGTGTTGATTTACACTTGGTCAGTGATAACAGCTCCTGAAAACCACATGAAATATGTTAGATGATAGCTGCCAGTAGCTAACCAATATATAACTTACATTAATTTTAGTGACATTATGCCTGTCTCTTGAAGGATTATTGGATTATTAGTATGCTTATGCTTTCGCTCAGCTGCTTATGAATTGGAATTAAATACATTTTATTTTTCATTTTTATAGATGTGTGACAATAACAAAACCCTAAAAAAAGACGATGTAGCTTTGTAAAATTTGGATTTAGACTCATGTACAGCTGGTATTCACCTAAAGCTTTAGATGAGTTACCGAACCACTATACTATCTCCACTACCGTCTTACGGGTTGGGGACAATGCCGGGCAGTAGTACATATTCTTCCTCATTAAGTAGAAGGAGTGGTTCGGCCACAAGGAAATTTGGCGGCACTGTAGGTGGAGCATCTTCCTCTTTCTACACTAGTGGGAGCTCAAGCCGTCAAAACTACCGACCTTTACCAGCAGGACCAGGTCCTTTAGATCACAGTGGAAAGAAATTGGGCTCTTATCCATCCAGCCATCTAAGTGATATAAGAAAAAACAGTACAAGCAGTGTACGTAGTGGCCCTTTGCGAGCAGATCATTCATATCACAGTAGTACAAAAAACGACTATACGCCGTCAATAGGCACTCTTGAAAGAAAATACTCTTCTTCAGGTAATGCAGCATTGATTAATAATACAACGAAAGATTATGGAAGTAATAGAGGTTTGCGCTCAAGAAGTGTTTCTAGTACTGACAGAATTTTAACAGATAATTTATCGAAAGTTAGATTAAGCAGTATAGATAGCGTTAAAGCTTCCTCGAGAATAAATGATTCAGATGATGGTCTATATGGCACAAGGGAATCCCGCAAAGATCGGCATGAACAAAATATAAATGACACAAATTCAAGAGTTGCATCACGAGTAAGTCGGATCTCGAATGGCTCTATTACAAACGATGATATTTTCACACCAAGGAATAGGGACATTACTGGACGGGCTACCAGTATTCAAAAAGAAAATGAAAACAAAAGAAATGAAAGTATAAATGATATCGGAGCAACAAAGACCCTCTCAAGACAGAGTTCCAGTAGCTCGATCTCAACCGTAAGTTTGTTTTTATCTTCATGGTCTAATTGTTGATAGGTTTGAGAAGTCAATAGGTATTTTTAGAATTGAAACCCATTAAAGATAAATCAAAATTAAAAAAGGTTATTATCTTAATAGTTCAGGTTCCATGCTCAGTATTTATCATCTGTATATGATCATTATGATAATAACAGTTACTGATCAAATGATTTATATTGTTACAGGGAACTACAAAGTACAACTATGGTGGAAAAGTGGGCTTAAGAAATATTGGCAATACAGTAAGTTGCTCTGAAAAAAAGATTGAACAGCAAAATTGTTTGATGCCTCTAGTTTTGTAAATGTGACCATTAAAAGACTGTGTGGTTGTATTGTTATTGATGAGGATTAGCCATGTCGTTACGGTTGAGTGCTGGACTTGTAAACTGGAGGTTGCATGTTTTAATTGATGAAAGTCAGGAAACAGTACAAGTCATATAAGTTCAAGAACTCTCTTTACAGTCAAATACATTTCAATAAATGACAGAAATGTTGTAAAGAAGATACATTTAAGCTCATAATTAGAAAGAAGGAAGACAGGTATCTGTATTTATACATTGTAAATACATTTGTTTGCCTATGAAAGGAGTTTTATAAACTGTTTTAAGTTTTATAAAATTATGCTATTACAAGAACGTTGCCCTGCATTGCACAGTGGTTAACAAGAAATTAATAATTGTTGAACCATATGGATGAAACAATAATGGTACATAATTATGTACTGTATACTGTGTATACTGTATTAGAAAGATTAGTCAGATGATATAATTTTGTGTTCTGTATTTCTTTCAGTGCTTCATGAACTCTGTGTTACAATGTCTTAGCAATACAAAACCTCTTCTGGAGTATACACTCAAGGAAGACTATGTCCTTGATAAAAATAAAACCACTAGTAAATTAAAAGGGGCCTTGATAATTGGTAAGTACCGGTACTGTACTCTTAAGACATAGGGATTTAGCTATATAGTTTTCCCATAAAATTGTAATTTAAGACTTATTTCAGTATTTTATTAGGGGAACTTTGTACTGAAAGTGATGTCTTGATGGCTAATTTGTCATTTGAACATACCATAATGAAATAATTATTATTTACTAATACAGGTGAATGTAGCAAAATTAATTGTAATTTTTGTCTACAGATCTATCTATCTCCTAACACACCATTTCTGGTATATGGGTCTGCTGACTTAATAGTTTAGCCAAGAAATGCTTCAAAATCACAATTGTTTTGCTAATGCTGCTTTATATCTCAGAAAATGGAAAAAAATAGAATCAGACAGTAAAATCAGATTAACTGCTGTGTTGTTATTTATGCATGTATTACAGTTTTATCAATTCAAGCATATGCACTGTGATAACACTATAGATGAATCTGATTGATATACTTTATGTAAAGGGTTTTATTTTTGCTAGCAAATGGTTTGGCATGAAAACAACAGAGCAAAAGTGGCTAGAATGTTAATTATCTTCAGTTTTGCCAATCATTGTGATATGCCTTGTTCTTAATTGATTTGTGTATGTTTGATGATGATTAAGCCCCAATGTGTACATAAGAAAACAATTATTAGATCTTTGTAACCAGTATGCACTAAATTAGCCTTTAGCAGAAATAATCCATAAAGACAATGTTGGTTTTTTTGCATTATATTTATTATATAATTTATCATCTGCGCTAATGTAAGATCTCTATTTCAATAATTTTGAGTTTTTACTTTTTCCTGTAAAGTATGACAGTAAGAGTTTGGGGTTTTTCTTGCTTTTTTTCAGCTCAATAAGCATTTTTTTCTTTTTCATATTAGGACCAAGATAATGAAATTGTAGCACAATGAATGAGTTAGGTGGCAAATTTCATTCATTTAAAACAAACAACAACAAAAATACAATTATATTTTATTATTTCAGCTTATGCAAATTTAATCACATCATTTTGGAAGGACAAGAGTAGTTCATTTGTGTCACCAAACTCATTCAAGTCACAAATACAGAAATTTGCTCCGAGGTTCTCCGGATATCAGTGAGTTAAATTTTGTTTGTTTGATATTTGGCTGATACAGAATGAAATTCGGAAATTGAATTTATAAAAGTTTAATGAGAAATGTTCAAAACAAATTTCATTTCATAGAAGAAAAATGAATGATACTCAATACAGGTGTACAGCTTCAGGAAACTTTTCATTATACATTAAGTAGACATGAGTTGGTAAGATGGTATCTGTACTTCAGGTAAAGTATAAATGTAGAAGTAATGTTTTGTCTCACAAATCGATAAAGAAAAGATTTTTCTTTTTTTTCTGTGTCATAAACCACTATTATCTACCTGAATTTGTTGTTGTGAAAATAAGTAAGTGTTTGCAAATGCTCAAAACATACATAATTCACTAGTGTTCAGACTAGATTCAAAAGACTTAGTATGCAATGATAGTTATAATTGTCAAATTATCTTCTTGAGAAAACTTAAAAATTCCTGACTTGGGTTTTAAAGTCTGTTTGTAGCTGTGATCTTTATTTCACCGTTCAACTTAAGATCTTCAGGAAATAGTAATGGAGAGGTGGTAGAACAAGTTCCAATTATTTTTTTCTACAGTCAGTATATATACATTAGAACTAGTAACTTAGAAACAATATAAACTAAAGTTGCCCCACAAACTATACGTAATTTTGCTTACTTTTAAATAGACAGCAAGATGCACAAGAGTTCTTACGTTACTTACTCGAAGGTTTGCATGAAGACGTGAACAAAGTGACTCAGAAACCGAAACATCTTCAAATCAACGATGATAACTTCAGCAGGTTTGTAAACAGAAACTGATCTATATGTTATTGTTTGTTTTATAATTTGAGAAATGTCTGTAATTTGTTTCTCAAACCTTGAAACTTTTTAAAATGCCTGTAATTGAAATTTTACCTAGAAACTTGCAACAAAAACTCACCTTGAAGCAAACTCCCACTTAACAGCCTATACTAGGCAGACATATATGCCCTTGGACATACCTATGTAGTTTTTTTCTAAATTGTTTATGTTTAAGATAACTTGAAAACTTCTAGGGCTTCTATGTCTATTTTGTTCAGTATTTTAATTTCTTTAGTGGTTATTGATTTTTACTTGTAATAACATTTTCAGGCTCCCTTCATTTCTTTTCTGAACACTCATTAACCTCCCATGGCTATTGTGTGTAACAGTGCCATTAATCTTAGTGGAAAAGTACAGTGTTGTGACTTATGAGTGTATTTTGCCTCAGCAATTTTTACCGTAGGATTCATGATTAAATGAAACTGCTGAAGTCTCCATTTTTTCAATGGAATAATGTTGATAAATTTAAATAACTTGTACTTAGAAAAAAAATCTTATTTGAAATTTTGTTCCTGTGATAATTTCAAGTTAATCATTTCACAAACAATATTTATACACTAGCAAATACAAAATACAACAAAATTTTGAACAAAAGAACAAGCTTGTTCTTTGCGAATTATCCAGAAAAGTGCTTTTCCGCTTTCTACCTTAAAAAGTGAAGGAAAATCCTAATTCCAAAATACAGTAGTACTTGACTTACCTTGTCCTCAAGTGAATAAATAATAGCAGCTATATTCATGCAATGTATTGTTGAACTAATGTAGATGCTACTTTATGTGACTGTTAAAGAAACTGGAAATTGTTTTAGATAGTACTGTGTCTAGAAATTTCAGTTCAGTCTTCAGGGTGCAAATTCCTTAAGGCTTAAACTTCTTATAAATGCAGTATTTTCATAAGTATACGTCTTGACTGTAAAATGGTTTAAGTGATTAAATTATGCAGCACCTTGTATCACAAGTGGATAACTTGTGTCTGAATCAGTCTTAAGTACTTTAGGATAGATAGATTATAAGGTAGTTCAGGTTGGTAGCAGGGTGTAGATCACTATTCATGTTAGTCACTTTCCTTGAGCCAGTTGTAGAGAGTTAAGCTTTATTTTAGAACGGCCCCTTTACATCTTGTACTTTAGAAGTATTGCAGATTCTGACTATTTGGAGGGAATATACAAGGATGGCCCTTGTTGGACCTAATATTAACTCTGGTTCAGGTGGGTTATCAGTGATAGAGGACCCCTTGGCTAGAGATTATGTTTTATCACTTAAAAAGGGAAGGCAGATAATCACCATAAGTTGCTGTTATGTTGGGGTTTCAAATGACCAAGATACATTTACATGACACTAAAGATAAATGCTGAAACACATTCAGATATCGTATATATTAGGAGTAACAAAGACTTCTTTCCTTTCTAAGAGATAAATAAATGAAAGCATACATTTCAGTTCAGTTGTCTATTTACTTTATTTCTGTTTTCAATTTACTGTTTTCAGGTTTACTCAGTGGATGAAAAAAAAATTTCTCCTTGAAAATATATATATATAATATATAAATGATTGGTAATGTTATATTTTCAAAGAATACACATTGATATTTTTTAAATATTCACGGTCACTTTGACTGCTTATATAACTTAAACAGTTACTTTTTCTCCTTCTAAATTATTATTTTTTTCTCCCTCTAAATTATTAGACTTTTGATACTTATTCATTTTACCCATTAATTTTTATAAACATACTTAGTGTAATGGTCCTTAGACTACTTTGGTAATTGGATTCTCATCTCAAAGGTCAAGGTCATTTTGTTTACCTGCTTTTTTTTACTTCAACACTTTATCTTCCAAATTCTGCATTTATACCACAGCTGAAAATACTGTGAAATAATAGCAAGGGATGAAGGCAACCCATACATTGAATTTTATGTAACTACTTCTTGTCTCATTCATGAACCATGTAACATAGCAACATTTTCGAAGTGTATATTTTCCAGTAAAAAAGCGTTTTCATGTATTGTAAAGATGAGTGAGTATCTCGTGGGGGACATCAAATATTGATGATATCAGATGAAACATAATTGATTTAGGATACTGTGCATGTCCTTATTGTAAAACTGGGGGCAATCTAATATCATAAGTGCCCTATAATAATTCTCCTATTTCATTTTTCCTGAGAGCTGAACAATTTCATGCTGAGGGTTAGAGATTGCTGTTGATTTAATTTGGAAGATACATTTAATTTAGCTTGAGAAAACGAAATATTTCTGCATCTCCATTTTCATTGTTTTGCATGCATGAGGATACTTAATGCTTTCATATGTTGTTTGTCAAACCTCTTAATGGAATAACTCCAGTTGGGTTACATATTTCTGCCAATATTAGAAATCACAGACAATTTTATATAATACATGTTAGTTTGACTGGGAATTTGAAAGCCATTACATGTAGGTTTTCATTGTGATTAAGCAATATGGTTATATTTTGTTGTTGTTCATGATGTTGTTGTTCTGCATGATGATGATGGTAATGAATGTGATGATGATGATGGTAATGAATGTGATGATGATGATGGTAATGAATGTGGTGATGATGATGATGGTAATGAATGTGATGATGATGATGATGGTAATGAATGTGATTCTGATTCTGGTATGAATGTGATGATATGATGGTAATGAATGTGTGATGATGATGGTAATGACTGTGATGATGATGGTATGATGTGATGATGATGGTCCTGCCTGTGCTGATGCTGGTGCTGGCCTGATGTGGTGCTGCTGCTGCTGGTCCTGCCTGTGCTGCTGCTGCTCTGGTCCTGCCTGTGCTGCTGCTGCACTGGTCCTGCCTGTGCTGCTGCTGCTTGTCCTGCCTGTGCTGCGCTGGTCGCCTGTGCTGCTGCTGCTGGTCCTGCCTGTGCTGCTGCTGCTGGTCCTGCTGTGCTGCTGCTGCTGGTCCTGCCTGTGCTGCTGCTGCTGGTCCTGCCTGTGCTGCTGGTCTGCCTGTGCTGCTGGTCCTGCCTGTGCTGCCTGGTCCTTGCCTGTGCTGCTGCTGGTCCTGCCTGTGCTGCTGCTGACGCTGCTGCTGCCTGCCTGTGCTGCTGCTGCTGGTCCTGCCTGTGCTGCTGCTGCTGGTCCTGCCTGTGCTGCTGCTGCTGGGTCCTTCTGCCCTCCCCCCCCCCCCCCCTTTCGCCCCTGTCGTGTCCCGCGCTCCTTTCTCTCCTGGCCCTTTGGTTTTCATTTTGTCTTAGTGTCTTTGTTTTTGACATTAAACACAGTACCAGTTCAGATCATGTAGTGACCTTTGAACTTTAATGTAAAGATGTATTGAAAAAATACTGCCAGACTGTTTTGGCACTTGATACAGAATGAGTATTGAAAAGGAAGCTGTTTCTTGCATTGAATGAAAAATGTGTCTGTTTGTTTTTACAGTAAATTTTAACTGATTGCAAGAAATCAACTGCACAAACACCAAGAGGTAACAGAAACCTATCAAATTTTACAGTGAAAAAATCATTTTAATGGGATCCTGTGAAACTTAATATGTATAGCTAGGGTAGACATTGGAAGCTTTGTATAATCATGTTTATATGTGTTTTTCCAGTGACTCAGAAAAGGCTGCTGAATATTGGAATAATTACTTGCGTTACGACCACAGTAAGATAGTTGGTAAGTCATAAGAGTAATCATTTCAAAATCTGTTGGTGGTTTAAAGTGTATCATAAACTATCAGCATTTATGGTACCGCTTGGTTGAATTATCACTGGAACAGAAGTAAACTCAACCCACTTTAGTACTTTGAATGACCAATATAATGTACAGTTCGTTGAAAGAATAGAATTAAACTCAGTTCTAAGCTAAACCAGTGTGTACATGTCATTGAAATTTTACTGTTGTTCTTGTTCTGTTGTTTTACTATGTTCTTTACTTATAATACAGAACAACAATTCTTTTACAGAGATATTTGTGGGTCAGCTCAAAAGTGAACTTAAGTTTGATGAGTGTGGACATAGGTCAGTGACCTTTGACCCTTTTTGGGATCTCTCGCTGCCAGTACCAAAGGTAGGTACTGTTTAATCCTTACCCTGCTGGAGGCAATTGATTCTGCCTTTGCAACCAATGCAGACCAAGATCAGTCTGTACATCTGATCCTCCACTAACAGTACATTTCTACGTTTGAAATTTTGAATTAGTAGAAAATTTATTTCCCCTGAATTTGTAGTATCCGAGCTCCTAGGGGGAGCTCGTCGTTTGCACGGGATTTCAGTATTTCCCAGGTATATGTATTATAGAAATCATTCAGCGTTGAGAGAGCAAACCGTTTACACGTTTTCTTTATTTTGATAAGATTGTATGTATTTCCAATTTATCAGTAAATGTGCGTTACAGTACCTTTAATGCAATACGAGATATTATTGCCATTGCTGTATATGATAGTTTTTGGTATTACTATGTTATTGTTGAGTTAATACTTGTTTTGCATTCTCTCAAGCGCTGTGAACAAATTAAACGAATTAATTTGAAGTTTTGTTTGTTGGATTTACGAGGAGACGTAAGGTTACAAGGGAACTAATAGTCTTTAGGATGAGACTTTAAACAAAGGTCTCATGTATCATTGCTATACACTGAGCATGGAACAGAACAGGGGGTGTCTCTGGAAGGGGATGCTTTCTGTTTTTTGCACTAGTTCCCTAACAAACCTAAAATAACTAACCTCTGCAGTTGGCATCAGTTATGTATTGCAACTGGTACCAACAATTAATTATTAAATACATATGCAGTAATATATACAATTGTTGCATGAGGATAAAAATGATTGAAAGAAAATAGATGAAGCTATGATAAATGCATGTGTTGCATTAAGGAAATGATTTATTTTAAACAATGATTTTTGTTCTAGCAGCACACATATTCTCAATACAATTCAGTTCTTTCTTTGTATTGTATTTGTATTCTACTCATCAACAATGTTAGCTGTTTAGTACAAATAACATTAAAACACATTTCCAACATATGCGGCTATGCCAGTTTCTAGTCATTTGGATTCAGAACTTTATTCTATAATCTTTCTTTGCTAGTTTCTAAGGAAAATACTGTCTAAATCTCTAGTTCAAAATTTTTTGCAAATTCTTAACTTAGCATCATCTGTCATTGCAGTTTTTAGAAGATTTAATCTAAGATTTAGTTCATCACTATTGTATCTTCTTACTTCTGTACATGTAATTGATGTAAACATAGTGACATAGTATTGCATCTTCTTTCTTCCTATGTAGTTATTATACTAGTTTTGCACTGAAGCCTCGTGATTCTTGAATTTCAGATGCGGTCAGAGTGTGACATCACAGACTGTCTCAGCCTGTTTATGAAAGAGGAGAAACTTGAAGGAGATGAGAGCCCGGTGAGTATACTTGCTAAATGGTTTGACTTCTGTCTGAAGGTTTGCTGTCTCATTTCTAAGTCTTAATGTTTGTTGTATGTTTTTATGCCCCTGAAGGACGGCATACAGTTTTGAACTGTCAGTCTGTTTGTCCGTCATTTTGTTAAAAAGCTTTAACAATACCCATAACTTCCTTATTAGTAAATGGATTTACTTTATTCTTGGAAACAAAACCCCTTTGATCAAGAGCTTCCCACTGACTTATATTTATTTGACTTTGACCCTGAATGACCTTGACCTCAAAGGTCCCATTGTAAAAAATACTTACTATTGCCCATAGCTTCCTTATTAGTAAACTGATTTACTTCATACTTGAATACAACACCCCTTTGGACAAAACTTCCCACTGACATAACTATATTTATATGACCTTGATCTCTTAATGACCTTTACCTTTTCATTAATGACAGTTCTTGGTATAGGCCTTGGTGCAATCTCTCACACACTTAATAGATGTTATTTGAAGTGCTTGATGTATGGTGCCATTTCTATGGCCTTGTGGTTATGGCATCTGCTTATGGAGAGAGAGAGGGAGGTCCTAGGTTCAAGTTCCATTTGGGGCTTATTTTGACAGACCAGTTGAGGAGCCACCAGCTAGTTGATAACATGTCTATCTGGCACTATGGGTAAAAGGAATCAGGGTGTAAATGTGTACAACAGAGGCATCTCATAAGCCTGGAAGGGTGGCCTTTTCACTAAGGGTGACACTATAATATTAACCAAACACTTTACTTTTATGGTATGTTTTCCAGGTCAGCAAAAATTCAGGATTTTTTTTATTTGTTGTTGTCAAATAATAAAAACTGTAATATGTATCTTTTTTTTTAAATTATTAAAAGTTTTTTTTGTTTTATATTTTTTTCAGACATGTGCCAAATGTAAGAAAAGAAGATCTTGTACAAAGCGATTTTCGATACAGAAATTCCCTCCAATATTAGTGCTTCGTATCCTTTCTAAGAATAATGAACTGCTTATTTCTTTACATGAAGTTCTGAATATTTTTGCATTTGAAATATCTTGTTCTAATGTCCCAAACACCTTAGACAAAATTCAGCGTTTGTTTATTTTTGTTTGTTAGGTTCCACTATAGTGAAGCTAAAGTAACTGTATGGTTTGATATAAGGATTTTGGGATTGTAACAAGAAGACTGTGTACACACTGTCAGAAATTTATCATCTTTTGGTTGTCGGTTTTGCTTATGAACTTGTAATTGTGGCTCAGTTAAACACAATATCTTGATTTGCTCAATGATGCTTTATATTTTGTATAACTTAGAAACAAGAAGGCAGATTTACATTTTCTTTGATTACAAAAAGTTTCTTAAAGACTTCAAGCTAATAATAAATTGTTTTTTATTGGTATGATGAGGAATCAGGTTATCTTTGAAGCCTTAACATGGTGATAGATTTAAAACGGTTCAGTCAGGAAAGGTATAGCCGCAAGATTACAACTCTTGTGAATTTCCCAATCAAATCTCTTGACATGACTGAGTTCGCAGCCGAAAAAGGTAAACTTCTTCTTAAATACCTATTCATATCTATGTGAGCAACATAAGACACATTTGTTTAAAAGTTCTTTAATAATTATTTAATACCATAGTTAATACTATTTCTTTTAAAAGTTTCTAAGGAAGAACTGTTGAACCTAGAAATCTTAATATGAAATGTTCTATTTGAAGGTAAGGACTTGTTTAAAGAAAAGAGGTACTTCATTTTTATGCAGTGAGATGATTGCTTGATTGATTCATACATTTGTTAACTGGGTGATTTACCACTTAATTGATTCATTGATGATTACATTTCTTAGCAAATTATAGAACTGTTCCTTTATTCGCATCTTAGGTAGAAAAGTATAAAATAGATATGAACAGTTGGTAATAAAACTAGCATAAAATACCATGAATAATTGTTGTAAGGAAATACCAGCATGGATATAAATGTAGTTTGGCTTTGTATCTTTACAGGCCAGCAGGTAATGTATAATCTGTATGCTGTCAGTGAGCACTCTGGGACAACCTATGGGGGTCATTATACTGCAAAGTGTAAACACCCGTACACTGGAGAATGGAACAGCTTCAATGATACACAGTATGTAGTAGTAGTAACTATATTTTTAGGTTTTTTTTGAGAAACAATTTTAAGCCTTTTATTTTCTGGTTCTGAACATTGCCATGTGTTGTCTTTGGGAGTATTATCTCACAACCTCGCAGCATTTATGCCTAGGCTGAAATAAGAAATAGAATTATGCCCTTGTTTTACTGGTAAAATGAAATTTTCGCATGACTGTCATTGTGATTACATGTTCTCTTGTATTAATGTCTTAGTCAATTGAGCACATTATAGTTTTCAGTAAAATAAGCAGCTTATGAAAATTGCACTGCAGAAGTGTTGCAGATATTATTGCAGTGGGAAACACTTCAACATTTTGAAGAAAGATACAGTTAAAAGTCCATCTGAAATATTTACTTACTTGCTTTTTTATTTCCAGTGTAAGTCCATGTGGAGCTAACCAGGCTGTCTCTTCAGAAGCATACGTTTTGTTCTTCGAATTAGCAGTGAGCCCATCACGGTTGTAACCCAGTCTACAACAACACACTAGTCAATATGCCATGTACTCAAACTGTGATAATATACTGTTATTATTTATTACCTGTGGCACTTTATATTTACCATATTTCAGTCACTTGGTTTTACTTACATTTTATTTTTTCATAAATATTGCACAGGATTTGAATATTTTGACTGTGACTAAGTATTGTTTGCTTCAACTTGGCTATCAACTTTTATTTGGTTGTATTTTGAAAATGTCTAAAATGATTTGTACAAAAAATATACAAAACACTATAAAATAATTTAATAAAAAGAAGTGACTTTTATCATGCTTTATCACAGGGTTGTGTGAAAAAAACAGTCATCAGAAATAATAAATTCTCAGGTTTGACTCAAGTTTTTTATTGTTGACTTTATACCAATTGTGCTGTTATGAATGATTATACTTGTATGCCATCCCCACTATTACTACCATTAGGTGTTTGTGACATTTCAGTGAAAACACTTGCTACAAGAATATATGTACATGAAGTAAAACAAGATTTAGATATGTATCAGAAACAGTTTACTTGAAATCTGTGAATAGAGGTTTTTTTTCATTTTCAGTTCTGTTTTAAAGTTTGAAGATAATAAATAATGTATTCTCAGATATACAAAGTAGATTTTGCATCTTGTTGCCTTGCTTAAACAGAAACTTTAAAGGAATTATATATAATTATATAGCTCTTCATTTTTCATTGAAAAATGTTTTGTCTTGTGTTTTATTTCAAGATTTAAAGTTAAGTTTTTTGGCTTGCACATTTAATCCTTTCATCAGTATTGCAGTGGGAAACCAACATTTTGAAGAAAGATACAGTTAAAAAGTGCCAGCAATTTTAGTTTGTATTTTGAGCTATTTCTTGTATTGGAAGAACCTGTCTTTTATTGAATTCTGAGAAAACTAATTTTCTAAGCATTATTTTCATACCTAAAGAAGCTTTAAGGAATGAGGCCAGTCATATTTGTAACCTTATTTTAATATATATTTCATTCTACCAACCCCTTATTTATACTTTGTACATTTGTCTCGCATATTAGGGTAAAATTGATGAATTTGAAATTCTGTGTATTTATCAGTATTTGCAGTGCTGAAGTTGAATCCTCAATTATTCAAGACAACCTTACTAGTCTTTTAAGTGTAACCATGGTAACATGAATTCAGACTGGAGAAAAAAATTTGGATGAAAAGTGTAATTTACATTTCAAGCATTGATTAGTATGTTCTCATTTTATTGACACTTGAGTGTAAAATCTCTTGTGATATTGTTAGGTACTTATTTTTAAGTTGATATATGTTATTCATGATTTTTTCCTTTATCAGATACTGTATGAGGCCAATAATATAATTAATCAGATTTTACAAAACAAACTAGAGACACTAGAGTATTCATTTTATCAAATTTTTATTAAGCCTTGCAAAATTAAAGCACAGCAACCTTAACAATTAGGACACATGTTGACACACATCAAAGAGAAAAAAAGCAGATTATCTACACTCATATCAATGTTTTACTCAGCACCTTTCTCAGTCAGATATTTAGTTGGTTACCTGTTTAAGCATCAGTTGGTATTTATGTTTGTTGTTTGTTGGGGTTTAACGCCGATTTCAACATCTAGGTTATATCTCAGCGGTCAGTCCACCTAACCGGTTTTCCTGGATAACTAACTAGTAATTACCAATTTCTCCGCAAGTGACTGACTACTGTTCCCACATGATCTTCTCTGAATCAGCAGTGAGAGACAAATGAACATTAGACACAATGGCTGAGATCAATTGTCACGTAGAAATTTTGCCCTGCCCAGTGTTCAACCATTGACCCAATGATTACTAATCCAGTGCTCTACCTATTGAGCTAAGCGGGTGGGCTATTTATGTTTAATTCTCAGTCAAACTGATATAAAGTGATCTAAGGAGAAATATTGATTTCAACTTTGCAACTGCCCGCATACATTTTATGCAGCTTCTGATAGGCTGAAACCTGAAGCAAAACAATAAGACGTACGTACTAGTGATGTCTTAATTCACATACTTGATTGACAGGTAGAGCTGCTTTAAGCATCATGTGGTCTTGCTTTTGATAGAATGTATATTTCAAAATGGAAATGACATGCTTAAATTTTGGAAGACGTAATATTCTGAAAGAGTTGTTACATATATCTTAAATGAATGATCTGGTTTATTTTGATTTTCAAAAATTATTTTTGTTGATTTTTACATTTTGATAAACAACTTTTAGTGATGTCCAATAATTTTGATAGTTGCAAGCATGCGTTTGATTTAGAACATTGTTAGTATAAAATATTTTATTTTAATTACATAATTGAGACTTGAAGAAAATGGAAATGTTATGTTCTATAGCAAATTTATGGTTGATTGCATTTTGGTTGTGAGTTTTACAGACTTTTCTTGCTTGTTTTCAAAGTATCTGTCCAAAGTGTTACAGCTTTTATAGTATACAGCTAGTGTTACTGTTATGTTTTTATTTTCATGGTGTGTTTTTCAACATTTTTAAGCATTTTACTTTGTGTTCTTTTTTTCTTTAAATGGAATATTTAATGGAGTATGTTTGTGCAACAATTCCTGTGTCAAGAATTTTTGCATTGTGAATTGTAGTTACATGTACATTATTGACTGACAGCCTACAGAATTTTAGCTGTATTGTTTTTTCAGGGTGTGTGTTGGGGGAAAGGGTGTGTGTGTGTGTGTGGGGGGGGGTGTCAATTTCAACTGTGAAACTCAAAAATTAGTTCTTGTAACTTCACATAAAAATTATTTTGATCACTGTAGAAGCATCTGGTAGGAGAGTACTAGACACATTACTAGTGCAGAAACAGATTAAGATAAAACCTATAAATTCATCTGTTCATTTATTTTTTTTTTTTGAGTAAATGTTATTTTGAGAGGCTTAAAAACTATTTAGTAACATTTCTTTACCACTTTTAAAACTCTTGCAATCACAAAGTGAACGTAAATCAAAACATCCTTATCTTAACAAGAATGAAGGAGTGCATTTCTTACTGCTTGCATTGACAACAGTAAATACATTGTTGTCATGGCTATGCAGAATAACCACACACCTGGGTGAACACATGGCAGAATTAAATCAGAAAAGTCATGAAGTGGCCATTTTAAGTCATTTGTTTAGTTTTATCACTTTTGGAGCAGTAATTGATGAGTTTGATTTTCTAAAGCCTTTAACAAATGTCCCAATAAGTTACACAAGGCATTTCAACACAACAGTGTGTGAGTTAACACACAGCACAGCAGAATTATCCACGCTTATTCAGAGTTACCATGGGAACCATTATTGATGTAATATCAAGCTGTTTTATGCAATACTTCAAATAACTTCACTATCTCAGTCATGTTATTTACCCATATATACATTCATTTGTGTGATGCACATGTTGAGGTAATTTATATCATGTGTTGCAGTTATGATAAAGAGAATTTGCTATTATTTCAAATTAAGGATGTTTGTTTCTGTGTCATTTTAGGAACAGATGAACACTATAATATAGGTCAAGCTTGAATATCATTTGTGTTCTGACTTTCATAAAATCTTGAAATGTCTGCTTCTAAAAGCTTGATAACAGGTACAGACAGACTATGGTCTGCACTGCTTGCCATTTAAACATTAAGTCTACAGTTAATACCTCTGGTAAATGGGTCTGTCTTAATTGAATGTTGGACAAGTCATTGGTAGAAATGAAAAAGGACTTAACCCGTGAATGTCTAGCATCTACAAAATAAGACACAGGCAAACAGAGAAGACCGAGATCAGACACTGCAATATGGGGCATTTGATCAGAGTCTACACGGTTTGCATTAGGCCTTTCTTCCCTAAATAAAATGAAATTGAAAATTTATACCAGAAACTCTTTTATTGAAAATGGACTTGTCCAACTATCAAGGATGGCATAATCCACTGGGCGTAAATGGGTTAATAAAGGTACATAGTGTTAGTTTGCAGGAGAGTTGTTACAAGGATGTCGGGGAATAGGACTTCATTTTATACTCTAATTACCCATTAAGGTAGGAGAATTATTTTTATTATTTTTATAGGTTTCTAGAGACTCACTTATCAGACTTTTTCATCCATGAATAATTGTATCACATGCTTCCATAAGTCCCTTCCAAAAGGGGAGTTATTAATTACTTACTCTTTGAGTAGAGTAATTGCTTATGTTCTTCTATAACTTTATATCTTTATTGTCGATGTTTATTTATGTTTTAGATCAAATGTATGTTATGTATAAATGTGTCTGTGTGTCTTACACTTATAGCAGACCACCACTGTAAAATCGCACTTTCCTGGTTGGTAGTCATCTGTATATCTGCCAGTCTAAATTTTCTCACCATCAGGCTTCACGTGTCTTGTACCTATGGTTGGTAGTCATCTGTATATCTGCCAGTCTAAATTTTCTCACCATCAGGCTTCACGTGTCTTGTACCTATGGTTGGTAGTCATCTGTATGTCTGCCAGTCTGAATTTTCTCACCATCAGGCTTCACGTGTCTTGTACCTATGGTTGGTAGTCATCTGTATGTCTGCCAGTCTAAATTTTCTCACCATCAGGCTTCATGTGTCTTGTACCTATGGTTGGTAGTCATCTGTATATCTGCCAGTCTAAATTTTCTCACCATCAGGCTTCACGTGTCTTGTACCTATGGTTGGTAGTCATCTGTATATCTGCCAGTCTAAATTTTCTCACCATCAGGCTTCACGTGTCTTGTACCTATGGTTGGTAGTCATCTGTATATCTGCCAGTCTAAATTTTCTCACCATCAGGCTTCACGTGTCATGTACTTAGAGCACTTTTGTTCAGTCTCATTTATGTACATGTCCATGTTTGATAATATTTGTACATACACTATATTGAATGCTGTTTCTTGTTAAGTTATTTGTACAGTGTATATAGTAGTTGAATCTATAATGGAAAGTTAATTGTTGAACTTGTATTATTACTAATGTGATATTAATTAACTTGTAATTTTTAAATCTGTATTTTACACTATATATTGTGTATGTTACGCCAGACTTCACAGACTTTTACAGGCTTTGAAGTTTCAGCTTTTTTCTCTTTTAAAAGATTGTTTAAATGTGCTCTTGCACATTGTTTGTTTTATACATTAGATGTGGAGTATACATGATGAGAATTTTTATGTATGATATATGAAGTAAACAACAACAACATGTCTGTCATATCACATCTGACTTTTTTAACAGACCAGGATTTGAGTTTGTATTTTCAAAGAGAAATTGACTTAAGACTGCTTGAATAAAATTTAGTTGCTTGAATTTGGCTTTGAATTTAAAAAAAAAAAAAAAAAAGAGAAAAACTTCATGCCTGAAATTGTCTTTAAAGATTATTATTTATTTATTTTGTTGAACACATATGCATGAAACACATGTACACTTGATAGCTTTCATTCATGTATCTATTAAATATTTATGACTCACCAGGTATATTTTTAGTATTTAATATTTATCTACAAACTACTTCATTTTACTGAGTTGTGAAGTTTTCATAAAACTGTGTTGTGAAAAGAATTTAATATGAATGGACAATTCATAACCCCACAGTTTGATGAATTAGTATAAAGTAAGGGTTTTTATTTTATTTTTGTTTTTTACTTTTTTTTCTGTGTATACATCAGAACTGATAATGAAATGAGAAGTTAAAGTTGATATTTACTATTTTGGTGACAATAGTAAGTTTCAGATACTTTTGAATTTTTGAAATCAGAATTCAAAACTTTCTTTGCAGATGTCATAATCTACAGAAAGAAGAACAAAGATAGTATAGACTCTTCAATACAAGATAGTTCTGATGTTTTCTTTACCTGATATAGATAACCAGAGGATCTTGTACTAAAAATATCATTTCATGTTTCAATGAGTGTTTTTTTTTATTACAGGCTAGTAGTTGTATCATAGGAGAATAAATAATAATACATTGTACCATTTACTGTACGTCGTAAATATCACAACATTTTGTTTTCATTTAGATTTTGTTTCTGCATAGCTCAGGGGCTGAAATTTTTGTATCAGACTGTACTTGTATGTGACAGTCCAGTGTGTAGATGCTTGTAAAATTGTAAAATTATATTTTGGCGATATCAAGAAAAAAACGAAAACTATTTGTACTCTCTATTTTTGGTACAAGTTATATGTACATATTTACATTTTGAAGGAAGACTATTTTTGGTACCAAAGAACATTTACTTTTCTAAGGAAATGACTTGATGAAAATGAAAGTTGTTAACGACGAAGGTTTATAACAGCCCTTCTAATGCAAGTTCATACATTCAGGAAAAATCTGCTCTGTTTTATACTGTTATAATGTTTTTAGTTTAAATTTACTAGAATGAAAAGTCAATACTTTAATTGTAACACCTGTTTTGATTGGAAAAGAAATAGTTTTGCAAGATACATGTAAATACTTTGAGAGTAATACCAGGGTTAGAGATTACATGATTATATGATGTATGGTTTGAAGATAACTCATTAATGACATTTGCACAGTTAAATTCACCTTTCAGCACATTACTTGATACAGAACTATCCTTATTTTTCACAACAGCTGCTTTTTTCCCTTCAGAAAATGTGAAGTGATTGTGAGATTAGGAAAGGCTCTGGATGTCTTATTGATGAAAGTATTTACAGGTTGTTATTGATAAGTTTTATTGTCATTTTTTTTTTATTATGTTTGAATGTGATTTTTATGAAAAAAAAAATATATAAACGATATTGATTATTTTCCTTTAGATAGCATAAATAATGATTACGCTTATACACAGTTGTAATAAGTTAGTTAGAATTTCAATGTAAAGTAGAAAATTCAAGATAGGGACTTTGAAAGCTTTATCTTATAATTTTTATATAGAAACAAGTCAGCCTTTTAACGGCTTTGTTAAAAATAGTTTCTTTACTCCATAAGCTATTTTAAGCAAATACGGTATGACAGAAAAAGAATACATGTACTGATGATAAAGAATGAAATTGTTTGCTTGTGTAATACACATACCTCAGTTTACACAATGTTGTAAAAGAACATGCACCAGAAACTGTCCTGTTTGCACTGTGAGAGTGAGTACACGTTTTAGTGTGTTAACACATTTTAAATATGCTGTTGTGTTAAGATTATGTGCATAGAGCGACATGTGAAATATTCAGGCATGTTTAAAATCAAAGGTGCATC
Source organism: Cyclina sinensis (assembly GCA_012932295.1). Lineage (NCBI taxonomy): Eukaryota > Metazoa > Mollusca > Bivalvia > Venerida > Veneridae > Cyclina > Cyclina sinensis. Next base: position 38,934,420 of record JAAONU010000002.1, read on the forward strand.
TATACATTAGTAAATTTCTGCAGAGTAACTCCATACAGAATAGGCAAATGTGAGATAGGATCATTAGAAAATGAAGTAATATACTAGTACAATGGTTATTAAAAAATACTTGGTATATAAAGTAAAGGATTTTGTTACATCAGAAAATTTATGTGAACATTAATACATGTAGCTCGATAAAAAGTGAAAAAAAAAAAGATTTTCAAAATGATTTGCCTTAAACAGTGAAGGTCTTTGTTAATAAATTATTAGTGTGATGAAATTATGTACTTGATCATAATCATGAAATAAAGCATGATTGTTATATAATACGTCTTGCTCTTTTTACTCATAATGGTAACTTGTGACTTCTTTGTCTGCTCAGTTACTGAAAATATGTGGTAACAAAAGATACAATGTGCTGGTTAATAGTGCTCAACAAAGTTATTTGTAAAAATCCAGTCTAATAAACATTGGTCATGATTGCCCCAAGTGCTCATTGTGTTTGACTGCTTAGAAAGATAAATGCCATGTAATGTAATTATCATCAAAATAAAGTAAAAAAAGAACCAAACAAGGGGCATAATTTTAACAATATTGGTAGAGCTGCACAACTGAATTTCATATATCATGCCCCCAGGACGGGCAATTTTGACCCAAGGGACATTATTTGAACAATCTTGGTAGAGATCAACTACACAATGCTATACACCAAAATTCTAGACTCTAGACCATGCCATTTCAGAGAAGATTTTAATACGCCCGAAGGGACATATTATGTTGTGTCCCTGATCCGTTCATCTGTTAGCAATTTCGTGTCCATTCCTATCTCTTGAACTGATTTAAGGAAATGAAACTACTTGGCAGAAATGTTTATCATAATAAAATATGTTCCAGTTTCCTTGGATCAAGGTCACACTTAGTCATGATTTAATCTGTCAAATGTTATGTCCGCTCTGTATCTCTTGAACCAATTTAAGGAAATTGAAACTACTAGGCAGAAGTATCAACTATACTGAGATGATGTGCAGAGCACAGGTTCCGGCTTGCTCCAATCAAGGTCAAGGTCACACTTAGTCATTATGATATAATGTGTCAGATTTCTTGTCTACTCTGTATCTCTTGAAACAATGAAAGGAAATTGAAACTTATTGGCAGAATAGTAATACCATGAGATGATCATGGTCAAGTATACTAACACGTTACTTGGCATACTTACCTTGAACTGCTTGTTTAATTAATTGCGGAACCTTGGAAGCATACTATACTGACCATAAAATAAGCTAGATTCGCTGTAAGTAAGGTGAAACATGACTAAAGAACTAATCAGTAAACAATAAACATGTTTAACTTATTTACATATGTTATAATATTGTCCTTATAAATAAACCACAATATATCTTATGTTTCCTGTTGGTGTTTATCAGTTGTGAAAAAGGTTTCTAACTGTCAGAATCTTTTTTCAGGAATATATTGCCCTGCTTCAGTGGAGCTCTTGTTTAAGCTTTTATTATGAGTAGAGGTTTAAGTAAATCAAGTGACCTCTTGGGCAGGTCAGTTTCGATCCCTGGGACAAAAATTTTAACAACTTTGGTAGACATGAGGATGCTACATACTAAATATCTAAGCCTAGTGGTAGTAGACAAGAAAATTTTATAAGTTTTTCACTTTTTGACACCATAGCAACCAGAGTTCTGCATGGAATTAAATTCTTTGAACTATTTTGGTAGAACACCTATGGAGGAACATCAATACAAAGTTTCAGCAACTTCCATCCAGCAAGGAACACTCCTGTTAAGTTCTACTGCCTTATGAAACAAAAAGATTTTTAAAATTTTCCCTTCTACGAGTCTTTATCATAGAAAATTAAATGAAGGGCCATAATACTGGTGTTACTGATTTAATCGGAACAAACTTTGTGCTGACAACATCCTGTACTGATGATACAATCATATTTGTATTTAGTAACATGATTAAGTTTTCCCTATATAAAGTAAATGCCTCATAAATTTATGTTGCATAGAAAATAAATCAAAGGGCTAAAATTCTGGTGTTACTAATCTGATCAGAAAAAAACTTTGTGCCAGCACCATCCCCTACCAGTGACACATGCTTGTTTTGAATTTTATTACATTCCCTCTATAGGTTACCTAGTTATGAGACAGGATGGATGGAAAGATGAATGGACAGACAGACCTGAAAACAATATCCCTTCAGCAAGGGATAAAATTCTAGGTTACAGTCCACTAAACAATGCTACACACCTTATTTCAGAGCTCTGGGTCTGGTTGTTTCAGACAAGATTTTTCAAGTTTTTCATTTCTGTTGCCAAAGCAATCAGAGTTCTGCATGGAATGGAATTCTCTAAACAATTTTGATAGAGCTTCATCCAAGAAACATCCCTGGCAGGTTTCATCAGTTTGACCCAGCTTGACCAAATGGTTAAGGAGATGTCGTAAAGGAAAACAACAGACTTGTGTGTAAAATGTACATGAAATAATGTTAGTAAGGATTTACAAATATAACAACACCTTGGTGGTTCTATTCTGATCTATTTTTACTTAAAGCATTATGTTGGAACAGGAAGCTGAGCTGTAACGAAATACAAAATGTAATACACAGTACCTTGCTGTACAAAAAAAAAGGGAATTAATACACAGTATCTTACTGTACAAAAAAATGATTTAACACACGGTATCTCACTGTACAAAAGTAAAACATATGTCAGTACTAGTATTTCATACACATGGAAAATTTACGACACATATATTTTTGTATATGCAAAACATGATTTTAAAAATCTAAAAAAAAGGTTATAAAAAATGTACATCTTTATTTAACTAAAAAAAAAAGTCCATTAAGAACTTTTCACTACATGAATGTACAACATTCCAATGCAAAATGTAACAACACAATAGTTGATAAGCTCTGAACTTAAAAACTTCACAACTAGATATTGGTACTCACATATTGTACTTGAAATATTTACCTTGAAATTTTGCTTCAATAAAATCATTTAAGTTTTTTGTTCAAAAAGCAAAAACCATTCACAGGAAAATATTCCGTAAAAGTGGCAGAAAATGGAGCAACTATTTCTCTGTACAAAAAGACTTTTTACCCAGAATATTATCCTCCTTAAAATCAGTTACTCTTTATCATTTTTCCTTTAAAAAATATTCGCAAGTAATGATTTTTGTCCCACATTTTCAATGCCACATAGTTGTTTTATTAATGTAAATAATATAACAGTTTGACCTTGTTCTGAAGTTAGAATAAATTTACCCCTAACATTTACCTCCTGTTACCTTCAGTAACTGTATTATGTACAAACAAATTTTTTTTTCAAATAGAAATACAATTCATTTACTATTTAAAATAAGAAGTAACAGGAAAATTTACAGCATTGAAATTGACAAAGCATAAAACAAAGGTAGAACTGAAGCAATACAGTATTGTCACTGTAAGTTTATTTCAGTAAGATAATTAGATAATACAAATCACATTATATCAGTTAATTGGCAAGTACATTCATATCATGTTCATTAGTCATTTTGTTTTGATAAACTGTAATATTACTACAGATTAAAGGTTTAGAAAAGCAATGACAAAACTTGGTGCCCTTCATGACAAGCAAACATGTTTTAAATGGTACAGATTCTGTTAGTAAGCAAAAGTGACTGATTTCCAAGAGCATGAACTTCATAATTATTGACACACATGAAATATCTAGAAAGCCAGCCCATTAACCTTGCAATTAGAGCCACTGATTCTTAAACAGTGGCTCCACCTTTTAAGATTACTTAAGCCATTTATACACTTCAAATGGCTTTCTGCTGGTTCTGAAGAGACCCGTAAGTTTTAAAGTCTGACTGGTATACTTCTAATCATTCTTTTTAATGTTACTCGTATGACTTAGACCTATTCACAGCACAGTTGCTTTGACTTCATTTACAATTACATGTCTTAATAATCAGTTCCACACATATGTACTGATAAAGTGGCACATAAAATTACAGAAATGTAAGTTATCATGTAAAATTTAGAATTTTCTACAGACCTTTTCTTCGGATATTTCTTAAGTGAGAACAGATATGGTATCTAACTAAGTGAAAAGAACAAGCTGTTATAAGGAAGAGGTAGGTTAGAAAAAACATATCACAGGAATTATTTGCCAGTAGAAATTGTCAGTAAAGGGGGGAAAACTTGTTTCACAATGCAACAAAATCAGATCTATCTTCTTCCAAGAAACAATGAAAAACTACAATGTACATGTATGTGTTACAAAATAAAACCAACTACTTTATGTAAGTAGAACTAAGATAAGTTTTCAACTTAGAAACAAAATACACCCCCCCCCCACAAAAAAGCAACCCCCACCTGACCCACCCCCCAATTCTTTAAAGGTTCCCAGCCATTTATGTTTGTAGCAGGTAAGTATATATTTTCCCTACTTTCATAAATATACATTTTACTTCCATTTCTTTAACTCAGACATTAGTCATAGTGGGTAAAAATCCACACAAGCTTCAGATAACAAATTAAATTTACAGTGATTGCAAAAAATATTTTCAAGACAGCAATGCAAAACTGAAATATCTGTTGAAAACAATAAGCATTTGAAGATTCCATATTCTCTCAAAAACGGCTGGAAAGCAAGTTTGTTTAAATGCACAATTTGTAGTTTCTTTTTTCGATCATTCAACTGATTCACCTGCTACCTGCTGTCAGGCTTCACACATAGCATCACATCTTTTACTAAAATGCCACAAATAACCTCTGGTGTCACACTTACAAACAAGTGCCATAAATAAACAGTGTTATGCTACGAGCAACTTAAAACCACTGATGCCACAGCCCACAATTCATATTAAGTCCCAATCATAATTTCTTTTTTATTATCTAACTTTAATTATGTCATATTTAAATGTTACAATTTTGTCGAGCTTTAAATGCTACAAGACCTAACATGGCGAGCTTACTTTTATAGGTTTCCCAGGCTTGAAATCAAATCTGCTGATTAGTTAACACCCAATGATGTAAGAACATTAATGAGACACCCATGAACAGAAGCAATGAACCATGAAATCTTAGCTTCTACACTGAATTAAATACATAAATTATTTCAACATGATATACTTTTATTTATCTGATATATGAATAATTTAAGCAAAGGTATAAAAACTTGATTCCTATTTTTTATATTTGAGCATTAGGAAATCCAAGACTCTTCATTCTGGCAGTATTATTTTGAAAATGCATGCAAAAAAACAAAAGTACTCAAAGTGGGCAAGGATCAATTCTCTCCCCCCCCCACCCCCACCAGTGCAGTAAGTACTTATAAAACAATATTTTATGAGTTACAACAGTTTTGTACTTAACCCATGAATTAAAATAATGTATTATTTATAAATAAAAATTGCCATGATGTTTTTAAAGATACATATTAAAATCTTCTCTTGAATATTCAATTATAATTATAATTTTCTGGGGAAAAAAAAAAGAAATTATAATTTGTAATATACCTGTGTAAAATGCATAAACTAAAATGTTGCTAAAAAAGAATGTATCCTCAGTTCTTTATATATACAAATATTTTATATACATGCAAATGATATATACACCAAATAGCACCATTTTCACAGTTTGGACAGTAAGTACTCATGGGACTTTGAATTTTAAACTGTTTTCATAAACTTTTAACATTTACTAATTCCTCCATAGACTTATGTTATGATAATATACTAGCTAATTCTACTGCAACAAAGGTAAAAACAGCAACCTCCATTACACTGACAAGAGTTCAATTAAACATAACAACATCTGAACATTGCCAAGTGTAACATTGCTGAACTTCCAAACTGTTTAACTCTGATCCTGCTAAATTCATTAAAAAACTTTTTCCATCATTCGATTTTGGACAGGACCAATTATCATTTATAGGGGTATTTTTTTGTAAACTACTGACCATATAGTGAACAGGTGCAGACCATGCTTCGACTGCACAGATATGTATAAACAGAAATACAAGATGTACTAGCCATGAGCTGGGAACAAGTTAATAATCCTTAAAACTAAACAGCTTTGTCTTCTCAACAAGTTGTTTGTAAAATGAAACTGCCTTCAAACCCTAAGACAGGAACTGTCACCAAAGACCGGAAGTATATAAATCTTCCTTCAGTTGGTTTCCATGGCAACTTTTAGTAAAGGAAGATTAAGGTTTACCCTCTGTTGCACTCATTACATCCTTGGTTAAAAAAAACCCCTAGTTAATCACTGTCTAAATCAATTAAAACCAAATTTCAAAACAATACTATGATGTTATGTTTCTAAATAATCAAGAATGACTTTAACTTTTCTTTAAAATGCTATTCATTTCTCAGTAATTATCATTTTTACCAAATTATTAAAGAAAACAACAACAACAACAAAATCAACAATATTGCTGTTGTCCATACAGCCCAGTATTTGTCATGGAAACAAAATCATAAACTTTCACACTTTTTGCTATGATACAAAAAATTCAAATATATATTACAATGTATATGAATAAACATGTTTCGGAACAAATAAAGCCTTTTCTCTCACTAAATTCCAGTTGTCATTCTCATAATAAAACATTTTTTTACATCACGAAAACTCATGTTTGATATGACTTAAAATGATATCATAATAAAGACAGTAAATATCAGCAGTAAAAATAAGTGTCTAAAGTTTTCAAAAGTTTCTCAAAACTCACAGTGAAAAGAACAGAATAACTTTATAACCACTCTGATTTTCATGAGCTCAAAGCCTACAGTGAAAAAACGGGGTATATTTAAGACTACTTTGATACTCCTGAGCTAAAAGCTCATGGTAAAAATCAGGACCATGGTTATGCATGCGAGTTCAAAATGTATGTGCTGTAAATGATCACAATCCTGAAATACAATGCTTCTTGTAAAAATGAACATGAAAATTTAATTATTTCTATATTTTAATTTTGGCATGTTTTTCAAGCAGTGCAGTGCGTAATTCAAAAATGATAACCTTCAGTAATATGGCAACAACATAATCTTAAGTTTTTTTTTCCAGAAGACTTAACCTTACTATGGAAGTTATTTACTACATTAACTGCAAATACGAAAAGCGAGCAAACATTTGAGCAAAAACTGAACTATTTTAAATATTAAATTTAACAAATTAATGTCAACTGCTGTTAAACATAATCAAATCACAATCCTAAGTTGTAAAAAAAAACATTTAACTGCACAACCGTTCTATTAACTACCGAGTGTTACCACAGGAGGCAATTAATCGTACAGTCCAAAGTAAATACTTTAATTTTAGATGAACAAAACTATTGCAAAAACAGGTAGAGTTAACATTTTAGCATAAAGTATAGAATGCTTAAAAAGCTGCTAATATCTGCACACATAAGAAGAAATATAATGTTAATTCCGTAACCAGTAAACGCATAAGCTTTCGATTAAGCGGATATGATGGCAAGTTCAAGTGTTACGGTGAATCATCAATGATCATGCATGGAGAAATTTAAAGGAGGAATAAAAGATGGGTGACCATGACTGTGAAAGGGGCCAGCCATTGAAGTGTTCATTCTTCCATCAAATCCATGATGGTTGGGTCCAAGGATGCTATTTATAGACATGACAGAGGGATGGCCCCTATTGTACTGATGGTGATGCTGCATTGCATTGTGGTCCATACCCTGATAGTTAGCATGTGGAAACTTAATAGGAGAGATATTAAGTGAAGACTCATTTTGAGAAGCAGCATCAGAGAAAATATTGTTTAAATTAAAATTGGCCATATGAGGTGCTGTATGGGGAGTGAGCTGTGGGGCATTTCCATGGTTACCATGTAATGGGTTCATGTTCATTCCAAAACCAGGCTGAAAATTTAAACCTAACCCATTCTGAGGTGCTCTTGCAGGGAACAGAGTGTTAAATGGTGCACCAATGTCAGAATTCTTGGGCACTGGTGTATTGGAGTTAGGAAACCTTGGTCCTGGGCCAAAGAAATTCCCTGGTAGAAAAGGTGACCCTTCATGTTGCATTCTTGACTGAGGAGAAAGATTTTGCATAGTAGGGAAGAATGGAGTCATGCTCCTGTTTGTCTCAAAAATGGAGTTGGATAAATTACTATCCACTTCCATAAATGGCAAAGGCTTTGACTTCTTTGATGATGACAGTGGTTTGGAGTTACGAGAGGGCTGTTTAGACTGTCTTGACTGACTGACTGCTGATGGTGTAGGGGTTGGACCACCCTGGTTACCATGGGGTGTGGTGGCCCTGTGGTTTGGAGGGGTAGGTCTAGGAGCCTGAGATGGGGGTGCCTGAGAAGGGTCCACCCATTGGAACTAAGGGAGGGGCAGACTGTTTCTGTGGAGGTTTAACTACACTTGTTTGGGCAGGAGGTGGAGGATTAGCAGACTTTCTCCCTCCAGAATTGACAGGCGTGTGACTCAAGGGTTGAGTTCCTGAATTATCCCTACTAAAGCTAGGTGGTCCACTATCAAACCTACCAGGATAACCTGTTGGACCCATGGTATTAAAGCCTTGAGATGAGGGAGGTGGAGGGAATGGAGTGTCATAAGGTGACCTGTTTGTCATATTCCTTGCACGATCATCAGGAGGCATCATTACAGGATGATGTAAAGGTGGAGTATTAAGAGATTTAGAGGAAGGATAGTTAGGCTGATAGTAAGACTGAGTGCTGTTCATCATCTGAGGTGACCTATCCATTGCACCACCCCTCTTGTCGGACATTGTCGACTGTGCGCTACTACTTCGTGAATGCGAGCTATTCATCTCCATCATCTTGTCTTGGGGTGTAGCCTTTCTCATCTGCTCTGTTGGACTCTTACCAACATTAGATTTCATCTGTGAGTCATGAAAGAAGTTGTTCTCTGGCCCACCACTGGAGTTGGGGAATGATGAAAATGGTTCTTGTATTGTAGCTGGCCCTTGTCCTTTAGGGATCTTCTGTTTACTACATGAAGGATTGTTCCCCTGATCTCGATTGCTATCATCAGAGCGTACTGACTGAGGGGCTTTATCATTCCTCTGCATAGATTCACCTCGAGGTACCGAATTTGAATCAACTCTAGAAATGTGTGAGTTGTCCCCTCTTGGCATATTGCTGCCACTTGGATGCATAACTGTATTATTTCTCTGAATCACATTGTTACTAGCACTGTTATTTTGATCAAACATGTCCATATTTGGCATTGATGCTGGCAGACTTGTCTGAGATGATGGCACATTTGAAGACGATGATAAAACTGGTGGAAAAAATGGAAACTGATGGTGACCCAGGCCACCAGAACTGGTGGTTACTGTAGATGATGTTGACGATAATGAGAATGAAAATGATGATGGTACATTTGAAGTCACTGTACTTGAGGTATCCATGAAGCTGCTAGGTATATTACTTGTGATAGGTTGCAAGTTGAGACCAATATTAGCAAAATTGAATCCATCAGGTGAGCTCTCTGACTGCAGTCGAGAAAAGTCACTAGGAGGGTTGCCTAATGCACTGCTGCTGATAAGGTCAGAGTGAGCACCAATTGTGTCCGGTCTTGACCGGATACCTTCATCTCTACTGGACTGCACAAAATTGTCAACAGAATATGGATTGTTAGTATTTCGTAATTTTGACATGTTTGATGTGTCTGGTTTCTGATTTAAAGTAGATATGTTAACATTTGGTGGAGATTTTATAACCTTTTCTGCATGGGGATTGAACACTGAATCAGCTGAATATGGAACAGAAAAATTATTCATGCCAGTATTTGAATGAGCAGAGTTATCCTTTGAACGGTTATTCATTCCAGGCAGGGAACCATATACAGGCTCATTGTTAAACTGGTTCCCATATCTATTATTCTGAGAGGAATTAACAGTCTGTGAAGGTCTTTGAGCTGATATTGATAAACTGTTAGCATTAGCAGAAGGTAACGTTTGCAGAGCTGAACTTATTCTCCATATTTGTAGGTGCACCTTTTGTGCTATTCTGAAGCTTCTGCCCAGAATTTGAAGAAGTACTGCTTGACATATTCTGTATAGTTTCTGGTACATTTTTCTTCAATGCCAAATTGGATTCATTTGGCACTTTTGGTTCACTATTTTGTTTCTTTGAATCTGCAACTGAAACATTTGCTGTCTTTGCTGAAGTAATCACACCTGCTGACTGCGAATTAACACTAGAAACAAGTGGTTTGCTGGTGTCCATAGGAGCAATAGAATCTTTTGAACTGTTTGATAATGGCACAGAGTTTAAGGCACTGAATGAGCTAACCTTCATATTTTCCAATTTCTCAGTAGGGGTTCGCTTCTTTATAGGAGACATTTCTGTATAATGTTTTGGGGAAGATGTTATGTTATCACTTTCCATAAGCACGCCTTGAGTTGGAGATACAATGCTCAGTTTGGGTGAGACAAGTTCAGGAGAGAAACTATTTTGTAATGGAGACACCATACCGGGTCCAGGTTTTGGTGACACAACTGTTTGTTTTGGCGACATCAAAGATGAATTTTGCTGAGGACTGTCCTTTGGAGATGGTTGTGATGCAGGTTTCTGATTTGTTTGAGCTCTCAAGGCTGTATCTGGTCTTTGCAACTTTTTCGGAACTGGGAATCCAAAGAGACTTGTTGTAGTGTCAATTTCTGGCATGCTAGGAAGCAGTGTAGAAGTTTTTGTTTGATTATTAGTGTCTGATTTATTTTCCTTGTTTGTTTCTTGGTATGTTTTCCTACTTGTGTCAGTAATATCTTTCATCTCAAATAGTGTTGCACTTGAATGATCATCACTAACAACTTTATTTGTGGTGCTTTCACTGTCTTTCAAGTTTTTAGCACTTTTTGAAGTTTTCTTTGTTTTATTTTGAGCACTATTTTTCGACTTCTGTTCACTTTTCTGCACGTCTTCCTCTGTGACACCAAAATCAGTCTTGGTAGGTGTGGAAGAGAGAGTAGTAAAGTCTTTACCATTAAGTGGTAAAATTGAAGGAACAATATCATCTGAATCATCAAAATCGTATACTGATAATGACGATGGCATACTGAGTATTTCCTTTGCTGGTGTGTTACCTTTACTACTTTCCTTTGAATCTTTGCCACTTTTACGTTTCTTTGAGCTTGGTTCACTTTCGGGATCAGCAGGTTTAGTTCTCTTTGTTTTTGATTTTTTCGATGTTTTGGCTACGTTTTCAGACACTGAACTACCTAACTGTTCAACTTGATCAAGTACATCTGATAAATCATTCTCACCAAATGTTATATTGTCTGGGATATGTATTAAAGTACTTTCAATATCCATTTGAGAATCGGAGTCCACTTTCTCTAAATCTAAAACACTACTCTTCTCAGATGCAGCTTTCTTCGAAGACTTACTTTTTGTACTGCTTCCTTTGCTACCTAACTTACTGTCAGTGTCCTTTTTATTTTCATTAGTTTTTGATGTGTTTCCATGTTTACTTTTCTTGTTTTCTTTGTGAGTTTCACTAACCACTATTACATCATTACTTTTGTCTGACTGTTTTGTTACACTTTCACTGAACTGAATTCCTGCAATTTCTTCCAGGGTTACTGAGAGAGATGTCACATTGTCGGCACTTGACACTTCACTTTTTCCTGCACTATTATTCACAACCTTAGACACATTAATTGACTTTGCTCCTTCTGCAACTGAATTCAGACCAAGCACATTATCTTCCAATGTTCCAGAGTTTGTTGTAGATCCAGAACTTAGTTTCTTTGAATGCTTATTTGGAGATTTCAAATCATCATCTACTTCTGCAGCACTAGTGTCAATATGAAGAGGATTATCTTCATTAGCAGGATTGTAAAACCCACCTCCTACCCCAGCTACATCTCCAACAGGAGGGGAGAAAATTGATTCAGCTGCTTTAGCGAGAATGTCTGTTGATTCTGAAGACACCGCTGATGACACTTCTGGATCGGTTGTAGATTCTGGAATTTGTATTTGAAGAGTTTCAGATAAAGAGTCAGCTGGCACAGTCTCCTTAGACTTGTTTGAAGCTTTTGATGATGGCTTCTTTTTCTTAGCCGGTGCTGACTGATTCCTGAACCCATCATTGCCAAGAGGCTTTGGACATATGGCTCGTTGATTAGCGTTGTTTTTATTCTTGTTTTTATTTGCTGTTGCTCCTGTTTGTGCAGCAACAGGCAGTTGGCCAGTAGCTGTTGTGGGAACAGGCACCGTACCTTGTTGTGATACAGGTGGTTGACCAGGTTGAACAGTACCTAAGACCTGCATAGTGACTGGATCAAGCAACACAGTGGTTGGCTGACCGTTAATTGGCAAGCTGATAAGGATAGGCGTACCAGAAGCCTTCCCACTTGCTGCAATCCCTCCACTTCCAAGCTGTAATGAAAATAATACCGGATGTAAAATACAATTCAAAACACTTAAAAGGATGACTTGCTGAATTTACATCTAAGAGAAGGTAACAAATGTTATAATTTTTCAAACTGGAAAAACATTTACAAAGGCAGATATCAGAGTATAAAAGAGCCCTTGTGTAAATTCTTGACTGAATAACTCAGCAAGGAAAGTCCATTTTTTGAGTCTATGCCTGTCAACAAAGAAAAAGTTGAAACAACTTACATTTGGTGCCCCAGGTGGTATGCTGACTATCTTAGGCTGACTACTGCTAGGCATGGAACCAATCATAGAGGAGGAAATTGGTTTTTGTGTTTGAACTGTTGAACCCTGGAAAGAGAAAGAAAATTCTTTAGATTAGTTTTAGATAAACTGAAGTGATAAACTGAAGAAATGCATTTATTAAATATCACTGTTTTTCAAGTATCGCTTGCTATAACTGATCACTAAAGGTTAATTCTGAGTGAACAATACACACAATGAAAGTATTTTGTAATGAACAGCAGCAGGAGATACAAACCATTTTAGATGTTTACAAAAAATATGCATGTTCTGTAAAGTATGGGCTTATTTTTAACTTTGACTGGCCAACTTCTAGGGAGCCCAAACTATTATTAACCTTCATCAACTTACAGCTTACTGCGGTAGTTTCAAAACATAATAAAAAGATTCTGAATGTTATCTACCTTCTTCACCCATGTTCCCCTATATACTTGAAGTATTAGCAGTAAAACAAACCTGTATCTGTGTGGTCATTACACTATGTATGGCAGAAGTTGGTACTACACTTGTACTCAGAGACGCCGCTGTGCTTGATGACACAACTTGACCAATAGATGCTGCAGGGATCAACAAACCCTGGCTGTTTGGTCCTGACAGTATTTGACCATCTACAGCTAGAGAAAGTATCAAGTTCTAATTAACTTAGCAAATGTTGTTTCGGCAAAAAATAACACAAAAAGCTCAATGACTCACTGCTTGTGGCATTGTTAAGTTGTTCAAAATCTTGATTAATTACATGTTCATTACACTACAAAGACAACAAACAAAACCAGAACAATGCAAGTTCATATATTATAATACATTTAGCTGGAGTTTAGCGCCTGCTTAACTATCAAGAGTAGTATCGAGCTGGCTGTTCAACTAAACAACATTCCTGGCAATGACCCTTACTAGACCTCTATCCTTTGTAAGAAACTGCAAATTCCTCATAGTAACAGGATCTTCAATCAGTGAAAGGTTAGGTAACTTCAAGTCAGCATCTAAAACACTTAACCCAAGTTCAGCTTTCATTTTTTGAGACCACAAGAAAGGAATCTTATTTAGACACAGTTTTCTAATTTTTCTGTTAAGAACTTTCTTAGAAAGCTTAAAGTGAATGTTGCATACATACCGTTTTGTTAATATAAATTCTTCTGAACATTAGTAAACAGCTATCTTACCTGTCTGTATCTGGGGCCCTGACATTCTTGGTTGTGTCAGCTGTCCCTGACTTAAAGTCAACCCTGGCTGTGATACAATATTGCCTGGATTAGTTACCACAGGAATAATCTGACCATTTGGCAAAATTAAGGCAGACGGAAGCTGATTTGGCTGACTGGGCATTGTATTTAGTGCCAGTTGACCTTGTTGTCCAGCAACCACTAGCCCCTGACCTTGACCTGGCATACCTATCAGCTGACCTTGACCATTAATCTGTGGTCCTATCTGCTGAAGCAACTGTCCATTTGGAGTCTGTATAATGTTGCCCTGTAACAAATTCTGTTGCTGAAATGGCATACTTGGAATATTGCCACCAGCATTTTGTCCAAGCAACTGATTTTGCAAGGCAGCCATGTTTGCTTGCTGTTGAGCTAATGCAAGTGCATTCTGGTCTATATTTCCAGACTGGTCCTTTATTATACTGCTTTGATTAATGTTCTGCATTAAACCAGGCTTCTGTGCATTTGGAAAAATATTTGGATTATTTGGGTCCATTCCCACAGGCACATTTGCAATCATTGGAATCCCTTGATCATTAATGAACATGATCTGTTGCATTTGTTGTTGCTGTTGTTGCTGCCCAGGTAAACCAGTGGGGTTCCCAAGCATGGGCATGTTAATCATGGCATTGTTTACCAGTCTGTAACAAAGGCTGTAAACCAGACTGTGAACTTGTCATCATTGGTAAATTTGAACTATTGCCAGTCATAGAACCAGCCGCAGTAGCAGACTGGTTATCAGTCACATCGTTTTCTGTGGAGAAAACATGATCACTAGTTGCAACTGAAGCAAGTGTTTGTAAAGCATTATTTTCTGCTGAACTTGATTCTGCTTCTGGACCAGACTCTGAAACAGATGGTGTCAACGCTGAAGAACTCTGTGGTCCTGAGTTGCTACCTGGTGTGATTCCAGCATCCTGCATAGCTAACTGTAACAGTCCTGCATCCATATCATCTGATGATTTGTTCATGTTGCTTGCATTCTGATCATTCTGTAAGTTAGAATTTTGACCTGTTTGATTTGTTGCGCTATTATTAGCACCAGGTGGCATGCCTGAAGCACCGGAACCAGCACCAATGACACCCATTGGTCCAATATTTGGCATCATCTGGTTCCCGTTCCCCATCATTCCTGGCATCATAAATTGATTCATCATTGGATTGAACATGACATTCTGTCCATTTATGAATGCCCCTCCTGGCATATTCATCAACTGATTCTGCTGTATATTTCCACAGGTGTCGTCTGATACTGACACAGATGATGAGATCATTTCCTGTTGTTGTTGTTTTTCCCGCTGCTCCTGAAGCTGTTGTAGGTGAGCATTAAGAGTATTGCGCTTCTTTGTTTTGTTCTTTGGTTTTGGACTTTCATCTTTAACATCTGTTGTGGAACTAACACCATTGGTTGGAATAGATTCTGTTGATAAACCTGCAAAATAATTGTGTATGTTAGTTTAAGTTAATTGTTCTTTGGCCTTTGTTAGTAACACAGAGCAATAAACATACAGCTAGTTGTATAAGGATATATTGTCAGAACTTTAATAATAAGATTTGAATTTTATTTTAAAGAAACAGGTTTTTAGCTGATAGGAAAACATAACAAGAATAGAAATATTCATTCATTACTCTTTACTATCTTAATCCTACCTATTCTACCATAAAACATTAGTATTTCAAATTGTAAGAATGAGTTGTAACTTCAAAATTTAAATAACAAAATTATCTAAGGTGTTATTTACTTAAGAATCTGAAATACATGTTTTTAGTAATGAACTCTGAATTTGTAGCACAAAAAGGTGAGACTTGAGGGTCGTTCCATTATCTGTATTTGTAAGTCCATGTCTATTTAACTGGCTATAAAGTCTTCATTTTAAGTGTAAAATTTATCTAAGCTTCTTGCTTATAATGAGAACACAACAGCTGCTGCAGGTTAGTAACAGTGCTCACAAAACTATTCACTGAACTTCTTTCATGTCTGAGAATATCCTGAATAACAATCTTAATCACTATGAACAGTTCTGTGATTTAAAAGGTATGAACAAATTACTGGAAACTGAGTTGTTTTTTTTTTTTTTAATCCAGTTTATTTCTTATTATCCTTACCTGCAGCTTTGATAATATCTGAGAACTTGTCCCTTTCTGACTTCAGTGCTATAATCTCCTTCTGTAATACTTCCTCTGTCCCTGTAAAATAAAGAAGTGAAAACATTTACATTTGTAACACAGCTATCATAAAGCTATTAGACAGCTATTCAATTTCAACACAGCAGAACCTCAAAGGTGCACACACCAATGAGTGGACATAAATGTGTTTGTTCTTGTGAGATGGTTAATGCCAAATGTAGGAGAATTATTAATTAAGAGACACATTACCTACCGGTACGTGTTGCCATTTAGAGAGAATGTAACATTAGCATTATTAGCATGGATTAGCCTACCGTTCAATTCTGATAGATCAATAGGTCAAGGTTAAGCAATGTGAAACAGCTGAGTACATGTATTTGCAAAACATGTAGAGTAAGAGGTCCTAATGAAATGTGTAAATATATACATGTATAGTAAGGATGAACAAATACTGCTGCTTGTTAATTTAAGCTATTAATTAATATGCTAATATATGGAATGTTTCAGGCTAATAGAGAGAGTGAAAAGTGTTCAGCTCACTGTGAACAATATTTCAACATCAAAACAGCTAGCAAAGGAAACAAAAATTTCAAATTATATATATATTATTTATGTTGCTGTGAAGCATTTCAGTTTTAGCTGCTTACTGTGAACTCTTTTTCAATATTTTCCTCAAACATGGAGCAAAATATACAATGATTTGGTTGTTTAAAATGTTACTGACTGTCAAACTAACAGTCTTTGTAACAATTTAAGAATTGTATTTCTACATTTTTAAGGACAAACTAAATCACCTATATATAACTAGTAATAAAATCAATCAGCACAGTAAGTACAATAAAAAAAGAAACCTAGTTAATTTTCCAATCAAAGATTGTTATCAAGATTCTAATCAAAATTAAACAGATGGCTATAGTAACTGCTGGCTTTCCCTAACAAGGTAACCTTACCCAGTTCAGCTATGGCAGGCAAGTATGATTCTTCATACATGTGTTAATATTCATTTTTTCTTTCTCTTTTTGTCCTTATCAAATACAAGACTTTCACATATCTATCAAATGTTTCACCTGAAAATTTAGTTCTTGCTTCTTTCAGTTCTCTCATATAGGCCAGTGACTTTTCCACTATCTCTAATGTACTCTGAAAATTAAAGAAAATTGAACATGTTACTATAGCAACATAACAGTTAGTCAAATCATTCTACTTTTCAAAACTTTTTCCCCTGAAAAATTTCCCCACTTCACTAATATCCAGGTAAGCACAATATAAGAAGTCAAGATACAAAGTTCTCACATCTTTACTTGAAAACTATCGTATATGTCTCCTTTTTATTTGTTTTTCTCTTCAGTCATCTCTTTCTGTTTCCATACACAGTAACTGGTGGTATCTTATGCCATTACACACAAAATAACCATATACAGTCAACAAAGTTTTTTTTCTTCAAATATGCAACAGACTTGATCACTTGAAGTCGCTATTCAGCATAGTGTATTTGGAATACAATTTTTTTGCTTTAAGAATTACATATATAACTAACACATTTTTGTTAGTTTCTATTTATTCAGACATACTATATTTATGACAATATTAAAATTTGTAATTAAAAGAGAAGTATTTCTTTCATTTCAATCATCTAAAAAAGAAAGAAAAGAAAACTTTGAAAAAATTTAGTGGCTTCCTTGATGGATACATCTACATTTTGTCTCACAGAATTACACATTTCACTGCTTCTAGCAAAAAGTACTGAAGGAACTTAAGGTAAAGACAAAGTACATGTACTTCCTAATCTGTCTTGATGCACTTGTGTATATCAACATTAGGATACAAACAAACTAGACTGAGTTTCAGACTTAAATTCTAATGACAAGAAATGGCACCTTGTAACTCATATTTTTCAACAGATATACAATTCAACTTTCATCAATAAATGTCTACAACATATATGCTATCATATAATATCATATTTCAAACAAAGGACTTTGAACATGATACAGTAAGTTATATAGGATCTCAATCTGTTACAAAAAACATTTGATGACAGATGTATTACAGTGTATAGTAACATGACCTATTTTTGTTACAAAATGTCCTTACTTCCCTGTAGAGAAAGCAAGGATCTAGTTACAACCTAATGAATACAAGAAAAAGTCAATTTAAGGGCTTATTTTACTGACAAGAAGGAGATGATTGCTTACATGTCTTTCACTGGTGATGTAGTTCGGTGGAAGCAGTTCACCCATTTTACAGATACACGCTTTAATTTGTTCTTTCCGTTTCTTCTCCATATCATTATGTTCTCGTCTCCTTCGCTCTCGCTGACAGCTTACAGGCACAGTACTGGAAAGAACACATAGCATCAAATATTCTTAATCATCTACCAATATGTTTCTGTCACATTTTCAAAATCAAAAAATCAAGAGTTGTCACTGTAACATGTTATTTTAAAATCCTCTCTGGAATCATTTAAAGCCATCAACAATAAACATATAGAGAGGCAAAATTCTTGTTGCATTACAAATCACCAACAGTGAGACACTTTATGCAATAATTATTGCTTCAACACACGACCAGCAGAGACACAATTTGTGACATACTGCTTCAATCAAACCTCCAACAGAGTGACCCTTTAATGTATCAGTGAGTTACAGAGTGAAAAATAAAATACAGGTAGAAGCTGACAATAGACAAATGGCCAGTTTGTAACACACTGGCTCAATATGGTAAGCATTTGTGTCCTGTTGTTATTTTTTTTTAATCCTGTAATGTTCTAATGTGTTACACAGCAGAAACAAACATATAAATTAGCAGTTTTTAAATTATTTGTTAATACCGATGAATTCACGGACATGACGGACATGAAGGTTTGCCACACTGTCTCAATATGAGAAACATTTGTGCCAAGTTATTTCAAAATAGTTAATACCCTCCTCCAACAGATATTCTTGAAATATTTTGATGTAAGACTTTTGAAACAACAAATCACCTTATTGCTTCACTTAACAGATGGATTTTCAATCTGCCATACCTGTTATGACCACATCACTGTCCATACATTAATGTATAAATATAACTCTCCTGTCATTCATTACCATAGACTGGTCTTCCTATTCACACTCAAGTACATTTTGTAAATGAAGTTATTTGCTAGGCAGAATATTTTGTTCACACACAAAATGCATGTTTTAGATACAAAAGAAAAACAAAACTACATGTAAAACCACAAAATGATATCGTTTTTATAAATTGTGAAATGTCTATGATAATAATTTTCGTGCGTATTTTTTATCAGAATTCACAATCCCTGTTTACTGTGCATAATGTTAAGACTGTTGATGTGCACAATAATCTTATCAAATAAACCAATATCAAAACGGACCTGTTTCTCAATGCCTGATTTTGATAATGCAGTGCTAAATGCTGTAGTCCTCAATGCCAACAGTCTAATAAGCAGAATAACAGGTGCAGACATGAGCTGTACAGGAACAGGACAGGTAGACAACCAGTCTGGAGGGATTATCATAATTATGCTCTTCTTTGGGGCATAAAAGCACTGTTAGATTCCTTCTGAATCCCTGTACAGTTTTCACTTAATACACAAAATGTCGAAGTTATTTTTTTTTCCATCTTTCCTAAGAAGCATTCAGTTCTGCTGCTATTTTTGTCATGAATTTCCTCGTGTTTTCATATATAATATTAAGGCAAGTCTCGTACCAGTACAATCCTTTAAACAATGAAAAGCTGCAGCAGTTTTACATTACCAGACCCTCTGCCATTTAGATGGACTCAAACAGCTACATGTGACAGTATACCATTTAAAGACAGTCATATTACCTTTAAAAGTATCTATATGTTCCATAAATTAAAAGGAGCTCCAGTCAATAGGTTAAAAAAAGTCATAAACAAGTAAACAACAGTATTATACAATATACTCCAAATGACTTACCTGAGTTATAAAACTTAGTTATGTATCTTTTCCTAGAACACCTACTGACACCTTAATTTACATAAAATCAATGACTGAAAATGTCATCCTCAGCAAACCAAGTCTACTATATTAATCTGTCTATTCATATACACAGAAACATACCATCTTGTCTATCATTAAAACTGCAATATCATATCCTATATTGTGAAATGCTTGAACTTTGTTTTATGTTTCCTATAAATAGCATATGGCCTTAAGAATTAACTCTACCTGTTGTACAATATTTAAAATGCAACATATTTTATTGACTGGTGATAATTTCAAAGCAGGGTATGCAAGCTAATTATTCAGTTATATCTGCAGACATTACAAGGAAAATCCCATGTTGATCTGATATGGAAAATTCATATTGCTGTTACCATAACAATTTCAAAAACACCAAGTGATTTCATTTCATCTTGTATTTTTTCATCAATAAATCTTTCATCCATTAAAAGGAGAAATGAGAAATAGTGCATTTTCAAAGTTTTAACATTTTATTTCACCAGGGTACATGTCTAACAAAGGTATCAGTGAGGATAATACTCTAAACAGCATTATTTCAATTTGCTAACAAACTTATTTTTACATATATTTTTAATAAGAATTTAACTATAATTTTCCCCAGCTTATATTTAATTACCTTCTGTACATGTTTGACCCTGTTTTCATGAACCTTGGTCAGAATACCATCTTGATGAACATAAGTTCAAGTTCAAAGCCCAAGACAATATCATCAGCCTAGTTCTAGTTCTTGTGAAAGTTCTAGAGTCTGAGGCCTACCTTTTTTTATCCAATATTCATGAAACTTTAAATATTTGTCTAAATAATCTCTGGGAAAGATAATAGGTCACAATGAGTCATAGACTAGATCATCTGATTTAGATAAAGGGAACTCTCTCGTCATTTCTTCAGATCAGAACACAAAGTAACAGACTAAGCCATTATCTTTCAACCAATAGGATTAGTGTGCCTGATGAAGGGTTGTCATGGGTTTTTTGTTGGTCAACTGTTTTTGTTTTCTTTCCAAGACCATTTTTTTCTGCTTGAAACTACAAGAAAGTGCCTCTTACACCTACATTGTAATTCTACTTCTTTTAATTTATAATTACTAAGTGGTTGTCCTACACAGTATTTTAATTGATAATATTTTATTTTCTGTATATAACAAGTCTGATACCTAGGTACAATTTTTGATTCATATCAAGCTAAACTACTTCTCACTTTAAAACACCATTTCAAACTGCTACTAACCTTCCTGTGTCAGTCTTCTGAGAAGTAGAATCGAGTGACTGGGACGTCTCTGACCCTGAAATATAAACATAGAATCTAAGGCATTGTTACTGAATCTGATGTCTCTTCCTAGAACAAACCTAAAGCTCACATGTCTTTTTTTTTATTCAAGACACTTAATCAAAGCTACAAAAAAGTCTAAGTATGAAGTACAGGTAGTGCAAAGCAAGATGCGGGCAATATGCCTGAAGACAAAGGTTGAAAAGAGGCATTTCTTCATAATGACATCAGCTTTTAAATTCAGCAAAAAGAAGGTTTATGATTTTGTTTCACTATGCACTGATAAGATCCTGCTGTGTGATAAATGTATGAGCAGTTTTCTAGCAATATATCTGCATAAAAAAATGATCAGTGAAAAAAAGACCCATAACTTCTAGAAAGAAAAATGAAAATCCAGCCTTTACACACAAATACATAATTATCATGTCTGATGGTTTGGGTAATTTTGAGCCAAACTCTTCAAAATTATGAGAAAAATATTTACAGGTCTTTCTTTCTTTGTTTTTTGTTTTGTTTTGTGTTTCTGGACAGTTTCAATATCATTTTAATAACATTTTATCTAAGAATAATGAAATTGTGTCCAAACTCCATAAATAAGCACCACAAAAATGCTGTTGATACAACGCTAAGGCCTGGTCCTGAGTGGCCCCAGCCCCCATCCCCAGCTTAGAACTGCTTTTTAAGGCAGTCATTTTAATTTTATAAGTGTTGTTCTAATGTTAAACCCAATGATACCTGGCTGTGAACCACCCCCTCTACCGCAAGTTCTAGATCCAGGCCTGAGACTAACATAATGGATAGACTAACAACATATCATAATCTAGTAGATTTAAATGGCACTACAGGAGAGTAATTTCCACTGAAGTTTGGATGGAATGACTCGAGTCACTACTAGTGTGGAAGATACTAAGAGACTTGGAGCAAATAGTTTCAACATACTGTGCATGGCATGATGACATCAATGTAGCTATAAACTGTTTCAAGAATGAAACAAATATGTTATAATCTTAGGAAAACTGTGAAGCTCAATGTAAAAATGTTGTTTTCTGTGAAGAGGTAAAAATGACACAGAACAAAAGATATTATTATCAGGTGCACACTCCTGTTTCCAATCTGTTGGAATTACCCGGTATGGGTCCCTATATTAACATGAAATCTGCTAACACAATTTTGAACACAAAAATAAAATCATTTACATCTCAAGAATCATTTTATTCATTTTTAGTACAAAATGAACACTTTTAGTAAATTAGTAACAACAACTCACTGAATAAAAAAGAAGTTATTGTTGTTACTTTCTTTCATACAACAATCATACTTCTGGAATTATAATGGATGATACGGACTATGGGACAATATGGACCAGATAATTATAGACTGTATTTTGAGATGATATGGACTATATTTTGGCATGAAACTGACCATTTTCCATGATGCTACAGACCAAGCTGAAAATTACTTTTTACTCCCCTTTTATTATCTATTTAGCCTACTTAGTTTATATACTTCACTGAATAACAATCTCTGAAAATGTCATTATTGGGTGAAATGTGATCCGAGTATCCCTCCCAGACAACATACTCTTCTGTATGACTTGAGTGACTGGTGACAAATAGTCTTTGTGATACACGTAAATTATTGTATATAATTTTGTATATATTTGCTCTAACTGAAAGACATTTACAACAATTTCTTGACTTTCCTTTTCTTCTTTTTTTTATTTTCTTGGATAAATTTCTGTCAGAATGTGAAACTAGAAAATCCCATAGCAGTTTGAATTAAAAAAATCACCAGCTTCATTGTATGCCAATGACCTGTGTTTATATACTGTAAAGGTTAGTACTTAGTCAGATTTAGGAAAGCATTGAATGACCAGTGACTGTTACTGCCCATAAGATCAAGTCAGCTTTTTGAAACAAAAAAATCTCTTTTCTTTTTCCCGTGTTTTATTTTGTGATTTGTAAAAAAGTGATATGTCTAAAAGAATTTCAATGACATAAGATCCTTTCTAAAACTTTATATCTAAACATCTTTCTATCTTTTAATCATTATATTGTAACGATACTGAAAATACTATCATTATTCCGCATTGTTTCCAATTGTCCTGATCTTCATCTAAAGTCATCTAAACTTCCTGATTCTTTACTGATGAATACAAACGTCTTGTCTCATCCTACCGAAAATACATTTTTCAATGAAAATCAAAGATAACTGACATAAACAAACAAAAACCTTAGATTCATCTGTTATCTAACTTTTTACATCCCTTGGCTGTAACTAATGAACAGAAGTGACTTCAGATGACCCCTATCAATTAACAGTTTAGGACCACTTATGGAACTGCATACTTATTATACCATAATCCAATTATTTCAATATGTACTTCATAAATATTACAAACAATAATCTAGTAAATTGGTTCTTTTGGTTAATTGAATTTCTTATTCTATCATACAGATAAAAAATGAAATTTTTAACATAGTCTATATCGTCCCGAAAATATGCTCCAAAAGCAAAAATATGGTTTATATTGTCCAATGGTCCATATCATAATTAATATTTCTGTATGAATATGGTTCTAGATTCATTTCACTGGAAAGATTTGGTGCGTGCAAGATCGTAATGTTCCAGGATCACAATTACAGGTAGTTTTTATTTTACCAAGAAAAATATTTTACCGTCAGAAATGATCTTTATTTGTACCAAAATCATTCCT
Organism: Cyclina sinensis; assembly: GCA_012932295.1. NCBI lineage: Eukaryota > Metazoa > Mollusca > Bivalvia > Venerida > Veneridae > Cyclina > Cyclina sinensis. Next base: position 38,958,382 of record JAAONU010000002.1, read on the forward strand.
AACTTTGCTTTTTAAATGAATAAACATATTAGAAATAAAGTGCAGTAATTTTTCTAAAAAAAAAAAAAAATAAAGGCTTTTTCATGAAGAAATGACTTGATTATGAAACAGAAACTTAAATACTGTTTTAGAGCGAACAGAACATTAGTTTGATCATTGTCCTATCACTACATATATTTTTCTGTATCCGTAAAATCAAAGTGATACTGGGGCTTGAATAATAGTTATTTTTGAGTGCGAAGCAGTTTCAGATTTTGTGCGCTGGAAGATTTACTTCTTTGTCAATTTTATCTAGTAACTGGGTATATAAATGTTTAACTACATGTACATGTATGTTTATGTAAAACCCAGAACATTTCTCTCACTGATACAAATATATCTGTGAACTGAAAACCACTTGTTTAAAGTGATGTCTATGCTTGACTATACTGTTATATTGCTTGACTATTATGAAAAAAAAAAAATCTATTTGGCCAAATAAATCAAAATATTTGCAGGGGTTCCATTTGACCCGGGAGCAGGGGTTTTGAATCTTGGAATTTACAAAATGCCAAATTTTGACTCTCAAAATTTAAGCCTTAGAGTAAATTTTTCTTTAGATAATGGCTATTTTGACATGAAAACAGTAAAATCTGGTCACATATGATCAGTATGACCCTTGAGTTTCAGCAGCTAGTGGAACCCCTGTATTTGGACCGTTACATGGCAAACAATAGTGAAAATATATTAAGTAAGCATTATTGATGCCAAGAAACATCTACCCGCCTTGATCTGTAGTGGACAACCAATACAGGCCTCTCTGTTGGGCTAGCTCTTTAGCAACTTAGTGAGAATGTAAGGGATGTTTGCTAGTTAAGCAATATAATCTCTGGTTACTATCTGGATGGATGTCTGTAACTGACGTCATCTGCCAGGCTACTTCGATGATAGCAGCGGTATTCCACAAACCTTTGCCAGCTCTTTACCTAAGTTAGTTCTTGTGAGAACTAGAAATGTAGCAGAGCTTGCACTGCCATTCATCAGTCTCGCCATTTGCAAAAATATCCATAAATTAGCTAATCAAAAATCCTGCTAATCAAAAATTTGGCTAATTCACTTTTTCAGTAGAATTATGTTTATTTTTTTGTTTATGTCAACATAATGGTTAACAACTTGCTGATCACAGTGTTTAAATGAGATAAAATTGATATGCAGTCTAGTTAGTCTAGTTAAAATCTTGGGCCACAAGATCAAAATGTGTTTTGAATCTGTCGAAGGTGTTAATGTTTTACGCACTTTCTGACTTTTAGTAACATAATAAAATGTTAACAGTTATCAGTTATCTTCACTTTGTTCTCCCAGGTGCTGATTTGTCAATTTTTGGTTCACACTACTAAAAATTGTCTAAAATTTTGGCTAATACTCTGCCAACTTGGCTTCATTTTTGTTTTCATTTGGCTAATAGCTTGCATACAAGAAATGTTATCCCAGTGGAAGCTCTGGTGTAGGGTTAATCCCTTATACAATCAGAGCAGAAATGGGATACTCTGTAGTTGATGCCTAAAAGAGTAGCCTAACTTATTCTGCTTAAAGTGCTGAACCGCCTTTATAGACCTGATATTATTTAGTTGTTAAACCTTAAAGCCTAATTCTCAACTGCATGTAACTGAGTGGGAAATCTTGCAGAAAGAACATCTCAGGCAATTTCAACAATAACATCACTGCATTCATCACTGGGGAATTCCAAATGCCAAAATTTAAATGAAATGGCTGATAAACAGGTACATAACAAGTGATTCAGGTTATACTTGTATCATCTGTGTTTTTTCTTAGATGAAAGGGACTTGTATACTTTAAGTTATCATATTTTATCTTAAATTCATTATTTGTTTGTAAACTCTGCAAAATACTGGACAAATGAGCGATAACAAGTGCCCAACTACATACGACTGGGCAAATCCGCTTAAGCAGATGCAGATCAAAGTGAGATGTAAAAGGTGAACAACTATAAAATGCCAACATACAAAACTGGTTCACCTTCGGAGGCAAAATTGTGAGATTACCTAAAGAGGGGAGGAGTGTAGAGGGCACTGGATAGATAAGCATTTCTAACAGCCTCATTGTTGGCCTTCTCTTTAGCAACATGGTTAGAATGTCTGGAACATTTGCTAGATAAGCAGCGTAACCACTGGTTAGTACTTGAATGGGCGTCTGAAACTGATGTTGTCAACCAGGCTACATCAGAATTTTCTTAATATCTGTGAATTGGTGCTTAAAAGCAGGGACATGATTCCTGTCACAAAAATCCCTTATTATGTCTTTTGAATGTTTGATGTGCTACATTACCAACACAAAGTTAGCTCAATATTTTGGGCCCCAGACAATATAAACTGCTCCTTTGATCTAAGACTACAACATAATTAATTCATGGTTAATGCTGATCAAAATCCTGAGTTCACTGATAAAATCTGAGCCCATGAGTCAGTTACTCGTGAAGTTCAGGTCCTCCTGAGAGCCCTTGTACTGTTCACTGAAGTTCATTTGTTTTTTGTTTACTTTTTACTGAAGTTGTTGGATCATTAAAACAGGTAAATTCAAAAGATCGTGCAGTTTACCAGGTTTGTCAGGTGTCGTAGTTGATGAAGTATCCATTTTTTATAGTACTTGCAATCACATCACTCTATTTCAAGCATGTACATAACAAAATTAAACTGTTAGCGACCAAGCAGTCCATTATGTCTTTGGTGGCCGCCATTTTTCTGTGACGTCATTAATTTTAATCATAAGCCTCGGGATCATCTCAAGGTCGAATTTGTCCCGTCAAAGGATGGGCCTCCGAAATATTTCATAAACTAACCTTGTAATTATTACAAAACCATTATAGGCGATGAAAGTGTTGCTTATGGCAATGATAGAGGTATCTGTTTTGATTCTTTCATTGTATAGGGAGAAAAAACTTCTATGCAGTGAAAAGGATAAACATATTACGGATCAGGTTATAGGAATGGATAAAAATTTTACGGTTGCAGTTAAATAAAACCGACTTAAGCAACAACAACAAAAAAAAAAAAAAAAAATAAAATGAACAAAAAATAACAAAATCAACAACAAAATCTAGTGTTTAAATCTGAATTCGTTTATGATCGTTAGTCACACAAAACAACGGAATTATATGTAACAGCGCATGTTGTATACTTCCGTGACTTGTTTAAAGAAAAACAAATTGCAAGATTTGTCTGCAGTATAACTGTTCATGAATTCAAGCACTTACTACGACCTACCACCAACTAACGATGAACATGTTAATTTGTCAGCCTAGTATAGTCAGTATTGACTTTGGGCAGAAATAGGTTAAAGTTTAATCTGAAAGGCAGTATGTAATAAGAGAGTACTAAAAATGCCTGTTGCGTATACTTCCCTACAAATACTCCACACACTTCATGGTTGGCCCTCACAAACAGATTTTCAAGTTAGCCAAAAATACATGCCTTTTTTGAAATAATCAAAGACCTAAATATTGGTAGTTTGGTATTGGTATTTCAGGTTTTGAAATGATTTTCATAGTAAATTGTGAAAAAAGTGTTATATTCATAAATATTTTCAGACGGCTTCTTTGTATCTAATGACTATGTATGAATAAAAGCAGATCAAAGGTTACAGTCTATAAACAAAACAAAAAAAGTTGAGTTTAAAGCAAAAAGTGTCAATATAATTTTCAGTAATATTAATTAAATTTTAGCCGTGTTTATTAAATGTTTATTCCGTTTAGTTGTTAAAACGTTTCGATATTTAATTAACGACTTTAAATATGTTATCATTATTGCATTATTTCCAGACATCATTGAAATAACAGTTACGAATTCTGTCCTAAGATTTTATAACATCAATACTTTTAACCAATGGCAAACTTCCTTCTTCAGCTGAAGATTTTGTACCTAACAATATGGTTTGTTATAAATGTAAGTTAAAATCGATTTTAACACCGCTACGCTGATAAAATCTTATTCCTTCCCATGTTCGAAACACTTCAACACGCAGCACGTTTAAAACTTACCTCGATGTATATAAAAAGCATACCCCAAGTATTATTATACAGGAACTAGAAAACTCCAAGTGCTTCACACACGTCTTCGCACTGAGTGTAATGCACTCAATTACCATTAGTTTCTGAAAATATTTCTCATTCACCATTCTATCACTGAGGCTATATCGAGTCTAGCTTCCACTACTTATTTGAATGCAGCCTCTACAGTGTATGGCGAAATAAACTTCTGAACGACCTCCAGAACTACATCATAAACTTAGAACTTGTCTTATTTGGTGACCAAGGTCTCTCAGACCAAGACAATATCACAATCTTCAGTCATGTTCACACCTTTATATCAGACACTAAGTGATTTCTTTTAGCTGTTCTTTAACCTATAAGGTAACCTGACCTCTTTGATTCAGGATACTTTCCTCTAACCCTTAAAGTTAATCTTAATCAGAATTCTTCTTCTTCTTCTTCTTCTCTCTCTCTCTCTCTGTCACACACACACACACACACACACACACACACACACACACACACACACACACACACACACACACTGTCTTATACTATTTATTTATCTCTATCCTTAAGTTATATTCCCATCCATTTTATAGCAAGCTCTATCTATGTAAAAATCGTCCGTCCAAGGAGAAGAATTCAATTTTTGTATATGTGAAAAAATCATTGGGAATAAATATGTTTTAACTAAACTAATTTAAACTAAACTACACCGGTAAAAGGATTAAAAAGAAACTAAACTAATACGCCTTAATCGCCCCCGCTCCTCCACAAGCATTACTAATTGTCTTTCAGATGAGACGTTAAACCGAGGTCTCATGTATCAATGCTGTACACTGAGCATGCTAAAGAACCAAGAGCGTCTCTGGAATGGGATTCTTTCTGCATCTTGCATTATCCTCCACAAAATAAAATAACTAATCTCTGCAGGCGGGGGCGGAGGGGTGGGGGAGGGGGAGGAGTCGGTCATATGGACAACCGGTACCGACGATAAATACAAGTAGCATGTACCGACGATAAATAAGCTCAAATAGATAGAAACTAATGCAACTAAAATAACAAAGCACATGTGAGTTAAGGCGCAACAAGAAATAAAACTGTCATTAACCATATACGGAATAGATATAGCTTGAGTCGCTCCAGGTCAAAATCTTAGTAGTAGTTTCTATATTTTAGTGTTTTTCAAGTTTGTCTATTTGTTTTAGAACAGAAGTGCTAGAATAAAGCACAAGTATAAAAAATTGACCTTATATAAGATTTACATACAAGTAGCATGCACTCAGTATTTAACAATTACTGCATTTCCGGGAGCACTAAAGATCTCATCATTTTAAATCAAGCAAATCTGTTAATCTTAATTTGTTACTCGAGTTTCGTAAATAATTGTGTGTTCTGTATATATGGCAGTTGAAATAATAATAATATTGTTTTTCTAAATACAGTAAATTTCTAAAACTAACTGCTAATCAGATATTTTCATTAGATATTTCTTTTATTTAGTTCATAACCGCCTCCAGCATAACCTTCTTTATTTCTTTACAGTTTTCAGTTAAAAAGTAAAATAAAAGGTTTTCAGTTTTACAGTATAACTAAGCACGTTTGTTTAAAGAGAAGACTTGTCTTTCTTTAGATTTTTTTTTATACAGTACATTTGCAATTTTGTAAATGCTACAAATTTTCTTAACTTCTGAACCATGATCAGTTATTTTTTAAACCGACTCACTGGGTTTTACATACTAGGTCACAAAATCATTACTTCCAAAACATTTGCACACATATATAGCTTTCAGCATTTATTTTTTCTCCTTTACCTTTAAAACATGGTTAGAATGTTTTGCTCTCCTCTTCATATATTTGCAATGGGTTCACATTAGGTCATGAGCTGGGTCGCAATAATGATTCCAGGAGCCTTTTGTTCAGTCATTATGAAAATTTGAAGTAAGTTTGTCTGCCTGCCGATCGACATCTGGAGAATTTTGAATGGAATCACGTATAGTCAAAATGTAGGTCTAAAGGTCAAATGTTAAAAAAATCTACTGAAAACTTAAGAGAAATCAGTTTTATCTTATTTATTGTTTTATTTTATTTATTGTCCAGACAAATGGCCCCAAATGATGAAATGTCTAACAGCAACGGATGGCTATGGTATTTTTAAAAGAAAAATATTAACAATTTGCTTCTATCTAGAAAAGAAATTTTACTTTACCAAACCACGTCTGTCTGAAATAGTCCATACATGTGATATCCCGGCGGGATTTAAGAAAGTCCCGTTATTCCACATCAATTCCAACTGTCCCGGTATTAATTAAAAATTCCCGTTATTAAAATCAAGAAGAAAAACAATCTTTCATCTGCCGACGTCAATAACTTGCTAAGCTCCGGTTATGGGCGGAGCTTATACTCGGAAACGGCAATCAATACATACTACCTTCAAAGCATTGACCAATCAGAGCGCAATTTACTACTTTCATTGAATTAATCCTGTGTTGACACTCGATACACAATTAACACATTTAGCCATCAACGGGTGTTGAATTGGGTCAATATAATTCGATTGGGGATGTACACCCAGTAGAAAATTGTTGTGTACAACTTAACAAATTAATTGAATGCTTAATTTTAAAGGCAAACGGTTAAACATTAATGCATTACTAGTGTTACTCTAACCTTTTAAACAGTGTAAGGAAATGACTAAAATACTTTTTGGTATTTTTGTTTTAATTCTCGGACTATTTTATAAGAAAAGGTCAAGTAGTTTTAAGACAAGCTTAACAAATTGTAGGAAACCAATTTTAGCAGATATTTAGTTCATTAAACATAAGGCAGCGAGTGAAAATCTCGGATAAATTCCGTTTGTCATATATTTCCGCGACCCCGCCGTATTTTAATATTTATAGAATACAGTGTTTTGGAGACTTTTTATATGGCAAACTTACAACATTCAATTGATTGATTAAGATAAGTGTTCATTATTTAATTATAAATACCAGTTTTTCATTGAAAAAGTTTCCTTTTCTCTAAGACTTAAATATTTCTGTCGTGGTTACTTTTGAAAGCAACAATTATAATGAATCAACATAATTTACATCTTTAAATCGTTTGTACTTTTGTTCAAAAAATTCTGGTGAAACTGGAAACACATCCCAGACTTTTCACAAAATGGGATCTGTGTAAGGACTTAGGTCCAAAAGCTAAAATTCAAAAGACAAAAAAAATTCAATCATCAGTGGGAATCTGAATATAAATGGATATGAAAGTGTTCTAAGGGAACAGAGTATGCCTTTTGCATGTGGTGCAACCTTTATGTATTAACAAAAAACACTTCATTAGTTTTCTTTTCTGTTCTTCTTGTCTTTCTTTTTGCGAAAACGAGTCGATAAAAAAATTCCAGTTTTCAAGCTAAAAATCCAGCTGAAAATCCAGTTGTGAGTTACCGAAGTTATCACATGTATGAAATACATTTTTAACTCCTTAGATGAATGTACTAAGATTAGGTTCTATTATAGTTTTTGCCTTTATGAAAACAGTACCGTCTCATGTCTATTTTAATTTTTTAAAAGTTTATTTTTAGTTAGGTACGATTATTTTAGAAGTGTTTTAACTGTGGGTTTTCCAGATATTTTTTTATACTTTTTTTAAACATATCGGTTGAAAAAATTACTACTGCACACTTAGTAGTCGATGTTACTTATGTATCTCTAAAGATTATGGCTTCCTTATCCTAGTTGATATATATTTGCTCTCTGGTGTTATTTCATTATCAACCTCATTTCTGAGTAACTAAGTTGTAATGAGGTATATTATTTAAGCATTATTGCTGGATTGTCAACATATTGAAATAGTCTTTAATCCTGGTTAATTTTATCATAAATGTGAAAGATTGAGAATTAGAATTTCACATAATTTACCTAATATATTGAAATAACGTCCAATAATTGCAAAGCAAAATAGTTTACAAAAAATACTTTTGTTTGTTTCATAAAGGGAGGTAAATGTGCACATCAACAGCCTGCTTTGACTAAATTGTACGTGTTTTATCCATGAATGAATAATAATAGTTCGGCATTTTCCGTAAACTGCAAATGGTAGACTTCTTTACCTAGCTACAAAGAATCACAAGGGAGTTTGTTTCCGCGAAATTTGGTTTAGATGAAAACGGTTAAAGATAAGGTAAGTGAAATATGTTTAACTGTTGTTTTTTGTTACCGTGAACTACTCTTTTAATAGATGATTTCTGTTTTTTACGGAAAATAATATGTCCGAAATTATTATTCAAAATGGCGGATTGTTGACCGCATTCCCGAATGAGATTCTTTGTGAATAATGAAAATCTTGCATATTCATAATTACATAGGAAATGCTCCATTGGCTTTGATAATTGAGATGATTATGCAATACAAATTGTTATTGAATATTTAGCTTATGTCGTCAGCTAGTATCAGTAGTATTGCCGCTAAACTTCAATTTGAAGTTTGAAGTTCAGAGATGTATCGTCGTTACTGTACGAGAAGTGTCAACACGTTTCCTTCACATAAACTTGAGCTTAATCTGCAACATCAATCATTCAGTGTACAGCCTGTGCAGAAATTTAATTTCGAGTTAGATGGTCAGATTCTGTTTCAACACAGACACTTGTAAAGACCCTGACAATATATTGCACTTGGATTTCCCAAGGTTAAGGCCTCTTCCAAATTTCTGGAAAAAAGCCCTTAGGCTCACACATCAAATGACAAAGCATGAGAATTCTTTTTTCTGATCAAATACTTAGTGATCCTAAGACCCTTAAATCATACACAGAGGTAGTGCATTATCCTTTCCAATTCAGGATATTAATATTTTTTGACTAGCAATATCATTCACATAATAACATAGAAAAAATGTGCTTATTGAAATAGCTGTCTGAAAAGCTGGTAAATGAGACTAACACAATGGTTGCAGTTGGTTGGGCATGATGTGTTTAAATGACTCTGTTGATTTTGGGTGCTTTGTGTCAAAGGTCAGAACTCCATGCTCTTTATAAAACAGATTTTGATCAATAACTCAAGAATAGCTGAACCCATGGCTCTTACAGGAAGGTTTGGCTGAAACCCCAGAGACCTGCGATCCATCAATTTCCCAAGAACAACTGAACTTTCAAACATTACAGTATGGAAATGGTGAGTAGATGACCTGTACTGATTTTGAGGCTGCTGCCTAAAAGGTCAAGGTCATTTTACAGTCATTACTGAGTAATAACTGAAGAAATATTGAACATAGGTCATTTTCATGTATATGCAAATCACCTTTAGATTTTGGGAATTTCTGATGCACAGGTGTTGTTGTAGGGCAGGCGCGTAGCTGCCTATACGCGAGTACGCAGCTGAATCCACATTTTGACAAAGCTATTCATCTCCATTTTTATGCTAAAACAAATGGATTTTCGTTGGTCAAGAAAGCTCTCCGGAGGCCCCAAAACGCACCAAATTGCACCATTTATTTCAAAATTTTCAGGGGGGGGGGGCATGCCCCCTGAACCCCCTAGATTATTTTGAATCCACATTCTTTATAGGCTAGCTACGCGCCTGTAGGGCCACTTTGATTGGTTTTGCCAACATGTAGTTCTAATGAGCTAGTGAAGACAAAATTTTATACAAGTACTCAGTAATAGAGCATTAATTTTGTTGTACTGGCTGAGAAGTTTTTGTTTACTAAACCTTACCCATGAAGTAACTTTAAATTTGTGGTTTTTTTTTTGGTAAAAGCTTGAGTTGTCACATACATGTAGTCTTGAGCTAAATAAAGTGTTGAGGTTCATGGTTTATATTTGTCCTGAAATGTTTTGCCCCATGTTAATTATTCAATTCTTATTCAAAATGAAGTGCTGCTATGAATAATTTGTGTATATGTTGTGTGACAACAGTTGGTGAAAGTATTAATAAGTCATGCAGTGCCCTGATGAATATTTATTGAATTGATTTAATGCCTTGTTGCAATGTAATTCAAATACCAAAATACAAGTTCTTCAATACCAAAGCACAGCACATTTTCAGGAATATTATGTAATTATTTGAAAGTGAAAAAATTTTCTGCATGAAATGTCCTTTAAAGGCTAGTAAATCTTGACAGTAATTTGTATTTTGTATTTATAATATAAGTTGTCAATGATGTCTTTGTTTTTGTACATGTCATTACTTACCCACCGTGTTCAATGTGAGACTTTTGGCTAGTTACACTATCAAGACATGGGTTGTTCGAATACAGTTGCTCTGTGTGAAAGCGACTGACTGACAGAATTAAGTTTAAAATTATTTTTCTTTAAAATTAAGAAGTTAATATACTATAGAAAAAATCTATACATCTTAGAAACTCAAGAAAAAAGAATTTGGTTTCAAATGGATTGAACCCATACCCTTCTGGTCAGTAAAATAAAGAGCTGCAAGCTTACCCACAGAGTAACAGAGATTTGTTACTTCTGATATGTAAAATTAACAGTATAAACTTTGTGTAAAAAAGAATGGCAGCAGGAACAATGTTATGTATTTTTGCAGGTAATTTGCTGTGAACTCAGTTCAACCCCTCAGACTTGGTCAATCTGATATCTTGACCCTGTTGGTAGCAGTTGAATTTATGGAACCTATTATGTAAATAAAAATGTATAAATTAACTGCATATGAAATTTTGTGCAACCAAAACGTATGTGCCAAATTTTCTGGACTGTTCACAATCCAGTGTGTAATTTGAAGTTGATATTAATAATAAAAAAAGATCTGTGGGCCTGTCCAAAATGAATGATTTTCATTTCAATTTCAGAAATGAAGTAGGGTTGGGCTAAATAATAACATCTCAGGTCTTAATATATTGTCCTTCCTGGAATTAGTTTATAAAGATGCCTGAATCAGAAGAATAAAGCCAAACACTCCAAGACTGACTCTTTAAGACCAAATGGAAGAAGACCCTATTTGATACTGAGGTTTTAAAGTATTAGGAATTTAGGGCCAGAAAACTACTAGCCAGTTTTGCAAAATCTACTAACCCGAATAGGTTTTTACAAGCCCAAAAAATGTTAAACTTATAAAGTGGAAAATAAGATCAAGAATAAAATACTGGATTTATATCATGCAGGTTAAGGTTACTATAAGTGGGGATCATGTTCTTTTACATTCTTGCAAAATTGTGAGCCTGTTAAGATTTTGAGAATACATGTATTGCCACATTTTTTTTTATAAATAATGGGACATTAATTTTGCCAAATTTATAATCCTCAAAATGATGTTATTGATGCAAGTTTTTCTCATTTAAAAGTTCGGTGAAGGAATATTTTGCATTTTTATCACAAAAATCAATTTATTTGAAGGGCAGATATTAATATGAATGAGGTAATTATTCAGGGAGCACATTCATTTCACGCTCTCATGCTATTTCAGCTATAAATATTTATGGGATGAGAAATGTATTATGCATTGAGATAAGGACACTTAGGAGGTTTTTCCTTTTAAGTTTCGGTTGTAAGCATTTAGGTTACATGGCATAATGTGGTTTGTGTAGTTTGTTTGTTTTGGGATTTAACGCCGATTTCAACATATAGGTTATATCTCGGCGGTCAGTCCACCTAACCGGTTTTCCTGGATAACTAACCGGTAATTGCCAATTTCTCCGCAAGTGACTGACAACTGTTCCTACATGACCTACTCTGAATCAGCGGTGAGAGACAAATGAACATTAGACTCAATGTCTGAGATCAATTGTCACGGAGAAATTTTGCCCTGCCCAGGGGTCGAACCAACAACCGATGGATTACTAATCCAGTGCTCTACCTATTGAGCAAAGCGGGCGGGCATAGGTTTGTGTAATATAAATGTTTGAATTCCAAAGTACTTCTGAAATAGTATTGGAAATACTGTTACATTGTGGTGGTAAGAATTCCAGGCCAGTATACAAGAAGAGTTGACTTACTTAATCCATACTTGAGTGTGTTCTGTAATTTAAAAATTGTGCTTCCCTTTACCTGAAATTTTTTATTGGCATTAATTTTCATGCTAAAACTTGGTAGGAATGTTCTGGGATGATTCAGCGCAGTAAAGTTTGATCCTAATACAGATTGTTTTTGCTAGGTCTAATTCACTCCAGATCACTGTGTTGCAGAGTTGTCAACCTTTTTGTTGAGGATAATTCATAACAAGCTCATACTAAAGGCTTTAGTTTTGGTGGTCCTCATTGATAATTGGCACTTCTATTTTTTTTCTGAAAAACATGATAAATGCTTCTGTGGAATTGAATTGAGTTATTATTTGTCTTGTATGATTTAAGTCTGATGATTTAGCTGGTCATGCATAAAACAATTCTTCTTAATTAATACTAATTGGAAACATTTGATTAGCAATGCTTCAACATAAAACACAACATTAGATTACTCTGCTGGGGCCAGATATCCTTGTTGTATTACACTGTTCTATTTTGGGAAACTTTAACCGCCTTTGTTGTGCAAATTAGTTAATTTGACCAGGTTTTTATGTCTCCCTGATTTGCATACTGTTTAAGCCGCTCTTGGTAAGGATATGGAAATTAGAGTCTACGCATATATTCATTATGCAAATGATATTCAGTAGTTGATATTCTTGGGCAATGAAGGATTTCCAGTTTGAAAGAAACTAAATATTGTTTGAATTCTAGCTGTAAAGACTGACTTTATTTCAACATTTACTTCTTATGCATAATTAAAGGGATGTTACATTTCTATGCTTAAAAAGAGATTGGTTACAACTTCATTATAGAGGTAATGTTTTAATAATACATGTATTACAAGTACTGTTAAAGAATACAATAAAATTATCCTATTAAAGTTTTAAGTTGAACCTTTCAAAACGATTATGTCTTTGAGTCACTTTTTCCCCTACTTATGGTGATTTTTGAAATCATGGAGAGCGGGATAGGATCTTAACTGAGTAATTCAGCAACAAATATGGAGAATAACTTTTTAGGAAGATAAAATTATTTCACAGTAGTGTATTAATTAAGACTTTTCAGATAATTGGTTTTTCTAATGTGTGTGCTATGTTTGCTTTCACATTAAGATAGTTTTAGTGTTAGGTTATATAGTTTGTCAGAGCTGGAACAAAAAGTGACAGTCAGTATAACAGTAGGCAAACATATGATGTATTAAACTCCAGTATCAATATTCATACTTGTAGTTCATAAAAAAAATATGAAAAGGTCATAATATGACTTTTCTCAAGTGAGTAGTTTCTGTTTTTTGTTTAGCAGATATAATACAAGTATTCATTATTTCACTTGCTATTGAAAGTTGAAACAAAGCAAATTTGTACAATGTTTTGTTAATTACAACTTAGCTGGTGATTTTAAAATGTTGAAACAGAAAAAAGTTCTTTCCTTCTCATGAAACACAAATGTCTCAAGAACTTGGTGCCATGTTGCCATGGCAGCTGAATGGAGGTAAAAGACCTCAGAATGAAGACCTTTGATATTTTTAGTCTATACAGTTGGATTTTGGACATGTATATTACTAAAGTGTCACTGAGATTTTGTTAGTAATAACCCTTTATATCTCTTGTGGACAGTATAGTTATTCGCTCTAATATAAGTGTTTTAATAAAGTAGGTTTAGTAAAGGGAAGAAGCTTTAATATTTTAGTTATACACCCCGCACAAAGAAGTTGTAAGTAGGATATATCCGTCTTTTGTTTGTCCGGGGCATAACTCAAAAACTCTTGGAGATATCAACTTGAAACTTCACAGACAGATAGATCTCATTGAGGAGAAGTGCATTGCCCAAGAACCATTACTCTTTTTTCCATAATTTTGGAGTATTTGCCCTTTGAAATTTTTCATACTTAATTTTTGTCCAGGGCATAACTAAAAATGTATCGAAGATATCAACCTGAAATTTTCATAGATGGATAGATCTCATTGAAGAGGAGTGCAGTGCCCAAGAACCATGACTGTCTTTTGCATAATTTTGGAGTTATTGCCCTTTGTAATTTTCCATACTCATTTTAGTCTGGGGCATAAAGTAAAATGTTCATGTGGGGTGTATTGGTGCCAGGACAGTGGCAGTTTTAGTTTAGCTTGTTAAGTGTATAATAATAGATAACTTTCTCTGATTTAACTATACAAATACAGTTACTTATTTAAAACAGGATTCTTTGAATCATCAGTGACATATTCAGTTATTGCTGAACCGATTATCGGAACCGATTATCGCATCTGATATTTCTAGTACTTAAGAGACAGAAGTCAGTTTATTTGATCACATTTCAACTAGGTAGTTGTACTTTTACCATGAACAAGCTGGTTTCTGGACTGTCCTAAAAATTAATCTCTGAAAGCTGTTAGAGCATTGAAGAAAACTGGTTAAGTGTTATACATTAAAAATGTCTGTACTTAGTTTGCCAGTTAAAATGCAAATTTTATTGATGGGGTTTTCAAAGTCTCTTGTTTCATAATCTCTTCTATTTTGGAAAAAAGTGAATTAATTATAAATCTAAGGAATGTAGGGATGTTGAGACAATTAATGAAGCTAGTTGTCTGTATTATGTTAACTATTGTATTATTCTAGATTTTATCAAACTTTGTTATAAGTAGGTCTTGTCATATGCTAATGAGATGAATATTAATGATGTGAATTCATCATTTTAATTCTGGTTCAGGAAATTTACATTATTTTTCACATAGATAACTTTTAATATCAAGTTGCAAGCTTTACTATGCTAATATTTTAGTTAAAAAACAGTGTCTTTAGTACAAATTTTTCAAAATTGGCATTATTTAATTGAAAATTGTAGTACTACACATCTGCAGGTACTGAAATTGTTTAGGAGTAGTGGGTATATTAACAGGTGTCAAAAATTGTAAGAGACAAACAAAATGTCTTAAAAAATATAAGAGAAAACAGTTGAAAGGTGTAACTACAATGTGCCATTAAAATGTTACAGTCAAAACTTGGAAGATTTGTTCAGGTTTATGTGATTTCCAGAAACCGGATTGATATGTCTTGTTTTTATTGGAATATGTACTTAATGCAGCTGTTTAACAAAAAGCATAAACAAAACACCTCAGAAAAAAATCTAAACATTTGACCTCGTGCTGAGGGTGCTTGGGTACCAGGAATGATTTAAAAAAAATGTTGAAGTTCTGGAAATAAAGGCTTGGAAATGCTGGATCTGGTTGTGGGGTTTCTATGACCTGAACAGCTTAAAATCATTTTCAGTATTATGCCACTACTAAAATGAGCTTTAAAAGAATATTATAAGGTTTTTAGTAACAGCTGTGGTTTGGCAGATTGTAAGAGTTGTTTTTATGCTGTAACAAAATAACAGTTATATTACAGTTCAACGTATATTTTTGTATGTGGATTACTTTGAATAGTTTTTAGGATTTTGAAAATGTAGAGACAGTTATGTACATCTCTACAGTTGTTGCCTTAGTTTCAGTTTTTCATTTTTCAGGCAAGACGATGAAAGAGGGCGATCATCAAGATACAAGTCTCACAGAAAAGCTTCAGGTATCTTTTAACTCGATACAAGTTATGCAGAGGTTTTTATCAACCTATTTATGCCTAATGGATTATGCCATCCTTATTTGTTGGATGAATCCATTTTCAGTTAAAGGGGTCTCTGGTGTAAATTTTCAAATTCAATTTGGGAAGAAAGTCCTTTAAGCAAACAGTGGAGACCCTGAACTGGGTCTGCACTGTTTAAGTCTACTTTTGTAAATGCTAGGCATTAATGGGTTAACAGCAGGGGAAACTGACTGTAAATTGGATAGAATGTTTGACTCCTGATTCAGAGCTTGCTGGTTCAAATCCTGCCATGACAGAGAGTCTTCAGTAATGTAACTCATTCCACACCTTAAGTGTAAGAACTGATTTGAATCCAGGAAGCAGTCTTCAAGAGGGATTAATATAAGTTGTAAGAGCTTGACTCCCTATAGATGTAAAATGAATCAGTTTGAACTAATCTAAACTAGATTTACAGCACGGCTTTTCAATGATATGCATTTTATTGTGATTCATTGAAGACTGTGTGCTCCAGTGTATGCATCATACATGCTTTGAATGTTTTATGCCATAATGTAATGACATGAGTTTAACTGGCATAAAAGTCAGGAAAGTATTTGCAGTGCTGTTAGTGTTACAAACAAAGTTTGCAAGTTATATCAAGGCAGGACTAGGTACATTTTGTATGGAATCTCAGAAGTACACTGTCTTGCTGAACAAAGAAAAGTGTCTTTACCCGTGGTATAATGTATATTTCATCATTTCCATCCTAGTAATTACAGGATAAGTTTTTCAGTAAGTCAAAGTTAATTTGATTTATTCTAAAAAACATACCATCTTTATTAATAGTAATATAGTTTCTAATAGTAGATTGTATTTTCATTTTTGTTTATTGTCTTGGGGACATTATTATTAGCTTTTAGTGAATGTTCCATCCCTGCCCAGTACCTCCCTTTAAAATCTGTACCCATGATACTGATTTTTAACCAGGTTTTCAATTTTGAAAATCCTGGTTATTAGATTGGGGTATGGCGGGCGGATGGGCGGATGGGCGGGCGTCAAACGAAATTGTGTCCGCTCTGTAACTCTTCAACCCTTTGAAGAATTTTGATGAAACTTCAGACAAATGTTTACCACATCAAGATGACGTGCAGAACGCATGTTCCGCATGGCTGGCTCCAAGGTCAAGGTCACAGTGACATTAACATTGAAAATCCTGTCCGCTCTGTAACTCTTCAACCCTTTGAAGAATTTTGATGAAACTTCAGACAAATGTTTACCACATCAAGATGACGTGCAGAACGCATGTTCCGCATGGCTGGCTCCAAGGTCAAGGTCACAGTGACATTAACATTGAAAATCCTGTCCGCTCTGTAACTCTTCAACCCTTTGAAGAATTTTGATGAAACTTCAGACAAATGTTTACCACATCAAGATGACGTGCAGAACGCATGTTCCGCATGGCTGGCTCCAAGGTCAAGGTCACAGTGACATTAACATTGAAAATCCTGTCCGCTCTGTAACTCTTCAACCCTTTGAAGAATTTTGATGGCTCCAAGGTCAAGGTCACAGTGACATTAACATTGAAAATCCTGTCCGCTCTGTAACTCTTCAACCCTTTGAAGAATTTTGATGAAACTTCAGACAAATGTTTACCACATCAAGATGACGTGCAGAAATTGTTGTCTCATTATTAAGTATACTCCTTGCAGACAGTATTGTTAGCCGAAATTTACATCCTACTCATTATCATGTATTCTCATGAATATTATCTTTTCCTTCATGTCATGTTATAATCTTTTGAATATTCATAGCAATCTTCATTCCAAAATTCATACTATAGTATAGAATCAGAACAACATTTTTGAAAACCTGGTTTCGTGGCATTGCCATGTTTCTTGTTTTTATACAGTTTCAGGTGAATGCAGGGTTGGCAACAAGTCAGGCGGCCTCAGCCACACCTACCATCCAGCCCCTGGCCCTTGGGAACCTGGGCCTGGCCGGCATGCAGCAGGGAGGCTTTATACTTCAGAGTCCATTTGCACAGCCTGCAGCTGTGGTAAGCTTGCTGACAGAAATAAACACTTCTTTCTGTCAGACTTTAAAATACTTTTGTTTTTATAATTTATAATGGAGTTTTATCCATTAATCAAGCTGGAAACATGTACTAGCACATTCAAAATGCAGTTATACCTGCCTGTTTGTTTATTGACTAATGCATTCTTGCTGAAGACAAGTTAGATATTCTTTTCTTACTGAATTATTACCAACACGTAGAAACCAGCTGTACTATAAATCACATTTACAATCTGATATTGTTAGTTGGTTGGTATTTAGACTAAGAAAGTCACATTTACAGTATGGTATTGTTAGTTGGTTGGTATTTAGACTAAGAAAGTCACATTTACAGTATGGTATTGTTAGTTGGTTGGTATTTAGACTAAGAAAGTCACATTTACAGTATGATATTGTTAGTTGGTTGGTATTTAGACTAAGAAAGTCACATTTACAGTATGATATTGTTAGTTGGTTGGTATTTAGACTAAGAAAGATGCTAACAATAAGCTTTAGACATTTTGGTATTTTTGGAACATCATGGACAGGAAGACTGACCCAGTAGGGCACCAGAGTTCAAAATAAAAGGGCAGCCAGTGTTGCTAGGCTCTTGATTTCTTCATTGTATTTATTTTGTTTTCCCCTTCAGATTGGCCCAGCAGTATCTAGTCCTCTACAGGGTAACATTCAGTTATCTACAGCAGATTTGCAGCAATTACAGCAACAAATACAGCTACAGATACAACAACAACAACAGTTGCAACAACTGCAGCAACAACAACAACAGTTACAGCAGCAACAGACAGCCCAGTCACAAGCAGCAACAACACTGCAGACCCTGCAGCAACAGGTAACAAGACAATAACCAGCCAAATTTTCTGTTCATTTTGAGATTGAAGAATGTTATTTTCATCAAGATACAAAACAAATCAGTGTAATAAGCATCTATATTTGGCATTTAACAGTGATTACCCCATGTAGAAGACTTCAGGAGGTAAAAGAAATGTACAGAAGTAGCTGTTTTGTTGTCCTTTTCATCAGGGTTGCTGTAGCAAAATCAAATGTTTGAATAAGCTTCTGTAGTATACAATATATTATGCAATAGGCATTAACTATATCAAATTCATTAGCTTAAATTTTAGTCAGCTTTGTCAGAGGTCTCATACAGAATCACTTTGTCCATCAGTCTGTTGGTCGGTCAGGCAGGCGGTTGGTTGGTTTGTTTGTTGGTCTGTCCATACCTCCGTCCATATGTCTGTCCTGTAACTTGTCTTGGCTAAAACTTCACTGTTGATTGCAGGATTTTCAAATAAATTGGTATCAGCTTCAGAATCTGTATTAAGCAGTATTCTTAGTGTGTTTGAATTTTACCATATTTTTTTTTATCATTAGGCAGTGCAGAGTCAAGCCCAGGCCAGTACAGCCACCATACAGGCAGCACAGTTACCAGCTTTAGCCGGCATGCAACAGATTGTGCTGGTCAATCCCTCCCAGCTTACAACACTACAGCCACAGTTCATGATACAGCCAGCAGCTGGAGTGGTACGTACTTGCCTTTCTATTGGTATTACAAATTCTGTGTAGTTGTTTAATGTTTCCATGTAATGTAACAGAAGCAAGTAAAAGAACCTGCTGCAAAAATACAGCTTTGATGGTTTTTAAACTTTTTCCTTTCAATGCCATGCATAAAGTTAGTCAGGGTATATGCTAAGAATTACTTGCTAACATTTGATAGTTCATTATTTTTATATCTTGTATTGTCTGTTTACCCAAGGTTCCTGATAGTTCCCACTACTGGTTAAAAAGTAGACTGTACCTTGACTTTTGTTTCTGTTGGTCATGAACAATATATGATGTTAAATATTTCTGTTTCATCTTGGTTAGAACTGAATCGTGTTTGGAAACTTTTCACTGATGTAAATTATTTTGCAGGGTGGTTTTATACTGCCAGGGCTGGCCACAGCTGTACAAGCATCACTAGCACAGCCTGTCACTCCAGTAAAACTGACCACTGTCCAGTCACTGGCAAGCACACCAGTCACACCTAACCAGCTTACGATATCTACCTCAGCTCCACAGACAATGGTTACAGGAGACAGTGTTCTGAAGACAGAAAACGCTAACCAGTCAACAGCAGAACTAAATACAGACATTTCTACATCAGGAATACCCTCGCTTTTAGCTCCTGTAAGATAGCAACTTGATTTTTTCTGCCTTTGTAATGAAAAAAGAAATCTAACTGTTCTTTTGCATGCCATGAGATTTCTTGAAGAAGGTTTCATGAAGGCAGTTCTTGTATCTTAATTTATTTTATAGAAAAAGATTTATATCTAAATAAATGAAACATGTTTATGAACAAGATTCAAATCTATATATCTATTTCTGTTATAATCAGTTTGTGATAAATCAGTTTCACTACTTTTTTCTGAACAAGCAAAGTAACTGCTGCAGGCATACAGTATCAAGAAATGATTATTTCTGCCCTTTCTGCCCTTTCAAACACCTTAAGAATTTATTTTTAATATATATAATATTGAAGCTCTTTTATTTGTCAGCGCTCAAGAGAGGGCCGACTATATTTGATATTGTCAGAACTATAGCAGAAGTTGTGGACTAGTTGTTATTTGACTATTAATCATTAGGCTAGTTTCACTGAATAATAATGATTGAAATTTAGCAAGTGTTTTTTAACCTGAAAAGGTTATGAAATATTTTATAGGTATGAATTTTTAAATATGATGTTTGATGAATCTCAACACATTCAGTCCCTTCCTATAACCTTGCCAATCTTCTCTCAATAATGCCGGTCTGGCAAGCTCAATGGGTAGAGCATTGGATTGTAAATCTTGAGGATGTGGTTCGATCCCTATCAGGGTCGGCAAAATTTCTCTGTGATAATTGATCTCAGACTGTGTCTACAGGTCATTTGTTCCTCACCTCTGAAGCAAGTGAGGAAGGAGTCAGTCACTTGCAGAGAAATTGGTTAGTACACTGGTTGGATACCCAGGAACACTGGTTAGGTTAACTGACTGCCAGGATATGACCTTAGCTGTTAAAACTGGCCTTAAACCCCAATCTCCTCTCAATGGAAGGGAAGTTACTGCTGAGTGGAGTTTGCAACATTGCCCTATGCATTAATCTCCCCTCATTCAGGGAAGTAACCACTGTGTTGTGTGGTGACACATGATGAAATTAGTTAATATAGACTGATATGATTCCTGCCATATATTTTTGCCCTTTTCCGGTTTCTTTCGGAGTTACTGATTGAATAAAGACCTCAAGAGCAAGTGTATTACAGTTCAGTGTATTTATAGGATACTGGACGTTTTCTTACCTGTCAGTTCACATTCTGTACATATTCACTACCTATGTTCTTTCGCACCTAGTCTGTTCACTCCTAAGTAGATTCACTAAAGGGTTTAATCGCACATTGGCTTACTTTTGAATAATCACCCAACTTAATCGGGTTAGGTATTTTCTTAAAAGTAAACATAGATGCTGGTTGTATAATTCATTAGATTTATGTTTAACATGTACAAAAGAGTTTATCTTCTGGGGCTTGACGAAGAAATAGAAAATAATAGTACGACTATGGCTGCAGTGTCATTTGATGACAAGTTATGATTATAAGTAAAAGCTACTCTCTCCACTGTTCTAGTATTTGATGCTGATTTGTTTAATAAGCTGTTTTATTAAGTATAGTGATACAAATTCTTATTAGAGAAGACCAATTTCTACAATGTGTCTCCAATTCCGTAACACAGATAAAGTTGGTTTACGAATTGTATATGCATATTTCAGATAAAAATATTATGTTTGTGTAAAATTACAAGTATCCAACGCATGTACATTTTCAGAATCTTCTGCGCGACTTGATGCTCTGCATCAATGTTTTTCTTGTCCTTACATGATATAACTGTTAATAACTTATGACAAGTTTCCCTTTTTGTTTTTCATATGCATATAATCTGAATCATTTTACATAGCAAATTTGCTTTATGTCTGAGTTTTTGTATGTGTGAACTTTTACATTCAAAAGTTTTGTTCCAAGTTGGGATAGATTGTATTTATTCTATATACTTAGAAATTTGAACATACATTTATATTTTCTCTGTTACCTTTTCAGGAAGAAAATATTGATCTAGAAGAATTAGAACAGTTTGCTAAATCGTTCAAAAGAAGAAGAATTGAATTAGGTATTATTATTAGCTTGACTATAAGAAGTATATGGAGAGCTGTTCTACTCACCACGTCCACTTCCAGATAAAAATTTCTGATTAAAGTTTTTGTGCAGTAAAATATTTAGTACTATAACTTCTTTATTTTTTAGGCATTTACTTCAAACTTCAAATATATGTCCCTTATCATCACCCACATCATAATTATGTGTTAAGGCTCATATCTCTAGCACCCATATTTCAAGAAATATCTCCCCTTTAAACTTAGAATTTTCTTTAAAAATTGTAATATTTTACTATAACTTCTTTTTTTCATGAGGGATTTACTTTAAACTTCAAATATATGTTCCTTATCATGACCCACATCATATTTGGAAAGGTTCTTAACTCTAGCACCTATATTTCAATAATTATCTCCCCTTTTAATTTACAGTTTTCCTTATAAAATATAATATTTTACTGTAACTTCTTTATTTCTTGAGGGAATTACTTCAGACTTCAAATATGTGTTCCTTATCATCACCCTTCATATGTGGTAAGGTTCATAACTCTGTCACCCATATTTCTAGAATTATCTCTCTTTAAACTTAGATTTTTCCATAAAAATTGTATTATTTTACTGTAACTCCTTTATTTCTTGAGGAATTTTCAATGATGAAATAAAAAATATGATATGATATTTCATCTCTCATGGAGAAAATTCTTATCTTTATATCTATAGATCTTGAATTAAGTTGATTTATCCCTTTCTTAACTATGCAGTACATAAATAGTGGAGTGTGCTGTCTCCACCAACAGCTTTTGTTTTTATTAGCTGTGATTAGCTGTGACTTTGTGTAAGGCATTTATACAATTTGTAAGTCATACTTCTGTAATGTTTTTATGTAGTCTACTTTCAAAAATGTCTTGTATACTTAAATATTTGCCAACAAAGCTACCTCAGTTAGTAGAGCATCAGATTGTCAATCCAGGGGTTCTCATTTCAAAACCCAACCAGGGCCGGCTAAATTTTTCTATGATAATTGATCTCAGACAACGTGTCTTAAGGTTATTTGTCACTCACCTCTGACTCAAGTGAGAAAGCAGTGAGTCACTTGCAGAGGGATTGGTTTGTTTACTTCTTGGAGACCCAGGAACGTTTGTTAGGTGGGCTGACCACCAGGATATGACCACAAAAGTGAAACTAGTGTTTAACTCAAGTAAAAATACAAACAACCACAAACAAAAACTTAAATATTTTTTTATTGAACATAATTTTATTTGCTTTTGTTAAAGAACACTAATTAATATTGGACAATATCTGTGATATTTAAAGTGACAAAAATTATTTCTACTTTTTAAAGTATGATAATCTCTTTGATAGGTTTTTAAACTTCAGAGATACCTTAGTCTGAGTGAAAAAAGAAATACCTATAGCTTTATCTTCCGTTTTTGTTGTAAAATCGCATATTTTCATTACTGCAGGGTTTACTCAGGGAGATGTTGGACTAGCGATGGGAAAGTTGTATGGAAATGACTTCAGTCAGACAACAATATCACGGTTTGAGGCCTTGAATCTCAGTTTTAAGAACATGTGCAAACTTAAACCGCTTCTAAGTAAGTGGTTGGAAGATGCCAATACTGTCAGCTCAACTCAACCTCCAGAGGCAGACGGAGAAAATGATCCAATGACTCCAGAATCCGTATCTAGACGCAGAAAGAAACGAACCAGCATTGAAACTACAATACGTGTTACCTTAGAAAAAAGTTTCCTTAACAATCCAAAGCCAAATGGAGAAGAAATTTCAATTTTGGCAGACAGTTTAAATATGGAAAAAGAAGTGATAAGGGTCTGGTTTTGTAACAGAAGACAGAAAGAAAAACGAATAAACCCGTCAACTTCATTTTCACAAATGCAGATGATAAGTCAGTTTAATGTTGCCACCGCCAACAGTTCATCTGTTTCTTCAGCCTCTTCAGGAACACCAGGTTCTGTGTCAACACCATCGTCTGTAACTTTGTCAGGGATACCTGCACAAGGGTTAATTTCCATATCAACAAGCTCACAGACCAAAGGGTCTAATTTATTGACAATTACACCATCAAATTTATCTAATGTTCTAACTGTGCTGCCATCTAATGTTGAACAAAAAGCAGGATCATTAACATTGCCAACTTCTGTGTCAGGACAGAGTGTTCTTATGACTAACATTAATGGTCAGACACTTTTAAAATCATAATCCGTTAATTTAATCAGGTAGACATTATACATGTATCATGTATAAAGGATATCTATAAACATTGGTTGTATATTTTAGATATAAAATAGTAAGAAACATAAAAACATGATTTTTATGTAAGTAAAAGTGAAGTGCTTGTTTATTATAGTGTCACCGCTACTGAAAGGACCAGCCTCCCAGTATTAGTGTACACATTTACTCCCCGATTTCTTATCCTATGTGCCAGGCAGACAGGCAATTGGTAACCCCTCTTTAACTAGCTGGCGGCTCACCAACTGGCCGCATTAGAACAAGCCCCTGATGGACTCGAACGTTTGACCGTCCGCTCGGTAAGCGGACACCTCAACCACTAGGCCAAGGAGATGGTATTTATGTAACCCCTACTTCATAACCTGTGGGGTTCATTATCTGAAAGTGTGCTGGACTTCTTCTTCTCGAACACAGACTGCAAGGAACCGTGAAATTTTGCTAGACATTTCCACATAAGGTTCTGCTCATTTTAAAAACTGTACGACTGAATACTAGTTCACTGAAGGTAATGGTGATGTCTACATGGGAACTTATAATGAAAAATTCTTGGGTTCAGGGGCAAAGTGAAAATAGGTACCAGCATATTGTATGGGTTTAGAAAGATGTGAATTCCTGTGGAGTTGACCATTTTGCACTCAGATTGATGAATTATTAAAAACGATATGCATGTAATGGATATTCCTAAACTTGTATGAGGGTTGTCCCAAAATAATGTGTTATTATTAAATCACAGACTAGCAATTAACAAAAGGAAAGAGAAGAACGGTATATTACCATTACCTGCATCCTTATATGAGTAATCTGGCAAAATTAATTGACTGAACAACCAGGTTTAAATTTTCTACAGATATTTCCCCAGAGTGACTGATTGCTTACTGGCCCACACAGAGCAACATCAAACCCTGCTCAAAAAGCCGTAAAGTTACTTCTTTTCAAAGTACTGTCCATGATGTTAAAACATTTCTCATGTCATCTAACCCTCTGCGAAAATTTTTCAGCCAAACTACCTTTGACAAAAAGACTTGATGAAAGTTTTACTTCAATCCAGCATCCTTGCTACTTCACGCACTGTGTATCATCAATATGGCCATATGACTTCCTTCACTTTCTTAACAACAGCATCTTTTACTTCAGATGGCCTTTCCTTTTTAACTCCACTCTCCTCTCATCCTGTGGTGTACCACATTCTTGAAACACTTTTAAGTATTTTCAAACTTTTCATTTCCTTAATAGTCTGTTCAACAGTCAACACAGTATTTCATGACAGTTTGATGGGCTGCTCTGTTGTCTGATGTCTCCAGTTTTAGTGTCATTCAAACTGACCAATGCTGCTCGATTCGTTATACTATTCACATACATATGATGCTGTATACATTCATCTCAAAATGCAATGGTTACTGTCGTTTATTTTTTAAAGATTGTACCACTGTAAGCTGAAAAATTGAGACTAACTTTTGCTCATTAAAGAAAAGATAGCATAATTTTCTTGTGGGTCTGTCAACTCACTGTGGCTTTCGAAAACTGCTATAGTAACATAAAATATACTCTGGACATAAGTTTATTTTACAGTAATGTCTAAAAATCCTTTATTATCATTATATGAGTGTCATTTTTTCTAGAATGACAGAAAACTGAACTGGATTAAAATTTCACACAATTTTGGGACAACCCTCGTATGTTACACAGTCTCTGGTCTTCTCTAAAAGATGCATGAGGACTAGCACTTACAAGATTTTCTTTATACCTTATAAAGTAAAAAATAAACCAAGGCCCAAAACTCTGGTTCAATTAAGTGCAACAACAACATGCTTATCTTGTTCTTGGGAGCTGTTCAAGACTATGCAAAATCCAAACACAATCATGTAAAAGAAAACAACAGATACAGTCTTACCATTCTTTATTCAACCACAGTGTAAAACAGAACTGACTAGCAATCTAGACTATCTGAATTCTGAAAATGAACTGTCGAACGAAAGGAGACCTTTACAAAGCTATATAGCTCCAGAAATAGTTATAACTTACATGTCCACTTTACATCCAACCCATTCTACAAGCCATATTGTTTAATGACACAAAAATCTTCCTATTAAACTACTGTACAACTATACTTTAGCTATTAAAAAACCTTGAAAGTAATTATCTGAATGAAAGTGTAAACTATCTCTGAAACATGACCATAATATATATCTGACCCAATTTCATGCCCTATAAATCTATATTAACATTCTCGAACATAATAGGTACACATTCCAACAGAAATTTAATGATTAATATACAATCATCAAGTCTATAATATTTTGGATCTATTATCTACTTATCTGTAATATAATTTTATCCACTACTGAGCATTCAACTTGACTGTAATGGAATTACAAGGTTCTATTTTCTATACAATAAAGGTG
The DNA here is from genome assembly GCA_012932295.1 of Cyclina sinensis. Lineage (NCBI taxonomy): Eukaryota > Metazoa > Mollusca > Bivalvia > Venerida > Veneridae > Cyclina > Cyclina sinensis. Next base: position 38,984,786 of record JAAONU010000002.1, read on the forward strand.
GAATTCACATACATACATTCTTAATCTTGTACATAGAGAATCTATTCCTCTGACAACAATTTTCACATAGTTAATTCAAACCTAAACATAAATTGTGTCATAATGATGCACAAAATTATAATCATTCATAAAAATTACATTACCTTTCAAAGGACCCATTATAATTTCAGAACATAGGTACATAGTACAGTAACTCAAAACTGCTTTATGGTACAAGTTTACTTACATATTTGTTAGAATTATCAAATGTAACTGAGTAAATATTAAAACATCCTTTAGTTCTGGTGATTCAAATTAAATTAACAGAAATTTTGCTTTTTTGCTTCTTATATTTCTATCACACTGATATGTTGGGTTGATCAATGCCTTACATGTTCATTATAATCATAAACATATGTATGATTGACGACACAAGAAAAAGGGGCACTCAGACATTTGTTCCACTACTAAAATAAACTGAATTGAAAATCAGAAAAAAGTGGAAAATTTCTCATCCTCTTCAAATGCAACAGTTAAAGTAAAAACTTGATAGTCAGGAATATTGTCCTTCATAAAAATGCCAATTTTGTACCAAATTTCTTGATGACAGTTACCATGGCAACAGTTCTTAGAGACTGTTTTTTTCTTATGTAATAATGATGTTACCTGAATAAAATGCAACACTTGAATGATAACATTCTTAGTTTTGGTACACTGAAAAGGTGTAGAATTTAGACAGAATGTAGATAGAGTCTGACATCATTTAAAGTGATATCAATTTGGTCTGTCAGGTTTTCTCTTCAGTAAGATAATACTAGTATCTCATATCTGTTCTATGCAGGAAGCTGAAATTTTCAGACATTAATCTTGGGATATCATTCGTTCAAAATAAGTAATATGGTCAGTTTCGAAAAATTATGTCTGTGTCATCTTTCTTGTGTTGTCGGTCATATTGCAATGCAATATGCTCATTTCAGAAGGTAATGGGGAACAAGTTTACAATGAAATGATTATTTTATAGCTTTTACTAAAACTTAAAAATTAATAATGGAAATAATCTGTGACAAAATCAAAATAAATTGCTAAAAAGTATAAAAGAACAAAGTAATGGAAAGTTTGCGACTTTTTACATGATGCTTTTTACAGGATTTACATATTTCAAAAATCGAATGAATACTTTTAAAGATATATTTGAGAGGGTTATGATACTTGGTGTTTAAAAAATATAAAGACCCAGCACAGAACTAACAAAACATACCTATATGTGTTTAGTCAATATGAACATAAAACAAGTTCAGAGAACTTAAAGACGTCTTAATTAAACTATGCACAAGAAAACACGATAGACTTTATATCTATTTTGCAAACTGTCTTGAACCCACCCTACATAGTACTTGCTCAAGATAAGCACTGGGTCTAGTTTGTTAAGTGCTGTCTGACCCTATAATGATATTAAGGAAATTCAGAAAAACTAAACAACATAAAAAGAAGCAAATGTACAGATCATTTTGATGGATGAATTGCAAGCAAAATTTATTGTTCACTTAAAATGGCACACAAATGTGATGGTGGGAAAGAACAGCTTAATTGCAAAGCCTTATTTCAATGAGTGTATGGAGAATAATAAAATTTCAAAAACTAAATTCAACATCATTTTAACATATTTTTTGGTTCATTTCTTTGACAGAACCAAAGAGACATCCTGTTGAAAGGTCTTGTTTCTATATCTGATGTTAATTTCTAGTATTTTCTACACAAAAGTTACAACTGATGACCAAAGTCTTAAAAGATCAACTACAAATAATCGGAACATGACAATTACAGTTGATCCCTATACATGTACACCAAAGTACTCTTTACAGAAATGTAAGAAGAACATTTAGACTTTATCATGACAACTGATCCCTTTTTTCAGAGTCAAAAAATTAATTATGTTAATTCAGAGACAGAAAAAATCACAAATGCACATCACGACCCTGAGGTTTTGACTATAGATAATATAACTACAATTGGCCAAAAAAAAAATCACTAATGTCATACAAAATGATCAATCATTATACGGTACCTGTTCATATACAGAATGTGTTTATTTTGATGCTTCTAAGATGTAAAATATACTGACAAGATTTAATCAAAGACCTAAAAAATATATTTATGGTCTTTGAGTTGAATGTGAGCAATGGTTAAGTGAACTACTAAACATGTAAACTTTAACAAAACCGTTAACACATGAAAAAGACAAAACAATGATATGGTAACATTCACTACCAATCTCTCTCTTATAGATACATGTACATTAATACATGTACATTAATAGATATGTAAGGGCTCTGATCAATGCCAGCTCAGATGAATGCCTTTGCAAAAACAAGAACCAGTTCATTAACAAGTTTAAGTTCCTTGCTCATAATTACTGCTGACACAATCTAGGAATGACATCTTTATCTGGTTAATTTACTTCTATAGGCTCTGAAAATAAGGGAATGTTACATTGTGAAATATTTAAAAGCATAAGCCTTCTAAGTATTTTACTAAATATTCCTTTTGAATATTTAGAAATAAATATTCAGGACATTTTTTTCTAGTAGTTGTCATGCATACCATTTTTTTTTCTAGTAGCTGTTATGCATACCTTTTCATAGCTGAGGTCAGCAAGCACCTATGAATACTAACTGGTTCTACTTTGTTCGTTCAGGGATCATAGAACATTGAATGATCCATTAAAGATACCTACCAAATAAAGAAATACCTCAGTAAGTTGCAACTACTAAATAAATAGCATACCTTATCTATTGCATTTACAACTCACTTGCATTAATAATTAAATAAATAATTCATTTCCAGGTGAAAAAATGCTTTGCAAATTTGTTTAAGACACAAGCCGAACTACAGTAACAAATTCTTGCTTTCCAAAGCTAAAATGGCAAAGGTCAACCGAAAGACTTTTGAAAATGAATACATGTTACACTAACAATTTTCACAGTTCTCAACAAAATCAGTCACACTGAACTGTCATTTTCATTTTATATTTCAGTCAAAATATCACAAGAATAAAAACAAATGGTACATTAAAGGATTTCCTCCATTAGAAAGCTGATTGAACTCTGCTTAAATGAGTATCTGATGCAAAATTCTGAAGCAATTCCCTTAAAATAACAGAATCTTTTACAGTCTGGTAGACTGGCATCTTTTCATAATGATAACATTCTGAACTGCTGTATTTTCCTGGGAGAGGATATATCAAGGGGAGATAACTCAACAAAACTGAATCAGTAATGTAATATGATTTCTTCCCAAGAATATCCAGAAAACAACTCAGAAAAAACAAGAATTGCTTTCAGAGAATAGTGCCCTCCTTATAAGTATCTAATTTTCTCATATGTAATGGCTAAACAGGTTACATGATTAACCTTTATTCTGACATAAGGAATGGTTTCACTAAATTACATAAATTTTTATCTAATATGTTACATTCAAAACTAACAAGCAATCCAGTCTCTCCACTAAACAACTCTCAAGTATATCACAGTTAACAAAAAATGAAAGAAAAACAAAAACGAGAAAAATCATCAAAACTGACAAGAATATTATATGTTCATATTTTCTTTCAAAATTGACCAAATCCATAAACTTTTAAAAGTGACCAAATCTGCACTGACTGGGGGCATATACTATTAAAAGTGACCAAAGCTGCACTGACTGGAGGCTATTATGCCTGCATACTACTTATTCATTACCAGAATGCCAATATACATGCAGAATATGACAATATCTACAGGATTAAATTGACAATGGCTTGAGTATGAATATTACCGGTAGCATATTTTCCTAGAACAGATTTATTTGTCTGACAGTCTTCTTGTTTCAACTGATTTACCATGGTCCCTCATGACCACTTATTGCTAAGAAAATGGTGTCATGGAAACATACATTGAATAGAAAGTAATTGATTTACACGATATGTTGTTTTTCTATGAAAATACAACAATTGTCCACCACAATCATTCAAAAATCCAAAATATTCATCACGTTTTTTTTTTTACATTTGCCCTTAAAGACTGTATCAACATTTTTCTTTTTTTGGGAGGGGGTGGGGGGGGGGGGGGGGAATTCATACATATACAAATGCCAACATATATCTAAAAAAAAAAAAAAAAAATACATATGAAATTTCAAAACATATATGTATATTCATAGCAGTTCTAAAATAAATTTGATTTTCTACATTTTTGTGTATAATTGTATGTCAGTGAATGTACTATGCCTTGGCAAAACGCAATCAAAATGGTGAAAGGGGTAAGGTTTAAAGAGAGACAGCTGTTTATATATTTTCCCTCGTAGTGCAAATAGCAGTCCCTGTTGAGAAATAAAAAAATTGCTAGAAAAATCTGATAACAACAGCAGGTTAGCAATTTCTTAATTTAGTCAAAAGATCTCAGAAGTGAATTTCATTAAATTCACTGCAAACTGCATGGCTGGAAAAGGATTCAAACTTTCTAAATAAAGTATAAATGCAAAACTACCCTAAGCAAAAATATCAATACACAATGTACACATGACTTTTTTTTTTCATTTCATTTTTATTGTGCTATATCAAAAAGCATATCAACACCTTATCTTTACTCTGTGAAATAATAACAGCTGTAATATCCAGAGATAATATCCCATCAATTTCTACCCTGAAAACATTACTTGATTGTCAAAATATTCCTTCATTTCTAAAAATCACTTTTTGTACTAAAAGTTTTTCATCATTAAATGAATGGGTAGCAAACAAGCCTTTACCATGCTTAAACAAAATGGCTAAGTAAGCCAACTATGATCTTCATTGGTCACAATATCTGAAACATAAGACTCTTTGCAGGCCATGTAGGTTTACAACCACTAACACTATGAAAAAAGAAAAAAAATCACCTTACCAATTAAACAAAGTAATACAAAGCATAAACAGGGTATTTAACAACAAACAATTTCATAACAACAAAAATCAGTAATTTTGGTAATTTAAATTCTGCAATCATTTCCTCTTCAGTCAGTATGAACTACTGCAAAGTTGTAAATTCTGTCGGAAGCCATGGAATATTACACACACTGTTTATAATATCACATTACAACAAAATCATATAAACAAACAGAACTCCCACAACTGTAACACTTCAATGTCTTAATTTATCCACCAAACTAGTGTGTAAAGTGCCGTTTTATCACATATGTAGAGAAACTACGTGAAGGATTCTGTGTCCATGGAGCAGGGGAGCTCCAGTCTGAGACAGGTATGTCTGATTCATAGACTCTTGACGCGGTTTTGTTATACACTGGTAAACACTCATTTGCCTCATCCGAAAGCACCTGTAAGAAAACAAGAGATAAACTATGGTAACTTAAAACTTCATGCTTTATGTTACTAGTATTTCTTTCATCCTTATATAAAAAACTATACATGTACCTCTGTGTGTGTACTTTTTCCTAACTATTTATATTTTTCCGTATATACAAGTATCTATGTTGAGTTCGATGTACTTAAAATGTACTGTACTACATCTACTAGACAGAACCTTTCTAATCCTTTCATCCTTCGGAGGTAAATCAAATTGTTTGGAGAGAAAATCAAAACTGGCATTTAGTAAGAAGAAAACTGATCTTGATGGTCACAGTACTTATTTAGTATGAACTGGCTGTTAAGTGTACAGAAGTTGTATGTAAGTTATTCTTGTAGCTTAAGTAATATCATCATAATTTTACCTTCAAAAAAATCATGGCATCAGTACCAAAGCCTTCCATTGAATTCAGAACAAGATCCCCTTGAAAGTACCGAGCATACAGTCTCGACAGGGGCAGACCATACCCATACCCTGCCAATGGTGCTGAACCTTCCCGACAATGTGAAGGCTGTGGCTGGGGGGCTGTTGTGTACATGTACTGAAACAGTTGGTCAACCTTTCGGAATGGAATACCACCACCCTGGTCCGATAGCTGAATAAAAAAAAATTATTTTCATATAAATGTTTCTGCATTTTAAAACAATGGTTGCTATTTCTTCAACTCTATACATACTGATGTACTGCCTAAATTCATGCCAAGTTCATACTTCAGCTAACTGCTGGACAGCCCGGTGTTGTATGAAGCACTGTCTTTCGAAACTGTATGATAAATTATTCTCTTAGTGACAAAAAATTCTAAGACAGAACAGTTCTGGTTTCATCAACATATCTTACCTTAAGCCATATGTAACGTATTTCTTGACGGTCTCTATGGGAGATTTTGGTTTTCAGACAAGCATGGGAGGATTAAGCTATGAATTTTTTATCTGTTCATAACATTAAAACTTTGATAGATTAATCACAAACTTCTGAATCATTCAAGTACAACTCAACAGGCCTTCAAAAATGCTGTTCTCTCAAATTATTTGTTTTAAATTTGTCAAAAACTTTGTGTCTTCACAGGAACTGTTATTGTGGGTCATAAAAATATGTAACAATCGAGAAATAATCTGAGATTTTCACTATCCTAAATATTCTTTTAAGGTATCAAATATTTGCCTGAATGTATTTTAAAATCCTTAATCTCAAAATCACCTACTGCTTACAAGGCTGTTCAATAATTCACTTGTTTGAATTTATTTCCTATGAAGTGTGACATTACAGGGTTTCTGTGACAGGAAAAAATAGCACCATTCTAAGAAGCTAAAAATCCCTGATTGTTCTAAAACATCACTATCCAATTTACAAACCTCACAATATGCAAAAATTAAGTTCTATACATAGTTTATTTAAATGAATCTGTCGTGGAGTTACATCTGCTATCAACATAAACACGTTGATTTACAGGTCTATTATTTCTGCTTGATAATAGTTAGTGCATTACAATTACCTGACAGTGCATTACAGTTACCCGACAGTGCATTACAATTACCTGACAGTGCATTACAATTACCTGACAGGTACATTAGACTACTGCTATTTACATCTTCAAAATTAAATAGTGTGACAACTTTGATGTTTCTTTGATCTACAAAAACCAGACAAATGGAGATCTTCACGAGTATTTTCTCTTGCCTGTAGTTAAATATCCTCCCTGGAGTTTTTCAATACTTGTGTTTTTATGAGTGAGATCAGCAGTTAACAAATGCTACAATTTTATTTTAGCAGATTCAACTTACTTTGATAGTGAGATCTTCTTTGCCCTTACAAACTACTATTTTCAGTTGAGGTATTTCTGGTCTATCACCATGCTTCTCGACCACAGCTCTCATAGCGTTCTGAAATGCACAAGTACATAAAATCTTGCCAATCAACAAAAGTTTTAAAAGAAAAAGTTAAATGTCAGTATTACTATTTATAATTGCACTTGTTTTCAAATTTTACCAACTTACAAATTGTTAACTTCTCCCTTTGATTTCCAATATACAAGTTTATTTTTAAAGCTGATGGCATGTGTAAAATCAAAATGACAAAAATGTTGTATGTGAGTACAAGTGACAGTATAAGAAACTTTAGTTTCTGACAAAGAAAATCTTTTATGTAAGAGTTCATAAAAATGATCATATAACTTCAGAAAACTAAAACCAAATACAGTAAGGTGACACTTTTAATACCACTATTATTACATAATCACATGGAATTCGGCAATTTTTTATGACCACTTTTTGACTCATTTAGGCAGAACTTTAATAACGATTGTATTACGAAAACATAGAAAGCAAAACTTGAGGGCCTTGGCACTACACTGGACCAAACCTTAACTGAAGTAATGAATACATTTGATCCAGTCTTGCATAACACCTCTTTTAATATCATGTACCAACTTACCTTGAAAAGCTCAAACAGCATGTGATATAAGTGTGATGGGACATACACAAGTCGGATTGACTCAGCCTTTTCAAATGCTGGAATGAGAGATGATTGGACAAGTTTATTATGACATTATTATTATTATAATTACATTGTATTATTATGGCTTTTATTTGTTAAGATCTGGAAAAATTCTATAAATGAAGACTGACTGATATGTCCTTTATATGACTAACAAGTTGCAAAATACATTGTATTAAACCAAGACTCATGTAATGAATAAGACATCAAGTTGACAATTTCAACAATATTTGTAAATAAATAACTTATTTCAAAAACAAAACAACAACACATCAATCATATCTTTACAAGCTTGATTTTGTTTTTAATTGTTTCATGCCTGTTCTTTGTATTACTTAACTCTTAAAATTTGCTAAATGTTGAACAAAGTAATAAAGCTAGCATGGTTTTGTAAAATTTCAACAAAAATTTGTTTCAAGCAGTTCACTAGTTTCAGGACTAGAAGCATATAAAAGATTTATACATACGATTATAGCTTTCAATTTTTAGATCTGGTGAGATCATGTAATACTGTTCACACAGAAATCTGGCACTAGCGTATGCATCTGTAATTTAAAATGGCATTTCTTACAACTTGGAAATGAAAACAGAAATATTCAAAAAGCTTGTTTTGATAAGTTTCTATGACCAATGGACCTGTGTTGAAAATAAGACAAGCAATAAATCAGATCTACTTTAGGCAACCCCCAATTGTCTGTATCTTGTATAGTGTAAATAAACTTCTTCTATTTGCCAAATTAAAGCCTTCACCTGCAGCTAAAGGAAAACAACAAAACACAGACGGCTATAAGGACCACTTTCTTTACTTTCATCTGATCTGCTAATGTCTATTAACAGATATATTATGGTATGTGTACGTTAAAAACCAATTACCGTTCTGCAGACAACAATAGACATACTAGCAGGCACCAATTCTGCTAAATAATGTTAAGCTATATTAGCTCTCTGTAAAACTAAAAATGTTATTTTCTATTGTGATTAAATATGAATTATAAATGTTATGTCTGCATGATGAAGCCTTACCTCTTACAACTTCTAAGACATCACAGTGGGGGTCTATACAACCTACATGTTGAGGGTGATCTGACAGCTCACTTCCATATAACAAAGCTGAAAATATAACAGTAAAACCTATGTAATTCAAACATTTTATTGCATTTTCCTACGGAAACTAACTATATCCTGCCTTTACTTTATGAGGCCCATATATAACTTGAAAATCTGAAATGTCAAAATGATAGTAATGATGCAAATTTTTACAGTGGCAGTAATTTATATTGGCAATAAGGAATGATATTTAGTAACCAAATCTTACTTTTTTTTACAGATGTGAGCAATTATAACATTTTTTTGCCATAAATTATCAAACAGGTGTCCTTACAGAAAGAAGTGGTAGTTGTCACTTGCTGTATTAAAGCAACTTGTAATGCTAACATTGGCAGTAATAAATGTATGAATACTAAAACATTTCAGTCTCGGTTGCCTTTGTTAACCATGTTAGCATCTTTGGCCTTGTAATTTTGTTTACTTTAGATGTAAACTGAATTACCTATGCTTCACATTCTTTCATTCAAATCATCATTTTCATTTAATCATTCAAATTATCTACAAATGTTAAACTAACAATATCCTTATAATAGCCTATGCATAACACACCTGATGTATAATCTCAGGCTTTGACTATGGGGCATATAAGCTTTAAAGAGGCTGTACTCCAGATTTGACATAAAAACAATTTTTTCATTAATTATATATTTAGATGCCGTGAGATTACAACAACATAATATTTTACTTCAAAACTGAATATAAAAGTCAAAATAGAATAAAAAAAATATTTTAGCTCTAGCCTGATTTAAACTCTGGACCCTCATGTTAACAAAATATTTCCAACGCTTTTACTGTCACCACCAACGCCGCATGTGATATTACAGATATTAACTTTAAATCTTATACGATATAGTTATACCGTCGCGTTACGGTATAGCACTATGAAAGGGAAAAAAATCAATTTATAATGTAATTATCTGACTTATTTTTTGTCAGTAAGTTATTTTTTAAGCATTAGTCATAAATATTACAAGAAATTTATAATACAAGAAAACTTTCTTTTTTTTTTTCATCTGGAGCACAGCCCCTTTAATAGGCATTTAACAATATTCAAACATGCAGATGTATTTATTACCATAAATATTTTATGTTTATGTTTTTTTCCTTTTTGATCATTTGTATAATTAGTAGAATAAAATCACCCATATATTTCACTTTTGTGCAATTTCATGCACTGATGAAATTCATTTATATATTTTAAACTGTCTGCAATAATTTGCTTGTGAAACTGACAATGTCCCTATGTGGCCTATGTTTAAATTTGCTTTTACAATCTATTCATAGAACATACTAATATCCAATCAATAAATCTTATTAACTTGAAGGTGAGATATATCTGAAACAAAACTAGACCTCCAGTTAGAACTGGTTTCATTATTCAAGCAATGCTACAAATTTACATTGCTACATATTCACTGCTTTAATGCCTGGTTTGAATATCAATTTTGTTTTAGGTGATTACACAAACTGAGAGACTGACATTTGAAGACCTGCTTTATGTGTACCAGACAAAAGGATCTTTAAGCTGTATGTCCTTGACAATATTCATGTTTCACATCAACAATGAAGTGAAAATCTAAGGATGATTTATTTAACAGTACTTCAATTTTAAATTGCCTCATTCTGACTTGTTGAAATTTTGTCAATTATGCTTTATGTATTTCAAGACTTAGGCTGAAATTCACTACTTTCATGTTTTGAAAAGATTACTGGTACTTGATGGAAGCATCTGTATACACATTACAATAGTAATAGAAGTACTGACTCCCTTCACAAGACCTTAAAGTTTTCAATGTCAAAAGCATTATCTACCATTGAATGAATTTTGTTCACTTTTCCAGTCATGGAAGGGTGGGGGTTTTCTATTTATATCTCTCAACAGATAAGCAGTTACAAACATCCTGAGGAATACCAATGCTAGTCTAGTAGACTTCTATCCCCCTAACCTTGCTACCACATAGAATATCAAATTCATGTATTTATTTCTCAATGATTGGGAAACAATTCCTTGTATCAATCTCACCTGATGACTCAAATTGTTTATAACTGTTCTACAACAGCAGCAAGTCTTAATGCAGTGAAACAGTCACTGAAGATAATTTTTACAAGAACTTCGAAAAAAGAATGTTTAAAGCAAAATGTTCTATGAGAAATGACTGATAAATTTGATAACATACCATGCTGATTAATCAACATTCTTATGCTAATTCTGTTGGTGTAGAATCTGTCAAGGAAGTACTGTATCTGACTGTCAGTTCTCGAGTCTCCATAAGCATCTCGCAATTCCATCACACCCTAAAAACATACGCATCTCTTTTTATAAAACTGACTGTGTAATGGTGGTCATAAGCATACGAAAATGAGTTCTGCCCCTATCAGCCAATATTTCACAAATTTTGTAAAGGGCCCAGAACATATGCACCAAATTACATTTAAATCTGCCAAGTAGTTTCAGAAGAGAAGATTGTAAAAGTTTCTCCTATAGTAATATAAAGAAAATTATCTTCGCCTTCATACAGCAATGTTTTTCATGGATCCCTCTATATTCACAATTTATATAGTTGGTCATCAAATGCATATTTCTGCCTTACTACTTTTAAACACGGTATTAGAAGAGGATGTCAAAAGTTGTCCAATAAAGACATATAGAACAAGAGGACCATATGGTCCTGGATCGCTCACCTGAAAAGAAACTATCAAACAATTGGTGTTTTTTCTATGTATATCTATGCAAAATGAAGTGACCGTCAGGGCTATAATTTGAACAATATTGTGAGTGGTCCACTAGATGATACTCCATGATAAATATCTTAGCTAAAAGCCTTATGGCTTAAGAAGAGAAGGTTTTGAGAGCTTTTCCTATAAAAGTCTATGCAAAATGAAGTGACTCCTTGGGTGGGACCAATTTTGACCCCAAGGCCATTTTTAGTAAGATCTTGGTAAAGGTCCATTAGGTGATGCTATAAACCAAATATCTTAGGTTTCAGATGAGACAGGAATTTCAGTTGTTTCATATTTTGAAATGCAACTGGCTCTATGGGTTTAGAAAAGAAGATTTTGAAAGCTTTTCCTATTCAGTTCTATGCAAAATGAAGTGACCCCTTGGGTGGGGCCAATTCTGACCCAGGAGCCATGATCTGTCTGACTTATGTAGAAGTCTACTAGATGATGCTATTAACCAAATATCTAAGCTCAAGGCATTGTGGTTTCAGACAAAAAGATTTTATAAGTTTTTCCTTTCAGCTGCCATGGCAAAGTTCTGCATGGAATTCTATTTTTTATAAAATTTTGTAATGGGTACCATCAAGATCATGCCTGTGAAGTTTCATTGCATTTGGCCTAGTGGCATAGGAGATCTTATTGAATTAATTGTTGATGACAGATTAACAACTGAAAAGAGCATTCTAAAAACTACACCTGACCTTGGATCAGGTGAGCTAATGAATGAAAGCACTATCATAATCAACATTATCACAGGTTAAATTCAACCCTTCTCAATGTACGTGTAACTTACTGCTTAAATAAGTTCAAGGAAGTAGCTTCATGCACACAAACCAGAAGTTGATGTATCAAATTTCATAATCATATCTTATCTGAAGTTGCAATGAAGCGCAAAGGCAGAAAACAATACAATACAACACAGTACAATAACACAAACATTCCACATGCGTTGTTATTGCAAACCTTGTGTCATAATTATTATATAATGAATACAAGTCATATAAACCAAAGCAGGGGTACTGGTGACAGAAAAACAATAAGCACTACATGCTTAAGGTAATTATGTGTCCTAATTCCTGCATGTCAACTATTTTCTAATAATCAGAATACAGAAATTCAGTTACCGGTAGTTCTTTGTTACGCATTTGTTAAAGATTTCTTTGCAAAGAGGAAGTCATCAAAATTAACCAACTGTGCACAACTTAATTAGGTTGATATATATTTATTCTTTTGGATTCACCAGTTTCAGGTAAACATAAGGCGTACACAATATTTGTTTAGCCTAAATTATCTGCATGCAACAGACTGATACTATTCTAATCTATTTACAATTCAATACCTAAGGTTCCCCACTTCAAAAGATAGCAAACATTCTGAACGATATTCTGTTCTTATAAATGGACAGACCCAAGCAAAAAATATTGAAAAGTTTCTTTATTTAGGATAACAACGTCAAAACAGAAGTTCTGATTTGAAATTTAAAGCAGGTTTGTATCAAACACATGTCTTAAACTTCTTGCTACTTCCGACATAACTTCACTTGCAACTGAAGTTCTCAGTTCATATCTTATACACTCATCTCAAATGACAAATTGCAATTAGACTGGGCCTTGTCATTTAAATGTCTTAGCCACACTTGATTTCATCTGTTTTTGAAGTGGTGAAAATACTCCCCTGCCGCTGAAAGTTGTTTGGAAACAATAAGCATTCAAACAAAATTCAATACTGTAAGAAACTTACTTGTGCCATGGTTTCAACTACATTTGAATGACGATTTCTTATCTTGACTAGTATTTCTGCAAACCTGCAAAACAGACAGAAATATTCTATAAATATTCTTCTCTAAAAATATTTGAAATCAAATTTTGTAGCTTGCAAAACTGGTACTCAAACTGCCAGGAAATTCACAGTTTCAAATTGTGTCTGGATTTGAGTTTATTAAATTAGAAATTCAATCCCCCCACTAGAGCCTCACAAAAATGCCTCATATTATCAGTCATCTGAAGTTGTTGTGTTCTTACAGAATTTTTGACTTCTATAAACGGGTCAATGTCGTTTATATCTTTGAAATGACGGCATGAGTTTTAATGTTTTTTGCCTCAAATCTTTCAGTCAAATATTCGTTGTTTGTTCTTGAATCATTTATCACAGTGAGCCATGCTTCTTGAATTGTAAAAGACTCAATCCATTGAAATTTGATTTGTTCTTTCCATGTGAAATACAATTCTACACACAATATTACTTCTTTAATTATTCATGTATAATCTTATAACAATTCAAGTTTCAGCTACTAGATATAACATGCAACTTTAATTATCTAATCAACTGTCTGTGTACTTTAATATGCAATGTTTACAGTCTAGACTCAATTTGCCCTTGAGACTCGCCTGAATGCGTTCTTCACAGTTTTGCTTATGCCTTTTTTAATTTGCTGGTCCTTGTAAAATATTTCATAAAAATTCCATTTATTTCTTCATTTATCATACCAGCTGACAGAAAACACGGTATGAAGTTTTTAACTTCATGCTAAAATTTAAAGTACTATTTCTTCAAGATCATGTAGATGTGAATAAATTGAATGAATTATTACCCAATGTCAATGTGCCTGTCAACAATTTAAACTGAATACATTGATATAAGTGTTTCTATAGACAGTTGTTTTACCATTTCTGGCTGGATAGCTAAGTGTTCTAAATGAACGCTTTGACAGTGCCTATATGTCTAAAGGAAAACAATTTAAACAAATGTTCTTCTTTCAATTTTCAATTATTTCATATGATAGAGAATTAACAAATAAAATACATATACAATATACATTATAATTATCATCCATTTATTATAGAGGATGCTCCTTTCAATCTATAAACCTCCAATAAAATTCTTGATCAGGTCTTATATAAAGCTGCTGGGTTCTTCCCTGAGCAAAACAAACTGATTGTGCAGATCTGAAGTTTAAAACCCTGCTGTAGCAGATTTTGCGTCCCTGAGCAAAGACTCAAGTAATAAAATTTGTATATATATGGATCTTTACAATCCAAGAAGTTCAACCTGAAAATTCCCATATAGAACAAGATGTGTAATAATTGTAAGGTTTTGTTTAAGCTAGCAGAACCCTTGTGTTTACAATGAATAGCTCTGTATTATGTGATGTATTTCAACTTCAGATAAGGCAATGTGTCTGCAGTGGGAGGGAAGTTGTTAAACTAATTTAAACTCAAAAAGAGCCAGAAATACACATCACAGGTACATAATTATGCTACAAATGTCACAGGTACTAGGAAACGGTATAACTTGGAACCTCAACATCGGTGTAAATGAAAAATCTTAACTTTCAAATAATTTTCATGCCTTACAACTATAAGTACTTACATACATACAGCTAGTATAGTCATAACATATGACCTTGTGATTTTCATAAACACATATATTTTATAAGATTCTAGTTATGTTCCTAGTACCTGTGACATTTATAGCATAACTTGAATTGAAATGCAAATGGGAACAGAAAAATAAAAATTGCCAGAACTACAAAATGAATGGAAAGTAAAGCTTGAAAATTTTGTCCTTTTTCAAGGGCACGCATGGTTTCATCATTATAAAATGTTTAGCTCTGAAATCAGCTTCCCATAAACACTTCTGCTGCCTCCTGAGAAGGTAAACCTGATTACAAGATGCAAATAGTTCTGGATGTTTGATCAATACAAGATGCGGACTAAACCTGACTTCCAATTAGCAAATGATGCAATAACACTGATCGCTGATTAACCAATACATCAAGCACTAAAACAGCAGACATTGTTTATTTCTAGGAAGTTCTGAACATGTACTCAATCAGTAATTCCTACTTACTTTGACAGTGTGTTGGGGTCGTCTGATTTATTCGCACTTTCAAATTCCAGAATTTCTGTAAAACTTTGCTGATACCTGAAACAAAATTTTAAATACAGCTATATACACTGAAAGATTAACTAATACTGTTAAAAAATTAATGAAAACAATTACCTTTTTACTAGATGATCAATGGGGTTCAACTGCATCTACATACCATGTTCTTTAAAAATAATATAAAATGGACTTTACACCTCGTTAATTTATTTTATCTTACCTTTCCTTTTGACCTGCACTAATTCACCTCTGCAAAATAAATGTGAATTTCTGAACATAAAATGCATATTGAACTACTAACATAAACCTCTTGTGCTGTATCATTCAAAATATTTTGGTACAAAAGCCTAATTTTGCCCTGTGAAAATTTGCTGCTTTTATTAAATTATCAAAATAACAGTTTATATTTCAAGAAATTTTTACTTTCAGATATTTTTGAAGTATAAAAATATTCTAAAAAATCTGTTAGGTATATTTATAAACTACAAGTGATTATATAACAAAGACTTATAGCACAGACAATTTAGGCTCTTGGCAAAATTTGTAATCTGAGTAACAATTACACCCACATTTTCTACTAATGCTTTTATTCATGAATCAAGTGATGCTCATTCTGTAATGTCTTTTTATACCTATCAATGTTATAAAATACACATGTTTAACTTACCAGTTCCTAACCATCGCTACGGACGGCATCTGTTGAAGAGTTTCTGGTAGAAGGTTGATCTCTTTCATGATATTCGCAAGACGAACAGGCAACTCCTGACGCAGAAATTCATATGATGATGCCTCTGTACCAGTCTTTGAACCTAAATTTATTGAACATAAACTTTATTTAGCAGAACATCAAACCATTCTAAAATACAAAGAAAAGGCACTGAAGAAACCAGTCTGTGTAAGAATAATTTCTATACAGGCCTTCAGGGGTGTGACTAAGTAGGAATCTAAGTAGAAACTTTGTCTAAATAAATCGGCCCTTTCTGAACCGATTCTGTGTGATTTTCAAATTAATTACATACAGTAAATAGTTGCAACCAGCTGGTCAGAAGAAAATTCAAATCTATTCTATTAGTTTCATAGTGACCCTTATCTGTCACGATCTTCCAAATGAATCTGGCATGAACTTAGTCACCTAACATAGTTCTTGTGACTTTTGGGTTCAACATTATTCTGTAAAGAGGGATACCATAACTCAGTATTGCATTTTCTTCATAATCATGTTAATTGATTAATTATAAAATTAATGCACACTTACTTTGTTGCTATATATGCCATAGGGAAACATTTATTTTTAATATATTAATTATGCTCTTCTTTAAATTATCAATTATTTATCATTTTGAAAAGAATGGGCCAATAAAATATATGCAGTAAATAAAATCTGTAATTTTTGGGGTATGTCCCTTTAAACTTCTGGGGTCCTTTGACAACAAAAATAAACTCTGACAGTTTTCAGATATATCTTAAATACTTTTCAGGTACTTTTCTCTCTAGACACTGCTAAAAATAACTCTTCTTCAAACTATGGCATTCAAACAAAATAGTGTCATAATACTTCTGTCACACACAAAACATTACCATTAATTTACTTGTCATTTTCTTGCATGTTTGTAACATTAGGAAGTGTGCAATTGAGAAAATTCAGTTCTTCCAACAAGTAGTTAAATTGTCTAAACAGCTGGTTAGTAATTTCTTTTACACAGTATGTATTGCTCTTGTGCTTCTTAAAATCTGAGCTTAAAAAATTATGCATGTATATTAGTTTCACATACATACACAGAAGAAAAAAAAACTGGGAAAAAAAAAACAAACTAGGAAAGCATAGAATAATATAATGCAACAGAAAAGCGATATTGACTGCCTGGGTTACACCCTTTCAAAGTTGCATGTCATTCTATTTGTGTAGTTTTCATGTCACTTCGGTTCAATAATAACTACTTAGACCTTTTATCTTAATTCTTAGAATTGATATTAGGTATTGCTTGTAATGGAAAAGTACTGGGAGCAGTGATATTCTTTGTGTAATATTATTTTTACATTAACGGTAATTTCTTCAGTTTTTCATGGGACTTTGCAATAAATAAAGTGTTAATCTGCTATTAATAGCTGCTTGTATACAATCATACCTCAAGCCAAGTTCTTGTTTGTATACAAAAATGTAAGGTACAAGTGTAGTCGGTTGAGGTTATTAACTGTAACGTGTATCTCCACTGTTAAGCACTTAAAGCCAATAATAAGGCAAAAGTGATATAATATCTCCACACATGCATTAAAGAAAAAAAAAACTTGACCATTCCATGAACTTTGTTATAATATAACTCATTTCGAAAGAGCAGTGCATGTTGTCTAAGATAGCAATCCAGGTCATTGACCATGAAACTGTTTACAGTCTATTATCCACATTCAACTTGGTCAATAACTCATGTCTGTTTTCTGTAATATAACATAGTTGGAAAAAAATGGTTTAAACTGGTTTACAACACATGATTGTGTACATGTATGTTTTGTTATAAAGCAACAAAAATTGGTTTATACCAGTTTAGCTTGCAGATCTAAAAATAGCACTGTACTTTATGATCATGTGAAAAGTTGGTTATCTGCTCGGCCTGGTTTAAAGACATGATAAAACAGCTGTTCATTGTTTATGTTTATTCTACATTATTTATTTTGACTATAAAAATTAAAGGATATGGAAAAATTTTTATCAGTAGACTTGATGTCTTTCATTCACAAATCAATTAATTGTACTATAAATGCAGACACAAAAAAGACCCAAAATTGCTCACCTGTGCATGTAAAAGCAATATAAAAACAAGATCCTGTGTTTGGTAAACACACATGCCTCATGGAAACATTCTTGTTAGGAACCAGACTTAAGATCATGACACAGCCTGACTCCTATTGTTAACACATGTTATCAACTAAAGTCGGGAATGTCTAAAATGCAATGAAGTCTGCATTCTACATTTTATTCTGCATTTTAGGCCTTAATCTAAATTC
The DNA here is from genome assembly GCA_012932295.1 of Cyclina sinensis. Lineage (NCBI taxonomy): Eukaryota > Metazoa > Mollusca > Bivalvia > Venerida > Veneridae > Cyclina > Cyclina sinensis. The sequence continues at coordinate 39,003,349 of JAAONU010000002.1, forward strand.
AACAACTGGACTGTCTTCTGAAACATTCAGGGACCAGACACTGCATATCAAGGGGTATCATAATGGCATATTTATAATGGCATAATTGTATCTGTACAAGTTCTTAATGAAATTAGTTTCAAAAATAAATGACACAAATACATAAAAAAAAATTTTGATATCTCTAGGGAAGATATGAAATGCATTAAGACATGATGATTCCATGACTTTTGCAAGTCTGAATAATCTAAATTGAATAAACAATACCGATTTCCTACCATAACTGCCTGCTATTTGTAAAAGCTGAAAAATATCCAACTTGCCAAAGTTTTACCTATTCACTAAGTTCAGGAAGGGCAGATTACTAAGTAAAACTGTTGACTCAGTTATGTAACTTGACAGTGTCATGTTTTTTTGTACTTGTTAGTAAAAGCTAGTCATTGCTATTTGTTGTAGTTGAAAAATATCCAACTTGCCGAAAAAGGATAACCATACTTACTTTCAGTGTATAAAGCAGAGGGAGTTTACAGTGGAAAATGGATGCCACAGTTATGTAACTTGCCAGAATCATGGCCTTTGTAATTGATATTAAAGTTAGTGTGCATAGTATGAAGACATTGGTACTAGCAGAACTTTAGATATACCAAGTTGCTGAAATAGGTTAACTGTACAGACATTCAATTTAAATATGCAGGGGGCATAAAAAGTAAATGTAACAACTTAAACCATTCTTCTGATTTGCAGACGGTGTACAGTGTACAAAATTATGTATAATATATATGTGAAAAATGTAAATGTGACATTTAGTGTCAATCTGAAATGCATTATCACAGAATAAGCACACTTGGGCTGGTCAATATTTAAAGTCGTAAACACGTAAGTCTAAATGAAGATTATATAAAACATCTTTCTAAAGCTCTTCACTTCAAACTCAGTAAAACAATCAGTTTGTGAAATTTAAAATTTCAGTCATTTGAAAATCCCACATGTGGGCAAATAAGGGCAAACTAATCTCTACACCAAATTATAATTGAAAAATGGATGCCATAGTTCTGAAACTACCCAAGATCATAGACTTTGTATTGGTAATTAAGTTGTGTATAATACAAGTTGGCTTCCTTTAAAAAGTAAGCCAAAGAGAGGTCAGCAGCTGTCGTCACTGAAAGAATGAATCTACTTGTTTCAAAAGATCATTTTGAACTTTTTAAACATTCTGTGTTTTAAATAATTATAAAAACTAGTATCCTTACTATTATTAATAGTTAATACCTTATTAGGCAAAATGACCGAAACTGAATATAATTTAGTTATCTCAAATGTTTTTTTTATAGTGGCGTATCTATTATTTAAATAAATGAAACAAATTAAGATAACCTCATGTATTTCATACCTTGTAGAATTTTGGGGATCTTCTAATAATCCCATAAGGCTTTACTCCCCCCCCCCACCCCTCTTTTACAACAATGCATGTAGTTGTTGAAGCCAGAACTCCCATGTTAAGCTGCTGCTTTTTTAGGCTCATTAAGTTTTGTTTTCCCTTTCAAGCTTTTATTACACCTTTCTTAGTCCAAATGTTTTACAAAATAATCAGCGATAGTATTTGTTAAGCTGGACTAAATATTGAAAGGGCGTAAATTTGATCCAAATCGAGGAAATGGACTTGTCAAAAATGCTCTGAAATTTGTAAAAATATTAACAATTTTTTCATGACCATGGCTAAATATTAATAATTTGTTCAGCAGGCTGGTGAGTTTCTCAGAAAAAAATGCATTTTAGAATTTGTAGTTTTTAAAAAGTAGCATGCATTACAAGAAATCCATCCCTATAATTGTATTTTTTTGTGTTTAGTTAAGGGAATACAAAATTATTCTGTACGTTCTGTTCATAATGGGCCGTTTTAACCATGGGCCGTTTTAACCATGGGCCGTTTTGACCCGATGTCAAATTTTGGTTTCGTTTAAATAAATTCGTATTTTGATTCGGAGCATGCGCATAACTATCTTTGTAGACTGGTTTTCATGATTTTAGGCTTAATATGAGATCATTAACTAAAATTTGATACGCAAAAATGGATGCCGCCAGCAATTAAAGCCAACACTGTGGAGAGGTCTGATGACCTCTCCAATGAAGTCATTGGTATAGGTAAAACTTAAGATATAATTTTTATCCAACTTAACCATACCTATTTTCAAAGTGCTAAAAAAGGAAATAACTAGGGAAAAATGGATGCCACAGTAATGAAACTTGCCAAGATCATGGACTTCATATGGTAAGTGTGTATAGTATGAAGCCACTGGTACAGGTAGAAATTAAGATATATTCAACTTGCCAGAATAACTTAACCTTGTACAGACAGACAGATGGATGGTTCAATTACTGTATGCCCGGGGTTGGGGTGGGGGGCGGGGTGCATAAAAAGAACTAGAAAAAAACAACATACATTATAAAAATTCTGGTTGTAGTTGTGAAGAATATATATAAGCTAAGTTACTGTCTCAGTTTTTTTACAGAAACATGTCATAATATAAAATTTTTACACTTTTATCAGCAAAAAATTTACCCCGTTAGTAACAGGGTAGATAATTTGTTTATATTGTTAATTTTGACATTTGTAAAGAACAATCTTCCGCTCAGTGGTTTAGGTCACTATGCCTTAATTTACTGACCTGAAGAGCATAGGTTCTAATCCTGTCCAAATCAAATCCTTTTTTCTTCAGTTATCATATTGTATAGAAGGATAAAATCATGTTGTTTTTTTTTCTTAGTATATAAATTTCTCTTTGATTTTAAAGAAAAACTTTTTAAACCTAAATTCTGTGAGTCAGTCGCTTTAAATTTCTCTGATATTTTTTGGTAAAACATGTGACCCCCTTCAGGGACAAAAACATTTCAAGAGGCATAATTTGAATTTTTTTGTAGAGGTTTGAAAGTCAATACAACATACCAAATTTCAGATACCTCAGTCAAGGATATTTTTCAAGATTTTCCTATATCTATGTAAATGTGACCCATCAGATGGGGCCCACAGTGACCCCAGGGAAAACCACTTAATAAGTACAGATCCCTGTGAACTTAACATTTGATGCTGTGAGCACACAATCAGGAGCATTTATTTACACATGCCCAACTATCCTGTTAAATTTGAGAAATCTACAATGTAAGTATAAAAGTTCTTGAGTGATAGCTTAAGAAGTGCAGGCTCCAATAAATTTAACGTCTGATCCAGTGGGCCCAAAACAATATGACAGTAACCTACTGAACATGTCTCACTATCCTGAGGAGTTTAAAGTCCTTGGAACACTTACTGTAGAGTTAATGAATGTTAACCATTTTGAAAGTGCAGACTCCCTGTGAGCTTAACCCTTAACTTGGCCAAGAAGACTAAGTTTTTCATTGTTGCTGCCAATCAAACAAAATTCTGAATGGAATGGAATTCTTTCAACATCTTTAAAAGAGCTACATAAAAATTCATTAAAATTGACCAAATTCAGATGTGCCTGTGGTCTCTTGACTATCCACTTGACCATAAGTAATTTGCATTTAGTTGACTTATCATCAAGTAATTAAAACTGTTGTATTGAAACAGATTTGTAGAAATGGGAATGTACTGAGCTGTCTGAATAATAAGACTGTTTGTTTGAAGGATAGCTGTGACACATATGTAAATCTCTGGGTATTTAACTATTATTTATATTGCAAGTGATACTGAGCAATCAGCCTTTACAATTAAACTATCAATTTATGCTTGTCCCAAAAAATAATTCAACCACTTAGCCAGCAAGTGTTTATTATTATGCAATGAAATATAATAGGATGTTTAAGCCATGCTGGACCTATTTAATTTTATTAATGAACAACCTATAATGAAATACCACTCACTATACATAAAAATAAAGGAAACCATTATTTAAACAAATTAACTAAAATAATCATTATCATAAGACTTCAAAAAAAATGTTTTACTATTTACCCTTAATAGGGTTCTTCAGAATTTTGACAAAATTTTTGTTACTGAGTTAGTTTTATTATTACCAGTTTAAGGTAAATTTATAGTATAAATTTTATGAATCTTAGGAAATACTTTGCCCATTTTCTTTTGAGAAACTGACATAATCTTCTTACATCTTTCATTTCTGATTCCATATTCTCTTATGGAACAGTCAGAATTTTTCTTTACAGGTCATGAATTATTGACGAACTGTAACAACCAACCTCTGCCAACAAAGTTTCTTTCACAACTTTGGCAAAGATTTTTCAATAAACTGGTCTGTCCTTTCATCACAATGTCAATGTTTGATTCTTAACATATAACTTACCAAAATTGAGAAGCTTTTCAAGTGACAATGCGGAGGGCTTGTATTTTGCGAACCTATCAAACAGACTTGAAACATGATTATCCATACCAGATTTGACAAAACTATTGCTTTTTCTACTGGAAAATACTCTTGCTGACATTGAAAATAGTTTTCTCTGAGGTTGGCAAGCTAGAAACACTTGCAATGCTTTAGATAACTTCATTTTCATCTTCAAACAAATCAGTATCACAGCTATTTAAACCAGATCAGAGTCTAAATTATTTCTTTCTCATGTGACAGCAGCGCAGAAAATCCTAGATCTATTAAGAACGCTATGTGTAGATTTACTGTTATTTTCCCTAAACAGGAAGTAAGAAGTGACCTTCACCCTGTCACTGTTTTATTCCGCACGTTCGTAATAATTTTCTCGTTTACAGGAAATAAAACAAAGAAAAAATAAACAATCAACTATATCAGAAATTAAGACTGATTTTAATTCAAATTTTGCACTTTAGTGAAGGCCTTCAAATATATCAATCTCAATCAGCTGCTTTTCAAAGAGGCTCCTTAAGGATAATTTATTATACGAATTCAGCGCTCTAAAGTCTTACCGAAATCCACGAGTGTCTTCATCGATAAGGGTGATGGGTTAAACTGTGAATAATGATCCACAAGCCCCGCAACCTTCTGAAATAAAGTCCTGTAAAATCGCATTTTGTATCACTTTCTGTAAAAACTGAAACTGGACTGTTTTCCTGACAAGTGCAGTTGTCTAACTCCATTACATTAGTAATCTGAATGTGACGTCATGGAAAATTTTATTTGGATACCATTGGACAGTATCGCAAAAATATTCAGTTTGATTTGCATCTTTCTGGAAGAACAATGGCAACACAACAATACACAACTGCAAATAAATGAAGAAATATCCATCTTATATGAAAATACGAAATATGTTCCTTTATTCTTGAACTTAAATGGACTTTCTAGCGTATTATTCGGATGGACTTTCTATCGTATTATTCGTAGCTTGGTGGTAAACGCAATAATTAGTACACGTGCGCAGCTGCACACCCTGGTTTCTACCAAGAGATACTAACTATTAAATTTCGGGAGACCTTCCATTAATGCAACGAAATAAATACTATATTTTCATTTCATAACAGAAGATTGTTTAATGTCAAACCATTATGTTTAGATTACATAAACCAAACTGATCATTAATCATTCAAAAAATCGTACTTTGAATGACTGAAGTTTAGTTCCCTTAGTTAAAATAATCATATGTAGAAAAAGGGATTTAATATTTCAGGGGAGACCGGGGCAAAACGAAACATATTTTACAAATTTCCCCAGCACTCATGTATGAATTATTGGAAACGTATGTTATTTATAACATATAAAATAATATAATTATATTTATAACTGACATAATGTATCACGACAGTACTTAATTTTGATATAATATTAAAACATACCCTTCCATTAACTTAGACATTACCATACACCAAAATGACTCGTGTAAATTGTTCCATTTTGCCCCACCTATGGGGCAAAATGGCACATATTAACTGCAAAATGGAACATTGCCATATGTCAGTTGAACACATTTCAAAACGACCGTGTTAAAGAATTGAATCTTCTTTTCTGTTGTGGTTCTTTTATAATAGTAAACGTGTGTACATCTAAACAGCCAGTATGATATGATAAGGAGTAGGACTTGACTGGAAGATGTTAGGTTTATACTAGGAAGGTAATCTTCTTCGACATTAATTTTTGTATAGATTGGTACTATTACGTATAAAAAGGTAATGACATGTCAGGGAAGCAGGGTTAGGTTTGTTAGGCAGTACATAGGAACTGTTACTCTTCACTTCATCATTTTTGAGTTATTCCCCGTTGCCATTTTTCCTATTTAATTTTTGTTTGGACTTTAACACTAAAAGTATTTGACGTATCAAAATAAAACTTCTAAAGTGCATAGATGTCATTAAGGAGTCATGCGGTGTGTAGGAACTGTTACTCTTCACTTGTTTAGACCAAAAATTGTTCTGCTGCTTTTAGAATGTTTTGACATAATTTCTCTCAAACGATGTCATTTACTATAAGAGCTATTTCTGCGTGGTACCGCTCAGTATCTGGCATACCTATCTGGCTGAAAAACTATGTGAACTACACTAAAAATTTTGTCTAAAACACCAATTTATGAATAGGTAAATCGAAAAAAAAAGAAAATCCGTTAATGCAGATTCGATGAAAAAACACAGGAAGAGGCGGAGTGAACTATAAGGCATTTAAAAAAGCAACTACATTCAATATAATTCAAATCCTGTTGGACCAGTGGTTATCATAATTTCAATATTTCATCTTTTGAAACTCTTCCAAAACACGAATCAAACCCGCACACTATTTAACCTAAAAATAGCATTCTTAAAATAGATTGTAAAATTCCATTAAGCTCAGGCCTAACAAAGTAGGAAAATTTTCTTTTTGGTTTGTTTAGGGACAGCTATAAACACTATGTAAACAATAGAGCGTAAGTCAACCGTAAAAATCAGATTGTCAACATGTATAGATGTAAGCCAACTAATATATCCGTTTGCCGGTACACTTGTCAGGCTAGAACAGTATGCTAAAATTGACAGCGAATATGTCCATGCACTATTTTTCAACTCTTTGGCCTTTTGTTTGAAGAAAAATCGGTTAGCAGGGCAGAAATCTATTAAATGTTCAGTCAATCAAATGTTTCAATTAAACAAACTTCGTACTAGAAGCGTTGAAATTAAGAAATCAACGTTAACATTTAGCTAAATAGAAGTTTTGTTAACGTTTTTCATTATTTCATTAAGATTGTCGTAGCAGGGGAAATAATCGCTGCAACTTTCCTATGCAACTCTGTATATCGGTTAGCTTTATTAATTCTGCGTTGACGGTTTGACCCATCATTGAAAGACATCACCTGTCATAAATTTTCTCGATCTCTCTTCGACAAGTCTGATTAGTTGGACTATATATCGGTAGGCTCCCATAAATTCGCTAAGATACTTACATTATTCCGCTCGACTTAAAGTGTAGCTAATGTTGAGCTAAGTGTGAGAGAATTACATGATCTATGAATTTATAACTGTATATCTATATGAAATCTATGAATTTATGGACAATGCTTTTCGGCTAATTTTTGGGAAGTTAGACTTTCCATAAATAATAAAATGACAGCAAAAACATTCATCACTAATGGCCATACTATCGCAACTATCTCAACCAACGTCCGCTCCCCGGAATTGTTAGAACTTTGGTGGCAGCGGTATATATATACATATGTAATTTTTTTTACAACAGTAAATCAGGCTAATGACCGTAGAAAGTATCAAAATGCACACAGCGATTACTAGAACTTCCCTTTGTCTTCTGAAGAATGAAGGGGATATCACTGCATATGTGATTGCTAGAATACGCGTCGAACTTCCGGAGTTGTCAGATCCTGCTTCTTAAATCGGCTGTTCATGATATATTACTATCGACGATAATTTGAAAGTGCAGCTAACCGTAGCATTTTGTAAATGCAGTAAACAATAGTTTACAGTTTATAGTTAAAGTTTACTTAGAAGTGGAATCTATATAAGTAGGGCCGTGATTTTAATATCTTATGTAGGACCAGTTGTCTTTAATATTTTTTATTCAACTTTTCGTCATTAGGATTCCAAACAAACGTCTGTTTTCACAGAACAGTCACAGGTACTTGGGAACATAACTAGCTAGGATACTTAATCTGCTTGTGAATGGAAATCACTACATCATACGTTAAGACCATACTGTATGCATGTATATATACTTAAAGTAAATGAGTTACGGTGTAATTTTTCATTCACACGCATGTCCAGGGTCCAAACCTGTGAGTATAGTATTTTCTATTCTTTGGATGATCGAAATGAAGAATTAAAAAAAAAAAAACACTTCAAGAAATTTAGATTGACAACCTAGTCCTGTCAAGATTTTCCGCGCCATTTCGTAATTGTTCGCCTGATGTAGCTAGTCAGTTAGTAACATTGGCAATTACACATGCGCTTTTTTGCGGATAAATCAACTAAAACCGACACTTGTACGGTTCAGTGAATACGTGTACAGCAGTTTAATGTATCCCAGCTCTTCGATTCGCTACACGCACCGAGGCGTGGCAGGAGGCAGCCAGACAGGGGGTAATTTCAGTCACGTAAGAAACGTGTTAGGTGATAGGGCGGCTCTTGTCTTTCGGAGGAACGTTAAACCGAGTTCCCATGTTCCGTATCTTGCACTATCTCCCAAAACATAAAACAACTAATCTCTGCAGGGGGTACCGACGATAAATAAACTCAGAGAGAGAGAGAGAGAGAGAGGAGAGAGAGAGGTGGATCACTGATACGTACAGTGGTTCCTTGCTGGACTGTGGGTAGCAAGATCGATTTTTACTTTTCACCAACCACAACTAATTGTCGTTCGCCAAGGTCCTATGTATCGGTACCATACACTGAACATGTAAAAGAACAACGAGCAGGGTGTCTCTGTTTCTTGTTCTATCCTCTACAACCCGAGACGAGTAAGGTGACATTTCGCGCCTTTGTTTTCTGTAACCGAATCTATGTCCTTTTGTACTTCACCTGCTATTCCTGACTCATTTCAATATATCAGATAATCGCGGCAACTGTCTGACCTACCATTCCATTCCTTTGGCTTTGCAGTTGCTTTCATATTTTACCAAGTTTTCAAGTTTTATTGAGCAAATCGGCAATACAAATTGCCTATGGCCAAAAACATTTACATATATTTTATAAACACAAAACATCGTGAAAATGACAAGGAATAAGTAATTCAAATACATTGACAAAGCAAGACAATTAAGCAAGTAAAATATACAAAACAAGCAGACAGACAAACAAAAAGACAAGCAAAAAACAAAACAAACAAAAAAAACCAACACAATACGAAAAAAGACACTGAAGCAAAGAAAGAAAATACTGAAACAGTTTTAGTTATTATCCAGAGTATTGTTGCGACGAGAAAAAGCATCTTTTAGATATTTAGCTAGTTTCAATAATTTACTTTTATTGTTACTGGACATAATCGAGACAAATTTTGCTAAAGAGGGCCATGCAGTAGTTCCCAAGTATTTTTTCCTAATATCAGAGTAGTAGTTACAGCACAATAAGAAATGGAATTCAGATTCAATAACATGTTGATTACACAATCTACATAAACGATTTTCCCTATCAATACCAAAATATCTTCCTGTTTCTATGTCTAAGGAATGTGAACAAAGTCTAAAACATGTTAAACATTGGCGTAATTTGTCATCCTTTATCACATTAAAATAATTTTCAAACTGAAAAACTGATTTATATTTACTATAATACTGTAGTTTAGTCGAAATAGAAAGAGAACCATTCCATTTTTGAATATATTGGTCGTACAGGCGAATTTTTATTAACGGTAAATAATTAAAAGTTGGATCAAAATCAGTTAAAATGTACGAAAAACCTAATCTATCAATGGTGGCTTTCATATGGTAAGTCCATGAATTAACAATGTTAAGCTCATTTACTTCATTAAACAAGGAAAACATAGGAGACAATGTATTTTTTCTGATTTTTAACAAAAATTTTAAAGCTCTTTCTTTACTTAGAACAGACAAAGGGTATCTCCCAAGCTCACCATATATAGCATTGTTCGGCGTTTGTTTACGCACACCTAGTATATACTTAAGAAATTTAATATGTACCTTGTCTATTTCTGTGAAGTCATAAGCGCCCAAAACCTCAGATCCGTACAGAAGAATTGGAGCTACCAGGGTGTCAAACATATGTAACTTTGTTTTGATATCAAATTTAACTTTGTCAAAAATAGAAATAAGATTATGATATGCACGTAGAGCTTGATCCGACAGTGCTTTGATTGAATTTTTCATATTACCTGTGTAAGTAAACTTAATGCCTAAATATGTGAAAGAGTCCACACGTTCAATTTTTTGATCGTTTATAAAGATGTTCGCTAGATTTGGACTTTTACGTTTTTCAAAAACACATAACTTAGTTTTATCAATATTAATTTTTAGTCCCCATTTAACAGAATATTGATACAGATTGTTTATTTGACTCTGAAGGCTTACTGGATCAGTTGTAAATAAAACAATATCATCAGCAAACAAAATAATAAACATTGATAAAATGTTGAGATCCTTTTCAGTCAAACTGTTAATATCTATAGCGTTCACTATATCATTTATAAAGAGAATAAATAAAAGAGGCGATAATGGCTCTCCCTGTTTTACTCCAATAGTAACATCGAAAAATTCAGACATTGACATGTTAGCAGAAACCTTAATGCAAGATTTTACATTGGCATAAATAGACTTAAGCATTTTAATGATTTTGCAACTGACGCCAGATTCTACTAGTCTAACCCATAATGCATCATGATTAACCGTGTCGAAGGCCTTTTCATAGTCGATAAATATACACCAAAGCTTCGAGTTAAGAGACAAGGTTTTCTGAACAATAGAATGTAGAATGTAAATAGCGTCTGCAGTACAACGATTATCACGAAAACCAAATTGATTGTCACAAAAAACATTTTCAGATTCGCACCATTTGTTAATTCTATTTCTTAATAATAGGGAGAATATTTTCGCCATTATATTAATAATAGTAATTCCTCTATAGTTAGATGGATTATCTAAAGAGCCTTTTTTGTGTATAGGGACAATATAACCTTTACTCCATTCAGCCGGAAAAACGCCATCTGAATATATCTTATTATATAGTATACAAAGATAAGGAGCAATAAAATCATTTCCATCAATGAAAAAATCTGCCACGTTATTGTCTAAGTCACAACTTTTATTCCTCTTCAGACATTTGATCGTTTTTTGGATTTCATCTATCGTAAATTCTGCGTCAAGTTCTTCTATATGCAATGCTTCTAAACGTGGAAAACTTTCGTCAGTATCATTAAACTGAAAATTATTTTTTGTTGAGAGATCTGAAAAATGTTTCACAAAATCATCTGCGGAGACATTATTATAATAATTATTCTTAACTGATTTAAACTTTTTCACATATTTCCAGAAATGTTTCGGAGAATGTTTACACAACTGAGAAAGTTTGCATTTTTCTTTTTTATAAAATACATGCTTAGCTTTGCGTTTAATTTTTGAAAAGTAATTCCTATTGTTTAAGAAAGAAATTTTATTAATGTCACTCGGGTCTATAGATAAATTTCGCTTACACTCATAAAAACGTTTTTTAGCTGTACGACAGTCGTCATTGAACCATGGTGCTTTTTTGAATTTCTTATTTGGCGTTAACGGACATGTTTTACCAAAACATTTGAAAGAAATATCGTGAATTGTTTGTGAAAACGATTCAATGCAAACATTTGTATCTATTTCACCTGTAACTAAGCCGCTTGTCAGGTCATCGAACACGTGTTTTTTTGACTCTAATAAATCATTGAATAAAGCAAAATCAGAAGAATTCCAGAAAATCTTGTCGACAAAAGTTTTTTCCGATTGTCGTAAATAACAATGCGAATAAAACATAGAAAACGTCATGGGCGAATGATCTGAAAATTCAGTAGGATCTAGAATACACATATTAAAAATGGTATTAAAATTTTTATAACATGTTATTAAGTAATCAACAGTACTAAAACAAGGTTTGTTTCTCGAAAACGAGTGAAAAGTTGAGCGCCCCTCTTCAAGCCTCTACCAACACCAAAACGATAATTATACTTCCCGCATCCAGACCAGCTGATCAATTTCTGATAATGTAATAGTCCCAGTGATCAGTGATCAAACTCACATGTTGTGTAGCCTTTCCTCCAGTTGTGCACGTGTTATAGGGTAGTGCAGGTAGATATGTAGGTAGTCTGTCAAGTTACTAGTCACCCTAATCGTCGGATATCCACGGCCGATCCATTAAAATTTGTTTACATGTAAAAATCAACCGTGGGTATCCGACGATGAGTCACCCTTGAAGGAAGTCACATCACCCAAAGAGGACTGAAATTTCGCTTTATTTTGAAATGTTGAAAACCTGCGTTTGATATATAGCTTTAAAACTTTTTAAATTAGATGTATGTAGACTTAAGCATGCAAATGTCTAGCAATTTTTATAAAGTCGCCAAAACGACGGCGGAGAATAATAATGGTCCCCGTTCTTTTAAGCGTGGTCTGACTTTTGTCCTGTAAACCTTCAATGTATTGACTTGAAAATTTAATATTCAGGAGAAATCCAGAGTAAAGGAAGCACAACTCTATTCTAGCCATTTGCAGAGTAATAACGATTTGTTAAACCTTTATGAATTGTGTTGTGACACTTTAACGAACTGATATGAAACTTTAACTTTTTAATAGTTAGATGGCATTGAAGAGAAGTGCAAAAAATAATAACTTAAACAATATCAGGACTATTTACAGAGTCATATTGAAACATAAGAATTCGTGTAGAAAGCATTTTAACATTTGGACTAGAAGTTCAGATCATGATTTCTCAATAAAGTTGTTCGTTTGTTGATTACAGAAACAAAGTCTAGTAATTACTGGCGTATTCACTACAGATTATTTATATATCGACCCGAGCATACAAAAACAGCTATTTTTTTAAATAATTGGTTTTCGAGATGTACGTTTACATGTATATATTGCCTGTTTTCTAAAATGTATGGAAAAGTAGCCAAACACAAATCATAATATGTATAACATTTGGTGTATGGACGATAATGATAATATTGAATACTGAAACTTCGAAAAACAATTCAAGCGTTGTCTGAGTACAATTTCAGTATGATTGCAAAAGGAATGTTTACAATAATCGTATGAATCTGTTAACTACATTTTTTTATCATACTTGCAGGATTAAAGGGGAGGGGGGGGGGGGCTCTGCCCCCGCCTACAGCCGCCCATGATTATTCTACAAAGTTTGACATTTACCTTGACCTCAGGTGTCTGTGAAGAACACATGAGGGTATTTATTTCAAAATCCTATCGTGTACCACGGAGTAACAAAGACGTCACATGTAATAATAATAATGTAATGTAATAATATTCTGTATTATTTGGCTAGATGGACGAACGGACGGACAGACATTTAGTACGTGTTATTTTAAAAAAACTGTCAGGAATTACTAAAAGACAAATAGGCAGTATTCAATGTTATCTACAGACAGACAGACAGACAGGCAGGAGTATTGCTGTGTTTGAAATTATGTTGCCATATGTTAGTGAACACTAAGGATTTTAAATTCCGTCAAATTTGGGTTGTATCACTCATTAGAGATGACGTCACATATTAGGAGAGACAAATGTGTTTCTTTTTGGATTTTAAGTCAAGACGGTTTTATACCTTTGACGTTATGGCGTCGTTTGCAAAGCACAAAATTTTTACTATCTTATATACAGTCAACATAGAGGTATCTACCTTGGAAGTGATAAGAGAACTCAACTCTTAATTCTAGTTTGCAGTCAACATGAAGTTATGTACCTTGTAAATGCTGGCGATATATATGAGGAGCAACTTTTAATTTGAAGTTTAAGTGGACACATCTCTTTCTTTTTATTTGCAGTCAACCTAGAGTTATCTACCATTATAGCGATGACGTTAATTGTAAAGGTACACACAATTTCCATCTTATTTTCGTTCAGCTTAGAGTCTCTTCTACCTTTTTATATGCTTTATAGTCAACTGATATCAGTAAAGAATCAAGAAAAGCATTGATGCAAAGCATCAAAGGGCGTCCAAAGGAATGTTTAAAAGCAAGAAATGCAGCAAGAGACAATGAACTAGTAGATATCTGATGATCAGATATATTCTTATAAACTTTTCAATGGTTAATTTGGATTCGCCAGGTTTGTAGGTAGATGAATGGGCAAACGAAATACATAATAACACACTAGTTGTTCATCCTGAACTTTGGTTGGTTTGCTAGAGATTAGAATATCAAATGTATTTTCTTTGGAACATACAAAACAGTAGTCAAAATGTACTAAGTTTGTTTAATGTCAAATTTAAAAAATGGTTGCTATTAATACTGGAAGTAGAACACACACTGGAATGAAACATATAGGACGAATGTCAGTGACGAAATCCAGGACTTTTTTGTAATACATGCCAACAAAAATAATGGTACATTAAAATATCAAGAATAAATTTGCATGGCATGTTGATATGGTGAGTCATTATTTATCAATTGAAGGAAAGACTGACTTTTAGACAAGTATGAGGAAAATGTCAAGAACTATTATTTGGCACAGTTCAAAATAAAAATTACAAAATCTCTCAATAATACATGGTATTTGTGGGAAAGAAATTATGGAATATATTGCAACACGAAAGTTTCTATTGTTAAATGTCACAGTATTTGGCAAATCAACATGACTTAGATACCTAATCATGCCCAGGTTTCCACTCAAATCACCAAATCGGGAATCAAACACCAAGTGCAATTTATTGTTGAATATATTTGCATTCATTTCATTTCCTGCAAAATCCAGTTCGTTATTCATAACCATATAGCTCCAAAAAATCAAACTCCGCTCACCGGTTACGCTACGCTCATCTAATCCTGTAAGGGGAGATCACTGCGGAGGAGATTGCCAAAAAATGGCGGGATATTGAAATCACGTGACTGTCTCGACCAATCGTAAAATATGTATAGACTGTTTCTAGTCTTTCATTGCACTACTCGGGAACCAAACACCAAAAAACGAAGTGCGCGATTAATTAACCGGAAAGAACATACGGAAACAAATACATGTATGATAATAATATCATTATAACAGTTCGTAATAAGAAATGGCTAAGGTTTATTTATTATCTTAAATATTTTTTTATAAATAAATTTGTAAAAAGTGCAATTTATTGTTAAATATGTTTGCATTTCATTTCATTTCGTGCAATTCTCCAGTTTGTTATTTATAACCATATCGCGACATGAATGAGTCAATAACAACAACAACTACCCTTTCACAAAATCTGAACTCATTCCGCTTCGGTGCGGACGCCAATAACACGGTAACAGGGGCAGGTAATCCAAATTCCTATATTTAAAGTTGAATTGATCATTCTTTGATATCATGAGGTACAACTATACTCCACTTCACAATCCATCCATCTATTCATTCATTCGGGGTTACCATCCACTTTTTCTGTTTGACGAAAAGAATAGGAAACAGTGGCAGAAAGTAAATAGAGGTAGAAATTGATATTTGAATGAACAAAATAAATATTTTAACGTAGATAACGTGCGATTATACCTGGAAGTTCTTTTCTCCTAAAAGTTCATCTTTTTTCAGAAGAAAATCGCGTCGTCTACAATGACATATATGGCATGGTTGTACAGAAACATAGATTATACAGACATTTCGACCAAGCAGACCATAACGAACTCGCGACCACCAAGATCAATATGATTACAAAAACATCTCGACCAATCAGACCATTACGACATCACGAACCTCAATACCACTTAGACCATTACTTAGACCACACATCACGACTACCAATATCAATTCGACACGAAGACCATGAAACGTATTAACCACTAAGACTATTGCGACATGACGACAACCAAGAACAATACGACACGGAGACCATAGAAATATCTCGACCACCAAGATCAATGCGACACGAGGACCATAGAAACATCTCGACCACTCACACCATTTTGACATGACGACCACCAAGATCAATATGACAGCAAATACTAATCGACCACTTAGATCATTAGGAAATGACGGCAACTGAGGACAATACGACACGAGAGCCATAGAAACATCTCGACATCTCAGACCATTACAAAATCACGACCACGAAGATCAATATGACAACCAAAACTTATCGACCATTCAGACCATTACGACATGTCGACAACCAAGATCAATATGACACGAAGACCTTTAAACATCCCGACCACTCAGACCATTACGAATTCACGTCCACCAAGATCAATGCGACACGAAGATCATAGAAACATCTCGACTATTCAGACCATTACAAATTCACGTCTACCAAGATCATTGCGACACGAAGATCACAGAAACATCTCGACCACTCACACCATTACGAATTCACGTCCACCAAGATCAAAGCGACACGAAAACGATAGAAACATCTCGACCACTCAGACCATTACGAATTCACGTCCACCAAGATCAATGCGACACGAAGATCACAGAAACATCTCGACCACTCACACCATTACGAATTCACGTCCACCAAGATCAATGCGACACGAAGATCATAGAAACATCTCGACCACTCAGACCATTATGAAATGATCGCTACCAAGATCAGTACGACACGAAGAACATAGAAACAACTCGACCACTCAGACCATTTCAAATTTACGTCCACCAAGATCAATGCGACACGAAGATCATAGAAACATCTCGACCACTCAGACCATTACTAATTCACAACCACCAAGATCAGTGCGACACGAAAATCATAGAAACATCTCGACCTCTTAGACCATTACTAATTCACAACAACCAAGATCAATGTGACACGAAAATCATAGAAACATCTCGACCATTCAGACCATTACTAATTCACGTCCAACAAGATCAATGCGACACGAAAATCATAGAAACATCTCGACCCCTTAGACCATTACTAATTCACAACAACCAAGATCAATGTGACACGAAAATCATAGAAACATCTCGACCATTCAGACCATTACTAATCCACGTCCAACAAGATCAATGCGACACGAAAATCATAGAAACATCTCGACCACTCAGACCATTATGAAATGATCGCTACCAAGATCAGTACGACACGAAAACCATAGAAACATCTCGACCACACAGGCCATTATGAAATGATCACTACCAAGATCAGTACGACATGGCATGGTTGTACAGAAACATAAACTATAGAAACATTTCGACCAATCAGACCATAACGAACTCGCGACCTCCATAATCAATACGATTGTAAAATCATCTCTACAAGTCAGAACATTACGACATCACGACCAACAATATCATAGAAACATTTTAACCTCTTAGAACATAACGACATCACAACTACCAATATCATTAAGGCATGAAGACCACGAAACGTCTTGATGACTTAGACCATTGCGACATGACGACCACCAAGATCAATATGACAATCAATACTTATCGACCACTTAAACCATTATGAAATGACGACAACCGAGGTCAATACGACAAGAAAACCATAGAAACATCTCGACATCTCAGACCATTACCAAATCACGGTAGCCAAGATCAATACGACACGAAGACCATAAAAAAATCTCGATCACTCAGGCCATTTCGTATTCTCGACCACCAAGATCAATATTACAACAGAAACATAAGAGCACTCAAACCATTACGACATTCGACCACCAAGATCAGTCTGACGACCGAAACATCTTGACCACTCAATCCATTAAGAGATCACGACCAATAAGATCAATACGACACGAAGACCTTAAAATATTGCGACCACTCCGACCTCTACGACATTGCGACCACTAAGATAAGTACGCTACCAAGATCACAGAAACATTTCGACTACTCAGACCATTACGGCCACCAAGATCAGAACGACATCTAGACCATAGAAACACTTCGACCACTTAGACCATTACAACATCACCATCACAAAAATCAATACGACATCAAAACCATAAAAAGATCTAGACGATTTAGACTATTACGTCATGACTGCCACATAAATTAACACGACACAAAGATCATGGGAACATCTAGAGCACTCAAACCATTCTGACATCAGAGATAGTAATTCAGTACGATAACATATTGTTTATTCTGTGTCTTGCATACCAACAATAAGATAAAAGAGCGAAATATCAAAATACTTTATTAAAAAAATCGTAGAATTTAATTCAGGCCATCGGTATCTAGTAAACATAAAGGACTCAATATATACTCTAGCGTTTGCAGTTGTCTCTGCAAGGTACTTTTATGGAACGCCGCGACTGCCTTATTTAACGTAACAGGTTGACGTACAGCCCAACACGCTTTATATGGGACACTTCTACTTTGACATGTGACACTTATGTTTATACTTGTGATGATACTATCGTTACATGTGATAAAAAAGTCATTTTATGTAGTGGAGACAACAGTACGTGTTGAAGTTCTACCCTGTTGTGTGACAGATTTATTTATACTTGCGGTTACAACTTTTTAGTTTAATATTATTTTATTACAAATATTTGCACATATAAATAAATATGATTATACAATACAATACAGTTTATCAGAAGTACAAAAATGTGTAAAAGGATCGGGCAACAAGTTACAACTCTTATGAATGTGACCATTATATCAATATATGTGACAGGGTTGTCATTCAGTGTGATTGAGACAACATTGCACATGATAGTTTCACCTTAATATGAGAACGTTTTGTTTATTCATGCGATGACACGTCTATATATGTGACGGTTTTATCATTACATGTTGCAGCTTCGTTAGTTCGCGTGGAGGAGTTATCATTACGTGAAGCAGTTTCACTTTGATATGTGATAATTTTGTTTTTATCATTACATGTGACAGAATCATCATTCCGTGTGGAGAAATTAGCATTACATATCAAGGTAAAAGTGTCACATGTGAAGTTAGTAGTGATGCACGTCAAGCTGTTACGTCAAATAAGGCAGTTACAGCAATCCATATAATTTGCAGTTGATTTGGTGGGTTTCTTTATGTGTTATGTTGTAAGTGTAGTGTTTTTGCCGTTTTGCCACATCAGTGATGTGGATGAGGATTGGTATTTTCTTTATAGATCTAACTTTATTATATATATTCCTGTACTGTATATATACGTAATGTATTTGTTGATTGTGATCACACTCGTTGCTTTTCATTACATGTAAGTTTTTGAAAATTTCGATTTTTTCTTCTTTAATACCACGTCAGGTCTCGAAACGACAATGCAAGAAACATAACAAGTAAAAGAAATATTAGTGCAATTGTGAGAGTTGTTGCTTCCCTTATCCCGATCTGTCGAGTATTGCATCGCTTTTGACAAACGACCCAGTGTTAAAATATACCAAAGCCGTGTTTACGACAGAAATAGTCTACATAGACTCACAAAAAATACTATTTATTGTACTGGATAAAGGACCCATCAGGATTTATCTTCTGCTATAGCTAACCATAGTTATTTCGGGACATGACTATGTAGTGTTATGAAAAAAATATTGCGATCGGGAGGAAATAGTTTCTTTCAGTTTTCACTTTCGGTTGTCATAATCATATTTTTACAGATGTGCTGTTAAGAGCATTGTATGCTAGAAAAACTCTATTTAAAGTTGTGGTTTGATTGTTTATAACATAGCAGGACATCCCCCCCTGACTTATGAAAGACTTTTAAACAGATAAAGTGTGTGTGGCCAGTTTATGCGAAAATTTAATGCGTATTCAGAGACAAATGATCACTAAGTTCTTTTTTCTCCCTAAACTTTGATTTGCTTTGTTGTCTGTAATAAGAAGTATCATATGTGTACTTGTTGTTTTACAGCGACGTCTTATGACCAAGACTAATTCCAGATGAATCCCCCATTCCCTTAGGCTGCAGTGTATTGTCATTTCCTAAGCATATTTATTGTATACAGGAGAAACAATATCGTATGAAACAGCAGCCTAACTGACCAATCCTTTAAGTGTTTACCTCTAAATTATCATGAATATAGCTCTTAAACAGAAAAAAATATTATCGTTGAGCAGGGCGCAGAAAATGATTAATAACAATAATACTGACATTTGACATTCAGACCAGCTGCGGTCAGTCTGATACTGGTCTCACGTTTAAGAGAACTCTACTAGACGGCATTGAGTTTCTCACGAAAAAATCTGAAAGCCGAGTTGATGTAACATAAGCTGCATGACAAATAGAATCTTACAGAACAGAAATATGTGTCAGTGTTGTGAGGTCTGATGTAGTTATGTCAATGTAGTTTGAAGATAAAAAATAATAGTTCTCATTGTCAGTTTCGATGCTACTTAAACACAACTTGAGTAAAAAGAAAACTGACTTAAGCATTCCTAGATTATTGATAAGTTGCAACTGAGGTAGACTTTTCAGTGCCATAGGAACAACAAAAATTTAGTCTGAAAATGAGAAAATCTCTCAATATTTAGACATGTTTACTGTTTAGTGGTATCGATCACTACTTTTATTCTGATGGATTTTTTTACTTTGCAATACTCAATGTTCGTTTTTTTGCTTCCCTAAAAGCATTTTATTTTTCTAAGAGAATATATAAAAGTTAATCTTGGACGTAAAAAGAACGATTTATAAAATATTTGTCTTAAATAAACTATAACAAGGCAGTCTGAAGGACAGCTATACCCCTGCCGCAGTAGAACATTGGCATGGATAACACGTGTGAAGAGAGGAGGTTAGACCTCCCAATATGAGATAGGATAATGATTTCTACGGAAAATGGGCAGCTTCATTTGGACTTCAAATTTGTAACAGTTTAAAAATTATGGAGCGGACACGAAATACGGTCTTTTTTATGTTTGTCCTTTATGTGTGACCTTGACCTTGGGGGTAGCGACCTGGTTGTTGCGCTCTGCACATCGTCTCATAATGGTGATCATTTGTGCCAAGTTATTTTAAAAACATTCAAGCAGTTCAATAGTAACGGAGCGGACACGAAATGTGGACTTTTTATGTATGACCTTTAAGTGTGACCTTGACCTTGGGGGTAGCGACCTGGTTGTTGCGGTCTACACATCGTGTCATAATGGTGATCATTTATGCCAAGTTATTTTAAAAATTTACAAGCAGATTAATCGTAACGGAGCGGACACGAAATGAAGACTTTTTTTTAAATATGACCTTTATGTGTGACCTTGACCTTGGGGGTAGAGACCAGGTTGTTGAACTCTGCACATCGTCCCTTAATGGTGATATTTGTGCCAAGTTATTTTAAAAACTTTCAAGCAGTTTGATAGTAACGGAGCGGGCACGAAATATTGTTTGTTTTCGCTAAACAGGGCTCATACTACAAGATATGTTCTTGCCATTCTATTCACCGAACTATAAACACATACAAGAAACACGTGCTTCATTTGGTTGGTGCCATTCAGTGCAGGTTAGAATCCCATTGGGAACTTAATTACTGGTAAAACGCTAAAAGCCTTTTTTGCTAAGAACATTTTTTAAGCGAATATTTGTCAGACATATAATTGATTGCCATTTATTGTCTAGTAACCTTTTTACAGACCTTGAAACAACAGTATCGTGAAAATTGTAAAAAAAAGCACTGATTTTCAGTTTTAGTCTAACAAGATATAAAGCTAATGAATATCAAAGGCACAGTGTCCTTTATGTCTTATGCAAGTTTACTCTCAAATTTCTATATTAAATGCACTTACTGCCTGAGTAAGTTACAATATTATCCCAACGTATAAAACATTCTCGGGTTTCGTCTCTTGTGCATATCATATATTTCAAAACCTTTTTATTATTCATCATTATTATCAATTATTGCCCCCATATTCCATATAATTTTATTATCTGATTTTTCAATCCGTCTAAGCTCTGATATTAATATTCAAATATGATTTAAAAACAAAGGTATCCTCACCGCTAAACAACCAAATGTTTTTGTCCTACAGAACAGAACAGAACAGAACAGAACACAACTTTTATTTAACTCAAATCATACATATGACACAAAACACACACATACACAGACACACACATACACACACGCACGCACGCACCGTCTACCTACCTACATATTTTCTCTCAAATTGACAAGTTTTTCTATTTCCTACATTTACTTCTTTTAAAAAATATTAAAATAATACAGCTTAAGCATATAATTCATACTCCTGTCAGTCTGCGATTAGCGATTTTAAGAACTGCCCTTGGATTCTATAATCGACATAAATATGCACATAGCTGTGAGAAAAATCATACTTACCTAAGATTCTAGACAGATGCGTGAAAGCTCGATTAATTATATCTTTACGCATTTTAGTCTGAGCCCACAAGCTATTTAAGTGATGATGGAAAATGTTTGTTTATTAGTATTTTTTTTAATTTAAAAAACTTTCTTTTTTCCTGTGTTGCCTGTTTAGTAAGATGAAAAACTTACAAAAACGGTTTGAAAAACAACAAAAACCAAACAACAAACAAAAAGCAACAACACAAACCATATATAAACATTTTTTTTCAAGCCTCTTTTCAATGGTCACATGTTTTACAAAAAAATATAAAAAATTCATTTTGTATCAGACCAGGAAGACGCTTTTTGCAAAAAAGCTTTGTCTAGTGGATCTCTATAAATATTGTTCAAACTTTGTGCCTTGGGTAATTTTTGGCTCCGCACTGAGAGACTCAGATGGTTTTAACACACACTTGTACAGACAAACTCTTCAGAAATCTTCTTGTCATGCAGAACACAACAGACTAATATTTCTAAAATTTAGTATGTAACATTGTTAAGGGAAACAAGATTTTTTTCTTCTTCAGTAATTATCGGTTCAATCACAGTGGCCAAATGATTTACATGAAATATTATGGGAAAGTCTTTAAATCTTTTCTTGTCTGAAACCACAAGCTCCCAGACTTTTGAAATTTGGCATGAAGTATTGCCCAATTTACTTCTACCAAAAGTGTTCAAACTTTTCCCCTGTTGTTATTTATGCCTAAATAGTGGGAGTCAGATGTTTAACAAAAACTCTGTTAACATTTCTTGTCAGTTACTTCAGAAATCGTTTCAGAAAACGCATCGTTGTCTTGTACTTTCTTTTATCTTGATTCATTACATTGTGACAGTTATAGTCAGGTGAACAATTCAGGGTCATCACTGCCCTCTTGTTATCACATATTCCTAAATCTGCAATTTAGATTCCCGGTAACGGCCGTAATGTTTGAATAAAATTTCTATAAAATTAAAAAAAAAACAAAAAAAAAAAAAATTTCGTTGGAAACTAGACTATAACTCCATACCTATTGCACCAATTTGTTGAAAGTTTTTAAAATGATAGAAAACAAGTTGGCTTCCTTTAAAAAGTAAGCCAAAGAGAGGTCAGCAGCTGTCGTCACTGAAAGAATGAATCTACTTGTTTCCAAGATCATTTTGAATTTTTTGAACGATCTTTGACTTAAATAATTATAAAAACTAGTAACCTAACTATTATTAATAGTTAATTCCTTATTAGGCAAAATGACCGAAACTGACTATAATTTAGTTATTTCAAATGTTTTTATAGTGGCGTATCTATCATTTAAATAAATGAAACAAATTAAGATAACCTCATGTATTTCATACCTAGTAGAATCTTGGGGATCTTCTTATAAGCCCCTAAGGCTTTATTGCCCCCTCTTTTACAACAATGCATGTAGTTGTTGAAGCCAGAACTCCCATATTAAGCTGCTGCTTTTTAGGCTCATTAAGTTTTGTTTTCCCTTTCAAGCCTTTATTACACCATTCTTAGTCCAAATATTTTACAAAATAATCAGCGATAGTATCTGTTAAGCTGGACTAAATATTAAAAGGGCGTAAATTTGATCCAAATCGAGGAAATGGACTTGTCAAAAATGCTCTGAAATTCGTAAAAAATATTTACCATTTTTTCATGACCATGGCTAAATATTAATTTGTTCAACAGGCTGATGAGTTTCTCAGAAAAAAATGCATTTTAGAATTTGTAGTTTTTAAAAAGTAGCACACCTTATAAGAAATGCATCCTTATGATTGTATTTTTTGTGTTTAATTAAGGGAATACAAAATTATTCTGTACGTTCTGTTCATAATGGGCTGTTTTAACCATGGGCCGTTTTGACCCGATGTTAAATTTTGGTTTCGTTTAAATAAATTCGTATTTTGATTCGGAGCATGCGCATAACTATCTTTGTAGACTGGTTTTCATGATTTTAGGCTTAATATGAGATCATTAGCTAAAATTTGATACGCAGAAATGGATGCCGCCAGCAATTAAAGCCAACACTGTGGAGAGGTCTGATGACCTCTCCAACAAGAGAACTGCACTGTACTCTTCCTTTGAAACTTTTGGAACTATCTCCCTTTGTCCACTTCCTATGAAACTTTCGATAAATTCCACTCGGTGTTTGCTGAGAAATAGTCTGGACAAAAGTTACAATTAAAATGCATGAAAGAGGCATAACTTTGTGATAAATCAGAGAACTAGAACATGCTGCTAATATGCACAGCTCCTCTTGGTAGTAAAGCTTCCTAAAAAGTTTCAATGAATCCCAATTAGTGGCTGCTGAGAAATAGTCCGGCCAGACTTGATAGCTGAAAAGGCTTGAAAAGGGCATAGCTTTGTGAAAAATCATTGAACTGAAACATGCTGCTGATATGCACAAGCTTCCTATGACGTTTCCATAAACTCCAGCCAGTGGTTGTTGAGAAAAAGTCCGGACAAAATTTCGGGATGGACGGACGAAGCGGCGACTATATGCATCCCCGTTGGGGAGCTTAAAATGTTCAAAGAAAATGGAAGGAAATGACATAAAGAAACAATTGCGTGCAAGTGTCATATTAATATCACATCAAACACACGTGTTTCTTCGTCATAGCAATATATCTGATATATCATTGTTTAAAATGACAAAAAGTGGAAAAACTTCCTAGTCCTTCATTCATTTTTCATTTCCAAGATGTAATTTTCATATGCAAATCCAGCAGACGACAGGATAAAAGCAATGTTCAAGAACGTCAAGACAGATGCCCGTCTTTCATGAAACTCTCGCGTATACACAAAATAGAAACCAGTATTTGATCAATGGTAAATAGAAGTTTCAATCATAATCATTCATAGGCAAGAAACAGGGAGAAATGTTCTCGAAGACGTACATCATTTTAGGCGCGTAGTAAGAATGATGACAATTAATCAATACATGCAACTAATACAGGTTTCAGAAAAATGGTGTAAGTCTCTATTTTCTTAATAGACAAACTTTTTTTTGACATCTGAAGAGCCTTTTCTATTTTCTAACACGAAGTCGGTTGGCAATAAAGTCCATGCAACAAATTTATTGCTGACCTTTTTTGCTTGATTTCAATCTTCAAATGCTCTACTTTGAATTAAGCAAAAACGTATCAATCTGACGGTGTATTTTATCAAGATTGTACTGTTTGTTCAGTTCAGTTAGATGCTTTACTGTGAAAGTATTTGTTATTGTCAAAATTGAATAGCTTCTACATGAAATAAGAATATTCCTGTTGATTAACCTTCCAGGAATATTCCAGTATTATGATTGGTAAACGGTCCGTAAACTAAAATTAATATTATACTAGTCCAAGTATATATATATACAAATATATATTTGACACGACGTTTACGGCACATTTTAAACATCAAAAACGAGAAATGGTGCTCGAACGGCTCATATATGAGACTAGATATTGTAAGAGCTAGGCATGCAATGATTATACACTACGGATGTCCCCGTCTAGGACCCCATTGCTTAATATGGAATACGGAAAGATGCGAATACGGTTGCATAAAGCTATGTCAGCTTTCCGACTTTTTATTGGGTTATGCCCCTTAAGGCGTCACCCAGTATAATGGCGTGTTTTCGAACTGCGACAGAGCGTCTACCGACAAAGAATATGCAGCAGAGCGTCTGGAGCCGGAGATTTTCGGACATCCTTATTCTGCTACCTTCCGATTCTATCTGCGACCCCATTTGCGGCCCTACAATCATTAAATTTCTCTCAATTTTTACCAAATTGTGATCTCATGTACAATCAATTATTGGGCATAACCCATTGGATGCTTCTTTTTAAATCGCTAACAAACTAGTAACAAAATAGACAGCGTCTTCCTCTAGCAAATAAATGCAGAATCCGCATGAGAAAAACATAAACAAAGAACAAGAGCTGAAGATTCTGAACAAGATTAAGATAACTGCTCTTGAAAAAAAATCATTTCGCAAACAGGACAGAAACCGATAATCTCATCACTTTGTCATGATTACTCGCCTCCTTAAATTTGTGACCAGTGTGTTATAGTATCTCCGGGCAGTTTTCCTTTCTTTGGCGTAACACTTCTTTTGAAAATTATGAAAAACTTTTTGGATAATATAGTTCGGATAACTAATACACCGCTAACAGGTTTAAGAAAAAATCTTAATCTGACTACGTATATCACATTTATTTTGAAAAAAAAAGGGAATTAAATGAATTGTATCAACTCCTTTTGTTAGAATTTAAGACTGGGATTAAAATTTGTAGTTAATGCTGTAAGGAAGTCTGTTGGTTTCGTCAAATTTTTATACGAAATTTGGTCTGACTACGAAATTTGGTTGCACTTTAGCTTGAAAAACTTAAGGCCAAATGCTAGTCGGTTAATGCTAGTTTAAGAATACAAAAACAGTCTAACCTTTTCTAAACATTAAAGTGAATCTTAGATTTTTTAATTTGGAAGTGGTTAAGATATATTTTAAGATACCTTTTAATAGCTATTCTTTGGCGGAGGGATGGGAGACAGGAAAGAGACTCCATCTAAAAGATATTTAATTGTTTAGAGCAATAAATAATCCATTATCATCTAATCGACATTGACTTATGAACTGTGTATTACATTAAGTAATTAGAATTGTCTACATGTGCAAGAAAAATACTCTTCGACTACAAATATCTTTCAATTTCAAACTCACATCGAGCATACAAACAGCACACAAGACTATAAAACTGATTAGGTTTTCTGCTTTCAGTGTGAAAGTCGCCGTCCGACAGTTTAGATAAGAGTCGGCTTATTTTATTATTTCTAATAAATGCCTCTTTGTTTTTCTCTGCACCCTGACTGTGTGCAGTAAAAAAAGATTTACCCCGCAAAGACAGTTCAGTAAAAAAATGATGTAGAACCAGATGAAAATCAAATTAGTTTGACTAGGTAGCATTTTTATGAAGTGACGAGTTAAGTCTGTCAAAAGTTCTGTTCGAACAGCAACAACTTAAATACTTGCTTGTTTTAAGTACAATATGATCAAAAGAAGATTTACATTGTATCTGCTTGTATATCACGATAGTATCCAACTATACAAAAAAATATAAGGGGAAGAACCAGCGTAAACATGAAGTAGAGAATTGATGTATTAAGATTAGAAATGCAGTGGTTTTGCGATGAGTCGACATGCGATGACTCGGCAGGTCGGTCTGCTCGAAGCTGTCGCTCGGACCCGTTATTTTTCCCTATATTTTCCATATTAATTAAATGCAATGAGTCGAAATTCGCTGACTCGAAAAATGCGTTGACTCAACACTTGCATTAATCCCTGCCAATCAAAATCATAATATAGTGTTAACGCACGTTTTTTTCGTGTTATAACATCTGCAGAATCCCTCGGGATATGTTGGTGCCCGAGCCCGTGCTTTAACGCTATTCTAGCATAAAATGATCTAGAAAAGACATGATTACGAAAAAATAGATAAATAAATAAATAATAGTACCGTCGCCTTTAGGTTGTTATGGATACGTGTTTTAAATATGCGTTTCAGGGCGACACGTGTTTTCAACTTGTCGAGCGGCCATCTTGAAACTTAAAAAGTGTCGATTAAAAAATATTTGGAAGGATTTCATGTGGATTTACAATTTAACAAGGCCAGCCATTGATTTTATCAATAATCATGAATGTTTCGTCTACGTTCCGACCTGCGACGTTACATAAACTGCCGATTTGGGGCAAAAAAGACGGATCAGCGTCCATTATTTACAAAGGC
Organism: Cyclina sinensis; assembly: GCA_012932295.1. Taxonomy (NCBI): domain Eukaryota; kingdom Metazoa; phylum Mollusca; class Bivalvia; order Venerida; family Veneridae; genus Cyclina; species Cyclina sinensis. The sequence continues at coordinate 39,031,353 of JAAONU010000002.1, forward strand.
CCTGTAACGCGCATAACTGAAAACGGGTTATAACAGCGCGTGAGCACTAAAACTTCCTTGTTTACACACCTTTTTGCTCTCGTTAAAACATAGGCAAAACGGGCAAAAACAAGCGATTTTATGCTAGAAATTATGTTGCAATGAGTCGACATTATTACCGAATGCGATCAATAATTTCCACGCCTTTGATTAGCATCTCCGTTCAACATTCACATTTTAATCTTTGTCAGTATTGACGAGTGACAAACACGGCAAATAATTGCAATTTGATTATTATTTGTTTGGCTTGGGGCGTTTTTCAGGCAGTTTGAGGGATAATTACTGTGTTTAAAAGCTCTGATTCTGTCACGACGCCGAATTGAAAACGAAAGTACAAACTGGACACGACATGCGATGACTCGACAGATGCAATGACTTAACAAAAAGGCGATCTCCCATGCGATTTTCAGTCTCCGCAAATTTACTGTAGTAACATAATGTACTGACATCTCGCTAAGACAACTCTGGCTTTCAAAGTATATCACTGTTCTTGTAAAGGAATTTGTTTTGTTTGCCTTCATGACACTCCCTTCTGTGTATTTTTTTCTTATTTTGCTGTGAAGATACTAAAATACGAGAAACATTAACGAAGGCAGATTTGCAACAGTAAGATGCTGGCAATCACTGAGAAAAAAATATTCTTTTAAAAGGTTTAACTTGACATGTATCAATTTAGTTTACACTTTCAACACAATAAAACCGAAAATTCTAACATTTTCACGTTGAAACAAATTGTTCAAGAAAAAACAAATTATAAAAAAAGAAAATATCAAAGTAATTAAGTTTTAAAATCAAAACAATAGGAAGTAGAAACGTGGATGCACCAGAGAAGCTGTAAGAATTTTTTTTGAAAGCGTTGAACTCTTTACCTAAAGTAACATTGCACTAATGACAGTTAAAGTAAGCAAAAAGCAAATAAAATCATGTTAAACCCTTATATTGTGCTGATTTAATGCATACTGCATTACTGTACCTTTTTAGAGAGTAATGAAATATTCATTAAACCATTTGCCCAGTTAAGCAAACAAGATTCCCTAGCCAACGTGGACGTGGTCTGAACCATTATCTGTCTTCATGACATAAAGTAATTAGGTCAAAGATGGTTCTTGCTGATTCTGAATTATCATTTCGTGGAAGCATTTAAACATCTATGAGACCATTTACAGTACTACAGAAGTTTGCATTTAATCTTGTTAAGCTTAGTTGCCTAATTTTCGAGTTCTTTTAATAAATGTTATTAAGCGACATATTTCTGACATCAAATGAATAATACAGATTGCTCTGTTAGAGCAATAGCAGTAGAAAAAATGTGAAGTTGGCAGTAGCAGCATGAGCAATAGCAGTGGATAAAACGTGAAGTTGGCAGTAGCAGTAATAGCAGTAGCAGTAGGAAAAACGTAAAGTTGGCAGTAGCAATAAGAGCAATAGCAGTGGATAAAACGTGAAGTTGGCAGTAGCAGTAAGAGCAATAGCAGTGGATAAAACGTGAAGTTGGCAGTAGCAGTAATAGCAGTAGCAGTAAGAAAAACTTGAAGTTGGCAGTAGCAGTAAGATCAATAGCAGTGGATAAAACGTGAAGTTGGCAGTAGCAGTAATAGCAGTAGCAGTAGGAAAAACGTGAAGTTGGCAGTAGCAATAAGAGCAATAGCAGTGGATAAAACGTGAAGTTGGCAGTAGCAGTAGGAGCAGTAGCAGTAGGAAAAACGTGAAGTTGGCAGTAGCAATAAGAGCAATAGCAGTGGATAAAGCGTGAAGTTGGCAGTAGCACTAAGAGCAATAGCAGTGGATAAAACGTGAAGTTGGCAGTAGCAGTAATAGCAGTAGCAGTGGATAAAGCGTGAAGTTGGCAGTAGCAATAAGAGCAATAGCAGTGGATAAAACGTGAAGTTGGCAGTAGCAGTAATAGCAGTAGCAGTAGGAAAAACGTGAAGTTGGCAGTAGCAATAAGAGCAATAGCAATGGATAAAACGTGAAGTTGGCAGTAGCAGTAAGAGCAATAGCAGTGGATAAAACGTGAAGTTGGCAGTAGCAGTAATAGCAGTAGCAGTAGGAAAAAACGTGAAGTTGGCAGTAGCAGTAAGAGCAATAGCAGTGGATAAAACGTGAAGTTGGCAGTAGCAGTAATAGCAGTAGCAGAAGGAAAAACGTGAAGTTGGCAGTAGCAGTAATAGCAGTAGCAGTGGATAAAGCGTGAAGTTGGCAGTAGCACTAAGAGCAATAGCAGTGGATAAAACGTGAAATTGGCAGTAGCAGTAATAGCAGTAGCAGTAGGAAAAACGTGAAGTTGGCAGTAGCAGTAAGAGCAATAGCAGTGGATAAAACGTGAAGTTGGCAGTAGCAGTAATAGCAGTAGCAGTAGGAAAAACGTGAAGTTGGCAGTAGCAATAAGAGCAATAGCAATGGATAAAACGTGAAGTTGGCAGTAGCAGTAAGAGCAATAGCAGTGGATAAAACGTGAAGTTGGCAGTAACAGTAATAGCAGTAGCAGTAGGGAAAAAAACTTGAAGTTGGCAGTAGCAGTAAGAGCAATAGCAGTGGATAAAACGTGAAGTTGGCAGTAGCAGTAATAGCAGTAGCAGAAGGAAAAACGTGAAGTTGGCAGTAGCAGTAATAGCAGTAGCAGTAGGAAAAACGTGAAGTTGGCAGTAGCAGTAAGAGCAATAGCAGTGGATAAAACGTGAAGTTGGCAGTAGCAGTAAAAGCAGTAGCAGTGGATAAAGCGTGAAGTTGGCAGTAGCAGTAAGAGCAATAGCAGTGGATAAAACGTGAAGTTGGCAGTAGCAGTACGAGCAGTAGCAGTAGGAAAAAACGTGAAGTTGACAGTAGTTGTACAGCAGTGACAGTAGAAAAATGTGAAGTTGGCAGTAGCACTACGAGCAGTAGTTATAGGAAAGTATGAAAAGCCTGGTAAGTCTTCATGAAATTAAGACATGTTTTAACATCTAGAAACCCTCCCAAGTCTATTGCATAGGTCTGCAACTGTTTCTGACACTCTCGAAGACTTTCAGAAATTTTATGTGCCAATCGAGAAAATGTCATATTTGATGTATAGGGACACTCCCGGGTCGATTTAACCGGTCTGCGACTGTTTCTGACTACTCTCACACATTGCACTAATGACAGTAAAAGTAAGCAAAAAGCACATAAATCATGTTAAACTCTTATATTGGGCTGATGTAATGCATACTGCATTTACTGTACCTTTTTAGAAAGTAATGACATATTTATTAAACCATTTGCCCAGTTAAGCAAACAAGATTCCCTTGCCAACGTGGACGTGGTCTGAACCATTATCTGTCTTCGTAACATAAAGTAATTAGGTCAAAGATAGTTCTTGCTGATTTTGAATTATCATTTCGTGGAAGCATTTAAACATCTATGAGACCATTTCCATTACTACAGAAGGTTGCATTTAATCTTGTTAAGCTTAGTTGCCTAATTTTCGAGTTCTTTTAATAAATGTTATTAAGAGACATATTTCTGACATCAAATGAATAATACAGATTGCTCTTTGCAGAAAATTAAAAAGTGATGGATTCAAAGTAAAATAATTCCGATTTTTTTTTCGGTAAACACAATGGTCATCTATAAAAGTACTTTGTAGAGTCAACAAAATATACAAATATTTGGCAAAAATCTTTTTAAGATGGTTACCACTAGTTTTTACAACAGTGTTAGATCAAAAGCCAGTTAAATTGCCAAGCAAATGCCTGCTATTACATGCTATACAATAGAAGTATAAACATTAGCACTTCAGCAAATTCACTTTTAAATCTAACTTTTAAATAAATAGAATTTAATCCAGTTCTAGCCGGAGGTTTTCAGGCAGGATTTTTCAAGACAAACATCTGTCTCAGAGAGATTTCCTTGCAACCTTGTTCTTCGATTGTACAAATGTCTATCTCTGCCTTTTTTCCTTGGAAACAATGAGAATTGTTCTCCTTGCTGAGTGGTGGTAAAAATTTCCACTGGCCGGTTTTAGTTGTAAAATGTTAAGGAGTTATAGAAAATTCGTTAAATAGACTGAGCGAAACACACTTTATGGTCAGATCAGTTGAGTAAGCATCGTACACTTGCAAAATAGTCAAGGAAAAATGACATAAATACCATACCTTTTCGTAAAACAAAAGACAATCATCAAATAAAACCTGCTTTATGTGTTTACATTTGCCTATAGTGATTGCACACACGTGCCAATATCTTTTTTTAGCTGTTAAAGATCTACGGAGTCTGGCATTAAGCACGTTAAAAGAAGCCTTTAGCGTGAAATGTCTTTAAAGTAACGCTCCCGGGCAATGTTTATTATCCAGAAAAGCTATAAACTAGTGTCCCTGGAAGCCATTCTATTGGTCTAATGAAGTATAAATGAAACCTTTGAGGTTTTATTGATGTTTATATGTTTGTTCGTTATTGTAAAAGCGCCTGCAGTCTTTAATGCCATTATATCTTCCGCACATAAACGTAAATACAAAATGTTGAACAAAACAATACATAAAACGTGAGTATCTCAATACAGTTCGAGTTCTTATCTCTGAAAAGTCATCAAAAGCTAATCCTTAGAACATTATCAAATAAGTATAGTCTCATGCAGTAGTTAAATCAATCTGATTGTATAAACAATGTTCCATAAACATTAGCTGTTTCTGGTTTGTATCATCTTAAAGCAAAGGACATGATATTCACGTAGAGAGATTATATCTAATAAAAAGGACAAATTTAGTTGTTATAACACCATGTTTGCACCACAGACTTAGATGACCAAGATGCAAGATGTCACTGTTTAAATTCCTTTGCATTTGCAGAAGTTTTCGTCAACTCAATTGTCCTAATTACAATGTCAGTTATGTATTTCATGATGTAAAACTTTTCTTCTTATATTGGCTGACCTGTGCTAGCTTTCTAGCGAGAAAATTGAAACACTTCATTTCACGGATTCATTACAGCAACACAAATGAAGCATTCCTTCTTGGTTATGTGTTTATGGCTTGTTAACCAGAATGGCGTAGATAACAACAAAAATTAGTATAGAATCCCAAACAGTAGTTAAATCAAGCTATATGTATAAACAATGTTTCACAAATTTAGCAGTTCCTAGTTTGCATGGTCTTAAAGGATGGGACATGATTTTCATATAGAGAGTATAAAGTATCTCTTTATATTTTCCCTGCGATATCAGTACTAAAGTGCAACGGATATATTAAATGCCTTCGTTCTTTACCGCTTTACACGCTTGACTGAGATAAATTATAATTCACTAGATTATCTATGGTTTACTTTTCAAGTTTCAACACTTTTTGTTGAAGAGCATTCCTTAAACTAACCTAGACAAGACAGGATATATGGACTTACTGCTGTCCAAGCGTTGTGTTTGTGTACTGCAATCAGGCAGAATTCATCTTTGTATGTATGCGTGTGCTACAGTCTCTCGCTAAGTTTCATAAGCGTGTCTGTTCTGGACACCATACTTTTTTTAGTTAATGTAAAATTCGAATGTCTTCACTACACAAATGGTAACCGAGTGAAGTTTAGGTAGGACGCATTGCTCTTGATTGTTCTGCTGCTCTGACCATAATGGTAAATAACGCGCATTACATTCATTACTGTATGAAGTAAAAGTAATGGGGTGTCAAAAGAACTTTTCAAGCCAAGCTGCAGCATTTCATACCTTATTCTGTTTTTGTAGAAAAAAATATTGCAAAGTAGGTATAGAGGTATATTAATCAATCTATCTATTTTAGCTTTAACAATATCTTGTATGTATAACACAGCAGTTAGTGTATATACTGTTTCATATAATCACGACTGTCAGTATTATGCGTGTATATATTTCCTTATCAATCAGACGGTTTGATAAGTTTCTGCTGAACCTTTCAGACTGTAAGATGACATGTCTTATTGAACAAAAAATGAGCAATGCATTAGTGGCGTCAAAAACAGTTCTTTCTATGTCTAGTGGTAGATTTTTTTTTCATTTGAACAAATTGATATACTACCATGTTTGAAATGTTATTATTATTTTTCTAAATTGATGCAAACATTTTAACCATTCAAACATTGAATTTTGATTAATAATTAAATTTTTGAGAGCAGTTGCAAAATATCGTAAACGTATAATATAAATATCGTTTAAAATGCTTCGCTATTTCGAGAATGAACGTTTAATGCATTTCTTACTATTTACGAGTTTATTTCTCTGTCGAGCTATGTTTAATGAAACAAAAATGTCGATTTTCGTTGCATTTAAATAATCAGTGTTGAGCAAAAGACGATATTGTTTTTTTTACGTGATAAAGAACGCAAAAATTGAAGACTTTAGATACTTAATTAGTGTAAGGCATGAAAACAAAAAAAGATTGAAAATAAATTTCATTAACTTGATCAAATGTAAGAGAATCGGCATTTCAAACGGGGCTTATTTTTAAATGTAGATCCTATTGTTTTAGTCTCACCGTGTTTTTAGGCTCACCGTGTTGAGTCGACATTCTTTATTGATCATTTTGATGCACACAAGATTGAGTGTCATTCTGACAGCTCCTGTTTTTTGTATTGTCTATTTTTTTATTGTCAAATTTTTATTTAAACTTTCAATGCTTTAATTTAATTTTTTTTATCTTTCTTTACAATCTGTAGAACAATTATATATCCTCGTTTCTGCTTTGGATAACCCTACCACACAAATTCTCATTTAAGGGTTTACTACCTGATATCAGTTTGATTGGCAGTAATACATGCAATGATTTTAATTTCCAAAGTCTTTAATAAGTCTGTCACTGCAACAGATAACATGGTTGCATTGTTATCATCATATTGTATCCAGTTACATGTAATAACATTTTATTATAATGAAATAAAATTTCTCTGTACTTAGGAATGTCTGAGGATATCTTTCGCCACTTTAAACATTTCTTATTACAATCCAAAATAGGACTGAAAATATCACACCAGACAGTTTTGTCAATAAAATTTGTTCTTCGCATTTAGAACAGTATTCACTTTCCGGCAAGTTAAACTTTAAATAGGAAAATATGCATTAACAATTAATGAAATCATTCATTGCTGTTATTTGTAAATTTACTTTGGACAAATTGATATTTTAAATTTATTGTAATTGCATTTTGTAGAAGCTCACACAACCGCTACAATATTTAATTATACCCACTAGTTTAGTACCTAATTCCTCAAATCAATTTTGCTGAAAAGTTGCCTTATTAGCACATAATAACATTCTGGATTATTTTAGTAGAGAAGTTTAATTTATACATTTCTAATTCCCATATTTTCGATCCTGTATGAGTCAGCAGTATCAACTAGTAGATTGATTCGATCTATAATGAAAGAACGGACAGAAAGGTTTTATAAGACAAGAATTATATTAAACGAAAACTTTAAGAATAAAAACACCATTACCACAATCTACTTAAACTTTACAAGGTCCTTGTTAACACTCTGGATGTCATATTTTGACTTAATTTTCATGAAGGTTGCAAGGGAATGTATGTTTTTATTCTCTTGGAATGTTTTGAAACTTGGCAAGGTGGGTTAAAAAACAAACGACCGATACAGGTCAGATGAAAACCTTTGGAACACTCTTAAGGTTACATTTTTATCTACATGTTCTAGAAACCTGTCGGAATATATTTTTGGCGTTCTTTAGGATGAATGATAAAATTGGTCATTTACGGATTTGAAACTAAGTGACCATCTAAGATCAGGTGGCAAAATGTGTGAGCAAAGTTTTGCCCCAAACTTCACTTGACTTCGTCAGAACGTTTTTCAAGATGCTCTCAAGTGAGAATGAAACATGTCCATGTGACTCACTTAGAAAATAAGTCATCAGATCAAAGGAAAGCTGTTGAATAATCGGAATAATCTTCTTGATATTTGTCTCCAGACTTGAAACTAAGATAGATTGAAACAAAAAGTAAGTTATTGTATTAAAAGAGAGTGGTACTAAGGTGAGCGTTATACGACAATCATGGCCCTCTTGTTGATATGCCCACTATGTATGAGGCCTTCAATATTGTCAAAAATATCAGCTTTTACTGTACAGAGCCAGAACTGTTTTTGTTGCCTTAAATACCGTGATAGAAACAAATGTACCGTAACTGGTAAAATCTTAGTATGAAGAATTGTTCGGGTAGTATTCAGTAAGAAATTGAGTTTGAAATAATTTCTCCATATTGCTCAAAAGTTAAGCTAAAACTAGTTACCAATCAGTCCTTTATAATTAGCTTGCTAAGTAAGATGAAAACATCAAATTATGCCTTTTACTGTATTAGAATTGAAACTCTCTGTACAGTCATACTTCCGTCTTCCCGTCTCAGTCAGATTCACATAAAATAGTATGAATGTAGTATATATTGACGAAACATAGTTCAAAACAATTATAATGGTATGTTTTTATTCGTTTTCCAAAATAATTTAAATGTTCAAATTCACGTAAAATGCCTGAGACCTTCTTTTACCTTCTTCATATTGCGGACATCTGTTAACTTCAATTCTTATCTAGATCTAAAGCTTTGGTTTAAATACTCGATATGCGGTTAGTCTGTTTTGAATGTATCACAGGCATTCGGCACATTTGTCCTGCCACTAATGGTCAAATTATCATAAAATAATCCCCCTTTGATCATCAAGAACAAAATAACTATCCAGCACCCGTTTACTATATAATATATATTATGCCTGTGGAATGTATAGGAATTAATTTAATTTTCAAAACAGTCTCACTTTTCCGGTTTTCCTCTTTATCTTTAAACTTAAATTCAAACAGGCTGTGGATTTCAGACGGCATAATCACTTCGATGTGAAAGTGGTGAAAAAGGGAAATTCAGATTTGTCAAAAGGGCATTGAAATGGGGCGGATTCAGTTAACTATGTAAGCGATGTGTCAGCTAGAAACTATCAAAAACACAAGAAGTTGATTTAGACAAGCCTTTTACATTTTCAGTCACTTTACGCCTGCCAACGGCTACGACTTTTACTTCCTCATATAATAAGGAAATTAAGTCGGCGCGATAGCCAATAGTATTTTATGGTGTTTATTTCCTTAGAGAGATTTATTGCAATATTATTTTAAGTCCTCCATGATGATAGCACTGGCAGTGTTATTAAATGACCATGATGAGCTTATCTTATGGCAATGATTGTAACTATAATCTGATCTGAGACGTATTTCTCCAGAGTTACCGTAAATTTTGTTTGACTGGTTTGAAAAATAAAAATATGTCAACGTTTTATCTTCCTATCTACACGAACTGAACGCATTAATGTCTTTTCCCCTTGCACTCTTTGGTATCTATTTAAAGATTTTTTTATCATTGTTTCTTCTTTAAATAATTCACCTTGGTAGGCAGAATAATACAGCTTTCTGAAAGAAGTTTATGAGATTGAACTACTCTTGGTAGACATCTGAATTCCACAGCCTGTTTGAATTTAAGTTTAAAGATAAAGAGGAAAACCGGGAAAGTGAGACTGTAGTAATGCCATAATGCTCCCCGGCCAAATTTAGAATATTATGCATATGTCCGTTACACATTCCTATCTGGGCTATTTTTCAGAAATAAGTGTTTGAAATAAAATGAAGGAGCCCCATTGTACACACACGCACACACGCACGCATGCAGGACATGTCTTCTAGATCAAAGTCATGCCTACGAAGTTATTTCCATGAAACTTGGAATGCAGATTCAATGATTTAAATGCATGGACAATCTTTCTGCTTTTTTTTTACTGAAAGGACCGTGTCATAGTCCAGCAAATGCGTCGAGGAGCATACATCCAAACATTTCTTGATTTATTTACCATTAAATTTTCGTGATGGTCATTTTTCCAGAACGTTTGGAATACTTTAAGATTTGTTACATTATACACGTGACTGAAAATCTTTTAAAATTCATTTATCAAGAGAAATAGCCACCAAACACCTGATGACTTACTTTTTTCATTCTAAGGACATTCTCTTGGCGTACTGTCTAACATCACTTCTGACCTATTCAGAGAAGATGACGCAGGACAATGTCGAATTCCTATACTTAGTACAAGAAATTACGCACCCATTGTTTCTTGAGATGACAAATAGCTGAAATACATGCTTCATACTCACGACATCTTAATGAAGTATTCTGAGTGAATTACAGTTATAATTTTTGTTGTGTTGTCAACACACTTCGTAGATTCACATTAAAATCTATTTCGGACCGAACGTATATAAATATCTGTACAATACAATCGATAGTTGTAAAACACAGTCATCCGCTCCTTTATTGCCCATCAAAGCTGTATATCGTTTTTTTAAATCTAGTTTCATATATTATTTTAAAAGGCTTTATGAGGAGTTCTAACAGTCAGATATAGTATCATTTATTACCTATTTCTCAATTTAAAGATCACAGAAAAAATATGAAGACAATAGCCAACACATGAAGCAAATACCTAAAAAAGACAAAGACGTTTTTAACAATCAGTTCCAGTCTTTTTACTGTCATTGATTCGAGATAAACAGTTTAAAAATGACACAAATTTGAATTCAAATGCAAAATTTCGCTTCATTTAAAACTAGTCGTGATTTCCAGATAGTCATTTGTGCCAAACTTGTGAATCAATGCTCTAAAACAGATTCAGAACGTGACGTAACCTGTTACCAGACAGAATTTATAGTTTCATTAATGATGCTAGAATGTCGTTGGGTTTTCAGTTCTTTACACGCTAGCTGAATCTATTTGGTAAACAATGCACCGTTTGAATGTGACATAAGATAGAAGCACTATTTATTGTGTCTTGGCAAGTTACTCAGACATAAACAGGAGAAAAATGATTGATCAAGTAACAAAAATTGATGAAATTGAAAAAATATTACAACGGTGGTATTTATTTTAGATAACATTCTTATCTTTTAAGTAGACAAAGCTAAATCATACTTCTCAATAATAAAATTCCTTTTCTTCAGAAAGGCATTGCTTTATTTAAAATTGAAATCAATTATCGTATCTATACTTGCTTTCGTTAAAAAAGTACAACTCGTGATAAGATGTTGGATGTTGCTACGGGTACTATATATTACATTCGGATATTTACGAAATCAATTAAGAATATATTATTATTATCATTATTATTATTATTTTTAATAAAGTCTCATACATTTCATGTACATATAATACAGAGCCATAAAACTTAAAATACATGTAATTGGTCATTCTTATTAAGAATATATACTAAATTAATAATTATGGTACAGATATGTACATACAAAGGATATAGAGTACTTACATCTAATTGTTATATCTAAAATGACACATTTCAAAACTGTGTGGGCTGGTAACACTCGAAACAAAGTTAAGTAGGGTTCTCTGACTGATGGCTACTTCCACCTTTATACTAACTGACCAAAGAAAGACATGTCCATGTAAAACAAATAAAACTATTATAACTCTCTCACAATTTGGAACCCTTAAAACAGACGAACTAGTGAACATTCACTTTAAAGTGTTATCAGCAGGCCAGTGCTTTTTAATGCTAAATGTGTCATAAGCGTTAAACCTTGTTCAGTTGCATTCGCGTGTGCGGGGTCAAGATTTACCTACCCTTGAGTGAACTTGCCTAATAAAGATATCAGTGTATAACACAGTCAGAGCTCTTCTGATACCGTATATTTCGCTTCAAGGAATAAACTACATCTGCACGTTAAAAAATTATTTTTCGACACTCATTGAAATTCACATTATTACACAAAATGGGCTCGCAAATTGCTCATCAGGCTGTTTTGTAGGTGAAATTATTTCTGTGCTTTTAGAGAGACAGTGAGCTTCCGGCATTTGAAAACTATGCCGTAAAATGTGCATTATTTAATTAGAAAATTCTTTGGATGTACAATATACACATTTATTCTATTATGTTTGGTTCTTAACTATTTCAGACAGTATTAGTGAGATTTAAAGATAAGGTAATAAATATAATATAATTTAATTCTTTAAGTCTAAATTCACTAATTATTGATCTGCTTTTATTCCATTAGGCTTAAAATGGATGTAAAAAGTGAGATGAAGCGAAATTTTAGTTATTAATTTCATTATCACAACTTTGCTCTTTTTGGAGCGCAAGAGCTGTCTACGTATCTTTGAAAAAAGACGTTTAGTCTCAGATGAAGTTTTGATTCTGCGGGCATCGTAATAATTTTCTCGTAGAGTGGCAGATGAGCAAATGATATGCTGACAATCAACCATGATATGTCTTAAAGTTGCTGACCCGCACATCGTTAAAAAAGAATAGATAAAAATTCTGGTTGTATTTGTAAAAAAAAAAAAAGCTTCAGAGCTTAGTTACCGACCTTTTGTCATGGAAACACACCATAATTAGTAGTTTTTTTATATGTTCATCTTTTTGGTAGAGACTTAGCCCTTATAAATATTTATTTTATAACATAATTTAAGTGCAAGTTCACCAGATATAGAAATATTTGTCAGAAGAATATTGTTCATCACATATAGTTCAAGTTTGGAAAATGTCTGTTTTTAATATTTTTGTCTTTAAGTGTGAGGTTTATTGCATGACATACATTCTTAAGACTTAAAAATTAGTTTCACGTATCTGAACTTTTTAATGTAAAGTGATACTGACTAAGTCCAACAAAAGGGTCGACAGAACTCCGCTAGTTTTTTTTTCTGGAAAGATAAGACATTCTACCTTTATTTCAGCTTGGAGAGGGAACATCTATGACTTTCAGACTGATTTATTTTAATTATCTGCTTTGCCTTTCCCTGTCGGCATTGAGCACTGATTTTATTATATACCTATAAATTTTCTTTTTAAAATACACGCAAATCTAGAAGCGCGAATACGCTTCGACGGATAGAATTAGTTTCAAATACGGTACCATATATGGAAGTGCCGGACTATTTTTCTAGGTTGTTGTGCGTGACGTAGTATTTGGAAGCGGGAATCGATACTACAGGCACCTTGCGGGGAATCCGTTTCTATTTTTAGTAACGAAATCTCCCCCGTCAAAAATATAAACAAACATAATTTAAGGAGTTTTATTGAATTCTATTACAATTTTTTAACATAAAAGTCCATAAATTGTACCCTTCTATCAAACTCTTATGAATACACAGAAACAATGTTGATGAACTGTCCAGTTACAATTATCAACAAAACCGTGAAAACAGGTGACATTTCTCCGCCACTTCCCAAACGCCGTATGATTATTCCAACAATTGAATCTGACAGTGAGAGTGAATAATTTGTATATACTTGAACGAACAATCCAACTGAAGTATAAAATTCTTCTTAGCTAAATACTGTTTATCTTTCCCACAATCGCTGACATTGTTCAATTTATGATGTGTGTTCCCCATGGTGGCGGCCATTTTAAATGACTTTTTTTCAGTTGATAGACTGAATTTGGAGGCGTGGCTTCTTTTTGCAAAGCGGATTTATTCATCTGCCATTCATCATTTTATTTTTCAATGATATTTTTGTTTGTGAAATAAAAGTTAAGTAAATTGAATCATTTTGTCTTTTTTGTTGTCTAAAATGTATAGGTATATAATAAAAGGAAAATTATGTTGTAGTAACTGTCTGAGACCTTGTATTTTGCTACTCGCAGCGTGGGAAAATACAAGGTCTCAGACAGCTACTACAACATAATATTCCCTATATATATTACTTCAAAAGAAAGTTAAATTTAGATAAATCGTGTTTTTGTAAGCCTATATTTTTTATTCTGATTGGTTTATCACTACTCGAAGACGTAGTAAACATTTGAACGCTTTCTGTTTAGTAGCTTTAACATTATGTTTTAATACTTTGTCAAAAAGTTCCTTTAGGTTATCTAACTGACAGTCTTAGATCAACCATAGTTCTACTTTTTAAGAATTCAAAATAAAGGTTAATACATTTGAAACATCTAGTCTGATACACAAATTGCATCAGCATTTTATAAAAGCATACAGAAAATAAGAATTTTTCCTTTCAAAGGCACCTGTGCAGTATTCACTTAATATCAGAAAGGAAAAAAAAATTCTAACGAAAAAGAGTGCGTGTCACTTTTCAAGAATCTTTTAGCAGATTTTACAAAGCATTTTGAACTAAACTGTTTGTTTAAAAGAGAGGTCGTGAACAGTCTGTAAAAACAAAGACCTTTCGTATTTCTTAATTGATATTGTGACATAAAAGACATCACAGCGATAAAAGAAGTCTGCTTGACAGTTTTGGCACCCTTCAATAGATATATCACAAAAAATACTGATATATAGTTGTAAAAAGTTGCTGATATTCGGATGATAAGCACTAGGGTCGGTTCTCATATGCACAAACATTTGGTAGGTATGGGAACGATATGTAACAGATGGTGCAAGTGTGTTTCCGCAGAGTTTTATGTTGTGCCATTCCTGTTTGGTCAGTGCAATTTCTCCTGATAAAGAAAAAAACCCGGTTATTCTGAGGTTTCTCTTTTGAAAAGTCTTAAAAGCGTTCGCACCATTTTATCAGATGTCTGAAGAACAGAACTATTGTTTTCTTCATTTAAAGATTTGAACCCGTATTTGATGCACATATATGGAGACCATCTGCTTTACACCTTATGTGCACCATAGGTGACGCTGTTAAAATTCAAGACTCGTGTCATGCGCTACTGTATACTCTCTTATATTGCATGTTGTATTTCAGTTGTGGGGCTTGACTTAGTAGTTACAGAACCTTTCGTTCGTGCTACTAATCTTTATCATCTTTGATGTTCTAACCGCATAAGTTTTCTTTCAAATATACCACAAATACGAGTGGCTATTATCAAAATCTGATTTTCTATTTCGAAACAATTGTTGACGTCATTAAGGAACAAATCGATCATCCAATTCCCATAAATATGAACAGTTCCGTCTAAACTATCGCTAAAGATACTCGTAAATGATTTTAGGCAACCGTATCTGTGCAAATAATTGGTTCGGTAAACAATGGTCTACAAAGATACCGATAATGGTCAATCTATTTATAAATAAAAATAAGCAATCTTCACGTCAGGCATTGACGTGTGCACTCATTTATTCTCTCATAAAGAAATGCCTTCTAACGTTTGTGAACTATTGTTAATGCTTTTGACTGATATATGAAGGAATTAATTCACCGTTCAGACGTTAACATTGGGATATTAGTACTACAATATATTGTATCGTCTGCTTATATCGTATCGGATCGATCTAGACTGAAGGCGTCGGCGCTTGGTAATGAAGTGTAAGTTTATCCTCGGGGTAGATATAAATTTCAATCCACTGTGCAGGTGATTCGAAATCAAGGCTCCTCTCATCTATCCACCTTTTCACTGATATATAAATAAGAAGGATAACTATTATCGAAATTCTGATTCAGAAATTCATGTACCGTTAAAATGAGCTCGTGGAGTTTCAGAAATGTGCTAATAATCGTTTCCGTCATGATCATGTTAACCGGAGTGAATCACCGTACACTCCAAACCGTAGTAGGGAGTGTTTACAAAATATTGCATTGTATATGACTTTTCTGTCAGCTAGTAACTAAATAAATTGAATTAAATTATCATATGCTATATGATTTGTACTGAGATATATACACGTTTCCCTCCGCGGAGTTATATAATTTTGCGCTAATTCAGGAGCGCAAGTATCTTATTATTCCGCTGGAAAAAAATAAGTTACAAAATATACTAAAATGTCATATTTGTTACAACTACGCTTCTGATTGCAAACGGCTAAATATAACCCCGAAACTTCATAGCACCAATGGTATCGCTAACTGGATGTTACATTCACTTAAGGCAAGTTAGCCATGGGCACGTGGGTAGATATGAGACATTAAGCAGATCAGAATATGTAACAAATCTAAAGAATATCCAAGGGCATAAAAGACAGTACACATATTCTCAGTACGCTGTTCTATTGTCTGACAACGCTTCTTTTCGATATGCGTTATCAAAAGAAACAGTATGATAAAGGTATATTTTATTTAATAATTGTTTACATTCGGAAAATATTTGCAAAGAAAAATAATAAAAAATACCAAAAAGTGTTATTGTTTTGAAAAAACAGAAAATGTTTAAGAAAGCTATTATAACATACTGAATATTAAGCCAGAACCATGACTACATAGATACTTTTTGAACTACCTAGTCGCAAAGGAAACCAAACACAAAGTTCACGAACATCTTTTACATACCTGTCTCTGATTTAAATTGACTTGTTTGGCATAATGTGACTTCAGACACAATAAGATATAGTGGTAAAATTGTTTTTATTACTCAAAATAGATGGTGTTTATTGTTGATGAAAATGATTTGCGATATTTACTAACTTGCAAACCAAAGCTATGATATCAAAGCCATCCGTTCAGTTCTGGTGAAATATAAATTCTCCGTTTTCACATTGTTTTAGGGGAACTGACGGCAGTTTAAGGTTTATCGTGTCCCCTGGTTTTACCCCCAGAACACCATCTAGCCGCCACAGTTATGTACGCTTCTGTACTGCCTTAGTCATGTTTGATTTTAAACATTTAGAGAACATTTTTTTCAATATGAAAACATTTTCATTATAATGTAGATTTACAAACTCGTCTGCAAACACACCAAATGGCATTGCTTATGCAAATTGACCATACTAAATAAAAATAAACGTACAGTCATGAACCGCTGGACCATATTCTTACGAAAGGAAGGGCACCTTTTTCTCACCGGTGTAAATTTATTAAATCTTTCTTTTAGTATCACAATAAAACCAAGTATCACAAACAACCAAACATATCTCAGTTAAAGTTGGATACAGCATTTTGAAAATTACAAAAATATAGCTATGGTTCAAATAAATCCTTCAAGTTTTTGACATTCAAGCAAAAGCAAAGCATAATAGCAATATTTTTTTTTTATTTTTCACTTTATCTTTTATATGAAATTTGCAATACATACTTCTATGAGAATATTTTAGCAAGTCGAAATTTTATACACATTCCTCGTTTAAATTTCCTCGATTTGCTATAACTCGCAAAATAAATGTTCTATTTATGTATAAAAACGATAATAAAATTTCGTCAAAAATATTTAACAGCGTCATAAGTGATGGTATAATTTTTAAGCATATATTTACATGATTCAATATATTTCTTTAAAAAAATATCTTTTGCTGACATTTGCAAAGAGCGGATTGGAAATGAACACAAAACAGAGTCGCGATAAGAAATAGATGATTATTTAAAAAAAGTCGGTGTTAAAATAACCCTAATAGTAGTCTCCATGCTTAGTTTGACAAAATGAAATGATTTTCTGTCTTTAAAAAAATTGAAAGCTTGGTGGCTCGGGTTATAATAATTTGACCAGGCTACACGAGGCGCCAAGAATCTATATAACTAGTATATATTTACATAAAATTGATAAATATAATTTATAAATATATGTTGAATTTTTACTTGACATTTTTACTTGACATTACTGTTCCACTTTTGCACTGTCCGCCATCTGATTTGAAATAATTTCCTCGTAGATCGCAATATTTTGGACATACGCGTATAAAATGAAATTCATTTTCCTACAAAAAAGAGAACATTTGACATGAACATGGCAATTCATGGAATGGGAAAAATAAAATGGAACAATAAATCAGAGTCCTAAGCACAGACTCTTTCCAATTATAACTATAATATAACGGCGCACTGGAACTAATTAATGTTCATGTTTCTAGTCTGCAATCAAAAATAACTATTGACCGTACAACATTTTTTTTCTATTCTTTATTGCATGATTATTTTGTTGTTATCTCCAGAGAGAGAATGATGTTTTCTACGAAAAACGTTGAGTTAGGATTTTTTTTTAATGAAAACTAATCTTTTAATAATTTATTTCATGAACTTTAGGTGATATTATTCTTTTCACAAATATAACCTTAAAGAGTATGAAAGAATCATGAAAATGATGTTTTTGCAGTGACCTGCAACTCGCAGAAAACTGTATAAAGCAAAATAAATAATTTCTCAGAGAGCTTAAGCCACTTCTACGTGGGGTTGTCAGTCTGTAGACTAGAACTGTAAGTAACAAACACATTTCACTAGCAGTTTCTTAATACTTTAGAAGAGAATCCATATAGGATCTAGACTAGTTTGGCAAAAACATAAAGCTTTTAAATCACAACCTAGAAATTTTAAAACACCATAGTCAGAAGCAGTATACTCTTCAGCCCAGACAGTTTGATCCTAAACAAAGGTATGATTCTTACTGTTATATAATGCTGTTGTTTCTATCTTGACCTATATATATATATATTTTTTTTCTTATTTCCAGTGTTTATATAAATAACCCTAATGAGAAATATAAAAATGTTAACCTAGATAACGGAAACACAAAGCTGTACTTTTGCTGATATTTTTTAAGAGGATGTAGACCTTCACGTGAAAGCAGTGCATGCAAACATCTTATCTATCAAAGCGGAATTATTTTTTACGTGATATTCCCTCTAAGCATCTATGGATATTTTACATATAAACGACGATACTTCAAACGTTTTTAAATTGTCACTTTCATGGCTATATCTGACTTCCGGACTTGCAAAACACTTGCCTACTGTAGGCAAAAACAGGTGTCAAATAATGATCTAAAACAATATGAATGATGTAAGTACGTCATGAAATTCTCGCATATGTACACTAGCACTTTTTAAAGCATCTTTTTGATAAACAATTATGTGTCAAGAATCTTTATAAAAACACATGTAACAGTACTTTCCATTCCATGTACCTGTTAATATATTACATTAGATCATCACGACTTTTTTTTCCACATGCCTTTAGCAATCTCTGTAAAACTAAAATAAATATTTTACCATTAACCTTCGCACAGATACATTCTAATTATGACATGTATTACACAGACGCTGTTGAACATTTCTGATTCATGATTACAAGTGTCATACCTTTGAAAATAAAAGATTGTATAAACCTTACAGGATTTCACTGTTGTGTAAAGTCTCATTTAGCTATTTGTTGGTTTCAGAAATGGCTGTTGATAACTCCTGCTATTAATGAGCAAAATAATTAGAAATGTGTTACAAAGAATGAATAAAATAGTCGTTGTTTAATAAGTGTTTAGACGTTATCTTAATAAATATAAAATTTTTGTTCTGACAAAATATTATTCTACCCAATATTTATATGCAGCTGAAACAGGTTGTAAGAAAGTTTTAAATTCTTAATAACAGATTGGGTGCATGTTTTCTGTATAAAGTTCAGCACATCCCGTAAACATTAATCTTAATCGGAATAAAGTTAACTACGGACTGATATTTACTATTATGTATTTCATTAGTCAAAAATGGTAAACTGCACAAAAGGGACTTCTGTAACCGATCCCCAGAAAGAGTCACGTGTTATGACTTAGAAGGGCCTACCCTCAAATTAACCAATGACATACGACTTCGTATTTTATTTGCTTATTCTCTGTACAAAATAATGCATAATGTAAAGAAGAAAATATTTTAAAACTCTTTTAGTGCACATAGATAGTAAGAAAGTTTGCACTGGTAATAAATTGCTATCCACCCAGAACTTGTATACAAATAATCTTTAAATTAAGATTTACGTCTACGGCATTCAGTATTCATGTTGTACTAACTCCTAGACATCAAGTTATGATTCACATCCTAATACAATGTAGTTTTAGAGGACTGCTGTGCTCTTAATCTATGGTCTCACTTTTTTATTTACTCTGCTTTATGTTTCATCGTAAGCTGTGATAAACCCTTTTTAACAGATGAGGACCATCATCAAGCAGACTTTCTACATTATTTTCTATTCCCCTTTTAGAAACTCTAGCGACCCTGTCAGGCTGTAAAGATTATGGTCTACTCCAAAGCAGACGACAGTAACAACGCCATGACTGATGGCAGAATTGCATGCAAATGATGTAATCAGTATATATTGTTCGCCTTACAGTGTATATATAGCATTTTCCTAAAAGGTAGTGAAGATCCTGAGGTGACATCATGCGCTGAGCGTTGGTCTCAAATACGGTAAATAACCACTAGGCCACGGATAACCACTAGGCCACGGAGGTGAATATGAAGAACAATGTCAAATTATGAGCTAAACATAGGTCTGAAGGAGAACCAATTAAATATTTCACCACAGGTTTCAAGTAAATTCTATGTGGCGTTGGACATGTATCTTATTCGTCATTTCAAAATGCACTAACAAGCAATAAGACTTATCAGTAGAGCACAAACCTCTGTTGTTAGTTTTGTCATAATTATGTACATCTTGCCACTCTCTTCTCGCCTTTTTCTGTTTAAGACCAGAAGCAAACACATGACTATTTCAATTCTTAATAGATCAAGTTGTTGGGTCCCAAAGTTTTTGTAAGCTTTTAACTAATTATTTATTCACTTTTGCACATTTGCATGATTTCATATCAGTCTACCACTGCGATAATATTCCTGAAGCTTGAACTATCAGAGGCAAGAGCAAAGAATATTAATACATGTAAATCTATTTGCCGAGAACGGGTGAAAAATACGTCTTTCTGGTAAATAGAGTAGTGATCAAAGTTAACTTACCCTTCTATCAGGCTGTATTAATTGTCGTGTGCATAATTCTAGTCTAGTGTTTCAATGTCACACTTGGAGAACCAAGTAACAACAAATTTTAAAACAACGCGTTTGAACGAGATATCTGTCAAGAGAAGCCGTCTTCTGTGTGTTACAGTAATCACTTGGTCTACCTTAGGTACAGAACACACAGAAATTCTATCTATAATATCGGAGTCTTCGTGTTATTTTGTTCTGTTAAATAAACATGGAAAGTGAAATTCGTTAAGCGACAATACATAGGATGGTGGATATTTAATTATTTAATCAAGAAATGTTATCATTTTATAGCATTTTAGAACTCTCATTTTACAAACAGGGAAAAACTCGTAAGATACTTAGGATCATCTGTACAAGATACGCAAGCTTAGCAGACAAGAAAAATAACAATTCTTTAATGTCCGATTGTTTAATTCGTGGAGACAGAAACGAGACTGAAAAAATTATGCATATAAAAGTGTTCAGGTTCAAGTTGAATTGTTGATAAAAGAGGGATTTTCGACAACAGATTTAATAATATTTTGTTTCGTACGGGTTTGTTTCCACAGCAGATGAATTTTATTGTACGGCCCACACCAAGTTACAAGCTATGTTTAAAATGACGACAAGTGAAAGTATACAGAAACAGAAACACAGGAAAGAGTGGATGACCCCTGAACGATCAATAGTTGCTTACACAAACCACATTCACGCAAAACGTTAACACTGTTGTTTCTTATATCCATGTCGATTATCATAAGATATAAACAATCTGCACTCTGAATCGTAAGAAAAGGTGTCACTTGAAAACCTGATCTGCATACATGGCAAATAAATTTCTCTATGTCCCCTCATATCGATGGAGAAAACAGTCATGTCATCCTTTCACACTTTGTCCTGGGTCTTTGTAAAGTTTCAGCATACTATCTTGCCTATGACTTACAATCAGCTTAATTTTACTACTATCAGACAGTTTGGATTCTTTCAAGAGAGAGGGTTAAAGCAGCTCATTCACACTTCTGGTAAAAAAATGAATTCCTTCTCAGACAATTTTTTTCCCGATCACTAATGTATATTCAAAAGTATAATCATCAAAACAACTGCAATTTACTAAAAATTTTGAGAAAATCTGACCAAAATATATTTAGACTTTGGTTTAATGGTAAGCCTATATTGTTAACCGCTATACCGTGCTGCACGATTTAGACAGACTGGACAGAGTATTATTTTAAAAAATCAGAGACACATTATATGCATCTTTACTGGAAACATATTTTCCTGATCATTAATTCCTATTTTTACGTTTTTAAACTGTTTTGAAGGGATTCAATTTTCTGTGAATTAGCTGCTTTAAGAAACATTAGAACATGGTACAATACATGTAGGTCCATGTGATGTTTCAACACAAAGACAGACAGCAATTTACTACTATTCACGGCCTACGAGAGTAATCATTTCATCAGAGCTGTAAACAAGTAAGCACAACATTGATATTCTGACAAGACCTTCATTGATATACTTGATAATTAAGGTTAGTTACACTGCGTCTCAGAACAACATATCGTATTTAACAAAATTCAATAATTTAGTTTATTTCTATAACATTCGTTTAAGTTATCCAAGTAGTTCAAACAACATCGTCTCAAACCCTACAAAGGTGGAACAAGTTACAATTAAATATAGAATCCATTCGCTTATCTTTGAATGGTGAAAGAACAAGTTGGTTCATCTGATCTGAAAAAAATAAACAAAGTAAAATATTATAAACCAGTTAGATATCGCACACTAGAAACCAATACATAATTGACTAAAGTCTACTTTCTCATAAACGACAAACGAAAATATATGTTTCTCCTAAATTTATCTTTACATACATATACCCTGTTACATACATATTACAATTTATGGTATATAGCCTTAAGCATCAAAGGAATTACTTGAAACGTACGAAAGTTTAGGTAAGTTTAAACTTTTCTTCATTTCTTCATAGATATGAACCCAGCTTAAAGCTTTAATAGACTTAAGAGATAAGTAGTTTTTCTTTAGAACGTACATACGAAGTATCATTTTTGACTTCCTGATATGACATTACATACAATGTTATGATAATCGTAGCGCTAATAATGATAAAAAATAATGATGATGATGATAATGATGATATCAAGTAGACACTTTTAAAACATACCTTACTGAGAAAACGATGAAACATGAATCAGACATATATTACACAATATTTCATTTTCTTCATAAACTTATTATGTGGCGTCTCCAAAAAATCTGCTATGGCATTTTGACATTCTAGGTTGGAAAATCCGTCATTTAAATTCTGTTGTTATTATTTCTCTTACGATTTGCAGCATTTAACTAACCACGAATATTTTCCTTAATTTAGGAAGCCTAGTCATCATATTTTTATTCATCTTATACAAATTCCTAAGATCAAAACTGTGTTGTTGTTGCTTTTTCGTGGTTTTTCTTCAAAGAGAGAGAGGGAGAGAGAGATAGAGGGAATAGTTCGAAACATGCTCGTACGTACTTACTATTTCTGAAGTCTGTGTCTGGCCAGGTCACGTCCAAGCCAACGAAGAAATAAATAGTCGTCAAATCTAAAATAAATGCGAAAATGAATTAAAACCAAAAAAAAAAGTCACATAAAAGTGAAATACACGGCAAAGGCATTCATGTACACTAACAAATAGTCTTTTAATTATTTTCCCAATCAGTTGTACTAGTTTTGTTATTGTCGGATTAATGTATTAATTAAATAAGAAAGAGTATTGATTTTTACATATATTTTTCACACTTGATCTATCTAGAGCTGCGTCAAGTAAAACTTTTAACATAGCAGAACATGTTTTTAAACAAATTTTAAGTATTATTTTAGCATCTGATTAAGTGTTGATTGTGTACGTACGTGAATCCATCAATACCAGACGACCGTTTGCCTACATCCATCCCATTTACATCCATTGCCCAAGGGTCCAACAAATCATAACATTCAGGAGGACAGGGATGTGGACTGAAATATTATTTATATACATTTGTTTATCACACTGACTACTCAAACATATAAAAATCCACGGGTATTCTGGTAATCTAAAATCTATGGATAGTCCGGAATATTCATTAACAGATTCAGTTTTAAATTTAGATTTTGATTTCGATGGCGAATATACAACATTTTATAAATAACAGATCAACTGTTAATTTTGCCATTTAATGCTAAAGAGTTATTATTAGATGAACAGTTTACAGTACCCCTACACAATGCATGCTCTCTTTAATGCATGTTTTATCAAGTACAAAGAAGCAAAACAATTTTTCATGTCTCACATAAACTTAATATTTTTTAGCTGTCTCAGTAGATTAACGGGACGTTTCTACCTTTTGTTTAGCTTTTTTATATTTTAACTTTTAAATTTTAAAATATAGTAGACATTTCAAGGGACAGAAGAACTCACGCGCTACATAATTTCTCGCAAAGCTGTTGTGGTGTGGTTTTCCGTGAAGCGACTTGATCCGACTCTGGGATGGAAGCTTGTTTTGCCGTCGCTTGAGTGGCACACGTGCATAAACACAAGAATACAACACACATTGACAGCACCGTCATCTTGTCAGCAAAATTTGCCATGTTTTTGACCTGAGAGATACAATGTAACATTCTAAACCATCATCTACCAGTGATAATGTCAGCAAACAATGATCCATTTGGATATTGCTCATAGTCATTTATAAGTGAAACGATCCTATCTTTATTTCATTCATGAACGTGCGAACTTGTCTGATCATTCGTATTTGCAGGTACAGAATGGTTCCTAACATATTTTGCTAATTCTGAATTCTGGAAAAATAGAAACTGTGAACTATATTGTGTCGTTATACAAAACATCTGAATCTGCACTAGAGAAATTAATTTTTGATCCATATAAACCATTTTTGTATCTTAATCACTGACTGGTTGCGAATATGCAAGATCCTGTTTCTCCTTGCAAAGATTTAAAGTTTCCTAGGGAAGTGAACATATCAAATGAAGTTGTTCTCATTCATTTTGTTTACATGAACATGCAGAGTTAACTTCAGATACCTGACATACGAACGGACAGTTATCAAATAAAGTAAAACATTTAAAATGTCTGCAAATGGTCGTTCATTAATAGTGTAGATTAAGTAATCTTACAATCCATCCTACAATTCCTATGAATGCCCGAAATTCGCTCAAATATATATGATAAAAACAGTTTGTTTTCTCTACGGTAAGATCACAACAAGATCTTTTGTTGGTAAGAAAACTCATCGTTTAACTCACAGTTACGGAACAGAACTGGGCTCCTAAATGAGTACGGGTGAGTGAAAATAACTACACCATACGTTATGACTATACTGTGTGTGTATAAGAAGGTATAAACAAACTATGTTTTCACACCGACCCCTTTTCGAACTCTTTGCATCAAACTCGTATTCATAATGCAGGTTCATTTAAACAAGAGTTAAGGTTTTATTTTTTTTAAATATCTTAATTCAAAGCCAGGGTTCAAACCGTTTAGAAACAGCAAGATAGTTTCAATAATTACTGTCATTTATCGCGAATTATACTATTATATTATCGTGATTTTTTGCTCTGAAACTGACACTACAATGCTCGTGAGCTGAAGAGTGCACAACAGACAATCGTTGAAATACATTTCCAAAGTTTTAGCACTAAACTCTTATATTTCATGTAAATTAAATTGATGACGTGTCACAGAATACCCCCCCCCCCTCCCACCCCCCGCCGAAAGTTATGGCAACAATGTTTTGAGACTAACACAATTGTTTCCTACTGAAAAGAACTTAGATGAAAAGAATGTTGCTAATTATTTACAAGTGTAATTTTACGATTGTCAGTTGTATAATTTTCAGATGACAGTATATATAAATAACGGTTTTGGAGGAAGAATTAACTATGTACATGAGGAAAAATGTGTGACAATTACTCAACTTTTCGCAAGATGACAAAAATTTCGGTAACAATCGCCCGCTGTTTCTAAGCCTTCAAGTAAATTTTTAAGAACATATTTAGGCCTGGCATGCATTAGGTTTTATTGGATATGCATGGACAAGCTTTGAAACGAGATCAGTGTGCAAATTCTGTTGTTTACCTCTTATATACTTAGAGTCGTAAGTTATGAAAATTCTTACATTAGTTACATTACGGTTTTTCATTCACATGCATGTTAAGGGTCAAAAGTTTGCTTCTTTTACCTGTGAAATACTTCATATTGGTAATACAAGTTGATATATCGGCTGATGAATGATTACGACATATTTACTAGAGGAAACGACTTAGTATGTCGTGGAAAACGACATAAAAAAGAGAAATGCATTAAAAAAGGATTGCACTGAAAAAAACAATCAACAAAAACAAACAGAGAAGCACAGTATTCTACTGTCTCGTTTCCATGACAAAGCTAAATCGTCCCCACGAGTTAGTTAGTCGTTCCCTCGACATAGCCTGCGTGCAATTTTCTTTTTTTTATTGCACTATTTTTTTTCTTTTCAACTTTTTCAACTTTTTCAACTTTTATTTACATATGCATAAGTCCCACTAGATGTGAGAAACATCAGCATTATATACAAGATTAAACACAATCTGTATTACAAAATAAACATTATTACCGAAGACGGCATAAACACATACTTATAAACATGTTAGATATGAAGTGAACCATCAGTCAATTAGTCAACCAATCAATCATTCAATCAATCAGTCAATCAATTAATTAACCAACCGATCAATTAATCAATCAATCCATTAATCATTCCCTTAATCAATTAATCAAACATACGTACAAACATACAAAACAATTAAGTCATACATTCAATAAATCAATCCATCAATCTATCATAAGTCAATCAGTTCCCATCCCACTAGTTCTTCCTTACTCGAAACGAGATAGCAAGGAGGGAATTGGGAATGCGAACTAATTGTTTGTTAAAGTTCACCTTCCTTAAATTACATGAAGTCATATATTAAATAAGTATCTTATTCAATGTGAACAATAAAAAAAAGAAGAAAAACAGAATCACAAGCGTAACAAAAAAGTTACGTTTGCTGTCAGATTTATAGTACAACAGTTTATTTAAAATGCATTAAAGCTACAGTTAGACTGATTTTTAAAAGTAATAATAATAATAAATAAACAAACATATATTCCAAGTTCTAGTTAAAACAAAATGACTAAGTAGATGTTTATTGCGTTTGTTTGAAATATGTAATTATTTTCGCGCAGAATTTGCTAAGATTTTTTAATTTAGTTACGTTTTCTGATTGGATTAAAGTCGTAAATTTGTGCATATTTGGTCTTGATCTAGTATAATTATCAATAAAAACTCGTCGGTGGGTAGTAAATATAGGACATTTAAATAAATAATGGAACTCGTCACCGATATCTCTGCAATTGGTGCATATACGCTCATTCGGCGGTGTATTTTGCCAGCGACCAGTTTCAATTTGGAGACGATGATTTCTCGTTAAGAATGCTATAAGAAATTTGCAGTCGTACGTTGTTAATTTGTCGATATAAAAACTGCGGCGAAATGTTGGTTTAATATATTTATACAAATTTGTATCGGATGTTTGGTTAATTTCTGCTTGTTTGAATGAAGATATCTTTAAGTTTTTGAAGTGTTGTTTTTATTAACCATTTTCCACTTATAAAATTTTGACTATACCATACGCAGAAAAACCAGTGCTGCATAGATATTGTTTGACGTTTTCTATCCATTGGGATTTGATTTTATGTTGATTCTGTAGTTCATGAATCGTAATATAAATTTTAGAAACAAGTTTTGTATTTTTATCGCTATTGATATTTTCAATAATTCTCGTCCAGTAGGATATTACTCTATTTTTTATGTGAACTATTAAGGGGGTAACTCCAGTTTCTCCGTAGATCATATACGACGGAGTGGATTTTTTAAGATTAAAATATATTTATAGAACTTTAGTTGAATTCTTTCCAACATTTCGACATTCCCATGCCCCCATATTTCACTGCCGTACAAAAGTATAGGTCTAATTGTTTTTTTCGAAAAGTTCAATTTGCAAATCATACGGTAAAGATAACGTTTTAATTTTCCTTAATAATGAAAACATAGCTTTATTTGCTTGTTCTGCTATATGATTTTTAGTCTTGAGAAAACTGCCGCTATTTGTAAAGAATAAACCAAGGTATTTATACTCTTTTACTACTTCTAATTTATGTTCCCCAATGGTAAATGCTTTGTTTAATGTCGATCGCCCTTTACAGAAGACCATAATTTTGGTTTTAGAAACATTGATGTTCAATTTCCACAAGTCGCAGTAATTTTTAAAATTATTAAGAGCATTTTGAAAATCATTTTCATAATCACTAAAAATCACAGTATCGTCAGCATATAATAAAATAAAAAAGCTTCAAGTACATATGTGTATCTTCTACCAGTGTATCTTTGTTTATACCAATTACATTATTTTCTCGTAAATATTTTTCAAGGTCATTCAGGTACACAGAAAACAAAGAAGGGGATAAATTCTCGCCCTGTCTTACACCTGCTAAGCAATTAAAATATGGCGTATCTCCTTCAGAAGTGATAACTTTTGACTTGATGTTATTATACATATTTTGAATAAGATTCAAACATTTCCCATTTATATTTTCATTCTGTAGTTTTTTCCATAGCCCTACCCTCCAAACAGAATCAAACGCTTGCTTAAAATCAACAAAACAACAGAACAATTTCTTTTTGTCAGATCGTACAATGTCTATTAAACTTTTGAGAATAAATAAATTATCTACAGTTGAGTAATTTGTTCTAAAACCGGCTTGCGTTTCATGAATAAGATTGTATTTTTCTGCGTATAAGTTTAATCGTTTGTTTATAATACTCGTGAAAAGGTTACCAAGACAACTTAGTAATGAAATTGGTCGATAATTTTCAGGATGTTTTGGGTTACCTTTATTTTTGTAAATAGGTTTAATTTGACCAATCGTCCAGCTCTCTGGAACAATTCCGGTGTCGAATATTACGTTAAATAACTTGACATATATATTTATCATTAAATTAGCAGAGTTTTTAATTTGTTCATTTATAATTTCGTCTACTCCTGGGGCTTTATTATTTTTAAGTGCTTTTACTGCTTGTAATATTTCTTGTTCAGTGATAGGTAAATTGATTTCTTCGTTTATATTGTCACCAATGTTATTTCCGATTTCGTTATTTTTTATGTGGTTTGTTTCATTTAGTTCTTTGAAGTATTTATAAAAATCATCTAATGTAGCAGATGTATCTGTTGTACAGTTACTCGTGTTTATTATATTCCAATATTGCCTTGGAACAGCATGTTTTAATCCGCGAAGTTTTTCAACCCTGGTTTTATTAAATTTGTCACGTGCTTTGTTAAGGGTATACTTATATTGTTTACTAACAGATTTAAGCATTTCTTTAAAGTCAGGCGTTTTGTATTTGTTGTAAGCGCGTCTTGTTTTATGATAGATGTTCCGAGAATATTTACATGACGTATCAAACCAAGGGAATCTAGCCTTAATGTTATTTCTAATGTTATTATGTACCGTATTTTTTCGTATTACGCCAAACGATTCTTTAGAGCAATCCTTAAATAAGGAAGTGATATTAGAGACTATTTAATTTATATTAGCATGTGAGACATTTTCGTGACAACCTAATTGGTCAAGTTTCATATCGATTTCTGAAATCTTTAAAATATCCAAATTTTCTGTGAACAAATCTACTTTACTTGTATCCCATAATTTAATTTTTGATTTATTATTTAGCGTTATATTTGGCTGTGACGCATTTATACACATTTTGGTTTTCAGAGTAGCATATACTGGACAGTGGACGTCTGAATACAGGCTGCAAAAATCATCTACTTTGAAATTTACAAGATTTTCAAAAACAAGCGATGATGACAGAAAATAATCAACCGTGCTAGAATTTTTACACGTTAGTTTGGGATTAGGATAATCTTCTTTTATTCTACCATTCCATATAAACATATTATTTTGTTTACAGAAATCAATAAATTGCTTTCCGTAGTGATTTGTAACAGTATCAATATAATTCCTATGTAAAGGTATACCGTAAAGATCAAAGTTTTTATAGATTTCAGTTTCTTCACTCCGTACATTTTGTAAGTCGTACATATCTGATAATACGTCATCAAAAATGGAAAAATCAATCAAACTACCGCATCTTGAATTGTAATCACCAAATAATAAACAATGTTTACTATTTCCAAAATATCTAAAAACCTCATTCTGGATATCAAAATAAGGATCTGCGTGAGAGTATCTAGTACCAATGGGTGGTATGTAAACTATACCACATTTTAAATCATCGTCATTAATACCATCTTTTGATCCGTATATTTCTTTAGAAATTGTAAAAAAATGTACGAGATTACAATCAGTATTATTATCAACAGTTACAAAAGGTGATAAGTTCTCTCTTATTAACAAAGCAATTCCACCAGATCGGTAGTTTGTTAATTTTTTCCTGTTAAATATGTGGACTATAAATCCCGGTATACAAATATGGTCAGTGTCATCTGTTTTTATTTCCTGCAGACCAATAATATCAAACTTACTAACGTATGATATAAATTCTGGACAGTTAAGTTTTGCTACAATTCCGCATACATTGAGCGATAGTATTTTCAGTTCACTATTTACAAATACGTTATCTGTCCTAACTGTATGACAGTTAGTCTGATATAGGTCAGAATAGCCGTCTCCGTGTGATCGCTAATCCTGTGTACCGCTAATTGGCTGATCTCTAACTGTAACCGGTGAATTATTACAATCACTTAGACTAATCCGGCTATTTTCTCGTGGGGGCACTGTAATAACAGGGGGACGTTTGTAGAGTCATATTTAACAATTGATGGGATGGTGCTTCAATCGTAGCAGGGGGGTTAAACTACTCTTACAACCGGTCTTGCGTACTTCTACGAGCGGTTTGCGTGCAAAAAAATGGCAAAGTAGTAGGATACACGCACGTGGAACGTACGTTTTTCGTGGACGCAAACACGACGCAAAGCACGCAGCCCGAAAACTGGCCGGCCAGTTTTTCGCTACGACCTGTCTGCGACAATTAGAACACCTGGAGCACGCTCGTAGCACGCAAGACAAAAGTACTGAGTAAGTGCGTTAGGCGTGCGTGTAACGCAGGAAAAGCATGCACAAATTCCAGGGTATTTTACCACAAAGACGTACTTACCACGCAAGAAACTCGTACGTTCAACTTGCTTTCAATGTACGTGTTAACAAAAAGGGGGATGAGCGCACTTCCTCCGTGCGTTTATCTTACTTTCAAAGTGCAGGGCGAGTACTTCAACCGTACTTGTGAAGTGCGTCACACTAAGACGACACACGTGACCAGCACGATAAAAGTGGGTCAGAAGTACTTGCTTTGCATCGTGCGCCTATATCAAAGCTGACACTAACAGTCTGCTCTCAGTTCAAAGTCGACTTCGGCAGTGTGAACAATGGCTCCAAAGACAAAAGCAGCTGGCAGAAAAGGGAAGAAGACCAAGGATGATGAATCAGAGGAAAGAAGGAGAAGAGAAGAGAGGGAAAGACATGCAACTGAAGAAGAGAGAGAAGGAGAAAGGGCTGAAGCAGGAGAAGAAGAAGGTTCAGGTGTGCAGTCAGACGCGGAAAGCACCACAAGTGCCACAGGGAAGCAGAATCCGTTACGATACGATTTCAGTAGTGAGGAGGAGGCTAGACTCGTTGAGTTTTTTGAACAACACGACGAGTTCTACAACAAAGGAAACCCAAAGTATAGCAACACCCAGTACAAGAGGAAGGTTCTGGACCAAATGGCTGCTCAACTGAACAGTCATGGTGAGTGACATTTTTGGCTGTTATATTTTAATATTCTAAAATATTATGTATTTGGAGAAGGAGTAAGAATAAGAAATAGTTTCAGCCATGTTACAGTAGTAACATCATTATACTGTGTAATTCCAAGACCTTTATTTAGTGGTGTTTTCTTGTTATGTTTCAGCATCCAAGATTCAACGGTGACAAACGGTAGTTGAACACTCTTTGTGAGTGTGAGAGATGTTTGGCATTGTACGGCATCATCAACCACTTCCGTAGGCCAAAGGCATCGTCGCCAACCAAGAAGTAGGGCATGTCGCGGTTATCTCCAGGAAGAGGTTCTGGATCAGGGAAAGCAATGCGTTCCTCTTCGAGGGATGTACGAAGCCTTGAGCCATTGAACACTCCTGCGTCTGAAGCTGACCCTGCAGCACCCGTGTTACACCAGATAAACTTGTAGTCTGCATCGACTATCGCCAACAGTATCACTGAAAAGTAGCCTTTGTAGTTGAAGTAGACAGAGCCACTCTTGGCAGGTTTCTTGATTCGTATGTTCTTTCCGTCGATGGCGCCAACACAGTGATGAAAGTTCCACTTGGTAGAGAACTCGCTGGCCAAAGCTCGCCTATCCGTTGTCATCCTGTGGTTAACCAAACAGTTCCTCCCTGTATTCTTCATAAATTGCAGCACACACTTCAGGGATGAACAGAGATATTGTACTGTTGGACACCCGAAATGCATACTCGAGACTCTTGTAAATGTTTCCAGTGGCAAGGTACCGAAGTGTAACGACCAGCTTCAGGTCAGGATGTAGCGATCTTCTACAAAAACAATAAATGGATAGAACAAATTTCCAATCAACCTGAAAGAAATATTAAACCGATTTCATTAATGTTGTGTTTTTGTTATGCATATGCTTATACTACAATATTCAAGTACTCAGTTCAATAAATCATAGAATATTTTTGTTAGTCCTTGCCATATCTCTGAATGCTTTTAAAAATGTACATGTAAATATATCCTAAAAGCAATGTCATACACAGTGTTGGTGATCATTAGTCTTACCTGGGACCCTTGGTGATACGGGGAGCTACACGCTGAAGCACCTCAGCAAACACGTTCCTATCCATACGAATGAACCCAAAGTAGTCTCCAGCAGACTGTTGGTCAAGCTCCTGGAACAGCGTCTCATACTGGCCAAACAGAGGCCTTCTGGTCAGCCATGGCTTCACCCAATAACGCCTCCTTCTTCTCTGCCTCTCTTGCAGGCGATCCCGAGCAACCACTGACAGCAGTGCGTCATAATCTTCGGCCTCCTCTAGCATAAGCAGCTGTAGAAGTCGATGGCGCATCCTTCTTGGAAGTGCCATTTTGGAAGCCAAAACGGTGAATGATGAAGAGACTCGGTGCTTCCTTTTATATTATTTTGACTATCCGTGCGTTCCAGCAATCTGACGCACGAGTGTCGTGCTTAACACTTCCGTGCTTATTACTATTTTCTTACTTTTCTTTTATTTCGTAAGTACGATTTCTGAAAACGTACGCTTCACTTGCAATACACGTACGCTTATCTCACTCACTGTGTGCGACACAAGTACAGATCATACGTACTCCTTACTTCTTCCTACTTCCAAAAAGGCGTACAGACCACTTGCGGGCCCCACGTGTAGAGCACGACACACCTACTCATAAAGTACTTACTACGTACGTCCGCTGCGATTTAATTTTCATCCTGCGACAACGCTACGCCTGACAACAACTCCGAGGACGCACGATCTCTAAGCACGCACGACGGGTTGTAAGAGAGCCATTAACGTGCAGCAACAGTGATGGGGAATGTTGTGTATTTTGCGGCTCTTGCGTAAGATCCATTAATGATTCTCTTTCACTGTCGCTGTCACTTGAATCAAAATGTTGTTTCTTTGAAAACAGATCATTCTCTAGTGGAGATGTCGCCTTTTTCTTCCCGGCGTACGACGGACGTGTTGAGGGAGTATATTCAGAAAGCACGCCAAATTTATTGGATAATTTTACACTAGAAGTGCGTTCTGATTGTATGTTTCTGTTATTAAATGCTGTACGTTTAAATGTCCTCGACCTTTGTCCGAAGTTAGTGTTGTACCTCTGGTCACGTGTCTCAGACTGTGCATAGTTATTATTGTTTTGAGGTCGTTTATAAGTTTTCATTTCATTTGGGTCGTAATACGTTGTTTTTCGTCTTGTCCCATTGATTTCGCTATTGTTGAGTGTTTTATTAGTTTTGTTGTTATCGTCATTAGGGATGAACAGTTCTCCATTAATGTAGAGTTTGTCCCTTACCAGTCTCACTGTGTTGTCTTTGTTTAGTCTAGCTTTCTTAGCAGCTTCATAAAGTGGCTTCCTCTTCTCTTCTATTTCGGGGGGAAACTGTTCGGACACACCATAGCTTGTATTAATCAGTGTTGTTGTTGCTGTTAATCTCACCAGCTCTCTGTCTTTAAAATAGGTAAATTTTACCACAATAGGCCGGGGGCGCAAGTTCCTGTTATTATAACGCCCTATACGATGCACTCTGTCCATTGGTATATCCTTTTCTATTTTCATTTCGGATTTGATAATTTGTTTAATTCTCAAACCCTGCTCTTTTATTGGACTATACTTTTTCCAATGCAGTAGTTTTTTTCAAAATTCACTCTCTTGTTCTTATGTCGTTCCCACGACTTAGTAACTCGTCAACACGTACTAAGTTGTTCAGTCAAGTTAATATCCCATGGGAACGACATAGAACAGAGAAGTGAAATTTTAAAAAATTAGTGGTGCATGTCTCTTCTAATTTATATGTTATAGCCGTTGCTTCTGTTTTATTTCTAATAACAATTGTCAAAAATTTTAGGGTTTTTCAGACAGTTACAATAACAATTGTCAAAAATTTTAGGGTTCTTCAGACAGTTACTTATTTCACATACTAATAACCAAGCGTAGCATTACAGGGTACTCTGAAAATCAGAGTTGCTCTTTGAGAATAAATCATACCTTCGCAAAACTGCATTTTTGAAAGTTCAATTGGAGTATTGAACTTAATTTTATTTGAACTCTTGCAAAACTAACGACATTAATGCATAACTTAGCAAAAGCAAAGCTCAATGCTTCAGTAAATATGAGTGGTTTTCAGTAAAAATTCGGGTGCTTTGTTATTTCGTGGAAATCTTGCCCTATTTACGTAAAATCTCTTCGTAACTGAAAACGTTACGTTTACTGACTTTGGCGCGCAACAATGTACCTTGTATGGAATTCGTTTAACTATATGCAAAATGAAAACTTATGAAATATGTATAAAGTTTCATTCAGGTCTAAGTTAGACATAGATTTTTTCTCAAACTAAAAATGCTAAACGACCAACTTTAGACATCTCATTTTGAAATAGCTCTCGAAATTAAAAAACAAAACAAAAACATAATAATAATAATAATAATAATAATAATAATAATAAAAACAATAAACAAAACCAACATGGATTCCGCATTAAATGCGGAATTTAAAATTTATAAAACAAATTTTGTTACTGGGAACTAACAGAAGTCAATGGCATAACAACAAAACGATTTGAAACTGTAATCCAAAAATGACTAAAAGTTTTGCGATGTTCGGTCATAAAAAAGTACTTTATATGGTAAAAAGAATAACAATGAAACAAATAACAATGAAAATAGTTCAAATTATCTCACATTCATATGAAATACCAGGTTATTTAAAAAATTAATGTATACCTGAAAAAATAAATACAGCTCCTAACAATTCTCTACAGTCGTATGAACAAAAAGTCAGAAGTTTTGAAACGATATGAATTATCCATTACTGTTAATCTAAGGATAGAATAAGTTCTGTTTCTGAAATCATTGATTTATCACTGCTATTGGTGAGCATCATTTCAGATAAAATACAGAGCGACTCGGCTTATCTACTGTTACAGACATATTACGCTTACTTTTATTTAAGCGTAAGAGCGTAATTTCTGAAAAACCTAACATGAGTGATTTACATGTTATGTCAATTCATTGTCTTTATATTTGTCCAAAAAATTCATCTGTATTCGATGGTAATGACAAAGTTGTTATACAAACTTCTACTGCCATTTTCTTTGATCCTAAAATGCAAAAAATAGAAAAAAATGTAGTCTAATTAGAAGGTCCCGGCTTCCTATTACAGGTGTTTCCAATTACAGGTGTTTCCTATTACAGGCGTTTTATTGGCGACCGTTTATCATTCTAGTCGGTACCGATATTGCAGTTTAGCTTTCTATGAAGATGTGACACCGACAGCTTGATTTTACTATTAATCTAAATGTTAATTATATACCTTTTCATAAAAGTATTACTGCTATTTATGTGTATTATTTAATTAACAGATATTTTGTAGAAATAAAGAAATATGCAAGAAGATAAGCTATCTTCTCTGAAATAATTCTTGTTTGACTTCCTGAAACATAATGTGTTCTTGAGGCAATGCGTGCTCTTGTATCGTATTGGAACTTAAAATCTTGTAATTTAACCACATCAAATAAATTTTTATAGCAAGCTGCTAGCTTAACTGTGACATGATAAATCGAACGGCAAGAAGAAGACTTCTATTTCTATATGCACTTTTATCATCCTTTATCTCTGAAATATACGCCTGATTTCTGTTCGATTCATTAGCGGAAGTTAATATCAACAAATTGAAGTAAAAAATTCAAGGTAAACACAAATTTTATTTCTCTTTGTAAATATAACAGCAAAATGCTCATTAGTTAATTTTATTCCTCTTTTGTCATCATGTCAAATATTTAAAAAATCAACCTAAGACTATATGATATGTCGACTCAAAGCAATTATGATAACACATCTATCAAAATCAACCAAGGAAACAATTCTCCCATAAATCTTTAACGGTTTAGATTGGCTTAAGACATTAGGCAAAATATTTCAACTGAAGATACATTTTGTCCTCGGCCTTAACTGCAGACTAGCGACAATATAATTAACGTCAGCGCCTGTCACGTCTTAATGCCTTGACCATGATTAATTTCACACCGATGGTATTTGTGCGAGACGCTGGTCTTTCAGTAGATTAGCAGCGCCCTTTTAACAAAATACTTTATCCATGAAATTGGAAGAAAATAATCTAGGCTGTAAACACTTGACCAACATTAAAATCTAGAAGTATGCAAAATATATCGCTGGATTTTGAAAGAACAACAGAATTGCAACAGAAGTAGCCAAGATAGTTTTGAAAATTTTTGAATTCTGAAGCAGCTGAAAAATGTGATTTCGTCAGTGAGACTAAAAAGGTCTTTGCTATGATAGAATAGAATTTATATTGACAGTAAAACCAATTTCCGGGTTTCTGTTTCAAAAATTAAACAGCCCCTATTTATGCTGGTTGTAAGTGCAGCGAAGTTAATGAACATGTTACAGAAAGTATTATTTGAAAAATGGCTATTAGATACTTATCAAACTCAATCCGTGTAAATAAAATCAGTAAAACTGCAATCCGTACAAAGCGATAGGAACGACTGCTATCTTGACAAAAAACAAACTACTACTTTGAGTATATTCTTGATGAAATTTATCTGAACTGGCAATGGTCATATAATTGTTTTATTCAAATATTTCCTTATGTGTTCGTACTGTAATCTTAAAAATATGTCTTTCTAAGCCACGAATAGTACCGTGGAAACAATTCAAATGTAAACAACTTTTCACAAAATATCTTTGAAATACATGAAAGTCTAAAAATGAAAGGAAAATACTATCAGTTCTAAATTAACCGCTGGTCTAAAAGTTAAGCTAATTCCTTAGACACATAGCACTCCGCGAAATAAAAGGGCTTCTTAAAAAGTTGCATATAAGATCATAATGAAATGTTACCTTTTCCTAAAATTTGTCCAACTTGGATCTATTTTCTTAATCCCCTATCAAATGTTGCCTCTTCCTAAAATGCTTCGAACCTAGTACTATTTGCTTTATCCGCTATCAAAGGAATGCCAGGTTACCTGTATATGATTTCATTGGAATCTGTGGCAATACACTTTTCTGTCTGAAGCCAATACCGAGCACGCGCGCTTTTATAGCGATTGACTCCAAGACAGAAGTGACAAACACTAAATGACGACCTCCATACAAGCATAATACTCTGCTGAGAATGTTCGTCTTAAAATAGTATCTTAGTACATGCATTTGTTGAATAAACAATTATAGCTTGTAAACTGTTTTAAAAAATTATTACGTAATGGTATTGTGTTATATATGACACTCTTAGGCCGTGGCTTGTTAAAAAATTAAAGCAAATACAATAAAAAAAGTATATATATATATATATATATATATATATATATATATATATATATATATATATATATATATATATATAAACCCAATGCTTAGAAAGAAAAGTTGAAACTGTCATAACAAGAAAGAGTAAATCTAAAAATGTTAATATGACAAGTGTATCATTCACACAGAAAACTTAAATAAAATCAGAAACCGTTTCATCTTCATTGCCATTAAAATTTCAGTAAATAATTATTTATTTAAAATATATGTAAGAAGTATAAAGACCAATAATCTACATAGTAAAGTGTAAAATTTTGCATTTATATCATTCAAGAGTTACTCAAGATTGTCTTCCGCTTTTACCCATTCGAAGTAAATATGATATGCCAAATCAATCCCGAATTCAGTTTCTTGGATACAGCAAGACAGAGGTTTACAAGTAAACGTTAAATAAAAATGTACTATTTTGAAAACAGTCATAATTTACGCCAAGTTCTCAATCCGGATACACCTATTGGTTCATTTACAGTTATTAATGAATATAGAACTGTCGTGTAGGCATAAACTTTAACATCCGGCTTTTCACTGTTTCATGACCATATTTTGTTAACGACCAATCACGCACTTTGTCCAATATCGCCTGCATGTAGATTGATTTTTGAATTTTAATTCATCTATATGAATATCTCTGACATATTTTTCAAGATTCTATGAGCATATAGAATTGTATACATGCTGTCGAAAACGTGTAATATTGATCTCAAAATATACTGTATGGGTCATCTAGTCAGAAAAGTTGGTAAAAGGCAGATATGTTTGTTTGCACAAAATATGTTATACTGCTAAACAATAAACTGGAAATATGAAAACAAAATATTGACTTACTTGTACGTCAAAATATTTGACACGATAACATATCAGTTTGGCCTAAATGTTTTTAGATTTAGCTGTGTGGTCTTACAAGTTTAACAAGAAGACTTTGTATACATCAGACCATTGGTTTGTTTACCTCGTGACACTCCAGTTGTTATCATTACTTTTCCTAGTGAAATCGTGATTTATTGTGAATACAACTCATTTGGAA
Organism: Cyclina sinensis; assembly: GCA_012932295.1. Lineage (NCBI taxonomy): Eukaryota > Metazoa > Mollusca > Bivalvia > Venerida > Veneridae > Cyclina > Cyclina sinensis. The sequence continues at coordinate 39,070,198 of JAAONU010000002.1, forward strand.
ATGGTACTTTTGAGGCACAATCTAACAGATTCCGTTCCAGATTTTCGCATTACTTTTATCTGCGAAAACAGAGCCACGGAATTTTTTCTTAATTATTTAAACAAAGTGATTGTTTCCCGTAATGTGATCAATAAATAATAATGTCATCTTTTGTTTTGTCAAATTCCAACTCCACCTGTATTTCATAATGTTATACCTGTGTACCAAAATTTATTTCAATCCATCGCCTTTTTAAGGAGTTATCATCTGGAAAGCGTCTTTTTAGCAAAGTTGAAGATGAAAAGAAGACATAACTAGGTTAGAAAATTAGTGGTCTGTAGCCTAATTCAAATTCCATCTGTTTTTTTTTATGGTATTATACATGTGTACCAAAACTTATTTTAATGCATTGCCTTTTTAAAGAGTTATCATCTAGAAACGTTATGTTTTCAAAAAGATAAAAAAAGATAAAGGGGTCATAACTATGTGAAAAATTAGTGGTCTGAAGCCCGATTTAAACTCGACCTTTATTTTATGATGTGTACCAAAAATTATAACAATCAATTGCCTCGTTAAAAAGTTATCATCCGGAACCATGAAACCGACAGACCGACCGACAGGCTCACTCTTATATACCCCTACTTCCTAAACTTCGTTTGTGGGGGTGTAATGAACGAAAGTCTGCGGTCAGTTTCACTCGCTTGACTTGCATCTATGAGCAGTTATATTTTGTATGCAAAACAATCTGCTTGACGTAGCGGATTTTTTTATGTGTAATAATGTCTGATTATTTAAAGGCAAATATTGATGAGTCACTGTTTATTTTGGTCTTAGGAAGTAAGAAAAAAATTCATTTACCTAACGAATATGTTTGCGATTTGAAAAGGAAAATAAAATTATACAATTTTCATTACCTTGACAGTGAATGAAGAAAACATGTTGTAAACTTCTGTATTTGATAGTAAGAATGTCACTTTTCTAACTGTAGATTTGCCATGGTAGTTATAAAAGAATTCCTTACGTTATCTTTAAGATTTGTGCAAAATCATGCTAAACATGATTTAGGACATTTAAACAGTGTGGTCCTAGTACAATTTCACGTTTATAGTTTGGTCTACTCTCACGAAATTGAAACATCCCAGACAACCTGATATTTTAAAAAATAACTCTAGAAAAAATGTTGATTTTAAACTGAAATATTATAACAAAACATCGCGTTAAGTAATTGTTAGATAGATCAAGGAAACAGTATTTTAGCAACAATTTTTGAAATTGACAATAACTCATATCCATAGTGAGTAATTCTGTTCTTATTTCTTCGTCTGTGTTTATTTCAGATATACCATTCAGCATGCCATGCGCATCTTGACCTTATCATATGGAAACTGTATTATATGATTAGTAAATCATTGGTATCACGATTGGTTCAAGCCAAGGGCGACAGTGTTATCCCTGATACCGAAGGACCACAGTTTTGACTGTTTCACTCACACCCATGAAATAGCTGTTTTATTACCTAATTATGTGTTTAAAAATTGTCGTTTGTTTACATCAAACTCCTATAAACGCTTGTTAAGCTAAAAGACACTACCGTACAGTGTGCCGAATTGCCTTTAGTAAACACCGCCATAACCGGGCTGTACCGATTACTGCAGAACGTCCTTTACGGAATCGCCCGAATGGAAACAGAAAACAAGTTAAAAAAGTTGACCGGTTAACAGTTAGTCTTTTCAGTAAATGTATATTGAAATAAATTGTTTTAATAAAAAAAGCTAAAGTTATTTAATACGCATTTATATAAGGCATTAGGTAATAAAACTGTATGGTGATACTGCAGATGACCGAAAGGCCGAATAAAAAATATCATATTTGCTTAGTTTATACCGGGATACCTCATTACCATACAATATTGGTACAAAATGGTGTAACAAAACAATTGTTCACAAATCATGCGAGTATAAAAAGCATTTACACAAAAGTTATGCTGCAATAGTACTAATTGCTAGCCTAAATATTTGTAAACAAGAGCCATGTTACACATGGTTAATTCTCCCGCCGTGCAGAAGTTACCTGAAGGTCGTACTTTCGTACGTTTTACTTGGTGAGAGGAAATCCTTAAAAACCGTATAGTTATGGTCATGCTGAGAACAGTTTTCAAGTAAGTGGAAAAAGAATAAGGCTTTTGGAGTAATGCTCTGGATTTCTTTCAAGTAAATCTGATCAAGGGAAATAACTCTAAAAGTAGGCAAGATAGGGTTATTGTTCTTGCACATTGAACTTCCAACTAATGTGCTATGTCAGTGTATTAAGTTTGAAGAAAATCCCTCAAGTACTTTTGGAGTTATGCTCTGGACAAAACTTTTAAAGTATATCCGATAAAGGGGAATAACTCTAAAAGTAGCCAAGACAGGGTTATAGTTTTTGCACACTGCACTTTCTACTAAAGTGTTCTGTTAGTGTATGAAGTTTTAAGAAAATCGCTCAAGTACTTTTGGAGTTATACTCCGGACAATATTGGGACGGACGGTAACTCTTAAAGTAGGCAAGGTAGAGTTATTTTTCTTGCACACTGCACTTTCTACCAACTACCAATGTGCTCTGTCAGTGTATTAAGTTTGAAGAAAATCCCTCAAGTACTTTTGAAGTTATGCTTCGGACAAAGTTGTAGAAGTAAATCTGATAAAGGGGAATAACTCTAAAGGTAGGCAAGATAGTGTTATTGTTCTTACACATTGCACTTCCTTCCAATGTGCTCTTTCAGTGTATGAAGTTTGAAGAAAATCGCTCAAGTACCTTTGGAGTTATGCTCCGAACAAAATTGGGACGAACGCACAGACGGAGACCATTTCTAATATCCCCTTCGCCTTTGGCGGGGGATAAAAAGTGTGACTGACGGGAAAGGTAATCAAATCCATTCTTTTTTTTACGATAAGATTTTTTACACACAAACATGAGTCTGTAGCGTGATATCCTTACTGGAGAAGGTTATTTATTGCATTTGTTCATGCGTTTAAGATCACTTCCAATTTTTTGACAATCGAAATAACTATATTTTTTAATAATTGCTATAATTACTTTAAAACCTAAAAAGTTATCAGGTTTATTAGATTTTTTCAAGTGTCGCTAATCCAAACAATAATGATACAAATAAAATGATTCTGATAATTAAAGCAATTATGGGTATCAGGACAGGTTAATAACTGATGTTACAAATCAGACATTTGAAAGGAGTTTGGCTCGGAGAGGTTAGTGCAGGCAAACCAAAATATGTAGGACAAACCAAAATCTGAATGATATAAATCGGGCATTAACTGCATTGGTTATCTATTTTGCTCTTATTATCAAAGGTCGTTCATGTGCATGACAAGAGCCTTACAGAGCATTTTATATGAAGTGTTTGATTGACTTTAGAACAACTCATTTAATGAAATAAAAAGGTAAGTCTCACGTAAAAAATGCCCAACAAAATCACTCCAGTCTGAATTAGCGCCAAACAAAAATACTATGAATTGTAAATTAATCATTTCATATTTGGCATTTAAAGTTAGCTTAGGAATTGTCACACCTTTTTCTTATGGAAAACCTATACAAAATTGCCTGGTGTTGAATAAATTGTGATAAATTTGTTACTGATATAAGGGTAAATTGAAATAACTTATTTGCAAATTTTTTACCGAAACAGTGATTAGCTTATTTGGTTACTTTACGTCTGATAAGCATGAACACTGACTTGATTCAAGTCTCATAGAGGATAGTATTCTTAAACTTAAGTAGACAAATCAGACATTACAAAGAAAATGCTTAATCATTTTGCACCGTGGACCTTTTTAAAGGAACTTAAATCAACTGTCCTAAAAAGTACTCTGCCATATGAAACTGAATTTAAATTATTTTATTTTCCGTAAAACCTAAATTCCTGCTAGAAACACGTAAAGATGAGTTCTGACTGTACCAAATCAAACATAAACACGTTTATTCTAGTAAGTTAACTATTTCAACTAAAATATATACCAAAAATGACATCTGTAGGAAATTTATCTTCATTTTCAAAAAGTAAAGTAGTAAACCGTTGAGTTATGTCCTAAATGTATAGTATAAAGTCTTTTTATCAGATGAAGAAATGTTTTCAAAAACATCATTGAACACCTGTATGCAAACGTTTTGTTTCTTCCCAAAATTTAGAATAGCATCCAATGCTATGTTTTTAAAATGAAATCTTCATACTACTTTCCAGTTAGCTAGCATCATTTCAAAAATAAAAGTTCTTGTTTTAACGCTTTCAGACTCAGATGCAACTGCTAAATAATGCCAATTTTTGGACCCTCCCCTTTCTCATATTACAGAAATGTCGGCCAGAGTCGAGTTACTTTAAATACTACTTCGTGTGTTTTATCCAGGGTAGGCCGGGGATAATCAAACATTGGGAACACAACACAAAACTGTACAATCGTCGTGATATATTTGTTAAAGTAAAGCTGACTTCTGCCTGAAATGAAAAGATTAGCATATCATCGAATACGGCTGATACGAAGAAAATAAAATTAAAATACATATGAAGGAAGTAAAATTAGAGTTATTACATCAGACTCCAGAAAACCTTATTTGTTTTTCACGAATGTTTACCTTGAATGTTCACCATGACAAATTAACCACATCATTGATTTGAACTATATATTTTATTTGCTAACATTAAGAGGATTAATCAGTATTTTAGTTTTTTTAATATGGCAAATCAAATTCAGGCATCGAGAGACACGTCCGTCCTAAAATCGGTTTATTCATTATGATTATTGTGCAAATCACTGGTTCCACATATGCACGGTTGATATCGGATAAAACACGCAAAAGTATCATTACAGACACTTTACAATTTATAAAACTTATTCCGTTTGTTGTTTCAATTTTGCATTTTGTATCAGAAAAAAATCGTTTAAAAATCCATTCCGCCTACGAAAGTAAGCATAATCACCCGAAATGCCTGAGTGTGAATAACAAAGACCAGTCTACAATAATGGCACATAGAGTAGTGCATCGTCGGAACCCACGGGTACTGATTTCGCTGAACCACATTCATCACAAGGGGTGCGAATGAAGTGTATACGTAACGAGTACGCATGAGTTACCGAGGATGAAAGTAGTGATACGGTAGTGCAGATTGAACACCCATCTGTTATGCGAACGAAGCATAGTCTATAACTTAACTGACACTTGTAACGTTTAAGTGTCTGCTTTAAGGAAGAAAGAAAACTAATATTGCAGAATCCTACTATTATGAGTACAGGTGATAATTAGCACACAGACAGCTGTATGCAGTATTTAAGTCACGAGCTAGTGTTAAAGGCCATTAGTCACTTTCATGCTACAAGGGTCAGGACTTTGTGTAAAACCCAGGTCGCCGTATAATTATAGCAAAATCTAATTTGGCTACACAGACAAATTCTAAACAAAGTCTTTTAAGGAGTTACAGTTTAAATTAAGAATTAACAGAAAGTAAGAGTAAACAAATAAATAAACATAAATACAATTAAAAATATTGTGATGATATCATAAATTTCACTTACGACACAATTTTTAATTTTAACCATTACCACTCGTTCTTGCTGCGCTGGTATGAGGAAGGAAAGAACCAGTAAAAAAACTAAAAACAACATTAAAAACATTATTAATCCACCCAATTAGTATCATCATAGCTTTCATGATAATATCATTTAACAGTTGACAATCTGTTCTTGAAAAGAAATTTCAGTGATCTTATTGGCAAAGGTGATCTAGTGTGAAAATGAAAATGGGACTGACAATGGCGGTCATTTGAGTAGATTAAGGGGGTGCTAGTTGTTTTAGAACAAATATCCATTGAATTGAATTGAACACAACTCCCTTTCTTTAAATAAAATCGGTCTTATTAATGATGTGGATCTTAAGTTTGGAGTGTATTAATAAGTAGCGTGATTCTACTGTATTTCTGTTATATTAACTCTGTGGCACACCAAACGTTGGATACATTACCTTCGTTTCAACACCAGAGACGTTCATAAACTGATCATTTAGCACTTTGGAGGCTATTCCACCACCGTAAATGAGGCAAGTTATTTTATTTTTCCTCAAGGCGCAGCGTCTCATTCGATTGCTTCAGCAAGTACTTTTGCCTATATGTTTTCAGTGAATATAAAAATGACATTCACTTCTCAAAGGTCAATTTTATATATCCATGTAAACAGATATCAAAGCGCACAGCTGTTAAACCACAAAATTAAGCATTTCATTTATGATCAAACTCGCTGACCATTTCATTTTTTTCTTTGAAGGCTAACTAGTACTACAACTAGTTATATTAATAAAATGTTCAGTAACCAAGTATTTCTCACATAAAACAAATGCTTAAAAAGTGTGAAGAGCTGGACTGAAAAATGTGAGTTAACCAGTGAATACTAGTATCTCCTCACATATATTTTAAATTATGTGAGACCTTCCCATTGATTAAAAAGGTAATTTGAAAAAAGATGTTTCAAGGATTGATATGGCAAAATTATAACAGCAGTTCTTCAATGCTTAGAATGATTTCAGTTGAAATGTGTTAAAGTTTAGATTCTAGCCGAGATGTGTACGGTAACAAAAAAAAAATAAATCAAAATTTCATTCTCCTTTAAAATTTTAGCAAGATAGAAAGAAGAAGCATTGACGAATTTTCCTTTAAAACGCACATGTGAGCTAAATTCTCCTAAAAATTTGTGTGACAATGTTTCCAAGTAGGGATAGCAACATTTATTGAAAGCTGTTGCAAAAGCTCAGTTAAAGCTTGAAGCGTTCACTTCGCTATCTTATCAAGTCGACAAAAAATTACATCGCTATATTATCAAAGCGGAAAAAGCAATAACATCGCTATTTTATCAACTAGAAACAATTTCGTTGCTTATCAAACTTCATTGCTTTTGGAAATGATACGAAAAGTATGTATTAGGCGTAATATGAGTATAGTACAAATGAAGAGTATGACGAATAAATACTTTTTTGTCTGCACAGTGTAACCTCATACTGCACTTTCATCTCTGAGTCGCAGAGAATATCATACCTACATATTTACGAATGAACTTGGCAGGAATTCTTGCAATTTCCGAAAACAGACAAATTTAAAGGACAGTCATCCTCGTCCAATCTGTCAAGTCTGCTGCTTTATTTTCAAGAAATAAACTTGATTATATCGACAGTCTCTTTTATCTCAACATTTTATACAGAATAAGCAAAATTGAATCATGTGAGAATGAAGAGACATTTTTCCTATAATTAGATATTCAAATCATTTCTCATCGTAATGTTGGGAAACAAATATAGGTGAGGGTATTACTGTTCAAATTCCTTATTTCAAAAGCTACTTTGTCTGATAATTTAAACCAAGGTCGTTCTCTTTTGTACCAGACACTGTCTTTTTTTCTCCAAATTACTCTATGTTCCAACTATTGAAGTCGACTCGATGCTGTCTTTCTTATTTTGGAAATATAACGCGTCTGATGATTTAAACCAAAACTGTTCTTTTATTTAACAGAAAGTGTCTGTTTAGCAACAAAAATTAGTACGCGTTATAACAATTTCCAGTTGTCACAGTTTTTAGTATATAAAAGTATTCCGATTTATACAATGTCTTAACCTATGTCTGAACAACGTAATCCTCACACTTTTTGGACCGGTTTTTATATCAGTTTATCTTCGCCGTCGTTACTTTAACAAGGTATTACGTATTTGAGTAAAACAAATCTACAAGCTCTTCAAAGGTCTTGCTTTATTTTACTTTCGTTAGTTAAATGTCATTATCTTTTAATATTTTATAACTAGTTGAAAGAAATGGTTTACAGAATTATAATCTTGAAAACATCCGATATTTAAGCAACAAGTTTGATGTGTCAGTAGCAGATATTCGCTCTAAAATATCCATCAGCTACAAAAGTTTTGCTTTTATCCCCACTTGTAAAAACATCAATCTCAAAAATATTGGTAAGAAGTGAGATAAAATTGATTCTTAGAAAGATGACGTAATTAAAATCTAAATAAGTTGCAGTTTGGGTTTATCTCAGTCTAAGCTTGTATGCATCTGTGCATTTGGTAAAATAAAATTCGTATTGGACCATAACTTAATTATGAAAAATGCAAAGAGTATCTTTGATTTTGATTCATCGAGAGCATTTTTTTATATACAGGTGTCGATAGACCTGTTTATAATGAGGGCTGAACTATGGAAGAAAAAAAAATATTTCAAATTAACTTTACTTTCTCTCTAAACCCCTCTTTTTAACTTTACTTTAATTCAGTTTCTAGGACATAGTTTTATCCTCGGACTAAAACTTGAAATCAAGCACAACTTTTTTTGAATTCCGACATGCAATGTAACGCTTTGTTTTGTAAAAGGCAACTTTATACAGAGTGGAGAGTCATGTTTTGCCAAATCATGAAGACAGTTTAGTAAATGGGAATCTTCAGTGTTGAACGAAGACGTTTAACCATTTTATGGAAAATTTACTTGAGGTATTTCGGCTCGTGTACAAAACTTAGTTTTATTTTGTTGATGCTATTTCATTGTACAAATTTACATTAAAATGTATATTTTAAAGTACTGTCAGAGGAGATATCATACCGTTACTTAAGCATTGAACATGTGACAGAGCCACAAACTTTGTACGACAATGTCATTTACTGATACAAAAGATGAAAATTCAGATACGGAAAAAGTTGAAAAAAAAGTTTGGTAGGGAAGGCAATTTACACTGTTGTACACTGTTGGGTGAACTTTTTTTATCCTGTTAAGAAACATAGATGAAAAATGCGACAATCAAAGCTCTTTCATTAAAGCCTGGAATCCCTATTCCATTGCTTTTCAAATGAAGCTGCATTTTTAAGTAGTACAACTTTTTCCGTTTTAATGTCTGAAAAAGTTTTGCTGTTGTTAAAGTCATCTTAAGTTTTTAAATCAGCCTGCATGATTTCATTTTCATTAGTTTAATGCCACTTCCATTGAATATCTAACGAACTATTTTGAAAACTGGTTTTTGTAAAGCATTCTTTACACAGTAAAAGACAAACGACCCATCTAATCAGCTATCTGATGGCCGCAATTTCAGTAAATGAACATTTCAGATGTGTGCAATTATTTAAGACTTGAGTAGCTATTATCTCTTAGAAAAAATCATTTTCAGTACACTAAATGGATAACGGATTTTAGTTCTTTATTGATTTTTAAAGTCCTAAAATTTTATACAAGGTCATATAAATCCTTTTCTCGCTAAAAATTAATCAGAGTTTTAAGTTTTTGTTGGCTTCGACATTTTTAAGGGTAACAGACAACAACTTTTATTTCACCCAGGTATACAAGTATACAACATGGGGTTATGTAAACAAACAGTTGCATGCAAATTAAACAGGGTTCCGGTTGACATAAATATAGTAGTATACCAAAATTGTAATAGCAGTGTTAATGGTGTGGGGGAGATTCAACAAATCACATTATCAACCTTACATGAAACGGAGGAAACAGACTGTTTCGTACTTTAGACGATACTGATTTTTCATTTAGTCGTTTAGGATTTAGCTATAGCATGACGTCAGTGTGTACACGTGTTTATCAATGAAATCAGTAACTGGGTCACACAAGGAAGGAATTTACTCTATGTTTATATGATGCGGATTACGTATAAGGTAAGGATGTAAATAATATTTATAGTATATGCATAATAAGTTTGTTTCCTCCATTATTATATTAAGATACAATTGAATCTTTCGGCTATTTAGACAAGAGTACTGTACGTTATGTAATTGAGCATATATATAAACATTACACATACAATTGTGAATAGTTATAATTACAACACACAGTTTAGCAATATAGTTCCATATTAAGGACCTTGATAATTGATTAATTAATGGGTTAATATAATAGCAAAAGACTATATTTGGAAAAATAAACAAGCATTGACATGTATGGATATGTTAAGTGTCTCTGGTTAAAAAAAAAAAAAAAAAAAAAAAAAAAAAAAAAAATACTGTTTTATGGATATTTATTACAGCTAAAAAGAAAAACAGTTGGTGACATTGCTGGGAAGGAAGTGCAGCATATCTCTAGGATGACAGTTGACAGAACATACAACAGGTATATCTGTTAATTGAATATAATTATTATTAATTAACATAAATAATAGTTCTTAGCGTTTGTATTTATTCATGATAACAGAGCAGAATTTGCTGACACGTTTTAATATATTATTATTTTTGGACTGCATCAGAATTTTGAATGGGTCATTATACAAGGAAGTATTAAATATTTCGTTATTCAGGTATTTTTCTCTATCTGTTCGGAAGAAGGGACAATATAAAAGGTAACGATCGTTGCTGTATAATGTGCGTTATGTTATGAATCGAACAGTGTGCAGTACTTGATGACATATTACACAGTCCAGTAAACTGATTAAATGTTTTGAAATATACTTCGTATGAGGTCATTCATTTAAGCACAATGATGAAATCTTAGGAACTGTAAATGGAAATGCACACCAATTACAAATGTAAACAATCTTAATATTTTAACACACATTCAAAATAGCAAGGCTGCTTTTTTCTGATACATATATTAATATTCCGCTACAATGCACTGTTACATCAAAGCGATAAGGCGAGGCATATCCATCTAACAAAAGCATAGCAGTTTCGAATGAACAAAAATATTTAGTGTTCATTCAGCAATACTTTGACGAAGCAGACAGACATATAACACCGCTAAAAAGAACAAGACTACTAATAATGCAAACAAAAAGCCTGAGAGCTCACGAAGGGTATATTCTTCACTTAACTATTATATCATGTAAATATTCATTTCCAAAAAGTATACCAAACAAGTTTTGAGTGATATCTTTTTAATTGCCATTCATTTAGTATTGACAGGCATGTTGGCAAGAAAAAAGATTTTCACTCAAATATTGATTCGAGCTACATAGAAATACATTTATGAAGAATACAGTTTAAAGCCCGCCTTAAGACCACCTCAGCAATGAAGCCTGACACCCAATAAAAACATTTTTACTACTACCGATTGTTTTATGGTGAGATCACCGGACAATTAAAAAATTATAACAGTCATGTTGATGGTCTTAAAGCGAAGTAACATGACAACCCAAAGATGAGATAATGGGGGAGCCCTTGTCAGACTATACTGCCAAGAAGATATCCGTTTTGGCTCATCATCGGACCTAGATGGATATAAAAGGAACGATTCAAGATAATGTTCGTCTTCAAGTTTGTGTATGAATATTTTGTTGTCACGAATAAGAATCTTTCCGTCTGATGACCAGGTTCCAAGCAAACATTCCTTGCTGAATAAAGTAAGGTACTGTGGAGTTTTGTAATACATAAATAAAATGATTGTAGTTAACTTGAAGTCAAGATTTATGTTGAAGTTAACGTTGACAACATTCCCTCATAATGAAGTGGGTGGGGTAAATTTGTGCTATGTTAAAAATTACAGTATATTTAATATTTTTTCACTTTCTGCTTTTTATTGTTTGTTTTTCTTGGTCAGAAGTCAGGAGATATTAATAATGTGAATGATAACAAATCAAGTAACAGTTGTTTTTATTGCCAGTCTTAGACAAAACATTGTGTTTCTCTTTACCTTATAAACCCATTAAGTCGGTGAGGTTTGGAGTGAATGTTAGTCATTTCTTGAATCCCCCACGGTAAAAGTGTCTTATATGCTTTTTATTTTGTCCTAGAATAGTATATTTCTAAGAAAAGCTCAATTTAAAGAGGGCTGAAAAAATGTTTATTAGCATTCTAACCTTAACTACATATGAGACTTCGTGAACAAAATCTAAGTTTCGAAATTTCAAAGTGCTGAACAGAAATTGATCTTTCACCTCCCGTTCGCAAATTTCATGCATAAAAACTATCACTTTCCAGAATCATTTCAAAGATTCCAACATTTGTCACTATTACTATACCTGTACACTTGTAAACATTTATAAACATTTGCAACCCTCCAAAAACTCTCGAAGAAATAAGGTGAACTATATTATATCTATTATATCCATTAATCTGTCAGAGCAGATAAAACACATCTGATCACAACCAATTTTCTTACCTTTTGTCCAGGTAGCGCAATATGTCCGGGAAGCGCAGTAAGTCAAAGAAGCGCAGTAAGTCCGGGAAGCGCAGCAAGTCCGGAAAGCGCAGTAAGTCCGGGAAGCGCAGTAAGTTAAAGAAGTGCAATTAGTCAAAGAAGCGTAGTAGGTCCTAGTTACTCCTGAAAACGCAGTTAGTCCGGGAAGCGCAGTAAGTTCGGGAAACGCATTAAGTTAAAGAAGCGCAGTAAGTCCGGGAAACGCAGCAGTTCTAGTAAGTGCAATAGGTTAGAAAACTCAACAGGTCTTGGAAATGCAGTAAGTCCATGAAGCAGAGCTAGTTTAGGAACGCAGAATGTCTAAGGAGCGCAGCTAGAATGCCGGTAGGTCTAAGCAGAACAGCAAGTCAAGGAAGCGCAGCAAATCCAGGAAAAAAAAGCAAGCTCAACAAGATCTCCACTGTCGGCGGGGGAATATACATCCTAAGAAAGTCTGACACTAAATGACTTTGTGAAAATTAATTTTCTTTGTGAGAAAAAAAGCATGTATAACTATCTGAAACCGTGCAGGTTTAGAGCACAAGGAATGTTAGCTCTACGTATCGCCTCAATCAATTGCTAAAGGACGGACAGTCAGAAGACCAGTAGCATTACATTACACGTTCCTTTGGGCGTAAAAGACGAAGCAAGTCTTAGTTAGCCATCCAGTCTTTTGCCAATTAATTTAGACATAATTACATGAACTAATGAAAATTTCCAAGCGACTACGCTTGCAATCTATATTCTTGCGAAATTTGTAAAAGAAAAAAAAGTATTTACTTTATCTAGAAAATAAATGGGCTTAAGCTTACAGTAATTATTACGGTGAAGATTTTTGCCAAGTATTTCTGCAATATTTTCCTTCAGTATCTCAGCTTTGGCTGAGTAATTACTTGCAATGAGATTAGATTTAACCTGTATCAGCCCTTTTCAACGAAATACCATGCGTAAGTTATGTAGGAAAAACTCCTGGAATTCTTAATAAAATACTGAAAATATATTTAATTATCCTTATTGATCTGAGTTTTCCATGGATAGGAATTATTTAATCAACTTCGATAGAGCTTCGTTGGCAAGATTCATCAACTTTTAACCAAGTGGTTTAACAGATGTTGTTTTAAGTTTAAATGTTGACGACGCACGACGAACAACGGGCGATTACAAAAAATATTATAGCTACGAAACTGTTAGGGTGCATTGGTACCATGTTTAACATCACTTTAGTAGCTCTTACTTAACTTTACATTTGCATTTGTTTGTTTTTTGGCAGGCATTAAGTTTCCGTAACTGTGAATGACAACAGACTATATTTCTGTAACTTTTAAGATTATACTTAAACAAAATGGTTGTCAGTTTTGCTTTAAAAACAATTTAGTCCGATGAGCTTTTAATTTGATATTTGTCATAATTTGACTTTAATAGGCAAAAGTGCCAAATATTGTGTAGATATGTTTCTTAAAAGTCAGACACACCTTTACTCTAACCAAATATTTTCAGTGTATTTCGTTTTGAGAATAATTTGATTTGATTCCTTTATCAATATTTGGAAAATTTCAACTTAAATATCAGGAAAAAAATCGTCCAAAGTTAACCATAATTTATATCTACAATAATTCAGGAAGTCGGAATAAGGTGCTTTTAAAATTGTGTTGTGAAGTTATATTGTGTAATTACGAAGTGATTATTGTTGCCATGCATTTCTTTGATCGAGTAATGAAGCGGCACATGTTGCACTCTTCCTCGAATAAGAACACATACTTAGAAAAAGTTCTTTCGTTTTGATATCTGATCAGTACTACAAATAATTTCGAATGGAACCTAGCCTTAAAAAATTAAGGCGTTACATTAAACAAGAACAGAAATATCTTTGACTGTGGGCTTAATACTGCGAGACAGGGCCTATTCCATGTTGGGAAAATCGTATAAATTGGAAAGGAATACTGGTTGTTTGTATTTTAGATGTTAGTACACGAAGACATAATAAGAATCATACTTTAGACTTGTTTCAACATCAGGTATTTCGTCAATAATTGTAAGCGGCTGCAATTTCAAGAAGACTTACTTAGCAAAGAGAAGTTGCAGTGACACAAAATGTTAATAAATTATTTAATAATATTTCTATCCAGTTTGTTACCTTTATTGGGTATAAACTGTTTTACTCTGATAGGTACTAATAAATGGCCTCTCAAAAAATTGTAGTGTAGTGGCTCTCTCAAGTGATACATAAATCAGAAACAACTTAATTCGAGTTATCGATGTTTTAATTACACAGTAAAAATATATAAAGTTGTCAGCTAAGAACACAAAATGTTGATGTCGTGATCTTGTTCATGTAGTTACTTGCCTATATGCCAGATTATAGGTATGTTTAATTAATATCCCGTCTGGTCGTTCTGCATAAAAAGAGGGATACTGAAGCTCGAGGAAGGAGAACTGCCTTTAGACCGAAAGCAGGGGTCATGCACGGGCTATTAATTAAACATACATATAATCGGACATATAGACTAGTTAACGGCATAAACAAGATCACGACATCAACATTTTGTGTACTAAGCTAACAACTTTATATTATGTAACATATTTTTATAATTTGAACATGACAGAGAGTACTAAGTAGACTGCATGTTTTCTTATTTAAAAGTACAATATAATTAGTAGGGAGGTCATACACTGTATGTTGACTGAAAATGGCCTTTGGCAAGTAAATTTGTGACAACTACATGACATATATGTAATTTTAACTTGATCACCTAGGTTTTGCACGGAAGTATAATATTTGGTTATTAAACATTATTCCTAACAGTCTTAATAACTGAAATACCCACATTACACTACAAATTGAGAAAATGTTGTATCTAAACATTAGCTCAACAATTCGAGTATCCAACTGATATTTTATCTAGCAGTTTTACAGTCATAATGAAATGTTACACGTACCGTGAAAACGCCTGATATGTGGATGAAGAAAAGTAACATTTCTTGATTAACAGCTCTAAGGCACAGATGAAGCATACGCTAATACATTGCATTTATGTGTTTATGGCGTGTTTCAACAGCAGTGACGTTCATAGACAGATCTTGTTACAGTCTCGTTTTGCACTAAGAGAGGTATACTTTAATCAGAAACATTTTTCGACTTTTAAAAGGATATTACAGATATTTCCACCATCGTAAATGAGGCAAGTTATTTCATTTTTTTCTGACGGCGCAACGTCTCATTTGATTGTCTTCATCTTAAAGTTTCAGTAAGTACTTTTGCCTATGGTAGAAACCACACAATTACTACACATTTTACTAATGATCAAAATTATTCAGAACATACCGCAAACCATTTCCATTTGCTTCTTTTACGGCAAACTTGTAATTTCATATATTTGAGACATAATTTCCAAAAAGGTTCTATTACTTTGTATTTCTTACGTAGAACAAATGCAAGGAAAAGACGTAAAAGTTAAAGTAAAAATGTGAATAGATCTTTTCATCTATCCAAACAGAAACTTCGAAGGATGTCTTTCATTTCAACAAATGAACAATTTAAAATATATTAAAAGGCAATGTAGAGACACGAATTTTACAAGCAAGGTCTGATTACTATATACTCCTCCCAACACACTTGTTTAATAAAAAATAAATTTAAATGAAAAGGATTATTTTTACTTTTCACATGTTTAATTTCAGATGACGTCTAACCAAAACTTTCCCATTGTTTCTGGAAAGAGTGTGAAATTTATAAAGAAAACCAGACGTAATTTAAATTAAGATGATCGAAAAAATACTTTTTTCGCTATACAGTACAAGATGATGCTGGATCCTCTTTTTTGAGTTACATGTGCGGAGGGAAGAGGTTATATTAATGGCAAGGATTCCGATCGGTACAGGCTGCTTTTATTGCTTGCAATCCTCCAAGGATTAGTTATTACAATATTTCATTTAGAAACCATATTGAATAAATGATTTATCAGTGTGTGAACGAATGATAAAAATATCAAATTGTGGGAAAAGAGCAAGGCTTTGTGACAGAGATCATAGATCACAACGTTTACTGAATATCTTTACATTCGAAATGTTTGTTAAACAAAAAGAATATTGGTTTGTTCTTTGTTTATTTATTACATTAACAGTGCGAGAAAATGAGAACAGCACAAGAGTGTTTGACAGAGCCAATTTACAGGAGAACAGAAATTCCTTTTTAATTTCGGTTGATTTTCCTTTGATTAAATACTCAGTTCTGACAAATATTGGGGAAATACGCAGTTCATTTCAGTTCACCTAAGCACAATGTGATCTCTGCCTCAACCACTTTTTTGCACTTATATATATACTTCAAATGTTAAAAGAAATCCCTTCCTTGCAGAACTTATTAAACACCCTTCGGCCCAGATCTCGGAGAGTTGGTGTCTAGCATTGTCTTGTTGGCCGTTACACGTTTGTTTAATATGCACTGGAGGTAATTATTAAAACATGCACGTATACACCTCTATCAAGATTGTTGAAAGTTTTCCCCTGTGGTAATTCTTGGCTTAATTCCTTGGGCGATATATTTTTCATTGTATTATATAAGTTCTTGCTAGAAGCCTTTAAATTGAGACTTCTGAAATTTGGTTAGAAGCATTGGCCAGGGTTGTTCAAAGTGTGCCCCTATTTTTAGGTAATTCTTTTTATTGTGATGATCTATCCATTACACAACACTTGCCTTTCTTGAGAGTTACACTCAACAGGTGAGCGCTCTAGGGTCATCGTGGCCCTCCTTGTTCATTAGGCATACACTTTAAAGAAATGGCTGTATAACTAGTATGTCAACTGTATAATAAAGAAGCGTTTCATATTCCCAAATATGAATAAAAGAAGGCTTTTTACCGAATCTAAAGTATTCATACTAACTGACTACGTAAGCGGTATATCAGTTGGAGAATCATGACTTATCAGCTTCCACATTTATCCCTAAAACAGAATCGTGACGTCAAAGAAAACGTTAATCTTATTCCAATATTCATTAGTCATACTATCCCAAAGTGATTAATTTCAGATTAATGATGTATTATCACTAGGCAGTGATAATATCAATAATAAACTCTTTCTAGTGCGATGAAGTCCATTTTGTAAATTGAAAAGATATCATCTTCAGTCCATTTATAACAGAACAGGTTTTCAATCAGGTAACGACATGAATAGGTTGCTTTCCATTACAGTTTGAATGTAACTTTTATATTTATTACACACTTTTATTAGCTAAAAAACGTGATCAGAGAGGAAACTGAACTAGTTTTAACTAGTGATACATTTGAATGCATGTTTAAATGTATTGAATATACTGTGGCATAGACTTCATAATCCATGGTTTAGATGTAATGCTTCGAAATTTCTTAGCACCATGAACAGAAAACTTCTTATATTACCTCAACATCGGTATAAGCTTATAATATTATAGAAAATGTAGTATGAAGACAAAAATGTTGAAAAATTGACATCACTAAACAACGTACTGACGTCACTTGTCTCTTCAAAAATAAAGCTATATTTATACAGCATTTAAATGATAAAATAAATAGCATAACTTAATCATTTGTATTTGGAAAGAACAGCGATATCTATTTCATGATCGAGTCAAAAGAAAAAAAAATTCTTAAAAGGCAAACCGCGCAACTCAGTGAAACATGGTATCTTGTAATTCCTGCTATGTTTATCGATCTAGTATTGTTAAATTTATCAATCAGTTGACAATACAAACATCATAGACATTCCCAGATGTTCTTCCGTCTCTTTATTTTAAGACACGAAATCATGTATACCAAATACAAAAGACTGTTTGAACATCTCCATATATTGTGAGTTACAAGAAAACAAGACAACAGGCAGCCATGAGGACAAAACCATTGAAAGCTGAGCGGTATTTCTGTTATTTATAGAAGAAGAATTTATCTGCTACTTCAGATAATGTGGTAAGAGTATCAACAAAAGATAACTGACAAACAAACGATAACATTTAACGTTAATTGATGAAGCTATTTAGTCAAGTACTATGTTGCGCAAATCAAAGAACATAGCCATATATAGGTGAGTTGATACTCAAACCAAAGACGAATCCAAGACAATTTATACAAACGTAAAATCATAGTAGATATTCGATATATAAAAATGCAGATTTAAATTTGCGTCAAAGGTCTTGCTTAATTTATAGATGTTCATGAAATTTATCTGTTTAATTGCAGGAAATGAAGAGCTAATCGGCGTCATTTTTTGCCTGGCAATGGTATTGACCAGGCAACTAGAACAGTTCTTTGTATGGATATTGCTTTATTCATTACAGTTGCAGGCTTAGAAGCAAATAAATTGAAAGACTTAAAACGAAAGTTAAATCCTGATATATTAGAAAATAATATTCAGACTTTTAGAATTACAATGAATTTTTCCATATAGTTAAAAAATAAGGTTTGTTTATTTGACCATATGTGATAAAATGTAATAAACAAAAGAACAAACACGACGGAAACAAATACTAGATATTGAAGGGATTTAGCTTTTAATCTTTATATTCAGTAACATTCAAATAAAATGTGGCAACAGTATATATTCCCGTCCACTCCCTCTAGAAAGTTTCGTGTTTATTAACCATGATTTGTTTTTCTATTATTTTTTTGCAGGACCAAGAAAAATGTCTGGATGGGCAGAGAGATTTGCAGACACACAGATAAAGAGCAAATATTAAACTAATTTGTAATCTTTATTTCGCTATCTTTAATTTGAATTAGCTTTATGAGCATAGATTCCGTACAAAGCGAGTCATTGCACAAACCTGATCTGATTTTGTCGAATGACAGTCATATCGTGGAAAAGAGATTTGCTGATGATGTTGCTGTCTATGGTCTTACAAGCTCGCCATAATTAATTCAAATTTCAAATGAAACTAAATTTCATCTTGATTGGAATATAGTGCCATGTCACTGTTATTATAATCACGAAATATTTTTGATCTACAGATTGTTTTGCATCATTACGTTTGAAATATTTCCATGTTTTGTTGTATAAGAATCTGTATGTAAATAATTAAAATTACATATATGGCATATTTCTATTTGATAATAAATGACATCAATGTATGCTTTCTTTGAAACTATTGGAAATACCGCTTTTATCGGCACAGTGTGTGAGCACGATACCTCTTTACTAGCTGATCCCGATTACTCGAACTGACAATTTCTCGAAGATAATGACCCCCTTGAGTTCGAGCGAATGAAGTTTTATTTATTAAGGTTTTGTTTTCCTGGTTAAAGATGGAATTATATTTAACAGCTGTGGAAGTGAGTCACCAGTCTAGCGAAAATATGATTGTTTAGTATTTTATCATTTATAGTACTACTGATACAAACGCATGATTTTTTTTTATCCAAGTTAGTAAGTATTATGTCGTATTTTTGGTCTAGTGATTTAGTTTTCTGACTTGTGGTTACTTTATTTTCACTTCTGTAACGCCATGGTTAAGGGCCCATGCTAATGGGCATAACAGTTTATATGAAAAGTTGGCATTTTTTACATAGGTCAGAATTCCTGTTCTGATCCAGATATGAACTGCCAGCCAGCTTTGGCCCTTGCTGTTAAGACGGCATTAAACTCCAATCTTACCAAAACATTAAGTATGAATTATCCGATATTAACCTCGATCGCTTTATGCGCCCCGCTGAACAAAAGTTTCCTTCCATTTTCCAATGCTCGTAATAATGGTACGAATATAAATATTTAACTTATCTCTACAATGCTTCTGCTATACGCATTTCCTTTATTAATTTACAGCACCTGAATCAATTTAACCTGTGACAAAATAAATATAATATAACCAGTATTATTAGAGACGTAAACAACAATTTTAAAGATCGTAACCAGTTAGGAAACATATAAAACAATGTTTTAATCATCTATAAAACCTTCCGTTAACGTGTTAGTTTACAATTTATGTATGTAAAACCCATCTAATTTAATGTTAATAATTCATCCTTTTAGCCATGGCAATCGTATAATACAAGTTACAAAGAAACAGAATAACGTATAAGTTAAGTTTTTAAAGTATTCTGAAGACAAACGCACCGCATGAACACTGTTCTTTCTGAAAGGGAATATCTCATTATAAAATACAATACTGTACATTAAAAGTGCAGTTTATCTTTAATTATTAAAATGTTGCATTAAACAAGTCTCGAAATATTCTGATGGTGAAAGTCTAGTAGTTAATTTTAAAGTGACGGTGGTAAGGTCAAAACTCCATTTAGTCATATACATACGCTCCAAAAAAGCTACTACAGGATCCACACTGCACATATTGGTAGAAATTGCACAGCTGAACTAGATATGCTAGTCTTGTTAGCTTCTGTTCAAGAACAGGTCTCCTTTTCGATACACTGCGTTTTTGCACCAAGTTATTTACACAAGACTGTACTTCATGCGCTTCTGATAATTAGGCCAATAAAATGATGTTTTTAGAGTGACATCTCCAAAATCAGTAGGTTGGGTAGGTTTGGAAAATATTTTGTTTTCATTTTCATTCTTTTTAAGCTTTTAGGTATGTGTTGACATGCTTCTTTTCTACATTCAACTCTCCCTGATGTATTATACTGTTGTTGAGGCTCTGTTTGTTTTAAATTTGACAAAGAAATGTTGCTATGAGACTTTGTTTTACAAAATATGTATGTATCAAAGATTTACTTGAATATTGAATGGAACAAATATACCTATCTATCTACTAATACGCTAAACAATTTACATGTAAATTTAAAATTACTTTATTGGAAAACAACTGTCTGTTTTTCTTTTTTCTTCATTTAGATAACATTGTTGAGTGCAATGTCTCCTTTATGTATTCTGTTGCATTTGTTTTTAACTTTCTCTGGATTTTTTTCCAGGTATGTGTTTTCACAAGACCTTTCATTAGGTACAGGCACCTCTTAAATATTACTGACAGTTCTTTGGCTTTCAATTTTCGCGATTTCATGCAGTTTCTGATTTTTTTTGTTTAAAATTCGCCGTAGGACATTTGCACATTCGATGGGAATAACAGTGATTCTTTAAAGATCTATGCGTGTATTGTACACTGCGCACGACCTTCCCAATCATTGGAACGAATTTTTTCCGGCAAGTTAAAAAAATCGTTAGGATCGGCGGCTTAAGCTTACCCGAAATAAACTTATTTTTTTAGGCCTTACAGAAATACCGCTTTATTTATTTCCTTTTTTGCATCAATCATTTACTTAGCCGCTAAGACTATAAAAATCGCTAGGCATGTTTCCCCAACATATTTATAACTTTTCTTTAAACAGTTTTCGATTTTGACCGACGAAACAATTATAAGTGTTCATTCGAACTAAACAACCGTTTGGTTAGACGTGTACGCAAAACAGCCCACATATCTTTACTGTTATAACGTTAACAAGGTACTGTAAAATTACATTGATATAATTATACGTGCTGGTGAATGATCTCATTTGCCTTAATATAAACTACACTCCCTAATGTTTTCGATATAATGTCAACACTTGTATTTATTGTCATGAACATTTCTTTGGTTGACCAAACAAAAATAATACTGCGATAGTTTAGATATTTTGTAGCATTATATCATAAAGATTGTTCATTTATCGGATCTGTCTTGAAAAATATATATGTAGTAGAAGTATGTTTAGAATACTGAGCATGTGTTTGTTACAGAAAAAAAAAACCAAGTGGAACACACACTTAATTATCATTTTTTCATAGAAACTTTGAACAAAATAAGTAAAAATGTTGCTGGCAGGTGTTATCAGAGACGTAATTTGGAATTCAAAGAAAAATACTTTCTTACTTACTTTTCGTTACATAGTGTATGTGTAGTGATTTCTTAGTTCTCTATATATACAGCTTCATTTGTTTATTTTATTATTTTTTATTGTTATGTTGTACTTTATGGCATGCCTCCAGCAATGAAAGTAACGGTTGTTCTATCTATTTGAACTTATTTATCGTCTGTACCGGTTGCCCATAAGACCGACGTCCCCAGAAGAAATTAGTTATTTTATGTTGTGGGGGTAGTGCAAGATATAGAAAACATCCCATTCCAGAGACACCCCTTGTTCTTTTGAATGCTCAGTGTATAGCACTGATACATGGGACCTCGGTTTACCGTCTCATTCGAAAGACTATTAGTAATGTTAGTGGTGGAGCGGGGGATCGAACGCGGGACCCCTGGTTTACCAGTCCAGCGCGTTACCACTGGACCACATCCGCTCCTTAAACGGTTGTTGCGGTGTATTTTGCCTTTTATAACTTACTCTCTAGGTCGTTCTTGCGCACGCGTTGAATATGGCGGACAGATTTTAAATCGCAGTAAAAAAAGTGACAAAAATTGCTGATAAATGGAATTATACAAAATCTGGTGGAAGTATTTCTTTATAATTTGTTAGATATTGAATGGACTAAGTGGATTATAAATGTATTCAGATAACTAATTCAAAAGAAAGACAAGAAAAAGAGAACACTTTCTTCACCAGATAATACAGGTATTTTACCTAAGAAAACATCTAATCCTCTTGAGCCAACAAGTTATCAACCGGCTAACGGAAATATGGCAGTGTCTTCTCCAGGCTATATGCAACCAATGAATATGTCCAGTATAGCAAATATGAACACTTACCAGACTCCGAGCGGTACATTTTTTACCCCTCCCCACCAACAGTTTGTTAATACTCAGTCTACACTGCCGGTAATGCCTCCTGTCGCTTCACCTAGTCAGTCTCAGATGTATTCGGATACCTTTCAACAGACTGTTCTTGAGAGGTTGAGTTCAATGGATAGTAGGTAACAAAAATTAGACTTGACTGAAAAACAATTAACCAGCTTGACGCAAAAAATGACATCTCTTGACTCGAGTAACGTCATTAGAAAAGGCAGTAAATGAAACAAAACAGTCTCTCATTGAAGTAGAGACAAGTAGAGCTGTGGATTCGCAGCTATGTGATGACATTTGTGCTAAGCAGCTTGATATAGATAAATCTTTGAAGGCTGAGCGAGACAGAGTAGAAAAGTTTCAGTCTGAACTGGGCAGATTAAAATACGTCAGTGAGGGAGTTATTGACCTCCAGTCACGTTCTATGAGAGAGAATTTATTGTTTTTTTGGGTTTGCCGAAAAAACGACTATTGATGAACGGCGTGAAGAAAATTGTACCCAGAGAATATTAGACTTCTTCAGGGACGATCTCAAAATTAGCGATGCCCATGACTCCATTATAATTGAGCGTGCACACATGATTGGAAAATATGTACAGTTAAAAACTCGATCAGTTGTGGTGAAATTTAGTCACTACCCAGACAAAATGAACATAAAACAAAAAGTATTCAGTGATCTACCCCCGGATACACCGTATAGAGTGAGTGACCAATATTTTTGTTTCAGATTATGACATCATCTTACTTACTAAAACATGGAATTCAAAAATAACAGATATACATATAAAAGGTTATGATCATTATAATTGCCCATGACCTAAATACAATCAGAACTCAAAACGAAATAGCGGTGGCGTTATAGTCTATTTTAAAGAGTATTGTAGTAAACGTATTGAATTATTAAAAAAAACAGGTGAAAATGGTATTATTTGGTTTAAACTTAAACAAAAAGATGGTACATCAGAAAATGATATGTTTATATGTTTATGTTATATTCCTCCTGAGGATTCTGCAGTATATCGGAATGTTCGATCACCAATGTATGAATTTGACATTTTTGAATCTCTAAATAATGATATAAGAATATTCAATGAATTGGGGCACGTTTATTTATTAGGCGACTTGAACTCACGTACGAGCAACTCGTTAGATTACGTGACAGATATTAATCTTGACCGTTATGTTGATTTTCCAGAGCACGTGAATTACGCTTCTAGTTTAACTGCACGAAAAAATTGCGATAAAGGTTCTAATAACTTCGGTTCAAAGTTGCTAACCCTTTGTAAGGAAAATAAACTTGTTATTGTTAATGGTAGATTAGAGCCCGGAAACTGTACGTATCACGGGATTCATAGAAATAAAACGGTACAAAGTACGGTGGATTATTTAATCACGGGAATCGATAGTTTTAACACTATACTTAACATGAGTGTTCTTGATTTATCCGAGTTTTCGGATCATTGCCCTGTTGCTTTAAAACATAAAATGCACTTTTAACCCAAATCCAGAAAAATATCAAACCTTTGAAAAAATAATATGGGATACTTCTAAAACTATTACTCTTCTTGAGATGCTAAGTTTTAACAAAAACCCTTTTTGATGACATAAGTACTCGCTTATCAACAGGTGATTATGATATTAATCAATGTATTGACTCATTTTCAAACCTTGTTTACGTCATGTCTTTTAAATGTTGCGGTAAAACTTTTACCAAAAAAAAAAAAAAACGAATAATAAAAAGAAGAAAGAACCGTGGTTCGATGACGACTGTCGAAAAAGTAAAGGTGTATTTTTGGATGCAAAACGAAAATATTTATTGTGCAAATCCGAGGAAAATAAACTAAATTTTCTAATGAAACGAAAAGCTTTTGTAAAAACAAAAAGAAATGCTCAATGGAAATTCCAAATTAAGGAGATAAAGAACTTGTCTCAATTAAGTAAAAGTCGCCACGCAAATTCTGTAAATATTTAAATAAAATTAAAAAAGCTAGTAGTTTTAACAACGAAGTAGATCTACAGAGTTTCTTCAATCATTTTTCTGTACGGAAAATTGCCAGTATTATATTCCTATATGTACATTTGGAGCGGGGTTAGTGTTATCCAATATTATGTAATTATATTTTTTGATTGGCTGTTAGAAGATCCGATTATTGCCGAAGCATTACGTATTTTTACGATGTACTACCTGTTGAATCAATTTGCGAAGTTGTGTTATTCCGGAAATCCTCGGACAGAATCACGGACAGAATCACGTGACTGTCTGGTAATATTGTGTAGGAACATTGAATGCAATTGTTTTGAAATCTATTAATAGTAACAAGTAACTGATAAGAGATACAGGTAATTATATTATATTTGTTATTCTATTCAAGCATGTTTGTTATTCTGTTCAAGCATGTTTGTTATTCTGTTCAAGCATGTTATTCCATGAAATTCATGTTATTTTGTTACTTAACCAAACAAACACTGTTTCAGTATCATAATTATCCCCATTAACATCAAGAAATATATGGAAATAAAAGGTTGAACAAATATGTTGTTGTTGTTCTTCAAAAAATGGGCATTAACTTAGTAATAATTTGTCTGAACAGACAGGTCTTCAATTTAAAGATATATATATATTAAATTTCTTTTTATTAGCATCTGCAAACAAAATAGAGTGCTGTAGCTTAAGGTTCCTTAAAAATACAATAAAAACCGTACACTCAAATGGGCTCAAGTCCATTTGGATTTTCCTTGTTATCTGATGATAGTGTTTTATCGGAAATTAACGCTGTTATATCCAACCTTGAGCAGGGCATGAGACTGCAGTGTTATATTGACATGGCATATAATGGATGGTGTAGTATTGTTAGACATGAAATGTATGATAAATTGCCATGTAAAACTGTATCTTTTACTGCAAACACTCGGAGTAATAAACAGTCAAAACCTTTGTGGACCCAAAAACTAACATATTTGTTTCAAGTCGTACATGATAGTGAACGTAAGTGGTTGAAGTGTACAAATAGAGCACAAAAAGTCACATTAAAGCAAGATTATGTTGCTAGTAAGAAATTGTTTGATAGAGAGGTGCAACGAAGCAAGAGGTTTTATTGGTATAAAACACAAATTGATATGCTGTTTAATTTGCAAAACGATCAAACTCTGTTCTGGAAAAATATTGATAAAGTTGGAATGGTGTCTGAGAGTAATAAATCTATTCCGATGCAAGTATTACTTGATGATGGTAGCATTTCAGAGGATCTCAAAACAGTCCTTAATAAATGGAAACATGATTTTTGTAAGTTGCTCAACACTGCCACTGTTGAGCCTAGTTCAGATGCACTACCTCCAAACACGGTTGATTTAAATCTTGATACAAATATTAGTATTTTTGAAGTTGCTAAAGCTTTGGAACGAGCTAAATTAAATAAAGCTGCTAATGTAGACCAAATTCCATCAGAAGTTTTGAAGAATGATGCATCTGTACTTGTTTTACATAGTTTATTTAATGTCTGTTTTGAAACTGGACAGGTACCTACCACTTGGTCTAAGAGTATTATAAACCCTATACCAAAGCCTGGCAATAAAGACAAAAGGGATCCTATGTCATATCGTGGTATAACATTAGCCTCTACCATGTATAAAATATATAGTAGTATTCTCAATGAAAGAATTGTAAAATGGACAGAGGATAATGTTCTCATCGTTGAAGACCAAAATGGTTTCCGCAAAAAGCGCAGCACGGTTGATTATATATCCAGTCTCACAAATGTCATTGAAACTCGAAAGAAAAGTAAAAAATCAACCTTCTGTGCTTTCATAGATTTCCGAAAAGCGTTCGACTCCATCGACAGAAATCTTCTTTGGCATAAGCTGTCTGATATTGGCATGTCAACCAAAATGCTCTCGGCAGTGAAATCATTATACTCTGACATATCATGTTGTGTACGTGTAAATGGATTTCTAACAGACTGGTTTAATGTTAACACCGGTTTGCGTCAGGGCTGTTGTCTATCAACTGTTTTATTCAACATTTTTATCAATGATCTTGCTGTTTTAGTGAAAGGTTTGCACAAAGGTATTAAAATTAGTGATGAAGACATTTGTATACTGTTATATGCAGAATATAGTGTTCTGATTGCCGAAAATGAAAATGATTTACAAGCCATGTTGACATTGTTAAATGACTGGTGTATAGCCAATGGCATGTCTGTTAATATAAGTAAAAGTAATATTGTTCACTTTCGACCAGAATCTGTACAAAGATCAGAATATGTCTTTTACTGTGGACAGTCTGTATTTGAATATGCTAATAGTTATTTGTATCTTGGTATTACTCTATCTGAATACCTTGACTATGGTATCACAGCAAAAGTAGTTGCTCAGAGTGCTGGCCGTGCCCTGGGACTTCTCATTGCAAAAATTTAAAGTTGCGGTGGGCTACCGTATGATGTATATACAAAATTATACAATGCCTATGTTGTTCCTGTAATATCATATGGCGCGGCCGTGTGGCGAATGAAATCCTTCTCGTGTGTCAATGCGGTTCACCATAGAGCAATGAGATTTTACCTGGGCACGGGCAAGTACACCCCAAATGCAGCTGTACAGGGTGAAATGGGCTGGAAGCCTATTTTGCATGAGCAGTGGAAAGTGATCTGTAATCACTGGTCTAGGTGTTTAAATTATGATAGTACAAGAGTGAATAAGAAAGCAGCTGTACAGGGTGAAATGGGCTGGAAGCCTATTTTGCATGAGCAGTGGAAAGTGATCTGTAATCACTGGTCTAGGTGTTTAAATTATGATAGTACAAGAGTGAATAAGAAAATTTTTAATTGGACATTAAACAAAGGCAGTAGTAGATGTAAGAATTGGTCTTTTATTGTTACAGAAAAACTAAAGTCAATTGGTTTGGACAGATATCTTAATTTACCTTTTTCTTGCAAACAGTTTCTTAAAGATGTATCTGATGTGTTGATGCAAAATCATGTCCAAAATTGGAAGACTGATTTAGAAAGAGTGACAGCTGTAAATGGTACAGGTGGCAATAAGCTTAGAACGTACAAGCTCTTTGAGTCTACATATACCGTCGAACCATATTGTAAATTAAACATGTCATTTGGGCATTGCTAAATTCCGGTGTGGTGTGGCACCACTTCGGATAGAAACTGGGCGTTATGAAAATCTGCCTTTATTTGAAAGAAAATGCCCATTTTCTTTGGACAAGGTTGAAACGGAAATGCATGTTTTACTGGAATGTCCAATGTATGTGTTAGATAGACAATTACTATTTGAAAAAGCTAATTCTGTCATTGCTAGTTTCCATACTTTATGTGATACTGAGAAGTTACGGTTTATATTCACCCACCCAGATATGATACGGATTTTAGCAAAAACCTGTTTTAACATTTTAAGACTTAGAAATAATCAACTATATAGTAAAAATAATAGATATGTAATAGTTGCAACATTTTTATTGTGTATACATGTAAAATATTTTTTGCTAATCCAACAACAGATGATCTGATCATATGTAAATTCATTATTTTAGCTCCATGTCTTATTTTGAAGTGTATTAGTACCCTAATACAATTTTCAGTATCTAATAACTTCTATTCTTATGGCAGATTTTAGACTATGATTAGCAAAGATATTTTAACTTTTAATTGTACAAATGTAAATAGCTCATTGAAAGTTCATTTATGCTTGATCTTGAGCACAGGCTAAATCAAAACTAAACAGAGTCTCTTGGTAGAGTGGTGCTTCATTCTGGAGTGGGGATGAGAATCATGATCTGAATATTTTGATTTTCCCCCTTGCTCCACAGTGGAATGCTCCCAGTTGTGATGGAGTATGTGTTTTTTGGTTAAGTGATGAAATGTGATAAGTTAAAAATTCTGTGATATGTCTCTTGTAGTTCTATGTTAGAACGGCCATTTACAAATCTTGTTGGTCAAATTATGTAATGTTTTATGTATTGTTTTATGTAATGTATGTAAATGGATGAGACAATAATAAACAAATAATATTAAGAGCTTATTATAATCTTTTGACTCTATTTGACAAAACAAAACTTAAGTTGTTTGATACCATGGTTGTACCTATTCTTCTATATGGCTCTGAGGTGTGGGATGTGTATAACATAACATTTATTGATAAACTACATATTAGGTTTTGTAAATATATATTGGGTGTTAAAGCTCAAACACCGAATGCTGCTGTATACGGCGAACTTGGGAGATTCCCTCTTTCTGTTATTTGTAAACAACGATCACTTAAATTCTGGTTAAAAATTATGAAAAATCCAGATTCACCATTATATAACATGTACTGTGAACTTAATAACAATGTAAATGTGTCTACGTGGGTAAGTCGTATACATTCAATTATTGATCATCTGGGCTTCACTAATATTAGAATCGATTTTGATAGTAACTCTAATTATTTACCTTTATTTGTTAACAGATTACACGAGCAGTATATTCAGGAATGGTTTGCGTCCATAAATACAATGCCAAAATTAGATAATTATTGTAAATTTAAGACATCGTTTTGTTTTGAACAATATCTTGAAAAAATTCCAAATGACAAATTGCGTAAGCATTTTACCTTTATTAGACTTTCCTCTCATAAACTTGAAATTTAGTTAGGCAGATATAATAATGTAGATAGAAATTATAGATTTTGCAAAATATGCTCTCAAAATGTAACTGAATCAGAATATCACTTTTATTGTGTTGTGACTTATACAGAGTTCTGAGACCTAAGTATTAAGGTAACATTTCTTGGCCGTCATTGAATAAATTTGTTTCTATATGTCGAATACAAATAAGAAATATCTCATACGTGTTAGTAAATTTATTGAAAAAGCAATGATCTGTCGAAATAATACCCTTTCAATTATTACTGTTTCTTAAATAAGCAGTATTGAGAATTTTATAATTATGTTTTATAACACCCAACATTTGTATACTGTGTGTGTCTTTGCCATATTCAGAACATTTGTAAATGGCCAAAGGCAAAACATTTGCTGATATATGCCAATAAAATTTGAACTTTGGTAAAATAATTGCAGAAAATTTCTGGATTATGTGTGACATTTCTAGAAATTTAATATGCGTGCTCATCCAAAACTAAAACACTTTCCAGCCACACATGATCTGCACTGCTTCACATTGTGACATTTCACACATTTTTGGTTGACACATTTATTGTATTTTGTAATTACGGGACTATTTTTTCTTTCATACGAACTACAAAATAAAGTTTTATTTCGACCAAACGGGATTTCGTAATTACGATTTCGTTTTTTTTTTCGAAATAATATATTGTAATTACGAGTTAACATCTCGTTTTCTGATTTTTCAAAATATATTTTGTAACTACAAAGTAAGATTTAGTAATATTACTACTTCGTTTTTATTTATTTAATTAAATTTTACTATTTATTTAATATTTTTTGTTATTTTGAAAAGTCTTTTCTTATCAATGAATCCGTTTTCGTAAAAGTTCTGAATATCCTAACATAAGTTCTTAACATTAGATCTGTACATATTTAGGCAATATCCTGTTTTCCGGAAATCTTATTGCAAATGTTCAATGTTTCTTGAAAGGTTTATAGCGATGTTTTAAGGTTTTGTCGCGCTAACTTTTACTTTTGTGCCCTGGACTGCCAAATAATAAAAGCTGGTAATAGTCATGTTTGCAACCGACTGCTGACTTCTGAATAATGCCTACCTACTTAACAAAGATATTCCGATCATCAATAATTCTATTTATCATCTATCTGATAAAATTATTTGGCAGCTCAGGGTTAGCGCGAGAAGGTCGGAAAATATCGCAATTCATCTTTCAGAAAACATTGAACTTTTGAGATAAAATTTCCAGAAAACATGAAATTATCTAAATATGTTTGAAATTATCGCGATAGCAATCTAGATATCTCATGTCAGGTATATTCCACCATATTACATAGTTAATATGACGATTAGTTTTTCCCTATAAAAAGTGTACTTAAAAAAAACATCTTTGTTCTATGCTGAGATGCTTTGCGGATTTTAAATTCTTATTTTGATCTTTTATTTGTTTTTTCTTGGTTCCCGTATAATATCACCACTATAAAGTAAATGAGATATATACGAATTATTAAATCAAACTTAACAAACATTGTCATTTTGTTGTTGTTTTTTCTTTTGTGCCTTAAAAATTGTTCTTTTTTATGATATTTTTAATTATTTTCTTTCAGGCATTTGAAAATTTGATAAAACTTTAATCATTCGTTTATTTGAATTCGTCGTAAAAACCAAGATGCAATTTAGAGGAAAAGTTGAAGTACATATGTTAATATTGCTTTAACTTTGCAAGTGACACTGAATCTTAAACAGCAGAATATAAAATGAACTATAGAATAAAACACATTACATTTTATTTATGCTGATTTCTTTTCCACCTACTTTCACTTTCAGTTATAAAAAGCAAAGTCAGGACACAAATGAACGGGTGTCTGTTTTATCTAATTTCTCTTAGTCTTTATATAAT
Organism: Cyclina sinensis; assembly: GCA_012932295.1. Taxonomy (NCBI): domain Eukaryota; kingdom Metazoa; phylum Mollusca; class Bivalvia; order Venerida; family Veneridae; genus Cyclina; species Cyclina sinensis. Next base: position 39,101,520 of record JAAONU010000002.1, read on the forward strand.
TACTTCAGCTACCAACTAAAACATTTGCAGGCACCACTGACAAAAAAAAGTTCAGATCAGAAAGAAATTCCAAAACACGTTTGCCTATTTTCCGTGTGGTTAACCGTCCCCTGGCAGGCGTATACATAGATCGCATACATTAACTATTCACTTATGATTTTACCTTAGCATAAATTGGAAATTCCAGAGTCCTAAAGAAACGCTAAATATCAAAAGCGTTTGTTTATAAAATCTAAAACTGTCTTGACGAAAATGAATTATAATCATGAAATGTTCCTTTTTTAACCAGGAATGTCTTTTATTTGACGGTGATAGCAATTGCACTGAAACAGTTGAACTTGTAAGTTTTGTTGTGTAACTTGTTTCTACTTATGAACAGAGCTACTATTCTGTTATATAGATGTACTGCCTTTTTACAGGAAAGTCTATTCCACAGACATATTTTACCTTATAATTACAGCTATATTATATTTTTTCCACAACTTTCATTTTTGCATCATTCATCACAACGGCCTATAGAGACAATAAACAGGCTGTTTAAATAGAATTCTTTGAATAGCATCTCAAGCCGCCAGTTAAGAACGATACAAAAGTGGCATGTAACTTTCAGTGGCTTTGCTCTTCTGCATACATTAGGATATTGATGCATTTACCTAAACTGCTGTACTTAGATTTTTTCTACTGGTACCTTGATATAGGGTAATTATACATTCAACATCATTCCATTCAAATAGTTTTTAAGGAAATGAAATACTCTAGTACTTTTCTTCTTCTTGAACTGTTTGCAATTTCCCACCACAGAAAATGTCTCTTTTCCATATATGGTAAACCTATGAGATAGCTATGTTAATTGATTATTGAAAGTTCTGATTAAAATGTCTGTGCTTTATCAAGAGTTAAGGCCTTTAACATGTTCAAACTGTAATGAACATATCCAGGTCGTCAAGGTGATTGCCATCGGTTTAAATTCAGAGAGCTTTCAAAATCAGATTTCCCGCTTATAGTTTACTCGTATATATTGGTCTGGCATTACATGAGACTCAAAATGGACAATATTTAACATCACGTAATTTCATTTCTTGTTTCAAAATAGTTCTCACAGGACAAAACCAATACAATTTCAAATTAACAATGTGGTTATACTCTTGTGATGAACATTTGATTAAACTAAAATTACAGTTTAGAAAATATTCTTCAGACATATTGCAATTTTCTGTACGCGGTTTCTTCTTAACGGTGAAGCCTTTAAGGTAGCGCACCTGTCATGAGCACCTTTCCAGATGTTACCTAACATTTTATTTTCATAATCTGCATCATTTCACTGATCTACCTGCAAAATTTTAGGTTGGCTTTCCATACTTTTTAGAGAAATAAACGACTTTTTTCGAAACAACCCCACAGCTCGTCTTTTGTTCAGTTTATTTGACACCCTTGGGTATAACAAAGTCCCATATTTCACCCAAATTTCCAAATACCAATACAATACTGGTTTCTACAGATGCAGTAAAGGTGTCAAAACTTGAAAACAGAGAAAGTAAATCTTTCTTTGTTGACAACAACCTTCCATAACCTGTTAATCTGTGGAAGAGTGCAAAAAATCCAAATGATCTGAGCAGTGTAAAAATTGGTTTGAGAGAAAACAAAGAGTCAGAAAATTAAAAATATGATTATTACCTTAATATTTAGCACATATTTTTAACAGATAAACTATATCCAGCTTAAATACAGAAGATAAAAATATTTTACCATGTAGTTTTTGGAAAATTTACATAAATGTAACATGTATGACTCATATTTTCAACAGTTTTTCCCCTTATTTTAGCCATTATTTTGTTACAAGTTTAAAACTGAAGGATTCACTTACCAATTTTAAAATATTTAATGTTTAAATGACTGGTATGAATGTAAGAAGTATTATTTAGCTATAAAGAGTAATACAGTTTGAAACTACTATTAACTAATATTACTGAATGCAACTAGAGGCTAAAATTGACAGATGTTGTGTTGAAATTTAGTGCACACTTTCATTTTCAAAGTTCCAAGTCAAAGAAAAATCTATGATAAACATTGCAATAGGTTACAGACAGTATTGAGAGGTCTCCTTACATAATAAAGAAACAATATTATGGGGTTATTATACATTGTTGAGTACAATACAGAATTCTATTGGACGAAGCACAGCTGTAAAACCTATATTGGACGAGATGCTAGCCGAGTCCAACAGGTTTTGTAGCCATGTATGAGTCCAAGTGAATCAGTATTATGCTCGACAATGTATCATGAACTCTTTCACACCAGCATTTTTCAAGCAGAAAACACATTAAAGAAAACACTCTCACAGTCAAGGTAATAAGGCAACTTTGGGATACAGAACTTTAAAAAGCGTCTCGAATTTGCAAGAGAGGTAACTGATACAATAGCAACAGGCAGAGTTTCTTTGAGTACAATATGGATTTGATATGGATATTTTGGATTCGGAAAATGAAAAATAGGCTTGAATTAGTACAATTCAGATTGATATGGATTTTTTGGACTCGGAAAATGAAAACGAGACTAACTGATAAGATTAGATCCAATAATGATTACACTAGATGATCACATGGTACAAGCTGGAAGACCATTTCATTTGTTACATTTTATAAGGTGTGAAATAATACTATTTAATATCAATAACTTTCTTTCTGTAAATTTGGAAATGGGTAAAGGACTCGTACTTATAAATATCAAGGTTAATCAAGTATCTAAAGAATCAATGACTGTCTTTCATTTTCTATGTTCCTTGTCACTTTTAGCATTCTCAGTATAATTATGATCATGAGAAATGTGTTTCCTCTTATGGTCATTCCGTATCCGTCTGGAAAAACGACCTTTTTTGTCGGGATTCATTTTCCTGTTTAGTCGCGAAAACCAGTAATTCGTGCCTACTTTCGATTTTGAAGGCAAGACACCTTTACATCCGGTTGCATTTATTTTCATATTTTATTGATATTTTATGATAAAACTAAGAATTTACCGTGGAAATGTTATGATATGAAGGAATTTGGTAAGATATATAAAAAAATATTTTCAGAGTTAAAAACTGAAATTATCTAAAACATTCTTCCGAACACAGCCGACATTTTTCGATCTTTACCGATCTTCGAAGAAATGGCGGGAGTTTTTTACAGTCGCTCTACCTTAATGTTGTGAATCTTTTACGTCTGAAGAAAGTCAAATACTGAATAAGGAAATTATCAAGCAACATTATCTACTGCTTGAATTTGCACAAGAAGCAAGTTTTTAGTGATTATTTTTTTTCTAATTTTTAGCACATATTCACGTAAAATAAGCATGTAACTGTTTTTTTGTTTGTTGATATAATTCAGTCTGTTCTAAACAGTATGTCTTTCCTAAAACAAAGAGAGATACTAGACTATTAAAATAAGTTTCTGACCTTTAAATTTCAACGTTTTAAAGTGAAATATTTATTTATCCCGGCGTGGTTTTAACAATGCTGTTATTTCATATCGTATCGTTTCGTGGAAAGGAAAAATATATATCTAAGTGGAGTTTATCTTTTTCATATAGTCATACTTAAGTCATATGTTCTACTGTAAGCAGTCTGTAACAGCAATAATGTTAATGATCTTAAAGTAAGTACTGTATTATGTTTTTCTCCAAAGAAAATAATGACTACAGTCACGTTGTCCTTGTGTTTTACAACATACTTGCAAGAATATTGCTTTACAGAATTTGCAGTGTCTGGTTGAAACGAGTAAAGTAAAATGTTCTGTTGTTCAAGAAAATTGGCATTCAATACACATAAATGCACCAAACTTGATAACCGAAAACCTCTGTTATATCCACTGCCTTTTGACAAAATTAATATAAACGGACTGTGTCTCTGAAAATAAGCTTGGCATAGTTCTTGAAATGCAATATTTATGTGGCTGAAAATATCACCTTATTAATTTTTTGAAACCAAAGTCTTGTTGATTTAGTGTCAATAACAGGAAAGTACACAAAAGTTTTGTTTTATTTTTTTTTTCTAAAAAATACTTAAGCTCATTATCTCCCAAGATTCTTCACAATACTGCTCGGATTAAAGTACACAACAGCCGGTAACATTTATTTAGTCTGACACGACAGACGTAGGCCAACTCTAAAAGAATTTCTTAATTACTAGTCTGTCTTTATTCGAGTTAATTACATAACCTACAGAAATGTTTCAGACAAAGTAGACATGCTATTTTGTTTAGGTAAGTTATTGCTGTTTTAATCGGAATGTTTCACCACAGGAGAATTCCTGCGTAAGGTTTGTCATCGGCGCTTTGATTAATAGTATAAGCCATGGTGTTAGGGGATAAGACCTCCGCATAAAAGCTTATGGTAAGCTTTAAGCGGAAGAGTATGCCTTAAGTTAAAATAAATCTTCCTATTGTTTTTTGTTTGTTTTTTGTTTATGTTTTTTCAAACTAAAACTGTAATAGAGTCTGTTGCTGTTAAATGCTTATTTCAAATTTAATAATTAGATTAAACTTTTAGAAAATACCAGATGAGTGACGTGTCACGATAGGGTACACCAATTTCCCTAAACTTATATATGTGTGTATACATGTATCTTAAAATAAAGAATGATTGTATTCTGATGTTATTTGTTAGGAGTATTTTTTAAAGAGAAGCTTTGTTTATATTTCTTTTTGCGTGTTTAGATACATTTAAGACCTGAACAATAGCTTTTATTTAGTTCATGTTCCGTCTGTCATGCTCGACCATCAGTCTTGCTATAGGTAAAAAAGTACATCAGTTAACTGAAACAAAAACCTGAAAAAAGATGATTAAACAATAATATAATGATGCAGTTATGCTCTGTTCGCATGTACAAATTCCCCTTCCAGATGTACTAATCCCCCTTCAAGATGTACTAATCCCCTTTCCAGATGTACTTATCCCCCTTCCAAATGTACTAGATGATAGACAATAATATAATGATGCAGTTATGCTCTGTTCGCATGTACAAATTCCCCTTCCTGGTGTACTAATCCCCCTTCAAGATGTACTAATCCCCTTTCCAGATGTACTTATCCCCCTTCCAAATGTACATATCCTTCTTCCAAATGTACTAACCCCCGTTCCAGATGTATTAATCCCCTTTCAAAATGTACATATCCCCCTTCCAGATGAACTTATCCCCTTCCAGATGTACATATCCTCCTTCCAGATGTACTAATCCCCCTCCCAAATGTTAATCCCCTTCCAAATGTATTAATCCCTCTTTCAGATGGACACATCCCCCTTCCAGATGTACTGATACCCCTTCCAGATGTACATATCCCCCTTTAAGATGTACCAATCCCCCTTCCAGATGTACATATCCCCCCTTACAAATGTACTAATCCCCCTTCCAGATGTACATATCCCCCTCCTAGATCGTACAATTAAAGGTGCAATGTGCTTAGATCTATAGATTCCAGCTGTTTATCATTATAAATTCCCACCTTGTTTATACTTTTTTCACTTTTTTGAAATCATTGCATAGTATGGAATTGCAACACTTTATAGTTGTGTTTTTTGTTTCAATTGTTGGCTTTTTTCTTTTGTGTGTGTATTACATTTGTATATGGACTTTTCATATAATGTCTTTTATTTACTGTAGTGTTCTTTTCATATGGATTGCGTAACAATTTTATCGCAGAATTGTCAAGGATTAGGCAATACCCAAAAGAGAAGGGATATATTTCACTATTTTAGACAAAAAAGGTATGATATAATGTGTTTACAGGATACTCATATCACAAGAAAAATGTATTCGTATGTTAAAGCCGAATGGGGTAATGATGCAGTAATTTGTCCACATTTAAGTAATAGTAGAGGGGTCATTATACTGTTTCGTAATTCCTTTGAATACAAAATTGAACAAATGTGTATAGATGAACTTAACGGGAATTTCATTATTCTTAAATTAATTGTTTGTGATAAAATAGTTACACTGATAAATTTGTACGGGCCAAATAATGATAACCCTGATTTTTATAAGAATCTTTTTTCAAAAATAGAAGAATTCAATTCCGATAACGTTATTCTGTGTGGAGACTGGAATATGGTTTTAAATCCTGCTGTTGACTATGAAAACTATGCACATGTAAATAATCCACGGTCTAGAGAATGCGTTTTGAATTTTATTTCTACCAATGATTATATAGATGTATGGAGAAATATGCATGAAAATAAAAAAGAATTCACATGGAAAAGAAATAATCCGATAAGGAAACAATCGCGTCTTGATTTTTTTGTTATAAGTAAAGATATGTACAACTTTGTAACAAATACTAAAATAGTTACCGGATACAGAACTGATCATAAAGGCGTTTTATTAAAAATGAAACTGAATGAAATTAAACGCGGTCCAGGATACTGGAAATTTAATAATTCACTTTTAAAGGATGATGTGTATAAAGAACTTGTAAGAACCACTCTACAAAATCTAGTTAGACAGCATTACACAGGCAGCGACAATTTTAATATAGAAAGGGGCCAATCACTACCGTTGAATATAAATAAACAACTATTTTTGGAAACATTTTTAGTAGTCTTACGAGGAGAATCCATAAAATATAGTTCTAAAAAGAAAAAGCAGCAAATTAAAGAGGAAGAGGAATTAGAAAAAAATATAGAAAAATTAGAAAACTGTATTGAGTTAAATCACCAAAATGTTGATATAAGTGTAATAAATGAATTGTCTGATATGAAAAAAAAGATAGAAAATATTAGAAAAATAAAATTAGAAGGAGTTGTGCTGAGATCAAAATGTAGGTATGAGGGTTTAGGTGAAAAACCAACAAATTATTTTTTTAATTTAGAAAAGAGACAATACTTGAATAAAATAATAAATAAACTTGTAGACGATTTTAGGAACGAGTATGTTTCAGAAGAAAATATATTAAATTACCAAAAACATTACTACGAAAAGCTTTATAGAGATGAATTTCAGGTTGTAAACACTCCCTTAGAAAATGTAATTGGTCAAAATCCCAAACGGTTATCTAATAGGCAACAACAAAATCTGGAAGGTGAATTAACTTTAGACGAGCTTACTACGGTAATTTCAAAAATGAAAAACGATAAAAGCCCAGGTCTTGATGGATATACAGTAGAATTTTTTAAATACTTTTGGAAAGAGTTGGGAATTTTTATTTTGGATTCACTAAATTATTCATATAGAATTGGTCAATTGTCAGTTACTCAAGTTCAAGGAGTGATAACCTGTTTACCTAAACCCAATAAAAATAAGCTTCTTTTAAAAAACTGGAGACCTATTTCACTTTTAAATGTTATTTATAAATTGGCATCGTCCGCAATTGCAAATCGTCTTAAGAAAGTGCTTAATGACATAATACATGTAGATCAGAAAGGTTTTATTGCAGGGAGATATATTGGGGAAAATATTCGAATTATTTATGACATTCTATTTGAAACAAAACAACAACAACAGGATGGTTTAATGCTGTCAATAGACTTTCAACAAGCTTTTGACTCCTTATCCTGGAAATTCATCCATAATGTTCTAAAATTCTACAATTTTGGACCTTCTTTTACTAACTGGATCAAATTATTTCAAAATGGTGCCGAAACTTGCATTTTACAAAATGGATACTTATCAAACTTCTTTAAAATATCACGAGGATGCAGACAAGGTGATCCAATCTCTCCTTATATATTTATTCTTTGCTGTGAAGTTTTAGGTTATATGATAAGAAATAATAATGATATAAAAGGTATTATTATAGGAACAAATCATTATAAGTTAAGCCAATATGCTGATGATACACAAATATTTTTAAATGGAACCGAATTATCTCTTCGAGCATGTCTAAGAATTCTTGATCAGTTCTATAAAATGTCTGGTTTGAAAATAAATGTAGAAAAAACGAAAGCTATTTGGTTCGGAGCTAAATGTGGTTCAGCCGAAAAGTTATGTGAAGACATCTCTTTAGATTGGACAAGAGAACCTGTAAAAATTTTAGGCGTACTTTTTAATGCAGATGTATCTGATATATGGAATTTGAATTATATACCAGTCCTTCAAAAATGCGAAAATATTATTCGAATTTGGTCAAAAAGATCCTTGACATATTTTGGAAAAGTTACTATTTGTAAGTCTTTGATATTAGCCCAATTTATACATTTATTCATTGCTTTACCAAACCCACCACAGAACTTACTCATGGACCTTGAAAAGAAAATGTACAAATTTATTTGGAATAATGGACCTGATAAAATCAAAAGAGTTTTCTCGGTTAAAAGAGTCGATGCAGGAGGATTAGGTATGACTGATCTTAAGTCATTCATATTTAGTCTGAAATTATCATGGTTTAAGCGAATGTTGCTATTTGAGCATAACATTTCTTCAAGCTGGATCAGTTTGATAAAATTCAGATATATAGATGTATTTTGTCTTGGTCATTTGTATTCCAAACAACTTACCCTTGAACTTAAAAATCCATTTTGGAGAGATACTTTAGCTAGTTTATTTACGTTTTGCGATAAAGTTGAAATAAGAGATTTTCAGGACGTATTATTCTCACCCTTGTGGTATAACGGACACTTTGATGATAATTTATTATTTTTTAAAGAATGGTATGAAAAAAAAATTATTCAGATTGTTGATTTGGTTGACGAGAATGGAAACTTTTACACTTTTAATCAGCTCAAAAACATATACAATATGAGAGGGACGTACTTAGACTATACGAGACTCCTTTTAAATATTCCACGAACATGGAAAGATCTTATAAGTAGCAATAAAACAAAAGTTAGAGTGTTAAAAAACAGCATGTGTTTAAACCCATATTTAAAGTATGTATTGAAATCAACTAAAGGTACAAGAGTTTTTTACGATGTAATAGCCGAGACAGGCACCTTGGTTCAACATGAAAAATGGACTAACAAATTAGGTAATATAACGGAACAAGAATATAGGAACATATATAAAAATGTTACAATGATAGACGAAGTTAAACTACGAAATTTTCAATTTAAAATAAATCACAATATTCTTACAACGAACTCTTTCCTTTTTAAAATAAATAAACAACAGAATGATAGATGCTCATATTGTAATAATGTTGCAGAAACTACCTTTCATTTATTTTGTGAATGTCCTCAAGTAACCACCTTTACAATTTCTGTAAGAAACTGGATGAACGAGACACTAAATATTATTCTTCCGAACAATCAAAAGGAATTTTTGCTTAACGCAAACAGATTAAACGAAGTCACGCTTTTTCTGCTTGTTCTGTTAAAATATTTTATCTATAAATCCAAATTTTCCGACCATTGCTTAAATTATCTTACTATACATCATTTTAAAAACTATATAAAACAAAAACTTAAAAGCCGCTGTTATATTTTACAGTGTAGCCGGCACAATGAAAAACTTCAAAATGTTCTTGGCGATGTATTGAATTTGATAACCTCTTGACATTTCTGTCATTTTAACATCATTGTACTTTGCTAAACTTTTTTAACATTTGATGGTATTTTTAATGATTTCTGTGACTAAATCCTACAGAAAAATGTAATACACACACATAAAAAAAAATCGAGTCCCTTGTTATAGAATTTAAAACTTAAATTATTTTGATTTTCCTCATTTACAGTGTTGATGTATTTATATCTATCTATATGTTTAAATGTTCACTTTATCATTGACTTATGCAATTGAAAATATTGTAAGGGCAGAGAGGGAACCCCGACCTTCTCTGTACCTATGACGGGGAAAATAAATGGGGTTCATCAGTTAACTGAAAAAAAAAAACCTGAAAAAAGATGATTAAACAATAATATAATGATGCAGTTATGCTCTGTTCGCATGTACAAATTCCCCTTCCAGATGTACTAATCCCCCTTCAAGATGTACTAATCCCCTTTCCAGATGTACTTATCCCCCTTCCAAATGTACTAGATGATAGACAATAATATAATGATGCAGTTATGCTCTGTTCGCATGTACAAATTCCCCTTCCTGGTGTACTAATCCCCCTTCAAGATGTACTAATCCCCTTTCCAGATGTACTTATCCCCCTTCCAAATGTACATATCCCTCTTCCAAATGTACTAACCCCCGTTCCAGATGTACTAATCCCCTTTCAAAATGTACATATCCCCCTTCCAGATGAACTTATCCCCTTCCAGATGTACATATCCTCCTTCCAGATGTACTAATCCCCCTCCCAAATGTTAATTCCCTTCCAAATGTATTAATCCCTCTTCCAGATGGACACATCCCCCTTCCAGATGTACTGATACCCCTTCCAGATGTACATATCCCCCCTTTAAGATGTACCAATCCCCCTTCCAGATGTACATATCCCCCCCTTACAAATGTACTAATCCCCCTTCCAGATGTACATATCCCCCTCCTAGATCGTACAATTAAAGGTGCAATGTGCTTAGATCTATAGATTCCAGCTGCAATATGAAATAGAAGTTCTTAATTACATGCAGTGTTTGGATCCTGCAATATCTATCCAGTGTCCATGCGTAGATAAGAGCCCAGTTGAAAACTTGATACCGTCTTTACGACTTTCATTTACAAACTGATTAGACTTTCATCAGAAGGGGATTTCTGTATTACCTGCCATATTTGGTAACTTCTCTTCAAAGACATACGTATTCAGTGCATTGTTTAAATCGTGAGTAATGTTCAAGTTAAATGTAAGAACAAGTTAATACAACTTTTAATTTTTAACTCGTTCCTTATAAACATACGAATAGCCGAATGCCTTCATGTGAACATGCGACATAGACTCAGCTATAATAAAATGATCGCAGTTTTCCATGTTTACAGTATTGTGTTTTAAAGCAACTTTGTCACAAATCTATTTTCTGTTTACTTACGTTCTGATATTCTTAGGGTGTTTAGAAAAGTAAGTCAATGTTTGGTTACTTTACAAACGGGTGAGTACTAAAATCTTAAACATGGTTATTACCAACAAAGCGTAAATGAAGTTAATGTAAAACGACATTATTATCTGTTGTTAGCGTTTGGCTTTTTTCAAAAGTAAAAAAAAAAAACTGAACTGACTTTTTTCTGTATATTTTCATCACAGAAATCTTTTTCTCGTTCACACTAAGTAGTAACATGATTATGTCGACCGGTAATTTAAGTTTCTACAGAGTTTCTGTTCTTTATCAAGTCTGTTTCTTTTACATTCTGATATGTCTGAAATAAAACAGATATACTAGGTTGTTAAAATATAATAACTGTCTTTAAGTTTAGATTTAACTTACTATAAAACCAATTGTTAAATAAAAGGTATTGGCTTGGGTCTACTTATTCTCCAAATATATGATGTAGAAGCATCTAATCTTTTTGTCGTTTTAAAAAACTTATTACTTTTACCAGAAAAATAGGAAGTAAATTGCAACCGTTTTTTTTTCTTCCCGTAGCTAAATTTTGTAGGGCTGCAGTGAGTTCGACATTAAAAGTCGTTTATCTAGAATCAGACACGTGAATTTTACGAATAAGAGGACTTTAAGTGTCTTTATTTCGAGACAGTATTATGTTGCGAATCTGTGGAAACCATACAAATAATCTTGCTTATCAACGTTAAAGAAAGTGATCTATATAAGGTCTCTTTTTATAGAGTCAGTCTACTCAGATTTGAAGTAGACAAGCACGTGTTTGGAAATTCTAAACGTTAAGCATTTCACAAACAACAAAGGACTTAAAAAGGCTGTGTTATACCAAATTTATCATCAGCATCTATTCACTACTTAGCCCTATAATTCCTGTGAACGATGTTTCCACCACTATGAAAACCATTTATCCATTTGCTGTTTTGAACATTTTTTTTTTCGGCAAAGATGCCCTATATCCAACTATTAAGTTAAGAGTGGACGAAACTGGTATAATGCAGCTATTATCTTTAAGGACAAAATTGCAAATGAGTGCCCAGTACCATATGCTACGACATATTTCCTTACGTTGAATATATATTAGCATCCTTTATACCTTTTCTACACAAGAGTGGTAAATGGAAATATGCAACAATATTGCTTCAAATAAACAGACTTTAATATTGATAGCATGTAGAGTTTTTGTTGTGGTTTTAAGGTGGCGGGGTAGGTTTAACGCCAATTTCAAGAGCTGGTCGTATCTCGGCGGTCAGTCCACCAAAAATATTCCTGGGTATCTTCCCAGTTTACTAACCAATTGCCGCAAGCGACTGACAACTTCCCCAACTGATTCAGAGGTGAAGGACTAATGTAATTGGGATTGAAACTACCATATGCTACGACATATTTCCTTACGTTGAATACTAGTATATATATATATTAGCATCCTTTATACTTTTTCTACACAAGAGTGTGTGTTAGAAGGTAAATGGAAATATGCAACAATATTGCTTCAAATAAACAGACTTTAATATTGATAGCATATAGAGTTTTTGTTGTGGTTTTGAGGTGACGGGGTAGGTTTAACGCCAATTTCAAGAGCTGGTCGTATCTCGGCGGTCAGTCCACCAAAAATATTCCTGGGTATCTTCCCAGTTTACTAACCAATTGCCACAAGCGACTGAAAACTTCCCCAATTGATTCAGAGGTGAAGGACTAATGTAATTGGGATTGAAACTATGACAATTCGATGCTCTACCCCTACCGATTGAGTAAGACGGATCGGCCTTTTTTGTCATAAAATAAATGCAGGGAAATATAAAACATTAAAAAAGATATATTTAAGATTATAGAATATACAAGATTCATATACTTACTTCGTTTTCTTGGGTGACCTCCTTTTATCTTGTTTAAAAAAACACACAAAAAAGCATTTTTCGATATTTTTTTAAGGGCAATATTGTTCGTAATTAGTTTTGAGTAATTGGCAATTATGTGTTGGAATTTGTTGAGTCTTCCGACGGTCGCTAATGTCTATTGTCGTATCTTCTATTACAGCTGTCATACCAACTTAGTGTAACTATATTAAAAAATACTGTATGTTATCTATTATTGATATCAGTATTGTCATTATGCCCCGAAGGAGGGCATATAATTTCTGAAATATCCGTCTGACCTTCCCACTGATATATAATATGACGTTGAACCCTGAATGACCTTGACCTCGAATGTCCAGTTGTTAAAAATACGTGACAACGGTCATCACTCCTTTATAACTAGACAGATTTAGTACATGTTTACACACAACAACCCTTTTAGAAGGATCTTCCAAATGACTTTTTACCGTGACCGCTAAATGTCATTGATGTTAAGGTTCAATTATTAAAGAAAACTTTTTTTAAAGAATGTACAGTTTATCTTTATCTGGTTCTCAGCTCCAAGGTCAAGCGCCGCTTCGTTTTCATTTCATTATTATTGTGATAAATGCCTATATTTAAGTCTACTGCATTATTTTAAATATCTTTTAATTTTATAAAAGTATTCTAGCAATGAATAACATTATATAAGATATTAGATAAACGGCATAGATGGGAATTTAAGTAACGGACAATGTTTTACAACTATCGACTGTATTGAACAGACATTTATATGTGTGTTTCAACGTGTATCGAAGAGAAGTGTTGATAAAGTAACTATTGAAAAATATGTATTCTAACACTATCTGCAATTTGCCGACAATAAACAAAGAAGGAATTGAGCGTGATATATCAGGCAGTATAGCACGCTGAATACAAGCGCGCGCCCGCTGACGTCACTGAGAACGCCACTGTTAAATAATGCACATACTTACGTCCCTTAAAAATATACGTACGTGTTAGAATGGAAATAGATTTTAACATTTTCGTGATCTACCGTCGTATATATCACGGTTTCTCGTTCATATGCGTAATTATTTAATCACTCAGGCCTACGGCCTTCGTGATTAAATTACTACGCATCTGAACTCGACACCGTGATATATCAGACGGTATATCACTCAAACTTAAAATCTATTTCCTAAATATAATATATTCAGGATATTTTGTCAAAATTACGTGAAAATGATGCATGTATTTCAGCCATTTGTCAACTCAATAAATAGTGATGTGCAGCTTTTCACTGAGTATAGGAAAATCTACCAAAAAGTCGTGCAAATATCATTCAACATTTTATTGACTTGAAAATAGTTGAAGAGCTCTTTGGACTTCATTTTTCTAGTCAGGTAGGCCCAGTTTATATCCCGAGCAGAATATTTTCTGTTTGTAAGTGGACAGTGTATTCCTTTCTTATAAGAAGCTATATTATTACGTTAAAAACTTTTGTAAAATAGTTCCTCTACTATCAACAAATTCTTATGGTTTGTGTAGTAGTTACGATTGGTGCAATGAATTGAGATAAGTAAATTGTATAAAGAAAATGGATTAACTTTCACAAGAATAACAAATATGAAAAATGTCAAAAGCTGACAGTTCTAAGAATACCTTTTTCTGGCCATCTTACATTCGCCGGTCTGTCACTTCAACGATGATACATACAACTGCACAAGTCGCAAACCTAATAGCTAGATTTTTTGTTATGTTAAGCGGCCTGAGGGTATGTCTAACGAATTGTTGTTCTGTGGATCAATTGGTGAAAACCCTTAGATTAGATCTCCATGATTCTTTGCAATGAAATCTTAAATATAAGTAACAACAAATTTAATTGCAAAGAAGTTGAAAATTTGAATAAAAACAGTACGGCGTTTCTGAGACTTAACTAAAAATACACAGGTGGCAAAAGCTCTCGTTCGCTTTGTGACTAGCGCTCTGACACAGTCGACAAAATTAATCTTCAGCTGAGAAAGCAGTGACTTTGTAGAGTTAATGGGGTTGCAAAACCACTCTTTCGAAGGGAATTTTATACGGTTAATTACGGAAACCCTAAATTTAAAGGAAACCCTGTTTTAAGAAACTCCGAGTGGTTTGACGGTCCGTGCCACGAAGCTAAACAGTAATACATGAGCGCATTAAGGTGCTATAATGAATGGAAAAACAGATGAAAATAAGCGAAAGATGCTTTTGAGAAAACGTGCATACAAGACACTGATCACAAGTCAACGAAGGAAATATCATTTTTATAAAATGAGAGAAATGGAATAATGCTAAGAAGAGTGATTCCTCTGTAATTTTTAACGTCATTATCGTTTCCCTTTTTATATGACGGTATTATTATTGCGTCCATCCATGCGGTTGGGAAGTTGCCATTCGAAAAAATAATGTTGAAAAAGATCATCAAATTCTGGCTCTTTTGTCAGATAATGTTAGTGGCCTCCAGCAAAGTCTTGACGATTTACACCACTACTGTAATCAATAGGGCTTAAAAGTGAATACAGATATAACAAAAGTGAAGATTTGTGAAGTTAGCGGCCTAGCGGCCTAGCGGCCTGGCGGCGTGAAGTTAGCGGCCTGGCGGTCGCCAGGCCTGGCGGCGTGAAGTTAGCGGCGGCCGCCAGGCCTGGCGGCGTGAAGTTAGCGGCCTGGCGGCCTAGCGGCCTGGCGGCGTGAAGTTAGCGGCCTAGCGGCCTAGCGGCGTGAAGATGTCTGCCTTTATCACAATTTAGGTTGATCTTAAAAACGGATTGAAATCTATTTTTACAGCATATAATGTAAATTGCAGGGGTGTATAAGAAAGTTATCGACATGATTTAGTTTTTATTTTTAAAATAAATTATTTAACAAAGTTCTAGCTTATCTGCAAAGACGACTCGGAATCTCTTTGTAAATTACATTTCAGTTGATGATTAAGTAAAATATCAACAAGAACTAGCTTTGATTTTTATTTAACTTTTCAAAGCCTGGAGGCCTAGCGGCCTGGCGGCCTAAACTTAAAATTTATCATAATTTATGTTTATCTTAAAAACGTTTTGAAATCGATTTTTTCAGCATGTAATGTACATTTCAGGGGTGAATAAGCAAAATATCAACAAGAACTAGCTTTGATTTTTTTTAAGTTTTCGAAGTCTGGCGGCCTAGCGGCCTGGCGGCATGGCGGCCTAGCGGCCTAAACTTAATATTTATCATAATTTATGTTTGTCTTAAAAACGGCTTGAATTCGATTTTTACAGCATGCAATGTACATTTCAGGGATGATTAAGTAAAATATCAACAAAAATATCAATATTTTGCTTATTCACCCCTGAAATGTACATTACATGCTGAAAAAATCGATTTAAAGACGTTTTAAGATAAACATAAATTATGATAAATATTTAGTTTAGGCCGCTAGGCGCTAGGCCGCCAGGCTTCGAAAACTTAAAAAAAATCAAAGCTAGTTCTTGTTGATATTTTACTTAATCATCCCTGAAATGTACATTGCATGCTGTAAAAATCGAATTCAAGCCGTTTTTAACATAAACATAAATTATTATAAATATTAAGTTTAGGCCGCTAGGCCGCTAGGCCGCTAGGCCACCAGGCCGCCAGGCCGTTAGGCCGCCAGACTTCGAAAACTTAAAAAAAAATCAAAGCTAGTTCTTGTTGATATTTTGCTTATTCACCCCTGAAATGTACATTACATGCTGAAAAATCGATTTCAAGACGTTTTTAAGCTAAACATAAATTATGATAAATTTTAAGTTTAGGCCGCCAGGCCGCTAGGCCGCCAGGCTTCGAAAAATTAAAAAAAAATCAAAGCTAGTTCTTGTTGATATTTTACTTAATCAACAACTGAAATGTAATTTACAAAGAGTACATGGGAGTAAATGTACAAAGAGATTCCGAGTCGTCTTTGCAGATAAGCTAGAACTTTGTTAAATAATCTATTTTAAAAAATAAAAGCTAAATCATGTCGATAACTTTCTTATACACCCCTGCAATTTACATTATATTCTGTAAAAATAGATTTCAATCCGTTTTTAAGATCAACCTAAATTGTGATAAAGGCAGCCATCTTCACGCCGCTAGGCCGCTAACTTCACGCCGCCAGGCCGCTAACTTCACGCCGCCAGGCCGCTAGGCCGCCAGGCCGCTAACTTCACAAATCTCAAAAGTGATGGTATTGTGAAAACGAGGTAGATAACGCGGAGATGAACATTGGTCATACGACGGGGAAGATCTTGAAGTTGTGGAAAACTTTAACTACCTTGGTGTGGTATTTGATTCGAATGAAAAATTTGCTTCTTATGTTCAAATGTTAGTTGGGAAATCATTAAAGGTTATGAACACCTTATTAAGTAACACAAAATAATTTGATTTTACTCCAAAAACGATGTGTAGTCTTTTCTACTATTTTGTTGTTTCGATCTTAGATTATTCTGCAGAGGTATAGGGGTTATTGTAAATGTAAAGAAATTGAATGGATTCACCTTAAATGTTGTAAAAGGGTCCTAAATGTTAAATCCTATACCAGCAGTGTTGGAATATGTCACGTATGCTCGTGAGCTCTGCATTAAGGGGAGAGGGAGGCTCAGGGTCTAGAGCCTGAAATTAAACCATCGCGCTACTTAAAATATAGAAAATTGTCAGAAAGACAAAACACGGCTCTCGCCTTCAAAATCTATAATATGAGTGCGCAGGGGCATAGAAAAGCGTGAATATCGTGCCAAAATTAGTTCAGTGAAGTATGAATCAGGCCCGTCACCTTAGAACGGGGATGATTAAATGAAATGAAAAAATGAAGATATGAGAGATGGGTTGATGGAAGAAAACACACAAACATAACAAACAAAAACGGGTGACAAAGAACAAAAACAAAGTATGTGCCACACACATATTGCCCCTGTGACAAATATATGGAGAGCTGGGTTGTTTTCCATTGTTTATCAATCGGTTTATCAGAATATTTAAGTATTGGTTCAAACTACTTAAAACGAGCAATTGTGTTTTAAACAAGGTTTATGATCTGTTATTGGAAGATCTGAATGAAGATAAAAATATCTGGATTTTAAATTTGAAGGACATGTTGTACTTGTATGGTTTTGGATATGTATTGGAATTTCCTATATATGTATATATTCATGTCGTGTGTTTAAGCAACGTATGGTAGATAATTTTGTACAAGCATGGAAAATTCAGATTGTCTTCTCATAACTTACGTACTGAGACAGGTAGATATAGCCAAAATCGAATTGACACACACGAAATAACATGTGAAAAATGTGGAAATAATGATATCGAAGATGAATATCATTTTATTACTAAGTGTCGTCAATGTAGACGCATTAGAAAACGTTATATTGCAAGATACTTAGTATTAGTATCTTAGTACTACTACTTAGTTTGGACTCTTTTATTTTACATCAATTGCGATACTAGTTCTTACAACTTAGATTCATCACGCTCGATGACTGCTTCCTGGGTTCCATACCAGTAATCGTGCAGCGTGGAGGAATGTGAAGATCGTGAGAGAATCTCGCCTCTGACGGGAGTCGAACCCGCGACCTTCGGATCCAGAGCGCTGCGCTCTACCCCTGGACCACGTTGCCTCCTCGAGTACTACTACTACTGCTGCTAGTAAGATACCACTACTATGAGCGCCCAGGTTTCTACAAATTTATTGAACTAATATCATCAAAAAAGGTAAAAGTGTTGACAAATCTAGCTTGCTGTATAAATTGTGCGGTGAAAATAAGAGATAATATTTCACAGTAGCTTTCGGAAATTATAAAGACTTGTTATGTATTTCAAGGATTGCTTCCTATTTCGTTGTTATGTTAGTGATATCGTTTTGAGTCATTCTCATGTATGTATGTTTCTTTACTATTAACAATAAAATGTTAACTGACCTTATAATTTGTAAAATGTATTTATAGACAAGGCGCTAATAAGCTCAAGTCTGAAAATAAAACATATGTTCTGTTCTGTTCTAACTCAAACCCGATTGACTATTAGTGTTGATTTATTCTCCTCAAATACACTGAAAATGATTACAAATAGTTATTTTTTCCAAAAGAAAATCAAGTAAATATCATTTTTTTAAAAATAATATATGTATAATAAGGAACTGATATATTGTCTCTTGTTTAATCTAATCAAGAAGATCATGTTTTACTTGTCTCCATAACTCTCCTAGATATGGTAATAATTATCTAGAGGTTAAACTTGTAACGAGCAAAAACCTAGAAAGGAGTTCCCTGACAGGTTATCCATCCACCACACCTATCTGACACAGAAATGCTTTAAATAAATGAGCTGCAGCAATGTTAATTCATAAATCTTACAAATGACAAACAAAACTTAGACTCGGCTACCAGAAAGTATAAAAAAAACAAGAATATTGGTGGCAAAGATGGATGTACCGAAAATGCGTTATGTTTAAATATGGATAGTTGTGGTAAGGTATCAAATAGTGCTCTAATTATGCGACCGATACACACCGACAGTATAATAGAATTAAGGCCATTGTTTAATTAAAATAGCCCGGAAAAGAAACCGTTCATTTTACAATCAAAGAACAATACCACTTGAAAAAAATGCGGAAAAACGAGGAAAATGTCAATTTCATTCAAACCATTTGCTACCAAAAATAGCCCCTGGAATAAAGACTGTTTCATTTATTTTTTATCAAAGTACCTTAATCCTGTAAAATTCTATCAAACCTGATTATTTAAACAACATGCCAATACCTCTTGCTAGTGAAGCTACTTGGCTAACTCCTGTTAATTGTGAAGCTTCACATTTATTTTGGTATTGGTTCTCGAACGAAACTGTTCTATTTTACAAACAAAGAGCCATGTATATGAAATTCTATCCATGCTAAGATCGTGGTAATATGCACATCTCCTCTTGCTTGTGAAGCATCACACAAAGTTTGGTTGAACATATGCCACTTGACCTGAACTCGGACACGAATAAAGTAGCGACGTCATCATGGCTTTTTACCTGTCTGTCGGTAACAAAACCCGATATAATATCATTTAGATTCTCGTCTACAGGTGATATTGATCTGTCTACACATACAAGGGATACTGCTAAATTCTGAAAAGTTATAAAAACTGAAAAATTAACAATCATTAATAATCATTAATAATCATATTAATACAAACATGCCCAACTTTACTATATTAATTAGGTCATTAATTAAAATGCTAGCGCCTATATAAATCACCGTCCGTTTTCCTGCCCGTATGTCAGTCAGCATTATTTTTTTCCAGACCATAACTGTGAAGTTCTTGATGGAATTTAGAAAATAATTTATAGTTATCAAGCACTGTAGCTAGACATGGTGTCGGGTGAAAGATTGTTGATTATAAGTCAAGACTACGGCATTACATTGAATGTTGTGCCTTTTCCGCTATTTTCGCTATCCAATTTGTTGAATTGGGCGTCATACTGATGAACAGGAAAACCAACAACATGGTGGAAAACAGGTATCAAGTGTTATCGCTTCATAGGGAAGTATATACTAAAACCTGTTTGTCAGCTGTTAGCTATGAGCTGTAAGGTTCAAATTTAAAAATAATAAACATTTTTTTATTAAAAGGACATAAACACTGGTATATTTGCTACTCATTCTATGACAATACATGATCTATGTTGAGAAAACCACTCTGGATTCTGCTGTTCACTTTGCCTCATTATCATTATTCATCGTCATAATTCTTATACGTCTTTATTAAGAATCGTACTGAGATCAGGAGCTGTATTCATAAAGCATCCTAAGTTTTTCTTAGTAAGGTTTGACTAAGTTTAAATTTCCTAATCAATTAGCAGCTTTATTGCTAATAGGATAAATGTGAAACTTTTAAACAGTGTTTATTATATTATTGTCAGGAATAAGAAACGAAAAGAAATGTTAAAATTTCGTTCTTGTTTGAATTAGGATACTTAACAGAAAATTGTTACTTAAGAAAAATACTAAGATGCTTTGGGAGTACCACCCCTAAATTAAAAAGTGAAATAAAAATTGCCTTAAAAATAAAAGAATATTCTGTATATTGTACAGTCATTGGAAAAGCCTGCATGGGTTTTCTTGTTGCTTACCCGAAGAGATTTCTATACAATTCATATAACTTATGCAGAACTTATTAGGTAAAGCATTTTCTTATTCTAACTCACGTGAACAGAATATGTAGTCTTCGTGCGTTGTCCGTCAACAATTTGCTTTCAAGAACATTTCTTCCTAAAAGCACAAAAATGAATTAAACTGGTTCCTCTTTTGCGTGGAGGTAATGAAGACTCTAAAGTGAATATGGCAAAATGAAAATAACTGATTTGGAAAGTGTCATCCCCTTAAGCTGCGTTATATCTTGTCAATTGTATCGTCCTAGCCATTCATGTTTCGATAGATCTCAGATCAAACTTTTTTTGTTTCGGGCGCGTTAATTAAGATCTTTCAATAATAATACAAAATTTCCTGAAATTAAGAATGTTGCTTATGGGAGACACTGCTACTTAAAGATTCTTCAAACTTTTTTTCTAAAGGATTGTAGTAAATTAAGCTAGCTTAATTAAAAGATGCAAATCTGTTTCTAAATTTAATTAAGAATCCTTCAGTGATTAGGAAACTGTCTAAAACATTTGTTATTTTACATCAGCGTCTGAAGTCTAAATAAGGAAGAATTTAGTTCCAAAAAGTTTTAAGCATTTTGAAATAGTGTAACATACGTGAAATGAGAAATTTCAATTATTTGCTTGATAACTTCCGAAAATCCGGGTCGTCTCGAACACTGACAGGTATAGCATTCCTATTACAGCAGCTCGTTCACAGTTGAATGGTATTTTTTGTCTATTCTTCCTCTTTACTGTTGGTGAAGTCTTTGTTTTCTGACAAAAACTCGGCTCGCGTAGGTCATAATGCACGGGGAAACGCATTTTTTGCGTAAACGCCCACTTAGGAAATTCCAGTTAAATACAGAATACGGTATCCCCGAAGCAGATGCTTTCTACTATTCTGGTTAAATTAAATTAGGCAAAACACGGCTATTGTTGATACTCTGCTCGACCATAATAGCCTTGTTTTACAAGTTCTAACATTTCTTAAATAATTCAACACCTTTTAAATGTTCACTCATTGAAGTTGCTGCCGTCGGATTTGTTTTATGTCTTTCAATCTTTAAAGATTCCTTTAAAAAGAATATTCAATAAAAAAGGAGATATTCAGTGGACGTGGCATTTGTCTAATGGAAATGAAATCATGTGAGCTGATTCAATAGCTTGAAATGACGTTTACGGTTTCCCAAAGTTTTTAGACGTTGAAACGAAAAGAGTTGCACTACTTAAAAATACAGCTTCATTTCAGAAACAATGAAATAGAGCGACTTATTTCACGAGAAAAAGATATCGACTCGAATTCTATAATGAAAGAACTTTGATTGTCACATTTGGCAAAGCTTTTTTTAAAAATGAAAACATTTTTTTTTGCCGGCAGAGAGCAGCTTCAAATGGTCGGTACACTCACGTGATCCTTTTTTGTCTGCTCAAGGAAACATTTTCGCTTGTTTTTCTTTTTCCTTGTGTGAACTGGTTATGTTTTAACATAAAAGAATGCCAGTGATAAAAAGTCATAGGCTCCAGGCTAATGTTCAATAAGTTTCGACATGACGTATCTTCATTGCTGTAGTACAACAACATTTCCAAGCCTAGGTATAAGTTGGTGCATTTAACATAGATCATTTTCGTTCAACACTGTCAAAAATCCCTGTAAAATGCGACTTGTATTAAGTATCGTTTAACCTGTAAGTAAAACTAAATTTAACTGTAAGTTAGAAAGTGAGGGGAGAGTTGATTTTCAACCCTCAAAATAGACAATTCTGCCGTTAGCTGAGATAACACAAAATGCTCGCGACGAAATAAATATAAAGATACTGATTGTTTAATTTTAAGATTTGGTTTAACTTGGTTATAATGCTTAAGTAAGTTGTTTTTTCCCAAATAATGCATAGACGTAAACAAGCTTCTATCCAAATTGAAAATCCAGTCTGTCAGGAATTTAAATTAGCTACATACACGTTCTAAAATCCACTTGAATCCTACCCTGTAAAGCATTGAGATGAAGCTTTTAACATGCTAATTGAGAGACTAATGGCAAAAATCATGTACCTTGCTGAAGTTTCTAAACTAGAACTGCCACTGTCATGGCGTGAATACCCCCGCATAGCGCTTTGTCAATGGATAACCTCCCTGCCAAATCTGAGGGTAGTAAGCCAGTTTTTTTTGTAGTCAAGGCCCCTGTGACCTTAACCTTTGACCCAGTGACCATAAGACTGAGGTCGAAAGATTCTTAAATTATTGGGTGGACAAGCTTTTTTTAGTCAAAGCTCCTGTGACCATGACCTTTGACCAAGTGACCTCAAAATAAATAGGGGTCATCTACTGGTCATGGCCAACCTCCACACCAAATATGAAGACTGTGGGTCAAAGGATTCTTAAGTTACTAGGCATACAAGCTTTTTTTAGACAAGGCTCCTGTGACCTTTGACGCAGTGACCTCAAAATAAATAGGGTTCATCTACTGGTCATGACCAACCTCCACATCAAATATAAAGACTGTGGTTCAAAGGATTCCTAAGTTATTTGGCGGACAAGTTTTTTGTAGTCAAGGCCCCTGCGACCTTGACCTTTGACCCATTGACCTCAAAATTAATAGGGATCATCTACTGGCCATGACCAATCTCCAAACCAAGTAAGATGACTGTGGGTCAAAGGATTCTTAAGTTATTGGGCGGACAAGGAAAAACCGACGGACGGTCGGCCGGACGGACGGACAAGCTGATTCCAGTATACCCCCACAACTTCGTTGTGCGGGGGTATAATAAAAGAATACTTTTTATGCATAAATCTTACAAATCAAGGCATAGCATAAATAATATCACATTGTTTCATAGCTAGGTACAACAAGATGGTTCAATACAACTTAAAGAATAATTGACAAAAGATAGTGTGGGGTTGCCAAATATTTTGGGCTATGTCCTTAATTCTGTGTAAACAAATGAAGTATGTGGGAGAGACGTTATGAAAATATTTTTAGTAAAATTTAAGTTCAGCAACAAAAAAGTTATTATATTCTTCAAATATTTTGTTCTTCAGATATTCATCCGTTTTAACATTTACTTATGAGACTAAGTAAGGATTAATTTAAGTCGATTGGTTAACGTTTGTTTATTCGGTATGAAAAGTTTAAGAGTTAAAGAGACTGCCATTTATCAAGTTGTTTTTTTTTTTTAAATAAAGATACGACTGAAGCACAACAAACATGGTGGATATTGCGGGTGATACATGTCCTTGTCCTAGTGATATGTCAGCCTTAAGAGACGCTGCGAATTCCTAAATTGGTGCATAAGTATAAACGTATCATCTGCGAAATGTAAATGCAATGGCGGTCTACAGTGTGTTAAAGACAGTGTAGCTGTAATGTTACGGTTCTAAAGTGGCATTTTCGGAGTATTTGTCAAGAACAGTGACTGAGAAACCTGTTGCAACCATTCATCTTACTGTGTGCAGAGTAAAACATTTCAACAATCTATAACAATGGTCAGCAAGAATCCTAATGTTAACGTACATTTAACTTATTTAGTTTTTCAACTTAACCTGTAATCTGTGACCAAATATATTTTCTGGGAAAATAGAGTTAACGTAATTCATTTTAAAAATTTCGAAGCGCTGCACAAAAACAGCTTTTGTATTGTCCACAGCTTTGAAATTTTGTCCTATCATTACATTAAATCAAAGCTTGAATGACAAATAATCTTTTTCAAAATGATAAAATCAGTTCAAATGTAGGAATATCATTAATTGTACTCCCAGAGGTATAGAAAATTGGCTAAGTCGAACTTTCTTATGTCTTTTCCGGTATTTGGATGGTATATGAAATACTTGATTATTGGATTTGTGTGTGTGTGTGTGTGTGTATAAGTTATAAAAAGATTTTACCAAAAGGAAACAATGGGGATGGTCAGCGGTTGTTCTGAATTTTTTTTTCACAAGTGAAATGCTAAGTAATTTTATGGTTTTGCTGCTGTACTATTTAATATGAGGAGCGTCTTGCGATTCTGGGCCAAAACCGTTTTTTCTTTAATTTGTTCATTTTGTTTGGCGGTAATACATAAGCACCAGTCTGTGTCTGATATCTATCCATGGTATTTGAGATTTGAGGAGACGAACATAGAAGAAAATTATTATGGCGTCTGACCATTTTATAATAACATAATGTTTGAACGCCGCCAAATGAAGTGAGGGTTGCGATAATTAGTAATGTTGGATTAAATGTATGGCGGTGAACCAAATATTATCTTTTTGCATTATAATTTTGTATATGGCTGACATTTGTTAATGTTTAATGCTAAGAAAGATGATTCTACGTCAAGTCTATAGGCATTGTTTCATCTGTACGTAAATTGGTTGCTGTCACATTATGCTGTTTGTGATTAAGGGAGTGTAATTAAACAGAAATCATTGACCTAATCAAAAGATAATATTTTTTTATTTTCCTGCCTCTATAATTCTAAAATATAAATTTGCTTATTTTTTTACAGTCCATGTACGAGAAAAAAAATATTTCGGAAAAAAATAGTTTATTCGAATCCATGCTTGAAGCTACATGTTTGACTGTCGAGTCCTTACTAAAGATTACATCGTAGTCATTCGTTTAAAATAGGCTATTTCCATAAATTTAGACTGGTTCGCTATTTTAAATCAAAAGACCGCTTGTTACAAAGAACACACTGTGAAATCAGTTTATAGTCTAAAAGGAGTTACGTCACCCCATGGAAATTTTACTTACTGCATTCCAATATACACGGCGTGTAATAATCATTCACTTTGTGAGGTAAACGGTTCTGAATTGCGCCATGAATTGCCAATGAATACTTAAATGTGAGAACAACCTTAATCTATGCTGACAATTGCTTTTTGAAGTATACAGAAAATGAAAGATACAACAAGTTACATTTCCACCACAGACAAAATAAAAAGCCTACTCTTTGGTCTCTCTCTCTCTTCTTTGGTCAAATGTTGATGAGTCAGCCACTGTGACACAGGCAAGATAGTGCACAACATACGAACAGACTTTAAAGCAAATAAAAAATTTTATTTGTCAAGCCGTAAATTAAATTCATAGTTTAGTTATACTCTATAGTTCTTGAAGCTATGCTCATTCAGCCCTTGTTTCTTCGAATTATTATATATATTATTATCATTCCTATTTAAAGTGTTAAAGTAAATAAAAGCAACCCAGATGTGGTACGTACAGTAACTGGAAATCAAGCCCTTTATGAAATATAGTTCCTGCACTTACAAATCTGATGATTCCAGATAATGATGAATGTTTAAAGTTATTCCTATCCATGCGTTACCTTTTGTTCTGTCGAATAAAATAAATGAATAAATGTCAGGGGGTGAACAAATGTAGAAACTGATGAATAATTACATTCTTTATAAGCGTCTTCAGAATGTTGAATATTCATCTTTGAGAGTGGAAGACAAAATCCTTATTATTTTGATTGGTGCAAAGGTTTTTCGATATCCCAAGTAGTGAAAAAAGAACCGTAATTCCTTCAAGAACTAATAAAAAAATTCCTTTATATGCCATCATAACATGTAGGGTATTTATTTTTGACATGAATGTTTACTTGGGCTCACAAGGTTTTCGAGACATTGGGAAAAAACAAGACAAAGGCAATGCTAAAAGTCCGAGTGTGTAAGTGTTATGTCGGGTTGGAAATGGGGGGGGGGGGGGGGTGGAAACAAACAATGTTTTATATTATAAGAAGACCTGTTATTATAATTTTAACGTCATTTTTCATTTATATGAGGAAAGGATATATCTGTTTAAATCAACAACCAAATTTCTTGTAACATTTAATTCCTTTTAAATTGACAAAGTGTGTATTTGTACATTATTTCAATCATGTCTTCATAATAATCGTTTATTAGTACCATGGGTGAAAACGCTCCGTAACGGTTGCTTTAACATCGGACTCGAGGTCAAGGTCATCTAGCCATACTCTTGTCTCTCCAAGGCAAACGGTTTTTAAGCACTTCCTCTGATAAAGCTGTAAATGTAAACACTCGACGTGGAGCCATTTCTGTGTTACATCCACGAACCTAAAAGTTTGATTGAATATCGGATCTCGACAAAGTTTTGCTGTCCGTGTTCTCTGTTTCTGGTTCTTTTTCCGTTGATACAAACTGAGCTGTACAAATGAGTTTATCAAGTTATTATTGTCTCGTAAGTTGGTAACATCCTCTACTCTGACAACAGTTACTTCGAGTATTTCTGAGTCTAAATTATACGTGAGTTCTAGATCAACTGTCGGTTCTTCAACTTCACCATCGCTAGGCCGGGACGGATACTCGAAAGACGGAAGTCTGCTAATTTTAAATTTCTTTGCCCAAGCGCCCCGTTTACTTTGCATAAACACATTGTTAGTTTCACAAAGAGATCTGTCTTCCGGGAAGTAAGAGCCATCTGTAAGAAAAGGCAGGTGATTTGAAACGCCACACTCACCTGAAATTTCAGTTACATCGTCAGTATTCTGAACACGGTCAAATTTAGGAGACTTCATACTGATCCCATTAACTCTGTTGACATTATACCCCTGTGCTTGCTGCTCGTCTGCTTGTCTACGACTTTCCAAGATCTGCATTATACTTTCCGAAATAGTTTTCGTCTTTCTCTTATTCACCCCATCATATTCCTCACAGAATGGCAATATCTTTATACTTTCCCGGCGAAATGGCGTCAGCGTTGGTAGCTCGTTGCACCTAGTATTACAAGTTGTACTAGGCCTATTACTGACATTTTCCGTTGACGTTTTCGTGAAATTTCCGGGAAAAAATAAGCTTCCGATGGACGAAGACGTTTCGCTGATTGAATTAAAGAAACGTGTAGCAAAATCCTTTAAAGCTGGTGAAGAAAAAGACAAAGATCTTTCGGAAACGCTAATGGAAGATCCACAGCCACTATCATCACTCTTTGAAGAGTTGCTTCCTTTTTTCTCTCTGAGTGGGCTCGGTATTGGCGACCGGAGCCACATACCACAAGTCGGTACAGTAATCATATCTGTGACAAGATATACGCATCCCTTGCCTCCCAACAATAATTATATCTGAACAAAACCAGGAAGGGCTTTTATGCCATAAAAGTTTGATATACGTGTTAATGTTGTTAATATGTAAGTAACGTACAGTCACCTCGGGTTTTTTCTTTCAAGACAAAGTCATGCAGTTCAAATTATTCTACTTTTAGAATTATTAGAAGTGCATGACTTTAACTTGAAAGAAAAACATGTTATGTAAAACATCCCTTAAGATAAAAAAAAATACAATAGCTTGCGATTGGGCAAAAATAATTGCCATTATTTTTTTGTTTCCTGCGGTCATTCGAAAGTCGTGTAGAATAGTCCTATACTTTCCGTTACATGAGTCTCTGAGCGTATTGTCTTTTCTGATAATAAAAGAACTACAAAGTTGCAATCGACAGTCAGGACTCGTACTTCAGACAGTTTGATGTATGACTGAAATTACACAGTTCAGACCTGTATATCGGCTGTCTGTAGCTTGCATCTCAGTTCCCTGCAAACACTACACAACAACAACGCAGATCGTGTATTTTTGATATTTTGACAACTTAATTTTTTTAATTTATTCTAAATACTTTTTTATTTTAAATTTTGAATCCATGACGTTATACATGGTGATCTCTGGACAGGGCAATGTATTTATTTTGTGAAAAACAGTATACATTTCTTAATTCTGATTAATAGGTAGTTGCTATTCATACACGATAAACGATATAATATCAAGTAACATACTGACACCGCCAGTATCCTTTTCATTCATTCATTTGTAGTAGTAGTAGTAGTAGTAGTAGTAGTAGTAATAATAATAATAATAATCATAATAATAACAAATTTTAAACGTATACAACACTTATCAAGCATTAGTAAAGTGACATGTACGTCGGTACAAATGTGAAATCTTCGCGATTTGCGTCATCAGCATTACCCCGCTAATGTCCTTTTTGAAGTGTTATGAATACATTCAAAGATTTCTATCAAACGGATGATTCACAAGGTTGATTTTTTTTATTTGCTTTTAGGGGCGGGGGAGTGGTCTAGTGTTGTAATCCAGGGATTGCAAGTTCGATCACGCACTCCTCCACTAACACTACTTATGGTCATTCGAATGAAATTTAAAAACGAAATCTCATGTATCAGTGCTATACACTGAGCATCTTAAAAGTAGTGTCTCTGGAATGGGATACTTTCTATATATTGCACTATGAACTATCTTGCACTTAATGAACAGACTGACATTTGTTAACAATAGAATATGTTAGCCTGATCATTTACAAAGTCAACCTCGCAGAAGGTCTACGAGTTTGCCGAATTGGCACAATAGAAAGGATCCTCTGCCGGCACATTTTAAAGACGTTTTCAATTCTTATTTGTTTTTATTTCTTTTTTTGTTTTCGTTCTATTCAGACCAATATTCCCATGTATTTAGCTGTACTTCTTTCTATAAAAGGTCTAATGAAGTCAGTTTTAACGACACGTTCGACTATTTTTGAAAACAGTGTGCCTTCTATCCAGAAGAGTTAAAAGCTTCAACATTCAGAAGCCGTAAAAATAACGTAACAAAACTTCTGATCAAAGACGACTTTGTACAAGTAGTCTAATTGGCACACTTGATTTAAATGTTTGGACTTCAGCTTACCCTGTATACTTTTTTCTAATAACTTCTCCAAGAGTTGTGATAGTTTCCCTAATGCAAGAAGATTAAGTATGCTTTTATCTGGTTACTCGAAAATGCTGGGTAAGTTGATTTAGGTGTTAAAAGTAGCTTCTTAATTCTTTTATCCATGAAATGATTTTATATAACAACATACTGTACGTAGAGCTTATAACTTTCAATTTAATGCTACAGTGAAGGTAAACCATATGAGTTGAATGCTACAGTGAAGGTGAACCACTTGAGAAGAATGTTTTAATGCATGTAAAGCTACAGTGAAGGTGAACCACTTGAGAAGATTGTTTTAATGCATGTAAAGCAACATAGAAGGACAACAACTGGAGTTGAATGTTTTAATGCATGTAAAGCTACAGTGAAGGTGAACCACTTGAGAAGAATGTTTTAATGCATGTAAAGCTACATAGAAGGACAACAACTGGAGCTGAATGTTTTAATTCATATAAAGCTACAGTGAAGGTGAACCACTTGAGAAGAATGTTTTAATGCATGTAAAGCTACAGTGAAGGTGAACCACTTGAGAAGATTGTTTTAATGCATGTAAAGCAACATAGAAGGACAACAACTGGAGTTGAATGTTTTAATGCATGTAAAGCTACAGTGAAGGTGAACCACTTGAGAAGAATGTTTTAATGCATGTAAAGCTACATAGAAGTACAACAACTGGAGTTGAATGTTTTAATTCATATAAAGCTATAGTGAAGGGCAAACCCTGGAGTTACATGTTTTACTTCATATAAAACTACAACACTGGAGTTTAATGTTTTAGTGCATATAAAGCTACATAGAAGGGCAACGACTAGAGTTGTATTTTTAAATTCATATAAAGCTACATCGAAGGGCAACCACTGGAGTTAAATGTTTTAATTCATAAAAAGCTACATAGAAGGGCAACAACTGAGGTTGAATGTTTTAATACATGTAAAGCTACAGTGAAGGGCAACCACTTGAGTTGAATGTTTTAATTCATATAAAGCTACACCGAAGGGCAACAACTGAGGTTGAATGTTTTATGCATATAAAATTACTTCGAAGAGAAACCACTAAGGTTGAATGTTTTAAAACATAAAAAGCTATATAGATGGGCAACCACTGGAGTTGAATGCTTTAATTCATATAAAGCTATATAGAAGGGCAACCACTGGTGTTGAATGTTTAATTCATGTAAAGCTACATCGAAGGGCAAACCTTGGAGTTGAATGTTTTAATTCATATAAAGCTTCATACAAAGGCAACAACAGAAATTGAATGTTCTTATCCATATAAAGGTACACAGAAAGACTCTCACTCAAGTTGAATGTTTTAATGCATATTAAGCTACAAAGAAGGGCAACAACTGGAGTTTAATGTTTTTTATGCATATAAAGCTACATAAAAGGGCTACCACTCGAGTTGAATTTTTTAATGCATATAAAGCTACATCGAAGGGCAACCACTGGAGATAAATGTTTTAATTCATATAAAGCTACATCGAAGGGCAACAACTGAAGTTAAATGTTTTAATTCATATAAAGCTACAGTGAAGGGAAACCACTGGAGTTGAATGTTTAAATTCATATAAAGCTACACCGAAGGGCAACAACTGGAGTTAAATGTTTTAATTCATATAAAGCTACAGTGAAGGGAAACCACTGGAGTTGAATGTTTTAATTCATAAAAGCTAAATCGAAGGGCAACAACTGGAGTTAAATGTTTTAATTCATATAAAGCTTCATCGAAGGGCAACAACTGGAGTTTAATGTTTTAATTCATATAAAGCTACAGTGAAAGGAAACCACTGGAGTTGATTGTTTTAATTCATATACAGCTACAGTGAAGGGCAACCACTGGGGTTGAATGTTTTAATTCATATAAAGCTACACCGAAGGGCAACGACTGAGTTTGAATGTTTTATGCATATTAAATTACAGTGAAGGGCAAACACTGAGGTTGAATGTTTTAATTCATAAAAAGCTACATCGAAGGGCAACCACTGGAGTTGAATGCTTTAATTCATATAAAGCTATATAGAAGGGCAACAACTGGTGTTGAATGTTTAATTCATGTAAAGCTTCATAGAAGGGCAACAACTGGAGTTGAATGTTTAATTCATGTAAAGCTTCATAGAAGGGCAACAACTGGAGTTGAATGTTTTACGCATATAAAGGTTCACAGATGGGCTCTCAGCCAAGTTGAATGTTTTAACGCATATTAAGCTAAAAAGAAGGGCAACGATTGGAGTTGAATGTTTTTATACATATAAAGCTACATAAAAGGGCTACCACCCGAAGGGAAAACCTTGGAGTTGAATGTTTTAATTCATATAAAAGCTGCATAGAAGGGCAACAACAGAAATTGAATGTTCTTATCCATATAAAGGTACACAGAAGGGCTCTCACTCAAGTTGAATATTTTAATGCATTTTAAGCTACAAAGAGGGAAAACAACTGGAGTTTAATGTTTTTATGCATATAAAGCTATATAAAAGGGCTTCCACTCGAGTTGAATGTTTTAATGCATATAAAGCTATAGTGAACGACGAACACTGGAGTTTGATGATTCAATTCACTTAAAGCTACATAGAAGTGCTGCCATTTGAGTTGAATGTTTTAATAAATATAAAGCTACACAGAATGGTGGCCACTGGAGCTGAGTCTTTAACAAAGAAGATCTATTCACTCTAAAATCATTTAAGTATACGACGTTATAAAGACCGAGATTTTTACTTGACATATTTTATGTGGTACGTTAAAACCATTTCCGTAGCATTAAACCTTTTTAGTTCCCTACCGGTTTAACCCTCCGTCCGTCAGTCCGTCCGTCCGTCAGTCTGTCCGTCCGTCACAAAAACTGGATCCCGTGATAACGCAAAAAGTACTGAAAATATTTTAATGAAACTTGAAATATAGGTAAATGGCAGTCTGGAGATTATGCACGTTTTTTTTTTCTTCATTTGTTGAAAACTTTGGTTGCTATAGCAACAAATATACTTAAAATATGGCAAATATAACAATATTTGTGATAACTCAAAAAGTTCTAAGAATAATTCTATGAAACTTAAAATTTGGTAAGGTGATAGTATGGAAATATTGCACCTTAAGGTTCACAACTCTAGCACCAAAATTATTAGATTTATCCCCCCTTGAACTTAGAATTTTCATGAAAAAAATGTGTTTTTTTGTAAAACTCAAAAGTACTGAAAATATTTTTAGGAAACATGAAGTATGGATAGGTGACAGTATAAAGATAATGCACCTCAAGGTTCACAACTCTAGCTCCAAAATTATTAGATTTATCCCCCTTAAACTTAGAATTTTCATGAAAAAATGTGGTTTTTTATATATAACTTCATTATTTCTTAAAGTATCTATTTCAAACTTTAAATATTGGTTTCTTATCATCACCCACATCCTATGTGACAAGGTTCATAATTCTAGCACCTAAATTGTCAGAATTATCATCCTTGAACTTTGAATTTTTTCTTCCTATGTTGAAAAATTTGGTACATTTGTCTTTCCCTAAAATCTGTATCCAGAGATCACTTTTGAAGTACTTGGAACTTTTCCAACAAATTTACTGAGAATAAAGTAAAGTTGAAACATAAGTTAAACATAGTGAGCCTGAGAAAATTTAGGAACTAGTTTTTCATGGGTTTTCAACAGAGGTCAAGGTCAGGTGATAGTTGAAACTTAGTATTAAAGATTATGTGCAACTTGTTCCAACTGGGCTACCATCCTATGACAAGGCAGTGCAGGGTATTAGTCACCATCTGTGACAAAATTCTAGTTTTGTGACCTTTTTTAGTCCCCTAACGGTTTCACCGGAGGGGACTGTAGGTTTACCCTCCTTCTGTCAGTCCGTCCGTCCGCAAAAACTGGATCCCGAGATAACGCATAAAGTACTGAAAATATTTTTATGAAACTTGATATATAGATAGATGGCAGTATGGAGATTATACCCATCTTTTTTTTCTTCCTATGTTGAAAAATCTAGTTGCTATGGCAACAAATAGACTTAAAATACGGCAAATGTAGCAATATTTGTGATAACTCAAAAAGTACTTCAAATATTTTTATGAAATTTGAAATATGGATAAATGGCAGTATGGAGAATATCCACCTCATTTTTTAATGAACCTAAAGGAGGAACTGTCCGTCCGTTTATCAGACATTTCCTCCGAAAACTTTACCACTGGCCATATTTTCCTTACCACTGAATGGAATTACTTCAAACTTGGCCACAACAATACCTTGGACAAGACCATTCCAATGAAGTACATTTCTGAGACCTTGACCTTTAAAGTTTTCTTGTCCAAGAACTATAAGTTACTGTAGAATATGCCAATCACAATGTATGCTCAAGTTACTTTAGAAGTTACCAATCATGGTTTATGTTCAATCACAATTATTGTAGAATATACCATTAACAGTGTATGTTCAAGTTATTGCAAAACATTACAATCACAATGTATATTAAAGTTACTATAGAATATGCCAACCACAATGTATGTTCAAGTAACTGTAGAATACCCCAATCACAATGTATGTTCAAGTTACTGTAGAATATGCCAATCACAATGTATGTTCAAGTTACTGTAGAATTTGCCAATCATGGTGTATGTTCAAGTTACTGTAGAATATGCCAATCACAATGTATGTTCAAGTTACTGTAGAATATGCCAATCACAATGTATGTTCAAGTTACTGTAGAATTTGCCAATCATGGTGTATGTTCAAGTTACTGTAGAATATACCATTCACAAAGTATGTTCAAGCTATTGTAAAACATGATTACCACAGTGTATGTCCAAGTTATTGTAGAATATGCCAATCACAGGGTACAGAATAAACCAATGTAAAGATCTGATTTGCTTTGACTTTTCATTATTTATATTTTTTCACATTTCACATGTCAATCAAAAATAAAGAAATAAATGAGATAAAGTTTAATTGAACAAATTGGCAAATACCAGTCAATGGATATTTAACATAAGAATACATAATACGTTATTTACACCAATACACATGTGTTATTATATACAGACAGGGCTCTCGCGAGTGGGCGATTCGGGCGAAGTCGTCGCTTTGCTGTCTCAAATTTCGCCTTACGTGAAGATCAAAGCGAAAATCAAGTCGCCTTATCAAAATTTAGTTGCCCTTGGCAAACATGGATAAGAGTCAATGGTGTCATAAAATGTGGCAGTTTTTTTACGATACACATTTTTTTTACAATACACATAAACAATCGCTTGCCAGCCACTCATTAGGGAATCCCCGTAAAACTCCGCCTCTCGCTATTTCTTGCGTTATAGCCATGTGTGACGTACAGAGCGAAGACTCCGCCCATGTTATTTATATCTTTTCAACCAGAACATTCGATACCGACACTTAGGCGAAATAAACCAATCAGCATTTAGTTTTCAAAAAAGCACTATTGAGTAATGAATAATAATGAGTTTCCTGTCGGATATTTTTAGCTGATTTCAGTGTTTATAAATTACCACTATTTGATTGCAATGTTTCGGCAATCGTCGGAAGTGTTACAGTACATTTTAATCGTCGATCATTGTTTTCCAAAAGGTCTTGGTATCAATAGTTAATATTAGTTTCATTATGTTTCTGAATACTGGTTGATAAAAGGGATCAATTATTTAAGGGAAATTTATTATTACATAAGCATACGTTGTCCGAAACAAAGAGTAACGAAACAATATCCACTTCGCTCTGAAGTCTGTCCACTTCTCCCTAACCTTCAACCCAGGGCGAAGTGACTTCTCCCAAAATTCTGAATCTAGCGAGAGCCCTGAGTCAGAGTAAAATGTTTGAAAGAAGAAATAGATTTAATCATTTACAACTACATAAAAGCATCCACCTTTTTAGACACAATCAACTTTTAAATACATTTAAATTCTTTAAAAAATGCTGGTATGATTAATGAAGGACATAAATTCGTCTTTTTGTTTTATTTCAAATTCAGTAAACAGCCATGAGTAATATAGCTTTCCATCCCTTAGTTGAAATTTTGTAGTGACAGTGTGGACAAATTTATTATACATACAAACAAGAGGGCAATCATGGCCGACCAGAGTACCACTACTCTAACATGACTGTCTAAAACTGACTAAGATTGGATTCTTAATCAGACTACTAAGTTTTTGTTTCCATACTCAAGACATTTATTTTAAATGTTGAAGCTTTTTCATCAAGACAGTCACCTATTTTTGACCCCAGATGACCCAGTTTCATTCACCCAAAAGATCATCTTGAAAAACATTGTGGACAAGTAAAATGGAAAACGGACAATAAATGCAACCTTGAAGGTCTTCCAATGGGTTAATATATTCTTAGACTTCTGAAAGCTTTTCTAGTTTAAAATAAATTAGGGTATTGAATCTGCGTTCAGAAACATAATTACTGATGCAACACAAGTAAACTAAAAATATAACTTTACTGCTATTATATTGGTTATATAAAGTTAGGCCAATGTAAATGAGTAAATGATTTATTAAAATATTGCACATTCAACAATCATTGAAAGCTTCTATTTATTGCACATGACCATTATCAATGCATGACTATGTACTGAAAAAGTCAACAAATATTGTTCAGGAATGGTTTTATCTTTTTATAGTGTCTTCCTAGGCTTGTGTTAACTGGGTTAACTTGTATAAGTCACTCTGAAGGCAGTTGCAGAGCCTGACCCATCAGAAACATATTTCACAAATGCCACATTACTGCTGAATGTCATTGGAGCTGGAATCTCCTGGAATAAATAACGTATAAAATGATAAAAAATAATTAAACATGTCCAAGTAGCTACATAATATGGACAGATATACAATCCAAGTGAAATTTTAAACAAGCGCTACATTCAAATGAATGCCATGCCCCAAGGGAGGCCTTGACCTTTGACCCCGTAACCTCTAAGTGAGTCTGGCAGGTAGAGCTCATCAAGGTGCATGCACCTGTGAAGTTTGGAGGCTGTACATTGAAGAACTTCCATTTTTTTTGGTCAAGGTTAAAGTTTTGTGACAAACAAACAGACAGACAGGCCAAAAACAATATGCCCTCCCTCTGGGGGCATAAAAATCTTAAGTGATTAAATCAAAATTATATTTGTGACTTTAAATGTTGTTAAAGTCTTAAGTCTCTTATTGTTAGCTAACTTACACTATATGTTGGAATAAACATACTCCATAGCTAGAAACTTCACTTACCCCACCACAATATCTTCCAAACTGACTGGAGAGGTCACTGTTCCCATCAAACACTATCACATAATCTGTACCACAGTTGCCCCCACCTCTCATATCAGTAAAAGTCATAGTAATGACACGCCTTGCTGGTGCCTGAATCAACCAATTACATGTGCTGGCTGATGTATAGTTGCCAGGATAATCAGGACTGGTAAAACTGCCATTTATACCTGTTATGTTGCCACCACAACCAACTCCTAGAAAACAAAGTATTTATTTTCCAAAATAAAAAAAAGAATAAGAACTGTATAATCTTTAGTTGAAAAAATAAAACACTGCCATAAAATATTTCTATTTTCTTACCATCATTTCTAAGATACATGTATTCGATTTCAACAGAAAAACAAAAAAAGATGAACCTTTCATAAAACACTAGTGATCTTTTGAAGTGAAAAATCCCCAAAACAGGTACTGCCTTCAAAAAGCATTTGGTCTAGTGGAGAACATTTTCAGTGAAATGATAAATTTGTGAAATCTGTGGGAATACTTTTTTTGCATAGTAACTAAAGCAACTCCAGCCAAATATCAGTCTTCACCATTCACTTAAGTTACAAATGACTAACACAACATGGAGTGGATCAGTGGTTCAGAGGTAATACCCTGGACTGGTTTAAAATCTAAACTTACTTATTTCATTTTACATAGATTGGAATGCAAGTTCTTGCAACTAATACTGATCCTACTCAATGACTGCTTCCTGGGTTCAAACCAGTACTCGCATTGAAAGTGCGGAATGCAGAGTCACTGAAGACTCTAAACCCCTGGTGGCCCGGATTCAAACCAGTGACCTCTGGATCAGGAGTCCGGCACTCTAACCCCTCAACCACTGCTCCTGGACTGGTAACCCTCGAGTCATGATATCGATCCCCTGCTTCTCCACTAATATTACTAGATAAATTGTCTTTCGGATGTGACATTAAACTGTGAAGTCCCATGTATCGGTGCTGTACACTAAGCATGCTAAAGAACTAGGGGTGTCTCTGGAACTGGATGCTTTCTGTATCTTGCACTATCCCCCACACCATAATATAACTAATCTCTGCACAGGGTGTTGGTCACATGGGCAACTGGTACTGACAATAAATAAACTCAGACAGACATAGATGGACACAAACATTCTCATGGTATTATTCAACAAGTTACGTGCATCAAAGTTTGACTATCACTGACTGGCAGTTGCATGTGATTAACATTTCTTTCAAAATACTGTCACATGTGAGTAAGTTACAAAGAGGACACAAAAAATGCAAGTAAGCAATATTCCATATTATTTAGGAACATGTTTTTCTTTTAAATCAGGTCAAAAATCACTAAAAGCAAGGTAGGCACAAACATACAGGTAGGCAGTATTCTTTAACATTTGGTAGTACAAAGTACAGACAAAAGACTGACAAACAGAGAAAAGGATAGGTAGTTTCTGACACATTGTGTTGATTATGGTGAACATTTATGCTATCTTTTATGCCTGTTTTTTCTTGTTTTTCTTCTGTATTGTAATGACAAGCTACAGATCAATATAACTGACAGACAGTTAACTTGTGAGGCACTGCATCAATCTTATAAACAGTTCTGCCATGTTTTCCTGTTACGTAAAAATGGGCTACAAGGTAGACAAAAAACTCAGAGAAGCAATATTCCATATTATCTGGATGAATGGATATGAAGTCTGACTGGTTTGCCTGATTCTGCCAAGTTTTTTCAAACTGCTGTCATCTAACAATAAGTTAAGAGCAGTCAGGTAGGGCCATAGGAAGTATTCTATGTTATTTGCAAGACAGACTGCATTACTAAACATTGTCTCTATCTGGTGAACATTTGTGCCAAGTTATTTCAAAATCCTCAGATGTACCATAGTGTTATAGACTGGACACAAACATGGCAGTATTCTACATTCTTTTAACAATTTTTATTCTTGACACTGGAAACCCTGGTCTTGTTCTTCACATGTCATCTCTATGTGATAAGCATTTAGGCATGTTATATCAAAATCCTATAAAAAAAATTTAAGAGTTACATAGATGACATGAATGGGGAACAGACAATAGCCCACTGGGACAATAGCCCACTAGGACAATAGCCCACTGCTAAATTTGGCAGGAAGGACAATAGCCCACTGCTTATCAAAACGGGTGCTGACGTAATAAACTAATAATATAGATTAATTTAATAGTTTAATTGTTTTAATATTGACATTTATATATTTCAAATCCTTTGTCTGCATTAATTTTCATATTCAATGCATTATACAATGTGTTTTTACTCATTTATACCCTGTGTCTACCAAATAAAACATGAGTAAAAAGTATAGAGCTGGTAGAAAAATCCACTGGATCTGGATCTGCTGTTTGTTTAAACAGAAATGTCAGAATAAAAAAGTCTACACTGTTGACTTATGAATAATTATATTTTAAACTCATTACATACTCAATTTCTTAATTAAATGCAATTATGCAAGTAAGTGGGCTATTGTCCTAGTGGGCTATTGTCCTAGTGTGCTATTGTCTAGTGGGCTATTGTCCTAGTGTGCTATTGTCTAGAGGGCTATTGTCCTACACTCGACATAAATGGATGGACAATAAGACTACTCCTCCTTTAATAGTTACCTTGTGTGGTAGCTGTATAGGTTATATCATATCCAGGATATGTGACTGATGTGTCAGTCCTGAACGTAAATCTGACACCATTTGTAGTAGCAAACACAGGATCCGGCAGCATCCAGCCACAAACTTTTCTGATTAAAGGAGATGTCTGTTCAGTGCCATTTCTTATCTGAAAATATAAAGAAGAAGCTTTAAATATGTTGGTATCAACTAACAGACATGAAAATATATACATTTGTCATATCTATCAGGGCATACCATGATGCTGTATTCTGAAATATGTATTCTGCTTGACTTGGCATCCATCTGGTACATAAAGATTAGCAACAGGCAACCCATGGTGAACCTGTATCCCTCACCTGAGATAAAAATAATGGCGACAAAATTTTCAACACAACAGCTTCAACAACATAGAAGCAGATCAGAAGACCAAGTTTAAAATAACGACTGGATGGTTATAAAACATAGTTACAGACTGAAAAGAAAGTCAGCACAAAATATTAAGCAAAATATAGAGAACTTTAAATATGCTGGTAAATGATTAAGAAGTCCACATAAGCATCATAGCACTATTGTAGGTTAAGATAAAAGTAAAATTAAGACAACTTTGAACAAGAGGGCCATGATGGCCCTAAATCGCTCACCTGAGTCTCATTGCTCATGTTCCAAGTATTGTTATTGGTTGTTATGGGTGTTGGTTGTTCATAAGTTTGCAATAAGTGTGAAGAGTGGGTGTGATGGTACTCAATTTTTTGAGCAGAAATAGTTTTACTCTAAAGGTCCCAGTGAACTTGACTTTTGACCTACAGACCCCAGAAACAATAGGGTTCTTCTAATATAATTACCCTATGAAGTTTGAAGATTCTGGGTGTAATGGTACTCCAGTTACTGAGCAGAAACAGTTTTCACTCTACAGGTCCCTGTGACCTTGACTTTTGACCTATTGACCCCAAAAATGATAGGGTTCTTTTAACGAGTAAAGATAATCATCCTATGAAGTTTGAAGGCTCTGGGTAAAAATGGTACTCCAGTTACTGAGCAGAAACAGTTTTCACTCTAGAGTCCCTGTGAACTTAACCTTTGACCTATGGACCCTAAAAACAATAGGGTTCTTCTAATACAATTATCCTATAAAGTTTGAAGGCTCTTGGTGTAATGGTTCTACAGTTACTCTACAGAAATACTTTTCACTCAGGTCCCTGTGACCCTGACCTTTACCATACTAGCCCCAAAAACAATACAGTTCTTCTATTTAGTAAAAGCAATTATCCTATGAAGTTTGAATGCTCTGGGTGAAATGGAACTCCTGTTATTGAGTGGAAATGGTTTTCAATCTAGAGGTCCCTCTGACCTCGACCTTTAACTACTGACCCAAAAACCAAAAGCGTTTTTTTTTCTACTCTATAAGGGCAATAACCCTGTGAAGTTTGAAGGCTTTGGATCAACTGCTACTCAAATTATTGAAAGGAATGGAAGTGTGACAGACAGACAGACAAACAGACACCCATAGATAGAACAAAAACAATATATGTCTCAATCAGAAGGGCGGGGTAGTGGGGAGACATAACAATGAACATTTGAAGGTCTAGCCCTTGGTGTTTCAGAGCAGCAGATTTTTTAAGTTTTCCCTATATAATTCCTTGTGTAAAATCAAATGACCCCCCCCCCCCCCGCCAGGGTGGGGCCTGTTTTGACCCCTGGGTAATGATTTGAACAAACTTGGTAAAGGTCCACTAGAAAATGCTACACACCTAAAATCTAAACTCTAGGCCTTGTGGTTTCTGACAAGGATATTTTTAAAACTTTTTCCTATATAACTCTAGGTAAAACATGTGACCCCTGGGGCGGGGCCTTTTTTGACCCAGGGGCTATAATTTAAATAAACTTGGTAGAGGTTTAATAGACAATGCTACACACCAAATATCTTAACTCTAGGCCTTGTGGTATCTGAAAAGAAGATTTTTAAAAAAATTTCCTATGTAACTCTATGTAAAACATGTGACCCCTGGGGTGGGGCCATTTTTGACCCGGGGGCCATAATTTGAACAAACTTGGTAGAGGTCCTTTAGACAATGCTACATACAAAATATCTAAGCTCTATGCCTTTTGGTTTCTGATGTGAAGATTTTCTAAACTTTTTCCTATATACTCTATATATACCAGTGACCCCAGGGGCAGGGCCTTTTTTGACCTAGTGGCTATGATTTGAACAGACTTAGTAGAGGTCCACTAGACAATACTACACACCAAATATCTTAACTCTATGCCTTGCAGTTTCTGACAAGAAGATTTTTTAAAAGTTTTTTCTATATAACTATATATAAAACATGTGACCCCTGGGGTGGGGCCATTTTTGACCCAGGGGCCTTGATTTGAACAAACTTGGTAGAGGTTTACTGGACAATGTTGCACACCAAATATCTTAACTCTAGGCCTTGTGGTTTCTGCCAAGAAGATTTTTAAGTTTTCCCTATATAAATCTATGTAAAATCAACTGACCCCTGGGGTGGGGTCAGTTTTGACTCCAGGGTCATAATTTGAACAAACTTGGTAAAGGTCCAATAGATGA
The DNA here is from genome assembly GCA_012932295.1 of Cyclina sinensis. Lineage (NCBI taxonomy): Eukaryota > Metazoa > Mollusca > Bivalvia > Venerida > Veneridae > Cyclina > Cyclina sinensis. The sequence continues at coordinate 39,143,505 of JAAONU010000002.1, forward strand.
TGCTTCATACCAAATATCTAAGCTCCAGGCCTTGAGGTTTCGGAGAAGAAGATTTTTAAAGATCCAACTTTTAAAATCTATTTTTATCTCCAGTGAACCAGAAATGCAATGGAACCATTTGAACAATCTTGGTAGAGCTTTATGCAAGGAACATCCCAGGCAAGTTTCATTAAATCTGGCCCACTGGTTTCAGAGGAGATGTCGTTTGAATGAAAAGTTAACGACAGACGGACGACGAACAAAGACTGATCAGAAAAGCTCAGGTGAGCTAAAAATGAATACAAAACTACCTAGTACACACTTCACCACTTCAGCTTTATAAAACCCTGGTCAGAAAATGAAGGTCAACCTTCTGAACCCTAATCTTTAGCTTTAAACTATAATTATGCACTACTCTGGGGCATAAAAATACCTACATGTCATTCTTGATAACAGAAATGGTTTTGTTCTGTTCCTGTGAAAACCTTGATATCATATTTAGAACTGAGAATAGACATGCATGATAACCTTTTCTACTTTCTATTCATTAGAAAAAAAGCATTGTGAGTCATAAGACACAGGAAGCACCTCAGTGCTACAGATGCTTAAATCGCAAGTCAGAAATAAAAGCATTTATTTTTAAGGGTTACTAAGAAGTGTCTGCATAACTAATTGTCCAATTTATTGATATGGTTGATATCATTGATAACCTCCCAGAAAAATAATAAAGTTAAGAAATTATAAAACCTCTAGTAATGTGGAGACTGACTTAAGTGAAAAGGAATTTTAACTGTTTCACGGTGCCGATACCACGTGACTTCGATGGATATGTGTGGGTGTACAAAATGTAAACAAAACGTCGATTGAGGTAACATTTTTTACGATATTTTTTTAAATACATCATAATTTTTCATCGGATAGAGTTGAGGGCCCGCTCCCTTTGGTAACACAAACTGTCCCCAAATGTCTCTCGCAAATATTTTGTAGTTTTTTAATAAAGTGAAACGGCGTGTTTTAAATTGCTAAAATTGCGATGATATGTGTGGAAGCATATCTTAAAAACGATGCTAAATCCACCTTTATAGTTTGTTTAAGAAACCTATTATATGACCAGAGCGAACAATATTTGATACAGAATAAACATTGTGTGTGGAATGCATTTAATTCAACAAGTGAATAAAATAATGCCAAATAGTTCAAAAGAGATATGTGTGGAATAGGTTTTTAAAATGATATGTGTGTAAGCAATATTTCAACGTAACCACTATCAACATGGTTTTCGGCAAGAAAAACATTGTTGCACAACATCAAGTCGGCGCAGAAGATTCTGAAGAGGCGAACATATCGGATTCATGAAATTTTACACATACAGACTATTTAAATAACTGAAGAATCGTTAGTGCATTTAATAGACCATCTGTGAGTGGAATTTGTGACATACAGACAGACAAACAGAGGGACGGAAAGTAGAAAAACAATATCTTGGGATTGTAGGGGAGACATAATGAAAAAGACACACCTACAACGCACGCACTAACAGAATTTTTTCGTGCAACAATTTTTATGTTATTATGCTGTTATACCATTCTATCAGTCGGTGCTCAGACTATATTTGTTATTATTAAAAGTATAGCAAAAATCGTGTACAAGTTGTTATTGACATTTAATCTTTCCTTATTATCATGTTGTTTCACTGAACAGAAATAACTGAAATAAAAACTAAGCTATTAACCTGAAAAGCTGATGAAATGCTTCATCGGTATGAAAATGAAAGTGATCATGTTTGATACTGATCAACATTTTCTTAACACGCGGTCCCTTAAAATACGACCTATGATCGAGGCGGCATGAGTACGAATTCCACTCACAGATGGTCTATTAAATGCACTAACGTTTCTTCAGTTATTTAAATAGTCTGTATGTGTAAAATTTCATGAATCCGATATGTTCGCCTCTTCAGAATCTTCTGCGCCGACTTGATGTTGTGCAACAATGTTTTTCTTGCCGAAAACCATGTTGATAGTGGTTACGTTGAAATATTGCTTACACACATATCATTTTAAAAACCTATTCCACACATATCTCTTTTGAACTATTTGGCATTATTTTATTCACTTGTTGAATTAAATGCATTCCACACACAATGTTTATTCTGTATCAAATATTGTTCGCTCCGGTCATATAATAGGTTTCTTAAACAAACTGTAAAGGTGGATTTAGCATCGTTTTTAAGATATGTTTCCACACATATCATCGCAATTTTAGCAATTTAAAATGCGCCGTTTCACTTTATTAAAAAACTACAAAATATTTGCGAGAGACATTTGGGGACAGTTTGTGTTACCAAAGGGAGCGGGCCCTCAACTCTATCCGATGAAAAATTATGATGTATTTAAAAAAATATCGTAAAAAATGTTACCTCAATCAACCTTTTGTTTACATTTTGTACACCCACACATATCCATCGAAGTCACGTGGTATCGGCACCGTGTGTTTCATAACTCAAATATTAACAAATGACTCATCATTTGAATGTTGCTTATATGATTCATGCAGCAATTATCACAACAGACAAGCTGTTAAGACCATGCATGGCAAGGAATACTTGCTAATAGATCAGACATGTCCAAGAAAACATACTCAATACTTTAAATGTCACTTGGTACATCTTTTGTACATTTGTATGAAACTTAATAATCCTATTATTCTATGTCCAAATAGTAAAATAGAATTTTTTCGCTTTTTTCAAGGGCAACAAAGACTGAACAAGCCAGTCCTAATATCTGAGAACAATTTCTCTTAACAACATAGCTAGTGAAAGACACTGAACTAAATTACAGCACACTCAGACATCCAAGGTCATGTTCACTTAATGGCAAGTTAGTTACCTGGACTCTGCCATCTAGCCCCTGACAATACTTAAAGTCTACATAAAGTTACTGAGTCCTTAGGCAGGGTCAATTTGGAATTTGGGGCCACGATTTAAATGATTTTGGTACAGAACCTTAAGACAACACTACACACTGATTATCAAAGCTCTATCTATGCTATGTGTTATTAAATAATTGATTTGATATAGGCCCTGTTATCTGTTCGAGGGCAATCGTATTGGACCTGAGGGTGAAGACTGAGGGATAATATGACTGTCCAAAGGACAAATAACAGGGTATTTATGAAATCAATTATTTAATGACAATTTTATTTCATACAAATTCCTGAAGAATTTCCTAACAATTCCTACATCGTCTCTTGTCTGTTTGTGTTCATGTGAGTTACAAGTTGAGAGTTACAAGTTGAGAAAAAAAGCAAATCGGCTGTTCACATGAATACCCTACCAAGGCCATATGCAACATTTTTGGGTACTAGTGACTTTGTACCGCTAAACCAGATAAAAGTTGATAGAACAATTTCAAATATTCCTAAAACTCTATTCTATCACTTGGAAAAGATAATGCTGGCCATTTAAAATTTAATTCTGTATAAATTTTTCAACCTTGATCTAATCAAATTTAGCTACAAGAGGGTCAATATCACTTTACCGGGGTTGATCAGTGTTACCGATATTGACCCTGATAATCAGAAAAACCAAAATTTATTTAGTCAGGCATCTGGTATGTTTTGGGGCAGAAAGTTAATATTATGAAAAAATATTTGATACTTTATATATAAATGTAAGGTCTTTTGGTTTCTGACAAGAAGATTTTCTAAAATTTAAGTCTATGTAAAAACAAGTGAATCCTAGGGTGAGACCAACCCTAACCCCATGGTAAAAGTCTACAAAACAATCTAGATTCCAGGACCTGCAGTTACAGAGGAGATTTTAAAAGTTTTTCCACAATACATCTACGTGAAAATGGAGACCCCTTGGGTGGGAGTAACAGAGACCCCAAGGACATGCTCTGAACAATCTTGGCAGAGGTCCACTAGACAATACTACATACCAAATATTTAAGACCTACAGCTTTCAATTTCAGATAAAAGATTTTCAAAGGTTTCATATTTTACACAAAATAAGACCTCTGGGGGAAAGATTAATTTGAACTCAGTGCCATTTTAAACCAATTTGTTATGGCTCTACTAGACAATGCTAGATATTGAATTAGTATGCTCAAGATTTTAAGATTTTGGAAAGGACATTTCAAGGGTTTTTTTTCTTTTGCATAACTCAATTTAAACTTCGCCCTGTCCCCTTTTTATGAACCAACATGGCTTTAGGCTTAAAGGAGTTCGATAAAGGGTCACTTAAAAAATATTTCTTTGAAATCATTCTGAAATCTGATGAACAGTTTCTGTGAACTTTTCATATAGCCTTTTTTTAAAAACTAGCCCTGCCCTCTGTCAGCCATGTTTTTTTTATTAACATGGCTTTGAAAGAATTTGATGTAGGGACACCTAAGAAACATCTCTATGAAATAATTTTGAAATTGAGCCATCAGTTTCCGAGGGGAAAGTTTTCCAAGTTTTACTTTGACTGATGGACAGGCTGACATTGATGGACAGCAGACAGTAATCTATCACAACAGCTCAGCCTTGAGCACTCTGTGCTCAGGTGAGCTAAAACAAACAGCTGTTTACTAGAACAGTGACAGAGAAGAAATATAAAAACCATATCATCACTATTAAGTACATCTTGAAACTGCTTATGTTTGATAATAAAATAATGCTTGCAAGTAAAATTCTGAAAATCAGAAATAGTCAAAAGCAGTTACATTATAGATCATCTTAAGTTTAACCCTGAACATGCTGAAATTTTATAATGGATTTTCCCATCTTTGAATCTGGAACAGTTCATTCAAGTTTAAGGGATTTCAATATCAATATACAAAAATGGAGCTACCAACAGTATAGAGCCTGGTCAGACTGCACGGATGTGCAGGCTGGCCTGGCTCTATACTGGTGGCAAAGACTAATCACTTTCGGTTCCAGCAGGTTAAGGGTTAATTGGCTATTGAGTTTACACATGCAACCCTTCTTAAGATTACACTAAAACTTACCTCCAGGTAATCAAAGTTGCAGTTAGGGTGTGGTTCTATATGGAAAGTATTGAAGTACAGAGAGACTGTGGTACCAGCAGGGGCTTGTATCTTGAACTGACAGTTTGCATTTTGTGGATACCGTCCTGGCCAACCAGGACTGTATATCTGACCACTTGTACCAGTGTAAGTTCTGTTGCATGCTGAAATACACATACAAGAATTATCATTGCTAAACAATTATGCTGGTTTTATGAAATAAAAAATAGGATTATTGTCTTCATAAAAAATTATGCCAAAGACCTAAAATACCACAGAACTGACATTAGGCAAGATAATCTGTAACCTTGCAGTGAAGAGCAGATGCACTTATTTTCTAAATTTGAGTGCATCTTTAATGATGGCCCTTATTTCAGTTTGAAAGGAGTAGACTAGTTAATAGAAACTATCAATCTTTCTATATTTCCTTAAAGCTTCCAGTGGAGCCTTGTTTTCTTTCAAAAATTATCAATAAGTACACATGCATTCAATATGGTTGATGGTAATGTCTCATTTTTAAGGTTGTACAAGTTTTTTTATAGTTCATTTTGACTTTTTTTGTGGCCTCTTTAATTATCCTAGTGATAGACGATATTCAATCAGTATTACAAACAAGAGGGCCATGATGACCCTAAATCACTCACCTGAGTCATTGCTCAAGTTACAAATATCGTTATTGGTTTTTATTGGTGTTTGTTGTTTGCATGTGTGCATAAGTTTGCAATAAGTTTGAAGACTCTGGGTGTAATTGTACTCAAATTTTTAAGCAGAAATAGTTTTACTCTTCAGGTCCGTGTGAACTTAACCTTTGACCTATGGACCCTAAAAACAACAGGGTTCTTCGAGTACAATAACTCTATAAAGTTTGAATGCTCTGGCTGTAATAATACTACAGTTACTCTGAAGAAATACTTTTCACTGACTACAAATCCCTGTGACCTTGATCTTTGACTTACTAGCCCCCAAAACAATATGGTTCTTCTATTTAGTAAAAGCAATCATCCTATGAAGTTTGAAGGCTCTGGTTGAAATGGCACTCCTGTTATTGAGTGGAAATGGTTTTCACTCTAGAGGTCCCTCTGACCTTGTCCTTTGACCTACTGACCCAAATGAAAGGGTTTTTTCTATTCAATAAAGCAATAACCCTGTAAAGTTTGAAGGCTCTGGGTCAATTGGTACTCAAGTTAGACATAACAACAAACAATTGAAGGTATAGCCCTTGGTGTTTCAGAGGGGCAGATATTTTAATTTTCCCTATACAAGTCTTTGTGTAAAATCAACTGACCCCTCGGGTGAGGCCAGTTTTGACCCCAGGGTCATGATTTGAACAAACTTGATAGAGGACCTCTAGACAATGCTACTTACCCAATATCTAAGCTGTATGCCTTTTGGTTTCTGAAAAGGGTATTTTTAAAACTTTTTCCTATATAACTATATCTAAAACTACTGAAGATCCAACTTTTAAAATCTATTTTTAAGCTCCAGTGACCAAGAAATGCAATGGACCAGAACCATTTGAAAAATTTTGGCAGAGCTTTATGCAAGGAATATCTCAGGCAAGTTTCATTAAATTTGGCCCAGTGGTGTCAGAGGAGATGTTGTTTGAATGAAAAGTGGACAAAGATCAATTCAGAAAAGCTAACCTTGAGCACTTTGTGCTCTGCAGGTGGGCTAAAAATAAGCAAACATATTTATTCTAAGGAACAGAAGCATTGTTTAAGTACTATGAAGAGTTTTTTTGAGATTATTCAAATTTGAACCAAAATTAATACTAAGTAGAACAGGTGCTTGATTTGAAGTAAAATGTCCTAATGTTATTGCTTCAAAATCTATAAAATTTGCCGAAATACCTCTAAAATTAGATCATTATGCAATGGAGGCATTGTTCAGGTGTAAAGTTAGACAGAACTTATAACAAAATACAAAAATTTTACACAGTTTTACGACTTTACCGCCTGTTTCCATTAAAGCAGTCTTCAAAATCTGCTGAATGAAAAATGAACAAATTTTAAAATAATTCCCTCACTTCAAAGCCTACCTTTGTCTACAACTGTCATCAATTTCCTTAAAAAAGATATTTATGAAATTGCATGGGCATATTGTAAGTGGGATAAAACAGATAAAACAGAAGTAATTTTTATATGTATTGAATTTATTAGAGTTTAGTTTAGAGGTAAACCATGCATGACCATTGTCCATTATGAAACATTGTGCTCTATTTTTTTTTTTTTAATTTGCAGTAAATTCAAATCTAAAACATGGTTTTGTTTTACCCAGTTTTTAATATAAAGATCATGGTTCAATAGAAACATCTTTAAGCAAGAGAAACAATAACATTACAAAGTATGTTGTAAAATCTAGATGTTTTGTACAAAAATCATAAATAGAAATAGTAAACTAAACTGTTTTTGAGATAAACATAAGTTTCCCAAAACATGTCATTTACCATGAAGAATACCAGTTATAACAGAGGGGCAGAATCCAATATGCATAACTACACTTTGTGACAATCATTGCTGGGAAGTTTTTCAAAATCCAACCAATGGTTATGGAGATATGCGAAGCTGAATTCAAATCTGGACAAAATCAAAGGCTGAAACTCTGCTACATATCATCCGACCAGTATAAGCCAACAACATGCATAACTACACTTGCTAATGATTGATGCTGTGGAGTTTCATCAAAACCTAACTAGAGCGATCACTTGATGTGATTAATACCCTGCAAGACTGCTTCGGAACTGAGGGAGTTATAAGTAACAGAATAAGAATTGAAATAGAGTTATGGTTGTGGGCAATTAAAGATAGTTGTGGTTCTAGTACACTGCATTTCCTGTCATTGTGCTTGACCATTGCAAGAAGTTGCATTGAATTCCAACCATTAGTTTTCAAGTTCTGCTCCAGACAAAGAAAACCAACAAAGGGCAGTAACTGTGCAAGTACTGAAGATGAAGTTATGGCTCTTGTACAATGCACTTCCTCTCATTGTGCTTGACCATCGTATGCAGTTGCACTAAATTCCAACCAGTTGTTTTCAAGTTATGCTCCTGACAAGGAAAACCAAAAAAGGGCAATAACTCTGCAAATAGTGAAGATACAGATAAAGCTCTTGCACACTGCACTTCCTCTTATTGTGCTTGACCATTGTATGAAGTTTGACTGAATTCCAACCAGTAGTTTTCAAGTTATGCTCTAAACAAGGATAACCAACAAAGGGCAATAACTCTGCAAATACTGAAGATGGATTTATTGCTCTTGTACAATGCACTTTCAATCATTGTGCTTGATCATTGTATGAAGTTGCACTAAATTTCATCATGTAGTTTTTAAGTTATGCTCTGGACAAGGAAAACCAATAAAGGGCAATAACTCTGCAAATAGTAAAGACGGAGTTACGATTCTTGAACATTGCACTTTCTCTCATTGTGCTTGACCATTTTTTGAAGTTGCACTGAATTCCAAACAGTAGTTTTCAAGTTATGCTCCGGACAAGGAAAACCAACAAAGGGAAATAACTCAGCAAATAGTAAAGATGGAGTTATGATTCTTGAACACTGCACTTGCTCTCGTTGTGCTTGACCATTGTATAAAGTTGCACTGAATATCATTAGTTCTCAAGTTATACCCCGGACAAGGAAATTGCAAGACTGCCTGCCAGACCGACCACGGGGTGACTCCTATATATGCCCCTGCCCCCCAAACATCGTTTCGAGGGTATAACCAGCAGTTATGGAGATATGCCCAACTGTATTCAAATTTGGACAAATCATGGGCTGTAACTTTGCTTAAAGCCATCCAAGCAGAACACAATGAAAAATATGCATAACTACTTTGGCTCATAATCATTCCTGTGAAGTTTCCTCAAAATCTGATCAGCAGTTACGGAGATATTCCTAAATGTGTTCAAATTTAGAAAAAACAAGGGCCATAATTCACCTAAAAATTAGCCACCCAGAACACATCTACAACATGCTTAAATACACTTGCTAATGATTATTCCTGTGAAGTTTTGTCAAAATCTGACAAGTGGTTATGGATATATACCTATATGTGTTCAAACTTGGACAAATTAAGGCCCTAACTTCACTGAAAATCATTTAACCACAACATGCCAACGATATGCTCAACTTGGCTTGGTACCAATAAATCATAGCAAGTTCCAGTGAAATCCTACCAGCAGTTATGGAGAAGAGACGCAGACAAACTTTTGACATACAGACAGACATACAGACTCAGACAGACTGACAAACAGATGGAAAGTACAAAAGCTACATGTCCTCCACCACCACACTTCATGTCTTCTTACTTCAAGAAAGTTACAACAGCTAACTCCTACCTCTATTTACATAATTTGCAATGTGAAAATTGACAAATAATTGAAATTTCTTGCTTCATTATCACCCCATCCAACTCAACACACCAGTGTTCTAAATCAGGTGACAATTAACATGTGCACACATGTAGATACATATTTGTGTTCAGAGCACACAACCATCAAATTTAGCATAAGACACTAACATTTAACAAAATGATTCAACAGAACATGTGAAAAATTAAAATTAAAATGGCATTAAATGCTTTAATATCTTTATAAAGATATCATAACCAAGATGGCATTGTGGCCGTTTTGTTTCACATTATATGTTATCAATGATTCTTGTTTGTGTTTCAGCAAGATCTCCTCTACAGTATGAGGAAGTATCCAATCTGTGGTATTTTAAGTCTTTGAGTTATACATATCCAATCTGTGGTATTTTAAGTCTTTGAGTTATACATATCCAATCTGTGGTATTTTAAGTCTTTGAGTTATACATATCCAATCTGTGGTATTTTAAGTCTTTGAGTTATACATATCCAATCTGTGGTATTTTAAGTCTTTGATTTATACATATCCAATCTATCAACCAGTAATTACTCATTCTATATTGTGTATCATATTTCAGAAAAAAAATTAGTAAATTATGTTTCAAACATTTTCAAGTAAAAGTAACAAAACTGGTTAATATCTTACTGGCAGTGCGATAGGATAGTGAAAAACCACGGCTGCCCCCGCTTGTAGCTGCATAATTTATCTGTACTGTCTGTCCGAATGAGATAAAAATGCCTGGTACAGTAACACCACAGGCATGGATGACACGACCTTGTGAACCCTGAAAATAAATCTTAATCCATATGAACATTTTATATAAATTGCAAGATGCTGTATATTACATGAAATACAGTCTCAAGATTATTTTGTTTCACCTACAATCAAGGAATAACTAGAGATCTAGTAAAAGTCAACCTTTGGGACAAAAGTCAATGAATTATTAAAGAAGGTTTACACAATTCATTATGACAGGACAAAAACATCAACAAAAATTGATGCATATATTTTCACTACAGAAATACTCACTATTCTAATAAATCTTATTTACCAGTGGATAATCTCGTAATTCCAAATACTCGGGGGAACATCCAGGTGTTGTCTGCAGACTGAGAGCTGTGACATTCACTTCTACTTTGTCTGTATCTGTCGGAGCACCAATCGTCCATCGACACTGCACATCCTGACGCAAAGCATTTGGATAGCTTGGTGAGGTAATAACTTGTTGACTAGATGTTGATATAAATGTTCCTCCACATAATGCTGAGAAAAAGTAAATTACAATACCAGTACTTGCAGAAATATTTCAATTTTTTCTTTTATGTAAACTTATACAATTGCATATACATTTTCACCAACCAGATAAAGATATTTTTCTTTTTTAAAATTCTTGTTGAATTATATTATAATTCTCATATAAAAACTGGACATTGTTTCTTTTCATCCTTTTACTACAGGATGATACTAGAAATTGACAATTGTACAAAACCTTACATTTTATATACATACGAAAATTAACAAAATGATCTAACTCAAAACAAAGAAATGCTGGGAACTGCCTATCTAACATTAGCTCTGTATCACTCACGTAAGTATCCCTGCTCTAAATGACAAGAATGTAAAGGTCAAGGTCATGAAAAGCAGTATAAGAATTATAAGTGCTATTATTCCATGCCATTAGAAGCAAAAAAGTACATAAAAAATATCTATATTGAATGTTTTAATTGTTGACCTCAAGGGCAGGGTTATCATTAACCAAAATGAGATGTTCTTAGAAACAAATCTGTCATGGCCACAATTTATCAAAAAATTTTTTTAGTGTTTTCTTCAATGTTTAAGATGTTCTAGGATTAAGATTCAAGATTCTCCTGTATAAACACATGTTTAAAGTACATGTACCATCAATCTGAGTGTATGTTGCATTGAATCCTGCCCCAGTAACAGACACATCTGAGTAGAACTTGACATACAGAACATTGGAAACTGAAGTTATCACTGGTGGGAGATTAGAGCCACAATAAGTGCCTATCAATGGATCTTCTTCGGTCATTCCGTCATAAATCTGCAAGACAAAAATGGCATTGTCACTTATGAATATATCTACATTGCAAAGAGTATATGACATATTTTGCATTTGCAAGGCATTTTCCTAAAAGACTTGTCAAAATTAGCTTCCTTTCAACATTCAAGATGATTTTATTTTCACCCTTTTAAATACAGTCCAACTTGTATAAAAAGACCACCATTCATAAAAGCTAAAAGTGGGCTCTTAATAAAATGGTCTCTTAATACAAATTTGTGGATGATTGAATTTTAAAAGTGAAAGTACTGACTTTGGATGGACAGTAGCCAGAATATGACAATGATAGTAAACAAGTCATGATTCATACAAATATATATTTATTAGAGCTGAGTCAAATCATTGTATATTTGTTGATGTAACAAATTATCTAATAAAAAAATCACTAATCTTGGCTTGTTTAGTGTAATGTTCTGGATTTTGCTCATCTACTATTTTCCATTTGAAAATTTAATTACAGGCACATATTCATCTAAAGTTAACATTAAAAATGCCAAGGACCGTCTTGTTTTTAGCGAAACCAATTTCAGCAGCTTTCTTGTTGGGCGCAGTTTAATAATCGCTGTCTGTCAACATTTTTTCACCTACTCACGATAATTTCCTGCAACCAATTAGCAAAGTTACTTTAATCCTTTGTTGTGCTATTTAGGGGATCAGTTTGATAAAATCTGATGATGAGCAATTGTGTGTCATCAGTTTGCACAGTCGCTTAAAGGAAAAAGAAGCCAGCACGGTCTTTGAAAATTCTTGTCGCTGGTCCCATTAAGCAAAGGTCATTCAATACATCATAATTACATAGCAAAACAATCGGGGGGACTCTAAGTGCTTGTTTAATACAAAGGTTGCTGTATATACATGGTTGTATGAGCAAGTTGAACTGTAACTGTTATAGTAACAGCTTTAATGGCCATTAAAAAGGTAAAGTCTAGGGAAAAGATAAGCAACCTTTTACTAATGACTATCTGAAGTTGAGGCTATAGAAGTTCTTACAGAACAACCATACCACATGTCCTAACCATCCATTTGCAATTGCCTTAGATGTCTTAAAATGGAAACAAAAGTCAGAATTCTCAACATTTTTGTGAAAGTTAATGCTAACTTGAAAACAATATGAAAATTTGGAGTGTATATCAAAAGCCCCTTAGTCAAAACCCCTTTGGTCTAAAAATGACATAGTGGTCAAAATCCCCTCAACAAAAATAACAAGGTGGTCAAAACTCCCTTGGTAAAAATAAAAAGGTAGCCAAGACCCCCTCAGTGTGTTTTCAAACCCACCTTCGTGATATGAATAAGTTACACAAATTTTATTTGGAACAGACATTATATTTCAATTACCATGGTACGTACATCTGCAAATATAGATAATGTGTTAAGTTGTTTGTCCAATCTAAATGTTGTAAATTAAAAATGTCTTTTTTCCTTCTCAATACATGTATAACTATTGTCTCCTAATGAGTCCCCTCTCCTAATATTTCCCTGCTCAACACAGATTTATAGTGACAGAAGATCAAAGAGAGATCAGACAATTTGAGTAACTTGATAATTATCACAAATTGAGGGGTTTTGACTGCACTTTCATTTTTGCTGAGGGGGTTTTGACCACCTTGTCATTTGTGTCATGGAGGTTTTGACCACTCTGTCATTTTCAGACTAAGGGGGTTTAGACTAAGGGGGTTTTGAATGTCCCCTGAAAATTTATGCATTGTTAACTTTTTAAAAATTTACCATTTTTTCATGTATAGCCAATGATATAACACTATGTTGTCTCAACTTAACCACATAACCATTCAAAGTGTAATGTCAATAATCTTTTCAAACAAGAACAACCATGGTACAACCAGTATTACTATCAGATATTGCCTGGTAACTGCATTCATTTAAATCTGTTTTATTTTGTCTTATTAAGTAAATACCCCACTAGCAAAATAAGAATTATTTTCTCTAGAGGACCATTACAAGCTTAAACACACAAGAAACTACACCCATCAACTTCCACTCAGATCACAAAAATCTTAAATGTAGACCAAATTAAGTAAAGATAAAAATTAAATACCTTGAGATAGTCATACATGCATGTTGGATTGTCCTCCAAGTCTAGTCCAGTAAGTGTTAACTGTATAACTTTATTGTTTGCAGCCACGATTGTCCAGCGGCAGTCAAGGTTGTTCTCATACAGGCCGTCCCCATCTCCATCTACTGACTTTAGTGTTCCACTTGTTGCATTTAGGGTTCCACCACAGCCATTTCTTTCTCCTACCAAAGAAAGATCAGGCAAAGTACTAGAGTGGACATAGAAAAAATGTTGCCTATAAACTTTTATACTGTGACCTAATGTTCTTTTTATGTTAGACCCACAATACCTGTGCTACTATTGTACAAATGACTTAACCAACTTAAAACTCCACACATCTGTAGGTATATAACAAAATACATTTGGAAATGAAGAAGTCACCTTTATCTTACCTATCTGATCATTTGTTGTTGTGGTTGGAAAACAACTAATATGTTATGATCTTTGAAAGACTTACATACCATTTGGTGCAATTAGAAAGTATCTAGCAGGCAAGGTAGATTGAATGACAATTGTTTTTGATGACAATTTCAAATTTACTTCCTCTCTAGAAAAGACATTAAATACCACATAAATTTTTTAAACTGACTTTTTGACTCATTATAATACACAATTTTGTCATATGGCATTTCATAACTCATGGACTTTTAAAAGTCTTTGTCTCAAGTTTAGATACAAAGAAACATAACCCTTTTGACTCTTTTATTTTGCAAAACAATTATAACTTCTTCAAAAAGTCAAAAACAGTTTTTACCATATGTGGTTCTGTAAATGGCCCTAAATCCAGCTCCAGTGACTGAATAGTCAGTGATGAAGTTCAATATCATTGTATTAGATGAAGACCTTATCAGACCTGTAGGGATGACATCACCACAGTATCGGCCAATAAGAGGGGATGAAACCGAAGGACCATCATAAATGTCAAGGTAATCATAGCCACATCTTGAATGAGTTTCTAGATCAAATATCTGGAATCTGTAAGTAAATATTTCAATGTTATAAGTTCTACATTATCTTTAACAAAACCTGCCATATATAATAGAGTACATAGAACCTTCAGAGTCTCAGTTTTAAAAAAGAAAATAATGCTGTTTCATACCACCACTTTATTAAAATGTTTCAGTAAACAAAGTACATAATTAGTGACAACATTAACTGTAGCAAAGTTTATACAGTGATTATATAATGATGAGGTAAATTAAGTGATGTGGCTGATGTGATACTTACCAATGCCTAAGGCTGTGAATATCACATTGCTAGGTCCACAGAGTGGAATATTCATCTCATCATTATACAGTAACCATTTGTGATCAAATGACATCAAATATTAACAAAATATAACTGAAGAATTATACATAAACTTTGAAATTCTGTGATATCAACATTCAAAGAATGGACGTGATATGTAGTGATGAAATTCATGGAGCAGCCCTGTTCTAATAAAACACAAGAGGGCCATGATGGTCCTATATTGCACACATGAATACTTTGCCTTTGGATCTGCTGTTGAGCAAACATCAGAAGCTTTTTTTAGGATTCTCCCCATATAAATCTACTGAATTCAAGTGACCCCCAGGGTAGAGCTAATTTTCATTCAAGGGGCATAATCATGACCTCTAGCTGAGGCTCCATTAAAAATATCTAAGTTCTAGTTTTGTGGTTTCATACAATAAGTTTTTTAAAGTTTTGCCTACATAAGCCTATGTAAAATCAATTTATCCTCGGGGCAGGGCCAAATTTGACCCCAGGGGCATCATTTGAACAAACTTGGTAGAGGTCCACTACAAAATGCTACATATCAAATCTTGAGGCTCAGGGTTTGAATTTTTAGAAGATTTTCAAAGTTTTCCCTATAGAGGCCTATGTAAAATCAATAAACCCCAAAGGCAGGGCCAAATTTGACCCCAGGGGTATAATTTGAAAAAAAAAAAACTTGATAGAGGTCCACTAGACAATGCTACATATATAGACCTTGTTGCTTGGAAAAAATATTTTTTTTATATAATCAACTAAACTAGTTTCGCACACAGGCAGCAATAATTTTTCATGAACCAAAGTTTCTCGAAGGACTTTGAAAGAGGGTCAACTTATGAACATTTCCATGAACTTTTTTTTAAAACAGAAGACTTTCAAATAATTATCTCATATAGACCATTCCATAATTGATAAATTGACTGCCGCCATTATGAAGGTCACATGACTGTCCACCATTAAAGGTCTGCTAAACCTCACTATGATGCTTAAGTTTCGTATAACTTTAGCATATTTCAAGGTGACATACTGCCTTATATCGCATGAATTTTAGAATAAACATCATTTAATTATATTATAATTACTATTTTGTATGCTTTAGTCCTAACTTGAACATAATATTAACTTGAATTATTTAACACATGAAAGATTGTGAACAAAGACCATGGACTCTACAAAATGGAAGCTTGAGTTATGTAAAACACATATAATATTGAAAGCAGTGTTCTCCTTTAATATAATTTCAAAAGCTGAAACTATGATTTCAAGTATCAGAACAACTCTGAAAACTTACAAAATGGACAAAATGACAAAAATAAACATCTCACTCATCAACGGCATGTTCAATCTATTCTAACTAAAACTTGTTTTATTCTTTGATACAGTTTCAAATAAAACTTGACAATAAAAGTGCATTAATTAGCACTTCTTTAATTATCACAATGTCTTTTGTCTTTCACTTTGTCCTGTGGTGAAGGAATGTGGTTACGTAATATTATATGGGTGTGAAACTGTCTTTGTTTTGATAAGTCACCGTTAATTGTAATTGTCGGTCTTGCTTGATCAGTCACAGTAAAACACTTTAATAATGAAATCTGCTCTTGAGAAAATGCCTGAAGGCTATAAAACATGGTCTTTATTTGTTCCTGATTGTTATATGAAATTGAAGAGTATATATTCTTCCTTACAAGCAAACTATTCAAGACCTTATGAAATTTAGCATCTATTGCCATATGCACCTTTTTTCTTTTCTTTTTTTCTTGCATTTTGGTAATCTGTTTTTACAAAGTGTTGATATGTACAACATGTGAGATTGTGTATGCAGAAAGAAAATAAAAGCTGCAACGAACATGATTGTAAGATATTGATCTTAGAATAATATGTTTGCTCTTTCTTATTTTTAACCATTGTTGTTGATATTTCGTGCAATATGGAAATAAAAATTATTATGACACCTATTACCCTTAAAGGGGCTGTGCTCCAGATGACGAAAAAAGAAAGTTTTCTTGTATTATAAATTTCTTGTAATATTTATGATAAATGCTTAAAAAATAACCTACTGACAAAAAATAAGTCAAATAATTACATTATAAATTGATTTTTTTCCCTTTCAAAGTGCTATATCATAACGCGACGGTATAACTATATCGTATAAGATTTAAAGTAAATATCTGTAATATCACATGCGGCGATGGTGGTGACAGTAAAAGCGTTGGAAATATTTTGTTAACATGTCCAGAGTTCAAATGAGGCTGGAGCGAAAATATTTTTTTTATTCTATTTTGACTTTTATAATCAGTTTTGAAGTAAAATATTATGTTGTTATAATATCACGGCATCTAAATATATAATTTATGAAAAAAAATTTTTTTATGTCAAATCTGGAGTACAGCCTCTTTAAAGTCAGATTATTTTTTTAAGATAGATACATGTACTCATTAAAAAACAGTTTTCCATTAAAGTTTGATAAAATAAAAAGAATTAATCTACCCGAGAATATCACAAGACCTTTATTTAACAGTTCAACAGATTGAGATGTTAACAAAAAATTGTCTAGAAATATATATTTTTTTTAGTTAGATAGATTTTTGCTGATAATAAATGCTTCATGTAGTTTATATGAATCTGTTTCTCTAGCATACAATGTCACAATCACATTACAGCTTTAAAAATGGGACTTTTTCTAAGCTCTGCATTTTAAAACTGGTTCAATCTGCAGACCCTTAGTGGTGGATGCAAGGGAGGTAATCAGGGAGGTACTAATTTCTGGAATAGTCTATAGTTATTTATTGAAAAATAGTCCTGCCCCTGGTGGAAAAGTCTCTTTTTTCAAAACCAACATGGCTTAAAAGAGTCATATACAAATGTAAGATAACTGTAATCTTTTACTTTGAGATACTGTGATGTTACTATCATATCATTATGGACCCTTTGACCTATGGACCCTGCAAAAAATAGGTAATGGTAATCCTATTATTGAGTGGAAATGGTTTTCACTCTAGAGGTCCCTCTGACCTTGACCTTTGACCTACTGACCCAAAACACAAAAGGAATTTTTTGTACTCAAAAAGGGCAATAACCGTGTGAAGTTTGAAGGCTTTGGGTCAACTGGTATTCAAGTTATTGAAAGGAAACGAAGTGTGAAAGACAGACAGACAAACAGGCACCCATGGACAAGGCAAAAACAATATGTCTCCATCAGGAGGTCGGGGTTGGGGGAGACATAACAATCAACAACTGAAGGTATAGCCCTTGGTGTTTCAGAGAAGCAGGTTTTTTTTAAGTTTTCCCTATATAAATCCTTGTGTAAAATCAAATGACCCCCTGAGGGGCTATGATTTGAACAAACTTGGTAGAGGTTCTTTAGACAATTCTACATACAAAATATCTAAGCTCTATGCCTTTTCGTTTCTCATGTGAAGATTTTAAAACTTTTTCCTATATAACTCTATGTAAACAAGTGACCCCCAGGGCAGGGCCAATTTTGACCCAGTTGCTATGATTTGAACAAAATTGGTAGAGGTCCATTGGACAATGCTACACACCAAATATCTAAACTCTAGGCCTTGCAGTTTCTGACAAGAAGATTTTTTAAACTTTTTCCTATATAACTCTATATAAAACATGTGACCCCTGGGGCTGGGCCATTTTTGACCCAGGAGCCATGATTTGAACAAACTTGGTAGAGGTCCACTGGACAATGCTGCACACCAAATATCTTAACTCTAGGCCTAGCAGTTTCTGACAAGAAGATTTTTTAAAATTTTTCCTATATAACTCTATGTAAAACATGTGACCCCCGGGTCTGGGCCATTTTTGACCCAGGAGCCATGATTTCAACAAACTTGGTAAAGGTCCATTGGACAATGCTGCACACCAAAAAATCTAAACTCTAGGCCTTGTGGTTTCTGACAAGAAGATTTTTAAGTTTTCCCTATATAAATCTATGTAATATCAACTGACCCCTGGGGTGGGGTCAGTTTTGACCCCATGGTCCTAATTTGAACAAACTTGTTAGAGGTCCTCTAGAAGATGCTTCATACCAAATATCTAAGCTCCAGGCCTTGAGGTTTCGGAGAAGAAGATTTTTAAAGATCCAACTTTTAAAATCTATTTTTATCTCCAGTGAACCAGAAATGCAATGGACCAGAACCATTTGAACAATCTTGGTAGAGCTTCATGCAAGGAAAACATCCCAGGCAAGTTTCATTTCATTTGGCCCTTTGCTTTCAGAGGAGATGTCATTTGAATGAAAAGTTGACGGACAGACAGACGGATGGACAAAGACTGATCAGAAAAGCTCAACCTGAGCACTCTGTGCTCAGGTGAGCTAAAAACATGTATTTAGTGAACATACTTTAAATCTACAATCCTATCTTGTTGTACTGTAATGCTCCAAGTGCAGTTATGGTTGTTCAAATAGTTTGCAGGTCCAGTTGGTGTTTCAATAACCCCACTTGGATTTGTAAACACTCCTCCACATTCATTGACCCTGAAATCATTCAGCCATAAATCCATTTCAAACACCCCTTATTCATTCAGCCTGGAATATCTATAACCAAGTCCTGTAAAACTATTTTTACCAGCCTCCACACACTTCAGTCAACACTATCAGTTCATTGAAGAGCAATGACTGACTTTTGTCTTTCATGTAATTACCATATGATATATGTACTTGTTGTTAATAGATAAATTACAACAATTGAACTATTTTGTTAATGTTTGCAAATGTCTAAAAAAAAGCAGTATTCAGTACATACTAACCAATAATGAGCTGAAAACCCTGTGCGCACAACTGACCCGTCGGTCCAGAACTGCAGATACATTTGCCCAAGAGAGCTTAAAGGCTGGGGTACTGTTGTACCACAGAACTTGCCAAGCATTTGACCATTTGAACTGTTACCAGCATACACTGCCACATAATCATACATACAGTTTCTCCCTGCTGAAAAAATATAACAAAGTACCACTGAATATTTATGTATGACTAAACATACTTTAACACTTATCTCATTTCATCTTTCTTAATAATCACTAGGACTGGTTAGGTACAATGCCTCCTTAGCTCAGAAACAGGTGGGCAGTTTACTTAATAATCATTTCTGGGAAGCACTAGCACAGGACCCCTATCTTACCTAAGTCACTGTGAACTTTCTCAGAAAACAGTCATGGTTGGTAGGTAGTGGGACTTGAAGGCCTTCTAACATTGAAGGATTAGTGATGAACAGACTGTGACTTAAACCACTAGACCTTGGGGCAGTTATGTATAATAATCAGTACTTCACATTTAGCTTAAAAAACTGGTTGCATCTTATACTTTTAATAGGAATTTGTCAAAGACTTACTCTCAATATTAAAGTTGTAGGAATCAAAAGCAAGCACAATGTAGTGTTCCGGATCCATGATAAGTGTGTAGTTACATCTCAGATTGTTTGTGTATTCACCTGGAAACCCTGGAGACAGCAGAAGACCTTGTCGACTGGTTAGAATGCCACCACAACCTTGGGATTAGAATTATACTGCTTAATAAATGTATACTGCAAAATCAAAAGAACTAATAAAAGTTAATTTTTCTGAGGAAAAAATCTGAAACTGGAAATTTACATCATAGCAAATATTAGCATTTTACAATTCTACAGAATGATTTCCAGAGGGTTAACCACATACTGTTTGGGGAAAAAAATTGATTTTACAGCTCCTGAAAAACTTTATCAATTTACTTAAAGTTTTAAGAATAAACCAATCTTCTATGAACATTATCAAAAAAATAATCTTTTTGTGTCACATGATATCATTTTCATGGTAAGGATAAAGAGCTGTCTACAAGCTGAAATATGCAAGACAGTTTTTGATTAAAACAAGACGGCCATGATGGCCCTATATCACTCACCTGAGTATGACTGCTTTTAACAAAGTTGTTATGGACCTGGATAATTGACCCCAGATGACCCAAATTCAAACTTGATCTAGAAATTATAGAAATAACCTTTCTGACAAATTTCCAGGATATTTGGACAGAAAATGTAGCCTCTAGAGTGTTTAAAAGGCTTTCCATATTTGGGCTCTGTGACCTAGATTTTGATCCCAGATGACACATATTCAAACCTGAGCTAGAAATCATCAAAGCAACCTGTCAGACAAATTTCCAGGTTATTTGGACTGAAATTGTTACCTCAAAAGAGTTAAGAAGGTTTTTCCATATCTGGATTCTGTGACCTAGTTTTTGAACCTAGATGACCCATATTCAAAATTGAGCAAGAAATCATTGAATCAACCTTTCTTACAAATTTCAAGGTCATTTGGACTGATAATGTAGCCTCCAGAGTGTTTACAAGGTTTTTCCATATTCGAGCACTGTGACCTAGTTTTTGACCCCAGATGACTCATATTCAAACCTGAGCTAGAAATCATTGAAAAAAACCTTTCTGATGAATTTCCAGGATATTTGGACTGAGAAACTAGTCTCTAGAGTGTTAACAAGGTTTTTCCATATTTGGGCGCTGTGACCTAGTTTTTGATCCAAGATGAAACATATTCAAACTTGAGCTAGAAATCAATGAAACAACCTTGCTGACAAATTTCCAGGAAATTTGAACTGAAAATGTAACCTCTAGAGTGTTCACAAGGTTTTTCCATATTTGGGCTCTATGACCTAGTTTTTGACCCCAGATGACTCATATTCGAACTTGAGCTAGAAATCATCGAAACAACATTTCTGACAAATGTCCAGAATATTTGGACTGAAAATGTAGCCTATAGAGTGTGAACAAGGTCTTTCTATTTTTAGGCCTTGTGACCTACAATCTGATTAAAATCATATCCTAAACATCGCTATGCTATTAGGATCTGAGGACAACCAATAAAAGGTCACCTTCTCGTGACCTATCCATCAGCCAATCAGTGCAATGCTTTCACTCTCATGGAAGTAAATGTTCAACTTGTGAAAATCTATTTAATAGCTGGGATCCCAAAAAATTATCTGCCATGTATAAAGTGTCACTGAACTCAGGTAAATTTATTTATCAAGATCTTCCAAAATAATGAAATTAATGTTTGTGCAGAATATTGTTTTTTCAAAATATCTAAGCATTTTCCATTTCCAATAACAAACATTGTTATGCTAGATAAGTTTACACGCTGTCTGAACACGCCATGTGTACATGTAAGCTATCAAGACGCATCATAAGCTATGTACAGTGTCATTGGCTGGGATATAAATAACAATAGTGGAAATTCCAGGTTATAGAGAAGGCAGAAATAAATGCGTCGTCTTCAGATCTAACCGTAGGGAGATCGTGAACTTCAGTCAGATTGTGTGACCTAGTTTTTCATCAAAGATAACACATGTTGGAACTCGTTTGAGTAATTACTGGGACAAACATACTGACTAAGTTTCATGACTATTGAGGCAAAAATGTTTTGTGTTAACAAACTAAGTGTGGATGGACGATGGACGACAGACGACGGACATTGATCGATCCTAATAGCTCGACATGAGCCTACGGCTCAGGTCAGCTAAAAAAAACCCCCCAAAAAACAAGAAAACAAAAATGAACAAAAAGAAAACAAACACACTTCAAAAACTGATGAAAATAAATACACCGCATAGTAATACCTGAATTCCAACTAGCTGAAAACCCATTCCCATTTGTTGAGGCATCTGATCTAAATTTAACAATGAGCCTGTTTCCAGTAGAGCTTGTTACTGGAGGAAGGACATTTGCACACCATCTTCCTAGTGAGACCAGGGTACCATTTCTTAGAACATCACTAACCTACAAAGATAATTAGATATTATAACTAAACAACTATTCACTTCCCTGTAGATCTTGTGACTCATCTCATTCCAAACGAACAAAAGTAAAAGGGGGTGGGTTTAATGAATGCCACATTTAAGGTAATACTTCAGACATGGCATTTCAATACAAGAATATCAGTAAGTAAGTAAAACCGATGGATGCTCCCTGATGCTGCTTTGACAGGGCTAGAAAACACTGCCAAGTGATTGGAAACAAATTAATAATAATAAAAAAACTCAATGAAACTAGATTTGTCCATCGAACACTGATGCCTCCACAATTGGGACTTTGTCACAAAAAGGGAATTTATTACCAAAGAAAACAATTGATATACAGTTAATTGCTTGATAGGCTATGAGTACTGCTCTGTACAAATAAACCTCTTTCAAAATGTGTCAGCTGCTATACCTCTTTCACAATGTCTTACTTCCATAACTCATTAACAATGCCTTTTATCCATAACTCATTCACCTATTTAACAATATGGTAATTATTTTAAATAGCTATGAAAACATTAGATTTCATTATAACATAGGTTATTATATGTATGTAATAAGTATGCAAACATTTAAACATGGGTGTTGCGCAAACATGATTTACTATATAATGTATGTAAGGTAAACCAACAAAGGGCAATATTCCAGTGAAAACTGACAGAGAAAAAAAATCTCTTTACTTCTTGCACAACTATGCATCATGGTCTATTATGTGTGCTAGTTTGGTTTCAATCCACCCATGGGTGTAGGGGAAGTTGCGTACACAAGATTTACTACATATGGCATGCATGAACAAGAGCACCGCAAGGCGGAGCAAAATATGTTCGTCAACTGAGCAATTTGTTTTAATAACATCTATCCATCTATGAAGTTTCTAGTCAACAGCTTTGATAATGTAGGAGTCCAGACAAACATCAAGTACAAAAATTGAACTAAGGGGAATAACTCTAAAATCATTAAGTGTACAGTGACGGTTCTTGTTCACTGCACTCTGTCTAATGAAATCCATCCCCCAGTTTCAAGTAAATAGCTTTCATAACATAGGAGTTATGCTCCGGACAAGAAAAATAAACAAAGGGGCATAACTCCAAAATCATGAAGTACAGAGTTACAGTTCCTGTGCATTGCACTTTGTATCAATAATCCCTATCTATGAATCAAGTTTCAAGTCTAGCTTGAAGTATAGCTTTGATAATGTAGGAGTTATGCTCCAGAAAAGAAAATTAAGCAAAGGGGAATAACTCCAAACTCATGAAATGCAGAGTGATGGTTCTTGTGCAAATGAGATCTATTTACCTATGAAGTGTCAAGTCAATAGCTTTGATAGTGTTGGAGGTATGCTCCAGACAAGAAAATGAAACTAAGGGGAATAGCTCCAAAATCATGAAGTGCAGAGTGATAGTTCTTGTGCAATGCACTCCGTTTCAAATACATCTATCCACCTATGAAGTTCCAAGTCAATAGCTTTAATAATGTAGGAGCTATGCTCCGGACAAACATCAGGAAGCCACCTGTCCGCCAACCCGCCTGCCTGCCATGGGTGATCCAATAATACATACTGTCTTCAAGGGGCGTATAAAAACCAACAAAGGGCAATAATCCAGTGAAAACTGATTTGAAAATAAAAAATTTCTTTACTTCTTGCACAACTACACAATGTGGCTTATTATGTGTGCGTGTTTGGTTTCAATCCACCCATGGGTGTAGGCGGAGTTGCGCACACAAGAAACAGGATGTACGTCTGTACAGACAGATGGACATACAGATGGATGTGTACAAATCTCAACTTTGGTACAGAACCACTAGATAATGCTTTGACTAAATATCTAAGCTCTGGTCCTTATGGTGCAAAATAAATCTTTAGAAAATCCAGGCCAATTTTGACTCTAGGACTATGATTTGGATATTTTTTGTGGAGGACCATAACACAATGTCAGACACTGTAAGTCTAAAATCTAGTCATGATTTCTGACAAGATTTTGAAATTTTCCTACATAAGCCCAAGTTAAAAAGTGACCACTGAGGGAAGCCAATTTCGACTCTAAAGTCATCATTTTAACAAATCATTTGAACAACATTGGTCTACTAACAATGCTACACACCAAATAGCTAGGGTTTTTTGCCCTGCAGTTTCAGAGAAGATTTTCCAACCAAGGAAGCAGTCATCGAGAGGGATTCAAATAAGCTGCAAGAACTTACTTCCCAATCAAAGTAAAATAAATAAGTTTAAACTAAACATGACCAATACACTTACATTAAGGTTGCTGTCCTTGTAGAATGCATGTAAAAAACTGAAGGGCTATGCAGTTTCTCTGTAGAGTTAACAAAATTTTCATGATAATTGTTCCCTTTCCAATCTTCACTTATTATGTTAAGCTGTGATCATAGTTACAAATAGAATACCAGTTGGACGTTCATAAATTGTAAACAGCACACCTTCATATTTGTCAGGGTTTACTGATTTACAATAAGCATATGCTGGGGATATTTGGGTCAGTAAAGACAATAAAATTGTTAATTTTTACATAACCTAGTAACCAAAAATATGATCTGTGATAACAACCTCTTTCTTATATGACAAAAAAAATTATTCTATCAAGAGTTTCTGACAGATATTCAAATTTTATTGTGTCGCCCTTTCGAAGAAAAGGTGATACATAGGGATCGCTTTGTCCGTCGGTCCGTCACGAAAACTTAACGTTGGCTATAACTTTGCCATTTCTAAACATTATCTTATCAAACTTTCAAATTGTATTGCTTATGACAACTGGGTCAGGTTGATGCCAAAATTTCTAGGTCAAGGTCACATTTGACAGAGTTATGCCCCTTTTTATACATGGATTTTGTCATGTAAACTTAACGTTGGGAATAACTTTGCCTTTTTTTAACATTTCAACATCAAACTTCCAAATTATATTGCTTACGACAACAGGGTCGTGATGATGCCAAAATGTATAGGTCAAGGTCACAATTGACAGAGTTATGCCCCTTTTTGTACTTAGATTTTGTCATGAAAACTTAACATTGGCTGTAACTATGCCATTTCTTAATGTTTCTTCATCAAACTTTCCAGTTGTAATGCTTACAATTGTATCACTTAAGACAACACCATTTCTCAAGGGCAGATAACCCTCAAATTTTTTTTTGCAATATTATGCCCCTTTTTCAAGTTAAAATTTCTTGGTTAACCTTTTACTTTTATGTCCATATCACAAAAAGTGTCAAGGATATTCCATTCAAACTTGGAATACTTGATCACCAGCAAGACCCCTGCAAAGATTGTTGGTACCCATGTCCCTGGGGTCACAGTTAGCCCCACCCCCGGGGTCACTTGATTTTGCTTAAACTTAACCCCCCCCCTCCCCCCCCCCGGGGCCCAATTTTTTTTTTTTTTTAATTTTAAAACATATGCACTTTATTCCCCCCCCCCACCTCAACCCCCCCACCCCCCCTCCCCCCATTTTTTTTACCCACCACCCCCACGCCTTTTTTTTTTTTTTTTTTAAACATAGGTACTTTACTCGCCCCCCCCCCCCCCCCCCCCCCCCCCCCCCCCCCCCCGGACCTTTTTTTCTTTTTTTTTAAATTTTAATACATAGGTACTTTACTTCCCATCCACCCTCAACCCCAGCAGGCTCTTGTTTACCTTTTTAGTTATTCTAACAGAGTACCCAAGGGCGACACAAGTGTTCCACTGAACACCCATCTAGTTGTTCTTATATACATGTATTTCTTTAAATGTTTGCTACTGCAGAGAAAACACAGTGTATTTAAACTACAGCAGACAGTTACATTTTACATGTCAATCTCACTTGCCAAATGTAGTGTTCGATTTGTTTACTTGATCTATTTGACTGAAAATCCCACAAATGATGCATACTGGCTGTCTGACCTAAACATCTTATCCTTGAAAGTGTTACAAATAACCAATCCTTGCATACTGGCTGTCTGACCTAAATATCTTATCCTTGAAAGTGTTACAAATAACCAATCCTTGAAAGTCATAAAAATAACAAATCTTTGAAAGTCTTCCAAATAACCAATCCCTGAATGTCTATGAGATAACAACTCTTCTTAAGTATTAAAAGCAAATCATTTGAAGTCTTTCAAACAGCCAGTCCTTGAAAGTGTTACAAATAACAAATTCTTGAAAGTATTAGAAACAAGAGCCACGGCAATCTGGAGCCATGCTCAACTTTTTCCTATTTCCAAAGGCAAACACATCAGAGGAAGCACATTGTGGTGAAGGGATTTCAAATGAAACATCATTTGGAAATATAATTATCAAATTCATCCATACATAAAAAAGTTATGGCCAATTTTAGCAACATTCAGAAATTTGACCTTAAAGGTCAAGGTCAAGTTCAGTTTAATCTTTTTCGGAAGAATTGTATAAAAGGTAGTTATGTCCAAGCATGAAGACACTACATCCATTAATAACAAAGATATAAAGAAGTTAAGCAGTGTCAAGGTCATTTTAAGGTCAAGATAATATTTGAATTGTTCAAAACCTTTGTTTTATTTTCAGTGTTGTTTAGTCCCAGTATAGATCAAATCCATCCATAAATTATAACAAGAGGGCCATGATGGCCCTATATCGCTCACCTGAATATGACTGCTTTTAACAAAGTTGCTATGGACCTGGTTAATTGACCCCAGATGACCCATATTCAAACTTGGCCTAGAAATTATTGAAACAATCTTTCTGACAAATTTCAAGGTTATTTGTACTGAAAGTGTAGCCTCTAGAGTGTTAACAAGGTTTTTCCATATTTGGGCTCTGTGACCTAGTTTTTCACCCCAGATGATCCATATTCAAACTTGGCCTAGAAATTATTGAAACAATCTTTCTGACAAATTTCAAGGTTATTTGGACTGAAAGTTTTTCGATATTTAGGCTCTGTGACTTAGTTTTTGACCCCACATGACCCATATTCAAAGTTGAGCTGGAAATCATAGAAGCAACCTTTCTGACAAATTGTCAGGTTATTTGGACTAAAAGTGTAGCCTCTAGAGTGTTAACAAGGTTTTTTACATATTTGGTCTCTGTGACCTAGTTTTTTACCAAAGATGACTCATATTAGTACTTGAGCTAGAAATCATCAAAACAACCTGTCTGACAAATTTCCAGGATATTTGGACTGAAAATGTAACCTCTGGAGTGTTAAAATGGTTTTTACATTTTAGGGCTCTGTGACCTAGTTTTTGATCCCAGATGACCGATATCCTAATCTAGGCTAGAAATCATTGAAACAACCTTTCTGACAAATTTCAAGGACATTTGGACTGAAAATGTAACCTCTAGAGCATTAACAAGTATTTTCTACTTTTTGGCCCTGTGTCCTAGTTTTTGACCCTACATAACCCATATTCAAAACTGAGCTAGAAATCATTAAAACAATCTTTCTGACAAATTTCAAGGTTATTTGAACTGAAAATGTTACCCCAATGCATGTAAACAAGGTTTTTCCATATTTGGGGTCTGTGACCTAGTTTTTGACCCCAGATGACCTTTATTCGAATCTGAGCTAGAAATCATTAAACCATTTTTTCTGACAAATTTCGAGAATATTTGGACTGAAAAGTAGCTTCTAGAGTGTTAACAAGTTTTTTTCTATTTTTTGGCTCTGTGACCTAGTTTTTGATTTCAGATGACACATATTCAAATTTAACCTAGAAATCATTGAAACAACCTTTCTGACAGATTCCAGGTTATTTGGACTGAAAATGTTACCTCTAGAGTGTTAACAAGGTTTTTCCATATTTGGGCTCTGTGACCTAGTTTTTGACCCAAGATGACCCAATTTTGAACTTAAGCTAAAAATCATCAAAACAACCTTTCTGACAAATTTCCAGGATATTTGGACTGAAAATGTAACCTCTAGATTGTTAACAAGGTTTTTCTATTTTTGGGCTCTGTGACCTAGTTTCTGAACCAAGATGACCCATATTCGAACTTGAGCTAGAAATCATAGAAACAACCTGTCTGACAAATTTCCAGATTATTTGGACTGAAAATGTTACTTCTCCTTCTACAAGAAGATTTTCAAAGTTTTCACTATATAAGCCTATGTAAAACAAATGACCCCGGGGGGGCCAAATTTGACTCCAGGGGTATAATTGGAACAAACTTGGTAGAGGTCCACTAGACAATGCTACATACTAAATCTTAAGGCTCAGGGCCTTGTGGTTTCAGACAAGAAGATTTTCGAAGTTTTTCCTATATAAGCCTATGTAAAACCAATGACCCCAGGGTTGGGCCAAATTTGACCCAAGAGCTATAATTTGAACCAACTTGGTAGGAGTCCACTAGACAATGCTACATACCAAATATCTAAGCTCTATGCCTTACGGTTTCTGACAAGAAGATTTTTAAAGTTTTTCCTATATAACTCTATGTAAAACAAGTTACCCCTGGGGCGGGGCCATTTCTGACCCAGAGGCCATGATTTGAACAAACTTGGTAGAGGTCCACTAGACAATGCTACATACTAAATCTTTAGGCTCAGGGCCTTGTGGTTTCAGACAAGAAGATTTTCAAAGTTTTTCCTATATAACTCTATGTAAAACAAGTTACCCCTGGGGCAGGGCCATTTTTGACCCAGAGGCCATGATTTGAACAAACTTGGTAGAGGTCCACTAGGCAATGCTTCACACTAAATATCTTAGCTCTATGCCTTACGGTTTCTGACAAGAAGATTTTTAAAGTTTTTCCTATATAACTCTATGTAAAACAAGTTACCCCTGGAGCGGGGCCATTTTTGACCCAGAGGCCATGATTTGAACAAACTTGGTAGAGGTCCACTAGACAATGCTTCACACTAAATATCTTAGCTCTATGCCTTACGGTTTCCGACAAGAAGATTTTTAAAGTTTTTCCTATATAACTCTATGTAAAACAAGTTACCCCTGGGCTGGGGCCATTTTTGACCCAGAGGCCATGATTTGAACAAACTTGGTAGAGGTCCACTAGATGATGCTTTATACCAAATATCAAAGCTCCAGGCCTTGTGGTTTCTGACAAGAAGATTTTTAAAGATCCAACTTTTAAAATCTGTTTTTAGCTCATGTGACCCAGAAATGCAATGAACCGGAACCATTTGAACAAACTTGGTAGAGCTTCATGCAAGGAACATTCTAGGCAAGTTTCATTCAATTTTGCCCAGTGGTTTCAGAGGAGATGTCGTTTGAATGAATTGTGGACGACGGACGGACGGACGGACGGACGCCGGACAATCAAGGATCCTAAAAGCTCACATGAGCATGCTCAGGTGAGCTAAAAATCTGGCTATTTTAGCATAATTCAATAATTTGACCTTGACAGTCAAGGTCATTTTAACTTTAAGGTCATACTTGAACAATTTAACATGTAGATTTTGTCATAAGTGTCATTTTGTCCAAGTATGAATCAATCCAAATATAATAACTTGACCTTGAAGTTCCAGGCCATTTTAAGGTAAAGGTCATACTTGTTCTATTAAACCTGTCAGTTTTGTCATAAGTGTTGTTTTGTCCAAATATGAATCAAATCTGTAAATCGATAAAGTTATTACAATATAAGCAAAATTCAATAATTTAACCTTGACTGTCAAGGTCGTTTCAAGGTTAAGGTCTTACTTGAATAATTTAACATGTAGGTTTTGTCATGACTGTTGTTTTGTCCAAGTATTAATAAAAAAGAACTAAAAATGATGTTATGGCCAAATTTTAGCAAAATATAATAATCTGAGCTTGATAGTTATTGTCATTTAAAGGCCAAGGTCATACCTGAATGATTCAATGTGTCAGTTTTGTCTTAAGTGTTGTTTTGTCCCAGAAAGAATCAAATCAAACCATAAATAACAAAGTTATGGCCAATTTAAGCAAAATTCAGTAACTTGACCTTGAATGTCAAGGTCATCTAAAGGTCAAGGTCATATTTAATAAATCATAATGTCAGTCTTTTTGTCTGATCTACTTAAAGGTCTTATCCAAAGGGTTGTTGTGTCCAAGTATGAAGACAATCCATAAAGGAATAAAAAATTATGATCAATGTTAAAGTTTTCGGACAGGAATGGCAACGGCAACAGCAACGACACCATGACTGTAGCAATAACTCAATTTTTCTTCGAAATAAGTTGAGCTAATAATTATCTTTGAAAGTTTTAGAAATAACCAATCCTTGAAAGTGTTACTTCCAGACACCTATCTTTCATAAGAAACTGTGGACTTACCCACACCAAGAGTAGAGTAGCCTAGGGTTGCAGGAAGACTTTTTATCAAACAAAGGTTACATGGCTTTCCAAGTATCATAGCCATACATGCTCAGCCACAGAAATAAGAACTTACTCACTCACCTCAACATAATCAAAGTCACATGTTCCATGGTATTCCATGTCAAATGGGGGGTTAAAGTTCAAAGATATTGTATAACCAGAGTCCACATTGAGGTCCCATATACATTCTGTATTGTGTGGATAACTCCTTGGGTAATTTGGTGTAGTCAGATTTCCTGTTGAGCTGTGAAATACTCCACCACAGCCTGTTTGTAAAACCATACAGTAACTTTCAATGACATCAAAGTTAAAGGAATTTCAGGTTAAAACTTTTCTTAAAACTAAATTACATTTGGCAAATGCCATCTTTACATAAGGATGCAAGGAGGAAAACAGGAAAACGTATGTTTTCATTTAAGGTAGATAGATTATATTAAGATTCAGAAAAATTTCAATAAGTCTAAAATAAAAAATTTCTGTTGTTTTTATAAACCAGTCTGACCTTGTGTTGTAAAGGAGTAAGTCAGTCTAAAGCCTCTTGCAGCCATGCTAAAATCTGAGAAGAAAACCAGTCTCAGTGAGTTACTCTGTGAGCGTATTGTAGATGGCGCTGTTGGTCCACAAAACTGACCAATGGAAGGAGATGATGCATATGGACCATTGAATATTTTCAGGTAGTCAAATTGACAGGATGGATGAGTTTCTATATCAAAGTCCATAAATTCAATCTGCAAACAATGACTGAATCATTTAAAAGTACATATATTATAAATTGTTTTTCCTTTTCTAAGACAATTACATATTTTCTATTTTCTGTAATGAACCAAAGAATTTTATTTTTAAAATGCTGGCCTTTGACACTGGGTCATTGTGAGTATGACCATCAATGCTGAGTGATTCAATTCTAAATGGATGAAAAATGCAAAACACTAAATTATGTATACTAGCAAACAAAAAATAAATGCAAGTTTCTTTCCAACTTGAATATTATATAATACTTTAGAGGTTGTTCCAGCAGCTTCGTTTATTCTTTCTTCATTAATATTATGTACTCATTTTCTGTTCTAGTCCTCAACGTCATTGCTGAGGTACAACAATGGGTCACTGAATAATCAACACAAAAAATATAGACATTCTATGCTATTATTTAAGATTTCAATATTGTTATTTCTCCTAGTATATGTTACTTGGACAGTTATAGAAGTGATGAACAATTGCACCTACCACTATTTGTGCACCCTCTGGGGCATTAATTGTCCATGCACAAGCATCATTATGCTCATAGTTGTTTGGATAGTTTGGACTGCTAATAACCCCTGTTGGGTCAGTTAACACTCCTCCACATTCTACAAAACAAATGAAAAACAGGTTATTGGTAAGGGACAAAGTAAACATCAAAAGACTAACTATGTCTCTTAGTTTTCTTCTGTTTTTCCTTTCACTATCTGCAGTCATATTCAATTATGTTCTTTCAATATAATGACAGTGTGTCTGATCTTGCAATATCCCAATTCAACCAAATATCCTTTACTCTTTACTTGAAATAAGTTTCAATTTTCAATTCAGGTTTCAGCATGGTATCAAGTCCCTGATGTGGTATTACTCATTCCCTACTGTAGCCTTCTCTAATCCTGTAACTTGCTAACAAATGACTACTTTTTGCACTATAACAATACTAGAAAGCTCACTAATTACCTATTTGCAATACAGCTATACTGCTCACTATTTTCTTACTTGAAATATAGCAATACTAGATAGCTCACTATTTTCCTACCTGAAAAATAGCAATACTAGATAGCTCACTATTTTCCTACCTGAAATATAGCAATACTAGATAGCTCACTATTTTCCTACCTGAAATATAGCAATATAAGATAGCTCACTATTTTCCTACCTGAAATATAGCAATATAAGATAGCTCACTAATTACCTACCTGAAATACAGCAATACTAGATAGCTTACTATTTTCCTACCTGAAATATAGCAATATAAGATAGCTCACTAATTACCTACCTGAAATATAGCAATACTAGATAGCTTACTATTTTCCTACCTGAAATATAGCAATATAAGATAGCTCACTAATTACCTACCTGAAATATAGCAATATAAGATAGCTCACTATTTTCCTACCTGAAATATAGCAATATAAGATAGCTCACTAATTACCTACCTGAAATACAGCAATACTAGATAGCTTACTATTTTCCTACCTGAAATATAGCAATATAAGATAGCTCACTAATTACCTACCTGAAATATAGCAATACTAGATAGCTCACTATATTCTTACTTGAAATATAGCAATACTAGATTGCTCACTAATTACCTACTTGAAATACAGCAATACTAGATAGCTCACTATTTTCCAACCTGAAATACAGCAATATAAGATAGCTCACTAATTACCTACCTGAAATATAGCAATACTAGATAGCTCACTATATTCTTACTTGAAATATAGCAATACTAGATTGCTCACTAATTACCTACTTGAAATACAGCAATACTAGATAGCTCACTATTTTCCAACCTGAAATACAGCAATACTAGATAGCTCACTAATTACCTACTTGAAATACAGCGATACTAGATAGCTCACTATTTTCCTACTTTAAATATAGCAATACTAGATAGCACACTATATTAGAAAGCTCACTAATTACCTATTTGCAATACAGCTATACTGCTCACTATTTTCCTACTTGAAATATAGCAATACTGGATAGCACACTATTTTCCTTCTTGAAATATAGCAATACTAGATACCTCACTATTTTCCTACCTGAAATATAGCAATACTAGATAGCTCACTATTTTCCTACCTGAAATATAGCAATACTAGATAGCTCACTAATTACCTACTTGAAATACAGCAATACAAGATAGCTCACTATTTTCCTACCTGATATACAGCAATACTAGATAGCTCACTAATTACCTACTTGAAATACAGCGATACTAGATAGCTCACTATTTTCCTACTTTAAATATAGCAATACTAGATAGCACACTATATTAGAAAACTCACTAATTACCTATTTGCAATACAGCTATACTGCTCACTATTTTCCTACTTGAAATATAGCAATACTGGATAGCACACTATTTTCCTTCTTGAAATATAGCAATACTAGATACCTCACTATTTTCCTACTTGAAATATAGCAATACTGGATAGCTCACTATTGTTCTACTTGAAATATAGCAGTACTGGATAGCTCATAATTTTCCTACCTGAAATACGGCAATACTAGATAGCAAACTATTTTAATACCTGAAATATAGCAATACTGGAATGCACACTATTTTCCGACTTGATATATAGCAATACTTTAGGCTCACTTTTTTCCTACTTGCAAAATAGAAATATTAGATGGCTCATTATTCTCCTACTTACAATTATCAATACTTGGTAGCTGACTATTTTTCTACTTGCACTTCACCAATACATGATGGCTCACTATTTTCCTACTTGCACTTCACCAATACTTCATAGCTCCCTTTCTTCCTACTTGCACTTTACAAATACTTGATGGCTCACTATTTTCCTACTTGCACTTCACCAATACTTGATAGCTCACTATTTACCTACTTGCACTTCACCAATAATTGATAGCTCATTATTTTCCTACTTGCACTTCACCAATACTTGATAGCTCACTATTTTCCTACTTGCACTTCACCAATACTTGATAGCTCATTATTTTCCTACTTGCACTTCACCAATACTTGATAGCTCATTATTTACCTACTTGCACTTCACCAATACTTGATAGCTCATTATTTACCTACTTGCACTTCACCAATACTTGATAGCTCATTATTTTCCTACTTGCACTTCACAAATACTTTATAGCTGACTATTTTCCTACTTGCACTTCACCAATACTTGATAGCTCATTATTTACCTACTTGCACTTCACCAATACTTGATAGCTCATTATTTTCCTACTTGCACTTCACCAATACTTGATAGCTCATTATTTTCCTACTTGCACTTCACCAATACTTGATAGCTGACTATTTTCCTAATTGCACTTCTCCAATACTTGATAGCTCACTATTTTCCTACTTGCACTTCACCAATACTTGATAGCTCATTATTTACCTACTTGCACTTCACCAATAATTGATAGCTCATTATTTTCCTACTTGCACTTCACCAATACTTGATAGCTCATTATTTACCTACTTGCACTTCACGAATACTTGATAGCTCATTATTTACCTACTTGCACTTCACCAATACTCAATAGCTCATTATTTACCTACTTGCACTTCACCAATACTTCATAGCTCATTATTTACCTACTTGCACTTCACCAATACTTAATAGCTCATTATTTACCTACTTGCACTTCACCAATACTTTATAGCTGACTATTTTCCTACTTGCACTTCACCAATACTTGATAGCTCATTATTTACCTACTTGCACTTCACCAATACTTGATAGCTCATTATTTTCCTACTTGCACTTCACCAATACTTGATAGCTCATTATTTACCTACTTGCACTTCACCAATAATTGATAGCTCATTATTTTCCTACTTGCACTTCACCAATACTTGATAGCTCATTATTTACCTACTTGCACTTCACCAATAATTAATAGCTCATTATTTACCTACTTGCACTTCACGAATACTTGATAGCTCATTATTTACCTACTTGCACTTCACCAATACTTGATAGCTCATTATTTTCCTACTTGCACTTCACCAATACATGATGGCTCACTATTTTCCTACTTGCACTATATCAATACTTGATGGCTCACTATTTACCTACTTGCACTATATCAATACTTGATGGCTATTAACCTACTTGCACTATATCAATACTTGATGGCTCACTATTTACCTACTTGCACTATATCAATACTTGATGGCTCACTATTTACCTACTTGCACTATATCAATACTTGATGGCTCACTATTTACCTACTTGCACTATATCAATACTTGATAGCTCTCTATTTTCCTTTTTATAATATATCACTACTAAATGGCTCACTATTTTCTACTTGCAATATAGCAATACTAAATGGCTCACTATTTTCCCACTTGCAGCATAGCAATATAGAAGGCTCACTATTTTTCTATTTGCAATATAGCAACACTAGATGGCTCACTTTTTTCTATTTGCAATACAGCAATGCTTGATGCATCACTATTTGATATGGTTGGAGACTGATTGCAGGTAAATATGTAAGTAGAACCTGTAGTATAATACTTACGTGTGAAATTGTAAGACAAATGGAAGCCTTGGTCAACAATGGAATGGTCAGTGCGGAACCTCAACCAAACACTTGGCACAGGAGAAATAATGGGAACTGGCAAAGTGTTGTTTCCACAATACTGATCCAGTAACACACCATTAATGGAATCACCTGAAATCAATCAAATGTGTTTATAGTAAAATTTCTGATAAATATCTGTACTATAAAAAAAAATTCTTGCTTCTCTACCTTAACGAACTTCCTCAATGCAGTTGCCCACACTGCAATACCACTGTTAAATCTAGATCTATGAAAACAGTCCATAAGATAAAACTTGACAATGTTCATGGAAGAGCTTTTTAAAGTGAGAAGATTCTATTTTGAAAACCTACACTTAAAAGCTGATAAATATGTAACAAGAGGGCCATTATGGCACAATTACCTCACTTGCTACAAACAACTAGTTCAATGTCTGGATTAATTATCCAAATAAAAGAAAGACATAGAAAATGCTGCATGCCAATCACTTGGTTAATTGGTTAATGAAAAAAAGACTTTAAAAGATATACATTTTCCTTATGTTATTTTAAGGTTAAGGTTAAACATGTGACCACCTGCTGGGGCAAGATTGATCCCACAGGCATAATTAGATCTTGGTAAAGGTTCATAAAACAAAATTCAGAAGTCTCAGCCTTATGGTTTCCGACAAGGAACTGTTTTTAACAGTTTATCTATGTAACTCATGTAAAATATCTGACCCTTTCTGGAGCCAAAAATGACCCAAGCAAGTTAGAACAATCTTGGCTGAGGTACAGAGGGCAATGCTCCATAAATATTTCAGAAGT
Organism: Cyclina sinensis; assembly: GCA_012932295.1. Classification (NCBI taxonomy): domain Eukaryota; kingdom Metazoa; phylum Mollusca; class Bivalvia; order Venerida; family Veneridae; genus Cyclina; species Cyclina sinensis. Next base: position 39,180,384 of record JAAONU010000002.1, read on the forward strand.
TGAGCAAATAATTGAAGTAATTTGAATAATACTGGTAGAAGTCCACCAACCAATGCTTTTAACCAAATTTCAGAAGTCTCAGTCTTACAGTTTCAGAAAAGAAAAAACTTTTAAAGACTCTGTCTATTAAAAACATCTCACCATGCCACAGCAAAAAATGACTGCAGGGGCAAAGTTTGAAATTCTTGGTCAAGTATTGCTCTAGTATAGGCAAATTCTTCAGGCCCAATTTCTGAATTTGGAGCTCGGTGGTTTCATATTAGAAGAATACTGAAGACACTTCTTTATATTGCTATGTGAGCATGTGATTCCTCAGGCAGGCCAATAGTGACCCAAGGGACATTATTTGTACACTAGATAATGCTACACAGTAAATTTCAGAGCTTTGGACCTGGTGGTTTTAGATTTAAAGATTTTTAAACTTTATAATTAGTGCTGGCATAGCAAATAGTGTTAAGCATGGAATAAAATTCTTTGAATAACTTTGACATTGCTTCATGAAAGGAACATTCTGGGCAAGTTTCATCAATTCTGACCAAGTGGTTCTGGAGGAAATGTTGTTCAAAGTTGCTAATGGATGACAGACATAGGGTGTTTACAAAAGCTCACCTTGAGCAGTGCTCAGGTGAAATAAATAAAGTCAGCTAATCATTTTCATTTCATTTTTTCAATTTTCATTCAGATGTTGCATAATCAATATTTCCTATTCCATTTACCCTCTCTTGCTTCTAACCAATCAAATCTACAACTGGTTGCAGTTTCAAGTTTGAGAGTGTTGAAGCGTATCACAATAGATGTATTTGTGTATTGCTGGTTACGAAGAAGCCAGATGCACTCCAAATTATTAGTATAATTTCCAGATGTGTATCCAGGGGAGGTAATGTTGCCAGGACTGGAGGTGATCAACCCACCACAAACTGAAAAACAATCAAATCCATGCCACTATAAAGCTGTCTCAGAAAGCTTAGTAATACATTATCTTAATACAACTAGTTGCTTACTCCTGAATCCTCAGCAGATAATATTCATTTAAAGACAGTGGAGAGTAAAAGATAAAGTGTTGTCCTACAGTGTCATTCCAACTCAGCAGTAATGCACCGATACACAAAGATCTCAGTACAAGATCTCACTGAAAGAAAGAAAAAGAAAGGTTGTGTTTGTTGAAAATTTCACAGAAAATGTACAAGAATTTCCATTCTCACTGCCGCTTCATTCATGATTTTTATGTCTGAAAAAATTTGCAAAGCAGTCAATATGACTGCTTATGCCTAAACTGTGTCTTACCTGCTTCATTCTGTGATGTGTAGGATGCTTGGAAACCACCATTTGTAACAGATCCATCTGTTCTGAACACCACTCTGGCTGTGTTACCTGATGTCTCAACCAACTGTGGAGGATTATCTCCACAATATCTACCAATCTGTGGAGAACCTGTTAGGATTCCATTGTAAATCTGAAACACATCAAAAGTGTTAGGTTTTCTTTTTTATTATAAATGGTTAAAAAGATGACATATACAGTATATAAAAAATAGATTGTATTTAAATAAACAAACTATAGCTGTAGGGTAGTTCTTGATGGAAATAAATCTTAGGCTGAACCAAACAGTTAGCTATTATCATGCTACATACATAGATAGATACACACTTTAAGCAAAAAAAAAAACAGCATTTTGTCATATGTTGTACTTTAATCACAGAAGTTTCATATGCTAAACTTTCTCTTTATAAATTTTCTTGCAAGTATTTATCTTTAACTTCAATCAACATTTTTTGCTTGGTGACACTTAACCTCCCCATAGACACTTGTTTTTCTAAAAAGAGATAAAAGTGGTTCTGCATTTAAGAATCATGATAAAAATTCACTTCTTTATAAGTTCCATGTTAAATAAATTGCCATTCAACATTCTAATTTTAGAACTACAAGTTACATGCATATATCCCTATAACGAAAGTTAAGCTTACTGCCACATAATCATATCTGCAGTAGGAATGATCTTCCATGTTAAATGGGTCAAAGGTGAAGGTTATTCTCCTCCCAACTGGTACAGTAATTTTCCACTCACATATACGTGAGTGAGGGTAGTTTCCTGGAAAGTTGGGTGACTGGAAAGACCCAGTTGGTGTAGTTAGATCTCCACCACATGCTAAAGAAAAACAAATGCAAAGTAAATACAATCTAAAAAATAGCTTACTCTATTTAACATGGCAATCTATAAAGAATAAGTGTCATCATACTATTAAACTGGAGGTCAGTCTTGGTAAAATAAAATAAAAATCTCATTTCAGGTACTATTTGCAAAATCTTGTCAAGACATATAAACTATATTACGACATCTGTGCAAAGCCTGTACAAATTTAGACATTTATGATTTGCCTGAATTTATTTAAATCTGCAGATTATTCTAATCTTAAAATGCCTCAATTTATGCATTCAGAGGTTCTTAAATTTCCCCGATCAAGTCTGACTTTTAGAATACTTCATCTACCTTTTCTCAACTTAACAATGATAGACATTTTTTTGGCTTTTAAAACAACCTTTCTACCATTAGAACTTCACATGCACAAGTATCTCTGCAGTCTCGCCTCATCTACACTGATGGATCAGATCAACAACAATATATATTATTCACATACCTATATTTTCAATGAAATGCCAAAGAAAATCTCGGCTAAATACACTTCTCCAGATTGCAAATTCTGTATTTAATGAAATTGCTTTCGACAAAATACCCATACATGTAGGGTATATACATGTATGTAGACTGTATGTTCAGCATGTAATGTGCCATGTCTTAATTACAAAACTAAGTATCACATACTAAGTGACCCTTATGTGTATCTTACTGTATTGCAAAAAAGAATTCATGTATATAATAAAAAGGTATACTTAAACAGTATTTAAATCTTGGGCTGGCAGTCCTTCCAACTAAGTTGTGTAGTTTGCTGATTCCCATCAAACTGCCTCTCATGTGATCAGTAAATACACAACCAAATTAAAAAGATCCAGACCCTTAGATTAATACACTATGATATTTATAACATATACATGTTACTGATCTGTAATGCACACTAGAATGTCCACCCTTGTCCAAGCATTATGACCACAAAGTATAAAATGTGCTGAATTGCTCATTTTATCACTACCTAATGGACATACCTTCAACACTGGCTTCAAAATTCAGACTGAATCCTGGATACTGATAGGCCTCATTACTCACAAACTTAACATAGCCATATCTGTCTGAAGTCAGCACTGGACTCGGTATTCTGCTCCCGCAGGCTTGTAATAGCACAGGTCCTGTGGGAATACATATAATATCAGTTAAGTCTCCTTATAAGGTATGCACATTACATTTATAAAGAACAATGAAAAAGTAGTAATTTCGATACGAATACTATGAGTTATTTAACACTGTTCTATACAACACCAAGACATATTTGGATGAGTGCACAGCTTGAAAATTTGTATGGGGCAAGCAGATTGACAAGTCCAATAACATTGGTACTTTCATATTATAAACTTTTCAAGTGTAAGCATCCAAATATATCCTATATTGTACAGAACAGTGTTAAATCATCTTTTGTTGTTTTTTTTCCAAAGAAGCAATTATATGAAAAAATATATTATATATGAAAAAAGTAGTGAAATGTGTAACAATTTCTGAAATTACTAATTCTGAAGTCTGACAGGTCTCATGTCACCATGCTTCTGTTTGTACCTTATGAAAAAAGCAAAAATATTATGTACCAAACAATCCAATACAGTAAAAAAAAAGGATTTTTGTATGCAAGTGTGTTCAGATAAGGAGATATATATATCCCGAATTGTATGTTAAAATAACATATAGAATAAATGTTTATATTCACATGAGTTTATCATAACACGTTTCTTTGCAGCAGCTGTTCAACTACAAGACCTATATCAAATCAATTATTTACTCACACATATTATTGACCTGTCTTATTTGTGGAACTTTACTGTTTTCATTAAATGAAGCAAGAAATTCAGAAAAAAAGGAACAAAAAACTTTATATTTACCTGTTGAATTTATATCTCTAATTTGAACAGAGTCAGTAAGGGAACAATTCCATGAGTTTTGTAATGTAAAAGCTGTAAAGGTGAATGTCAGGTAATGCCCAACTGGCCCTTGAATGACCCAGTTACAGTCTGCATTGTTGTCATAGTTACCAGGGTAATTTGGACTGGTTATTGTTCCACTGCTTCCAACATAATATCCACCACAGGCAGCTGTAATATGGACGTTAAAAACACAGACATGAAGAACAAGGACAGATTGTTATTAAATAAGAGAGCCATGATGGCCCTATATTGCTCACCTTGGTACCATTGTACATATGGTTCAAATTTCATTCTTTTAATTTCAAAAAAATAGGAAGTAGGTTAGTATGTCAAGGTCAGCCTATGTCAAGGTTGAAATCTACATTAAAAACTGTGCATATGTTTCAAGTTTAACTGTTTTGTTGCTGCAGCATCAAACTGGAAAGTATGATTAGGGTCTGAAAATGCCAAAATTGAAATCTACATGCAAAACTGTGTACATTTTCCAACTTTCATAGCTGCAGCTTAAAATGAAGAAATAAGGTCAGTAGGTCAACTGATAAAAAAAGCCACTTAAGAAACATTTGTGTGAAATTATTTTCATATCTGCCAAGCTGTTTCTGAGGAGAAATTTTCTAAGATTTTCCTGTCAGTTAACATGGCAACCAGACTTCAATAAGAACAATTTTGTTTTAAGGAATTTGAAAGAGGACCAATTAAGGAACATTTCTGTAAAGTTTGGTTGAAATTGGCCTCTTGGTTTAGTACATGCTGTTTAAAGGAAATTCTTGATGACAGATGATGTATGGATGATTATAGACAGTCACCCATCAGTACAGCTCAGCCTTGAGCACTTTGTGCTCATTTGAGCTAAAAACAATACATATCTAATCCATCATAAATTTAATCTTGAACTGACAGACAATTTACTTCCAAAGCTTAGCTGAAATACATCCATTATGTAGCCAGACCAACACTAGTTCTTAAATAAAATAACTCTACAACATGAAAACTCCTTTAAAATGCATTTAACTGAAATATGATTTGCAGAACATCCAGTAGTCTTTGAGCTGATACATATAATTTTATCATATGTTATAAAATAATTTCAAAAACTCGTAAAATAGATTTGTCAAGTGATTGGATCATTAAAAAGTTTAAATCTCACAGTTTTAAAAATATAAGGGACAAAAAGTGGCTAATTTCAAGATTTCCTAACTGAAGGAAAACAAAAGCTTACAGACAATCTTAAGGAGGCATTAAGCTTCTAACCTACCTATTTTGTACTGAGCTTTAAAACCAATTCTTGGAACACTTGCGTCAGTGCGAAACCTAACATACATGACATTTCCAGTTGACTTGACAGTGCCTGGCTTTGAGTATCCACAGAATTTACCCAAAGATGCTGAGTTGATGGTCCCTCCATCACGCATCTCAATAAAATCAAAATTACATCTGAAATTATCAAGACATTATCATCAAACATGAACACTACACTTATCTTTTTGCTCATGAACAATGTAATATGCTATTGATCACTGAAATTCTTTTTACTGGGAAACTCTAGATGTAATTTTCATTATTTTTTTTTGTGTGTGTTTGAGTTCTGTACACTCAAACAGTCAAGGTTATACTGGATCTGCAATTTACCCAACCACAGTTTACAAGGAAGGGCAGTACTAGACTCCCATTCAGCTACAATGTAAAGAATACCAAAAATTTAGTATAATAATTATTAGTCCAATTTTCTCTCAAATAGTTCAGTCTGACCTTTGACCTTAAGTGTAAGAAAACACAAACTATGCATTGATTGTATCTTTTAAAATTCTAAATGGCAATTCTATATGAAGAATAAATGCTGAATAGCTGAAAGTTTGACCACTTTGGATGAAGCTGGATATACTTTTACTATAAAAATGAGGAAAGTACATGTATATATGTAACCTGGAAAAATAATGTCTCACGTTGGGCGCCAAATGTAACAGGTGGTGAAAAATCGTGGCTAGACCGGGACTCGAACCCAGGGCCTTCCGCTTACAGGGCGGACACTCTACCAACTGAGCTACCAAGCCCACAGTTCTGCCTTATTGATTTATCACCTATAAGCCTGTACCCGGCTACATATATAAATAAATCCAAATTATCTGTCATAATGCAGTGCTTATTAAAGGCACAAATTGTGGAGATTGTTACTTACTGAGAATGCTGTTCTATTGAAAAATCTTCTAAGAAATCTATCTGTACTCTTTCATGTGCAGGAGCTGTAATCACCCAAACACAATCTACATTATGTGGATAGTTTTGTGGATAGTTTGGAGATGTAAAAGTTCCACTTGTTGTCACAGCATCCAAGCTCAGCTGACCTCCACAAGTAATTTGAACTTCACTGAAGTGGAGAGAGAAGCCAGATCCACTGCCTGATCCATCAGACACAAACTGAACAAACAGATAGTTGCTACCTGTTTCAATGGCAACTGGGGCAGTGTTACCACAGTAACGGCCATCAGAGTTGCCCAAAGGTGGAGAACTGGAGAAAAAGCCATTCCTCAGCTATAAGAAAATACGAAATGTTTGTGAGCTTGACCTTTGACCAATAAGTAAAAAAACTCTAGGTGTCATCTATTCATCAGGAGAAATCATCCTATAAAGTTTGATGGTCCTGGTTTCACTTGTTCTAGAGCTTAAAGTGGCAACTGTTCTCAGTGCAAGCCCCTGCGAGCTCGACTATTAACTCACTGAAGTGAAACCTAATATCTTTCATCTTCTTACCATGCCAGACCATCCTGTAAGGTTTTTTCTCCCTTAGAATAAGTTAATCTAGAGTTATAAGTAAAGCCATTTTCAAAGTGTAGGCCATAGGGGTTTTTACTCAAAAAGTCCAACGACTATGTAAAGTTAGAGAACCCTGAGTTCAGTTGTTCTTCAGTTAGCGATTAGAAACAGTTACCGAAGTGTTGGCTACTGTGAGACTGACCTTTGACCCAAAGAGCCAAAAATCAAAAGAGATCATCATCTTATCTTGTCCAAACTCCATGTATAGTTTAAGAGTCCTCTGTTCAGTTCTTCTTAGTTATTGATTGAAAAGTGAGCTCAACAACAACAGAGATCATTTACACAATATATACAGTCTGAAAGTCCTCGATTCAGTTGTTATTCAGTTATTGAAGCTTTTTTAGAGTGCAGGCAACTGTGAGCTTGACCTTTGACCCAGTAAGTCCAAAAACAACAGGAATTTTCTACTCAACATGCCAAACATACATACCAAGTTTAGATTTCTAGGCTTACGCACTCTCAAATTACTAATTTAAAATCATTTAGTTTTCAGACCTACCAACCCATATGTGTGAAGCTCTGCTTTTAAGCGAAACATAAGACAGATTTATCTTAAAACACCTACTAAATAAGCATTCTTTCTGTACATTTATTACTTCCCACGCACATCTCACATTTTCTCTATTTTTAGTCATCAAGGCTTAAAACTTTTAATAATTCTCTCAAAAAGAGGCAGAAAACAGCTATAAATATGCAAATCCTATATAAAAATGTAATTAAAGAACTGTTTCAAATTACAATATCAAGGGCTGATATTTAGACCAAAACAAAATACTATTTTAGTAGCTGTCAGATCATATACCAATATGTCAAATATTCTCAACCATTTAAAGAAGTGCTGACTTACAAAATTAAACCAATGTTACATTTTTAAAACATTCATTCTTAGATGATGCCGGAAGTTTTCAAAGCAATGATGAATACTGAACAAACCTGAAGATAATCCCTTGTACATGAACCCTGTGTGCCTAGAATGTTGAAATTACTGTTAAACTCTAGACGAATGGTGCGTCCAGCAGGAACTTGGACAAACCAAGTGCAGTTAGTATTGGCGGGGTAGTTGTTTGGATACCCATCTGATTGTATGACCCCACTACTGGCTGATATGATTCCTCCACATACTGAAATAACAGAAGAAATCAATGCCTATGCTAAAAGTCAGTTCTAACACTGCTTTTATATCATGTATTCATTACAATACCATTCATACTTGACAGCCAGACAGTTAATAAGGACTCTGCATTATGAATCTCAAGGCAGCTAGTACCTGTTCTATTTTAAAGAATGCACAGATGTTTGCAGCACAATCTACCTTTACAGATGTTACAACAGATGATAGCAGTTAGACATATGTATTACTCTGCCTAAAAGATGTTTCAAGAATACATTCTGTGAAATAAGTCACAATCCCAAAGCCCATAGCTTGTAGAAGTTTCATTGGATTTTAGTATAAAAGCTTTAGTATTTAATGTCTGGACTTATGAAATGTAATATGGTCCTGAGGCTTTTCTTGGTGAATAAGCCCAAATGGCTTACCCCTTTGAAAAATTATTTTTCAAATAGAGAATATGTAAAATCTCCAAAACTAACAACATTAGAAAATTGTACAATTCATACCCAATGTCCAGAGAAAGTTAAATCATTGAGTTTTTTGCCCCAACTTTAATTATCTTTTATAAAAACAAAAGGCATTGCTCTACAAATTTTACAATAAGCGACCAAACAAATGATCAGTGTTACAAAAAGAAAAAACAACAGCACCACAAAGTGACACCAACACTCACAAGTATAAAGCAAAACAAGAACTGTCACTGTAAGATGACAATGCCCCTGAATGTGGTGCTTTGACCTTTGAGCTGAAAACTCGTCATTCAGGGGTCAAGGTCAAACAAATATAGGTCAGTGGGAAGGTCTTGTCCAAAGAGGTGTTGTGTCCAAGTATGAAGTATATCCACTTGTTAATGTGGAAGTTATGGTCAATGTTCAAGTTTTCTGAGAGTTGGATGTCCAAGGTGAAAGTCATTCAGGGGTCAAGGTGAAACAATGAAGGTCAGTGGGAAAGTCTTGTCCAAAGGGGTGTTGTGTCCAAGAATGAAGTAAATCCATCCTCTAGTATGGAAGTTATGGCCAATGTTAAAGTTTTTGGACAATTGGATCTTCAAGGTGAAATTCATTCAGAGGTCAAGGTCAAACAAATATAGGTCAATGAAAGGTTTGGTCCAAAGGGGTGTTGTGTCCAAGTATGAAGTATATCCACTTGTTAATGTGGAAGTTATGGTCAATGTTCAAGTTTTCTGACAGTTGGATGTCCAAGGTGAAAGTCATTCAGGGGTCAAGGTGAAACAATGAAGGTCAGTGGGAAAGTCTTGTCCAAAGGGGTGTTGTGTCCAAGAATGAAGTAAATCCATCCTCTAGTATGGAAGTTATGGCCAATGTTAAAGTTTTTGGACAATTGGATCTTCAAGGTGAAATTCATTCAGAGGTCAAGGTCAAACAAATATAGGTCAATGAAAGGTTTGGTCCAAAGGGGTGTTGTGTCCAAGTATGAAGTATATCCACTTGTTAATGTGGAAGTTATGGTCAATGTTCAAGTTTTCTGACAGTTGGATGTCCAAGGTGATAGTCATTTAGGGGTCAAGGTGAAACAATGAAGGTCAGTGGGAAAGTCTTGTCCAAAGGGGTGTTGTGTCCAAGAATGAAGTAAATCCATCCTCTAGTATGGAAGTTATGGCCAATTTTAAAGTTTTTGGACAATTGGATCTTCAAGGTGAAGGTCATTCAGGGGTCAAGGTCAAACAAATATAAGTCAGTGGGAAGGTCTTGTCCAAAGGGGTGTTGTGTCCAAGTATGAAGTAAATCCACTTACTAATAAGGAAGTTATGGCCAATGTTAAAGTTTTTGGACGGACGTCCGGCCGAAACTGGATAGGGGGCCTTTTCTTTTGTTATTTTCTTTTGTTTAATAGAGGGCCATTCGCCCCTTATTCTACTGTTACAGAATGAACTCTATTGTTCTCTTTTGTTATGTTTACAGTAAGATGGCCCTTTTTTTTTTCCGGTAGTGCGGACATCCGGACTGACAGTTGAAAAAACTATAATGCCTCCCTTCGGGGGCATAAAAAAGAGAAGAAGAAACAAAAACAGAGAAATAGAAGTTTTTTTTTAAATATTGGACTTGGGTGGGGGGGTCGGAGTGGTTTGGCAAGTACCTACACAATGAAAAAAAATAACTACCAATATGGCAGAGGACCACAACACAATGCTACACATCAAATATCAAAACTGTAAGCATTATAGTTTATTAATAATCAGCGACATTTAAGTTTTTGCATGCCGCCACTGCTCATTACTCAGAGACCATAACAGCTTGACTTTTTTCTTCAAAAACAGACAAGCTAAAATAAAAAGTACATGTATACCTTTTTTGTACTGTATGCTAAATCCTGTCCCATTTAAAGAAAAATCAGAGGTAAATCTCATAGCAGCACTATTCCTAGATGAGACCAGGGGAACATCATTGCCTGTACGACCACAAAATGTTCCGAGCATCATTCCACTTGTGTAACCAGCTGTAAAACAAATCAACATGTTTTTTTTATATACTTGATAGATAGGTAAGTTTAAAAAAGAAGAAAAACTTCCTACATCATGTTTATTTATGAATAGTAAGCAACAGAGTTAAAAATTCTGAAATTTAATCCAAAGTTCTTCCTTTTACAGTCTAATTATTCAGTTTTGAACACAATTTTACTGAACACTCATATGTGGGAAGAGTTTCAACAGTGACAGAATATCTTAATTTAAGAAAAGGAAACTTATATAAACATGATAAAAAGGAATATTCAAAGCATAAGTTAACATTATTACACCCCAAATTTCAACTGCTCTCAAAACTTTGCATGATATAAATCTTAAAAGGAAAAACAAAATCTGGGCAGACCACAATCAAACAAATTATGACATAATGAAATAACTATGTATTACAAAACCATTTTCATTCCTTCAGTACTTGTTGTTAGGGAAAAAAAGATGCAATAATATAAATATTGTGATTCTATTAAAAAATGATCAGGATTAGTGTCAATTTTAAAAATATTGTTTTGACTTTACTCACAATATAGATTCAGGTAACTTACAATTATATATCTTCAAGACATCATATCTGCATGTAGAGTGTGACTCTATGTTTATATCAGTTATATTCAACCAAAGCCGGAAACCAATTGGTGCATATAGTACCCAGGTACAATCTAAGTTGCTCTGGTACCCGTCTGGATATCCAGGGGAGGTAACTGTTTGAAGAGCATCTGTAGCATTCAGGATTCCACCACAACCTGGCACTTTGAATCAAATATACACTAATAAGAACAAGAAGATATAAAGATTCAAAACAAAACTGAGCAAATCAAGACAGGACAGAATAACAGTGAACAAAAACATTCTTTATTCCCTTCAGTTATTCATAAATTGTAAATGTGATAGTGTGAAAATTGCAATGCTGTGAAAAAACTTATTAGCCTCATGGGAACAATTCTCAAACAATAATTTTAGTCAATGGTAAATACTTATTTGGTTGTTAAATCTAGCAAAATAAGTCCAGTTCATGATTGTAGAGAAACAAATGACATTCCTTTTTACCTGCTTATAATTTATCGACATGACCTTTGTAAATGATTGTCATGAACTTAAAGGGGTGCTTTATTAGTAAAGAATTTTGACTGGTTGCTACCAATTATCGATCAGTGTCAAGTATCTAGTAAAAATATCATGAAAGTTAGGACATTCTTTATGTTTCAACAAGAAACATTAAACAACAGCAGAGTTCTGATTTATTTTTTTTGTTAGAACACAGTCTTTGAAGTATTCACGCCTTATCTCACGAAATCCACAACTCCATTCGTAAATATGGTCGCTAGATTATTGGAATTTGTCTTTTGCTAAAATCATTAAAGCCAGGCTTTACTCTTGGAACTTAGTCAAAACAATACAAAAGTGAGTAAATTTCACTTTACTAAACTTACCTGTTATATGCCACACTAATTTGATGAAAAAAAATTAAAGTAAAAATTTTGTTCGAGAGATGGTACCAACAGGCTAGGTCCATCTCAGATTCAAAGATCATGTTTCCAATATAAATTAAGCAATGACAGTTAAAAGACTAAACTTAACTTGACCATGCATGCGTTTAGATTCTCTCCAACTTTTTGAAATCTTGGAATAATTCAGAATACATATTTCTGAGTATAACATACAAAAAACAACACTTCTGTTACAAACTTCTTTAAACAGGTATGACATAGTTAAATCCTGGAAACAAAATGATGGTATAAAAGACAAGTGTGTATCACCATTGAGTCAAAAAGAATAGCTATAGGAAAATGCCAGACAGAATGAGAACATGCCTGGATGGGAATTCAAGAGTCTTAGAGAAAAAAACAGACCAACAGACATTAGCAGGCACACGCAGACAGATTATTAGACACAAAGTGACCAAACTAAAACATCAATCTGCAACCTGCAATATGAAATAATGAGAAAAATTAACAGTACATCATGCAAATATTTACCTGGTGTAGTTGAGGCTGTTGGAGGTAGGGTAGTTATTGGATGGTCTGAGGTTGCTTCCCAGTTCAGGAGAAACCCTTGTCCCGTACTAGACCAATCAGAGTGAAACTCTATATGGATCTGGTTAGTGGTAGAGATATAGGTGTCTGGAAGTGTTATACCACAGTAAGTACCAACCACAGGACTGTCTATGGTCCCTCCATCACGTATCTGTAATTAATAAAAAGTTTAAGTATATTTTTGTAAATACCTGCCTATGTTTCCTAGAGGGATTTTAAAACTATCCTGAAATGATTTAAAGAATATGCCTATAATTTCTATGTTACTTATGTGACCCTATGGGTAGAAGCAAATGGCAAAACCAAAAACATCTGGTATAGATCTGCTAGACAATGTTTCATGCAAATTTTAAGATCTTGTGCTTTAAGGCAAAAAGAATCATAAATATTTTCCAATATATTTTTACATAGAAAGTATAGTGCTCCTAGAGTATGTACCTTTAGATAGTCAAAAGAACAGCCACGCCAAGAGGACTCCATATCCAATACTGCAAATGTGATTCTGACTCTCATACTGGTTGGTACAGTGACGGTCCACATGGTGTCAATATTGTGTGGATACTGTTGAGGATGTAGAGGTGAACCAATCTGACCAGAGTTCCCAGTTATGTCTCCACCAAATACTGAAAAACAACAACAACAGTGACAACAAAGAGTGCATCCAAGCTCTAAAATAATCTCTAACCTCAATCACAAAGCAGTTGTCCATAAAAACTAGCTGATAGGCAAGAAAGTAGAAGTGCTGTATAATACCTCTACTACACTAATACACTATCTATTAAAATCTATTAACTGCATGTGTAAGACTTAATGAATGCAACACTGCTGCATTAGCAGCAAAATCAATATGGGTCAGTGTCACAACATTATTAACAATGTGGTCAAATTTTAATTTTCAGATAATCACTTCCAGAAAACAGACTGTTTTGAAATTACTTTTGTATATTTTTATAGCACTCTGACTACCAGAGGGCACCCTAATAGTGGAATAAACAAGGCATAAATTTCTATGAATCATTTTCACATCATGGTTGTCATACCATGTAAAATGCAACATGCAGTATAGTTGCTAAGTTGTTGTATGACCCATATCTATGTTTCAGAAACCTTCCAAGACTTAACTCACATTTTCAAAGACTGCACTTTCTGGCAAATCACAGAAGGCAGAAAACATGATAAGTTTGCAGAAATTGTTAATTAGTTTATGACGTCAAGCTTTGATGTTATTTTCCAGATGACCTTATATTGTCCAGATTGTTGGTTATGTCAAGTCAGGTCCACAAAGATAGTCTTTCTAATATAAATTACATCCTTATATAAAAACAACAGACCCTCTTCAATGAGCACAAATATATCTCTTTAAATGAGTTTTCATTTTATGCAGTTGCTTTGAATAATTTTGTGATTAAAAAACAATACTGATTTTGATAACTTAAAATACCAATGTGAGGGATTTCTAACCTGCTGAGTATGTGGCTATAAATCCCCGTCCAGTGTCCGAGTCATCTGAGCGGAATTTCATCCACAATCCATTATATGCTGTTAGATTTGATGGGATGTTGTTGCCACAGAAACGACCCAGCAATGGTCCTCCAAGCTGACCCTCATGTAGTTCAACATAATCATAGTTACAACTGTCATGCTCTTCCAAGTTGAAGAAACTACAAAAATGTATCATCAAATTACAAACTACAACTTATCATTATTTGCCATCATAATCCTAATTTAAGTTGCACATTTTATGGAAGTTTGAGCTTTCAGGAGTAAGGTATGTGGCTAACACACTGATGTAACAGCTAAAACATATTTTTCTATGCTTAAAACTTTGAACTTCTACAAAGTTATGTCCTGACAGGCCCTGTTTATAATCAATATTTCTTGTTTCTTTTCACACTTCCTTCTGAAATAAAATCTAGCAAGCTTTCTCACAAAAAAAGGTCAGATTAAAATGTGATCTTAAACAATCACATAAGTCATTAAAACAATATATTTTCATTCAATCACCATCTCTGTAAGAATTATTTTAAAATATCAGCATTGTTGTCAACATTTTAAAAATCTAGTTTTTCTTTTGAAAGCAGCTCTGATGAGGTAAGAGCTACCTAGCTGAATAATTCAAGAATTAAAATCATCATAAAAAAATGATACATTGTTATGGTATTTAATTCAAATTTACATTACCTTGATTTTTCTAACAGATTATTTAAATCTTTCTCTAGAGACCAGACCTTATGATAACCTGAGTCAAGAAGTATTCACTTTCAATTCTTGTACTCATTCAGAGCTGTATAAACTGAGTCATGCATGGTTTAGTTACCTTTGCCATGCTCTAGCTTCACACTCAGAACCTTCCAAACCACAGAGGAACACTGTTTCCACTGTCTTAATGAGGAAATTATAGCTGATTGAAACAAGCAATCAAGTACAGTTCTGTTTAACAATAATGAAGTGATATAATATATCTACCTGAAAGATAACTGTACTCTATTACCAGGTGACACACTGACTTGCCATACACATTCTGTGTTTGTAGGGTAGCTGTTAGGATACCCAGGGCTTGTGAAAGAACCACCTTGTGACGTGTAATAACCTCCACAGGCTGTGTAAATATGATATACTCACTAAAGACCAAATAACACAACTCCCTCTGTCTTCACAGGGTTAAGAAAACTAATGTCAATACTATTATTATAAAATATGTAATCTTAAAAAATCTAATCTTTTGTTCATATTTTCATCTTAACTGTTCTAACTGTCTAGATACAGTGTCTGTAGACAAATCTAGACTGGCACTTGTCTTGTAAAGTACCAAGCATGCTTGATTGAACATGGTTGAGAGGAGTGTGTGAAAGTGCTCTGTATATTTTTGCAAATAACATATTGAATTTGTGCTGGAATTATGGATCATTTTATTCTAAAAGGAAGTTTACAAGATTGGTGAAAAGATGATGACTTTTTGACAGAAAAAATATTTTTGTAGTTCTGCAGTTTCAGCAAAAAAAGTGCATACATAAAGTATATATAAAGTAAAATACCCTAATGGTAAAAATAAGATGTACCTGATGAGGACTTGGTATATGTTGCTCTAAATCCCGAGGCTTGATACGACATGTCTGTCACAAACTGTACAAACAGCGCTGACCCTTGTGATGTTATTGCGGAGGGTGAAACTCTCCCACACAGTCGGAGAATCTCTGGAGCCTGCTCATTATCGCCATCCAGTACCAGGATGTAATCCTTGTTACAGTCAGGGGACTGCTCAAGATCCATGTGGGTAAAGGTCAAGGTTATCCTGTCAGCTGAAATGATCATTTAACCATTTAAAAGATAAAAATTATTCACTCTGAGGGTTAATGTGATGATTTTTTTTCTTCTGATTAAATTCATGAAACAGATCTCAAGCAGACTTATTGTTTGTTTGTTTTATACTCAAGATACTTAATCACAGCTAAAAAGAAGTCTAACTAGTGTAAGGCAAAATATGGGCAAAATACTTTTCTTGCTTTCATCTCAAGAGAGTACTTTTTCCTGGTTTCCTCTCAAGAGAGTTAAGTTAAGTCAGTATGAAGTGCCACTGTCTTTGCAATATTATAAATGGGTAAACTTCAAAAGTTTTTAAAGGCTAATTATGTTTATTAAGCCAATGTAAAGCTTTCATTCTTGCCCTGGAAAAGGGAGACAAAAATATGTTCATCAAAAACTGTGGCAAAAATTCAAGAAAAATTTGCAACTTTATTTTACCCATGTGGAAAATCTTTTCGCTTTTCTGTTTAGCAAGAATCCAGAAATTCAATAATGACACAACTTTTTTGCATGTTTAGGTTTTAGGTACTAGATGAAATGGCTTTCTTTCCCTTAGATTTGGTTTTGCAACTGCTGTTAAATTCAAGCTTTTCCCAAGTACATGTATACTGTAAGTACTGATATGAAAAATATAAGTTTCACTAACCTGCACAACAAAAAAGAAAGAAAATAATCAAAACTTGTTATGTGAGAACCTATCTGGCTATATATCCCTGTAACAATTTTTTTTTCTTTTTTTTTTGTTGTTGTTTTTTTTTAAGCTGAAAAATACAACTTGCATGCGTTTTCCAGGTACCCACTGTGCTTTCAAGAAAGCATCATGCTAAGTTAACGTGGTCATTAAATTTTGTAAGAAGAACTAGTTAACATGATATTTGTTAGGCCTACTGCTATATGAATCAAATAGTGACTAAAGTATGGGAAATAATTGTGTATTGGGAGGCAACCATATTGTTACACTTTCAGGAAAGCCTAATTTCTTTATAAATGTCAAGGTTAGGTTTCCTTTGGACATTAACAAGAAAATCAAAAATATTCTTACTTGCATGATCAGAAGTAATCAGCCAAGAACAATTGGTACCACGGCGATATGTGTCTGGGTAGCCAGGTGACACAATATCACCATCACCATCTTCAGCATTGATCACCCCACCACAACCTGTAAAGGAATGTTTAACTGGAAGTAGAAACCTGTCTGCATCCTTTACAGTTAAATGTTTAAATTTAAATTTCATCTCTCTTCTTCACTTTTTCATTCATTTATTATCAAAATGATCTATCCTGGCTTGATGTAAAGAACTTCTTCTCAGCCCTAGGTGCATTGGGAATGCCTAGGAAAGATTTTGTCTTTACTCAGTCAATGCACTAGGTAATTCTGTTACATGGAGAAACAATCAGACAGACTGACTGATAAATGGATGGATAGATAGTGTTCTAATGGATAAAGGTCAGAAAGAGGGATGAACAAACAGACAGAAAGGCATCTCCGACTGTTAAAACCACCACATTGGCCTTTAACAAAAGATACAAAGCAAACACAACTAACAAAGGCATTCTTTTTCATGTCAAGCAGCATATTAGAGCTGTAATTAAAAGAGGTCACTATGCAACTACTGATAATCAAGGCACTTAAAAAATTTACCTGTAACATAATCTGCTTTGAACCCTCTACCATTAGCACTAGGATCAGTCCTCATACGTACAAACATTTGATTGCCATGGGAACGATATGTTACAGGTGATGGGAGTGTGTTTCCGCAGAATTTCATTAACTCTGTGGCATTCCAATTTGGTCCATCATATACCTTGAAATTACAAATACATTTTATTCTATCTCAAAACAAAATTTTATTTCTATGAAGTCTAGTCAAAGTGCCAACAATCTCCTATCAAAAAAATTTAACTGTTCAAAACTTGCAACAAGGTGCTACAGTTTCTTCAATTCTAAGGTCTTATACAAGATATAGGAATAAAAACTTGGCATTAAGATGCCTACAAAAATACAGGAAGAGACAAGCATGGCATTAAAATAAATTGTCTATAAAAAGTAAACAATATGAGACATAATTTCTGAAGCATATCAATATTCATAGAGATAACTGCAATGCTTAACTGCAATGCTTAGTCAACAATCTTGAGTCATACATGCATTAAAAAGCCAAATAATCTCCTTTGCTTATTTTATACAAGGACAAGGTCCATAACTCTTTTCTTGAAAGCTTTTCAGGAGATCAGTTCAGTACTGGTCTTTCTATAGAATGTCAGACATAAATATGATGCAATCAAGAAAAGTGTGAAAGACCCAAAGAAGCTTTTAAATTTTTGCAGGAACAGCCAAGAAACTTTAACTCAAGGTATCATAAAACATTGTATTTTTTGGATGAAGGAATAAAGAAAATTGACATACAGCCACGTAGTCATATCTACAATCAGAGGAGCTTTCTACATCAAAGTCAGTGAAAGTTAGTTCTACAGTTTGTTTCTCAGCCACTGTGATCAACCATTCACAGTCAGTGTTGTGTGGGTAGTTGTTTGGATAGTTCTTGGACACAAGGGTTCCACTTGGTGTTGAGTAGTTGCCTCCACAACCTGTACAGGAAATATTTTATTAGAATGTCATTTCTTTTTTATTTGTCATCTGTATTATTCATGTCAGATACGCCTAGTTTCTATTCTAACAAGAAAATGCCTGCACTTCTTACATAAAAACTGGATAAATGGGACATACACTGTATGTACACGGCAGAACTGAAGCCATATATTATAGTCAATTATTATCAAACTGAAAACTATAATATTTGTTTAGAAAAGATCTGGGGTATTGTGCTGAGGGTGACTTAAAAGGATTTACAAATCCAGTAAGATATTAAAGACATCTTTTTGTTGGTAACAGAATCAATATACTATTCATAATTTCTAAATGCAATTTACTATATACTTTTAGGTTAAATGTTCTGTAAAAAGATGACTGAAAACTGTATCTATCTATGCATCAATATCCTGAACACTGAGATACAAAAACAAACATACATATTAAGGAACAGGTAAGGGCCAATCCAATTAAAGATATGTCAATGTGTAGAATTTATAGGTTTAAACTTTGGGGAAAAAACAGAGGCAAAAAAAAAGGGGGAAAAGACATTCAGTGTGTATATTTTCGTACCTCCAGTGCTGGTTTTATAGGTAGCACTAAAGCCATTGCCACTGATTGAGATATCACTCCTGAACCTAACAAACATCATGTTCCCTGTAGAGGTCAGCACCTGAGGGTTTTGCTGGGTATGACACAACTGGGCAAGTAGAGGAGCACTGTCATCTGGGCCACCATATATCTATAAATACAGTTTTTTAATACTGTTTTATATAAAGTATTCTGAAACTTCTTGCTGTATTGTCCTCAACAGACTTTTAATTACTCCTGTGATTGTTTGCTAAAACATGTTACATTTATTTGTGTCTGAGACAGCAAAAGTTTAAACTGACAACAGAACAGTATCTCAAAGGCAGAAGGCTAATGTATTTAATCATTTGAAATACTGCTTGATAATACAACTACAGTGCTATATTTGTATGTCTACAGTCCCATCAAGGAACTAACTTGTCTACCTATCTATTCAACTTATTTATAAAACAGTTGCCCATATGAAAAATGCCTCCTTAAAAGTTAACTTATTTCAGGTAGTGGGGGATAATGTATGATAAAGAAAACATTTCCTTCCTGAGACACTTGTGGTTCTTTTAGCAAGTGTTTTTAGTTTAAACTTATTTATCTTAATCAATTGGGAAGCAAGATCTTGCTGGCTGGATTCAAACCAATGACCTCTGAATCGGGAGTCCAGTGCACTTAATCCCTTGACACTGTTCTCCTCTTTTATGCTGAATTCTTTTACTTAGTGTAATTGCAACATAAGACCTTGGTTTAATGTCTCAGTAGAAAGCCAATTAGTGAAATTACAGAACTTATGCATAACTACAGGACCACTGATCCACACAGAAAAACTTGCCCGGTCTCACTAGATGAAAAAAATGTCAAAGACAAGCAAATGCAAAGGATGTCATTTCCAACAAAATTAGAAATTTTCATCAATACATCACACTATTAAAAGATTATGTTGACAATGTCTACCTACCTCCAGGCCATCAAATCTACATTCTCTGTGGTACTCAAGGTCAAAGGTCTCAACAGTGAGTATAACATAAGAACCTGTGTCAGCAACTATAGTCCATTCACATGTACGTCTATGAGGGTAGGGGTTTGGATAGTTTGGACTTGTAAATGAACCAGTTGGTGTTCTAAAGTAGCCACCACAACCTAAAAAATGAAATTTATAAATCAACTTTAAAATGTGTCTTTAAAAAATACTCAAACAAAACAAGAATAAACAAGAACAAATTGAGTGTAAAAAATTATAAATCAGATTTTTTTAGCCAGAAGGTTATGGGTTCAAATCCAAAAAGAAAAACTTGACCCTGATTTTCACATCCCTCCTTTCACCACATGTGCTTGGTTGAATTCGAGGGAGAAAGTCATTAACATTGAGCTATTTCAAGTAGATAGCTCCATCCAACCTTATGAAAAAGTAAATTTTCTAAAATGAGATGCGACAAATCTAACAAAGTAAAAGTTTTTGTTCATTTAGATTTTACATGGCTTAAAATACTGAAGTTACGAAGCTTTGCAACTAAACCGATACTTTAAACATATTTAAGCAAACATCAAACTGAGTTATTTCCCTTTTTTCATTAAATCTTTGCTGGTATTGCCCGAAATTTAAAAAAGTAACAAGGAAAAGTCAAACCTACCATTAGTAATGTATTCCAATCTAAATCCATCATTAGCCACGGAATAATCGGACAGAAACTTGATCCAGACTTTTTCTTGAGTTGATGCCAGAGGAGGGGGCAAAATCATACCACAAAATGTACCGAGAGATGGTGAAGATTCAACACCACCATCATTAATCTGTGAATATATATGTAAAAGATATAAATTCAACATCCTCATAACGAAACGCGTTTCTCAATGAATCAATGAAAACTCAAAGGATAATGACTGATCTGTTTCTGAAATATGGAGCTTTTTTTCTTTCAACAGAGTTACCTATATGGTGCACAGAAGCAAATAAACAAAAGGTCCATTATGGCCCCGTATCACTTACATGAGTTTAAATGCTGAAGTCAGATATAAAAAGTACCCAACAGAAGTACAATGGTGAGTAGAAATGAACTTAATTTATACATCAAAAGGAAATTCTTTTCCCCACAATTTTTTTTTTTTAATTACAGCATAAGAAATCTTGAAAAGTTTTTAAGTCATAAATGGAACAATCTTTAGTAATCAGTCAAAATTATACATTCATATGTCTTACTTTCTTACTATAAAAATTAAAGTAAAATTGAATACATTAACAAGCACATGCTGACCTGAAGATAGTCATACTGACAAAGAGGATGCCTCTCAATGTTGAAATGTGAGAATGAGATGTTGACAGTGTTCCCTTGTGCAGCCTCGATTATCCAGGTACAATTCCGGTTGTGGGGATATGGATTCGGGAAGTTTGGGCTCTCTATAACTCCACTGTAACTTTTCAGTGTATTGGAACATACTGTAAATGAAATATGCATGTCCATACAGTTTTTCAAATAAGAAAGTCTATGTAAAAAATGTTCACAGTGTTGAAATGCATTAAAAAAAACACAAAAAAACTCCCTTAAGCCTAAACAGATTAAGTTCAATTTTCATTTTCATCAAAAATGATCTGTACTGGTAGGTCACAACATCAGCTTTTGGGGTGGTAAAGACTAACATTGTAAATCAAAGAATTTTACATAGACTGTTTCCCACCAGACTAATAAGAAGCTTTTTGAAGATGTTTTGTATTTCTAATCCTAAAGTTATAACAAAGGCATGGTTCAGAATTAATTTAAAGGTCAAAGTTATTGAAAAAAGTTTTTTTCCTTACATTTTCTATTCTCTTGAATTATCTGTCTTTGTTACCAACATATGAACATGAAAACAAATCAAAGGGAATGCTTAAGTAGGGCAGGTACAATTCTCAACATAAAGGCTGTATTGTCTGTAGACTTACAGCTGATGTAGAAAGCATGGAAACCCCTCTGTGACCTTGAAAAATCTGTTCTGAACTTTACCCACATTATATTGCCTGAAGAGGTCACAGGGTCAGGGGTGCTTGAACCACAAAACTTTCCAAGCAAGTTGCCACTGGAGTCACCATCCCTGACCTGGAAAATACATGATAAATATCCAATTTATGTGCATCACAGGGTTCAAGACCAGACTACAAATATCCAATATTCCTATCTATTTCAGTTTCTATAACCACTCATAACTGTTTCCAAAATCACTGGTAAACTGGTCTGAGAAGGAAGTCCTTGTGTGGCTGCAACCATTTATAAGCCAGTTTAATAAAGGCCTAGATAATATTTTTCATATCTATATAGACTTATTTCAGCAAGATTTTATCTGTAAATTTCACTATAAGAACTTTGGCTATTTCAAAATCAGGCTGAAAATAATCAATTCAATAAAACAGCATTTTGTTTTTTTTGCATCATGCAAAACAATCCCTGCTAATGACAACTTCTTTGTAAAAAATACTGTGCTGGATGGATGTCTGTTGAGAATGAAGAGTTAATTCAAAACAGATGGAGTGTAAAGACAGGATTTTTCTTATGTAATAGTATTAGTAAACACATGTCATTTTTAGCCAGAAGTGCTATTTAAGGACCCAAAAAGCAGTATCTGAAATCACCTTTGGTTTAAAGGAAATAATGTCACTGAACAACTTATACCAGAGTAGACCTAAGCTTACACCTGGATGACTAGAGACTATCATAAATTTATGATAAGACATTACCTCAACATAATCATAGTTGCAATTAGGATGAACCTCAATGTCAATATCCACAAAGGTCAGTTGTACTTTGCTGCCCCGAGATGCTGTTATTGTGTAGAAGCATTCTGCGTTGTGTCCATATGGCATAGGATAGTTTGGAGATGTGAAACTCCCAGTGGGTGTAGTCAGATCAGCACCACACCCTGTAGCTGTAGAGTCATACCAGAGTCTGAAACCAGGGGCTGACAAAGAGTTATCTGTGACGAGTTTTATGAACATCCTGTTGCTATGGGATACAATAATCCTATCTATGGTGGTTCCACAGTATTTTCCAACCAAAGGAGATGTTGCAAAACCGCCAGTTTCTGAAAAAATAACTTACTGAGTGAAGAAGCATTACCGTAGAAGTATGAGCATTTTATTTCCTTCAAAATCCTATAAATATGAATGATACTGAATGAATAAACTAATGAACAATTTCAAAGTGTCAGTAAAGGGTTTTATACAGAACTAAGAAATGATTTCTTTAATAACTTAGTCTTTATATTTAGAGTTGTTGTTGTAATATTTCTGGGTGGATAGTTATTTATTGCAAGTAAACACTTTCTTAGTGTCTATATGTCCTAGAGCAATTTTCTGAACATATTTTTTTCTTTACATTTTAAACAGCACATGATTTTATAAAGAATGAAATGACAATATACATATGCATTATATCACTGTTTGATCTTAGGGTATGTTCCTTTAAAAACAGTTCATCCTTTTACATTATTTCTTGTTCACACCCTTGCTTTTATCTCTGTTTTCCATCCCCTGCTTACATTTCCCTACTGACTTCCTTGTACACACCTGCCTGCTCATGCACAAGCTCACTACTCTCATCTCCTTGCTCAAACATTCCTGCTCACTTCCTTGCTCATAATTTCTTGCACATTCAATAGCTCACAAGCCCCAGCTCAGCGCTGCCCTTTGCTCACATTTCCCTTTTCACTCCTTTGCTCACACCTCCTGCTCACCCCTTTGTTTACATCTCACTGCTCACCCTTTTGTTTACATCTCACTGCTTTCTCTTCCCACTCACACCCCCTGCTCACCCTTATTTACATCTCACTGTTCACTCTCCCTGCTCACACACTCATTACTAATTTTAACTAGACACTTACCTTATTTCTAGATAATCATAGTTACAATTAGGATGAGACTCCAAATTAAAGTCTGTCACATTAATTAGAATTTGGTTTCTGTCTGCAACTGTTATGGTCCATTCACACTGCCGCTGATGTGGGTAATTATCTGGGAAGTTGGGGCTTGTTATCACCCCTGTAGAATCTGTGTAGGCCTGTACCACATACTGAAAAATGTAAAAGATTCCTTTAATCAATATGCAGCTAGCATAAACATTAAAAATATCTTTTAAAATAACAAAGACATGAAACAGGCATAACTAGATTTTTTTGGTAAAATAAACAGATGTTTCCCCCCTGCAATGCCACACTGTAGTAATAAAAGGATGCAAATCACCTCTATGCAGTTTGGAAGGTCTACTTGAAAAAGTATTTAGCAGAACCTTATCTCAATGTTTTATATCACAGTGATCTTGACCTTTGCATCAACTGACCTCAAATATAACAAGGGTCATCTACTCCATAGAGGCATCCATTGTTAGAAGTTTCAAGGGCATGGATCAACAATTTTTCAAGATATTCACTGAAAAGTGTATTCAAGTTTAAGTCATAGTGGTCTTGATTTTTTACCTCAATACCCCAAAAACAATAGGGGTCTTTTTGTCAATATGATCAACTAATGAAGTTTGAAAGGTCTGGGTCAAATGGCAAGCAGAAACAAATTTTTAATTCAAGGTCAATGTCATCTTGAAATTTGACCTTCTGAATAAAGAACAATAGGGATCATCTCCTCAATAAGGGCAATCATCCCATTAAGTTTGAAGGCTCTAGGTCAACTGGTACTCCAGTTAGAACTCCAGTTATTAAGTGGAAACTGGCTCACATTGAAGATCACTGTGACCTAACCTTTGACCTACTGACCCCAAAAACAATAGTCTTTTACTTAATAAGGGCAATCATCCTATGAAGTGTGAAGGTTGTGAGGTCAAAATAGTGGTACTCCAGTTACTGAGCTGAAACTGTCTGATGTTCAGTCACGGTGACCGTGACCTTTGGCAAACTGACCTTCACCCTAAAAAACAGGGGTCTTCTACTTCATAGGGCAATCATTCTACAATGATTAAAGGGTCTAGTTAAAATGGCACTGCAGTTATTGAGCAGAAACCATTTTCACATTCAAGGTCACTGTGACTTTAATCTTTGGCCTGCTGACCCTAAAAACAATAGAGTTCTTTAACTCATTAAGGACAATAACCTTATTAAGTTTGACGACTATGGGTCAAATGGTACTAAAGTTGTTGAATAAAGATAAGTGTGACAGACAGACAGGGCAGAAAAAATATGTCTCTCCCAGATTGGGGAGACATAATGAAACTTCCTTCCCTGCTCCGCTCCCTTACTCAGGCATTGCATCACTTAACTTTTGTCACACAAAAAAAACTGCCACAGTTGGATGCGACTCCAACTAAAAGTCTGCCACACTGATAGGAATTTGTTTCCCACTGCAGCTGTTATTGTCATTCTGCACAACCATTATGATTATTATAATGCATGATATTAATTTATGCAAAGAAAACAATTTCATATCCATGCATTGTTAATGGTGGTCTAACCACTAGTAGGTTTAGTGTCATACTCACAAGTGGAAGCATTTAGTGCCACATATGATGCTGAGAAACCCTCATGTGACACGCTGATGTCAGATACAAACTGTACTGTCATTACATTGTTGGTTGATGTAACCACCGGTGGCATTGTTGAACCACAATACCTAAAGAAAGATAAATCTTTTTACAACAAACTATTCGGTAACATCTATAAACTTCTTTTATCATGATTTATTCTATAAAGAAAATTTAAATAATTTTCACAGCCACTTCTCAAGGGTTAGAAATAAGGTAACTTCAACATAAACAAGCAGTCATTAATTTTACACAAAATTACTAGACAACAAGAAGACAATACCTATTTGTTCAGTGTTAAAAAAATGTCACTTACCTGCCAACAAGGTTAGATTCTACTGGACTAGCATCATCGTATATTGATACATAATCATACATGCAATGATTATCTCGTTCAATACTGAAGGTATGGAAGGTGAGTCGGATGACAAGGCCAGGTTGTACTCTGATTGACCAGGTACAGTTAACACCATGTGGATACGTATTTGGATGTCCAGGAGACTGAATACTACCTACATGTATATAGTTAGAAAATCATTTAATTAACTTATTAACTTATTGATTCATTTTTAAAATAATACTGATGAACAATGGCTAGATTGAATTTTGTATAAGCTGAAGCAAAAGAAAAAAATATATTCTGGTCACTTTTCACCAAACTAATGTTAAAACAAATAAGTTTAACTTAATGTTTACTGTATCCATCAAAAATTATGTCTTCAGTCACTGTATATGAAATAAAAATTGTTACAGTTTTACAGACATGAACATCTCCATAAGCTGACCTTAACTAAAATACAGCATAAGGATATCAGTACCTTCCAGTTCAAGGGCAAATAACTTTGTAATGCTTTAAAAAATCCAGAAAAAAAATTGATCAAAATACTGCAAAAGTCAACCTGTGTCTGCAGTAAGGGGTCCTCCACAGCCGCCCTCTGTGATTGCATACCCTGCTTCAAATCCAAGGTTTTGTACAGATCCATCTGTCACAAACTTGAGGTACATCAGATTCGCTGATGTAGTCACAGGCTGAGGCACCTGTGGGCCACAGTAAGTACCAAGTACAGGAGAATTACTTGAACCACCATCACGAACCTAAAATTCAGATACATGGAAATTTCTTGCATTATTTTAACATTGAAACAAGAAACACTGCAATGTTGTGAAATCAGGTTTTCAACATGCAGCCAAGAAAAACCATTGTTTGAGGTAACAGAGACCTTGAACCGTCTAGACAGTGATTCCATGTGCAATCCTTAGCTTTGTTGCATTTGTTTCTTCATTCTAACTAAGTATATATCTACTAACTTTCATTACAATAAATCTTTCCTACTAGTATATTAAGTGATTAAGATTGAGACTGTTTTCATTAAATCTAAGCAAGGAGCCTTGTCATTGATCCTACTGACCCCAAAGGCAATCCACACCTGTGTCCTCAAACTAACTACCTCAACACTAAATTTCATCTCAATACCTCTTTCCTAACTGAAGTTATCAAGCAGACACTGTTTTTCTCAATCTTAGCTGGTGACCTTGACCTTGAACCTTCGGATCCTGAAAGCTTTCCTAGCCTTCTTCATACTACCAAATTACAAAGTTTCATCTAAATATGTCCTTCCAAACAAAATTTACTGAGATTAAACTTTTTTCCTTTTACCAAGCTATCTTTCCCATTACATCTATCCCTGCTAGTGACTTTGCTCATGAATCTACATACCCCAAAACACAATCTTAACCTGTTACTACTAAAACATATACCGGTACTTGTAAATTAAGTTTCATCATGATGTTTCTTTCCTTACTAAAGTCATTGAAAAAGGAACTGTTTTGTATGAAAGTGGCCTTCCTGCATGTACCAACAATGATGTGCCAGAATGTAATAACCTTGTTTCATTGAAACCTGGTCAAAAACCACAGAGCTGTTATCATGCAATCATGCAAATCCAATCCAAAGTTATGAATTTTGAAAAATAATTTCCTACAGTATTACTGTACGAAAATACAGCCACTTAAATAGGTTTAAGACTACTAGAGTTATGTCCTCTTTTCCTCTTAAAATATAAATAAAATTGCTTCAAAAGCCATTATGAAGAAAACTGACCAAACAATTTCAACAGTGCTTTTTGAAATGTATATGCTGGTTCAATTATAAGAGCCCTTTAATTTTCAGGGAGATTACTGAATGAACATCAACGTTTAAGTTTTAGCTATTCAAAATATGTGAAAAAAGAATACAGTGTTGCAGAACTTATCATACTGACAACACCCACACTAAATATAACCAAAAATTCCACTTACCTCTAGATAGTCATAAGAACAATCTCCCTCCGAATTTCCTCCCTCCACATCAAATGCAGTGAAGGTCAAGGTTACCCTGTAACCAGGTTCCTGATTGATGAAATACTCGCAAGCTCTGTTATGGGGATAGGCATTTGGGTAATATGGTGACCTGACAATTCCAGTAGGGGATGTAAATGTACCACCACATGCTAGAAAGATAAAAATTAACCAAAACTTAAAAGTACTGGAAAAAACTCTATCATTGTCAGCATTAAGTAAAATATTAATGCTGTGTTTTCTCCAATTTGGATTACCAATAATCATTAAAATTCTACTCAGCTATTTACCTAGTTCTCACTGCTAGCTAAAAAAGTTCAAAATTTGAATGCAAAACTCTAAGAAATGTCTTTGTGGAAAGATAAATATTTTACCATCTGAAGTTAATATTCTGATTGTTCATACATTTTTCACAATCGAATATTTGATGAAAAATTTTTATAAAAAATCTCCTGCTTTAAAGATAATTGGTGACTGTTGCTTTATGTAGAAAGGAAACAGTTGCAATGAAGAAGACTCATTAGTTGTTCACTACCCACCTTATCATTACACTAATGAATCTCTTACAGGTAAAAACTACTCTACGATAGACTGGTACTTTTTATCCAAAAAGTGGAACTCCTTAAATACCTTTTTCTTACAAAATAAACTTCTTACTAAACATAACAAAAATCTTTGTGTTCAAAAGGATTTTTGAAAAAAAATCAGAGGCATATTTTTTACTATTTTGTTGGTAGTTTTCTTCACTTACCAACTTCCCATGTTGCTCTGAATCCAGCATGTGTCACAGATGAATCAGACACAAATTTCACAAAGAGCACATTCTGTGAAGTTGTCAAGGGAACAGGCAGGTCATTGCCACAGTAACGACCCATCAATGGAGAATCCTCATGACTCCCATCTCGCACCTGTCAATCATTCATGGAATATACAAAATTTAGAGGTACATGTAAATCAAGATAAAACAACAGAGGTGTTAAGGTTGCAAGACAATAACCAGTTATATATCAGTTATGCATAAAACGGTTAAAAGTAGAGGAGATTAATGACTTTATTCGAACAAAATTTTGTTATACAGTAGACAAAGCGGCCACCTGTTTTTAGTGACTTTTCTATTAATAGAGCCCTTGAAATCCTGACTGATTGTTTTTACTATATAATAACATCCCATTAAATGATTTTTGTCAAAGTGCGACCAGCAACTACATAAAACCTGTCCCAACAGAAAAAATACATTGCAGTATCAATTAAAAGACCTTGTAATGATGCACCAGTCTTTAAGATAGTATGATTGTGCCTGTACACAATCAGCCTTTAAAAACAATCGCAAACATTATACACCAAATGAAAAGTGTTCACTTCTTTGAATAATATCTATCAAAGTTTTCTCTATGGCTTTTGCATTCATGGCATCAATATCAAAGTGTAAAGTTTTAGATCAAGAAGCGAGTTATTGAACTTTCTACAACAAACATTACAAGAAGAAAAGCTGAGGAATTATGGGCTGGACAAAACCCACATTCAGAACATTCAACAACAGTTCAAAGTATAAGTCTTTATTAAACACTAAAATCTATTGAGAGACCATTCTAATAAGCGACCACATTTTGGTGGTCCATTAGGTGGTCATTTAAAACAAGGTATACTGTATCTCTTTATTTGCAATTTTGTGGCAAACATATCCTACCTCGATATAGTCATACTGGCAGTCAGCATGTCCCTCAAGGTCCATGTTTGTGAATTTCAGAGTAATCCTGTCCTGTTGGTTGACTGTTACAATCCAAACACACTGAGCATCATGGTTGTAGGCATTGGGGTAATTAGGGGAGATAATTATGCCTGACTCATCAGTGAAGGTTCCCCCACAACCAGCATCAGCTAAAACACAAAGTTTTATTATTTATTTTATAATATAATATATATTTTTTTATAATTAGTATTGTCCAAATCTTCAGATTACACAATATGTAGATAGGCCACACTTATATATACTAAATTTTATATTCACAGGATAACTTCTGTATTTCAACCAAATCTCATTTTCTAACTCAATACAAGGTTAAACACCATTTCTTGGTTTTTCTCTCACTTGTATTTATATCCTTCATCATTATTTCAGTTATGTACACAGACATTTAACATGAGTACTGTCTCCAGGGATACTACTAGTGCACCAGTGCAGCAGGTTTATAAGATGCTTCAAACTACCTCAAGCACGTGTAGATGGCTTCACTAAAAACAATGACACTAAAAAACAATGATCCTAAATCAGGCAGAAGTTACAGAGGTTAATTTAGGTCACCAATTAAGTGCTCCATTGTAATGAATGGGTATCTACCCCCAAAAATGGTACAAAAACAACAAATCTTAGTCACTTTGGCTGATACAACAAGTACCTTGACATTGTGTAATCATTCATTTCATATGTTTCACAAGCACCTTGACATTGTGTAATCATTCATTTCATATGTTTCACAAGCACCTTGACATTGTGTAATCATTCATTTCATATGTTTCACAAGCACCTTGACATTGTGTAATCATTCATTTCATATGTTTCACAAGGACCTTGACATTGTGTAATCATTCATTTCATATGTTTCACAAGGACCTTGACATTGTGTAATCATTCATTTCATATGTTTCACATGTACTATGACTTTGAATAAAATGGAAAACTGTATATTCTAGAGTATGCCCCTTTTAAACATGGACTGTAGGTGGACATTAATACCTATAATGTGACAGACTGCTTTCTAGAAACTTTAAGTGAAAGATTTAGCAAATTTAAATAGACTCTCATTTAAAATACACTCTCATTATGTTAACAATAACATAGCCAACATGCAAACCTGCCACAGCAGCATATGTTATATGGAATCCACTTCCTGTGTTCACACTGGAATCAGTATGGAACTTCACCCAGGCTGTTGGCCCTGTTGTTGTTAATGGGGCTGGGGTGGTAGTGTTACAGTACCTCCTTAACAGTGGACTTGTATCAAGCCCTCCATCACGAATCTTGGAAAAATAAGATACAATAATTTTTAAATGTTGAAATGAGCTCACTAAATTCTTTAAGTCCCTTCTCTCATAATGTACAATCTCTTGTTGATTCATAATCACTAACAAAGTCTGGATGTGGTAGTATAAGTGTTTGTAGGAATTGATATCAAACATTTTGCCCTATCTATGATACCTGTAACATGTACATGACAAAATCTGACACTTCTGGAAATTAGTGCACAAACAATTACCGATTCATTTTTAAAAAAACTTTGAAAACAGTCAAACTTGTCATTCTTATTACAACAAGCTTCTGTAAAGCCCCTTTTTTTGAGATGGAAAGTTTCTAGAATTTTTCCAAAGATGCATACAATCATGTACATTACGAGAAAAACAGAGTCCTCGGAAGGTAACTGTGAAAAAAATGTTGGTTTTTCAAACAGGACCCTAATAAAGATAGGAACATGACAAAGTAAGGCAGGTATTACCTCTACATAGTCATAATCACAATTTGGATGAACTTCAATGTCCAGGGTAGCAAATGTGAACATAATATTGTTGCCAGGTGACACAGAGATTACCCATACACAATCTCTGTCATGTGGGTAGTTGCCAGGGTAACCAGGGCTAGAGAACTCTCCATGGTCTGCACCTTCCAGGTTACCTCCACAAACTGGAAAAATATCACCACAGAATCTACAGTTCTTCCTTTACACTTTCCTCTCTAAATGGATTGTCCATCATCAATATATTGATATTAAACAAAATTAATCAAACACTTGTTGACTAAATATCAACAGTGTACACCGGACTGAACTGACACAGGGTCTGCAATGGTTCTTAAAGGTAAAAACAACAGCAGTTAGTAGTGTTTAAATCAAGGTATTTTCTTTAGTTAAAACAACTAAAACTCTGTTCTGACAGCAAAACCCAGAAGCCCTCAGCTTGGTAGCTGGCAGCTTGATGATCAAGGTGTTAACTTTGGTAAGAACAACTCAAACTCTGAGAAATCTATTTCACCAGAACTGTGAACAATGTCAACAGAAGTTTGCTAAACAATGCCCCTATTCATCAGAAGATGTTTTATCCACAAAACTGCCTTATCCCAGCCTCCACCTAAACCCTCTCAATCCACTTTCATGTTATTACATACCTGGAAGGACTGAAGTCCATGATGCGATAAAACCTTCATTGGCAACGGAACCATCTGATTTGAACCAGAAATACATTTGATGATGTGTGCTGTTAATAGGCTGGCCATTATTTGGTAGTGCATTCCCGCAGTATCTACCAATGGCTTGAGATGCTGCAGTAGGTCCATCATTGATCTGCAGGAAGTCATAGTCACAGTTTGGATGGGGCTCGACATTGAAACGTGAGAAGGATACCATCACAATCTGAAAGGGTGAACAAGAGACTGTCAAAGTCAGAATATATCTGAATAAATGTTTCCATCATGCCATATGGCAACTACAGTCAAATCACGACTGAATGAATCATGATACGATGTTACCAGGTTTACTAGGAAAAAATTCTTTGGTCTAGACAGTACTTGTTGCTAGAAATAAAAGATGCCATACAACAAAACAAGGGAACCATGATTGCCCTTCATTTCTCACCTGAGTACAACTGCTATAAATGACAAGTGCAATGTATGGATTTATTATCAAAATAAAACGAAGAGCTAATATCTAAATATGTTCCTATGTACATGTATTTATATCTCCATGTAAAACTCCTGAAACCCTTGGGTGGAGCCAAAAATTACTTGATTTGAACAACCTTGGTAGTATTCCATTAAATAACACTACACACCAAATTTCAGAAGTCTCTGCCTTATGCTTTCTGACAAAAAGATTTTTCAAATTTTCCAATATATTTCTACAAAAAACATGTGTACCCTAAGATAGTGCCAATAGTGACCTCAGGGAAATAATTTAAACCCACTTTGCAGAGATTCACTAGACATTTACTAGTGAAAAAGTTTGGAACTCTGAGCTTTGTGGTTTTATACATGGAGAATTTTAAAGATTCTCCTATATATATCTCTGTTAAATGTTACCCCAGGGGATAGAGCCAATAATGACTCCAGGGATATAATTTAAACAAACTTGGTTGAGTATCACTAAATAAGGAGAAACACCAAATTTCAGAAGTGTCAGCCTTAAATTTTAAAAAATTTCATATGTTTTTCTAAGTTAATAATTTGACCACTTGGGTACAGCCAACAGTGACCCCAGGAACTTCATCTGAAAAAATATGATAGAGGTCCACTACACAATTTTACATTCAAAATTTCAGATCTCTGGAGTTGGAGCTTTTAGACAAGAGTTTTTAAGATTTACATTCTTGTTTAAACAGCAAATAGAGCTGCATGGAATGGAATTCTCTGAAAGGTTCCAGTAGAGCTTTATGCAAGGAACATCTCTGCTAAGTTTTATTAACTTTGACAAAGTGGTTGAGGAAGAGATGTTGTTTAAAGATCAATCTGAGGACATAAAACTGACAGTAAGCATTGTGCTCGGAAGAACTTAAAAAAGAACATGACCATTACTGATCTGAGGAATTGCATTTTGACACATATGCTTTAAAGCTGAGGCAGAAAAAGAAATGGGTATGATAACTTACAAAAATATAATTGTGCAGATATTTTGTTTGCTACTATTTGCTGGTATTTTAATAACATAGACTTAGAGATTTCCTTCTGCCCAGAAGAGGAACCTGTCTAACACATTTTCATAAAATACCTAAGTATGGATACATTACTATTCATGAAATGATCAGGTAACATTGGCTCACAAAGCAAACTACTGAGCTAAAACAGGAAAACAGGCCCTGTATCTTATCAACTGAATTATCAAACATTAAAATAATGCAATTGTGCTGTAAAATATACCTTTCCATAGGTTGTGGTTATTCTCCATGCACAGCTGACATCATGAGGATACTGGGTACCATCCACAGCAGGGTACCGGAACGTGCCTGTCTCACCACTGAGGAGACCACCACACGCTGAAAGCACATAAAACACACTGTCAAAATAAAATTCTTTCTCTAACTCTTCCTTTCAGCTCTGTTCATGATTACAACCAAAGTAAATATATGTCAGCCATCAGCTATACAGACAGACAACTGCACAACAAAATAAAAACTAGAGGGTTGTTTTTTTAGACAAAACATATGTCTCTTCCTCCACATATCCAATCCCCATGCTTTCATCCTCAAGGCTGATATCTTCCTTATTACTGGGCTTTGGTAAAAGCAAAACCACAGGTGCACAACTTCTGTTGCTTATAAACACTTCTGTTAACTTTCGTAAGTCTACCTCAAATACTTTCAGAGATACATGTGACTGTAAACTTTCATCACTTTACATCAAATACTTTTCACATAAGCGCAACACAAGATTTGTGATGGATGGATTGACAGCTCTGCCAAAAACAATAAGCCTCTCCCCCATGTATGGGGGGAGACAAAACTAGAATGCATTATTTACACATTGGTATCTTGTTACAAATATACATGTGGATTGTGGACTTATTTAAGACTTGTCCAGTAGATTTATCAGTAATTATTTATAGATTTACATGTAACTTTTTTTCATCAGAATCTGAAAATCATGCTTTTCTAAGTAAGAACTTTATCTATTTTCATTTCAGAATGACAAATCTGGCTCTATCAACAGCAGTATCTGCAGATTCTATATACCAGAATATAGAGTTCACATAAATGCCACTTACCAAGTTTCATGAAGTTAGCTCTCATTCTTTCTAAGTTATTTTAAGTTCAAGATTTCAGGCATAGGCAGATCAATAGACATTTTTACAATCGGATACTTCTGTGACTAACCTCAAGTTCTTTCCATTGTTCTTCAAGCCACAAGGTAGTGTATGAAATAACCTAAGAGCTCACAGACTAGATGACATCAAAGATGACCTAAAGTTACCTACTGTTTCCATAGCAACGTAAGTATCAATAAGCTTAGACAGACAAGGAGATGGAAGGTAAAATCTATAATCTGTTCTGCTGATATGCTTGAAAGGAACTGAAAAAACCTACTGTTTAAGAACAACAAAAGTCAAGATGCATGTTAGTTATGTAAGGAAATATATTACTTAAGTCATAGTAATATTGCTATGAATGCATACCGTAATTCATACAAAAACTCACTCTGTTGTTCAACTTCACAGTTACTGCCAGTAAATGAATCAGTACACTGACATATATAGCCATTGAGCCTGTCTGTACATGAGCCTCCATTTTGACAGGGATTTGATGCACATTCATTAATGTTTGTCTGGACAGTTCTGATCTGTGTATCCTGCCTGGCATACACAGCGATAACTGTTCTCATTCACATTCTAAAACACAGAATATAAAACTGATTTCAAATACAGTAAATAAAACTAAGAAGAACTGAGATTTGTAGGTACAAAAGAAGCTATTGCAATCATTTCACACTTTTTTAAAAGAAAACAACACTTTTTTTCATTAGAAATCTATTAGTTTATAGAAGTATAAACCAAGATATACTTGAAATACACCAGTGATTCATTTTGTAAAACACATTAAAAAAAGATAAAAATCAAGAATGTTTTCAAAGCTAAAAGGAAAAAGGGAAATCTGTCACATGTCCTGAACTGTGTCTACCTCTGTAAGTCTAAGCTTTTAAAAGGTCAACTCTTCAGTGACAAACTGGAATTCTTACTCTGAGCCAAATAACATCTCATGAGCATCTTCAGAAGATGTTTTATTTTTCAGTTTTTAAACAAAAGTTACATCAGTATATACCTGACAAGCTGCTCCATTCATACAAGGTGTGCTACCACAAGGTCCTGTTATTGGCCCCTGGGACACACAGCCAGTGGACCCAACACCATTACCAACATAAGCCCGGGGGACATGTACAGGTGCGACCTTCGAATCCTAGAAATATGTATACAGTACAGTAAGTTTAAACCTGATCAAACTGTACAGACCTCATTTCTGAGTAGGTAAATTATATATCAATCAAGCATATATATTTCAAATGTTTTCATGTAAGAAAAAATTCTTCACTACAAATTCCTTAAATATATTAATACAGTTTCCTTGCTATAAATGCAACAACCACCATAAAGGTTTACCTGTACTTTTCATGAGAAACTTCATCAGGAATTCAATGAACAACCACAATTCAAAATGTTTAGGTAATGTTTTGTGTATTTTTTTGAAAAAGCAAATCACCTTGATTCTCTGTACAAGCCGCCAGAGGATGACATCCACCATTGTTGTCCTGACACAAACCGACCCAAGTACATGTTATACCATTTCCTTGATATCCTGGGTACATGGCAAATGAAAGAACATAACTAAAAGCATGCCAAGGGATGTAATGTTAAAATGCTTCTATGTGCTATAAAATAAACAAGCTGATAGCACTTCTCATATTCTCCCCCCTCCAACCCCACCCCACCCCAACCTCAATGCAATTTTCTAATGAATTACTTCAGATCCAGCCAGTAACATCTTATTCCTTTTTGCGGTTTTGTTCCAAATTAAATACATCAGGAGATATCTAAATCTTACACTGACTGTAGACAGAAGTTCTTTTAATGTATGTATTCTTCTTACCAGTGACAGATGAGGGATTTTGAAAATTATACTCAAACTGTACTGATAAAATGCCAACATTATACCTGTGGTTTAAGAATCCTACTCAATAACTTTTCTCCATGGTGTGTAAGTGTTAACATTTGCAATACAGCTCAAGACAAATGGCCTACCTGCAGGGCAGGGCCCACAAGTACGAGACCCAATGGTATTGACACACTGTACCATGGGAGCTGTGGAGCATCCTCCATTGTTTACAGCACATTCATTGATGTCCGAACAAACAAATCCATTACCACTGTAGCCTATCATAAAGAACAAACAAATCCATTACCACTGTAGCCTATCATAAAGAACAAACAAATCCATTACCACTGTAGCCTATCATAAAGAACAAACAAATCCATTACCACTGTAGCCTATCATAAAGACAAAATAACACAGTCAGCCATATCTAACAAAATCTTTCACTAACTCCTATTTCTAATTTTTTAAATCTCTGCAAATAATTAATATCTGAATCTAGACTTGTCCGTCAAACACTGATGCACCCACAATTGGGAATTTGTCACAGAAAGGGAATTCATTACCAGGGAAAACAATGGATATTTAGTTAATTGCTTGCAATTGATAGGCTAAGAGTACTTCGCTTTACAAATAAACCTCTTTCAAAATGTGTCAGCGGCTATACCTCTTTCACAATGTCTTACTTCCATAACTCATTAACAATGCCTTTCTTCTATAATTCATTCACCTATTTAACAATATGGTTATTATTTTAAATAGCTATGAAAACACTGGATTTCAGTATTACTTAGGTGTATGTAATAAGTAGCAAACATTTAAACCTGGGTGTAGGAGGAGTTGTGAACGTAAGATCTACTATGTATTGCATGTATGAAAAACCAACAAAGGGCAATAATCCAGTGAAAACTGATAAGAGAAAAAAATTCTTTACTTCTTGTACATCTATGCATCATAGTCTATTATGTGTGTGAGTTTGGCTACAATCCACCCATGGGTGTAGGAGGAGTTGTGCACAACAAGATTCACTATATATGGCATGTACAAAAAACAATCAAAGGGCAATAATCCAGTGTAAACTGATTCGAGAAAAAAGTTCTTCATTGCTTGCACAACACCCCATCATTGTTTATCATGTGTGCAGGTTTGGTTTCAATCCATCCATGACTGTAGGAGGAGTTGCGCACACAAGAAATGAGACGGACGTATGGACAGATGTTTGCAAATCTGTATGTTCCCACACTATGTGGTGGGGGCATAAAAAAGCTGATCCTAATGTGAATGAATCCCACATCAAAACTAAGGTTGTATACATGTATTTGCCATACAGTAGATGGCCAAGCATGTATTTCATTTGAACAGGAAGAAGGTCACTTCGTAAAATTCTATTTTTTTCTCTATCTTTTTTTTTAAGGTAAAACTCTTTTACTTAAATTTTTTTTTTTTAATGCATTACAGAAAAAAAGATATCTTCTAATAAACCGGGGACCCCACGGGAAATAAGCCTTCAGGTTTTTATGGGCTATCCTAGGTTTTTACACACTATACACTTCAAATTATTTCATTTTGTTTCTTTCATTTTTCATTTCTTTTTCATAATGAAGTTGCAGATTGTTTATATAATATATCAAAATCTTAGCTTCTGAAAATCTGTGATATTTGAAACAATTGTGATAAGATACAAATAATACATTATATTTTAATTGGTAAATTTCCACCTTTTAAATGTGAGGTAGTTGCTGATCTGTTCCCTTCAAATCTAAATTGAGGTGATAAGCTTCTTTAAGCTTTTTTTTTGATGGTCACACTTTTGTGCTTATTTTTTATACTTATATTATGGCAGCTTTTAGAACCATTGGTTTTAATCAGCAGCAATTCCACAACTGATTTTATTTTACATTATATTATTCAGTACATTGAAATATACTTGTTTATAAGTGTGTTAACCTGAATAAATATCTATCTATCTAACATGGAGTCTGTTGAAAGTTTTTCACAAACAACAGCTTAATATATTGCTAAAATATTACCAGTAGGGCATGATCCACATGTAAAGGATCCTGGCAGGTTAATACAAGGCACCAGTGGGTTCACAGAGCAAGGGGGCCTGTTGCCAGCACATTCATTTACATCCACCACACATGCAGGGTCTGAGCCAGCACTGGTCCATCCATCGTCACAGATACATGTGTACTTGGGCTATAGAGTGAATGAATTCAAGACAAAATGCAATAAAGGAATCACAACAGAATGAAATTACAGTGAGCCATGAAAACATTCTTCAGCCACCTTCTGTTCTTTTTGTTATGAATAAAAAACTATGATAACAGAAATATGATTCTACAAAAATAATCAGATGAGTTGCCATTTTAAAAGAATGGCATTAGGCTGTGACAGGCTATAGAGTTTCAGAAAAAACATACACAGGAGTGTTTAACCACTAAAAATTGTCTTTGCCACCACAAGTCTGAAGAATATTGTGATATTTTTCCTCTAATACTGAAATATTGTAACACCTAAGAGATGGCTGCCCTTTCACATAGCATAAGCAATATAAAAAGAACAGACATTTTTTGCAAGTACCTACCCATTCAAAAAATACAAAAAGAAGCAAAATAAGAAAATGAAAAAAAGAACTTGAAAGTACCTACTCAAGGAAACAAAGAGAAACAAAAGGAAACAAAGAGAGAAAAGATTTTCTTTTTTTTTGTACCTACCAATCCAAAAAACTAGAGTGATTTTTTTCTGAGGGGTCATCATTTGAACCAGCTTGTTAGAGGTCCATTAGACAATGCTACACACCAAATATCAAGACTCCAAGTATTATGGTAAATGAATAATCAGCAATATTAAAGATTTTGCACGACACTGACACCAGTGACTAAGTGACCATAATAGCTTGACTTCTTTCTTCCAAAACAGATGAGCATTTGTACAAACAGAGAGTTCATAGATATTATTAAGTCAGTTTTATTTATTCTCCTGAATGACTTGTATTAGTTTAATTTGGATGAATGATGTAACACATACCTGCCCAGGTTGTACTCTAGGCCTATTAACGCATGTACCATGTCCACATAGTTCAGTGGAAGAGGCTCCTGTACAGTCATCATGATTCTCTGTACATCTGACCCCATGCCAGTTAGCTGTGCATTGACACCTACATGAACACAATGAAAGTTTTATTTTTCATTCAGCTCTTACAAATTTCAAATAGATGAGGAAATCCTCCCCTCTCTCTCATCTTTTCTACTTACTGCAGTCTGAAATATTGTCTGTCATAAAGAAACTATAGTACCATTTGTTCTACTGATTTTACATAACATAAAAGACAGTACATTTCATTTCATCTTACCCGACATAAAAAAACTATTACATGTCATGTTATTTTAGACCCATAAAAAACAAGTACATGACATGCTGAATTTACAAGACATAAATACATTTTCAATAACGTCACCTGAAGATTGATAAAGTCAGCTGTAGATTTTAATTCTGTCAGCTGAAGGTTTGATGATTTCAAATGAATCAAGTGAGCTACAGGACTGAATATGTCAACGACAGGTTTGAATCATGACAGGTATCGGGTATATGTCATCATCATGTTTAAATTATAGGCTTAATTATGTCAACTGCAGATCTAAATCATGTCAGATGCATGCCTGAATCATATCAGTTGTAGGCCTGCATATGTCAATTGCAGTTTCAAATCATGTCAGTTATAGGCTTGATTATGTCAAGAGCAGATCTGAATCATGTCAGATGCATGCCTGGATATGTCAAAAGCATGCTTCAATCATATCAGTTGTAGGCCTGCATATGTCAATTGCAGGTTTAAATCATGTCAGGAATATGCTTCAATATGTCAACAGCAGGTTTGAATCTTGACTATGCTTACTGCAGGCTTTAATCATGTCAGGTTAAAATTTGTCAACAGCAAATCTGAATTATGTCAGTAGCCAAATATGTGTGAAAAGCAGGTTTGAATCATGATTATGTCAACTGCAGGTTTATGTCTTCATTATGTCAACAACAGGTTTGGATCATGCCAGCTGTTGGCTTGATTATGTCAAACACAGATTTAAATCATCTCAAGGGAAGGCTTGAATATCCACACAGCAGGTTTGAGTCTTGAATTTGTCAACTACAGCATTGAATCACGTCAAGTGCATGCCTGTAAGATGTCAACAGCAGGATTCAATCTTTAACAGGTTTGAATCATGTCAGGTGTAAACTTCAACGTCAACAAGAGACTTGAATCATGGCAGCTGTTGGCTTGATTATGTCAAAAGCAGATTGGAATCATGTCAGGTGAAGGCTTGAATATGCCAACAGCAGGATTTAATCCTGAATATGTCAACAGCAGCTTTGAATCATGTGAAGTGTATGCCTGAATATGTCAGCAGCAGGGTTAAATATTTAACATGTAAACTACAGGTTTAAATCAGGTCAGGTGTAAGCTTCAATGTCAACAATAGACTTGAATCATGGCAGCTGTTGGCTTGATTATATCAGAAGCAGATTTGAATCATGTCAGGTGAAGGCTGGAATATGTCAACAGCAGGATTTAATCTTTAATATTTCAACTTCAGGATTGAATCATGTCATGTGTAAGCTTGAATATGCCAACAGAATGTTTGATTCATGTCAGCTGTACACCTGAATATGTCAACATCAGGTTCATATTATGGCCACTGTAAGCTTGTGTATGTCAATAGTGTGTTTGTATCATGTCAGCTGAAGCTTGAATAAGTCAACATCAGGTTTGAATCATGTCAGCTGAAAGCTTGAATAAGTCAACATCATGTTAGAATCATGTCAGCATTAAGCCTGAATATGTCAACAGTATGTTTGAATCATGTTAGCTCTTGGCTTGAATATAAAAAATAAACATGCTTTACTGAGACCAGGCAAGAACATAAATGTTTGTTCAAACCATGAAATCTTATTCAATGCAAACAATTTACCTGAAGCTTCCAACAGTGTTAATACAAGTTCCACCATTCTGACAGCCCATATCAGTCCCAACATAAATAGCACACTCATTAACATCATCAGCACAAGTGGGACCCTAAATTTCAGATTTACAATTGACAATTTGTTTAATACTTAAGTGTAAAATCTAAATTCTATAAATAGTTTTAAGAGTTATGACTTCTATTTATGTAGCCAAATATATGAAATTTACTTTAAACAATCAAATTTTAGAACACTCAACTTCAAGCATGTGGAAGTTTAATTTGAACTGTAGAGAAAAATCCTAAAATTTCGCCACATAAAAAGAAATGAGGTATGAAGACCTTTAATGTGACACTGTGAATAAATCTCAATACTGGTGTACGGAAAAAAAAGCAAAAAAAGCAAAAAAAAAAAAAAACCACTTATATTTCATTAATCACCACTGAACTCTGCATACATACCTGGAAAGCATCAGTGCACCTACAGAAGTATCCATTGTAGGTATCAACACAAGTTGCACCATTCACACATGGATTACTGTTACATTCATTGGTAGTTAGTAACTGAAAAATAGTTCATAAAACATGCCATTTTATCAACTGCTACATGAAAACCAAGTAAAAAGTTGGCTGATTTCTTGCTTGCAAATTCTAAAAATTTTAAATTGACACGAAATCTACCTAGGTGATGACTTAAGATCGAAAGACGACTTTAAGTAGCAACAGTTTTCTGTCTTATTCAGAGACTAGTGCACACCTGTTTTGATTCATTTCAATAAAAACCAATGACAAATGTTACAGTACTGAACCCTTGGCACAGCAGTGGTCTATAGCTGTATAGTGCTGGTCTATCAAGCTAAACTGCCTTAACAGGCCTGAATTGTAATCCTATGCAGGCATATTTAAAACATCAGTTCATATCAATACAAACAAATGTAATTTTCCTGGCTCATGAAATCTTTTCTAAAATATACGAAAGTTCAGCAGTACTCTACTTCCATTTTCAGAGAAGAAACATTACACCATGTACTTTTTTATTTCATATTTCTACTTAAATAGGTCTACAAATGACACAAGAAGTAGAAGAACAAAATAAAGAGAGACATAAAACCAACTCACTGTCTGAAGGTTTTCAACTGTATCCTCTAATTGGTTAACCTGTAAAGAATTACAAATGATGCTCATTATTGACACTAGGACTGCTAAAGTGAAAATACCCTCATTACTGTTTTAGAGAGCACTGAAAAATTAATTGCCCTCTTCTTTGGTTCTAGTTGTTCTTTGTATATGGTATCATCAGTACAACACCTATTACAAACAACTCTGTGCTATGCCTACCTACTGAATTCTTGTTTTTGGATTTTAAGATTTCTTTCACCCTTAACATATCAGAAAATACACAAGGGGGATCAGTGATCACATGTGTCGCCTGATGATAGCCAATTAAGCAGTTGTATTGAGAGGTGATTGGACAGTTTGTTGGTTAATAAGCATTTTTTATTCAAGGGCCATAATTCAGTCAGAGATCATTCAACTGAAAAACCAATTAAATATGCACAAATACTTGAGGTTCCAATCAATCCTGTAACATTTCATTCAAACTGCATTAGTAGTATAAGAGAAGTAGTCCGGACAAACTTTAAAATTAAAAATCATTAAAGGGCCATTACTCTGACAAAAATCATTGAACAGGAAAATGCTGAAATGCACAACTAGACTTGGTATTGATCATTCCTGTAAAGTTTGGATGAAACTGCACCAGTAGTTTCTGAGGACTAGTCCTCACAAGTTTTGTGATGGATAGACAGACAGATGGACAGCCAGACAGACCGACAGACAGACAGGCAGACAGACAATGGAGAGGTGATCCCTATATGTGACCGCTACCTTGTAGCATGTCGCAGCTACTGTGAAGCAGGCAACACAAAAATCTTTAATGGGCCAAAATGCCTTTTTTATTCAAGGGCCATAACTCAGCCAAATATCATTCAACCAAAAAACCTGTTACATATGCTCAAGTACTTGAGGTACTGATTAATCCCGTAACATTTCATTCAAATTACATGAGTAGTATAAGAGAAGTAGTCCGGACAAACTTTAAAAACAAAAATCATTAAAGGGCCATAACTCTGACAAAAATCATTGGACTGGAAAATGCCGACGATTTGCATAACTAGACTTGGTACTGATCATTCCTGTAAAGTTTGGATGAAATTGCACCAGTAGTTTCTGACGAGTAGTCCTGACAAGTTTTGTGACAGACAGACGGACAGATGACGGAGAAGTGATCCCTTTATGTAGCAGTTACTTTGTAGCAGGCAACACAAAAATACAATATTAAAAACCTTTTGAATGTGCATAAATTTTTAGATCCAAATTTCAAAATACATGCTGTTACAAATTAACTTCATTTCATGATTAAAACTTGTAAAACCACATTCATATCAAAATGACAAAGAGACATTTCACAACAGTAAAAAAGAAAATGAAAATATTTTAACTTACATTAAGCAGTTTCACTTATGAATGCTGTCTACTTATTATGTTTTCAGTATTTAACAATAAAAAAAAAAATTTATAGCTGAATTACAAGTTCAAAACTCCAGCTTTTTGGCACAATGCTTAAGCAATTTTTGTAAGCCATCCAATGTTCTGGGGAAAGGAATTGCCCTTTGCATGCATGATAATGTATTTCATCTGAGTGTCTAAAATCAATGGGTAAAACAATTCCTGACTTACACCTGACATGTTTGTCTTAGAGCACAGTTATTATCATCCAGCAGTTATTTTTGCTGACATGGAACCATGCATTATGCTGCTCTTTTAAACATGCATTATGTCATGCCAAGAATAAATTGGTATTGTTATTTTACCACACATAAACAAGAGATGTTTGTAAAAAAAGTATGCCCCCCCCCCCCTACCACACCTAATGGCAATCAAT
Organism: Cyclina sinensis; assembly: GCA_012932295.1. Lineage (NCBI taxonomy): Eukaryota > Metazoa > Mollusca > Bivalvia > Venerida > Veneridae > Cyclina > Cyclina sinensis. The sequence goes on from JAAONU010000002.1 coordinate 39,224,725, forward strand.
CAGTCATGTTACATGGACTTCTAAACATGACCTTTGACCTTATGACCTCAAAGTCAAAATCTACAGGTCATAGCCAACCACACTACCAAATCAGAAGACTGTAGACCAGCTTTTCTAGCTTTGACCTCAAAATTAAAAAAGGTAATCTATTGGTCATAACCAGCCTCCAATAAAATCTGAAGACTGTATGCAAAGCAGCCTCTAGTTATTGATCAGACAAGTTTTTTGCAGTCAAGATCACAGTGACCTTAGAGGTTCTCTGGTGTAATAAAGCATTCTCTAGTTATTGATTGACCTTGACCTTTAACTTATTCACCCCCAAAATAATACAGACCTTCTTAATAACCCCTCAATAAGGGCAACTAACCTATGATGTTTGAAGGTTGTATATGTCAATGGTACTTGAGGTTTTGAGGGGAGATGGTTTTCAATGAAATTCAAGGTGATGGTGACCTTAAGTTTTCACCTACTGACCCCAAAAACAATAGGTGTCTTCTACTTAGTAAAAGAAACCACCCTATGAATTTTGAATGCTGTTGGCTAAATGGTACTGGAGTTATTGAGTGGAAATGGTTTTCAAATTCAAGGAGACAATGTCTGTGACGTTTCACCTACTGATCCCAAAACCAATATGGGTCTTTTACTCAATGAGAGCAACCACCCTATGAAGTTTGAAGGCTATGAGCAAAATGGCACTAAAGTTATTGAGTGGACAATGTCTGGTCTATGGATGGAAGGACGGACAGACTGATCGACTGACTGACATGTGAAAAACAATATACCCACCACTTCTTGGAAGTAGGGCATAATAACAATTTGCATAAATCTGACAACATGAGTCATGTTTCCTTTTTTAAAACTATATAAATAATATCTTTTTGCATTAATCTGAAAGCATGCATCATGTTTCTTCCTTAACACAAGCATGACTTTGACTTAAAGTCACTTATTCTGTATCCATGCACAGAACAAGTAAATAATTTTTATACAGGGCTGGAAACTGTTAATAATGAGCATGATAATAATTTGCTTTTTTTTCTTCCTGCAAATTAAACTTAGGTCTCATTTAATTTTTTTCCATGATTTTAATCCTTACCCTGCTAATTTACTAGAATGGAATAGTTCATTATTAAATTGATTAAATGTCACTTATCACTCCTAGGGACATAAACTGAGAACTTATAGACTGAATTAAGAACCGTCTTGGTCTGACTTCTTCGATGTGCAGTCTAAGCATGGTATGCTTTATGGCAGAGGATTAAACAATTACCGACAGCTGAGTAAAGATTAACATAATAATAAGTGATGGAACATGCAAGAACCATTCCCAACTTATACTTTTCTTGATAGTCTTCTAATTGTCCGTCTGGTTGAACTATTTGCTCTTGACCTTCTCACCTAGCAACAAGAAAATTCAAAATTTTTATATTCAAAGCACATTTTCTGTCACTCTAAGTTCAAAGCGACCCTGGTACACTGAGCAATACCATGATGAGTTTTCAGCTCAGTTTAACATCAAGACCTAAATGACCTTGGTGTGACCTCTTTGTGACCTTATTCAACCTTTGTCTCCAAACTTACCCTGGAAACGAGTTGCTGCAAATCTCCAACATTTTCAACTGCTGTCACCTGACACAAAATATTATATGTAAAAATAATAAAGTACTAGTAAATGAAGAATAAAAGTGCTTTTCATATGATAACAAACTTACTTCAAATATTCAAAATCCAACATGCAAATATATAACTTACTTTTTAGTAAAAATAGATGCTGGGCCAAAAACAAAGATGTTTAAACTTTAAATACAACTTAAGGCTGTGCTTCTTTTTACCTGACATGAAAAATTGCTAAGTGAATGTTGTATAAAAATTATATAAATTGAAGATACAAACCTTCTGCAGAATTACAAGCTTAATAATATCATTAGAGCTTGATATACAGTTTGCTGCAATTGCAACCCATCAACTGCTTATTCAAACAAAATGTTAGACCAAAATTGCCAATTATGAAAGAACACTAAACCAATTGCTTTTATATTAAATATGTTCAACATATTTTGAATCATCCACCTAACACAATTACTTAATTATGATCATCATGTTAATCCTTATATTTGCATTAACATACTGTAACCTAGTTATGAAGCTAAAGTAGATGGCTATGCCAAATATATCAAGAAATGGGTGCAGAAATGCCATCAAGAAGTTAAAATCTTAACCCAAGTGTTTAAAAACAACAGAGCCTTAAAAAGTTTCAAACTTTTAAATTAGATTTCAATTTAGAAAATGATTGAAATTTTATTTTAAAAAGTCTGTTGAGACATACCCTTCTCTCGACTGCCGTCACTCTAGATGTAAGCTGACCGATAAGATTGGCAACCTCCCCTGTAGACTGTAGGTTGTTCAAACCAGCTTCTATCTGGCTCAGTCTTGTACCAAGGTTATTAGGTATCTGAAAATGTAAAAGGACAAGAGATACTCACTTAATAAATGCTGATGTTTACAGGTTTTATTATTCAGAACAGTACTTTGAGCAAATCACAACAAATAACAATAATGGTGTACAAAAGACAAATTATTTAAAGGAACCAAAAGTTCAATATAATGAAATATTTAGATGCAATAACTTATACAGGTCCACCTACGGTGTACAAAAATTACATTATACAACACTCTGAACACCTGAACACTGTCAGACATCTGAAACACAGAACAGCGAAACATCCATTTGCTTATGAAATTATCAAGTTTGATTTGAGATATCTTCCTTCAACAGTAATTTGATTTAACTAAGATCCAACAAACATGCTCAGACTTGGTGGTTGTAGGAGGTCATTAAACATTTGTTACAGGTACTAATTAATTTTACAGTCTGTCCAAACTGCATGAAATGCACATGTTTAAAACACAAAACACACCTCTATGGCTGGGATTCAAACCTCAAACTAAATCTTTAAAACTGTTTTTTTCAAACAAATACTTTTTGAAATTATTTTCATATTTCTTTGCATAGGTAATTTCTTGTGAAAAAAGGTGGTGTAATAGATCAGAGGAGTACAGAACAGTACAGAACAGAATAGTACAGTACAGAACAGTACAGTACAGGACAGTACAGAAAATTTATTTACAGATCAGACTTGAACATTAACAGTTTGGCTTTCATTATTTACATGCAATTTGATTTAAATTGGAGATGTATTAGTCCTAAAAATGTTTAAATGAAAAGTCTTTATCAGCAATTCTAAAGATGTCTACCATCAAAATGAAACTTCCATTATATTCAGACAAAATCTAAATTTCAAACTTTAAACATGGCTGAATATTGGAAAATCCCTACTACCATCTAATTTTTTGCATATACTTGCAGGGATTCCACTCAAAAATATTTTAGATAAACTGATACAGGCATTATTTAATATAATTTTTTTGTCAAAACACTAAGAAAAATGGTCAAAGTCTTACTGTAGCCTGTAGCAGGTCTATACGATGTCCAAGAGTAAGTAACTGTGTCTGAACCTCTCCAGCTGGCGGCAGACTGTTCAAGCGATTTTCAATATTTGAAAGTCGACTCTCTATGCTAGAAGATGCTGTTGGGGCAGTCCGAAGCTGGTCTATAGCTAACTTATTATCTTTTACCTAAAATAAATGATCTAGTATACCGAATCAGTATACAAATGTCATATTCTGAAGTTCGATTCTTTCCAACTTTGTTTTCGCAAATTGTGACATACAGTCTACTAGTATATGAAACTTTACAGAAAACAGACAGGGAGTGTCTTCACAATTATAAAACAATTACTGCAATCTATTTAAAATACCACTATTCAGTAAAATTTATGAACTGCCCAATAAATAAATTCAGTTTTTATACATGTAAGATGTATTAGTAAGTAAAATTAGCTTAAGCAAATAAATCCTTAAAATATTAAACATCTTGAACTGCTTGGTTAATAGGACACACCCTAAAATAAACCAATGATATATACTGAATATGTATTCAAAGGTCTCAGTCTCTAAAAATTGAAATATAATTAATAATATAAAGATGAACATATGTTCAAATTTTTTTCTATTTGGCATTCAGACTCATAGATAGTGATCAATTGTAATAAATCACTATCCAGGCAAAAATTGTACAACAACTCTTTATATAAAGACTGATATTAATGCACTGGGTCTAGCCCGCCCGCTTAGCTCAATAGGTAGAGCACTGGATTAGTAATCCATCGGTCGTTGGTTCGACCCCTGGGCAGGGCAAAATTTCTCCGTGACAATTGTTCTCAGACATTGTGTCTTATGTTCATTTGTCTCTAACCGCTGATTCAGAGTAGATCATGTGGGAACAGTAGTCAGTCACTTGCGGAGAAATTGGCAATTACTGGTTAGTTATCCAGGAAAACCGGTTAGGTGGACTGACCGCCGAAATATAACATATGTTGAAATCGGCGTTAAACCCCAAAAACAAACACTGGGTCTAAATGTTGTACTTAGACTTTTCTGACTGACACATTAACATTGGGTAACAATTTTTTCAGTGCTTGCTATTATACGTGGTCATTAAGCTTAGCATATGAGCTGGTGCTAACTTACCTATACAAAGTGTCAAGACATTTGAAAAAACTGCGAAGAAACTAATGTAAATCACAAATTTATTCTAAAATCAAGTTCTTACAGTAAAATTAATTCAGCTAAAAATCTACTTCCTGTGTTCAAACCAGAATTTGCACTGAAAGCATGGAATGAAGAAAGCCATGGTAACAGCTACAAGTATAAACCCTGCTTGCATTTCTTTAATCAGCATTTAAACATTTTGTTGCTGTCTAAATTATTTAAAGTAAACCTCCATTAAAGCTAATGCAAGCCTGGTGCAATTCTGAATTGTGACAGATATGGACATCTAGATAAATTAACTTGAACTGGTACTGTATAAGTGTATTCTCCCTTATCTGTAATTTCTGGTGTCAATATAGATTAACAATTTATTAATTAAGAAACACAAAGCCTCTTCATAATGCTATCTCAGTATGCTAATTTCTACACACAAACAATTTAATCACAGCCAACAATTTACATGAGTCTTTGCAATGCACTCTACATTATCTTGGTAAACTTACCATATACACCCACTTAAATGCTCCCCCACCTCTAATAAACACCCTCCTTGCATTACCCAAAAGTGAGAAGTGTTAGCGTAATGTTTGATGAATAAATCTAATAAATACCCACAAATCTTAAAAAAAAACATTTTCAAGAATACAACAGACTATTTCATAATGAAATTAAAGACATCTAAGTGGCTTTTTAAAAATATTTCATTCTGTATAGTTATGTAAACTGGATCCATAAATGGAGTACATGTACTTAATAATTGGGCAAATTGGACATAGCCCCCCAACACCACTTTTAAACACAGATAATTGGTGCATGATAATTTCAATTATGACACATGGCAAGTGTCAGTGCCCGGGTACAACTTTATTACACCTTACCCTATGAAACAACACTGAAGGTATTTGCTGTCAAAGTTTCTTCAGAAATTAGCCTAACAACCAAAAAAATATGTAAATTTAGTTAGCCTCACTTTAGATTCACACTTACAGTCTGAGTGATAAATGCCAAATTTTCACCATTCACATTTATGAATCCACCATTTGTAGCACGGAATGTAATGTTATGATTGGTCCCCGTTTGAAATACCAGATGGCCATTATGTGTCAAAATTCTTGGTCTGAAAAGTAGTACATTAAATGCATAGCACCTCATATAACTGGAAGCAGTATGTATTCTAACAGAATCTACATCTGCATTTTTTCCTCTTTAGTCTGTAAATAAAATTTCTTTTGTTTCCCATTACAAAGCTATTATACATGTAAACATACAAGCGATTTCAGCCATGACCTGACTTTTCACAATTTTGAACTCATGTCATTTTTCAAAAGACAGGCTTCAAAAACATTTACTGGAAACTTACCTCTGTTTAGTATTATAATTTAGTGTTCAACATAATCCAACTAATCAGACCTGTCGAAGAGACATCGGAGAAAAATTTTTGACAGGCAATGTCTTTTTCCAAGTAGTTACGGTTTGACAATAAAAAATGTCAGTAGAAATGGGTCAAACCTGTCAGTGCCAAATTTATTTGGCTTGTTTCACACAAAGTAAGCATATCTGAAACAGCATCTTAATTATATTACACAATGAACATTTGCTAGTATTTGCTTTCATTTACAAATTACTAAATAGGTCTTTGGCAATAGGACAGTAGAATTAGATCTCTGTATTACTTTGAATCCACTCTACAGGGTGGCCATACCATGTGGTATATGATGTCATTTACGCTATCGCAAGCAGCATTATTTTGACTCGATTCGGAGGAGAAAACTTCTGTATTTTATTTCTACATCAATATATACGGGGCATAGTGCACGTGAAGCGGACATTTGTGCCCTACATACAGACCCTAATGATTCTTTTGTCAGAAGCACAGTTTTTCTGAACATTCGGGAAATAAAGAGTTCGTACAGCGCATCAGTTTTCCCGAATGTTTATAAAATTCTGTACATCTAACAAGAGAATCATCAGGGCCATAGAACATAATATTCCGCTTCATATGCGCTATATACCATTAAAACTGGTGAAGAATAAAAATAATTACAACAGTTTTCTCCTCCATATCGAGTCAAAATAATGTTGCTCGCAATAGCCTAAATGACATCATATACCACGTGGTATGGCCACCTTGTCTACAGACTGCAATCCGATATAGCTTCTCATTCAGGAAATATATTCACCAATTTCTGGCCAAACGGATAGTTACAAACGGTTGTGTAAGCAAGAGAAAAATTTTAATTGTTTTATAAGAACACACGTTTCTTTACAAGTGGCAATTATTCATTAAGGGGAGTAACTTTAGATTCTTATAAATTACGGACATGTGGAAAAAGGAACTTCTCTCGATCACATATAGATTTTAAATCATCAATTTCTTTTTTGGACGGTAAGTTATGTTCGTAAAAGGTTGACTTTTCATTATTTAATTCATTTTTTACTGTTACAAAACGCCTGTTTCTTCTTTTTCATCAAGGGGAGTAACTTTATCTCTCACTGAATAAGGGAAGCAACAAGCACGAAGTGATTGCTGTATGAATTATAGTGTAGTGTCTAGTGTAGTGACAGGGTCCAGAAATTCGGAACATTTTATTTCGAATATTAACCATAGTTCGAGTTTTGTTATTATTGTAATTATTATCATCGAATAGAACATGATATTTTACAATAAAATCAACACAAAAATGTCTTTAATCCTATTAACAGGCCTAGGGTAGGTGTTTGCCATGCATATGTGCAATAACAGATTCATTTGCAAAGGGGTCCGGGAGCATGCTCCAGCGGAGAAAAAGTATATTCCTTAACATGAAACCGTGAGTTTTCTCGTATTTCAAGCGTATACTGACAGACGCTTGAGATACCATCCACACTCTTCAGATTTTTTTCTGATAAGGATGTTTATCCTAATTTGAGAATTTTTGCGCCCATGCTATAGAATTTTACCATACTTGCTTTCAGTTGTAATTGTAATTTAATTGTACATATTGTAATTGCATTTATACACGACATACTTGATGACAATTTCTTAAATTTGAAGTTTTACTCACTTAAATTTTGTATACGATGCGTCTATTTCACCCGAAAATTCATCCAGACATATATAAGTGTGAGAAGCATATACATCATATGGTTCGATGTCATTTCTCGTGGTATTGAGTGAACAATTCTATGTACGTTTGTAGGGAGTAAATTGGCGAATAAAGTAGAAAGATCTTAATGCTATCATACAAAGTTCAATGCTAAAAGCTATATTTCGGTTGTTTGTCGTTTATCTGTTATTTTATACACATCTGAGATTATGGACCGTTATACCGCATCAAAATTGCATCTCCCATTAGTTTCAGCACCGCCAGAGCTTTCATATTTTTGCACACATACAGGGACTTTGCTTTATTCTTCTTACGATTTATCTCGAAGAAATGGCGTGTTTGTGCCAGTCATTCTTATATTAAACATATGATATACAAACATAGAAACTCATTGGAAAAGGACCTCAGGTCTTAATTTTAATAGGAAAGTGATTAAACATTCTTGGTACATGTAAAATGAATCTTAAAATAGAATTGTTTAGTTAGCCAAGTTAAGAAAAAAGGTAAGTAACAGCGCATACTGAAATATTTTTTTTCAATAATAATTAAAATGACAATTATATAAATAATAATACTTACAAGTCTGGTTGTATCTGTCTTTTATTCCTTGTATTTTGAGAAGTTTCTTTGATAAATATAAATATTAAATAAAAATTGAGCACAAGCGAGTAGAGGGGGCGGTTCCCCATCTTGTTATACAAGCTCCAGTTGTCTGTCCTAAAGATTTCTGATGTTGGTCCGTGTTAATCTTCTGGGTTAGTTCATTGTGAATGTGTGACTAAAGTTCGAAAATGAGCAAAGACCAAAACAAAAAGTGCACACTTTAAAATTCAGAAAATAATAACCTGCAAGGTGTTTAGTTGCCTAAAGTTTTATAATAAGAACATGAAGAAATTAACATGAAAATAGACTACGATTCGCTTATATAAAAGTTTGATCAATCTTATCACCCCTACAAATTAAGTAATATTGGGTTACTCCTGATTAATTATGCATGTGTTTGTTGGACCTGTCGCGGACAGGAACGGCGAAGATACATCTTGCGGATCTTTGCATTCATCCACTTTTCATACTACTTCAGTTGTTAGAGTCTTAGGGTTATGGAGTCAAACTAATGAATGTTTTATTGCTTCATGAGCATTGTCTGCTGAAATTTTATCAGTTCGTGTTGGGTAATTGTATATATCATAACACTCGATAATTTCATAAGAGTCTTTTGGGCCATGTTAAGTATGAGATAAATATCTAATACCATGAGAACGCAGAATATATGAAATAAAAGTTGCATATGTTCTTTATTTAACGCTGTTCGCACAGTTTATCATAACCCAGTCCTAGCTGTCGTGCCAGTGTTTTCCACCAAGGTCATGCTAATTTAATAGATATGTAAAACTGATGAAGGACTTAATTACTTGTTAATCAGTTGGACTAAACTGCCTATGTGAAAGCTCAGTGAAGCCTCTGAAGATAGGAAAGTTAAAAAAAAACAAAAACAAATGCTTATATATTACAAGAAGCAAAGCATTCTGAAAAATTCTTAGTTTCGTGCTTGCCAACTTTGAGAGAGGACCAACACAGAAACAACACATTCTCACAAACTCGATAATGAATCAGTTGATTGTGTGACACTCAGTTCTGACAAGACCCGACGAAATCGTCCTTACAGCCTAGTAGTGTTAGGAACGGATCAGAAGTCCTGGTAGCAAGGGGTTGCGAGATCGATCCCCCGCTCCTCAACTAACATTATTAACGGTCTTTAGGATGAGACGTTAAACCGAGGTCCCATTTTTCAATGCTGTACACTGTGCATGCAAAAGAACCAGGGTTGTCTCTGGATTGGGATACTTTCTGTATCTTGCACTATACCACACAGCATAACACAACTAATCTCTGCAGGGAGCGCCGGTCATACGAGCAAGCGGTACCGACGATTATCTCCATGGTCACTAACTGCGGCAATTTTTTGTCCACCGTACATGCTTCCTGGCCGAAAAAATTAACTTACACTTCCGTATTTTTACTTGTAATGACTCAGTGCTGAAAAACTTACCTGGTTAAAAAAACTACCTTAATTACGTCATTGCATTACACATGTATAACCGGGTTTCCAATGTCTGACCGTAGTCCGCGTGTGTGTTGCTTCAAGATATCAAAACTATTTTTTTCCGTATGTTCGGGTTACAAATGTATTTTTGGACAGGAAAACAGCATTTTTGAGCAAAGTAATTTTAAACTCTGTTTAAATCAGTGGCTTTCCTATCCTAAACTTAATCTAAATTAAAGCAAAACAAACTGTTTTATATTCTTGATAATTCGCTAGAAAAAAAATGGAAAAGGCACAAATACAGCAAAATCTAGCGCGCCCCTCTTTGTATCCAAATCACAATATATGCCCACACAATCCTTCTAGAGGCATTGGTCACGTGGGCAACACATTGTCTTCATTTTCTGACAGTTTCGAAATATTTTAACGGATCAGAGTCAGTAAGCATACCTATTATTTACCTCGTTTGATGGAGAAAACCCGCCAAAAATACATATAAAGCATTCCCCCAAATGAAGTTAATAACAGGTAGAACAAGCAAGTGGGAATGTCGAAGCGAAACAATATTATCTTTTTAAAACACAGTCTTCTGTAAAAAACATAAGGATTCTGCATACCTATATGTGACTGGTAATATTTAGTAGAGTTCAAATCATGATTTATAGAGGGTAACGTGCACATTACAAGTAAGCTCTCCTCTTGCTCTAGTTAGTTAAACACATTTGATTGAAGGGATTTTTCCCCCAGCATTTTCATTTATTGCTTAAGTCAATAAAAGAACAAGTAGGAAAAACATAATTTGAATGCATGGGAGTCTTGAATTTACCATCAGTGTTTTGGATAACTGGAAACATGTTTCATCAAGTTTTAAATGAAAAACTGAATAGTCATTTACCACTGTCTTCGAACATTATGAAAGCTTTTCCTAAGAGATGTTGAGCCATATTTTTAAGTTTGTTTAATTCAGTAAGTGAATAAGTGTGAAGAACAGAACTAAATATAAATGTGTATGTTCTTTTTGTAATACTCTTTTAAACACTATTTGTAGAATTTATTACAGAGAAAAGATGTAATCATGTTACACAAAAAAGACGCATTCATGTTACACAGAAAAAATCCTTTCATGTAACAAAGAAAGATGCTTTCATGTTACACAGAAAATGGAGTTTGCGTTAAAGGGAAAAGGTGCAATCATGTTATTAAAAAAATATGCATTCACGTTACAAAGAAAAGATACAGGTACATGCATGATACACAGAAAAGATGCATTCATGTCACACAGAAAAGATGCGATAATATTAACCAGAAAAGTTGCATTTATGTTACAGAGAAAAGATGCAATCATGTTACAAAGAAAAGATACATTCATGTTACACAGAAAAGTTTGCATTTATGTTACAGAACAGCCAAGCTGACATCCACCGCGAATGTGTTCGCTTATTAATGAGATCTATCAACTTATGAAGTTTCAAGCTTCAATAACTCAAACACTTTTTAACAAAAGGCAATAACTAAAAAAACATGAAAGGTAGAGTTATCTTTATTGCTCTCTGCATTCTTCCTCAATGAGATATATCCAACTATGAAGTTTCAAGTTGATATCACATACACTTTTCCAGCTATGCTCCAGCAAAATATTAAGCATGAAAGCTAACAAAGAACAATAAATAAAAATATGTAAGGTAGAGTTATCTTTCTTGTGCTATGCACTCCTCCTCGATGAGATTTATCCATTTATGAAGCTTCAAGCTGATATCTCAAATAAGTTTGAGTTATACTCTGGACAAAAATTATGCAAAATAACAACGGGCAATAACTAAAATAATATGAAGGGCAGAGTTATTATTCTTGGGCACTGCATTCCTCTTAGATGAGATCTATCCAACTATGAAGTTTCAAGTTGATATCTCAAATAGTTTTTGAGTTATGCTCCGGACAAAAATTAAGCAGGAAAAATAAGAAGTGGCAATAACTAAAATATATGGCAGGAAGGAGTTATCATTCTTGTAAGCATTGCACTCTTCTTCAGTGAAATCTATCCACCAAAAAAGTTTCAAGGGTAGAAATATCATCATGCACTCCTCCTAGATGAGATCTAACCAACTATGAAGTTTTATGTTGATATCTCAAAAACTTCTTGACTTATGCTCCAGACAAAAATTAATTAAGGGGCATTACTAAAAAGTTATGAAGGTACAGTTATCATTCTTGTGCAATGCACTCCTCCTCAATGAAATCTATCCACCTATAAAGTTTCAAGTCGATACCTCAAATACTTTTCGAGTTATGCTCCGGACAAAAAATATGCCCGAAAAATAACAAAAGGTAATAACTAGAAAATTATGAAGGTCAGAGTTATCATTCTTGTTCACTGCACTCCTCCTCAATGACATCTATTTGACTATGAAGTTTCAAGTCAATATCTCAAATACTTTTCGAGTTATGCTCCGGACAAAAATTATGTTCGAAAAATAACAAAAGGCATTAACTAAAAAATTATGAAGGGCAGGGTTATTATTCTTGTTCATTGCACTCCTCCTCAATGAGATCTATTTAACTATGAAGTTTCAAGCCGCTTTTTTTGTGTGTGTGGGGGGGGGGGGGGAAAGATGAATTAATGTTACACAGAAAAGATGCATCCGTATAACAAAGAAAAATGCATTCATGTTACACAGAAAAAATGCATTCACATTGAAAGAACCTTGACACAAATGCACCTTTTCTGTGTAACATGAATGCATATTCTTCTTCTTCGTGTTTTTATTTAACATGAATGCTACTTTTCTGTGTAACATGACTGCATCTATCCTATGTAACAAGAATGCACCTTTTCTGTGTAACATTAATACATCTTTTCCTGTGTATGTTTAACATGAAAGCATCTTTTTCTACATAACATGGATGAACCCCCCCATGTAAGAACGCACCGTTTAAGTGTAACATGAACGCATCTTTTCTCTGTAACATGAATGCATATTCTTCTTTTTTGTTTAACATGACTCTGTGTAACACGAGGTTATTTTTCTGTGAAACATGAATGCATCTTTCCTATGAAACATGAATGCATCTCTTCTGTGTAACACGAAAGAATCTTAATATGAATGCACCTTTTGTGTATAACATGAAAGCATCTTTTGTGTGTAACATCAGAGCATCGGTTCTGTGTAACGTGAATGCATCTTTTCTGTGTAAAATGAAACCATCTTTTCTAGGTAACATGATATCATCGTTTCTGTGTAACATGTATGCATCTATTCTGTGTAACATGAATCTTAACATGAATGCATGTTTTCTGTGTAAAATGAATGCATCTTTTCTTTGCAACATGACTGCATGTTTTCTGTGTAATGTGAATACATCTTTTCTGTGTAAAGTGAATGCATCTTTCTGTGTAACATGAATGCATCTTCTTAAACAGAAAAGATGTTTTTATGTTTAACAAAAAAGGTGCATTCATGCTACACAAAGAGACAAGATGCATTCATGTTACACAGAAAAAGATGCATTCATATTACACAGAAAGTAAATACATTCACCAAACATGGAAGATAAAGATCATATTGTCCTTGGCATCTCATTACACTTAGTGACAAGAAAGCAAAATTGCAATTTATTTAAAACATAATTTTTTGTGCCAAGTAATTCTTACAGAATAATAGATCTTAACCTGCAAAGAGCCATCAGCAATTACACTATATGTTTGTAAATAAAATAGACAGTAAAATATATTAGTAAAGTTGCATTTATAAAATTTCTGGGGTTTCTTGAATTTCGTTTTATGTAATTTCTTTATCTAAAATTCATTACTGGATTTTTTTTATAAATATATTTGTAAACCTGTACATGTATATGTAACTTAGCTATTGAGCATTACTGAAAGAACATTAAGTCATTAACATAGTGGCAATGTTTCACTGTCTGTTCATCCATCACACTAGATAATACAGAATATATACTGTATCTATATTTTTCATTCAAATATTTTTTGGCAGACAAAGCTCTTCAAGGGGCATTTGAAGATTACAGTAACAGTTCTTGTTACCATTGCATACTCTTATGAAGTAATTATGTTTCAATGCAACAAAAAGAATAGTCATTAATCTGAACTTTTCCACAACTTATGCATAATATTATTTGTAATCATTGTACGAAAACATAATCATACTAAAAATGAAACAGTAAAACATAACAGTACAGAAAACAAATCAATCTTTCCACAGTTTACCTATCTGGTTTCTAAAACCAACCTAAAATATAACTTGTTTATTGTAACAACAGTTTAAACACATTTTTTTCTTGTTTAGTATTTTATAAATCAAAACATAACTGACAAAAATGAGCCAAAGAAAATGGAAAGCCCAGGGGTGACCCCTGCTGGTCTCTACATATTTCCATGTAAATCAACATTGAGAAAACTTTAAAAAATTGTTCAGTAGTAACATCTTTTCTAAATTCAAAATAGCAAAACATGAAAAAAAATCCTGTCTCTTAAATTAATATTTGGCTTAGTAATAACTGCCATTGTTAGAAATCCCCTGCTATTCTTATAATGTGAATTAAAAGTAGTGAAAGGACTTTCATTCTGCTGGTAAACAACTCTGGAAACTAGTGCACATCCCTGCTATTCTTATTATGTAAAACAGCAGTGGCAAATTATTATAGATTTTCATTTCGCTACAAATAAATTTAATCTTAAAACCCTGGAAACCAGTATGCAGTGAATTTGTTATTTCTTGTCCTATAAAGATCCGCTAATGCAATATTTTGTAAGTGTATAGCAACTCATTGCTGTTAACAACTACAGAAAGTACTTTTTTTCTCTATTCATATGCAAGTCTATAGACTGATCACTATTATCCAATCAAAATTGGGGTTATAAAATATATGGCATAAGAGCTCAAAATGCCCCCTTGCTTTGCAAACTTTAAGGAACCATTCTGGTGACCTTCTTTTGTTGCTAAATACATAAATCAAATGATTTGAGTAAGTATTACAAGCGATTAAATCACTGTAGCTTCCATGTCCATGCACACTGTTAATTGATTTTTGGAGTTGTTAAGACTAAATTTAAATGAAAGAAATTAAAATAATTTGCCAGTGTTGATTTACATAATCATAAGAATAGTGGGCTTGTGTACTAGTTTTTTGAGTTGTTAAGACTGAACCTAGTTTAAGGAAAATGAAAATTCTTTCAGTAAATTAATTTCCATAAAAAGAAAAGTGAGGGATTTAATATTGTTGTCAGTACTATTAAGTTATGGGGAAGATTTTTTAAAAACTTTTCGCTAATAATTTGCACAAAATAAAAAAAACGAAAGAATCTGTCAATTTTTTGTTATTGTTAATGTCCACTGAAATACATGTATATAGAGAAAAGAGAGGATCTCCAAGGCCAGTCCTTTCAATGCATACAAATATATGTATAAACTATATATGTGTTGGCCAAATTCTACCCTCTCTTATGTTTTATCTTGTGTTTGATCTTTTAAAATCATATCTACAGCTTCACTAAAGTCACTAACAGAAATTCCACTTGCTGGCAAATACTTCTCATCGCCATTTCTGTATTTACCTGTGAAGTACAAAATACATTAACATGTACCATAAAACTTACATTTAACTGCTGTAAGTTCTTTTATTACTCTCATCTGTAATCTAATGTTTTACCATCATATACTAGATGTTAAGGTTGCTAGCTTGTAATAAAACCTCTCACTGATGGAGGGCCATCAGTGGTCCAGTGGTAATGTGCTGGACTGGTAATTCATTGGTTTGCAAGTCTGATTCACTTCTCCTCCACTAACAAAACGAATTATCTTTTGGATGTACATTAAACTGAGGTGCCAAGCATCAGTTGTATACTACAGGGCAGCTAAAAGAACCAGAAGTGTCTCTGGAATGGGATGCGTTTTGTATCTTGTGCTATCCAACATTAACCTCCTTCTCCAGAAGTCATCAAACATATGAGAAACCAGTATCAAGGATCAATAGACTCAGAAAAACTGGCCACGTGATCGAATCTTATGATTATGGCCATTTCTGTGAAAGAACTTGAACTTATTAAGTTTTTAAGCTAAAGTATCAATGCTTTGATACTAATACTCTCAAATCTTCAACAACCTTCAGCAAACAATTTCCACCTTTACCTATGGATTTTTTTACAAGCATTTAAGTTATTCCTTGCTCTATTTTTTCAATGACCCATCAATAATTCTTTTTTTTTTTCTTAATTCCAACAAGGATAATATTCCTAAAAAGTGTAATGTGACCTGTAGGATTCACTTCTCTATGGTTTCTGAGAAAACAATTAGTTTGTACCAATAAATGCACATGCTGTTCAAGGAGAATATGGAAACTGCAAAATGCTACCTGTCTTGACAAGTATTCCTTTCATTCCAGCAGACATGGCCCCTACAATATCATCACGGGCATCCTGTAATACATACAGTATTATATAAAAGTACATAATATACAGAGATGATATATACAAATAATACATTTATAACATTTGGAAATCAAGACTCTCTTAGAAAAAAACTGTCACCTGTTGTAAGTGTTTGAACATGTGTTGAACAAATGAATACAGAGAGGTGCAAAAATTGTATGATTTTTCACCATGGAGGAGTGGCTAGGAGTATAACTCTAGACTTCAGATCTCAGGGTCTTTCTTTCAAGTCCCAAATGGAGAAGTATTGGTTTGAACCCAAGAAACAGTCATCAAGCATAATTACTACAGGGTCATTCCTTGAAATCCCACAAGGCAAAAAAAGGGTTGGACATGTCATCAAGTGGGATTAATACTGGGTCATTCCTTTGAATTTCACAAAGAGAGAGGAATCTGGTCCCAAAAAGCAATCATCAAGCAGTATAAATCCAAGCTGTAAGAACTGTTATCTAAATGTTTTCCAAGAAAAAAAATTCAAACAAAACTAATTTTTCATTCATACTGGAATAAGTTTTCACAAAAAAGTGGCGTGAAATAAGATTCAGAAATCATAACATACATCCCCAATCATAACACACTGTTCTGGTGTGACACCAAGATCCCTAATAGCTGAAAGAAAGAACGATGCTTCAGGTTTGCCAAGCACTTCTGCCTTTACACCAGCAGAGTACTCCAGTGCTGTTACAAATGGCCCTGAAAGAAAATAAAGCCTCTGCTGTTGATTTTGGTTTAATGAATATCAGTACAGGAAATTTTGATAAATGGAGACCATTCAAAAGGTTTGTGGTCAGGCAACCAGCTTCATTAAGGACGGGCACGTGCAACAGACCAAAGCCTTAAGGCTATGGTGCGTGAAGTCCTTATAAACTTACTTTTACTAACCAGCTTCATTGGTATTAAGAGCCATCAGAAGGTTAAAAAAAAACATTTTTTCTATGCGAAATCCATCCTAAAAAAATACAGCCAGGACATGAAAAGCAATTGACCATGCCATGTGTTATACATACTCTGTGCTGCAGAAACTGTATTTACATTACCAAAATTTGACTTATTCTGTATTCTGAATAAATATGTGCACCCTTAAAAAATATTAACAAAGAAATCATTTACACAGTTACTTCTTTTATAAAACATGAGGCCTAATTCAAGATATTCAAATGAGTCTATATTGCAGAAATGTTTCAATAAACAATTTATTCAATGGTGTATGCAAATAAATTTTCTTCTTTATATAAACAGAACTAAGATTACCATGGTACCTGGCCCTAATGCAAGTCCTTGTTTTGTCTTGAAGTATCTGGCTTTATGTATAGCTATCAGTGGAGCACCATCAAGTACCAGTCTACAATTAACATTATATAGGAAAGTAATCTAAAAGGGAATAAACAGAACCAGTCTGAAATGGATATACATAGAAAATCAGTCTAAAACTGCATTCACATCAAAGAACCCAATGGTTATGTGATAAGCAATTCTTGGTATCACAAGTGTTATCTGCCACTTCCTTTAACAGTACTTATAATCATACGGATGAGAATAAGTCCAATATATAAGTGAAAGACTTAGAAAAACTAGAACATTTACTTTCCACAATTCACCAAAATCTTGGACTAGAAAGTGATGTTGATAATATGGACAAACAGTACCCACAAATAAATAAACCTAAATCCATAAACTCAAACAAAGAGTGGAGGGATTTGATCTGACTGAGATTTGAAAATTTTTGGAGCCCTTACTGACTTAAAGTCTTATTTATATATATATATATGTGTTATGCTTATTTGATTTACCTGACTTAAATTCAAATATCTGCCAGTTGGTTTAAATGTTTTCTGTAACCTGAATTTAAAAAATAAATATTAACTGACTTGACTTGAGAAACTGAAGTCACACAAATTTTCATATAAATATTCCATATATGTTTTCTGTAACCCAACTTTATAAAATAAATATTAATTGACCTGACTTGAGAAACTGAAGTCTCACAATTTTTCATATAAATACCCCATTATATCCAATTGCTCAGATATCTTTGGCTTTCCTTCATTAAGTGTTGATAATACATTCAAGTTTTTCTTGTTTAATGACAGCAAACATTTTACAGCAGCAACACTGCAGCATTGTATAGAATTTATTATAGCTAAAGTTAGTATCTATGGTTACCTGAAAGCCTCATTCATGTTGCTATAGTTGAATTTGTCTGGGGCAAGACCAATCAAAACAGAGTCAAATTGTCTTGAGGTACACCTGGAAGTGGAATAATTTAGACACACTCTTGTTAACTAAATATTGCTGCATCAGTTTAAGAAAAAAACAGGCTTATCGGTAGTTATCTTCACACTTTAACAATCAGAACTTTTTTAAACTTTTTTTTTTAACTTTATGCAGCAGTTGGCAATCTTGAAACACCAACTCCTGTTTGATAATGAAACAGAAACTGTAGTAACAAATAAACTTTACAGATATTGTGAAAGTTTTTACATTTAATGTCTTTGTGACCTTATAACGGTCTAACTTATTATAACATGTAGAAGAGAATGAACAACTGCCCTCTCGCTACTTCCCAACATTAAATATGTTATGAAGGCAAAAGAGAATGAACAACCTGAAACCCCATTGGAAGTGCTTAACAAAAGCCAAAAAGTGAGTTTCCTTAACCATTAACATATACAGAACTGTATCAGGTCTAACATAATGAATAATATTTCTTAAAA
Source organism: Cyclina sinensis (assembly GCA_012932295.1). Taxonomy (NCBI): domain Eukaryota; kingdom Metazoa; phylum Mollusca; class Bivalvia; order Venerida; family Veneridae; genus Cyclina; species Cyclina sinensis. The sequence continues at coordinate 39,243,625 of JAAONU010000002.1, forward strand.
AATATTTACCCTGAAAATCTTCCATCGCTCTGTCTTCTAACAACATCAGGGGAGATAATCTCCTGTCATCAACCAGTCTCCTTGCTGCTGACAGTGATGTGAAGATTTCATCCCCATCAGTGCTGAAGCCAAGTTTTGTCAATTTCTCCACTAAAAGTCTTTTTGACTCTTTGGTTGTGTTAGTTACAAACTTCATTTTTAAACCACTTTCCTTTAACCTGAAAATAAGAGGTATCCACAAATATGATTATCTTATTTTTTCAGTTTAAGATTATATATACTCATAATTCAAATACATATACTTGGATTTTTTTCAGTGTTTTTTAAAGTTTCTCTTTTAAGTCAAGATTAACAAAACAAAATCACATAAATTAAATAAAAACAAGAAGCGCCGCAATGCGACGAAAACCAGGTTTTCAACGACCAAGTATTGATGTGACAGGAATTAGGAAGAAATATGGCAGTGAAGTAAAAATGATGCTGTTATTTTGGTACCAACACAGAAAGTTGGTTTCAATAGTTCAAAATAAAAATAAATCAGATACCTGAGTAGCAATGCCAGGCTGTATTTTCATGTAAGCTACACACATGCCAAGTTGAGTATCAATAGGTCAAAGTGTGCTGAAGTTATTGAGTAGAAGCTGAAAATTCTATTGTAAGCAAAAGACCTTGACCTTGCTCCCAGATATCTAAGTACATTGTAGCAATCCCAAGCTGCATCTTAATATAAGCTACCCACACAGCAAGTTTGGTGTCAACAGGTCAACGCAAACTCAAGTTATTACATGAAAACTGAATTTCTTTTATAAAGCAACAGTGACCTTGACCTTGACCATAGACACCTGGGTAGCAATCCCAAGCTGCCTCTTAATATAAGTTACCCATACACCAAGTTTAGCGTCAATAGATCAAAGCAAACTCAAGTTATTGAGCAGAAACTGAATTTCTATTTTTAGCAACAGTGACATTGACCTTGATCACAGACACCTCGGTAGCAATGCCAAGCTGTCCCTTGATATAAGCTACCCACATACCAAGTTTGGTGTCAATAGGCAAAAGCAAACTAAAGTTATTGAGCAGAAACTGAATTTCTATTTTTAGCAACAGTGACCTTGACCTTGATCACAGACACCTGGATAGCAATCCCAAGCTGCCTCTTGATATAAGCTACCAATACACAGAGTTTGGGGTCAATAGGTCAAAGCAAACTCAATATATTGAGCGAAAACTTAAATTCTATATTTAGCAACAGTGACCTTGACCTTGATCATGGACACCTGGGTAGCAATCCCAAGCTGCCTCTTGATATAAGCTACCTATATACCAAGTTTGGGGTCAATAGGTCAAATCAAACTCAAGTTATTGAGCGGAAACTGAATTTCTATTTTTAGCAACAGTGACCTTGACCTTGATCACAGACACCTGGGTAGCAATCCCAAGCTGCCTCTTGATATAAGCTACCCATACACCAAGTTTGGCGTCAATAGGCCAAAGCGAACTCAAGTTATTGAGCGGAAACCAAAAGTTGACGCCCGCCCACCCGCCGACTTCAGCATTACAATAACCAGTTTTAGTTGAAAACCTGGTTAAAAATGTTTTAATAACATAATCCTTCTCACAATAAAAATACCAAATCACAAATTTAGAATCAAATGCCAGTAAAAGTAAAATGTCTGTAGATGAAATATACCTTACAAATGCTTGAACTGATCCGGCCACCTCTGTATCATCAATATGGACTGTTCCACTTAAGTCTACAAGAACAGCACGGATGTCTTTGAGTGCCATTGCAAGAGCATTTCTGAAAAAATAAAAAAAAAACAACATCACTGTTGAATTTTTTAAAGCTGCTAACTTGTATATGGCTCTTGATGCATAAAAGAAAATATTGATACATAAGGACATTCTAGTTGTATTTATAAAGAAGGCTTTAAAATTTAATTACTTTTGATTTTTTACCAGTAAATATTTTACCCCAACTGTTACAGGGTAGAAACTTACATTATATCATAAAAAAATATGAAAAGATGGTGAAAAGAAAAACACTGAATATGATTTTTTTCCATTTTCAAACCATATAATTACATTTTTGAAATGGCATTTTCATTTACCTTTATTCTTATAGAGAAATACCTTAAAGCTAAAATCTAAAGTTTAGTTGCTTTAAACGGTTTATTTTGTCAGGTAAATAATAGAAAACTAATTAAAACTGGAATTAATAGTATAATGCAGGTTAATCATTATATTCAAAGGAAAAATATCAATTACAAATAATGGATAATCATAGGGTTTAATGATACGGTTATCTCACAATACCATACATATCATAACTTCACTAAATTCTGTGTAGCTCTGTAATATTTATTGAAATCTTGGTGCATCGAAAAGACCCTAAAGAATAGCAAAAGATCCCACATAATGGGAAAAGAACAACAAATGACCAAAATTACCACAAAAAATAAATAAATAAATAAATATATATATAGTAACCTTCAAATAAATGCTGTTATTCAAAGAATATTTGATCCGTATCTGCAACAATGGCATACAGAGCTAAATACATTTTCCAAACTAGAGTCATACAATATTTTTAAAATAATTTTATCCTTGAAAAATATTTATAAACTATTGATAATGACAAGTATAGACTTTCTCTATCTATATTTAGATGTTCAGCTGATAAATTAGCAGTCCAATAAGGCAGATTTAGCTAGTGAAGTTATGTCATTATCAATAGTTTATCAATAGCTATCATTATTATTCTACAAATATGAGAAACTTAGGTCTGACAACAAACATTTAACATGTTTTTACCAGCTATTCCTATTAACTATTGAACCATTTGCATCTGTTAATGACATCAGTTTATGCAATAAGGAATCTGGGGATTTCATAAGTTTGTACCAGTATTTAATTATTCTAATTTTCCAAATGATCAGTAAAGGAAATCCATTAAATTCCCACAAAACTGCTGAAGTTGTTGTTTGCTGTTGCACACCAAGGACCTGTTTTAAAAATTTTAAATGGATTTTTTTCTATATCGGGTCCTTTATGGAATCCCCAAATCTCTACACCATAAGAAAAAATTGGCACAATCACGCTTAGTATAAAAAAGTTTTACCTTATCTGCAACATTTAATGCAACTTTATGTAATAGAGCGTTCAGAGTACAATGCTTTAAGCCCTTGATTTGACAATGACTTTTTTAGCCTGATAAAAATTACCGTTTGACGATAGTACTGCACCTAAATACGTAAATAATGGTACATTGTTGTAATATAATTCAACATTCTCTAGCCTATTGCCTGATTCAAACACCACGATTACTGTTAATTCAACATTTACAGTTCTTCCCCAATTCATACAGTAAGAACCAGGGGTGTCTCTGGAATGGCATGCTTTCTGTATCTTGCACAATCTCCACACTACAGAAAGTAACTAATCTCTGCAGGGGACATGACTGTCGGTCATACTGGCAACTGGTACCGATGATAAATAAAATCAAATAGAGAGAGAGAGAGAATCAGCCATCATTCTCTAAATTGACTGAGACAAGTAATTCTATTTGCATCAAAAGTTTGCAAAATGCTTTTAAAAATGTGAAAAATTACGCACTCTAAAAGAGCTGCTTTCTGGCCTTGTGGTTCATGTAAGCAAAATTGTGTTTCAACGTCCATTTTTTGGGAAGCTTGTCAAAACTGGTTTCATACAGATTGTGAAAGTTTAACGTCTACTGAACTGAGCTTTTTTTAATCATTCCATATTGCCTACATTTTGTAGTGAATGTTTTGATGAGGAAATAGGCATTTTTCAAAAACACCAGGTGTCTGCTGTGCACAAGGCACTTAAAGGACATCATCTCCAGAACAAAACTGGAATGGAAAGACATGATCAAGAAAATATCATGACAAAACCATTTTCTCCAGAAACAGGGACTGGTGATGCTAAGTTGTCATTTCAATTTGAAGAGAGATCGAAAGACTTGGAAAAAGAAACAGAACAAAATGTTCCTGCATTCAAAGACTATTTAGGCAAGCATCTAGAAACAAAATGGTACAACAACCTATTCAGGCCAAAACAAGACCACTCATCTAAAACACTGTGGACCAACAACAACACTGAGTCCGTTAATGATATCATAAACATTTCAACAAATTGGCAACCCCAAAATACTGCAGACTTAGTAAAAAAAACTGTTTCAAGTAACCTAAACTGCACTTCATGGATTATCAAAGTGTCCTTTAGTCCCATGCAAACTAATGTTTAGGCGATATTGAAAGACATTACTTAATTCCTAGAACCTGTCTGGATATGTAAGACTGAAGAAGAAATGATGAAAACCTTTCAGATATTCCTGAAAGATTCAAAGAGCAGTATATATCAAGTGACGGCAAAAAAAGCTATAGTTAATAAGCTTGAGGAATGGCAAAAAACCTGGCCAAAGGAGGACCAGTAAACGAAAGTGCTACCATAAAAGATGAAGACTGCCTCCACCTGGTGTGGTCTGGTTGAAATCAAGGATCAACTTCATCATCATCATCATTGTGGCTGATGTTTATATTACACTGATCATCCATTTTTCAAAAGAAAAAGGAAGGCAGTCTCAAAGTGTCAATCACTCATTTTCTCAATTTGTGGATTATGTTTGTTCTTTTTGGCTTGTGTAAAGGTCTTTGAGGTTTAATGTAGTCCAAAACTTTAGACATTTAGTGCCTGTGATAATTTTATTGATGGGGCAAGCGCAAGATGCTAAGCCAAGAAGTTAAGACAGCTCAAAGCAGCCATATTCATATGACTAATGGTGTTTTCTGGGTGACTTTCATGGATTTTAAGGCTTTAATTTGATATTTTGGGGGCTCTGTAAGTATTCTTTAGGTATCTTTAAGGTCTTTCAATGGACCAATGAAACCTAACCAAACCCTTGGGAACAACCTTTCCCCCCCTCCCCCCCCCCCCCCCCCCCAGTCAAAAAAATCAGAGGATCGCGAAAACTAAAGACAAGGATTTCTATAAACAGAAGAGCCACGATTACCTCATGATGTGCAACAGATATTAACCACAGTTTTTTTAATCAAAACAATGTGGTGAAATGAGGATGTCAATTCCTGATTAGCTGGTAAATTCTTTATCATTTCATTGTTTATTTTCGTTAATTACTCAATTCGTACAGGCGTTTAATAATAAGAAAATAAGCGCTCAAACGAGCTTTCATACCCTTTCCTACAGTAACCTCCCTTACATGTGGAAATGCTTAGATGATTATACTTCCTTTTTTGAAATGAAATACCTGGATTGTATTTGATGGAAACATTATGGGAATCATAAACTTCCGCGAAAATGGAATTAAAACTGTCCGCTTGCGGCTTGATTAGCAAGACATTTAGATTCCTTGACAACTGGACACCTTTTAATTTTAGATGACACTTAGACCCCTATGTCTATGACACCTAGTCAAAATAATTCAGGTGACGTGTGAGCAAATTCTGAGATAATTTTGATATGGGTCAGAATCTCGCTATAACGCGGAGGCGAGATATTGAACCATACAAAAAATTACACAATATCTTGACTTGCATGTTATCTGTGTCTCTGGTACAATTAGTTGGACTACTAGTACTATGACACCTAGTCCCCTGATTTTTTTTTTTTAAAACACTTGGATCCCCCAACCGTTTTTTTTTAAATGTTGAATTAGATTTATATTGATCTTGCCATGAGATTGATTTTATTATTAATATTATATTTGATATCATTTGGTATTATAGCAATGAAGTCATGATTTTGGAGTAAAATTTGATGGAAAATGATCAAGAACAAAAAGAAATATATTTTCAGGGAAAAAAATATCAGGAGATGCTGAAGATGTATAAATATCTTATAATAAGTATAAAATTATTAATGTTAAATTGTTTCATAATAATTAATGTTTAATTGTTAATAGTTGTATTATTAATTCAGAACAGTGAATTCCATGAAGATCTTTTAATGTACAGATTTCCCACTGGAAATGCATTTGTTGTAATTGTATACACAGGTGAATGAAGTATTGTACATGATACTAATACAAGCAACACTCCAAGGATGTAAACTCTACTCAGTTTAATATTTTAATAAATTATAATATTCAGGATTCATATGTGTCAAGGATAGGTCAAGGAAAACATATATATTTTCATTATAATGTTTTGTTTAATAGTTCTGAGAATTCTGTAAAATGCCAGAGAAAATGCAATATAATTTTCAGGGAATTTTCTACTGATATATTCATAATTTTTTCAAAAGGTCAAGCCAGTTCTTTCACTCTTGGTAACAGTTAAATTGTCTCTGCAAAATATTACTAATAAATTGTTTTTCAAAGAAATTGAAAGAGACCTAATTTTGATTAAATTATATTTTAATTCATTGATACATTTTTTTATGAAATGTTGAATTGACAATTTATTAATAACTGATAGTTGTCGTCTTAAAATAAATATTTTGAGAAAACAGTGACCACATGATATCCAGCTGAATTTAATATACAATTAAATATTAAATGCTTATCTAAAGTGTATGATTAATAATTATATACTGCAACCTCAAGCAGAATGTTAAGAGATTTCATTAGTGGTTATGACACCTTTCTTGTTACAACTTTATCAGTCTGTGATTGGATTAATCTAACAATCAGCAGATACCCAGCAAGGTATTATCTCCTTCACCCATCAAAGAAAAATCATTAGTTATTAGTTGAGTATAAAAAAAGATACTAATTGTTTGAAAGAAATAAAAATAGAAAAAAAAAGTAAAAAAAGAAAATCATAAACGTGTTCAACATTTTTAGAAAAAATCTTTATTCAGAAATAAATGTGATGAAATTTAAGAGAGAAAGAAAGAAAAAAAGAAGAAAGAAAGACAAACAGACAGGCGGACTGACAGACAGTATAATTTAAGATTGTAATTAAATTGTACAAATTTTACCAGTTATAATAACAAGATTTATATAAAAAAAAAACTTCACTGATAGTATTGTTCTTCCAGTCAAATAGAACAAATCTTTTCATATTATACATGTGGGTATAAAAAAAACAATGTATTTTAAGATATATTTAATATATAAATTGACTAAATAATGTATTTTATATTTTTATCAGAAATTTATTCAATTTTTATTTATAACTCTCAAGAGCATGAATTGCTCAAGGTTGAGCTTTTGTGATCATTGATTGTCGGGGTGTGCATCAGCATGTGGTGTGCTTTGTGCGTCATTAACAATTTGACTTGAATGACTTCTCCTCCTACACCGCTGAGCACACTTCAATGAAACATGCCTGGAATTTTATATAAAAATGTTTACTTAAATAGGGAAAACTTTAAAAATCTTCTTGTCTGAAACCACAAAGCCTAGAACTTAAATATTCTTGATTTCTGTAGTTGAGGACTATGGGGATGTGTAGTTTGAACCAAGATAGTGTGGGTACTTTTATGTCATTACAAAGTGAAATACACTGAGCTAAATTGCACACAATTGCATATGTTACGTAATATAACCAGTACATCTTATCATTGTCGTTTGAAATAAACGGTAACAGGAAGTAATTGTGTACTCAGGAAATCAGTTGTAATTTGCTCATTGAGAGAATTATAATGTTTTTATTGCAGTTAAACCATGAATAAGTTGATAACCTGTGTGGGCAAACAGAGGCAGACATCTGCTCAGAACAAAGGCATAAATGAAGGAAATAGCAAAGCAAACTCAATTAACAAACCGTCAAGTTCACAACTCAAAATCAAGGTTTGTAATTCTTAAGCGTTAAAATATTTGTTCCTACTTGTTCTTTGATAGAGAGCAGAATTAGGTAAATCAATATGTAAAGCTTAAAAAGTCATATTTGTAATTTTTTTTTCTTGAAATACCATAGTTCTGTATGATTAAGTCAGTCTTGAACTTTTCTTAGAAGAATGATAATAGCTTAAAAGCGACTGACTCACAGTATTTTGATGAAATTTTTTTTCTTTAAAATTTAAGAGAATTTTATATACTATGGAAAAAACATAATATTATGCTTCTATACACCATGAAAACTGGAAAAAAAAGTTTTGACTTAACAAAGATTCGAAACCCACGACCTTTTGTCAGTAAAATATAGAGCGACGATCTAGACCACTGAGCCACAGCACCTACTTGTAAGGATGCATCAAAATTAATCTTATAACTAAAGTATCTACCCCGTGACTAACGGGGTAAATTTTTTACCAATAAAAGTGTGTCAAACTTTATATTTTGATATTTTTCTTTATCAAAAAATGAATCAGTAACTTAGTTTAAATATGTTCTTCAGCAAAAATTTCAAGATGTAAGAACATTTTCTTTTTTTTTCATGGTCGGCCCATCTGTGAGTACAGTCGCTGTAAACTTTAAATCAGGAAATTTACTTTTGCCAGTTTCTGATGCTCACACTAGGACATGAGTTATAGAAATTTGAGACTAAGCAGCAAGGCTGTTAGTGCAGGTCCTGAAACAGAAACTTATCGTTGTCACCTGTAGCTGCTGCTGTGGTGTAGTTAAAGTGTGAAAGACTTCTACTGAAATAGGAGTGAAATGTTTTGTATAACTTAAGTATAAATGTAATCAATGCAAGTATTTATTGCTTATCTATGATCTACTTGTCTTTACAGTTGGTACACATTGAAATAAAGAAATGGGCTCCTGTCAGTTACAAAGAATATGTAGTCTGACAAATGGTTGTTTGTTTTGGATAACATTCAAGCTTTTGCTTACTTTTTCAGAAAGACAAAAGAGATAACACAGAGAATACAAAAAACTTGGCACAAGGATTGTCAGCTTCAAGAAAACTAACTTTTGTATGTATATCAGACACTCATTGTAAGCTTAGACAGACCTGATGCTTGCTGTATACCCTATGGTGATGTTCTCTTACATGCAGGAGATTTTACAATGGAAGGAAGTGTGAGGGAACTCAAGAATTTTAATGATTTTCTGGGTAATTTAATTAAACCACTGTTTGGAAGATTTTTACGTTATTAAGACTGTAACCTTGACCTTTGACCTTGATTAGTATGGCAGTGAACAAAACTGAATGACAAATATGGTGACAAAAGCAGGATTTTTGTGTCTGACATTCTCTTCAACTGTGCTACACTAAATATTTAGAGAATACCATACTACTTTAAGATAATGGTGCCAAGCACACCAAGATATAGATGTATGCAGTACATTGTAGGAAAATAGAATACCCCTGGTCTTGTAAACATCAGCTTGCAATGCACTTCAGTACAAAAGTATATTAGTTACAGAACAACAATCAGCACCAGGAGGAATTGAGGGTGCCTTAGTTTTAAACATGCATTTATAATACAGCAAAATTATGAGTGATTTTTTTCTACAGGAACCCTGCCCCACACATATAAGGTTGTGATAGCAGGCAATCATGAACAGTGTCTAGTCACTGGCCAGTTGCAACATAGCCAGTCAATACTGGAGTATTATAAATCGAAATATGGTATACACTTATTTCTTTGAGAAATGATTTGAATTATGAATGAGTGTTATATGAAGTGTTGTAAGAATTAAGTGGTACATATAATATAACATATTAGTTCATAATATGTATTTGAAAATGATACAATGTTACCTAGGTTGTCAGTGTTTTGCAAACAAATGAAAATGACTTATGCAATAGTCTGCATTTTTTATATTGTAGAGACACATGTTAATCAGTTACATTTTGATAACTCAAGCAGAACAGCTTGGTAGGTCAGTATTAATAAAGATGATTTATCCTATACAATGATTGCCTCTATTAGTGAGGTTGATATGAGGATGTATCGACCTTAAAAAGCGATATTGACCGAGAACGTAGCCCGGGGTTGATAACATTTTTACATGGTAAAAATAAAACTATTGACAGAACCTTGAATGCAACAGATGTTTCAGTATTAAATTGTTTGCAAACTATTTCTGTTAGCAAATAATGGATGTCTGTCTTTTTCAGATGGTATGTTTGAAATTCAACTACGATGAAATTTTTCGTTGCTCTTGCATCATTTTACATGTATCCTAGCACTTTTCTAGTGGTCATTCAGTACTTTATTTTATCCCTAATAACATGACTGTGGTTAAGTGTTTGATAAATGGTTTATTTTTAGATTTAATTATAGAAAATGTGTAGTGCTGGGCTATCAGTTTATATGTGTATAGTATTTTGGCAATGTAGCACATAGGCTGAAGTACTTTTGTTTTGAGATTTTGTTCTACTTTCAACAGGAGTGCAAAGGATAAGAGATCTGCTGACCAACTGTATATATTTGGAAGATGAATTGACAGAAATTTGTGGCATAAAGATATATGGGTCTCCGTGGTAAGCATAATTCAGTTTTAAAAAATCTTTTCAGGGGGTCAAAACATAGAAGAAAAAAAGATCTTGTTAACACTGTAAAGGCAACATTTCCTTTCCAAATGTCATTGAACATTTTCAGGTTGTTCATCTTGATGATATCAAAGTCAAGTTTGAATATATGTCATCTGGTATCGAAAACTAGGTCATCAAGGTCAAAACACAGATTTATCTTTTAACACACTAGAGGTCAATTTTTATGTCCAAATGGCATGAAAACTTGTCAGAATGTTTGTCTTGATGATCTCTAGGTCAAGTTCAAATATCGGTCATCTCATTTTCAGAATCAACCTCATCCCATCAGGATTTCCAGAGTTACGTCCCCTTAGCATTAGGACGCAGGTGAGCGATTATGGGCCATCATGACCCTCTTGTTTGAATTACTCCTTAAAGGAAACTGTCACTAGACCAGTGCTGTAACATTATATTGTTACTGTAAACTATACCAGTACAGTTAGCTGAGGTATTTCCTGATTAATTCATGTAATACTAGCCTCGTAAACAGGGTTTTATTGGCATTAACTCAGGTTGTTTTCTCCAGGATACCATTGTACAGTTTATGTGATGCGTTTTCACTGTGTAGTGCAGACCTACTTCAGAAAAGATGGGACAAAATACCAGATGGGATTGACATTCTTCTGACCCATGGACCACCCAGAGGTGCCATAGTTATTTCTTTTTAAAAGTGTAATGATTTAGTGAACTCTGCTACAAGTATATCATCATCATCATCATCATCATCACAGTCATCCTTATCAACATGTCAAGTTAATTTTCATTCTTGTTTCCGGTGAAAAACTTTTTAATAGCTTGAATTACAGCTGGTGATGTAATTCCATATTTTTTTTTAGCAACTGTACTATGAAGCTTTGTTCGAAGTGTGTTAAGACAGACATATGCTTTAGGTTTGAAAAAGATTCAAGTTAAGGTCAAGGTCTTTACTAAAGATCAATGTAGTAAAAAGTGATTCAGAGTTTTCATTTTTACATAATATATCATAAATAAATGTACTTCCTATTTTCAGGCTTTGGTGATACAGCTGCAGATGGGGTTGAAGCAGGCTGTGGTAATTTGTTGCATACAGTTCAGACAAGAGTGAAACCTAAGTACCATGTTTTTGGACATATACATGAAGGTAGTTATTTTATAGTTACTTCTAGTTTTATAAAGTAATGGTTATGAATTGAATACTAAGATTTACTGTATAATCTACATACCAGTGTTATTTTAGCTCTTTGCCCTTAGTTTACACAGCAAAAAACAGCATGGCCATAGTTCATGCAAGTCAGAACAATATATCAGTAGTTTGTGGATCGAAAACATCTTGGTCATAGTTTATACGTTAATAGTTTATGGAGCCAAAAAGTATGGCAAAACTTTATGCAGCCAAAACAGCATGTCCATAGTTAATGCAACCGTGACAATATGTCTATAGTTTAAGCAGCCAAAACAAAATGGTCATAGAGTATGCAGCCGAAAAACAACTATGTCATAGTTTATGTAGCCAAACCAAAACAGTGTGATCTTAGTTTATGCTACCAAGACAATATGTTAAAAGTTTATGCTGCCAAAACAACATGGTCTTAATTTATGCAGCCAAAACAACATAGTCTTAGTTAATGCAGTCAAAACAACATGGTCTTGGTTTATGCAACCAAAAAAAATATGTCTACAATATGTCTGTAGTCAATGCAGCAAAAACAGCATGGTCATGGTTTTTGCAGACAAAACAGCAGGTCCATAGTTTATACAAACAAGACAATATGTCTGTAGACAGTATGTCTGTAGTTTATGCAGCCAAAAGAACATGGCCATAGTTTTAATATGCAGCCAAACAATATGGACACAATTTATGCAGCCAAAACAGTATTGGCTTAGTTTATGCTACCAAGACATTGTTTAAAGTTTATGCAGCCAAAACAGTCTGGGAATAGTTTAGGTGGCTAAAGCAGCATGGCTATTGTTCATGCAGTCAAAACAGTATGGCCATATTTCATGCATCCAAAACAATATGGGCTTAGTTTATACATCTAAGACAATGTGTTTATAGTTTATGCAGCCAAAACAGACTGGGAATAGTTTAGTTGGCTGCAGCATGGCTATATGTTCATAGCCGCAAAACAATTGGGCTTAGTTATACTCTAAGACAATGTGTTTAATAGTTTATATGCAGGCCAAAACAACGGGGAATATTAGTGTCTGCGCATGGCTATAGTTCATGCAGCCAAAACAATATGGGCTTAGTTTATACATCTAAGACAATGTGTTTATAGTTTATGCAGCCAAAACAACATTGTCATGATTTTTTGCAGCCAAAAAAAACTTAAATGTATCTCAAAGTAAAAGTCATATATATGTTAATGTTTATACATTGTATAACCCAAAAATTTGATACTTACAGCAACACCTTTGTCAGTGTTTATGAAAAGATATATGCATGATAGTATATAATTATAATATAAAATGTTCACTTTTTCATTCTAGGGTATGGTTTATACAGAGATGGTACCACAACTTATATAAATGCTTCAGTTTGTACACGTGGATATAAGCCTACAAATCAACCAATCAAATTTTTGATGGACATACCTAAGGTTATCTGTGATACAAGTAAAACTGGTGGTGAGATAGAATTTAAAACAAGTTGTGATTATTCTGACTGTGATATGCAAAGTTCAGATTTAGATAAGATAAATATACCGCCAAATGCATTTCATACAACAGTATCAACGTTACAAACAATGTCACCAGGATACAATTTTGACTGGAGTTTCAATGACTCGGCTGTATCACTATTAAATTACACAAAACGGACTGAAACATGAGAAGAATGAGACGTCAAATGAGATATAGGTGAATGTGTTAATCTTTAGTGTTTGATATTCCTGGTTGTAACTTAATCAGCATTTGATCAACTAAAACAGTATCATTGTTTATATTATTAATATAAAACCTTGAATTATTTTAATTGGGGAACACTTTTGGAACCTCAACAGTTATTGTTCCATGTTTAAAAAATGTAAAGAATTCCTTTAATGTTTGTCAGTATCAGGACAAACTGTATGACCCTGTGAAAGACAACTGTTTTATTACATACATGTATTTTGTCATGGTATGTTGAATCCATGATTACAGTTTTTGAAATTTTAGTCAGAAAGGTTGCATTATTTTCAACAGTGTAGAAAAACTGAATAAGCATTAGTTAAGGTAATATTTGTTTCTTTGTGTAAGTCAGTGATAATTAGCCCTTAACATTTTAGGATATTCCATTGCATACCAGAACTTCATTAGCTTACTTCTTGTTTTGTATAACTTTTGGAGGGAAATTTCTCCTGATAAGATCAAAGATCTGAATATATACATGTAACTTCTGTCAGAGTCTTTACTTATAATTTCTTTGACAGTTGTTATCACAGAGGTTATGAAATGTTTGAATTTTGGGTACTGTCTTGCTGTGTACAACACTAAAATGGTACCTGTCTTATGTACCTTATCAGCCAGGTTTTTTAGCTCACCTGAGCACACAGTGCTCAAGGGTGAGCTATTGGGATCATTGATTGTCCGGCATACATCTGCGTCTGGCGTGCTTTGTGCATCATCAACAATTTGACTTGAATGCATCTCCTCCTAAACCACTAAGCCAACTTTAGCGAAACATGCCTGGGATATTCCTTGTATGAAGCTCTACCAAAGTTGCTCAAAGAATTGAATTCCATCAAGAACTCCTGTTGCTATGGCAACTGAAAGGAAAAACTTTGAAAATCTTCTTGTCTGAAACCACAAGCCCTGAGCCATAAGATTTGGTATGTAGCTTTGTCTAGTGGACCTCTACCAAGTTTGTTCAAATTATACCCTTGGGGTCAAATTTGGCCCCACGCAGGGGGTCAATAGATTTTACAAAGGCTTATATAGGGAAAACTTTGAAAATCTTCTCGTCTGAAACCACAAGGCCCTGAGCCTTAAGATTTGGTATGTAGCATTGTCTTGTGGATCTCTACCAAGTTTGTTCAAATTATGCCCCTATCTTCTTGTCTGAAACCACAAGGTCATGAGCATTAAGATTTTGTTATCTAGCATTGTCTAGTGGACCTCTACCTAATTTGTTCAAATTATTCTACTGGGGTCAAATTTGGCCCTACCCCAGGGGTCAATTGATTTTACAGAGGCTTATATAGGCAAAACTTTAAAAAAAACTTCTTGTCTGAAACCACAAAGCCTAGAACTTAGTTGTTTTTAATGGAGCATCAGCTAGAGGTCTTCTACCAAGTTTGTTCAAATTATGCCCCTTGAGTGAAAACTGGCTTTACCCTGGGGTCACTTGAATTCATATAGATTTATACAGGGAGATTCTTAAAAAAGCTTTTGATGTTAGCTCAACAGCAGACCCAAAGGCAGAGTATTCAGGTGAGCAATCTAGGACCATCATGGCCCTCTTGTATGTAGACAGACAGAAGGTAATTTATCCATCATGTAGCCAAGGAACTTAACTTACTATATAAAGCAAATTTAATGATCATAATTCATTTACAAAATACCTGTATAGGATAATAGTGTCCAAGTGATAATTTTTCAACATTTATCACTTCATTAATCTATTCTGTCTCATTTATATAGGGAAAAAAATCTGATTTTTGATTTTACTCAAAGACATCTTCCATGACATTTATGCTTAATACCTAGAATATCTGTGACATTATGACCTTGCAGAGCTGTAAATGTTTTAAACAGTAGAAAGAAATGCAAGTTTTTCTTGAAATTAGGTATGAGATTATATGAAATATTTCATAAATTATCATTTTAAGATCTGGCTTTGAAACCAAGTTGTAATACAGTTGTGCAAATGCAATACAACAAAATTCCTGTTTACCACTAAAACATTTGGTCCCTTTTATATGCTGTACTGGAAATGAAATATGCAACAATACAAAGGATGCAGTTTTATAAGAATAAATTGAGGCTTTTTTTACCTTCTTTTGAAGAATTTTGTTTTAGCAGTATTTTTTGACATTGCTGTTGTTCTTTTTTTTATTCCACAAAAACATATATACATGCATGCAACAGTTACATAGTGAATATATATATTTATTCATTATATATATTTTGATTTTTTCAGTGCAACATGAATATAAATATGTTAAGGGGTTTTAGAAAATAGAGAGTTTATCCGTTGGTTACATAACTGTAGTTCTAGTGTTCAAAGAGCATAAGTTCTTTTAATTTCAGTAATTCAGTAATTTCATTGCTGTTTTTCTTGAAGGAGATCTCTGGCTTTATCTAAATCTAACATTGCTTGATACAATATATGTAATATGTTAATACTTTGTACAATTTTTCTAACTGTCATTATTTTGTTGTAATACCATATAAGTAAAATTTTGTACTTATTATTAATTTGAATGGCTACATTTCCAAAGCCTCACTGAAGATCTAGGATGTTTTTCTACACTTGTGCTGGATGATGAATGAAGGTTGTGGATTTTTTTTTTTTTTTTAAGATATCTGAAATATACCTTCTTGGCATACTGTAGATATCCTTTAAAGGGACATACATGATATACTGTGTATCAATTTTTTTGGCTTATTTGCTATAAAATTAAAAACAGTTGATAATTTAAAGAAAAACATATGTTCAAAATCTTCTTTTTAGGCATACAGAAGACAAACATAAAGCATTCATTTGGAATAAATGGCTACCCACTCAAAAATAGTACAACAACAACTCTCTATATAATAAGGACTAATAATAATGTTTTCTGGTTATCTGTTGTTGTTAGATTTTTTTTTTACCTGTTACCTTGACACTAGGCAATATCAGTATCATTTACATGATTTGAATCCTGATTTGAGGGTATGCTTCTTCAACGTTCAGGATTTTGTTGATCTGTTGTCATTGTCTTGTTATTATAATGAACTTTTGCTCCTTTTTAGCTACCCTGAGCATATGCTCAGGGTAAGCTTTTGGGATCACCCTGTGTCTGATGTGAGTCGTAAACCTTTCTGGTTTAAAAAACATCTCCTAAACTGCTTGGTCAAAGTTGTAAAGATGTTGTAGCACAGATGTTCCTTGCATGAAGTTCTACCAAAGTTGCTCAAAGAATTCTATTTCATGCAGAACTCTGTTGCTTTGGCAACAAGAACTGAAAATTTTAAAAATCCTCTTGGAACAGAGTTCTGAATGTTTGTTCAAATTATGTCACTAGGGTCACTATTGGCCTTGCCCAAGGAGTCAAACTTTACTTAGAAATGTAGACGAAAACCTTAATAAATTTTCTTGTATAAAACCACAGCCGTAGAGTTTATAAAATTTGGCTTGAAGCGATGTCTGGTTGACCTCTACTAAGATTGTTCTAACTTAGCCTTATGGGCAAGATGTTTTACATTGACTCACTGGTATATAGGCAAATTCTTTAAAAATCCTCATGTCAGAAACCACAAGGCTGAGACTTTAGAAATTTGGTGTGTAGCATTATGTAGTGGTACTGCATCAAGTTCATTATGTCACTGGGTCACTATTGGCCCCCACCCAGTGTTCTCATGTTTTACATAGAAATATAATAATAGGTAAATATTGAAACTTCAAGGCATGAAGTTTAGCATGAAGCTTTGTGTAGTGAACCTCTACCAAGATTATTCAAACTTTGGCCCTTGGGTCATTTTAGGCTCCACTGTAGGAGTCAGGATGTTTCAGTTAGACTTCAAAGTATATAGACAAATTCTTAATGTTTCCTTGTTAGAAGGCCTAGACTTCTAAAATTTGGTTTGAAGCATTGTCTAGTGGACCACTACTAGTATTGTTCAAATAATGCCCCTTGTTTAGTTTCTTTGATGATGTATAAATTACATGGCAATTGTCTTTCTTAGTTGCTGTACTCAGGTGAGCACTTTAGGACCAGTGACCCTATTGTTGTTGTGTGTGTGTGTGTACTTGGCAGACAGTGTATTTAGACTGTTTAAACATTTTAACTGTGATATTTATAAGCTTTCTATTTTTTATTCATTTTTACAACTTGCATATAAAATGTAAACCATATATACAGATCCATATACCATCCATGTACCTTTAGATTAGGGCGACTCCAGTAAAACACCCTAGGCAGGCACTTGTAACCCCTTTTTTAGTTTATTTGACAAGGAAAGACCTCCCCCTGCCACCTAACAGAATTTCTTTTTTTGTCTTTCTTGGGGTAGGATATGTGTTTTACTGGACTTGCCATTCGTTTAAATGCAAATGTTTTATGAAAGGATTGACAATAGTGTTGTCTTGTCTTTTTTGATCCCTGACATATTTCTTAAAAAACCTCACAACCTCAAAACCTACCACCTTAGTGTGTTCATATCACACACCAGCCTCAGAACAGCTTCTGTTGTAAGGTCAAAGGAAGTATTGCAGTTGAATTAAAGTATGACCTTTTTCAGGAAGGCTGATTTATGAATGCTTATGAAAGTGAATTGAAGTGCTGGTCTTGCAACTTTAATTTTTAGATGGCAAATATCCAGTAAGAATGTTGGTCTACTGTCAATTTTTATGCCTCCAATAATTGAAGGGGGTTGGGGGGGGGGATAGATTTGCCCTAGTCCATCCGTCTGCTGTCACGCTTGTTTGTGTTGCGTAATACTCCAAATGTGTAACTGCTGGAGCCATGAAACTTTCTAAAAATAGTTGTCAGCATGTGAACTTATGCACATGGGTATTTTGACGCAAATTTATTAGAGATTGGCAGACTTATGCCCCCTGATTAAACAAAAAAATGGTATTTTTAGACTCCTTAATGTTAAGGACAATGTTTATACGCACCTGTAATTTTTTGTGACAATACAGGGGAATGTGGAGGCATCTGTGTCCTATGGACACATCTCTAGTTTGTTTGCTTCATTTAAGACACTAGCTGTAGATCTGCACTAGCAGGGTAAAATTCTGTTTTAAACACATGAAAAAATAATTTACACCTTTGAAAATGACTTGCTCTGCACCAACAGTACTGTTTACCATACAAACTCACTTTGAAAATGAAGTTTTCTCTTGGACAAAGGTAATAGTAGTTGTTCCTGAAGTTGTACTTCAATACAATAGGCTTCTATTTTAGACAAAACTTCCCTCTGCTTTAACTGATAAACATTTTTTTGGAACAGGAGTAGCCTTCAAAATGTCCTCCAACCAAATCTGTCTTGTTCATAATGGTTGATATCAATTTGATAGACAGGAGAAAAAACACCATACAAGGATACTTTCATTTTCTATAGACCAATAAGGAAGTCCCATATTTATAAATGTCTTGATTTATTTACTCAATAACAGATTCTTAATTTGGCTGAAGAGTTCAGCATGTGCGAGAACACATGACTAATATAATTATATAGTATACACCATGTATACCTTGGTCTTCAATAAACATCGTTTTATACCTCTGACAACAGAAATCTGCAAACATACAGTGTATTTAGATTCTTCAAACTGTAATCAGATGCTGAAATACCACATGATTATTTAACACCTAATAATTATTTTCAAACACATTCAAAATCATTCTTTTGAAAGGACCCTTTAAAGCAGCACACATACATGTCTGACACAAACAGCTGTTACAGTAAAACTAACGATGAAAACATCAGAAGCAAGTAAAAGTAGCAGTTACGAGACTTTTTGTGTCAGTGAAGCTTAAACAAAATCAAACACGACAGCAACAGATAATGCAGAAATGAAATGGCAACTCAAGGAGATACAAGAAAAAAAAAAACAATGTAATGAGGCAGTTTGGTACAAATGATATTTGACAGTATTTTAAGAAACATTTCAGGCCTGAAACTTTGAAATCTCAGTTACCAGATCAGATTGGATTATTCAAAACTTTTGGATAGCTCCTAAATTCCAGGCACAGTCTTGACTTCAGGCTATGAGGTCCTGAAATCTGCCTGTATTGCAACACTTAGTTTCAGGATAAAGACACAGTAGTTTCAGACCTGAAAATACAAAGCTTACATCAAGCCTGGAACTTATGAGATGAAGTTCTAAACATATATATCTTGTAAATCTGAAATGGACAGGTTCTGTAAATATGCAGCATTATACAACTGAAGTGAAAAGGCAGTGTACAGCATGAGGACATACTAAACTGTATTAGAATGAAAACTGAAATTCTTTCACAACCAAATGATATACAAGATGTCAAATGATACATCTACTGATTACTAACTATGAACAATTCTAAAATGTTGGGAACAAACGATGTAACACTTTCTCACATAATGCTGTATTGAGATGCATGATAAGTGTACCTCCCCTCCACTCTTCAGTGAAACAGCTTACATACAATAGCTGTCACTCACAAATAATTCACTGTTATAAATTATTCAGCATCCTGGCTCCATGAAAAAGCAGGCTGTATGAAATGGTACTCTCTCTCATGATATTAGAAAGATTGCAAACCTGACAATAAACATAATATAATAACCCAACCCACTAGGTGCAGTTATGAAAAAAAGTGTACATATATTTTAATATACTATAACTTTCAACAGCACTAAAGTAGTATGACTAGGGGGGTCCAAAGTTCTAATATCACTGCAAGATTGTACAGATATTGTTCAAAAGACAAGGAACATCCAGTTCATTTTCAGAAGGTTTCAAGTTTAGTCAAGCTGCAGACAAATTACATACCATGAAATGTAGCATTTAATTCAGCTGAAGTATAATCACCATTATCACCGCTGCCTCTTCATTAGATCAGCATGCAGAAAGTCGTACAACAACTTCTGAATATTTTGTAATCTATATAAACAATCACTATTCATTACTTGCTGTCAATCCGACAGCACCAAAGGAATGTTGACAAACTGTACTTGAGGAAACTACAAATAACATCTTGACAATATGGAACATTAAGTGAAAACTGGATTTAAAGTTTCTTGTATAAATTACAAATTTAATTTTTCATGTAACACTTTATGACGACTTCTTTCATTTCCGTAACTTTATCATAAATCACTTACTATTTCTAATTTAAAAGATGAAATTCAACCTGCATGTAAATAATGCATTAAATTCTTCCTCCTCTTTCATTTCCCCTGACAAGGCTGTTTAACTCCTACATCAACTCATCTTATTTTAGTGCAATTCAATTAACACAACAACAATTTACTGATGACCTGCAAACAATTGAAATCCTACTAATATTTATCTGTATCACAGTTTTTCAAGCTAGTGGTCTATCATTTCAAGATGATTGTCGTTAAATGTTTTTACCAATATCACTTTAGTTCAGACAATGAATTCTGGAATAATCTAAACATACGCATTCGACTTTCAACCTTAATTCACCCATCACTTTGCAATTTTCTAAAATGACAAGCCTAAAGCTATCTTTCACTTTATTTACACACTACTCAATTGCTATGGTGATCTACAGCTAACCGGAATGCCGTTTATTTCCATAGCTACATTGGTGAAAAATTTGCTGGTAGTGGTATTCCTAATGTCTGGGCAGCTTTGAGCTGAGCTTTGGCTGCGTGGAGGAGCGAGAACAGGTGCGACATCTCAGTCTCTGTACGACACAGCTCAATCGCCTTCTCAAACAGCTGAACAGCATTTCTCATATCACCTCTGTAAAAGTTACACAAATTACAAAATCATCTTTAAACAGACTGAGAAGCTACAACAGAATATATTTAGAACTTTTTTATGTTTTTTTTTCTCTCTCATACTGAAGCTAACTTATACATGGCATCTACAAGAAAATTAAAATTATCAATGTAAAATTTCAGAATCTTTTGAAAATCCAAATATTTCAATCTACTGCCTTTGCAAACTAGCTGCTATGTTTTTAATATCTTCAATTATTTGTGTATTGCAACACAAATCTCCCTAAACTACACAGATGAATAACAAGAACTGTCACTGAAAGATGACAATGCCCCTTAAGTGATGCTTTGACCTTTGAGCTGAGGACCAGATGAAGAAAAATTGTAGATTCTTCAAAAGAAGTGGGTTTTTTTTTTTTTTGACAATCTGTCCTCAAGGTTAAGGTCTTGTAGAAGTCTAGGTAAAAAAAAAATACAAAAAAATATGCATTGCAAGATTTCTCACAAAGGGTTTGTGTGCAAACATGAAATCTGTTTAGTAATAAGGGAGTTATGGCCGATATTAAGTATTTTTGACAAATTGGCTTTCTAGGTCAAGGTCATTCTGGGGTCATGGCCATATAAATATATTAATGCATTTGGAAGGTCTTGTCAAAAGTGCTGTGTTCAAGTATAAAGTAAACCCATTTACTAATAAGAAAGTTAAAGGGCAATGTTAAAGTTTTTCGACAATTGGACCTTTGAGGTAAAGGTCATTCAGGGATCATGGTCAGACAAGTTTATGTCAGAGGGAATGTTTTGTCCAAAGGGGTAAGTTAATCCATTTACTAATAAGTTTTTGGAAAGAATGACGGACTGACAGTTCAAAAACTATATGCCCTCCTTTGGAGGCATAAAAATACAACAAACACATTTAAACAATTCATGGTTCTGTGTAACAAATAAATCACTGAATATAATCACTGTATACTTAGTTATTTTGCTTACTGACAGACAAACACACACAGAAATAATCAACTGACTACCAAACAAACTACATTAACCAAACCCCTCTTCCCCTACCAAACTAAACCCCATTCCCAAAATATTTACCTCTGTACTTCTATAGTTCCTAATATTTCATAAGCGTATTCACATTTGTCATCTAAATCTATTGCCTGTTTTATGAGGGCCACTGACTCATCTATGTTTTGCTTCCACTGTAATTTGAGTAAGCTGAAATCAATAAAAGATTATCTACAATACTCACATTATACAAAATATTTTTTATATAAAATATGATCTAAATGATTTTGAAATACTCAAGACTCTTTTGAATGCCAATAGTTATTTCATCTGTAACATTCAATGATTCAATCACAGTTGAAGTTTGTGAGTATAAATAATGATACATTATTTTCAGTTAAATCTTTGTAATTAAAACACAAAGTATTATCATACCTCGTCATTTTAAGCCTAATGTCTTAAAACTAACCATATGTAAAATACTTACGCTCTGTGTACTAGTGTGTTTGCATTGTCAGGTTCTAGTTTAATGGCTGTTTCAAATTCATTATCAGCATCATCAAACCTTCCAAGGATCACACAATGCCTGCAAAAAATACATAACAATGATTTTTTCAATATGGCAACCATAAATGTAGGAATCTTAATTTATCTGCTTGTTAGAGATAAACTTTCTTTCAACAAATACATCAACTGTTCACAGCTAGTTGACTTTAAATCAAACAAAATCACTAAATCCTAAAGTTTAAAGAGTCAATTATTATTTTGAAAAATCAGCAAAGTTTAAGAAAATGTTACCTGTGCATACAAAGCATGTCCATCAGCATTTTTGGGGAATCGTTTCAGTGTGTCCTCGTAAGACTTGATAGCTTTCTCTAACTTCATAGTGCTTTGTTCAGCTGCAGCCCGCCTATGTTCTGCAACACATATAACATATGACATATATTTGAGAGAAATATTACACCCCATTTGAAAATGTTTGAATAACAAGAGGGCCATGATGGCCCAGGATCGCTACCTGAGAACTTTGGCTGTGGGTTTGCTGTTAAGCAAGAACAAGAACAAGTATTTCATTTTCTTATTGAAGGTTTGTAGGTGCCTACAAACCAAATATCTAAAATATCAGTCAATAAATAAAGGCTTTATGACAGAAAGTAGAAATATCTATTATTAGCTATAGTGACCTTGACCCAGTGACCTCAAACCCCACCTATGGGTAGAGGTCCATGAACCTATACACCGAAAATCAAAGATATTGGTCTATAAATGAAGGCTCTATGAGGTAAAGTAGATACATCTATTTTTAGCCTCAGTGACTTTTAACCTAATCTAATAATTTGAAAAAGCTTGATAACTGATAACGGTCCCTTAGACAATGCTTCACCCCAAATTTTAAAATTCTAGGCCTTGTGGTCTCAGACAAGAAGATTTTTAAAGATTTTATTCTATATTGCTATGTAAAACTTGTGACCCCACTGGGCAGGGCCAATAGTGATCCCAGGGACATTATATGTATAAACTTGGTAGAGGTTCACTAGACAATGCTTCCTGCCAAATTTTAAATTTCTAGGACTTGTGGTTTCAGGCAAGAAGATTTAAAAGATTTTTTTTATATACTGCTATACTAGAATGCCCATGGGCAGCATGTCGAGCCCGCCATTGGAAAGCCACCTATGGGGATCGGACAGTGAAATGGAAACTGTGGGAAGATGATGATGGAAGGACAAGACAGGCCTGTATGATGTCTCTTTCAGGGAGCATAACAAATGTATCACAGTATTTTCAAATTCTTCAATGCATGGAGAAGTAAATGGACCAGACATGGTCTATCATCAACATTTGGACCTTTGAGCTGTCACTCTGACCTCTGAGCTAGGAATCTGGGTCTTGCACGTGACACACCATCTGATCATGGCGATCAAATGTGCCAAGGTATTTTAAAATCCTTCCATGCACAGAGAAGTTATTGCTCGTACAAGGCAATCTGGATGGTCGGACACACGCACGTACATACACCAAACTGCGGTGCCAATTGTGATGACTATGTTGAGCTATCTGCAAGCCGGCTTGACAATAAAACTTGTGACACCTCAAGCTGGGCCAATAGTGACCCCAGGGACATAATTTGAGCAAACTTTGTAGAGGTCCACTAGAAAAAACACTTCATGCCAAATTTTAAAACTCTAGGCCTCGTGGTTTCTGACAAGAAGATTTTAGTCTATATTGCTATGTAAAACTTGTGATGCCACAG
The DNA here is from genome assembly GCA_012932295.1 of Cyclina sinensis. Taxonomy (NCBI): domain Eukaryota; kingdom Metazoa; phylum Mollusca; class Bivalvia; order Venerida; family Veneridae; genus Cyclina; species Cyclina sinensis. The sequence continues at coordinate 39,267,853 of JAAONU010000002.1, forward strand.
ACGGGGCCAATAGTGACCCCAGTGACATAATTTGAACAAACTTTGTAGAGGTCCACTAGGCAATACTTCATGCCAAATTTTAAAACTCTAGGCCTCGTGGTTTCAGACAAGAAGCTTTTTAAAGATTTTCTTCTATATTGTTATGTAAACTTGTGATCCCTCGGGCAGAGCCAATAGTGACCTCATGGATATTATTTGAACAAACTTGGTAGAGGTCCACTAGACAAAGCTCCATACCAGATTTCAGACCTCTGGGCTTAGCAGTTTTAGACAAGGTTTTTAAAGTTTTTCATTCTTGTTGCCTTAGCAACCAGAGTTCTTCATGGAATGGAATTCTTTTTTAACAACTTTGGTAAAGTTTCATGCAAGGAACATTCCTGTAAAGTGCTATCATCTTTCACCTCGTGGTTGAGGAGGAGATGTTGTTTAAAGTAAATAGCTGACGACGCATGACATACACAGGGCGATCACAAAAGCTCACCTTTAGCACAAAGTGCTGAGGTGAGCTAAAAAATGATAAAATTTTACTTTGCCAACTATCTTGGTCTTAATCTGTATTATAAAGAAAACAGTTTAATAAAGTGGAGAATATGCTGAATACCTATTAAGACTGAGCAGTACTCTCTATGTAATTAACCTTTTGATGTCCAAAAAGCATGTGGCATCTCTGCATTGCAAACAGAATGGATCACAACGTGAAATGTTGGTTATTGGTGTGATTTAAAATGTTGGATATTGGTATAATTCATAATTTTGGATGTTGGTATAATTCAGAATGTTGGATGTTGGTATGATTCAGAATGTTGGATGTTGGTATAATTCAGAATGTTGGATGTTGGTATAATTCAGAATGTTGGATGTTGGTTTAATACAGAATGTTGGATGTTGGTATGATTCAGAATGTTGAATGTTGGTACGATACAGAATGTTGGATGTTGGTATAATTCAGAATGTTGGATGTTGGTTTAATACAGAATGTTGGATGTTGGTATGATTCAGAATGTTGGATGTTGGTATAATTCAGAATGTTGGATGTTAGTATTATTCAGAATGTTGGATGTTGGTATAATTCAGAATGTTGGATGTTATTATAATTCATAATGTTGGATGTTGGTATGATTCAGAATGTTGGATGTTGGTATAATTCAGAATGTTGGATATTGGTATAATTCAGAATGTTGGATGTTGGTATAATTGATAATTTTTGATGTTGGTATAATTCAGAATGTTGGATGTTGGTATAATTCAGAATGTTGGTATAATTCAGAATGTTGGATGTTGGTATAATTCAGAATGTTGGATGTTGTTATGAAACAGAATGTTGGATGTTGATATAATTCAGAATGTTGGATGTTGGTATAATTCAGAATGTTGGATGTTGGTATAATTCATAATGTTGGATGTTGGTATGATTCAGAATATTGGATGTTGGTATAATTCAGAATGTTGGATAGTGGTATAATTTAAAATATTGTATACTGGTAATATTTAAAATCTGCATAAATACAGCTGAATAATTTATCAGGTTTGTTCTGAATGTATAGATAGAAAATGCATCAAAACCTTTGTGTTCCTCGACCAACAGAAAAACAGCAATGCTCTTAACTATCCATGTCATGGTTTGCAGTATCATGAAATTGAAATGTGAAAGAATTGCATGTACAGCCCTTTTAAGAACAACCATACAGTGACTCCTTCATATTCCTACTTTAAACTTTGTTTCCAAAATGTTAATATAAAAACTGACTTCACACACAGCTTTTAAAAGGACTGTGACAGACAGAATATTTACCCTTCTTCAAAAAGAGATCTACAAAATTTTAATGTTACCTGCATATGATTTTTGTATGTAAGAATTAGGGAAGTCAGGGTTTAAAGAAATGCTGCTTTCAAAATCCCGTATTGCATCTTCTAGTCTATCGAGCTGAATATTTTGCTGAAAAACATAGAACACATTTCATCTATATATTAAGCAGGTGTACTATCTAAACTATTTAGGAGACAAGAGTAATCATAGATCTTGGAATTCTTCGAACTTGTTTGTTTTCACTGGAGTGTAATGCCCTCTGAGTAACATCAAGCAGACATTTTAGCCAAACACCATTCCTGTGAAGGACCAACACTAGGCCCCATCACACTTATCAAACTGCCAACTTCCTCACATAAATCATTGTGGTCTGTAACATAGTTCAAAAACATGACCTTCAATCTGTGAGAGGTTATTGAATAAAATTCTTAAACAAAATACCTAGATAACATGTATCATCAAATGGTTACAGTAGTTGCAAGTCATCATTCTTTACCAATTACCTTAAAACGTGTTAACGTGGTCTAAATTATCATAATCTATACAAAAACATTCAATATTACCATTTAATGTGAAGATGTTCTGACAATGATGTTGGACCCCCAACCCAGATGCAAACAGGTTTTAATCCTTTAAACAGAAAATCTCTCTTTCTATTGTGAGCTCTTGTTATGACTTCAGGAAGAATTTATCAACACAGTTCAGTCGATACTAATACCAGGAATTTTAAGGAAGTCAATAAAACCTTACTAAACTAATGAACTTACGTGTCCTCTATGGTGATATATATCAGAATTCTTGGGGTCTATACGTGCCGCATGTGCAAAGTCTGCTAGTCCTTCTGTTTGTTTATCTCTGGTTATATATAAACTACCTCTCTTTATCAAAGCATTTACTTTTATCTAAAAAAAACAACAACAGAACACATGCACTATTTATGATCCTTTATATTGCCTTTGGCAAGGGTCATGAGGATAAACAACTATGAACTGGCAAAACGAAGTTTTAATTGTTCAATAAAAATTTTCTGAAGAGGATAATTCTTTAGGACTACGATAGTGCTATACATGTACATCAGTCAGCACCAGAAGTTGGTTTTATCTGAGGTAAACAAAAAGAATTTACTCATATATATATATATTACAGTTTACTATTTAAAAGCATCTCATATGAATTACTTTGGGGCTGTTAAAAAAAATACATGAAATGAAAAAACAGATATTCAAGGGTATTGTTTTAACTAAAAATAATTTGTGAGTATATACCTTTTTATCTAATTTTTCTGTTTTTAATAGCTCATCTAAATCCATCAAAGCTTCATCTGTCTGTGATGTTAAACAATGCATAGTTCCCCTCAGCAACAATGCCAGCTGACTATAGTGAGTGGGTGGGGTAACTGCTAACTCTTTTCTACACAACGGAATGACTTCTTTGTATTCACCACTTTCGAGCTTCAAACAAGCTTTTCTAAAACAACTGCAATAGGTTTCATAAAATGTAAAATGAGTTGTGTAAAAAAAAAATCAAAATAAATAAAAAGGAACAAACATTGGAAAATTCTGCATGAAAACATGTGAAGGCATCATATACTAGGAATTCATCGTAAATTTCAATATCGAATAATACAAGTTCACCCTTTTTAATACCGATTGTCTGAACTTTCTATCTTATACTTAGAAAATGCCCTGTTTGGTAACACAATAGCATTAAAAAGATCTGTCTTTAAAACAGAAAAAATTTTAATTCTGACTTGTAGCGTTCTCACTTGCTATTGATTGTAGTACAAAAAGTAAGGGTACAGGAGTCTTTCTGTAACTATTAACAAATTTCCATGCTTTGAAATCAAATAATACAGGAGCAATCTTAGCCATTCCATTGAAACACTGATTAATTGATAATCATTAAAATTCAATGAATGATCTGTATCAGTTCACTTTAACAAAACTAAACTTATCTGTACCTATCCCCTGAAGTGTCTGGTTCCCCATTTACAACAGAGGCATCTGACTGGTCCCCTGCTCCAACATCTGGCACATTCAGTATTTTCTCTTCACTTGTCTCATCTGAATACAGAGGTTATTGCATCGATAGGAAAAGGAATTAATGGTGTGACAAGTTTGCCAAACATAAGAATTGCACTATTTTAGAAGAGTCTCTTCTTAAAAATGCCACAAACTCATACATGCCGTTCTCCCGTTAATCGCCGGGTTCTCCCGATATTAAGACCCTTACCCCGGCGCCCCGGCGAAGCACCCAAATCTCCCGATAAATCAACATTTTGACTTGAAAGAAAAAAATCCATAAAATTCGTTGAATCCCTACAGTATAAAAGTCTGCCAAAAACGAATCCACAACATAAGTCCCGGACCGTCTGTGTATATCACACCTCGCTAATCCGTTGCAATGACACCCTAATAAACTTGTCAAAGACCAAATGACCGTGAAAAACAAGTCCGATAATTGATAGCTTCTGTCGGTTCCTTCGAATTAATAAATGAAATCCTTTAGCCTAATGTTTACACCTAGCACTACGTCAGCCCACGTGTTCGTAGAAGTCGGCTCCTTTGAAGTCAGTTGAAAGATGAACGACCTTACACAGTTACTTTTGAGCTGAATTAGCGGTGCGTTTTATATGCTCCATACTGTTTGATGTTTGGAAATTGAGTAACAAAGCGAGTTATTTTCGAAATACACCATTTAAAGTGTATTTTTTTTTTATTTTTATGCAGTTACAAACAGAAGGCGGTAGGCAATTATTTTGTATTCGCAAGTCTTTTATACGTATCAATCCAAGAAACAAATTTTTCATTAAGTGACGACGACGAGTGACCAAAATTTCTACTCGTCCTGCATCACCATCACCTAGACCTAGGAGAAAAAAGATCAATGGTACCATGCGGTTAAAAAGGCGCAGTGCTCCCCCTTACTCACGCTTCCGGTTTCGTTTTGACATCTACATCTACATTGAGAATTACTGTCGGTAAACTGTGACGTTATAGGTATGAAACCACCAATTCAGCTCAAAAAATGGTACCCGCATAATGGCGGCTAGAAATAGTTCTCAGTTTTCTTGGCTATTTTTAATATTTTTGCCCTAATCTGTGTATTCTTTTTGCTGGAATCATTTTGTTTGACTATTTCTGATAGTGTGGTAGCAATTTTATGCTCATATGCATTCAGAATAGAATTCACAATGTGAAATTGTTTCACATACCCCAATCTGAAAATTAGCTCAGATTTTTTGTTAATTTTATGGGTAAGTTTACATGAGCAGAAATATCTTTCTTGTTTGAAACACAACCCCCACTTTTCTTGCTATTTTTCATGAGTACAGATATAGATCTACAAGAATATGTAAGTTAAAGCTATTTAAAAAAGGTTTTGCTATGTTTTACAGCCCTGTGAACTTTATGAATTTTATATAGAATAAAGAAGGAATCTATTTGGTGGTTTCACACCTATAAGAAAAATTTCATTTCCTGTTGTCTGCATATGAAAACTTTTAAACTTGCCAGAATGTAGAATTTTGATGTTTTTATTGCAAAAATGCTGTAAAGAAGTATGCCAGGAGTGGATTTAGTGAGTTTTCAAACTTTTCATACTGCAGTTAAGCCATTATGGTAAAATTGCAGGAAAATTGTCCTTGTAAAACTGTAAACAGAATTTTGTGTACACAAACCTGATATTTTTGGCAAGGAGTAAGTTTTGTAAGCTGCCAGAGTGCTCACAAGAGCCATTTAGTGTAGTTTAGCTTATTTAGTGAACATGAAACAGTTAGCTGAGTTCAAAATTCATGTGTATGATGAGAACAAGAAGTTTGGTAATGTCAGGTTTTACTGCACAGTAAGACTTAATTCAGTCAAAAAAATGTTTCTTATGGTCATTGAGCTTCTGTTTATGTTTTATATTAGTCTGTTTATGGATAAGAAGAAAGTGCATTAAGCTTCTTTCAAGTTTTCATGATATTTGATTAAGATGGTGTGTAGTTGAGGCTTTGGGAAGTCCTAAGCAGACAGTGGTATAATATTTGTGGCTGGTTCACAAAGACAGGTACCTCAAAGCTAACAAAATAATATTACTCTTGGAATCTGTTTTCTGATTCTGTTAATACTTTTATTGTGTAAGCTTTCATCTTTGTTAGGCTACAGTATTTTCACATAACCAGTGCTATTATTCTAGTTTGACAGTTTGCATACAAGGTATGGATGGAGGAACAGTACTTGCATTTGGAAATTTTCAGGCTAAAGCAATGCTATTTTCTTGAAACCCATTAACAAAGCTGCATCCACTGCAGCTACATTGCTTTAGCCAAAACTGTGTTCCACATCAATTTCATACAATTTATAACATTTGCTTGACTGTTTATGCTATATTGTAAGGGTATGAAGTGATCTTGAAAGGGAACATGCTAATTAGGTAGAAAAGTAAGTTTAAAATTTGTGGGTATATGTTACATGCAGTAGCTACCAATATATGCATTTTCTATTTTCAGAGTGAAATATTCTTCTAATCAGTTAGAAAAATCCCTTCCTTTGGTTGTATCTGTGTTTAGGACTCAAGGATTGCTTTGCCTTTTGCACATATCAGATGTACTCACATGACAACACACTGGCCATAGAGGTGGAGCCCATGTTGAAGATCTATCATTGCCATTTTTAGTAAGTAAACAGTCATTTTCATTCATACTTACAGTTAAACATTGCTCAAGAAGTTAAAAGAACAATTTATATCAGTGTAAAGACAGTATATAATAGATGAACAATAAAATTTTGTATGTTGAATACATGTCTAACATTCAGGTGGTGTTCCTGGACTTTTCTGAATTGAAATTGTTAAAATTTCCTCCTTCAAAGAGGTGTAATTGGCATGAAAGAAGAAAATGTAGCCTTTATTCTGTTATATTGTATATAAATACTTCAGTTCTTAGGTTTAAAGAAGGCATGGACAGCATAAACTATCATTTGAGACAGATGGGGATACAAGATAGAGAAGGACCAGAGAAATTTTGATCTTTTTTGGCAGACAGAAGGACCATAGCTTTTGAAATCTATTTGCTGATTTTTGACCTGGAGGTATAACAGTAACCTCTTGATATAATCTAGTGAGATGTCTTTTCACATATAAGATAGAGAATTGCAGTTCAGTCATGCTTATTAGGACAAAATATGTCTTGAAAATCAAAATAATTTGAAAAATTTGCTTTTTTTTCCCAAAAATCTTCATGCAACTAAGAATATTATGTATTTTCTACTAATGTGTAACCCTAAATTTGATAAAATTGGATAAATTAAGTATTCACACATAAGCTGAGACAGATTTGGTTCAAATATATAACGCGTTTTAAAAAATAACAGAGAAATTTCACCACAGACACTTTCTTTCATTTTGCTGCTCTTGTTTGCAGTCCGCACAGACATTTTGAGTCATTTTAAAAGCTTCATTTTATGAAAAGTACTAGTATTTCTGGACTGAAATTTGATTTTCTTAAGTTGAAATTAGTTACTCTTGAAGTAGAAACCAAAAAATCACAGTATCAGAAAAAAAAAGTTTTCTTATAGGTATGAAACCACCAATTCAGCTCAAAAAATGGTACCCGCATAATGGCGGCTAGAAATAGTTCTCAGTTTTCTTGGCTATTTTTAATATTTTTGCCCTAATCTGTGTATTCTTTTTGCTGGAATCATTTTGTTTGACTATTTCTGATAGTGTGGTAGCAATTTTATGCTCATATGCATTCAGAATAGAATTCACAATGTGAAATTGTTTCACATACCCCAATCTGAAAATTAGCTCAGATTTTTTGTTAATTTTATGGGTAAGTTTACATGAGCAGAAATATCTTTCTTGTTTGAAACACAACCCCCACTTTTCTTGCTATTTTTCATGAGTACAGATATAGATCTACAAGAATATGTAAGTTAAAGCTATTTAAAAAAGGTTTTGCTATGTTTTACAGCCCTGTGAACTTTATGAATTTTATATAGAATAAAGAAGGAATCTATTTGGTGGTTTCACACCTATAATATACACTTCCATCGGTATGTTTCTTGCAGTGTTTGCACTGGTTCTGCAGGACAGGCGATCCGATATACTCGTCCTCATACGAGCGAACGTTTTTTTTTTGTTTGTTTTTTTCGTTTTTTACCCCGTTGTGATGTCCAAAAACCCGGCGATTTTCCACAAATCTCCCGTTAATGATCCAACCCTAAACGGCATGTATGCACAAACTTCTATTTGCTATTTTCTTCTCAGGGCCATTCTAGTAAAACATATATCAAACTACAGGAAGGCACTTTCAAAACTGACCAACCCCCTTTAGTTTATTTGACAAGAAAATACCCCTCCCCTCCCTACTATGTAAAATAGACCACCTCTTCTTTTGCTTTCCTTGGGTGGGATATAATTCACTGGAATGGCCCTCAGTACAATTTTGTTGTGTTGTATGACTACAGGATATACTCAATACCTTAAGAGGCAGGTTCAAATATTATATGTTTAGTTGACTTACTAAATACTTCTTCTTAAGTCAGTAATGGTCACAACTACATATACTAGAAGTAATCGCTGAAACTACTTAGTAGAACTTCTCTATAATTAAGTTAAAAGACATAGGCTTTAATTCAAGAGAACTATGCATATTAAGAAGCTTTTGAATACAGATATTATACTTACATGTACCATTTACAAATGTTTATTTTACTAAATAATTAAGAGCTTAAGATGTATGGGCCGTGTCATGAGATTATCAACAATGTGGTCAAATTTTACATTTTTAAGTTTTTAATTTTTATATAAATTACTGTCTTGAAATTATATTTTTATACTTTTTATGGCAATCTGACTACCATAAGGAACACTTATAGTGGAATAAACAATGTATAGATAATATTCTTTAAATCATTTTGACACCATGGGTGCCAGATCACGTAACATTCAATCACGCATGTGGTCACAAGTTTTTTATATGATCCACATTCAAGTTACAGTAATCTTCAAAGCCAGAACTCGCATTTTTCAAAGTCAACACAGAGAACGGTTACAACATTGTGTGTTTGCAGAAATAGTTTATTAGTTCTTGACGTCAAACTTTGACGTTGTTTCCTTGATGACGTCAAATTTACCACGTTGGTTTTGTCACGTCACGTCTCATATGTAGCAGTATGAGACATCAACTACCAGTTTTATACCTAATTACAGTAAACTCTGCTTATAACAGTATTCAGGGGACCCCAAATTATATTGTTAAATCTGGATATCGATACATCAGAGAGGCAACAAAACCGGAAGTAGTATATGGGCGAAGTGCACATGCTGAATAAAGGCTAAGCATATGATATAGAATTGGTAACAAGTTAGATTTATTCGATATATTCATGCAATTTTATGCAACTATATACATGTTATGTATTACACAAAATTTACACTAAAGTTAATAAATCAATAATGACAGGGAAAATTACGTTTTGTTTTAATCAACTACATGCACTTTCAAATGCACCAACGACAGTTACTTTCATTATACATGGTATAAATGTATGGATTTCTACTTAACACTTATTAGAAAGAAAAAACCGTAATCTTTGTCTGTTTCTTTGACAGATGTGTGGCTACTACAAAATTTTCAAGTTCTTTCATATGCTTTAACAATAGTGTCCAGATTTCTATTGTTATTTTTACTGAATATTGTTTTATTCCGAAGTCAGCACCAATATCTCTTTATATTTAGATTCTAACTTTAAAAATTTTTGTTTTCGACTTGGAGACTAAATTATTATACATGCAGAAAATAAAAACTACTGCAAATACAGGAACAGGTAGCCAGAAATAGTTACTCAAATCATCGCTAAGTACCACTTTTGTGACCAAATCATAATGTTTATGTTCGATTGTTTGCCCAATAATTTGAGCGATTATACTAAAATATTTGAGCAACGGCCATTAACACCTTTCATGCCGCTAAATATCTCACCAAAAGGGACAATTTTTCACTTGTGACCAGAAAAATGCATCGTTACATCCAAAATATCACAACATCTGATATTGTTAAATGCAGAGTGTAAGCATATAGAATAAAGAAGGCTTGAGTCAGGACCGCAACACAGCATCTTTATAGCGGTAAATTGTTACAAGCGATATCTAATAAGTGGAGTTTACTGTATAGGTCTTTAAATGTCTCTTACCTGGTAAACTAGACTTTTTTTCCTCCATGTTCTTCTTAAAATATTTCTGTACAGGATCTAGTGTGAAAGACTCAAAATATGACTTCAGGAAGTGCTTGGATGGCATCCCTGTCTTCTTGTTCTACATGAAAATAACCAGTTGAAATTCCTTATTAAATACAACATTCTATTATTTAAAATAAATATTAAAATCAGCATTTTCTCTAGACTATACAGAGATACAAAAATTAAGTGTTTTTTCTTACAATTTTGTTTTTGCTACAGTTATCTATGTACACTGTAGCTGGGCTCATTTAAACATGAAACAAATTTTTCCTGACATCCGTCCCTCTCAAAAGAAGAGTTGACAGTATCCAGGGGTGTAAAGAGAGGTGGTAAAATATGGTTGAATTCTCACCTTTAAAGCCTCCTTTGCTTTGGTTTTGCCAAGACTTTTTAATACCCTGTCAGCCATTTGCAGAGTAGACTGGTTCTGAAACCCTTCCAGTATACATACAGCTGTAACATCTGTACAAAAGATAAATAATCTCTCCTTTTGTATATACATGTATCTAACAGAACTGGAATCATTCAAAGCTAGGTATATGCTATTCCCTCACTTTTAAACACAAGATAATGCAGGGTGGAAGTGTTTTTAAACACAATGGAGTGATGGATATTATCTGAAATTAAGACCCAAATACCGACCAGTCTTTTAGGTAAAGCACTTAAGTAAACTAGAGCTTGTCACATAGTGACAAATACACCCACACTCCACTTGGTCACAGGACTAAAGCCTTGTAAGTAAACAGGTTCATTGCAAAATTCTTGCATGTCACCGGAATGAACAAACATGCTTCTGATGCTATTCTATTTGATGGTATGATGAAATAGGAAGGCATAAAGTAGCAACAAAGCAAATAACAAGGAAGGTGACATACATCTGCCTTCCATGTATGGAGAATTATTGCCCAGACAAGGTCTATCAACATTTTTTACCTCTGACCAGTCACTGTGACCTTGACCATTGAGCTATTGACCTGGGACTTAAAGCATTATATTTGAAAACTCTTACATGTATATAGCAGTTAAGGCCCAGACAATGTCTATCATTTGACAAGTCAATGTGACCTTGACCTTTGAGCAAGACACTCATGTCTCACTTTATGGCACACTGACTTATCTTGATGAACAAATATGCAAAGGTATTTCAGAATCCTTCTTTGTATAGAGAAGTTATAGCCTGGAAAAGGTCTATCGTAATTTTTTTTAACTCTGATCAGTGACTGTGACGTTGACCTATAGACCTGGGTCTTAAGGCGACAAACCATCTCATCAAGGTGAACAAATATGCAAAGACTTTTCAAAATCATTCCATACATGGAGAAGTTATGGCCAGCACAAGGTCAATCATCAAAATGTTTTTACCTCTGATCAGTTACTGTGACCTTGACCCTAAAGCTATGGACCTTGGTCTTACACAGGACATATAGTCTCATCAAGGTGAACAAATACTCCAAGTTATTTTTAAATCCTTCCATGCGTGGAGAAGTGATGGCCAAAACAGTTAATCAATAATCAACATTTTTTACCTTTATCCAGTGACTGTGTCCTTGACCTTTGAACTAGCAACTTAAAATCTAAAGTATGAAGACTTTTTAAATCCTCTTGTAACACTATATATACTACATGTAAATTCTGTCACTCTGATTTTAAAAAATGAAAATGTTCTACGGCAATATTTTTTTCTTACATACTTTTCTGAAATGTTTTCTTTTTGTAATCATGTAATTTTTCACCATTTCAACCATCAGTTAACAGCAAAATTTATAAATTTGACATGAATCAAAGTATTCCTCTTTACCTTCAAGTGATAACTGCAAGTCTCCAAGCTGTTCTGCAGCATGAGCTCGACGACTCAAGGCTTTTGTGTATTTACCATTCAATTTTATAGCTTCTGTGCAGTTTTCTACAACCTGCTTTGGGTTTTTCTAAAATAGAAAAATATAGTATCTGTAGTAATTCAATATTTCTTTATAATTTGAATTTAAACCCACCTCCATTCGATTTAAAAACTTGCTTGAGTAAGAACACACACAAATAACCAAAGAAATATATGTCTTTGGCTACTAAGAGAAGTCATTATATCGAACCAAACGAAAGAGTAAAAACTTAATTTTGTCAACAATACTAGGTGAAGAATGCACCTACCAGCTTTTCATAAGCCGCAGCTCTGTTTGCATAAAACGTTGATATTTCTGTTGTATTCTCAGCTGGACATACTTCAAGAGCCTGTGTGTATAGTTTTATTGCCTCATCATATTTTCCTTGTTTAAACATTTTATTTCCATTATTCTTAAATTCCTGAGCTTTTGCAAGTGGTGTATCCTGAAAAAAAGAGAAAAATATGCCAACTCCCATCACCTTAACAGTTACAGTCAAGGGCCCATGTCTTGTCACCACTTTACCTTGTCACAATTTTCTCTTCTTTTTTTTTTTCAAAATGTTTCATATTTGGAGTCTAGAAGAATCATATACTGCCAAAATCACACTGGCCCTATTATATCTTGCATTAAAGTCCAATTTTCACATATTTCCCTGTTATTTGCCAGAACTTAAATGAAAGAACTTCATGCTGCAGACAGTTTGAACAAATAATTATCAAAAACAATAAACATATTGAGACATACGTTGAAATCATTTGGTATATGCTTAATGTATATTCATGAATCTAATCATTATATACAGTCACCGAGACATTTTCATACAAAGGGATTTCTAATAGATAATAATCTAATGGGTCAATGCCCACAGTTTCATTTTACACTTCATTCCATAAAACATGTTTCTTAAGACAGCTTCTCCCAAAAGAAATCCAAGCCCCATTTTAAGTATTTAAAGAAAACACTCTTCCTGGGGATGATGTTCCCGTAAGCAAAAGGCTGTTTGAACATATAGGTATACTCAGGAATTATTAATTCTTATTAAAGACCTCAATCTTGTATAACTATATATATCATAGAGTAGAGTAGTGTAAAAGTGTTTTTAAATACATGTGTTACAGACTGAAATGAAACTGAAGGCAATGTCCCATGGACTCTTTTATAAAGAGAACTGACTTACTACGTAACTATCCTGGGAACAAGAAGAAATAAAACTATCTTTTCTTAATGCACATGTCGTGTGTGCGTACATAAACTTTATACATATAAAGAATGAATGATATAGTGTTGGGACTATTTTTTCCTTGTAAGAATATCTAGACGAGTTGAGTGAAAAGTCCCTTCCTATAGAAATGTAAGTATCCCTTATAATCTAAATATCGGTGAATACTGCTCTGGGTGTAATGGTACTACAGTTACTCAGCCAAAATACTTTTCACTCTATAGGTCCCTGTGACCTTGACCTTTGACCTACTAACCCCAAAAATGATACGGTTCTTCTATTTAGTAAAAGCAGTCATCCTATGAAGTTTGAAGGCTTTGGGTGAAATGGTACTCCTGTTATTGAGTGGAAATGGCTCTCACTCTAGAGATCCCTCTGACTTACTGACCTAAAAAACAAAAGGGTTTTCTCTACTCAATAAGGGCAATAACCTTGTGATGTTTGAAGGCTCAGGGTCAACTGGTTCTCAAGTTACTGAATGGAAATGAAGTGTGACAGACAGACAGACGAACAGACACCCATGGACAGGGTAAAAACAATATTTCTCCACCAGAATGGGGGCTGTGGGGGGAGACATAACAATGAATAATTGAAGGGCTTGCCCTTGGTGTTGCAGAGCAGCAGATTTTTTAAGTTTTCCCTATAGTCTTTGTGTAAAATCAAATGACCCCCAGGTGGGGCCAGTTTTGACCCTAGGGTCATGATTTGAAGAGTTCTAGAGGTCCTCTTGACAATATACATAATATATCTAAGCTGTACGCCTTTTGGTTTCTGACAAGGAGATTTTTTAAACCTTTTCCTATATAGCTATATTTAAAACAAGTGACCCCCGGGGCAGGGCCAGTTTTGACCCAGGGGTCATGATTTGAACAAACCTGGTAAAGGTCATGCCTAGAATAAAATTTTAAAAAAGTAACTTGAAAAAAGTTAAAAAATTTATTTACTTTCAACCATCATCGCGTGACATGCCCGCTGGCAGTGATAATTATACTGAAAGAAAAGTAAATGCTGTGTGGAGTTTGGTCGAGATGTTCACTAAAATTGTTGTAATTATTATGTGTTATTCGAATGCAAAATGATCCGAACATTCTAATGCTAAAATGAACAAATTTTGCCATCCCTAATAAAAATGCTTTCAGTAGTCAAATCTACCCTTGAGGATGAAAGTAATATACTCATCAATGTTTAAAATCTAACCAAATGCAGGCAAACCCTGAAAAGTTTCAAGCTATCTCAGTGGGAGTCAGGTCACATACTGAAATTAAGTCATTTGACGTAAGCGGCAACATTATCTCATGTGATGAACAGGTCAAATTACTGGGAGTAGATAATAGACTATCAGTTAAATTTTGATGCCCATATATCAGCCATTTGCCAAAAACAGTCAAATCTCCTGCAAAAATTAAGTAAATTCTTCTCTGTATCTACAAGGCTCAATATATTAAATCATTTCAGGTCAAACTTTAATTACTGTCCTGTAGTGTGGCATTTCTGTAGTAAAGTCAACATTGACTCACTTGAAAAACTCCAGTACAGGGCCTTGCGCATTGTTTTCAATGACTTCACATCATCATATGAAAGTCTTCTTGATAAGGTTAAACTCCCCACACTCCATTTAAGCAGGTTAAAAACAATTGCCATTGAGACTTTCAAATGCTTACACAATATTTCACATGAATATATTCAAAATTTGGCCAAGTTTAAGACCTCTGTTTACAACTGCAGGTATGATAATATACTAAAAGTGCCTGCAGTACGTACCACCAGGTATGGACAGAACTCCTTTCGTTTAGAGGCTGCCCGGGTGTGGAACAGCCTCCCTAATGACATCAGAAGAGTAGAAAACTTCAAAGAATTTGGGAGGCTGATCAGCACCTGGACAGATGCAAAATGTAAGTGTAACTGTTCAATATGTCGTTTGTAACCTTTTGTTTAACACAACGTCTTTAATATGTACTTATTATTATGAGTTATTATTGTGAGTTAGGTGGTGCACTTCTATGGTTATAGCATGTCTTTGTATATTTTTGTTGTTTTGATGCAGCGTTATGTATGGTTGTGTTTTTTTTGTATGTGCTTATATGTATAGTTGTAACATGTGTGTTAAATATGTGCTTATATGCATATAGCCTTTTAATTTTGCAATTGTATGCCTTAAATTGCTTGGTGTCAACTTTTTTTCTTTTTTTTGCATTATGTGATAGTAGCATGAAGCTTCCTTGTTTTTATATACATGCTTGTCCTTAGCTAATTTTTTTTTTTCCAGGAACGTACATATACGTACATCATACTCCTTGTATTATCTTCCTTGTAACTTTTAAGCATGCTATAATTTCTTAATCCATGTGCTTATGCTTTCAACTTTTAGCTGCTTTACCTTTGTTAATCCTTTTACACGTTTGTCGGAAATTAGTTCATGAGCTAGTGTTTTCTGTTATCAGGGCCTTAACTGAGAGGCAATGGACACTCGAAAATTGTGAAAATATGGTGTCCCGCGCATGCGCATTTGTTCTTTATAAATACCTCAATGGTGGATAGTGTATGTTGTTGCTTAAATAGTATAATCAAATGCTGAAAAAACAACTTAAATTAAGAAATTACAGTATGAATTCTAGCCGAATTAGTAAAATAAATATTCAAATATTGTTTTATCTGGTTTGTTATTTTTCAACACAACTTCTGTTTAAACAAGAAATGTTTGTAAAACATAAATGCCCCCCGGCAGCACCTAATTGCTTGTGGTTGGGCCAAAGCGTTCTCTAGTTATTGATCAGAAACCGTTTTTAGAGTCAAAGTCTCTGTGAGCTTGACCTTTGACCTAATGACCTCAAAATCAATAGGGGGTCATCTACTGGTGACGACCAACCAGCATACCAAGTTTGGTGAACCTAGGTCAAAGCGTTCTCTAGTTATTGATCGGAAACCGTTTTTAAGATGAAAGTCTCTGTGATATTGACCTTTGACCTAATGATCCTCAAAATCAATAGGGGGTCATCTACTGGTGATGACCAACCAGCAAACCAAGTTTGGTGAACCTAGGTCAAAGCGTTCTCTAGTTATTGATCAGAAACCGTTTTTAGGATGAAGGTCCCTGTTAGCTTGACCTTTGACCTTATGACCTCAAAATCAATAGGGGTCATCTACTGGTGATGACCAACCAGCATACCAAGTTTGGTAAACCTAGGTCAAAGAGTTCTCTAGTTATTGATCGGAAACCGTTTTAAGGATGAAAGTCTCTGTGATCTTGACCTTTGACCTAATGACCTCAAAGTCAATAGGGGTCATCTACTGGTGATGACCAACCAGTGTACCAAGTTTGGTGAACCTAGGTTCAAAGCGTTCTCTAGTTATTGATCAGAAACCGTTTTTAGGATGAAGGTCCCTGTGAGCTTTACCTTTGACCTTATGACGTCAAAATCAATAGGGGTCATCTACTGGTGATGACCAACCAGCATACCAAGTTTGGTGAACCTAGGTCAAAGCGTTCTCTAGTTATTGATTGGAAACCATTTTTAGGATGAAGGTCCCTGTGAGCTTGACCTTTGACCTAATGACCTCAAAATCAACAGGGGTCATCTACTGGTGATGACCATTTAGCACACCAAGTTTGGTGAACCTAGGTCAAAGCGTTCTCTAGTTATTGATCGGAAACCGTTTTTAGGATGAAGGTCCCTGTGATCTTGACCTTTGACCTCAAAGTCAATAGGGGTCATCTACTGGTGATGACCAACCAGCATACCAAGATTGGTGAACCTAGGTCAAAGCATTCTCTAGTTATTGGTCGGAAACCGTTTCTACCTACAAGGTCAATGTGACCTTGACCTTTGACCCCTTGACTCCAAAATCAATAGGGGTCATCTACTGGTGATGGAAAATCATCCTACCAAGTTTGAAGTTCCCAGGCCTAAGCGTTCTTTAGTTATTGGTCGGAAACCGTTTCTACTTACAAGGTCAGTGTGACCTTGACCTTTGACCCCTTGACCCCAAAATCAATAGGGGTCATCTACTGGTGATGGACAATCATCCTACCAAGTTTGAAGTTCCTAAAGTGGCTTAAGCATTCTTTAGTTATTGGTCGGAAACCATTTGGTCTACGGACCGACCGACAGACAAATGCAAAGCAATATACCCCCACTTCTTTGAAGTAGGGGGCATAAAAACAATGAAAAAGATACTAAAATGGAACTGTTGTTTTTTAAAATAGCAGAAAGTATGTACAAATTCTTGTTTTCTGGTCAACTTTAGGGGGTATCAGATGAAAATGGAGTTAGGAAATAAGCTGGCATAAGATGGAAGTTGATAAGTGGACATAGAACTGAGATTTGCAAAGCACTTTAATGCAATATCTGTGTTTGTTTATGAAACACAGCACCGTAAACAGAGCAGTTTTGACGTAAATACAGTAATTGGGTGATCATCAATGTACCAAATTTCGGGTGGTATCAGTGCAAACAGATTTGATAAGAGTGTCCATTCCCTCTCAATTTATGTATCTGATGTAAAATAAATTTTCTTGCATCTTGCACGGGTTGAATAAGGCTGAATATTCATCATTTCGAGTGGTTAAAAAAATCAAATATGTTTGTGCAGATACACTATTTCCAATAACTAGTTTATTTAGTCGTTTCTAAGTGGTTATCTTTCTCTCAAAAATACACGTCAACGATATTCAGTATTGTCAGGATAAATCTTGTTTTACGTGGATGTACTTTCACTTTATCTTATCCCGGGGACAATCACGGGACACTGCCTAAAATCCTTGAAGGACATTAATTTATCACCGTTGTGAGACTCTGTTAAGTGTCAGAAATATACTGTCACCTTATTTTCGTTTTCTTTTTTTGTGCCAGATGCCACTTGCGACAAGTTCGAGTCTGTGGTTTTGACCTTCTCTTTGGTTGACGGTTTCGTTTTCGAAGTATCATCATTACTTTCCCGAGAATTTTGCACCCTGTTGTAGTACCAAAGTCCCGCTACCCCTAAGCAAATGGGTGCTCCTACAGCAAGGGCAATTTGCCACTTTTCCCAACCTTCAAATATTGACGACCCACTACTGCCTTCCACCGGAGCCATGTTGGTCACATGTAAAGTACTGGTGCCTTCTTAAAAACTCACATGAAATATTGAACGTAAAGATGGCTAGGAACCAGATGTTTCGATTACAATTACTTCCCTTTGCTTAAATAAAAACAGAATCCACACAGCAGTTACCTCCCTTTCATACTGGAGATCACTGCGTCCAACTCCCTGCAGCGGTTACTTCCCCTAATCAGTACAGCTTAGCCTGACGTAACCTGCGAGGAGTTTGGGTGCGCGGAGTTTGGGAGATTCTGTCTGTGGAGTATGGAGTTCCCTCCCCTGACATTAACCCTGGAAACAGATAAATAGTGCCGTATTTTCCGGACTGCACTCGGGGGAGAAAAAAATTTATGCAAAGAAAGAAAGCAACTGTGTGGTAAGGGATTTTTTAAGAAATTATAAATCCTAGCCATGAGTATCACCACAGGAGTTTGAAATTCTATCATTAAACAAATGATACTGTAAAAATTATTCCCTCCTTTTTTATTATATAGAGCGCATAATTTTTACAAGATCATATGTTTATTGATAGAATTTCATATTCTATGGTGTATGTAACGTAGATTGAATAAAATTATTTAAAAAAATGTATTTAAGAAATAGTAAATCCTACCTCTGAGTGTAATGTAGATTAAATCACAGGTAGGAGTGCAGATGCGTAATAATTAGATCAATAATGAATCAATCAAATAAATTTTGGCATCCTAGTCTTTTTGAATTTTATAGCTTCTGAACAGCAAAAATGGAAACGATATTCAAAACTTGTCCTTCATTTTGTTCAGATCTTTCAGGTTTAAACGGAACAATATCTTAAGATCAAAATATATGAAGAACATTGTTGTTTTTTCTTGTTTAACCTAAATTTTACATAAATTGTTTTCTCTCCCACATACATATATTTCATTTGTTAATTTAGTACTTATGACATTGTGCAAAGCATATTGTTAAAATTTATCTTTAGTTTTGATTATTTACCAACTTCACACTATCTTTTGTTAATTTTGCTTAAGTTAGTATTGAACCATCTTGCTGTTCCAGATTGTTTTACATTCTGATTTTATTTATACTACACCATGCTCTTGTAAGACTTATGCTTAATCAATTCTTGCTGCATGAAAAAAAAACAACACAAAAAAACAAAACAAAAACCCCAGAAAGTACACAATCATGTTCCACTCTCGAATAGCAAAGTTTCTAGTCTGTTCTATTTTAGGTCTTTTTATCGGGGTGTAACTGCGATATTTTATTGTTCTTAATTGTGATTTGCATCAAAATGGCCAACAATCTCCAGTATAGTATGGAATGGAGCCACAACTCTCCCCTCTCTGGTCTTTCCTTATCTTCTTAACTAATTTCACATTTTTAGATAACATCTATTTTTTCATCCTTTTCTCCTTAAACATAAAAGATAAGTAATACATATATTATCTGTAAAATGAAATAAAGGCAATCAGTTTGTTGAAATAAATAAATTGAAAGCACAATTCTAGACGAATTATGCTGTGCTGTTACTCAAAGACAAACTATGTTTTTAGGTCTTTGTGTTACCGTATTATTTTTAATTTGTATGATAAAGTTTAAAATAAGCATTGGGCTTTCTACTCGTTTCACGCTGTGTAAAATTTTTTTTTTTTATTGTAAATGAAGTTCACACCCGTAAACCAGAACCACTACAAGCGATTAATATGGATTTTGACCTATCTTCGTAACGAATGTAATTGTTAGATACAAAATCTTCAGCTGGAGAAGGAACTTTGTCATTGGTTAAAAGTATTGACGTTATGAAATTTTAGGGCAGAATTCATAATTGTTAGTTTAATTGCCTCTGAAAATAATGCAATATTGATAACATAAATACAGTCATTAATTAAATATCAAAACGTTATAACCATGAAAATTATATCCTTAACTGTTTATGACGTAGGATATTTGATAACGACACGCATTAAATGTTTGCCTATGTCTGAAAACTATACTCTTATAGGGCATTAATTTTGCTTAAATCTACACCGATCATATTTTTTAAAGGTATTTCTTGTTATATAAAGAAGCTAGGTGTACAGTTCGACTCTTGAATGACTAAAAATACAATTTCAAGCTCCTGTTAAGCAACTCACAATGCTAGGAGCGAATCAAATTTTTTTCGAAAACAAAAGTGGGCAAGTTTTTAAAAAAATTTCCATTCTTTTTTAAATCGAATTTCTTAACAACAAATACCTTTAAACACTGGTAAGTAAATATCCGTTAAGTCCTGTAAGTTACATTTTAATACACAATTATATCCTGGAAGTTCCTGCGATTTAAACACGAGTTGCTAGTCTCTCGTAGCGCTGCTTACGGGTGTGAAGTCAATGGCCTACTACAGTGTATGAACTGACGTCATCATCTAGAAAATGACATGTTATGCTATTGGTATAAATGTTTTGGTGAAAACTAAAGAAACCTTGAAGCTTTTGAACATAACAAATTTCTGTAAAAGATGGACATAATATATTATATTTGAATGGTAAAGTGAAAAAGAATGAATGATATTTTTCTATTGTGAATGAATACTCCCAGAACTGTAATAACATAGCAGATGTAAAGTTCCGACGATATGGTAAGTTGCCGCTTTGTCCTATGAAGATACGAACAGGATACATGAAACACAACATTCAATGATGTGGAAAGCTTGGACAGACAAGGGAAACATGTATTCTCCAGCAAAAGCAGAGATATAAAATAACTTTGTCATGCTGCAGAACATTTCTTTGAAGGTTGATTACTGTTGCTGTTTTAATGTTGGAGAAAAATTCAATTCAAGGGCAGTAAGTCTGCATAATCAGTGTGTGTCTTCATGATTAACCTAAGGTACATAACTTTACATACTAATTATTAGCAGTTCTGTGGGGAATGGTGACTGTAGATGTTGTTTTACTTGTGTACATTGAGATGCACATGACCAACAAATTCATAATATATTCCACCAAAGGGAGGGGAGGGGGGACGGGGGGAGGGGTATAAAAAGTCCATAACAGCGGTATGTTTGATCTGCACTGTAGACAGTGGCACCTTCCGTAATAAGTTCGATCAACTTGTACGCTTTTACAAGGAATAAACAGATCAATTTATGTCACAGTTAGTAAAGAAAATGTTTCAAGAAATGATTAAACATTTTCCCAAGTCTGACTAAGTACACAATCTCCCTATGGTTAGTGTAGCAAATTTTAGGATATGATTTTAAACAGACTGCATTTTCCCCACCACTTAAACCTGGAAAAACGAGATGTTTGTGAAATATACAAGTCCCCCTAATGGCAACCAATTAGTCATGTTACATGGACTTCTAAACGTGACCTTGACCTTTACCTACATGTACTGACTTCAAAATCGATACTTGTGTGGGTCATCTACAACCAACTATTAAATATGAAGACTGTAGACTAGCTTTTGTGGTGGTCACTGTGACCTTGACCTACTGACCTCAAAATCAATAGGGGTCATGACCAACCTCCCAACCAAATTTGATGATGGTATGACAAAGCCTTCTCTAGTTATTAATTGGACATGCTTTTTCAGGTCGAGGTCAGTGACTTTGACCACTGACCTCAAAATCAAAAGGGGTCATCTTCTGGTCATGACAAACCTCCCCACCAAATCCGAGGACTGCAGGCCAAAGCTTCTTTCGTTATTGATCAGACAAGCTGTTTGTGGTCAAGGTCACAGTGACCTTGGTCTTTGACCTCAAAATCAAAAGGGATCATCTACAAGTTATGACCAATCTCCCCACCAAATCTGAGGACTGTTAGCCAAAGCCTTCTCTAGTTTTTGGTAGAGCAATTTTTCCTCTTTCAAGGTCACAGTGACCTTGACCTGGAAATAGTGGTCATCTACAGGTCATGACCAACCTCCCCACCAAGTCTATGGACTGTAGGCCAAAGCCTTCTCTAGTTATTAAGGGGATCGTGACCTTGACCAAAACAATTGGGGTCTGCTACTTAATAAGGGCAATCATCCTATGAAGTTTGAAGGCTGTGAAATGGTACTCTAGTTATTGAGCTGACATGGCTTTCAAATTAAGATATCAGTGACCTTTACCTTCAACTTACTGACCCATAAACAGTAGGGGCCTTCTACTTAATAAGAGCAAACACCCTATGAAGTTTGACAGTTTTTCGCCAAATGGTACTCAGTTATTGATCGGGCAAGGTCTGGCCTACGGACTGACAGACCAACCAACCGACAGGTGCAAAGCAATTTACGCTAGCTTCTTCCAAGGGGGGCATAAAAATGCATAAACTAAATGTAAAATTCAAGACTTGGACGTCATCTTATAGAGATGGGAAATTAGCACCAATTACAACTTGGCAATATCAGGGAGCAAAGAAGAAAAAAACATCTTCTGCTTTTCAAAAATTTTCTTTTTTTAATTGGTATTTTAATTTTTTTTCAATTATGTTTTATCAAGACCACGACAGCACCAGCATATAAATGTACCAGACAAAATCAACCATACATACAAAAGTAAGACTGTCATTAAGTCTTTAAAATCCTGTTCTATAGTTAACATTTACTTCACTTGACATGGCTCTCCCTACTTTACACTTTAGTCTGTATCTCAGTTTAAATAGATTGTGGCTTTCAAAAGTTTTGATGACCTTCTCCAAATGATCTCCAACAGTCTACATACTGGAGGAACAGACAAGTATTTCATCTTATTCCCCTCACCTTTCTTAAAAGGCCAAGGGGAAAAAACTTTTTTTTAATACATAGGAAAAATTGCACACACATAGTTATATTGACAGCAGTTAACTCAATTCTTGCTATTATGTGCTAAATTTAAAAAAGAAACAATGACATGTGAAATGTCAGTGAAAATTACAGAATAATGACAAATGAAAATATATTTTTAACATTCATTATGTCCCTGCATCTAAACACACAAAAAATATGAATGAAATGTATGAAACAAATATTAAAGATATTCTAAAATAACTGAGGTTGGTGAATACTTTTTTTTTTGTATTTACATTATATGCTTTTTTCTATTATATCTTTTTTTCTCTTTTTATTTGCATAAAGCTATAAAACATGTGACAAACAGTTAAGCTTAGCAACTATATCAGAAAGGATGAAAAATGAAAAAGTAGCAATACCAAGTGGACAGCTTTAGCATACAAGGTGCCCTTAAATAACAAGATCAAGGAAGAGGTAATCTTTCTTTCTGAGCAGTTGTTACTAAATAAATAAAGTAATCATTCTGAAATACACTGCAGTACTTTCTCCTAGTTTACAGAAAACTTGAACAAGATTTAACTGCTGTAATGAATGGATGTTGACAACATACACAGCACACCGCACAATCAATGATCCTAAAAGCTCACCCTTGGGCACTTCATGCTCAGGTGAGCTAAAAATATCAGGCTTTCCCCCACACTAGAAATCATTTACAGCTGTATAAGCAAGTAAGTCTTCAGCCTTAGGTTCACTTAATATTAAGAAAGGTTTTAGTAAAACTGCATTAGAAGTTTTGCTACATGTAAATACAGTTTAAGTACCTCTGAACAAGACCTGTCGTTGTGAACGGACATATGCCCCCGAATGAGACCATGACCTCTGAGCTGGACACTTGATTCATGTTGACATCATGTGCAACACACCGATGCCAAGTCAATTTTAAATACATCCAGAAATGACAGAATTATTGACCGGACATGACCGTCAATGCACTTTTATAAAAAATTTCCTCTCAAGTCCAAATTAACCTTTGACCTACAAACCTGGGTTTTGCATGTGACACATCGTCTCAATGTGCCACAATTTTATGCAAAATTATTTCAAAATCCATCCATAACTGACAAAGTTATGGACCAGACAAAAGCGGACAGACAAACAAGAGCTCCATGGAGCGACGTCAACGCTCGTTTGTTTTACCTGTCAACAATGGTGGCCATAGTTATGGTTCTTGTGCACTACTGAAGGAGGTCTAAATACCTCTGACGTTTCATGTCAAGATGTTGATTAATGTTCATATTGATACCTTTGATCATTCAACTTAACATGCAATTCTGACAAAAAATTGTAAGTTAAAAAGGGACATAACTCCAAAAATATAGCTTTTGGAATAATGCCCCTAGTGTTAGAAATGCCTCTTGTCATGATAAGCAAGCATTCAAAGTTTCATATTGATATCTTTTAAATTGTTTGAGTAGTGGGCTACATTAAAGTTTTTGCATGACAACGACAAATACGATGCAGTGATCATAACAGCTCGACTTTTTACTCAAAACAGACCAGCTAAAAACTATATGCAACCCTTCGGGTGCATAAAAAAACAAAAAAGCTGCATCTTTTCTACATCAAAGTATATCACAATAGTTTTACATAACAAAATCTAATAATAGCTATCACTGACAAGTAACTGGAATCTTTGTTTTTATGTTTGATTTTGGCACATGTACAATGAATATTAAAGCTCTATTGATATCTAGTATGCCACAAAATACCCTATACATCACTCAAGTTCAGTGACTATTCTGTAGTAAATGATGTACTAGACTTGCATCCATTTTTCTAAAATAACTTGACCCTGCAGAAAAGAGGTCATATTACATTAACAAAAAATAATTTATTAACAGGGACCTTATTTATTGTATGAAAAGATATACAAAATGTAAATACAAGTGCATACATGTATTTATCCACTGTTATTTTATTTGCACACAAGCTTCATGTCTTCCGAAGATTAAAAACTGACTATTCATTTTAAACTTAAAATCTGCTTTCATGAAATAATGGCCATGTAACAATATGGACTGACAAAGCCATCCTAAATGTATCACACCCTCCCAGCTGGTGAGATTTACTTTACATGTAATACAGCAATCGTGGCTTGATTTAAACAGAAGTAAATCATTTTACTGATATGGTTCTTAATCTGCTGGCTTTTCACTTAAAGTATGTCTTACCAATTACAGAGATTAATAATAAACTGAACACATTATATATCACAAAACACTAGACTGTACAAATTCATAACAAATTTTATAGATATCCATAGAAAACAGAGTAATCTGTCAAATATCAAGGAAATGTTAAATCCTGAGACCATGTGAACTGATTGTAAAGTAACATAATAAAACATCTTTTACAACCCTGCAATTTATACAGATAAATAAATACTCCAGAGAAGCAAAATACTGGGTTTAAGGACTTTCATTATTTTACAGCAAGAAGAAACTTAATAACCCTACAGCATTCTTTCTACATGAATACTAGAGCAATTGGTAAAATTAAACTAAGAAATTCTATTCAACAAAGTTGAACTCCCAGTCCCACAAAACAATGTCTTAAAACTTTTCTAGATGGAAACCGTATTCTGTATAAAAGATGACTAAGAAAGCTACTTTCAACACTTCAGGTTATTAAACAAGAGGGCCATGATGGCCCTATATATCGCTCACCTGAATATGACTGCTTTTAACAAAGTTGCTATGGACCT
Source organism: Cyclina sinensis (assembly GCA_012932295.1). NCBI lineage: Eukaryota > Metazoa > Mollusca > Bivalvia > Venerida > Veneridae > Cyclina > Cyclina sinensis. The sequence continues at coordinate 39,293,543 of JAAONU010000002.1, forward strand.
GGTTAATTGACCCCAGATGACACATATTCAAACTTGGCCTAGAAATTATTGAAACAATCTTTCTGACAAATTTCAAGGTTATTTGGACTGAAAGTGTAGCCTCTAGAGTGTTAACAAGGTTTTTCCATATTTGGGCTCTGTCACCTAGTTTTTGACCCCAGATGATCCATATCCAAACCTGAGCTAGAAATCATCAAAACAACCTTTCTGACAAATTTCCAGGACATTTGGACTGAAAATGTAGCCTCTAGAGTGTTTACAAAGTTTTTTGATATTTAGGCCCTGTGACCTAGTTTTTTAATCCAGATGACCCATATTCAAAGCTGAGCTGGAAATCATAGAAGCAACCTTTCTGACAAATTTTCAGGTTATTTGGAATTAAAATCTTAACTCTAGAGTGTTAACAAGGTTTTTCCATATTTGGTCTCTGTGACCTAGTTTTTGACCAAAGAAGACCCATATTAGTACTTAGAGCTAGAAATCATCAAAACAACCTGTCTGACAAATTTCCATGATATTTGGACTGAAAATGTAACCGCTGGAGTGTTAACATGGTTTTTACATTTTAGGGCTCTGTGACCTAGTTTTTGATCCCAGATGACCCATATCCTAATATGGGCTAGAAATCATTGAAACAACCTGTCCGACAAATTTCTAGGACATTTGGACTGAAAATGTAACCTCTACAGCATTAACAAGGATTTTCTATTTTTTGGCCCTGTGTCCTAGTTTTTGACCCCACATAACCCATTTTCAAAACTGAGCTAGAAATCATTAAAACAATCTTTCTGACAAATTTCCAGGATATTTGAACTGAAAATGTTACCTCAATGCGTGTTAACAAGGTTTTTCCATATTTGGGGTCTGTGACCTAGATTCTGACCCCAGATGACCTTTTATTCGAATCTGAGCTAGAAATCATTAACACATTTTTTCTGACAAATTTCGAGAATATTTGGACTGAAAAGTAGCTTCTAGAGTGTTAACAAGTTTTTTTTCTATTTTGGGCTCTGTGACCTAGTTTTTGATTTCAGATGACACACATATTAAAATTTAACCTAGAAATCATTGAAAAAACCTTTCTGACAGATTCCAGGTTATTTGGACTGAAAATGTTACCTCGAGTGTTAACAAGGTTTTTCCATATTTGGGCTCTGTGACCTAGTTTTTGACCCCAGATGACCCAATTCTGAACTTGAGCTCAAAATCATCAAAACAACCTTTCTGACAAATTTCCAGGATATTTGGACTAAAAATGTAACCTCTAGACTGTTAACAAGGTTTTTCTATTTTTGGGCTCTGTGACCTAGTTTTTGAACCCAGATGACCCATATTCGAACTTGAGCTAGAAATCATAGAAACAACCTGTTTGACAAAATTCCAGATTATTTGGACTGAAAATATAACCTCTAGTGTGTTAACAAGGTTTTTCTATTTTTGGGCTCTGTGACCTAGTTTTTGAACCCAGATGACCCATATTCGAACTTGAGCTAGAAATCATAGAAACAACCTGTCTGACAAAATTCCAGATTATTTGGACTGAAAATGTTACTTCTCCTTCTACAAGAAGATTTTCAAAGTTTTCACTATATAAGCCTATGTAAAACCAATGACCCCGGGGTGGGGCCAAATTTGACTCCAGGGGTATAATTGGAACAAACTTGGTAGAGGTCCACTAGACAATGCTACATACTAAGTCTAAAGACTCAGGGCCTTGTGGTTTCAGACAAGAAGATTTTTCGAAGTTTTTCCTATACAAGCTAATGTAAAACCAATGACCCCAGGGTGGGGCCAAATTTGACCCCAGAGGTATAATTTGAACAAACTTGGTAGAGGTCCACTAGACAATGCTACGTACCAAATATCTAAGCTCTATGCCTTACAGTTTCTGATAAGAAGATTTTTAAAGTTTTTTCCTATATAACTCTATGTAAAACAAGTTACCCCTGGGGCGGGGCCATTTTTGACCCAGAGGCCATGATTTGAACAAACTTGGTAGAGGTCCACTAGACAATGCTGCACACCAAATATCTTAGCTCTATGCCTTACGGTTTCTGATAAGAAGATTTTTAAAGTTTTTCCTATATAACTCTATGTAAAACTAGTTACCCCTGGGGCGGGGCCATTTTTGACCCCAGGATCATAATTTGAACAAACTTGCTAGAAGTCCACTAGACAATGCTACATACCAAATATCTTAGCTCTATGCCTTACGGTTTCTGGCAAGAAGATTTTTAAAGTTTTTCCTATATAACTCTATGTAAAACTAGTTACCCCTGGGGCGGGGCCATTTTTGACCCAGAGGCCATGATTTGAACAAACTTGGTAGAGGTCCACTAGACAATGGTACACACCAAATATCTTAGCTCTATGCCTTACGGTTTCTGACAAGAAGATTTTTAAAGTTTTTCCTATATAACTCTATGTAAAACAAATTTCCCCTGGGGCGGGGCCACTTTTGACCCCAGGATCATAATTTGAACAAACTTGGTTGAGGTCCACTAGATGATGCTTTATACCAAATATCAAAGCTCCAGGCCTTGTGGTTTCTGACAAGAAGATTTTGAAAGATCCAACTTTTAAAATCTGTTTTTAGCTCCTGTGACCCAGAAATGCAATGAACCGGAACCATTTGAACAAACTTGGTAGAGCTTCATGCAAGGAACATTCTAGGCAAGTTTCATTAGATTTTGCCAGGTGGTTTCAGAGGAGATGTCGTTTGTATGAATTGTGGACGACGGACGGACGGACGGACGGACGGACGGACGCCGGACAATCAATGATCCTAAAAGCTCACATGAGCATGCTCAGGTGAGCTAATGAAAAATCTTATATCTATTACCTTAAATTGATGTCATGACTAATCACAGGGTGGCCATACTATGTGGTAAATATCATTTAGGCTGTCGCAAGCAGCATTACTTTTGCCTCAATTCGGAGGAGAAAACTGCTGTATTTTTTTTCTACATCAAAGGGGACATAGTGCATGCAAAGTGGCAAATTGTGCCCTACATAAAGGTCCTAATGATTATTTTGTCTATGTACAGTTTTTCTTAACATTCAGGAAATAGAGTTCATAAAGATGTTTGCTATTGTGAAAAGTGGATCAATTTTCCTGAATGTTAGAAAATTCTGTACATCTGACAAAAGAATCATCAGGGCCAATGTGTAGGACATAATTTTCCCCTTTGCATGTGCTATATTCCATTAAAATTGATGAAGAAATGAAATACTTACAGCAGTTTTCTACTCCAAATCGAGGCAAAAAAATGCTGCTTGCGACAGCCTAAATGACATCATCTATCACCCTTTAGTCATGTCTGTAAGCAAAGTTAAACACATTTTAACATTGTGTTTTGGATAATACAGAAAATATCTGTTTCACAAGAGACCAAATTTACCTTACGACAAGAATTAGAAAATAAGGTTTCTCAGTACTTTGTTGCAAAATGGTCCTCAGAAATAGGAATACATAAATTTACTTCAAGTGCAGCTTTTCATTTTGCAAAATTTTCTTTTAACTGATACACTGTTTTGAGAAAAGTTTTAACATTTTGCAAAATTTTCTTTTAACTGATACATCGTTTTGAGAAAAGTTTTAATGTACAAAGTGTCATAGACCAAAGCGTATTACACTGTGATACTAAAAAAAAAACAAGATATGTTTGTAAAACATGAATGCCCCCTGTCGGCAGCCAATTAGTCACTTGGCCAGATTATTGTGACTGACTTTTGACCTAGTGACCAAATATACATGTTATCTAAAATGTAAGTCTCACAGTCAACAAAACCCGATGCCATTTGGTAGCCAAGTAATTGGTCTGAACTGTTTTGACATACATGTGACCTTGACCTTTGACCCCAAAATCAATAGGGGTCATCGACTGGCCAAGACAAATGCAGATAAAAAGTTTGAGGGTCAACAGCGCATGGGTTGTCAAGTTATTGATTGGAAACCGTTTTTTAACTACAAGGTCAATGTGGCCTTGACCCCAAAATCAATAGGGGTCATCTACTGGTGATGGACAACCATCCTACCAAGTTTGAAGTTTCTAGGCCTAAGCGTTCTCTAGTTATTGATCGGAAACCGTTTTTAAGATGAAAGTCTCTGTGATCTTGACCTTTGACCTAATGACCTCAAAGTCAATAGGGGTCATCTACTGGTGATGACCAACCAGTATACCAAGTTTGGTGAACCTAGGTCAAAGCGTTCTCTAGTTATTGATCAGAAACCATTTTCAGGATGGAGGTCCCTGTGAGCTTGACCTTTGACCTAATGACCTCAAAATCAATAGGGGTCATCTACTGGTGATGACCAACCAGCATACCAAGTTTGGTGAACCTAGGTCAAAGTGTTATCTAGTAATTGGTCGGAAACCGTTTTAAGGATGAAAGTCTCTGTGATCTTGACCTTTGACCTAATGACCTCAAAGTCAATAGGGATCATCTACTGGTGATGGACAACCAGCATACCAAGTTTGGTGAATCTAGGTCAAAGCGTTCTCTAGTCATTGATCGGAAACCGTTTTTAGGATGAAGGTCCCTGTGAGCTTGACCTTTGACCTTATGACCTCAAAATCAATAGGGGTCATCTACTGGTGATGATCAACCAGCATACCGAGCTTGGCGAACCTAGGTCAAACCGTTCTCTAGTTATTGATCGGAAACCGTTTTTAGGATGAAGGTCCCTGTGATCTTGACCTTTGACCTAATGACCTCAAAATCAATAGGGGTCATCTACTGGTGATGACCAACCAGCATACCCAGTTTAGTGAACCTAGGTCAAAGTGTTCTCTAGTTATTGGTCGGAAACCGTTTCTACATACAAGGCCAATGTGACCTTGACCTTTGACCCCAAAATCAATATGGGTCATCTACTAGTGATGGACAATCATCCTACCAAGTTTGAAGTTTCTAGGCCTAAGCGTTCTTTAGTTATTGGTCGGAAACCGTTTCTACCTACAAGGTCAGTGTGACCTTGACCTTTGACCCCTTGACCCCAAAATCAATAGGGGTCATCTACTGGTGATGGACAATCATCCTACCAAGTTTGAAGTTCCTAGACCTAAGCATTCTTTAGTTATTGGTCGGAAACCATTTGGTCTACGGACTGACCGACAGACAATTGCAAAGCAATATACCCCCTCTTCTTTGAAGTGGGGGCATAAAAAACCACTACAAAAACAGTACTATGGGAAACATAGAGAAAGAAAAGATTTCCTAAAAATCATCTTTCAAACCTATTTCATGTCTTTGTTAAAAAAGGCATACACTTCAATTTACAGTATTCTAGTTCTTTTCAAAATCATATATGTATGAAACAGAACAAATCATTCCCATCAATGTGTCAGTCAAAACTAATGTTAAACATGGAAACTGAATGTGTTATCATTAATCTAAATACTGCGAGATGTTTCACAATTTTTTAATGCATCGCTTTTATCACAAACTTTTTCTTATTGTCTACATTCCCAATGATAGGTTTTTGAGTATTATCATGTTCTTTCTTTACCCTAACAATGCTAAATATCTAAAATGGACTTCTTTCAATTTAGACAGATCCATTAATTGTATATGGGGGTGCTTACTGAAATTTTACTGACTGAATGGCAAATAGTGAATTTGCCACCAGCAGGATTTGGCCTAACATTAATAGTTCTGTTAAAATATGTATACAGTACGTTATCAGTTAGTTTAAGGGCATGTCCCCATATAGAAAGGAATCAAACCATTGTGCACAAAAAAAAATTGAAACATAGCCTTTTAATATTTTCTTCAGCAGCTCTGAAGTTACCTGAACAAACATCTTTACTTTATAAATGCACTTGTTACCTGTACATTACCTGCCAAACTATGGCCCAACTTACGATAAAATTTGAAAAGAACATGCATAAACATAATATTTTATACAATATGAAGTGCTCAATAACTAATATGTGTAGAATTTGCAAGACCTGAAATTGGCATAGAATCTGCTGTAAGAATTTACTTCTATACATACGTTATATTTCAGTTTTTATGCCAGCAATAAAGAAACTTTTGTTGTTCCTAACAATTTGGAAACAAATACATGACTTTGTAGAAAAAAAATATAAAAAAAAGAGAAATATATAAATTTTATCAAAGAAGCACAACAAAATTGCTTCAACATTATAAAAAGAGACAATCACTATCTTTCAAACAGTAATAAAGTTCAATATTACAGAATTTTTTTTTCCAGCAAAGTCATCCTTTTTCATCATGAAAATGGGGGAGGAGGTTTAACTTGATCAGGAGGTGGGGGTGGAGGAGCTGGCTGACTTGGAGGCAAGGGCGGGGCCTCACCAGTGACACCACCAGCCCACATCATCCCCTCAAGATCAAATCCTGACTGTTGTCTGTTTATAGGGGGTTTAGATTCAAGAGGTGAATTTTTAGCTGACTGAGATATTAAACTTTCTACCTTTTGTTTAGTTTGAGCAATAGCTTGCATGAGATTAAGGTTTAGCAAACTGAGGGTGTTCTGTTCCTGTGGACCATTAGTTTGATTATCCTCTCCATCTGAGAGCTCCATACTGACCACAGAATGGTTAGAGGAGGAACGCCTTATGCGATTTGAACCCATTTTGGCCGCTTTTGTTTGAGAAGATTGTTCTGCACTTTGATCAACAGTTGGTGTGCGTCTACGTTTTCTAGAGGGTGACTGAGCAACAGAAGAACCTGACTTTGGAATTAAATCGGACACAGACCATGGCTGAGAACGGTCAGGTTCAAGAGTACTGTTGCTTTTATTTAAAGAAGTGTCTGAAACAGAGGCTCTATGTTTATGTTTTTCATGCTTATTTTTCACTGACCAGTGTTCACTACTTGTACCACTATGGACATCTGACAACTTAATACTAAGTTTGATAGAGGAAGGTTGTCCATTTGTTTCCGAGCTGCTAGCTTCTCTTTCGCGATGCTTTTCTCTATGTCTTTCCTTATCCTTTGAATGTTTGTGCGATTTATGTTTATCTTTGTGTTTATGTTTATGACGATGTGGTGAACTATGCTTACTAGAACTATGGTTGCTATCTGATGAAAGACCTTTTGTACTGATTTTAATTTTCAAAGGTGAGCTTCCACTACTGGCTCCTTGAGTTGGAATTTTAAGTCTTATTGGTGTATTGGCCCCACTGCTTGGTTCCTTCTTTATATGTGACACAAGAGGGGCGTTTGGAGCATCAGGTTCTTGTTTTATCCGTAATGCAGCAGCACTTTCTATGCCTCTTTCAGGATCATAGTTCAACTCTTTTATCTTAAAGTCTGGGGCAGTAGAGTGCTCTGGGTTTAGGGTTATATCAGGTTCAAAAATTTCTCCAGGTTCAAGTTCTTGTTCCTCCTTTTTTATTTCACTTAAAGAAACATTGGATTCTCTTGAAGCTTTTGTAGCCTGTTTATCAAATCCAGTTTGAGAATTTTCTGGTTCTTGTTTGTCAATTTCAATCAGTTTCCGAATTGCTGGATCTGAATTAATATTCACACTAAATGGATCTGCGCCATCTTTTTCAGGAGTTATCTGAACTTTAGACAGTTCTAATCTTGGTTGTTTCAGATCTGAACTTTTTATTGGACTTTTCACTGTTATATTATGATGAGGTTTAATTGGACTTTTGATGTTCACATGGTAAGGCCTTTCAGTCTTATCTCGATTATTTGTAGAAGATTTCTGATCAACATGATTCTCTGCAATTGGGAGACTGATGTCTAATTTTGGAGGGCGGTGTTTTGTTTGTTCTCTAGTACTACCCTCAGAAAAAGTTTTGTTCACAAGATCTGACTCTGAAGCTCTGTGTTTAAGCATTTTCTCCTTTTCAATTCTTTCCTTCTCATGCCGTTTCTCCCTTTCTATATGTCTCTCCCTTTCCAGATGTTTCTCCTTCTCCAACTTCTCTTGTTCTCTACGTTTAAAATACTCATTAAAGTCTATAGCAGTTTTTGACTTGTGTGGCATTCCCTGACTTGCATGGGAATGCGGAACATTAGATGAGGCTGACAAAGAAGATTGTGGTGCAGGTTCTTCCTTAACCACTTGACTGTCTTTGCTTTCAGTTTTTATCACTTCACTATGAGGTTTGTGTGTTGGTACAGAACTGCTGGAATGAGTCTGACCATTTACATTTGTCTCTTTCTTAACCTGAGGCAGTTCTTTATGGCGTTCATGACTTGAGTTTTTATCTCTGTTTTCAGAGTGAGTAAAATGCGGTGCTTCCTTTCGATGAGGTTGTGCATGTGAATGCCCTTCTTGACGTTCCTCCTTTTTGACATGCTTATTAAGGTCTGGAGGATGTGAAGGCTGAGGTTTCCTATCAGGATGGTGAGAGGATGATGACACAGGTTTATGTTCACTGGATCTTTTTTCAGGATAAAGATCTTTCTTGTGTTCAACACGAGTATCTTTGTGATCATGGGACTGTTTTAGTTCTGGATGACTGTGTTTGTTTGGCTCTGGTCCATCACGCTGGTCATGACTGCTGTGTTTATGTGTTGAGGTAGATGGTCGATTAAGTTCTTGTAGAGAACTACCAGTCCGTTCATCTTCACGACCTTGCCCTTCATTTCCCTGCTAATCAAAAAATAACCACTAAAAGTTTTCTGTTGCAAAATTCTTCAAGCTCTAAAAATGTATCAGGATAATTGTTCTGCTTCATTAAATTAAGCATTCATTTTCCAATGACTGGCAAAATTAAGACATTTAGTGAAATGTAAATATTTTTCTTTATTCATATAAATTACTGAGCTTCAACAAATGATAGGGCAGACCATTCTGAATTAGGAAACAAGAGGGCCATGATGGCCCTATATCGCTCACCTGAATATGACTGCTTTTAACAAAGTTGCTATGGACCTGGTTAATTGAACCCATATTCAAACTTGGCCTAGAAATTATTGAAACAATCTTTCTGACAAGTTTCAAGGTTATTTGTACTGAAAGTGTAGCCTCTAGAGTGTTAACAAGGTTTTGCCATATTTGGCTCTGTGACCTAGTTTTTGACCGCAGATGATCCATATCCAAACCTGAGCTAGTAATCATCAAATCAACCTTTCTGACAAATTTCCAGGACATTTGGACTGAAAATGTAGCCTCTAGAGTGTTTACAAAGTTTTTCGATATTTAGGCTCTGTGACCTAGTTTTTTAACCCAGATGACCCATATTCAAAGTTGAGCTGGAAATCACAGAAGCAACCTTTCTGACAAATTTTCAGGTTATTTGGAATTAAAATCTTAACTCAGAGTGTTAACAAGGTTTTTCCATATTTGGTCTCTGTGACCTAGTTTTTGACCAAAGATGACCCATATTAGTACTTGAGCTAGAAATCATCAAAACAACCTTTCTGACTAATTTCCAGGATATTTGGACTGAAAATGTAACCTGTGGAGTGTTAAAATGGTTTTTACATTTTAGGGCTCTGTGACCTAGTTTTTGATCCCAGATGACCCATATCCTAATCTGGGCTAGAAATCATTGAAACAACCTTTCTAACAAATTTCAAGGACATTTAGACTGAAAATGTAACCTCTAGAGCATTAACAAGGATTTTCTATTTTTTGGCCCTGTGTCCTAGTTTTTGACCCCACATAACCCATATTCAAAACTGAGCTAGAAATCATTAAAACAATCTTTCTGACAAATTTCAAGGTTATTTGAACTGAAAATGTTACCTCAATGCGTGTTAACAAGGTTTTGCCATATTTGGCTCTGTGACCTAGTTTTTGACCGCAGATGATCCATATCCAAACCTGAGCTAGTAATCATCAAATCAACCTTTCTGACAAATTTCCAGGACATTTGGACTGAAAATGTAGCCTCTAGAGTGTTTACAAAGTTTTTCGATATTTAGGCTCTGTGACCTAGTTTTTTAACCCAGATGACCCATATTCAAAGTTGAGCTGGAAATCACAGAAGCAACCTTTCTGACAAATTTTCAGGTTATTTGGAATTAAAATCTTAACTCAGAGTGTTAACAAGGTTTTTCCATATTTGGTCTCTGTGACCTAGTTTTTGACCAAAGATGACCCATATTAGTACTTGAGCTAGAAATCATCAAAACAACCTTTCTGACTAATTTCCAGGATATTTGGACTGAAAATGTAACCTGTGGAGTGTTAAAATGGTTTTTACATTTTAGGGCTCTGTGACCTAGTTTTTGATCCCAGATGACCCATATCCTAATCTGGGCTAGAAATCATTGAAACAACCTTTCTGACAAGTTTCAAGGACATTTAGACTGAAAATGTAACCTCTAGAGCATTAACAAGGATTTTCTATTTTTTGGCCCTGTGTCCTAGTTTTTGACCCCACATAACCCATATTCAAAACTGAGCTAGAAATCATTAAAACAATCTTTCTGACAAATTTCAAGGTTATTTGAACTGAAAATGTTACCTCAATGCGTGTTTACAAGGTTTTTCCATATTTGGGGTTTGTGACCTATTTTTGACCCCAGATGACCTTTATTCGAATCTGAGCTAGAAATCATTAAAACATTTTTTCTGACAAATTTCGAGAATATTTGGACTGAAAAGTAGCTTCTACAGTGTTAACAATTTTTTTTTCTATTTTTGGGCTCTATAACCTAGTTTTTGATTTCAGATGACACATATTCAAATTTAACCTAGAAATCATTGAAACAACCTTTCTGACAGATTCCAGGTTATTTGGACTGAAAATGTTACCTCTAGAGTGTTAACAAGGTTTTTCCATATTTAGGCTCTGTGACCTAGTTTTTGACCTCAGATGACCCAATTTTGAACTGGAGCTAAAAATCATCTAAACAACCTTTCTGACAAATTTCCAGGATATTCGGACTGAAAATGTAACCTCTAGAGTGTTAACAAGGTTTTTCTATTTTTGGGCTCTGTGACCTAGTTTTTGAACCCAGATGACCCATATTCGAACTTGAGCTAGAAATCATAGAAACAACCTGTCTGACAAATTTCCAGATTTTTTGGACTGAAAATGTTACTTCTCCTTCTACAAGAAGATTTTCAGAGTTTTCAGTATATAAGCCTATGTAAAACCAATGACCCCGGGGTGGGGCCAAATTTGACTCCAGGGGTATAATTGGAACAAACTTGGTAGAGGTCCACTAGACAAAGCTACATACTAAATCTTAAGGCTCAGGGCCTTGTGGTTTCAGACAAGAAGATTTTCGAAGTTTTTCCTATATAAGCCTATGTAAAACCAATGACCCCAGGGTGGGGCCAAATTTGACCCCAGAGGCCATGATTTGAACAAACTTGGTAGAGGTCCACTAGACAATGCTGCACACCAAATATCTTAGCTCTATGCCTTACAGTTTCTGACAAGAAGATTTTTTAAGATTTTCCCTATATAACTCTATGTAAAATGGGCAACCCCTGGGGCGGGGCCGTTTTTGACCCAAGGGCCATAATTTGAACAATCTTGGTAGAGGACCACTAGGTGATGCTACATACCAAATATCAAAGCTCTAGGCCTTATGGTTTTAGACAAGAAGATTTTTAAAGATTTTCCTTTTGGTTGCCATGGCAACCAGAGTTCTGCATGGAATTAAATTCTTTGAATAATTTTGGTAGAGCTTTCATGCAAGGAACATTTCTGTGAAGTTTTGTTGAAATTGGCCCAGTGGTTTAGGAGGAGATGTTCTTTAAAACAAAAGTTTACGCACGCACGCACGGACCGACGACGGACATTGATTGATCACAATATCTCACCTTGTGCACTACGTGCACAGGTGAGCTAAAAAAACAGAACAAACCAACAATTCCTTCATACTGTCAAGTAACATCTGGTAAAGCACCTTTCTGCAGTTTAATTGTATCATCAGTTTAATGGTATCATTTAATGGTATCATCAGTTTAATGGTATCATTTAATGGTATCATCAGTTTAATGGTATCATTCTTACCTTCCAACCCATTATTTTCCTCTTCAATTTCATCGGACTTTTGTTTAATATATTCAGGAATTCATTGTAAAGTTCTGAAAAACATACAACACAACTCTGAGTACATCTTCTTTGGATTAAGTAATTAAATGCAAAACTGAAATATACCTTTCATTCTGTCCTTTTCAGGATTTAACCTTAAATATCAATACTGCAAAACAAAACAGTCTCTGAAAGATGTTTTAAGAGTATAATAGACAAATTTCATATTTTGCTCATTACTAACCATTATCTAAAGTAATATATTTATATTTACAGAGAGTCAGACCGACAAACAAGACTGTATGTATCTGGCATTTTAACTAACTAACATTCCATTGAACTTGTAACAACTGTCTAGACTAGAACAGCATGAAAATTCACCATGATTTACCAAAGACAGTAAGGTAAAGACAAGGTAAACCCTGACTCCTGTGGTTTTTCAAATGAAACTAACATTTTAAAATCTTAAGAATATGAAAGAAGTTTGAATCATTTAAGTTGTTAACTTCAAGCTTTCTTATAGTGTTCTATTTTTAACTGTATACCTTCTATTTGGTGCAGAGTAACTTTTTGATCAATATACTGGAACCATTCACGACCTTCATTTGAACGAGGAATCTGTAAACAAAAATACCTTTGTGCAAAATTGAAAAAAAATGACAACAAACACACCCAAAAACTACTACTTAACAGAAAGAACTTTTCATGTGCATAGAACTGACCTGAAAAGATAAAAATATGGTACAGAAAAATTACGCTTAAGATAATAAGTCATAATTTTATATAATAACTCATGTACCCATTACTTCACCATGTATTTATTTTATGTCATGGTATGACACTAGTTAAAATTTCCACACTACAAATATCATTGGTTTTTGCCTTCAAATGAACTTATGTTCATCAATGTTTAAAATCACTTTGCAACTCATTTTCTTTACACATTAAGTGAAAACTACATGTTCCAGATTCTTAAAAAAAGATGGTACATCCAACATTTGGCAGTGACAAATATTCGTTCTCAATTTTCTGCTCGGATTTGTGATTATCCTAGTACTCGGAAACTTGCAGCAGCCATAGTAAAGTATTCTTTTATCACAGTAACATGCAGTCTGGAACAAGTTTTTAAGACTATGACAGATGGTGAACCTTCAACAAGCCACCTCTGATAACAGAGACTAACAGATAATGAACAATACCTTGTAGTTAGCCCATTTGCAGGCCATGTAGATACAAACACATGCCACAACAGTAGCTCTTTGCTGTAGGCACAATGTTGTCATATGTAAGCTGTAAAAGGGTAAATCAAATATAAATACCAGTAATATTTAATATCTATGCATCATGCCGAAAATTTTAAAGTGAAATTTTGCCTTAAATTTTCCAAGTTCCTTAAGAGGGTCACTCATTGTTTGTGCTTGACTTTTTCAGTTTGGCAGCTTCACAGTGGTTTACAGACACTTAGAAACACTTCATACATACAGAAACATGGCATTCTGTTTCTTTCTGGTAAAAAGCACAATAAAAGAAATATCAATTCATAGATACTGTTACATGCATTCTAAACACAAAGTATCAATGAATAAAAAGATGTAAAAAAACAGAGCACCTGTTAGTAGCCAGGTAGTAACTTGTCTTGGACAGATCCTTGCTTGCTGTAAACAAAATGAATTATCACCTTTTAGTACTCATATTCTGAACTTTCCCTGTTTTAAGTTTTTGTTCTGTTTCAGTCTACAGTAATACATGAACTTACACTGCCAACTGTCAGAGAAACTGACAGCAGTAGCCTAAATCCTTGGTTCAATATTGCAAACTTTTTCAAACATAATCCACAAGTTGGTGGCAAGTTTCATTAAGTAAGCTGTTAGTATCATCACACAAAGGTTAACACTGTGAACTTATTTTTAAGGAGTCAAAACTGTTCTATAATAACTTTATTTTAGTAGACAAAAAAGCATTAACTAATTCAAAAGTGTCTACATTCTTTTTGAACAATTATGAAAAGGGACTTGAAAACTTTCACGCCTTCTTTTTCAACTGAAATAAAGAACATATTAAACATAATGATCTTATATACCGAGGTTCCAATAAAAACTAACCTTTTGCCAAAATGACTGTACTTGCTTTCACAACATGGGTATGAGGATGGTCTACTGTCACTTCAAAACCTAGAAAATCAAAGCAGAAATACTTAGACTGCTAGTATTAATAAAGTTATAACCAGTATTGCAACTTTTATCTTGCCTCTGTAAAGCTCTTTTACAAAACCTGAAACAAAACTGGATTTCAGTTATTAGTTTCATCTGTAACAATTTTCACCTTTCCCAGCACCAAGGGAAAGGCTATTATGCAAAAAGAAACATCTGAGACTGAGACAGGTATAAGAGCTATGTCCCAACAACGTTCTTAACTTACAAATGAATTTACAACAGGGTTTATCACCTTGTATTGCTCAACCCAGTGAAACTGCTGTAATGGCAAGTGCAGTGTCAAGGAAATGCCAGTACATAAGATAACAAATAAGACATAGAGCAGACATATGCGCTACAAATGTGTTTGTGTATACACGCACCTAGTGTCTGTAGCAATATGTTTTCATTGATGACAAGTTGCTGCGCCTGCTCCAAGTAAGCCTGAAAGTATAATATTACTGGTAATATTGTTTCACCATTAACACTATGTGATCGAAGGAATCGCAACAGAATGAAATTTCACTGAACAGCGAGATCAATTTTTGTTTTCCCACACTTTTTGCTGGAAACAAATCATGATACAACTAAAACTGTAATTCTCAGAAAATATTATCATGTTGCTGACTCGAAGAAATCACATTCAACAATATTTATTCTCGGAGACTACCTTTATCAAATTCAAGATTACCATCTTCAATCTTTTAAACTGATGAAACTTCTCTTCTCAAATAAGACATGTCTTTATCAATCACCATCCTTTTTTTGTTTCAAGTGTTTAGTTATGAACTGTATGTAGCCCAAATGGGAGGTAAATTCACTTGGTGCCAAGGCAACTCTTTATAGCTAAAGAAAGCAGCTGCAAATTTAACTTGTATATTTTGAAGATGCTAGAAAATTGTTAAGTTTAAAAAATACCTCTGTTTTGGGGTCAGGTGTTGGAGTGTTATGATCTCTGTTCAGACATGCATGAGCGACTTTGATGACATGTTCCAACTTCCTGGGCTGTTCCTCCACTTTGGCTGCCAAGAATAAACATGCTGGTGCCATTTCCTGAAAAATATAGATTACTAAGTTGTAAAGAAGAATTCAGCATTAAATTCAGTCAACTGTATTTGTAATAGTTTAGAGTGATTTAATTTAAGATGAAATAACACTGTCTCACATGTAACAATATAAAGCAACTTAACATGGAATTTAACATAATTAATAATAAATAAGTGATCTGATAAAGGGGAATAACTTTAAAAGTAGGCAAGGTAGAGTTACTGTTCTTACACAGACACTGCACTTCCTCCCAATGTGCTCTTTCAGTGTATGAAGTTTGAAGAAAATCGCTAAAGTAGTAGCACTTGAGAAGGTGAATATTCTTAAAGATACGATGTAAACATAAACTTACATTTCTGGGAAATCTTGTGAAAGATCTGAACATGTAGAATCTATGCATGTACACGATAGCTGTATTTATACACAGTTGCTCACTGAAATATCTGATTAAGGAAAACAAACATCTGACATGACCATAACAACAAAACTTTCCTTAATACCATTCAAAACTTAATCACTGATGTCATTTAAAACTTGAGCTCTTTGTTGTATGCTGCATGTACTAGACACTCATCAACACTTACAGGTTTGGTTTAACAAATTTTAATATCAGTCATTTTGGGCAGGCAGTTTACCTAACAATCATTCCTGGGAAGGACCAGCAGTAGCCTCCCATTCTAAAAACTATCACAGAAATGGTAGTAGTTGGGAGCAACGCTTGAACCCATTACCATCCACCCGTGAGAGGTAAGAGGGTACCGAAAGTAAAAAAAAATCGATTAGGTAATTTCGATTAGGTAATTCTAACTATCTTGTGAAGTTATTTCATACTCTAAAATGAAAGGCACATCTTCTGCCTGCAAATGCATTTAAAATGATTTTTTTCAAGTCAATATTTGACTTTACACACGATTAATGTTGTAAAAATATACAACGAGATTAACCAAGACTTTCATTTCATGATGGCACAGTTCCATTCCTTGATAACGGCATAGAGTAAATTCAATTTTGCCAGAAAACCTGTTAGATAAAAATGATATTAATTTACTGCTGTATAACAAAGTCATCCAAGTAAAAGCCAATTATAATTAAACTGAATTATGTTATATGTCACAGCCTAAATGGTCCTGTGACAAGATGGCATTCCATCAGTCGGCTGATGACTGAAAAATGACTTTTGAATAAGTGTTTCTTAGTTAATATTCTTTCAATATTCATAAAATTTCAGAACTTAACAATAAATGCACAAACTTTATTATGGTGTCGGCTGAATTTGTGACTTTCATTTCCCTTTAAGTGATTTGACAAACCAAAGATGTAAAGTGACATACACCAAGCAAATTACTTAAACTGAAGACTGAGAGATGGCTACGTATTAGGCAATTTTGCTACTAGGAGTTAATTTATGTTCGAAACAATAAGCACCGAAAGTGACACAGTTTTTTGACAAAATGCAGCCAAGATTTGCTTCATGAATATGAAAAGTTTTGACAAATATTCATGATCACTTCTCATAACTAGTAGCCTGAACAACAGCGAGCCTCTATATAAAAAAATTTGTCTTGAAATTCTTTATTACTGATAGTAAAAATGAAGCATCATGTGTCTGCATTACAGCTGAATTTTTTTTTTTTTTTTTTTTTTTAAACAAATATGCTGCAGTTTTGAACCAACAGTACTGTGAGCAGTTCTGTCGTGTATCTAATGATTATGCATTTTTTCCCACAAAACCTTTATTGTGCAATGTAAACTATGGAAAATGAGCAGATTTTTAACTGTTTTATCTAAGCTCTTCATTGATAAATTTGCAAGATTTTTTGTCTTTGGAATAATTACCAGTTTAAATCATTCATATTAATGTCCTTTTTCCTTCTGATTGAGGAACTCGGTATAATTCACCTTCATGCTCGATTTACAAAAAAAATAGACTGAATAAGTTATATAACATAGTCATGTCATTTAATCTACAACACAGTTGTTTCATTAGTAACTAGGTTGTAACTGAAATTGAAAATTCAGAACTGACAGGTCGTCTAGTATTTTTTTTTTTTTTACTTTAAGCAAAATACAAAATTAGCTCAAAAACATTTCTTGGTTTTACTCTAAAACTAAGATAATTTCACTGATATGCTACTGATTTTTTTATGCAGTTTCTTTTAAAACACATGCCTGAATTATGTACCCAACTTGACCTATTTTTCTGTATTGCTATGTTTTGTCCCCACAGTTTAATATTTTGTTTAAAGTGTAAATTTTTATGATTGTGTTACCTTTCTTTTTCTGTTTTTTTCTCTTGATTTGTCTCTATTTTATTCAGTCAATGTATACCTCATCTTAAAGCAACCGACTCACAGACAGGTCGATGATGCATAAAAAAGAAAATGTTTCTAGTTATAGAAAATTTAGATGTACAGTACACGAGCGCGGACTTTGACGTTGTTAACATTGTTGCGGGGGCCGGTATCGTCTCCGGTGGCCAGTTGCGGTGGACTGAACCCCTGAAATTTCTGGTGTCCGCTAAAATGACCACTGCGACAACCTGCCGAGGGGTATGATCACCGCGTGTCGCGGTGACAGAACGCCGTGCGTCCCCGCAATGTTCTGACTTGGATATTATTGCATTTAAACATACTCAGCGTACAGTACATGTACGTGGTTTTCTTTTTACTCATTCTTATTTTACTTACATGTATTTTGTGGATAACTTCAGTTGGTCAAATTAAAACCAAATTTCAAGTACATATGCGGTGTAGGTTTATTGTGTACTTTCGTTTTTGGAATTTTTGAAAAACGCTTGTTACTATATAGCAAAATCGATCAATAATTTGTGCCTAGCGCCTAGACGATACAGATGTCGAAAGAAGTTAAACACATGTTGACCTAAAAACAATGTCATTTTCTGAAAATATGATCAGCTGTTTCCGGAAGCAACTGCTTTGAATGGTCATTCTTTGCGTAAACAAAAAGGAGCATCATAATTAGAGTGGATTTGTTCGAATTTTGACAGTTTAAATTAGATCTATTAACTTTTCGCAGTTTGATGATCGTTAGTAATTTATTTGCGTGTAATTTATTTGTGAGTGGATTAACCCAAGCGCGGCATTGATTGAAGACTTGAAAATATATTAATTGCAGCAATTAAAGTTAACAAGATGGCATGTAGGTGTGTAAATCTATTCATAATCGGCTGTGTTACCCTCAATCATACAACCAAACATCGAATGTCAACAAATTAAAGTTTTACCGGATGGGGTATTAAAAAGAAAAAGAAACCACTTCAACTCATAATAATTACGTGTTTTTTGTAACTCATCTGAAAAAAAAATGGGGGAAAGTAAAATTGTGTTGCGACTTTGTTTTTTCGGACACCGCAAACCCCCCAACCCGACGCCGTGATATGGCGCAGTACTGATCACCGGGGACGGTCGCGCTGACGACCGCGTTTTATACAAATGAACACTCGACGCGGTGGTCATTTTGGTCTTCAATGCGGACAGTAAAATCGCGGGGACGGGTGTTTGTTGTCAAAGTCCGCGCTGCGTGTACTGTAATTGTGAAGAACATATCTGAACTAAGATAATGTCTCATTTTTTGTAACAAAAACACACAAGACAAAGTTTTACTGGATTTTATAGGTAAAAAATTTACCCCATAATTCACAGGGTTTATATTGTTAATTTTACATGTTGAAGATAACAAGTGTCTGTGGCTCAGTGGGTCAGCTTGCAGCTCTTTATTTTACTGATGGGAAGAGTATGGGTTCCAATCCGGTTGAAACCATATTCTTTGGTTTTTGGTTTTTGTGATGTATAGTAGCATAAAATTGTGCTTTTTTTCTGTAGTATATCTTCTCTTAAATTTAAAAGAAAAAGCATTTTTATGTCAGTTGCTTTAACTGGTTAAAAATTAACTCAAACTTTTCAGAGAGAGAGAGACTGAGAGAGGGGGAGGGAGAGAGAGAACATGAACGAAAATACTTAAATCTTTCTCTGCAACAGGTAATCAAACCTGAAGCAAGGTGTCACTTAATAAGCACCAAATATGTTACTTCTATACTGCCTTTTATTTAGATCAGTCCAAAGAATTTCATGGTCTGTAAGCATTATATTTTGTCTTTCTTTCTATATTATCTTATATCTCTATTAAGCATCCTAAACAACTACATGATTATCACTACGCCATTTATGCCAAGTAATCTATGTCTTTCAAGTATTTATACTTTCATAGAACTATTTAAATAATGTGTGCATTATGCTGCTTTAAACAATCGCTGAAAAGCCGTTTAAACATGGCATTCCAAGAAACAGGAGTTTATTGAAGTGTCCAGACTAAGCGCAAAACCTAATAGTGATATTTGTGTATCAATGGATTTGAAAAAATAACCATTGTTAATTTTTCAAGGAATACCACTACATACATGTATAGTTTAAACAGCATCGAAACTTTTAATAAATTTTAACAGAGAGGATAGCTCAGTTACTCGATGGAAACTAATTCCTTAGCTAAACAATTCATTTCCTAATACAGAACAAAATGAATTGCTTTAGTTTTAAGCAGTTATTGAAAATGTCCACCTTACAAATATTGGTCAAAAGACAATACATTTGAAATCAACACTAAAATCTTCACTTTGAGAAAATCCCCAGCAATATTTTTTTCAAAGGATTTTGTAAGGCCAAAACGTAAATGAAGAAGCCATATAATTTGTTTTTATAATTTGAGACTGAACATAAAAATATGACATAGAGAAATAGACTGATATATTTTATTAGAATTTATTCAACGGCGGTGACTATATCGGGACGAAAGACTGTTTTCTTCGACCTTTATTTACCGACCATGTGGCCGGTGAACGTCGCGAACTTTTTCTCGGTGCTTTCAGCATTTCGAGCCAATTAAAGATGAATTATGTTATCAATCTTCTTTGTGCCGAAAAGATCTCAATTTCGCCCATGGTAAACATGGAAATAGCTGCGAAATGACGGTCTTCTTTCGATTTCACAAGAAAAATTCTCGGAAAACGACCAAGAAGTCGATCCGTCAAAAAGCGCATCGTATAGGATACACTTGAAGCCTTTGTCCCATATCTTGAATGAGATTCGCAGCCTGTTGACGATATGAGAGTTCTTTGTCGGCATCTATCCCACACTTTCGACTGGGAGTGTTCATAAGTTGTTCTGTAGTAAACATCCATCTTTGAGCCGCCATTACCCAGCACCGAGATAAACAAGTCCTGCGGTGCGCATGCGTTTTAATACGGAGTGAATGTTTTTGCGACAAAGTAATGGTTTATAAGAACACTAATGTAATTCAGAAATTTAGTATTATTTCAAAATATTAACAATTTCAAGTTAAATGATTTTTTTCTTATCCCCGTCTTGCTTTTTAAAATTTTCATCGTCGTTATTTCTATTTTATATATCTGGGTCACATAGCTAACTGTTTGATCAACCCCAAAAGCTTTACAGTGAGAGGTTATACAAGGACTGTGCAAACAATTCTTTGATTTTTGGAAAATACCGTAAGCTTATTTTTATTTTAACCATTCACGCATACTCTTTGACTCAAAATCTTAATTTCAGATGCAGCTTTTTGACATTTAAATGGTTGTTTATTGGAAATAAGCTGTGTAATATGATGTGATACTGGAAGCAGGTCAAACAACAAAACTGTATTAGGGACCGTCTCAAACTTAAGTATTTTATGTTTCATTTAAAAACAGCTCGCTTTCAGGCAGATATGTTTAAACTATTTCTATTTATATATTTCTCTTTTTTGTGGGACAGTGCTTGAGGCAAAATGAAACAGTTAGGTGTTTGCAGAATAGACAGAGTTTGTATAGTATGATTTAGACATCTGTTTCCATTGAAAATAGGACCTAGAGAAGGATGGTAGAAATCTATTTCAATAAATTTGGCATTGACAGTTTGACTCATTTTATAGACATTTTTTTTATTATTATCAAACCGTAATGCCTTGGAAAAGAAACATCTCCTATCAAAAATATAGTTTACAGTACACGCCAGGAGGAACACTCGTTTTCCTCGAGGTCGTCGCAGACTAACCATTCCATAAAATGCAACTAAATCCACCGCATTTTGAGGATCCCCGCCGCGGACATGGTCACCAAATATCGCGGCGGACATCCGCAAACTTTTTCACAGGTAATTATTGATGTCGAGGCTCACATAGTTTCTGATTACATGCATTTAGCCGAATTTTATGCTTTAAAAATATCAAATAAATGTATAAAACTCTGATTCTGGTGCGTTTGTTTACTGAATGCTCCAATTTGTTAACGCAAAGATTGACAATTCAAAGCAATTGCTTCTCTAAACAGCTGATCTGACATATTTTCAGAAAATAAGTTGACTGGTTTCTGATTGAGACGTGTTAAAACTGCTTTCCTTTTTAAAGAAAACATACCCATGTAAACCTTGCTGCGACATCTGTATCTTCCAGGCGCTTGGCAAAAATTATTGATCGATTTTGCTATATAACAAGCATTTTCAAAATTTCAAAGACAGAAGTACACAATAAACCTACACAGCAAATGTATTTGAAATTTGGTTTTAATTTTACCAAATGTCACATAATTGGTAGACGTAAAATGCACAGCTTCATTACAGTCGTTTCATTAAATGTTCAGCTTATATAGGTGAGTTATGACCCTGATTAATTTCGTGCTTGTCGTCAAATATTGCCAAGATATTTCGCGATGTCGAGACATCGAAAAATGTCTGTCTTTTTCCTCGTTGTCACGGCGGATATTTTCTTTTTCCACATCCGTGCAAAAAAGTGGGAAATGTGAGTTCCTCCTGGCGCGTACTGTATATCTCTTTCATAAGTCTGATAAGTTGGACTAGTAGAAAGTTTGCAAGGCTATTTTTTAATATACAGTGTGTTTTACTACCGCTTGCAAAACTGATTAGAGTTTACACTGTTATGTTAAGAACGAGACTCATCGGTACACCTGTCAAAAATCAATTAAAGCGCCTCCCAAAGTGTTTCTTTCAAACTCCGCCATTTACCTGTCAATAGTGTCTTTCTATGAATTTTCTGCATTCACTGTGAAACTAATAAACTTAATGTTTGGGTCAAAATGACCACCATCAGTACCGCGCTGTGTCGCAGCGTCAGGTCGCGGGGTTGTGTGTCCGAAAAAACGGAGGCACAACACAATTTTACTTTCCCCAATTTTTTTTTCAGATGAGTTACAAAAAAGCGTAATTATTACCAGAAGAAGTTGTTTCTTAGACAGGGCTCTCGTGAGGGGACCAATTCGGGCGAAGTCGTCGCTTCGCTGTCTCAAATTTCGCCTTACGTGAAGATCAAAGCGAAAATCAAGTCGCCTTATCAAAATTCAGTTGCCCTTGGCAAACATGGATAAGAGTCAATGGTGTCATAAAATGTGGCAGTTTTTTTACGATACACAGTTTTTTTTTACAATACACATAAACAATCGCTTGCCAGCCACTCATTAGGGAATCCCGGTAAAACTCAGCCTCTTGCTATTTCTTGCCTTATAACCATGTGTGACGTACAGAACGAAGACTCCGCCCATGTTATTTATATCTTTTCAACCAGAACATTCGATACCGACACTTAGGCGAAATAAATCAATCAGCATTTAGTTTTTAAAAAAGCACTATTGAGTAATGAATAATAATGAGTTTCCTGTCGGATATTTTTAGCTGATTTCAGTGTTTATAAATTACCACTAATTGATCACTATTTGATTGCGATGTTTCGACAATTTATGGGCTTGATTAAGATCAGGTACCCTCTGAGCAATGACGGCGATTAAACTGTGTAGGTATGTATATTGTATCACGAGACAAAAAAGGTGCAATCTATCAGGTTTTCTGTGAAAAACAAGTCAGCAATGAAAGGTTGATCGTCAGAAAGTGTTACAGTACATTTTAATCGTCGATCATTGTTTTTCCAAAAGGTCTGCGTATCAGTAGTTGATATTAGTTTCATTATGTTTCTGAATACTGGTTGATAAAAGGGATCAATTATTAAAGGGAAATTTATTATTACATAAGCATATGCAGGGCTAGCTCTGGGTCAAAATTTGCTTGAGCCAAATATATTTTCGACCCGGAAAAGGGGGTGGGTGCGGGAGGGGGAGTACCCCCTCCTGCGCCGAAAATTTTTTGAATTTTCATTTGTAAATGGTGCTCTCTGAGGCACTTTGAACCATTATGCTATTTGATTATCAAACAAGTAAAATGACTAAGTTAAAAATTAAATATATGTTTTTTTTTTATGTAAAATTTGATTTCTAAATAATAACCATTGCATTTACATGTAGCATGTATTGTCACTGAACACTTTTTCATGATGGCATCATGGCATCCAGATGTAAACGAGTTTGTTTTTTTGTGCTTCAGACAAAGATCACAGTACATAGATTTTGTTTGAGGATCATATGTTAACCAAGAATTGCCATTTTTCCAAGTATCTAGAAAATTTCT
The DNA here is from genome assembly GCA_012932295.1 of Cyclina sinensis. Taxonomy (NCBI): domain Eukaryota; kingdom Metazoa; phylum Mollusca; class Bivalvia; order Venerida; family Veneridae; genus Cyclina; species Cyclina sinensis. The sequence continues at coordinate 39,317,192 of JAAONU010000002.1, forward strand.
AGCTGTGTCTGATTTCATTTTTTTAGGAGTTGAAGTTGAACTGTCTAAATCAAGTTTACGTTTTGGTGCCATTTTTTATTTTTTCTGATTAGCCTCCGTAAAAATTCAGTATTTTACCTTTGTACATTTTTTCAAAAAATACCTTTCATAATTACCTTTACTGACAACGAAAATTCAAAGAAATGCACCTGAAAACGTGTGAAAGAATTTAGTCAAGTTTGCTACCAAACATTTCCACTTAATGCCATCAACCGCATTATTTATCCTTTATAAAGTTAAGTGCAGACGATGACCACTTGATTGAGCCGCTGCTTGTTAAACAATCATCCGTGATTATTGACTATGATCGAGCTAATTGGTTCACGAACAACTTGACACATATTTTAATCTGTTAATAGCCACAAACTGACAATCACATGTATATTACCGGATATTACAACATGTGGACTGCGTCTATTGATTTTTTACTAGTGTACCGCTATTGATATCGGAAAACCAGTCTTATCGCCTCAATCTGAGCTAAACATTCTATTTTTTGACTCGGGGATTTCCCAAAATGTCGGAAGTCATACTTTTTGCGTCTTTTCGTCATTCTTGATTTTTTTGAGCCAATTTCCGGAATTTGGAGCCATTGGCTCCGTTGGCGAACGCCAGCGCGAGCCCTGATACGTTGTCCGAAACAAAGAGTAACGAAACAATATCCACTTCATTCTGAAAGTCTATCCACTTCTCCATAACCTTCAACCCAGGGCGAAGTGACTTCTCCCAAAATTCTGAGTCTAGCGAGAGCCCTGCTTTCTATTTCTTTTTAATACCCCATCCAGTTTAACTTTTATAGGTTGACGTTCGATGTTTGGTTGTATGATTGAGGGTATTTGTAGAAAAGAAACACAGCCGATTATGAATAGATTTACACACCTACATGCCATCTTGTTAATTTACTTAAATTGGTGCAATTAATATATTTTCAAATCTTCAATCGGTGCCGTGCTTGCGTTAATCCAGTCGCAAATAAATTACACGCAAATAAATTACAAATGATAATCAAACTGTGAAAAGTTAATAGATCTAATTTAAACAATCAAAATTGGAACAAATTCATGTAAGTAAAACAATTATGAGTAAAAAGAAAACCACTTACACATACTGTACGCTGAGTATGTTTAAATGCAGTAATCTCCAAGTCAGAACATCGCGGTGATGCGTGGCGTTCTGTCACCGTGATAAGCGGTGATCATAACCCTCGGCGGTAATAGCGGTGGACATTTTAGCAGACACCCGAAAGTTTGGGTGTTAAGTCCACCATGACTGGCCACCCAGAGACGATACCGCCTCCTGCCACAATGTTAACGTCAAAGTCCGCACTGCGTGTACTGTAACAGCTGAAGGGAGTTTTCCCTACATGTAGCTGTATGTTTTTGGAAACAGAAGCAGCATGTTTGTGCTCCATCACATATACACTCTGAGTCAGGACAAAAGAATTATGTCTTCAGTTGTTTGAATGACTGATTTGGTTGAACAGCAGCCCAATCTTTGATATATCTTGACAGTGCCTTTTTTCGGCAAGATAAAATTATGTGTTACACATTTATACTCAAAACTGAACATCAGTTGGCACTTTCATCCCAAGATTTTTAACATCTCAATATGGAACGTCCATTGGCAGTTTCATCCTTGGACGAAATAAAAAAAAATTTTGTGGGAGGGAAAACAAACAATATTTTGGCCAGGTTGTCTAGCTACATAGTGGAAAGAAGTGGAACAGTACTTAGGATATAATTTTAAAGCAAACTAGAGACATTTTTTCATGAGTTTTGTATAATTTCAGTCATCTGTTACATGTATATTTAAAGTAAGTATATAAAAACTTGTAAAAGTATAAGATATGAGTGTTTTTTTATCAACCCGAACACATTCAAGAAAAGACAAACTTTTTAATGAACAGTTTCTCTTTCTGATGTAATATATTCATAATTATCGGAAACTTTACATTATTTCTTAATATTAATATAATATTATAGGGTTTTGTGTGCATAGTAATCTTTATTACATATGCGTGTTATATAGTAATATACCAGCATAATTATCCACTTAAACTATAATGCTGTACCCTTTATCATGTACCCTTCAAATGGGGTCCCACGTTTTACTGGAATCGACCATTTTTACCGGAATCTACCGGAATCGACTTCGTATTACCGGAATCAACCTATATTTCATACATAAGCCAATTTTTTTTCAAGATATACAACATTGTTTATTAATATATTATATAATTAACGTAATTACAAAAGGAATTTGAAGTATCTTCGAGTGGAAAGATTGTACAAGAGAAAGAAAATCGGCGAGTTGCGGTAAATTTGCGCATACGTATAAACGCCGGAATCGGCCTGTAATTCATACATGAATTGTATTTAAGTCGTACAAAGTTATTTTTCATTTCTTTACATCAGATATAGAATATTTACCAAAGGAATTTGAAGTTTCTTCGAGTGGAAAGATGTTGCAAGAGAAAAAAATCGGCAATCTGGGGAATATTTGGGCATACGGATATATGCCGGAATCGGTCCTGTATTTCATAAATAAATCGAAATTAAGTCATACAGAAGTTATTTTTCATTACTCTACATCAGAAATAACATATTTACCCAAAGAATTTGAAGTATCTTCGAGTGGAAAGATTAGACAAGAGAAAGAAAATCGGCGAGTTGCTGATTCCGGTGTATATCCGTACGCGCAAATTTTCCTCAACTCGTCGATTTTCTTTCTCTTGCAACATCTTTCCACTCAAAGAAACTTCAAATTCCTTTGGTAGATATTTTATTTCTGTTGTTAAGTAATGAAAAATAACTTTTGTATGACTTAATTTCAATTTATTTATGAAATACATGCCGATTCCGATGTATATCCTTATGCGCAAATCGTCCGCAACTCGCCGATTTTCTTCCTCTTGTAAAATCTTTCCACTCGAAGATACTTTAAAATGCCTTGGGTAAATGTGTTATTTCTGATGTTAAGTAATGAAAAATAACTTTTGTTTGACTTAAATACAATTAATGTATGAAATACAGGCCGATTCCGGAGTATATCCATATGCGCAAATTTTCCGCAACTCGTCGATTTTCATTCTCTTGTAAAATCTTTCCACTCGAGGATACTTCAAATTCCTTTTGTTATTACGTTATTTATATTATATATTAATAAACAATTTTGTATATCTTAAAAAAATTGGCTTATGTATGAAATATAGGTCGATTCCGGTAATGCAAAGTCGATTCCGGTAGATTCCGGTAAAAATGGTCGATTCCAGGTAAAACGTGGGACCTGTTCAAATGGTATGTTTAGTGCCGTACATACATGCACTAGGTATATTGGTCAGTTTGATCATGAATTTGTTCTCCCTTACAAAGTTTAGATCACCTGAAATGAATAATTCTCAATGAGTGCAGTCCAGGTGAACAGAGATTAGCTGTGAATAAAAGAGAAAACTGAAGTAGTGTGATTAATATAAATGCGGAACTAAACAATTTGCAATGTCAAACACACAACACAATTCGAGCTGAAAATCAACAACTTTTAATTTTCTTCAAATTCGGTATTTATCATTAGAAGTTGTAGAAGTTTCTTGCCAGTTATAAACTTGCTGTGGGAAAAGATGAAAGTTTGTTTAAGTTTGTGCATGACATATGATTATAGATCTATAAGTTTAGCCCTTGGAATAAAGTGATAGAAATGACACTATGTATTTTTTTCCTTTCTGTTTAGTTAGGAGCCCCGTTACTTATCTCAAATACGAAAAATTTAACATTTTGTTATTAAAGCTAGGCAGAAGAAGTTACTTCAAGTATGACAGCAAATAGTTTTATAATGAGTTTGATTGCACTGAAAGCTTGTTAAAGTTTTTCAGAAAAATGCATTTTAATGCATGTATTTGAAGTATTTCTTGTTTGAGGCATTTCTTGAGAAACCATCTTCATGTTGAATGCAATGCTAATTATGTAGGATATGCAGCATAAAAGGCATGGTATGTATATACAGATTATTTTTTCTCCTTTTAGGAACTGTGCATGGAGGTATGTTCCGTTCAACTAGAACCTCATTTCTGAATAATGGACGTACCAAAACACCTGTGGAGGGCCTCTTCTGTATGTACAGTCACAGGGTGTGCATGCAAAGCCGATTGGAAGGGTATGAATACTGTCTGAAACATATTCTAGAAGACAAGAATGCACCATTCAAACAGTGTAGCTATACTTCAAATAAACTTGGCAAGAGATGTACAAGCGCATGTCCAAAATCTGACAGGAAAGATGGGTAAGAACACAGTCATGTTTTCTTTGGAAAAATATTTTTCATGAATATTCATATCCTATTTATGCAATATTTAAAATCAAAAGCTGTCACTGTTTTCTGGAAATTAAGGTTGCTGAACTTCTAATCACTAAATCTCTCAAAAAGTTTGCAATATCTTATAGAGGACTAAGATTTAATTCTGGTATTTCCCAGGAATAATAGGTACATGAAGACACTTTTTTACATATGATGTTCACCTATAAAAACCATATTGTACACTTGCAGTACTGAAAAGGAACAACTAAAGAAAAAAAACAACTTTTTATGCTCCCAGAAGGGAGCATATTGTTTTTGGTTTGTCTGTCTGTCTGTAACAGAACTTAAACCTTGACCATAACACAGAAGTCTTTCCACCTACAGCCTCCAAACTTCACAGGTGCATGCACCTTGATGAGCCCATTTTATACAGTGTGGTTCAATGAATTATTTTGAATTGTTATTGTTTAAGATATTTATCACAAAATGTGTGTGGCTGTATTAAGTTCGTCTCTAGTGATGTCATATCAGGTGTTTTGCTCACAATAAAATAAAGGTCTCCTGGAGCATATCTGTTGTTATCTTGTAGATAACTATTCATTTTATTCCTCCTCTGGAAAACTGCTATAGAGACATATTCCTGTGTCAGTGTTGCAAACATTGAATTGATTATATCTCTAGATATATGATGTGTGTTATTTTAGGTATTGTGTAGAGCACTCTAGACGTGCCATGCTTATAAGGCAGCGGACAGCACGTAAAAAACGACCCAAAGAGAGCCCAGAAACACTGTTAGAAGGTCTGGATCACTATACAACATATGGGAGGGGCCATCATGATAGTCACAAAGAGAAACCTTTTAGTGTAGCCAGCAAAGCTCTTGGTAACTTATATTGAATTTTGATATGGCATAATTTTACATTTTTGTTAGCTGCTAATTGATCAATTGACAAAATATATTTTGTTGCATGTTCCTTCAAATTAATTGTAAAATTGATTTCATTTAACTAGAAAGTTTGAAGCAACTGTTAGATATTTTGTGTGAAGTGTTTTTATTAGTTCACCTGTCATGTAGTGACAGAGTGAGCTTTTGTGATCGCCTTTCGTCTGTTGTCCGTCCTGCATCTGTCCATCCACAATTAGATTGTAAACGCTCTGGTGGTCACATTTTTGCCTCAATTGTCAAGAAATTTGGTCAGGATGTTTGTCTCATTAATTTCTCAGACAAGTTCGAACATGGGTTATCTGGGTTGAAAACTAGGTCACAGAGCCCAAATATGTAAAAACCTTGTTCACACTCTAGAGGCTACTTTTTCAGTCCAAATAACCTGGAAATTTGTCAGAAAGGTTGTATCGATGATTTCTAGCTCAAGTTCGAATATGAGTCATCTTGGTTCAACAACTAGGTCACAAAGCCCAAATATGGAAAAACCTTGTTAACATTCTAAAGGTTACATTTTCAGTCCAGATAACCTGGAAATCTGTCAGAAAGGTTGTTTCAATAATTTCTAGCTCAAGTTTGAATATAGGTTATCTGGGGTCAAAAACTAGGTCACAGAGCCCAAATATCGAAAAACCTTGTTAACACTCTAGAGGTAACATTTTCAGTCCAAATAACCTGGAAATCTGTCAGAAAGGTTGTTTCAATAATTTCTAGCTCAAGTTTGAATATAGGTCATCTGGGGTCAAAATCTAGGTCACAGAGCCCAAATATCGAAAAACCTTGTTAACACTTTAGAGGCTACTTTTCAGTCCAAATATTCTGGAAATTTATCAGAAAGGATGTTTCGATGATTTCTAGCTCAAATTCGAATATGGGTCATCTTGGGTCAATTAACCAGGTCCATAGCAACTTTGTTAAAAGCAGTCATACTCCAGTGAGCGATACAGGGCCATCCTGGCCCTCTTGTTTACATTACAGTTAAGCTGATAAGCTGTTATTTGATCATTTTATTTAGAAATATTGTTTCACATACATGTACCCATACTGACATATAGTGGTATAATTGTCTGGAATTTTTTTTACCAGATCCTCAATAAAAATATTTTTTGTGATCTTCCTTATAGAATATGCAAGTTCAAGTGACTCTGATGCAGAGACCCCTGTTGTTGACCAGGCATGGAGAGGAGATGGGGACAGTGATGCTGAAAGTGTTGACAGTGAACAAGAGGACATTCTCAAGTGAGTCTGTACACAGTAATTAGTGCACTTATTAGTTTTCTGCCGAACTTGGGCTCTTGTTGGTTGGTCAGCTAACAATTGTATTTAGATAAAATGCAAGTCAGATTATCAGATCTCCATCCCTAGGTCAAAGCATTCTGTATTAATCCAAGGGGTCAGGGTGTCTGCCGGAGACAAAATCTGTCTATTAGCTAGTTGTCCATAACACTGAGCCTTTTGAAATCCTGTCTGGCTGGGATCTCCTGCAAAATTAATTCTATTACATGCTGCCATCCCTCTCCTCAACCTGGATTGGGCGAAACACTGATTGGTCACATTAGATGTGTAGATGTTTTTAACTTGGAGTGTACTTTGAAGATAAGACTTTTTGTGATTGATGTTCTAAAAGTTAGATTACTAACTTTGTATCTTATATTCTTCATCATTGATTGAGAATTGTCAGTCTTAGCTTGATTTTATCCCGGCTTTGGTACAGATAGTAGTAATATTTAGGAGAATTAATTGTTTTTTTTTATTTATTTTTATTACAGACATGCTGGTGTATACACTGCCGAAGAGGTGGCACTAATCATGCGAGACAAGTTAATACGCCTTCAGTCATTGTACATAGACCAGTTCAAACGTCTTCAACATGTGATGAAAGAAAAAAGGCGAAAATATATTCATACTGTTGACACTGAAAGGGAAATGTTTGGTATGTCTGTACAATGGTTTTTGACTTACTCAACTCAGTAAATTGAAAAGACTTAGGGCAGTGTTACAAAAGACATATTTTGGCATTTCATCTTTCATGCATACAGTGGGAAGTTCATACTTCACAATTCAAGCTTTGTATTTCCAACTTTTAACATTTTAAGTTACAGCTTGATACTTATTACGCTATCAAATGTTTTGCAGATATTGACTGTATTGGGAAAAAAATCTTTTATCGTTGTTTGAAGCATCATTGATGTATTTCAGAATTTTCTCTGACATGTTTCCATTATTATCTAGTGGAAGGGGTGAATTGGCACAATGTTTATAATTGTATTTCAGTGGTTCTTACTGTTTGATGCACTTATTCTGCTTTATTCCCAGCTGTCAATAGGTTTTTATTAATACGAGTAATTTCAGACTGCATTATTGTAGATTTTTAAGGTCAGACTAAGAATAAGAAATTTTGTAAAAGTGTTTGATTCTTTTCTTGATAGACTTATTTAGTTTGTTGAGGTTCGAAATCAATATTTGTCATATCTTTGAAATCCCTTGACAAAAATGTTCTGTATTTTCTGTATTTTATGATTTAATAGTTTGTTTCTTAATACATACCCCTAAACCAAACTTTAAAAAAAATCTCTTTCACCCCAGTACCTTCAAACATTTTTGAATTTAGGTAAAGAATTATTTGTTTTTTCTGGTCGCCTGTCACATAGTCTTGCTTTTACAGGTGGTATAGGACAGTATGCCAAGGATGTTGATAGCCAGGAGAACTGGAATAGATACACTGCAACAAAGAGATACCATCGCAGATTTGGGGAGGTGAGTTTAAATTTCAAACATGCCTGAGTTCCATTGGGAAAAACAAGAACAAATAATGTACGAGATAATATAACCATAATTGTGATAATTTGATGGTAGTAAGTCTGGTTTGCCTGTTAACTTGGTCCAATAATCTTCTTGCTAAATATGTAGGGACAAGGGTGTCTAGTACATCATCACCCTTGAAATTTGAATTCATTTTATGTCTTTTTTAACAAAAATATTATTTTTCTTTTATTCTTTTTATACATCTGTTTATGTAAAACTGGAAATGTGTTATTAGGACACTGATGTCCCCACTACTTGTGCCCTTCACAGAAGCACTTTAGGAATATATGCATAGTATGTTTTGGTGGAAGTTGAACTGTGTAGAAAAGTTCTCATTTTACAGTGAAATAATGGTGCTTTTAGCTAGATGACAGGGCTCTACAAATACTTTTGTGTACGAGTTGTCCAGGATAACTGATTATGACAAAATAGAGTTGTCCCAAAAACAAAGTCAGATATTCAAGTGACAAGTTTTCAGTGAGTTTTTTTTCTATTCATCATAGTTTTAAATAAATTTAAAAAAAAACAGAAAAAAGGGGGAAAAACATACACATACATTTAGAATAAACAATACCTTCATGGGTCATGAAAAAGCTACAATTTTGAAGACGGTGAAAGACAGCATATATTTTGATTGGATGTTAAACATTGTTATACTAATTAAGTTATCTCTGACTTGAAAAAAATTGCATAAAAATTCAGGGACTGTTGCTAATTAAGGGATATTTTACATATTTTGACCAAAAAGTTTTTGTCAAACAAATAAAAACAATTGTAAATATATAATATAATAATTAATTATTAACGTTATTATGCTAAAAAGAAATTTTCTCAATGACTAAGGAAAATCTGGTACAAATAATCAATTCTTGAACTTTCGTCTTAATAATGTATTACATAAATTAAATGTTGTAAGTTTGTGGTGTTAAGAGTCTCCAAAACATGGTTTTCTCAGGATGTTAAAATATGATGGGATTGCAAAAATAGGCCACAAACGGAATTTATCAGAGATTTTTACTTAGAGCGGTGCTTATAGAATGTCGGAATTTATTTCAGTGTGGTTAGAAGTTGATTGTACCATATTGTTTATTAGAGTGGGCTGTCCATTTGGACAGTTGTCCCATATCTATGACTGTCAAAAATAGAGTTGTCCAGATAAATTTTTTGTACACAGTCACATGTAGTTGTCTCAGAGCAATTTAGAAGATGTCCTATTTTATGAATAGAGGTTATGTCATCTGATAGAGACCTCTTTCCTTAGACACATTGCAATCAAAATATGGATCTTTGTGTTCATGCGCCGACTTAATAGTCAACAAATAGTTCTGTAAACTAATCGAAGACAGGCGAATCAATCTGGATTTATATGTCTCACTATAGTTCAAAAACGTAAATACTTGATCTGAATTTAGTAATTAAAATTAAAATGCCTGTGTATAATAAGTTGAACTTGAAGCGCCATGTATAATACATAGTAACGATAAAACCTGTATTTTATCATTTTGAAACTAGTTCCAATCCCAGTAAACTTAGAGCGAAAGTACACAGGTCAATGTGAAGATCACGTGACTGGTGCGGACACAATGGAGCTGTCCTGGATGTAGGATTTGTAGAGCCCTGGATGTCTGACTTGACAGAGAAATAAAAACTTAACTTAAAAAAAAAAAAGATTTTACACACAGCCTCTATTACCTTGACCTTTGCCAAACTGACCTTGAAATAAGGATCATCTGCTTGTCACTCCTAATGTCCCAGGCAAGTTTCTTTTACCTAGGCCAGATTGTCCTCAGTTATTATTTAGTTAAGGATTTTAAACAGGCTCTCACTCTAACATTGACCTTTGATTTAGTAATTTCAACACTAGCTACTGGTCATGCAGATTGACTCTGTTAAGTTTAATGTACCTAGGCTTAAGGGTTTGCAAGTTAATGATCGGAAATGGATTTTACATAGGTGGCCACTGTAACCATGACTTTTGAAACTAGTGACTTTGAAATCAGTATGAGTCACCTGCTGTTCATGCCCAATTACCCTATCATTGGTTATTGATCAGACAAAATAAAAGGAAGCCGTACATGTAGGCCATTGGCCGCACTTTTAAATATAATAATACCGGCATAAAAAGAAAGATCATTTAGTTATAAGATACAGTAGACATTTTTTTAGTCACTTGACTGTTTCAGGAGGCTTTACTACATCGTCAGTCAAAGGAGCGGCGTATAGCAGTGTCAGACGGGAGCAACTATAAACCACCAGTATTTCCAAAGTGTATCCATGCAACTGTTGGAGAGAAGTGTCAGAACAGAACACTGCCACTGTCAAAATATTGCCTTAATCGTATCCTTTTATATCTCCAGTCTGTTATCAGCTCTGTTTATGTTAGGTATTTATGAAGGTTGAAAACACTTTTTATGGCCCTGGCATATACTAATTGAATTGTCCGTCTTTACACCGTCCATCTGTATGGTTTACCTATTTCGGCAAGTTGTATCATAAGTTCTACTTGTACCAATGCCTTCATACTTTACACACTTACCAGTACAAAGGCCATACAAAGTTAAATTACTGTAGCATTTTCCCCAGTAAACTCCCCCCCCTTTATACACATAGAAAGTAGGTACAGTTAACTTTTTTGGCAAGTTGGATATTTTTCAGCTTAAAGGAATAGCATTGACAAGGCACTTTTACTAACAAGTACAAAAGGTCATGACACTGCCAAGTAACTCTTGTCTGTTTTAGATGAGAAAAGTCAAGCTATTGTTATCACTGGGTCATCGGCATCGTGTGAAAACTTTAATATAGCTGATCACCTATCAGGGCTGGACAAATTTTTTGGAAGCAGCTCATATTGCAGGACTAGCAGAATTTTCACTTGTCCTGCAGTACATGTACTTGTCCTGTAGTTCACTAAAGGAAAATATGCAATAAATTGATTCTGCTTCCTTCTTTTCTGAATCCCCTCCTTCCTGCCCAGACATGCGCCGAATATCGCGCTGTGACATTTTTCAGTTTTTTTCTGAGACTTTCATGTGAACAAACATCTTTTTTAAACATCTTCTACCAAGTTGTTCAAAACATACCTCTTGGTTCAAATTTGGCCACACCCCGGGGTCATTGGTTTTACTTGGGCTTATATAGGGAAAACTTTGAAAATCTTCTTGTCTGGAACCACAAAGCTCTGAGCTTTAAGATTTGGTATGTAACATTGTCTAGTGGACCTCTACCAGATTTATTCTAATTATTTCCCAGGGTGTCAAATTTGGCCCTGCCCCGGGGGTCAGTTGATTTTACATTGGCTTATATATGCAAGACTTTAAAAAACTTTTTGTCTGAAACCACAAAGCCTAGTACTTTGATATTTTTAATGGAGCATCAGCTATAGGTCATGTACCAAGTTTGTTCAAATTATGCCCCTTGAGTGAAAATTGGCTCTACCCTGGGAGTCACTTGAATTCATATAGATTTATATAGGGAGATTCTTTTTATGTTAGCTCAACAGCAGACCCAAAGGCTTAGTATTCAGGAGAGCGATCTAGGGCCATCATGGCCCACTTGTTTTTTCACTGTAAATTACAAGTTGTTCAAAGCATCAGATTTACCGATATTCATTGTTCATTGGTTTCAATTTTCAAAGCATCAGTTTTAAAGATATTCATTGTTCATTGGAAAGAAACCTTAACTGTTTTATTAGATATTTTGGAGGACCCTCACCAAGTGCTGTTCAGAAAGTGTAGTTTTGGAGATGGTGAGTGTGGTAAACCAACTGCATCTCATGAAGAAGTCCCATATTGTAATCTCCACCCTAGACTTCCTAAGGATCTAGATACAAGCAATGCCAGCAACAGTGACAGTCTGGTTAAGGTGAGGTAAACACTTCCTGTCAACTATAATTTCAATTTGTTTGCAATTTTCTTCCATCATTGGAGGTAACAAGGATGAAAAGCCTCATTTTTAATGTGATTGAAAATCTGTTAGTTAAGTTTATCATGCCCTAGTGTTAGGTCAGAAGGCACCCTCCTGAAGAACTGAAATAAGTACTTGGAGTCTTTTTCAAGCTGAATCATTATGAATACTTGGTAAATACTGTTCTGGAAGTATTTTTAAGAATGCTGGTAAGTCAGCCAATATTATGGCCAAAAAGAGTAATAAAAAGTTAAATAACAAATGTTTGTAAAGAGCGTTCTGATATTTCTGAAAAAAGTCAATATTCACTTCTTTTTCTCAGACTGAAACACCCACAGAGGATATCATAGATGTAACAACTGATAATCCTATTGAGAGAACTCATACTGTGACTGTCATTAGTGACATCATCACATGTTGGTATGGATACAGGTGTTCAAGGAACCAGTTCTCAGAATGATCAAGTAACAGAAGAAGCTCTCATAAAGAAGGGGAAATACCTCTTCCAGCATTTGAAAAACTTAGATCCAGTCTCTGGTTAGGTTACCTCCCCTGGAGGTAGCTAGTGCACGGGCAATGAGAGTGTGCTCTAGCACTACTGAGATGGAAAGATGATAGCTTTAGTTTATTTAGATATATTCTTTTGAAAGGCTATTTATTGTGACAGTTGTTGATTTTACAAAGGGTTTAAAGAAGTGATCCAAGATGATATTCCAGTGTTCTTTTCACTATTAATTTTGTGTTCTCTTCTGTGTTTGACTTAAGGTTAAGAACATTGATAAGTAAAATGGCTGACTGAAAAGTTAGTTCATAATGTTACATTTAAACCTAATTGTGAAGACTGCTTTTCTGTAAAAACATATTAATCTGGACATAAATTGAAATCTTTAGCACCTGTGGGTCCAAAGTACCAAAGCAACATACAAAGTGTGTAGGTACCATGTGGTAACAGTTACAGTAATTAAATTTCGATTATGTACATGTATCTGCTTTTCAGTTTAAGTTATTTTCAGGGGAAGCCCTTTCCTGCCTGTTTGTTTTGATATCACAGTTTTGCATTTTAGTTTATTCTGATTTATTATTATAATGAAATATAAATTACATTTCAAGTGAGCATTTAAAATATTCAGTACTGTGCATTTGTTTCTTTAAATGTAACAGTACATTTTTTAAAAGTTAACCTCTGAAGCAACAATTTCTGTAAGATATTACTACAGATTTCTTACTATAACAGATCCCTTATCTAGTGCTGTTTGATAAATTTAAATTTTTTTTTTTTTGTTAAAAAATATTAGAGGAAAAAATAAATGCATGTGTGGTTTTTTTTTCGTTTTTGAAAAGTAAAACTTTATTCTGTTTAAAAGAGTAATTTGAATGTTGTTGACTTATAACAGATGCTGATCATTTAAATTACACAGAAAATATTGCCTTGGTGATGTGTTGTAAAAATGCAACCTCCATTTCTTTCTTTTTTTGCACTTGTCTGCATGACTAGAAGTTCAAATTTTGTGAAGGATTATAAACAAGTCAGGAATAACATTTGAATAAAGATATGACAATGATCAAAGAAGTGTTATGATTTTGGATAAGCAATCCGCGAATTCATGTTTAGCGCGAATATTTCTACACCAATAATTTCTTAATAGTCATATTTTCGCGCTTCTATAGAAGGATGTATATCGGTCTGTTATATGCTTTCAATACATACGATTTTATTAAAATGCTGTATAACGTTACTGATAGGTGAAAAGATGAAGGTCTCATTCAGTGCAGTGTAAAACTTTGTAAAATTGTGAAAAATCATGCACGTTAACGGGCATATTATATGACCTATAAAAAGACGCGATCCCATTGGTTCAAAGCGCAGTCGGCGACCAACAATATATCGTTATATTCCTGCATTCTGGGTTTTTCCCATGGTATATTTTAGGTCTAAAAATAGATTGCTGTTGATACTCGTAGTAGTGCTGTCAGGTGCCCGGCACTCAGTTAACAAAATTAATGCCGGGAAATAACAAAATACATCCGGGCACTTAGACTTTTTCAAAGAAATGGCGTCTGGTGTTTTTTTTTTAAAATTTTTTGATGTTATATTGGATTTCAAAATCACCTGTCACACTTCTATGGAGTGGAATGTTGAAGTCTTATCCACGTTCATTTCCAAGTATCTTGATATTTTGAGTGGAATGTTGAAGGCGAAGAAAGTCTAATCAACATGCATCTCTAAACATTGCGTAATATAATGAAAGGAATGATGTAGGTGTAGAAAGTCTTACCTACATGCCTTTCTGCAATCGTCCTTCCAGACATGGTGGAATATGATTTAAGGATAAATGAAGGTGCAGTTTCTTTTTACAAGTCACTCCAGACATAATGGTTTAACATAATGAAGAGAATGATGAAGGTGTAGGAAGACTACATGCATTACTGAAATCGTCTTTACAGACATGGTATAATATAATATAAAGAAGGAAATGATGGAGTTCTAGGAACCTTCTAGACATTAAGGTATACTATATAGAAGGGAATGATGAAGTTCTAGGAACCTTCCACACATCATGGTATAATATATATAAGGGAATGATGAAGTTCTAGGAACCTTCCAGACATTATGGTATAATATATAGAAGAGAATGATGAAGTTCTAGGAACCTTCCAGACATTATGGTATAATATATAGAAGGGAATGATGAAGTTCTAGGAACCATCCAGACATTATGGTATAATATATAGAAGGGAATAATGAAGAAACAGGAAGTCTTATTTACGTGCCCTTCCAGACCTAATGGCATAGGCTAATATATAGAATGGAATGATGAAGGTCTCGGAACCTACCAGACGTTATGGTATAATATATAGAAGGGAATAATGAAGTTCTAGGAACCTGACATTACGGTATAATATATAGAAGGGAATGATGAAGTTCTAGGAACCTTCCAGACATTATGGTATAATATATAGAAGGGAATGATGAAGTTCTAGGAACCTTCCAGACATTATGGTATAATATATAGAAGGGAATGATGAAGTTCTAGGAACCATCCAGACATTATGGTATAATATATAGAAGGGAATAATGAAGAAATAGGAAGTCTTATTTACGTGCCCTTCCAGACATAATGGCATAGGCTAATATATAGAATGGAATGAAGAAGGTCTCGGAACCTACCAGACGTTATGGTATAATATATAGAAGTGAATAATGAAGTTCTAGGAACCTGACATTAAGGTATAATATATAGAAGGGAATGATGAAGTTCTAGGAACCATCCAGACATTATGGTATAATATATAGAAGGGAATAATGAAGAAATAGGAAGTCTTATTTAAGTGCCCTTCCAGACATTATAGCATAGGCTAATATATAGAATGGAATGATGAAGGTCTCGGAACCTTCCAGACGTTATGGTATAATATATAGAAGGGAATGATGAAGGTCTCGGAACCTACCAGACATTATGGTATAATATATAGAAGGGAATAATGAAGAAATAGGAAGTCTTATTTACGTGCATCTCTGCAACCGTCCTTACAGACATTACGGTATAATATATAGAAAGGAATGAGGAAGATGTGGAAAGTCTTATCTTCATGAATCTCTGCTATCGTCCATCCTAGGTGGCTGGTGTGTGCTAAGTCGTTTGAGCATGTTTTCGAGGCGATAAGGCAGAAGGTCGAAAACCGACAAACGCTGACATTTTGTGTTTTCGACCCTTAGCTCCGCCAACGCGAAATCACGACTTATGGCAAAAACACAACATAGTAAACACCGTATTTTGCCTTCATTTGTCTTGTCTTTGCATTTTCGCCTTGGCAGGGCTAGATCGAAAACACGACAAACAGTGATCCTTTTTTTTCTACCTTTCGCTCTTCGCCCCGAAACACAATAAACGGTATATTTCGTGTCTTCTTCTTGCGTGGGAAAATATGAAAGGTCGAAAACACGACACATGGTATTTGGTCGTGTTTTCGAGGTTTCGCCTTTTCGTCCCGTGGCACGAAAAAACTTTTGCCGTAGTGTTGAGCTTTCGGCGAAAGGTCGAAAAAAGAACAAAGTTATCATTTTTCATGTTTTCGACATTTAGGCATTTTGTTCCCACAAGACGAAGACACGAAACTGTATCTTTCCTGTTTTCGTGTGACGGGGCAAAAGAGGTGTGTGTGTGTGTGGGGGGGGGGGGGGGGGGGGATAGGGGGCGAAGTGCGAAAACACGTCAATCGATGACTTTGTTCAGTTTTCACCACGGTGAAAAGGCGAAGACACTACAAACAGAAGGCGAAAACCATTTTTCACCATAAATGTGTCATGTCTTAAGCGTTGGTGTGACGAAAGGTCGAAGACACGAAAACACAGCAAAGTCACCCTTTGTCGTGTTGTCGTTTTTTCGAACTTATCGTCCTGAAGACGCTCATACGATCCAGACATATAATTGATAATATAGAGTGGAATGGTTAAGGCGTAAGAAGTTAAATTTACGTGCACCTTTGCAATTTTCCATTCAGACATGTTGATATAATATTTTTATTTTTTTGAATTTTTTATTTTTTATTTTTTTTTGGTGGGGGCACATACTATTTTCGATAGCTCTTAAAATAACTCCCATTTACTTTTGTAATTTGCCTTTATTCCACCAAAAACTCCTCCAGAATGCAGGAAATCGCTCCTAGCAAACAAAAAGAAAGAAAAAAAATCCGGGGTAGCTTGCTTGCCCCCGGACCCCCTAGACGCGTTCTGACTCGGTATTTTTCTCAGGTCTGGCTACGGCACTGGAGTGGAGTGATTAGGGGTAAAGACGTACATCCTACGTGCATCTCTGCAACCGTCTACTAGCCAATATTTTATATACAGAGAGAGAGAGAGAGAGATACCTGTAAGTATTCATTTCTGCATCGATATCTATGGGAGACGTGTCAGTTTAAGGAGAAAAATATAAGCTTTCCACGGAATATAGGATTTTCACCAGCAGCTGAGCCGTTTTTTCAAGCACTACGTGAAACCTTGGAATTTGTTTGTATGCGAGGTTTCAGCTGCTGATGGAAATCCTATATTCAGTTGAAAGCTTATATTTTTTTCCTTAGACTGAAACATGTCCCATAGAAATCGACGAAGAAATGAAATTCTTACGAGTAATTTTCAATTTTCAAGCGGAGCTAATGCTGACCGTTTTGTCTAGGTTTTGATACCTTTAGTGACGTCACGGTCACGTGGTATTGCTACACTGAAACTGACGGGTGATTTTTATCACAAACGCGGGAGTGGATAGTGCTATAAAACTAAGTATCTTGAATAACATTGTATTTACGTTACTATCTGTTCAATAATCTGTTATATCAAAAGCCTTTATGTAACAACGCGAAGATACAATGTACATTATTTCCAAACTTGATGTGATATTTTGTAAGACCGAACAATTGTTTCTTTAACTTCTGAAAATTTTTTGTTAACGTACACCCCTTTTATCTGAATATAATACTTGATGGCTGACTTGATGCAGTTCAACATTCTCTTAACTGTTGAAACGTTTATGAATATAGTGTCTTGAAACAAGTCGCCTCCAAATATTTGAGACACTAGAGGACCTTATACAGTTCAGAGTTTTAACGCATATTTTTATATACATTTTTCCCGTCTTGTTTAAACTACAGAAATGTCATATTTTTTCCTCCATTGAAAATTTTCCAAAATATAGAGTGAGTTCTTTTTTCTGAAATTTTGTAAACCAGACGAAATTTACTCAAAGCAGAGTGTTTGCATTAGGGAATTTTGTGACTTGCAAGAATATCCAGACATTTTGTAGATATCTGTACAGGACTTAAGGTCATAACTTAAAGTGGAAATTCTCCAGTAAGTGCATGCAATAAATGCGCCCTTCACCAGGATTAAAGAGGCGAATCAGTGGCCCAGTTGTAACACGCTCCATGGTTTGCGAGTTCGATTCCGCACTCCTCCACTTCTATTACTAATTGTCTTTCTGATGAGATGTTGAATTTAGGTCCAATGTATCGGCACTATACACTGACCATGGAAAGGAATCAGGAGTGTGGTTGGAACGGGATGCTTTCTGTATCTTTCACCATCCCCTACAACCTCAAATAAGTTTATTTAATATACCCTTAGAGTGTGTTGGTGATATGGGCAACCGGTACCGACGACAGATAAACTCCAATAGATAGATACACTGGAAATCATTTTGCTTGAACAAGATACTATTCGACTTTGTCCAGTCTTATATACTAACCACATCAAAATTAAAATATTTCTAAATGCATGCATGATTTGTCTGATCATGGTCTGCGCTTTGCGCGATTCATCCGGTAAGTTTTCAGTAGAAAAGACGCAGGGTCACGGATGATAGATATCAGTTTCATATTGGTAAATCATATTTGCCTCCTGAGATTGAAATGCCAAATTTCTTCCTAGTGCTAGATGTGAAAATACAAGTACGTAGTAACAGACTGTAGATAAACATTTAACAGTTTCAGAAAATGTCACTTTAATGTGTTAGCAATTTCCATTTAAAATATTCCGTGATTTCTCTAAACCCACAGTTTTAAACAATAAAAGCTTATGCCATTGGTTTGATTTGGTAGGCCTACATGTATCTTATTATCACCTTTAGATAGAAAATAGTCACTATCTAGTTTTGTTATGTTTCGTGAATATAAACGTTTTTATTCAACATCATGTCCTTCATAAAATATTTCATTTCAGCTCTACAAAATTTAGGACTGACAGAAGATTTCATAAACGGACCAAATGCGTGTGTATACTAATCGGTCGTGTCTGCTTCATTTTAGCTCTACAATATTTAGGACTGTCACAGAAGGTTTCATAAACGGACCAAATGCGTGTGTGTATACTAATCGGTTGTGTCTGCTTCATTTCAGCTCTACAAAATTTAGGACTGTCACAGAAGATTTCATAAACGGACCAAATCCGTGTGTATACTAATCGGTTGTGCCTGCTTTCCTTTTGTTGAGCGCCTGTTAGCTGAAAGCGAGCTATTCAGCCAACCATGATTTCTCGAAAGAGGAAGTCCTGGAGTTATATTGTGAAAATTATTCTGGGGATGGTAATAAAGCGCATGTAATAGACATTATTTACTGAGTCTATCATTTACTAAACATTTATTTCTTGACTTATTATGAAGTGTCTGAAACTATTTACGAAACACTCAACATGACTTTGCTGAAAATGAACCTGCGTAATATTACATTTAAATACTAACAAGTTATGGATAGGGTATTGTGTTACTGTAAATTAATGCATCCTGAATGCGTATTTTCATGTAATAAGGCACGTATAGATCACCAATAATTGCGATACAGACGTTCCTCTGAATACATTGTAAACTGATATCTAGATATAAACTTTATACGTGTGTTTGTTAAATACATTACCTTTCAGGATATATTACAACGTACTTTAAATCAGATATGTTATAGAGACCTGTCTTATATCAACTCTCTCTCGTGTATTATAGTTATTATTATTATCTTTCAGTGAATATGGGTACTTAAATAAGTTCGAACTTCCGCCCTTCAACTAACACTGCTAATCTGTGATTCGAATGAGATGTTAAACTGAGGTCCCATGTATCGGTACAACATGTTAAAGTCCCAGGACAGTAACAAAACGGCCTCAGAAAAAAGAGCAGCGCGAGTTAATATAAGAAACAAGCCTAAATGTTACATGGTGAGCGTCAGTTGGATGTAAACTGTAAATATAAAGTAGTTTAATGCAGAAGATTCCATGTTATACGATATAAATATGGATATTGTTAACCAAGTTTCATGTCAATCGGATAAAAATTGTAGGAGGAGTTATACATACAAAAAGTGCCAGCGTACATTACATACCATAACGCGATCTCGTGGGCATTAAAAGGTATATCTGACAGGAGAACAAAGATGTTATCTTGAAGTGAATCTACATAGCTCGCGTCCTGCAAGCAAATCGGCGTCTGGGTGAATAAAGCGGTGGTCTAGGTCTACGTTCAATAAAACCAACTCGAAGACAGTTCATAAATTTAGCATATGAAATGTTTTCACGCTTTTGCGTATGAAATACAGTGTTGGATGGTTACACAAAACGAAATTGATAAAATCAAGGAACATTCGACATTGGCTGTACGTTTAGGTCTACGGCCGTCTCATACACTCCGCCCACCTGTACTCAGTTTTAATGATGCTTGATTACAAGTATAGGAATCCTAAATTTGAGTTCCATTTTCTGTCAGCGGTAAACTTTGACATTTAAGATCGTATACAAACCCTTGAGTAAGCGGTTGTTTTGTATGTACAAATCAGTAAATGAAGATGTTAAAACAGCTCATGACACGGTCAAGAAGCTTCATTTACATATAGACTTCCTTAGAAAACCGAGACAGACAGAAGCATCATAACATTTTTGATTATTTGGCAATGATAATGACTGCAGATACTGTATACGCTAAATTTAAGTCAATACAATTTATTTGAAAATGTGATTGAAACGTTGAATTCGAACATATTAAACCGTAAAATATTTACGCATTTATTTAAAGCATTTATCAAGGTGTAAACTAGAAGCGACACTTGAGTTCCACATTGAATAACAGTAGTCCTAGGTTCTTGTTACACTGTTGTTTTTTGTGTGATAAAACTAGTCTCACACTTGTTTACAAAAATCTGAAACACAATTAATATGTCAAATAACATTTTATTCAGCTCAGTTCAGAGGTTCAACTCATTTCTCGTCTATAATATTTGCTGATAAATATTGGAAGGTTGATTTAATGTACTTTTTGAAAAATTGTATGATGAAGACAAAAAAGTATTATTTCAGGTGATATGACCGTGATTTACTTCATCGATCAGTTAATTTCACACGTCTTCTTACCATGGTCAGTCATGTACTTATTGGGTCACACATCATGCACAATTTTGTACCTTGGGTCACACACCATGTTCAATCATGTACTTATTGGATCACACATTTAGCATAATCATGTACTTATTCGAATATATTAGGTCACACACCTTATACTCCATGATATACTCATTCATTTTGGAACATCATTATTCTTTTACTGCATAATTATAATTATACAGCAATTCTGGGTACATGTATGCTGCACTAAACTTACGCTTTTGTATGAACATGGTGACTATTTGGCCTCACTCACATAACAAGTTAATTGCTGTTGCTGTAGTATTGTCACAAATATTCTGGGCATTATTTTTGAAGTATATTGATTTTTCATGAAGGAATAAGCAAAAATTGTCTGTTATATACACATGTAACTTGGTTATAAAGTAAATTTGTTTTGTTAGTTATAGAATATATTTTACCAGTATCATCATGTTGTTAAATGTCTCTTATAAATCTATCGAGATTGGTCTAACATGTATTTTAGTATGATTGAATATTGTGATGTATTGTATATATGACATGCTTGGAATGAGACAATAAACTAAATAAATAAATAAATAATAAAAAATCTTTAGGTTTGAAACAGCTGGCAACTGAATCATCAAGAGTTTACAAAATTTCAAAAAACATTGCTTGGTCAAATCTACATATCTAATTATCTGTGAACCGCAAAATGGTCCCTCACTTAGGAAATAGTGATTCATTTTTATACGAGAAAATGTGAGACATAAAAAAATTGTACAGAATTTTCAAAATTTAGATATTTTTTTGGCCGCTGGTTTGGAGAATACGAAACCAACCGTGCGCTCGTGCTAAAATCAATAGCAGAATATGTTTGCCAGACTATCAAACAAACAGTTGCCACTTTGCAGGTCTAGTAAAATGTCAACATGTTTTGGTTTCACCACAAATAATACAGGTAATCAAAGAACGAGATGATTTGTCGTACGATAAATCATCCAGTGATTAAAAGATAAAACGGAGTCAAGAATTAAGCGCTACCAGTGTCAGAAACATCGTACGGCTAAGTTCCAGAAAAGAAAGGAAGTTAGACAATAAGTGTGCATCAGTAGAAACATTATAAGATTAGGTCAAAGTGTGGTTTCTAGACTATTCTCAAGGGTTTTCTTTTATCTGAATGTGTGAACTAGATTTTGAAGCCATTTGGCTCAGTTTCAAATTGTTTCGAAAAACTACCATTGGAAATATTTTGATCATTGCTCATGAATATCAGACCCAAAATGTGACCCCTAGAGAGTTCACAAGGTTTCCCAACGATCTGAGCTGGTAACTTAGTTTTTGATTGAATGCCACTTAGTTTCAAACTTTGTTTTTTAGAGATTATTAGAACAAATAGTCTTAGTAGCAAGTTTTATGAATTTGGCTCAAACATGTAGTCTCTACAATGTTTAATTTGATATTGGCTAGTGGTCTCTCTAAACACAACACATGACCTATATTCCTATAGCCCGAAAGATCTCTAATTACCTTGTGCTAAGGCAGCGAAAATTTTCAGACAGATTTAAAGACCAATTTCAATTGTCCCTACAATGTATTAAGCTAAAGAAAAACATACATATAATTCCTTGATGCCACATTTAACATCCTTTACATATCTGAAAGTTAGTTTAAAAGCAATACTCAACAAAAAACACTTCTAATTATTGTTACTTTGCTTGTTGAGTAACGAAAATTCGATTTAGTTGGACACAAAACACTTCTTAAAAAACCCAAAAACGTGAAATACATAAATGCAATAAATCATGCATTAGCTGGTTCCGTTTATGTAGAACAAACTATCTAGTATTTAAGCAAACTTGCAACACGGTGTGGCTCAGGGCTCTATACTTTTGACTTTACTCTTTTTGATTTTTACAAGTGATCTTCGTTTAGCTGTTTGTAACAAAATTTACTCAACCGATCGTTATGCGAACAAAACAACAATATATAATTTTCAGTATGACATTTTAGCAAACATTTCGTTTTACATTAAACATGTTGTATTCAGAAAACGGAATGAAGGTAAATGTCGATAAAACTAAATTCATGATTGTAACAACAAAGCAAAACAGAAGATGTTTAGAAAATAGGAATATTTAAATTACGCTGTTAAATTGCAATTTACTCTATCAAATGCAACTTCTTTTGACAAAATAAATAGTCTCATTTCCAGAATAATTTTAAAGGAAACATACATATTAAAAGCGATTTGTCTCAGACTTTATTCATATTTGCTAGTCATAAAAATCTTAATAATGAATACAGGTTATTTACTTAAGTGTTATTTTGTTTACTGTTCAGTACTTTACGGAAATACAATTTTGGAAAAATGTTGATAAGATTTCTTAACTTTAAACACGTGCTTGCAAAATTATATTACGTCATGACTGCTCTAACTTTGATTCTTCTCTTGATGTTTTAGTTATCAAACGTTTTGATCAAAGAGTTGCTTTCTATCAGTTTCATCCTGTTTGTCTAACGTTCTGAACAGCCTTTTTTCGAACTATGTATGCGAAATGTTTCAGAAACAAAATACAGGGAGCTGATGGCCACTTCCTTTGTCCTGACAAGCATTTATAATTTAGAATTCCAGTTCCATATTCTTGATCATGGAAGAACAGATTAGTTTACATAAGAAATGTTCTTTGCAATAATTTATGTAGGGTTATCTAAAGTCTTCAGGCACATTGTGAAACGTTTTGTGTGAATGTGAATTATCATATGACTCGGTAAGTATGATTGTTTTTTTTTTTTTAGTTTTAAGCTCATTGTAATCCACATTTTTATTAGCCTTTTTCGTTATATTATATTACTTGTCACTTCAGTTACATTTTATAATGTAATCGTTGTTTCAGAGAAGACTATTCGATAGATTAGTTTTACACTAAGTATTATGTTACTCGCATACAACTCGTCCTATTTCAATCCGACAACTTACGTGTGATAATATTACTAGTGCCAACCTTGACTTTTTGTAACTCTAATTAGATCTGAGTGTAAAGGGACTTTTTAATCATAGATAGGGGAGAAACTGCAAATAAATGTAAGAAGACACACTGACTTATATAAAACTGATAAGTATCACTTAATACAAATAGGTGACCAAAACATAGTTTTATTTTTTAATAAATTCGTGTACTGTTCAAGGCTTAATCATGTATGAAGATTGAATGTAATAGACTATGTTGTAACACTTGCATATAACTTCAGACATATTCGACACAAAGCCGAAGTGCTAATCAGTATTATCACAACAGTACTTTCGTCAATTTTATCACATTTTGTTGACCTCTTTCAGTTTCTAATCAGAAACAGCTTTCTATAAAGCACGCAGACATATTTGACAACAGCCGTTTGCTTTTGACACATGTTAAGCCACAAGTCGATCATTACTATTGGGTACACATGCTCAGGAGATATCATATACAATAGAACGAATCACTTTTGAGATCGGAAGCAGCAATATTCATCACTGGTTCTATGGTCTGAGTTTGTGTGATTTTTATTGTCTTCGCTCAAGGTTACCCTTGGAATCAAATTGGCGCATACTGAATTGGAAACAAATGATTGACCCCAGAGTTTTAGAAGTTTCCGAAAAATATCTTTCATTAGATATTGTTTTCATAATGAACTAATCGAGGGTTTAAAATTAACTGAGGGTTGAAGGTTAAGTACTGTACCTTAAAATACTTGATTACAATATCTCACATTTTATTCTCCCGTTTCACTAATGTTTTGCTTCTAAATTTTATCAAATAGGATAGATAAGGTGTCGTTAATGTATGGATCTGATTTTATACGTGTAATAAACCTTTATTTAGCTTACAACAGTTTCGCATTTTCAAATGATTTGGTCAGCAACAACTGCTCACAAATTGATGTTCTCATGTAACGTTACAGCACAGAATTCACAGAATATTACAAAAATAGAAGAAATTGTCCTAAAGCATTAAAATTCTAACAAGTAGCTAATGGGTACCTTCGTTTTTTTTTTTACAACGGGATAGAAGTTGAATTGTTTATGCACACTAGGTAAGACGTCTAGTAAAGCAGAACCTGAGACAATAAATTCTCATTTTCTTTTTTGTCTCGTTAAGTGGGTTCCTTCTTAAACTCCAAAACCAGAGCTGTATTGGATAATAAAATTCTACGTCATAGGTTGATATCACTATACCAAGGTAGATAAATCATCATATCGACCTTACTAAAAGGCAATAAATGTAGCATATATAGCATAGAAAAATGGAAGAGCAATGTGTTCAGAAAGAGTTGTCAAGTCAGAATACTATATACGTAACACTTCGTTAGTTATTACAGGAATAACATGGAACACATATGGCTTACATGACTTTACATTGAATATAATTTACTGTATGACTTCAGCTAAATATTATGAAGCAAGCACCTGGAGTTAAATACATTTTCTGTGAATGAATAAAAGGTCATACATGTTAATTTATGTTAGCTTTTATCACATTACAAAAACTAAGTTGTAAAGAGGCTTTGAAAAGACAAGGCTTTGATAAAGAAAAAGATCTCATCTTTAATAATGCTGCTAATATATCTGATAAAAACTGGAAGTAAACGCAGCGCTTCTAA
This sequence comes from Cyclina sinensis, assembly GCA_012932295.1. Classification (NCBI taxonomy): domain Eukaryota; kingdom Metazoa; phylum Mollusca; class Bivalvia; order Venerida; family Veneridae; genus Cyclina; species Cyclina sinensis. The sequence continues at coordinate 39,342,685 of JAAONU010000002.1, forward strand.
ACTCGATAGAACACTATTTAATTAAAAACAATAGAAGATTACATTGTCTGTAAATAATGAATCGGAAGAAAGAAGTAAGCATTTATGTTTACACTTATGTTACACATATGTATTCGGAAGTAATGTGTAATGTAGTTGTTACGGTGCATAATGCAAAACTGCACCATATGTAAAACGCTGCACAGTTCGTTAGTTAAAAAAGCATTATATGTGAAGTTATTGAAAGAGCAGCCCTGCAATAAATGTAATAATTCAGCACCAGATGTGAAACATACTGTGATGATTATTCACCAGAGAAGTTACGTAACAGTAAAACTACATAGAAGAATTAAGCTGTGTTAGACCAAATTTGTAACAAATCACATTTGTAACACCTGTTACAAATGTGATCACATCCATAACAGGTGTTACAAATGTGTAACGGAAATCAAGCACATAAGTAACATGTTTTGTGCCAAATGTATTCATTGCCGATTTTTGATGTGACATATACAATCACATTTGACACATGTCAATTTTCATACAGAAAAGGGAAAAAAAGTGCATATTTACATCTGAAACACATTTGCCACAAGTTTTTGGTAGTTAGTGTTTAATTTGTTATATGGGAATGAAACTTTATGGAAACAAGGTGATCTCATTTGACTTAAATTTTCCCTTTTTCACATTCAGAGCCATTTTGGACCTATAGATCATATAGTCGCCGTTACTTCCTTCCTTCCCCCCCCCAGTCCGTCTGTCCGCCCGTGTGTCCGCATGAATACTCAGCAAAGTGTTCATCTTCATCCTGCTGTTTTCCGTAAACATACTCACGTAACAATAAAATAATACTTCAAGTAATAAAAGAACTAACCTGACTCGGGACGAGAAATCATTTATAAGAGTCACGATAAATAAGCCTTTGCTTATTAGGTATACAAATATTCCTGTAGACTGCGGAGTCGAGTGGTCTATTGTACTTATTTTTATTGCCATGATAGTCCTAGATTCGTATCTTGCCGTCGGAAACATTTCTTCTTCTTTTATAACTGAATAGAAGACAAAGTACGAATTTTGTACCTTATTAGTGTTAAATATTTTAAATTACAACACTTTTTTTTATTGAAAAACATGTGGAAGTCGCTTTCCTTAACAAACATTGGAAATGAGATATAAACAGCTTCGTCTCAAAGCCTTTTAATATTTAAAATGTCTTTTACTTTCTTACAAGCTTGATTTGTAACCACCGGACTCGAGCCAGCGACCCTGGCAACTGAGTACATTTATGTGGCTATACCCATTCAGCTAGCCGAGTAGTAGTAGGTATATGTAGAAGTTATAACGACAATGGTGATGATATCTTGCAGTGGATCTAACGACAGCTATATAATGATAATTCCATTTCTATTACTGGTAACTAATTGAACATTGTCAGTCAAGAACTCAACCTGTTACATATGTGCGCTTCTAACGTCAACCACCGTTTCAGACAAACACACTTGTAACATATTTTACCTGTTACGAATGTGATCACATTCGTAAAAGTCTGTAACACATGTAATCTGTTACGAATGTGGTCTAACAAAGCTGATGCATGTTGTGTTGTTGGTAAGTTCGGACGCTTTCGTTATGTCGGTGGCAGTTTTTTAAAACTAATCGAATATAATAACATATAAGTATTGTGAGAAAAAATAAGTTTTGAAATTAACTGTTTAAAAATTAAAGTTAAAACAAAAATATCCTTTTGAAACTGGAATAGATTTCTGCAAATTAAAAGGCAATCATTTGGACTACCAAAAATATCAGCGTTGCTTAAGAAAAAAAGTTCAACAGCGTTATCGATCTCATGATGATTTTATTCAATCAGGAATTACATACTTGAGTAAAGTGCATTTTCATTGTCTGTAGAACATGAATTATTCTCACAAAATTTCTCCGGTGAATATTCATCGAATTATCAGTCACAAAAGTTTCAGTCTGTGCAGCTTCGTCTTAAATGTTGTGCATGGCTCATTTTTAAAAAAATGGTGCAGAATTTTACATATAGTGCAGAGCATATTTTCAAATATTTTCACATATGGTGCACTTGTGCAGCGTTTTACATACGTTGCAGTTTTACATTTGGTACCGTAACAGTAATAGTAAAGTGATACCAATTAAATTATTTTCTTGTAATAAAAATAGTTATTTGACATAATGATTGTGCTCCTGAAGTCTTTTGTATTCATATCTGTATGGCAATACTGGCAGTTTAACCTTGTTTTCAGCAAATAATCCATCTATTATTGTCGACTCTATGAATGCAATGAAGTTAGTCCCTGTAGAATTTCTTCAAATTTCAGATAACTGCTGTCTATTTAAAGCACTCAGCGGATATGAAGTTAAATAAACTCTAAAACTTAAGAATGTGTTATATTTATTTTTATTTGTATATTTCAAAAATATTCTTGAAATACATATTTATTCTAGTCCTTTTTGTTGACCAGACTTATATTTGCTATTTATCATTCATCTTGTAACGTCACCACAGAATTTCCAGGTCTTCCGCGTCTGAAAAAAAACAACAAAAACTTATCAATAAAGTTAAAGAAAATACATACATGTGACGTTTGACAGATGATAATCTTAACAAGTCCTGAATGTGCCTAGACTATTTTGGAATTTTAATGCAGTCAATGGCAGGCTATACTTCTAATGTATTCTATAGCAGGCTGGAATTCTAATGTAGTCTATCGAAGGATTGAATTCTAATGTATTCTATAAGCTGGAATTCTAATGTAGTCTATAGAAAGATGGAATTCTAATGTAGTCTATAGAAGAATTGAATTCTAATGTAGTCTATAGCACGTTGTAATTCTAATGTAGTCTATAGCAGGTTGTAATTCTAATGTAGTCTATAGAAAGATGGAATTCTAATGTAGTCTATAGAAGGACTGAATTCTAATGAAGTCTATAGCAGGCTGTACTTTTTATTTAGTCTACAATAGGCTGGAATTCTGATTTAGTTTATACTAGGTATGTAATTTTAATTTTGTCTATATCAGGCTGGAATTCTGATTGAGAATTTGTCAAGTCTTTAACAAGACTATTGTTTGACTACACTGGCCAGCTGGTCCGCTAAGACCACGCTATTTTTTTCCCGAAAATTACTAAAATTATTTAAGATCTATCAAAATAAATGATGCCATTAGCGTTGTAGTTCTGCTAATTGTCGTCCTTAAATAGTTTTAATATCTGAAATAGAGAGACTTTAACTGTCTGATATTTATGTTCTAAGGTCTTTTTTGTGAATTTCAAACTTGTACATGTATGTTGCTCTCTGAAAACGTTTATACTGACAATCGATCTCTGTGGAAATAAAGTTTGTATTCCCTCCGATTGACTGGAAACTAATCGATTACATCGCAGTTGCGAAATCAGAAATTACTGTTTCAAACTGACCTACAAATGTTAAAATACACGGACGTTTGCACACAAAATGAACTTTAATTGGATATAACTCACTTGGGATTTTCAATCAGGACGTTTCAGAAAGGAGCTTCAAACACACGGCTTCTGAATCACGAATTACTTGAGGCTGTTCTACAAAGATTCATGTGAAGGTTTCGTGACAAAGTTGTCTCGTTTGAATACAGTAAGTGCATGTACTTGTGGATATGCCTTTAGAAGACAACGGGCATTAATTATTTCGACAGGACGTTTAGTTTCTGTACAATTCTTTCAAGTTCACTATCTAATTTCGCTTTTCATCGCCCCAGGCATCAGTATATCATGTCGATCCTTTGTCTCTTAATTTTCAGGTTTGAATATAACTACGGCATCGATATTGGCTTAAAGTGAACAAAGTTGTTTATTGACCAGTAAGAAGTGAAACATTTTAAACAAGTACTTGAATAACTACTAGAAATTAGTTGATATTTTCTTTTTTTCCATAAAGTCGGAGAAGAAAAAGAAAAAGTTGAAAATTATATGCCAGAATATTTGTACGAATATATTGCTCAAATGCACGATTTTGCTTGTATTCTGTTTATGGTTTGCCTTCATAGATAAAGTTTAATCATTACGCGATAACAGAGCCAGAAATGAATTCTGAAAACAATTGGTAAAAGCCCAAACACATCAACATCTGAGTGATTTTAACAAGAATCAAGTGCAGACTATCATTTGATTGAAATTGGTAGAACGGATTTAAAAACAAAATATTTGCGTTGTTAAGGAAACAAAAGATAAAAGGAGAGCGCGCATTTTATGATACCATGTATTAATATAGATCTGCGCGAGGTAAATTCATTAGATAATAACTATGGACTTTAAGCTGAAAGGTGTTTACCTTTGGGAAATCGGGACACTGTTCTTGCATATACTGTAGGTTATTAGCTTAAGTAAGTATGAGATGGTGATAGAAGATTGACAATATTTGGACATTGAATATATCATAGCAATGGTCCCCAGAGCACAAACGTCTCATTGCTAGAGACAATACGCTCATCGGAGCTGTGGTAATATCACAATTAGTACTTTCATATATTAATCACAACTGTAACTCTGGCCAAACGGTCGTACGGTGCCAGATAGAAGACTTAAAATTCATTGAGAATATTTGAATGGAATACTTCGTAGTTAAATGTTTATGAATGCTTTGGTAACCGTTCTTCATCAGTGTATCATGCTATAAAGGTGGGTATCGTTTCTGGACAGTACTTCCGTTTGACCACTATCTCCCTTAATCTTTTTTCTTTGCTTATTGCCAATATTTCAAAACCGTTAAATACCATTGTCATCATACACACTACACGATCCTCGAACTGTCTGCCCTGTTCGATATTAAGCGACATGATCATAGTACATACCTAGCTTGGACTTGGTTTGAATTCCTCAATGCAAAAGTGTTTTCTCTACCATTTTAGAATTATGAATGCAAGTTGTGTGCATGCTTTTTAGTGTAAAATATTAGCATATAATCACTAAGTCTGAAATATGCCATGTTTACAATCAGTATTAATATATATACTCTTAACGCTATCTTAATAATGTAAAGGCGCAGCATTTAAGATCAAGAATAGAAATCCCTCGTGGAATTCTTTAACTTTTCATTTGAAGCTAATTCTGATGAACCTAAAAGCATCTTGGCATTTTTACGATCTCGACAAAAATCTCAACAATACATAAAAAGTTTATGTTACCACAGTTTCCACGTTTGTCTGATGAAGATATATGTCACAGACTCTGTGTAATACAACTCACCTGTGGCATCTAAATACTCCAGGAAATGAGGTTTCTATGCATATTCTTGAACCGACAAACGGCCATTTTGTTGACGATGACGTTGAGGAGGAGGACGATGACTTCATTGATGATGGGGGATTAGAATAAAGTTCTTCAACAGTGTCTGTATCTACAAGCTGATAATTTGGGTCGTCCATATACATTTGTCCAAACTGGTCATCATCTTCTGCAACTGAACAAATATTTCAGATAAGTGTCACAAGACTTGCTTTATTTTCACCCGAATTTGTTCACATAGTTCTGTTAAGACACGCCAAAACAAATCTTATTGAAAGAGTTATCTCTTTTGTATATAAGATAGATATTGAATTTGAACAAAGAAAAACAAGTCGGACGTTATCACTTTTTCGCAGTCGATAAACTCTCATATTGACCTAAGTGAAAAGATACAAAAATTTTTATCATTAAATCGACTACCAACAGGCTTTATTTTTTAGCAATGGCGGAAATTTCACGTCGTCCTGATAGCATTCAATACCACATTGTGCATGATTAGTTTCGCATCGACAAATACGTGTTTTGCCACCTTGCCTTTACCAAATGTTTTGTAATATCAACCAAACTAGACAAAAATTTAAGTATGAGTCATTTTGTTTAAAACAGTGGTCTGTAACAATAAAATTTTCAGCTTTAAAATGCTCTAACCATTTGCATACCCTTTTTATTTTCACTGATACTAAAATTAATTAAATGGGAATGGTCTTTTTTATAATTTGTATGTGATCACTTAATTAAACTCTACATGCTTTTCAACAATGACCATTAGGACTTAATGAGTTCCCATCAGTTTTTGTTAGAGATGTCAGACATACATTAAAGGTAGATCCCCGAAAGGCGCATGAAATAACAGTAAAATATAAATCCGAGGTGCGTAGTTTATACCGAATGTTCATAAGTCTTAGCGGTAAAATTTCAGGCGTCATTTCCGATGTCAAAAGGAAACTATTCTCATTTATGCCTTCCTTCAGGTAGACATTGGTCTGCAATCATGCTTAACTGACCCAGTTTCGTAAACACGATTAATTTTGCCGTAGAAAAAAGTGTATAGCTGCATTTAATACTAGTTTGAACAAGACTCATTGAAACAATGTTGTAAATTGACAAAAGACACGACAAGGAAAGAATTAAGGGTAACTGCCTTTAAAGAATGCCAGTCGGAGAGCACTCCCGCCGGAAACTCCATGACAATAGATCAATTAAGGCATCAAACACGGTAAAACATCAGTAAGTGTTCTGCTTAAAACATTCCCTGTAAACTGCGAAAGTGCACGCAACAGAACAGAATGGTTTTTCATTAATGGTCTTTTATAGTGATCTGTAAATATTGAGTCATTTAAGCGGTGAAAACAATGAAAATTTATGCCTGATCTGTCTGGCATACTGTTTAATGCGTTGATAAAGTATTAAGCCAAATTCTGACCAGACCGATAGCAATGATATTTATATACTTGCCTTTACAATCAGAAATTAGACAGAGGAGCAGACGAATCCGCTTTTATGAGATGTACCTTTGTGTCTTATTATAAGCTGTTTAAGGTGTAGGCGTGATGGCAAAACACTTTTTTTTCCGGTAATATTTTGGCAACGCTCTTATATTAAAGGATTAGAAAAAGATCTTTAATATCTGGACTTTCTTTTCCAGGTCTTTGAAAGATGTCCTTAGCTGAGAAAATAACATGCCAGAATACAATATATCGGATGGATGACTTCAACGCAATGTAAAGCCACTTTGTTTATGTGAAGCAGAAACAAACTTATATCTAACGGTGACTGCTAAGTCATTTAACTCCGCCATTGGCAATGTACAACACAAAAAATATCAATAAACCTGGTGACATTATTTTTTTTTCAATAACAAAGATGTCGCAGAATATGGACCGTAGAGGCCATGCACCTGCACACTTTCCAACTTGTTTCTTCAAGAAAAATGTTTTATACGCTGCTGAAGGCGACGCACAACAGATTAATGTCAGTAAAATCTTGTGTCGTAATAGTTTACGACAATCTGACGGGAAACCAACTGACAGATCTTCGTCTGATACACTGTCGTATATTAAACACTGTGCGAAATTGTCGGAAATTCAACAGTCTTGTTGGACAGATATATTTTTCAAAAGCCATTATCTATCAAAGTGTAATCGACAGAGGTTACTCGCTCTATTCCTGTGTTTCACGGGATTTTCTGATGAACTTCAATGTGAAGGCAATTTAGAATTACACCCAAACTATGGTTTCTTATGCGCGTCGTAACTAATAATGTGCTTAAAGTTTTAAATTCGAAACGAAAAGTACATAAATAAAAAGTCAAATTGTTCTCTATTGCATTCACTTGTTAAAATAATACTTTGCCAGTTGTAAACAGGTTTACGATGCCAAACCTTGATCTGACTTGATCCGGCAACCGGTAATTAGTAAACGCGACAAATGACGCCGGTATCTTTTATTAAAATCATATTTTCATTCACAACATATGCAAATTGACCAAACGCTAAAGGTGATATAGAGTTCATATTTATACCAATCAGTGAAAAAAAGTATTTCATTAATACGAGCTAAAAGCAAGGTGATATGATTGGTTGTCAGACAAGACAAATTGATATTCCATTATCAATCTTTCGATAATTGCATGTGCTTATAAGTGACATAAAATAATACTTAACAATATCCATTTATGCAATGAATTATCATTTTTACTTTCACTGCTCAATGCTATATCAATTTGTTACAAATATATTCCTACGTGACTGAAGGAATGTAGTCTAGTCGTAATTGCCTGTATGGAACGCAGCGTCTGGCTTATGTTAAAATATTTTCACATAAATTGGATAAATCTTTTTACTACCTCTTCTTATTCATTACTTGTTTAGACTTTTCCTTTGTATTCGGAACAAAGATGGAATACTCAGAAAACGGTATTAAATTTTGCAGTGAAATAGCTAATATTTAAATGCATAAAATCTACAATAAGTGAATTCTCACGTCAAATTAGAGTAAAATACGTCATTTCAAGAAATAGCAGTTGAAATGCCATATGTTTCTCGTCAACATGCTATTATTTTGTATCTGCTCTTTGCAAAAAGCTTAAGTTTACGAACATTTATTCTGCGATGATAGTTGTTCAAAATATGTAAAAAGCGAATCTCCAAACGCGAGCTCCTTTTCAATGTCGCCGGTTATAAGATGCACGAATTGTTATATACACGAAGTGGTTTGTATTTTGACCAAAGCCGCAGCATTATTTATCTTTTGCCGCAAAAATTATTGGAAAAAATAACAACAAACCTGTTTGTAAGGCTGTTATGAGATCATTCGCTGTTCTTGTATTACTAAAGCGTTTGCCAAAACGACCTTGGGGACGCCACTGAGGAGCGCCGTCACCGGCTGACCACGTGATCAAGAAGACGCAGATGAATATGGAAAGAGTCTCTACAGCTTTCATTATCTGAAATAAATAAAGTTAAACTTTCTTATTTGACAGAATACTATATTGTAACAGTTTAATTCTTATCATGTTTATTAATTATCTCAATTACGTAAATTAATTACTTTGTTTCTTTGATAAATGTTATGAATATTTTGATTTTATTTTATGGTACCTAACAAGACTGATAACACATAAGCTATGTTTTGACTGATAATGTTGGCAGGAGTGCAAGTGCATTTAGCACCTATATATTTGTTGGCCAACTGCGAGTACATGTTTTTTTGCACCCAAAAGTGATTTAAACAGACTTTTAAAAATTCATTTAGAAATTTAATGTTGAGAGTGATTTTTGAAATGTTAATTTGTATTTCCTCCTTGAAAATTGGGTGTTTTTAGAGATATGATATAAAAATTTTAGTATCATGACTTAAACTGTATTAAACATGTAACTAAAAATCTAGCAACTTTCCATCTAGTAAAACACCCGCTTTATGAATTTTCTCTATATAAGTACAAGCTTTTCGTCGGTTAGGGAAGTTCGCATTTTTACACCATTGCATCTTATTAAACTTCGAAGCGACATGTTTTATTAGACCAGTCCCCGATCATGTTACAATTTAAGAACCATCACCTGCAAGTGCTGTAATGATAGCTAATAAGCTTTACGAGGTCAGTCAGTAAAATAGCATGGGTCTCTTACTCAGTCGAGCTTAAAATGAGTGAAGCCAACGCAGATGTATTTGCATCATCATAAATTTTGTAAGTCATTTATTGATAAAAAAAATTGATAAATAAAAAGTCAAAGACATAAAAGATGCGGGTCGTGTCGCTGCAACTACATATCGAAAATCAGAAAATTCTCCCGAACACCTCCTTCCAACCTCCAATCCCCCGAAAAACAACAACAACAAAACAACAACAAAAGAGAGTATAATTTGGTTGAATTTTGGAATAGTTAGTGTCACTTTTTATTTAAAACTGGCAATACACCAATTTCAAAATGCTATAAGAAGCCACATCCATGAAATATTCCTGTCTTTGTTAACTTGTTCTCGACACTGTCTGTTTTTTTGTCGATTTTCAGAATGCTTTTGTGCTGTCACATATAGTTTGAAATACTGTCACAAAATGATATCAAAACCCGCTTAATCAGCACGCGTATTATAGGTCAGAAGTTCAGCTTTAAACTGAAGCGTTATGAATGCTCTTTTCCAGAAACAATTCGAGTGATGCCTTACTGACGAGGCTTTTAAAGGTAATACTATTTTTCATGTGGAAACATTATATCAGTATAATCATTAATGAAAGAAACTAACTGAACATCCAAGCTCACTCCAAAATATACAATATACGTATGCAATACCACTAAAAATAGTGAAACAGTTTTGTCGAACAAACAAGCCTCAGTTATTCTGTTCCATGGCGCTGAAACACTCTTATATATGAGTATCATATGTTTACGTTTCTTTCTGGACAATGCGACCTGATACGTAAGAAAATATGGAAAAGGGTCTAAACAATATTGGAAAACACCTGGGTCTAAAATAGTTCTTATGAATTCAACTTTACGGTAAACAGTTGACAAAGTTAAATCGAAAGAACACAAACCTGGTCAACATTGAGGATCTGACGAAACCCCCATACCCACACCCTCAGTAGCCCGGATACTCTACACTGTGCTAAATACTTTTAAAGTAATAAAAAACAGACGTAATTTCTAAACACTGTGTTATTTATTTCAAAGGAAGACAAACATTTAATTTTCATGCTCAGACTTGTTGGTCAAACGTGTCAAAACCTAGTCTTTCACTAAAAAACTTTTTTAAATTGGATTTGATTTATTATCATAACGCCAACTCTTTAAAAAACTCATTTTTATTTTTTACAGTATTGTGCCAGAAAACAAAAAGTTCAAGTTACAGAAAAATTAAAGATAGGACGAATGTGTTTTCGATTTAGAGTCTGTTTCGATACAATCATTACTTTGTTTAAAAAAAGAGCTGTTGTTTTGCGTTAAAGCTTGACTAAAGATTGCCCTAGTTTCCTTTCATTTTGTCTATTGGTGCTATTAGCGAAATCTACAACTTTTAGAAAACAATCTGTGTTGGGTGATCTGTACTCCTATCTAGTTTATCAGTTGTCCTTTTAGACTGGAAACGATAGATTGAGCATAAATCACACAATACAATGCGTTTGTTCGGTCATTTATTGTTCTCACCTTCCTTGGTCTTTGAAGCATGAAAGGTTGGGTTAATAATTGCTGAAACTGCCTATCAACGAACCAAATGTACTTAATGACATGCTGTTCCATGATCGTACCTATTTTGCATTGTTCTCTAATAACAACCTAAAACGATTAGAAGAATCGTTGGAGCGCTAATCAGCGCTATCAATCAACTCTCGCTTACTAAACATTAAAACCTGTGATCGTGAGTAATATCTTTGAAAGTGTACAATTACCATTTTCACTTCATATGGAAATGGGTCACAGATCAGCGAATTCACCTGATAGACAAAATCTCGATGCGATTTTTGGTGACGATAAAACCAAAAAAAATACGAATCAAGATAGAAACAAATAAATGAGATTTTTTTTCTATTTGAAGAAGATAACGGCTTTCAGAAAATATGTTAAATCGATTTGAACCCGGAACTTTAGTGAGTTATTTTTTATGTATTAGACAAACAATTCACATTTTTTTCTAATTTACATTCGTAAGACTCGACTTTGCTTGCATACCGTAACCATTACCATTCCCTGTGCTGACCAATCCTTTTTCCTTTTATTCATTTGCTTAGAAATGTTTTCAACAACAAATAATCTTACATAGACAATGTGCCTTTTGTGGAAACAATTATGTACAAAATGTTCAAAGAAACATTCATTTGATCCTGAAAATGTAATTCCACATTCCCAGATGGAGTGTTCATTTTTACTGTTGTTTTCTGACAAGAAAAGCCTTGCTTAGCCTTGGAATATTCCCCCAGCATATATAAGTATAAAGTTTTTTTTTAAATTTTCTACCATTGTTTTCTAAAAAGTTATACATTGGTTTGGTTAGGTTTGAGTTATGCCCCAGAATATGCTATATTCAAAGATGAATGTTTTTCATTCTCTTCCATTGAATTCAAGCAGAAACACTGTTCAGCTTTGCGTTATTCTCAAGTATATGTCTTGTTCAAAGATTGATTTATGCAAGCTGATAAATTTGATCTGGACTGACTGAGAAAGATATGGATTATCTGCTGGAATTGAAAAGTAAGATTCTATTTGCATATTCAACTGGCATGTAACATGCTGCCGTAGAATGAATGAAATGGAAAAACATAAAAAGAAAAGGAACCACTTTCATGCAGTGTGCATATTAAACATTTTAATAAAATAATAGATATGTTTTGAATATCTATTTTAAATTGTTTCTGTTATTTCGAAAAGAAATCTTTAAAAGAACCTCGACCCTATCGCATGCATCTAAACATCACCATGGGCCGTCGATTGAATAGTTTTCTTGTTTTGCTTATTCATGGTTAAGCATCGCAGTGAAACATCTCTTTTTATAATGAATTGTAAATTGTATGATACCGCAGCTGATAATATCATACAGACACATAATATTACGTATATATTGTTGAAAATGCCAAATGAGGTTGAATTTTTGAAATTCCACAAATATCATAAAAGTCGTTATTTAAAATCAAAATGTAGAAACGTTGTTCTGTGGTAAAAGTTAAGAAAGATTGGTGAAAAGACTAGAAACCAGCGGTATCAGAGAAAGCTTATCTTTTAAAAGCAGAAAATTCTGTCTCTGGTGACACTTCGCTCAGTAGGACTTTCCGTTGTCTAAAATGATACTGACTTTAAACTTCTCTGATATTTCATTCTCTCGTGCGTTAGTCTTTCAACTTTTTTGCTTTTTTTCAGTTTGCTCTAATTTCACTGCTCAAGTGGCGTACCTACAACACTATGTTTCATAGATATACATAAATCGCATCGGCTGTCTTTTGTTAACTTCTAATGTCTTATGACACAACACGATTGTTACTAACTGATCATGCATATAGCGCGCTTGCAACTGAAATTGTTAAATAGCAGACAGTATTTGGATTTACATTTCTTTCATAGTATTAAATTTCATGAAAAGTTACAAATCAACAAAATCGGAGAACATGTTTATCAGTCAAATAACTCAGTCAAAAGTGCAAGGACGACAAGCAGCATAGTATAATCACATTTGTGAATGTGCTTATCTGTTAAAATTACAGACAGACAGACAGACAGACAGACGTAAGTACGTTTAAGGCAACTCATTTTATCACATGACAAACGCTGTTTCATTGTAAGATAACTTATAGCTTTGAATAACACAAGTGTATTTCGAAGGCAAACTGATTTTTTTACTAAGATAATTTATTTTTACATTTATTAGATTGACACTTAATAAAATTAGTAATCATATAAATGTTCTATCCAAATAGACATGGCCTTTTTCAGAATATCCCTCTTATTTCTTGGCTCGTAAAAGCCTTTTTAGTATAGTAAATGAGTTACTTATGGTTGTTTTTGTCAGCAGTTAAAATGAATCTAGCGCTCGTTATCATGAACTTTATTTAACTCGCCGAGGAACGTGTTCTCTTTTAAAAAAACAATAATGATTGTCAGTCTACTCCAATATTGATGGTGATTATTGCATAAAAATACTGCGACAATATAAAATGTGTGCGTCCATCTGTTTTTTTTTTGTTCTTGCTTAATATCCCCTACTTTGGAAAAAAAGGATCAATATCACACTAGAAAATAAATTACAAATAGGATCTGATTCATCACAGTTATGTGAAAAATGTGACCTGGTATAAATATGGTGCAACAAATCAGTAATCTAAATGTGACAATGATCTGTGAAGTGGTTTGACGTATACTGCCTACCCAAGTAAATATTTAATAAAGACTACCAATATATCACATTGAGGTGCTAAACGTGTATTGAATTCTGTAATACATAAACATTATGCAATTATCTGACCATATATGAGATGTGACTCTTAATTTGACCATACATATACATACCATACATTGAGATATAAATCAATTCCGAAACCTTATTCTAAACCCTCTATACTACTATCGCTACCTATCGTGATGTCATCATAATGACTTAAAATAAAGTGAACTATCATTGGCATGTTCCAGTGATTACTTTTCGTTGATTAAAAGTAAACTGAACCAGTACTTCCATTAATGGCTGACTTATTGTTGTAATATTTTGGCAGCCTGCTAGCCTACTAAATTAGGAAACATTGCATTATTCAGTGTACAGATATATAACGTCCCCATGGAACTGTTTAGATTAATTTTTGTTTTGACCTTTAAGGAACTTGACGAAACAAAGCAAGGAATCCCTTAGTGACGAGCAAAAATGCAACTTTTATGTTTTCCTGTTTTCCGCCCAAGAAAGGGTCGTTATTTAATGACTTCTACCGAAGGAAATTCTTTTTCGTAATTTTGAGCTCAACGTTCATATCTAATAAACAATACCGGTACATGAAGAATAAAAACAGCCGTTAATTATTATATCGAAACCTTTTCCCCAATTACTTATAACATTGTTTTAAAGCAGAATGTTCTACCTACACACGCCCCCGTCCTTCAAAAACCCCTTGTTTTTGTGTTGTGTCATGATCATATCTATTTTTCAGACACTCTTTTTTTAAATAAACCAAGACTGTATATAATTTAAACTACAAAATTTCTTTATGAGTTCATCACACAAAGTGGAATGATATTAACCCTGAACATGCTGAATTTTTAAAATGGATTTGCCCAGCTTTGAATTTGGAACAGTCCATTCAAAGTTTAAGGGATTTCAATATCAAAACAAAAAATTGAGCTACCAACAGTATAGAGCCTGGTCAGACTGCACGGATGTGCAGGCTGGCCTGGCTCTATACTGGTGGCAAAGGCTAATCACTTTCGGTTCCAGCAGGTTAAGGGTTAAAATACATCTGCATCACAGTTTCTCTTTCATTTGAACAGTATATGTTAAAATCCTAACAAAGCATGTATCAAATATACACACTTCGTTAATTTGTATGGCAAATTATAAAAAATTCTTATTCCTGCACTTCGTTTGTAACCGAGGTAAGATTAAGTCGTCAAATGAATTTGAATATTCTTGTCAATAATGAAATGTGATAAAGAAAAATTACAGACAGGAAAAGGTCTGACTGAGAAAAGTCAGATTTTAAACTTTGACCTCAACAAAGTGCTTAATCGACCGCATTCATTCAAACTATTTGCAATGTATTTTTTATAAGTTTAACGATTTATGTTTTCAAGTTCTAGACTGTTCCAGTGAGCTGTGTGAAAATCTAAGATACCATATCTCACTGAGTCAAACTTACACCTACACCAGAACTTAACCAGAGGATTGTTTCCGAACTTTTATGTCCAACAAATAACAAGTTTATGTTTTTTAATGCCTTGGATCTTGAAAATCGCACTCACACTTTTAAAGGTAAGAATCTACTGAAAATATTAAATTAACATGTGACTATTCTAAACTCCTCTTTCACTCTATACAGTGTATTGGAAAACTTAGAGTTTAAACCTTGAATTTCCTGGTGTTACTTCTCGTGTGCGTAAAGATTATAAAATTAACAACAACTATAAAAATCTAAAAAAAATACAGACACATATAGACAAGACCCCCCCCCTCCCACTGAAAAAAAAAAAAGAAAACAACCTTCAATCAATCAATCAGTCAATCAATCAATTTCTGACAAGCAACAAGGAAATATCTCAGTATTCTTTTTAATGCCTAAAAATAACAAGGAACTCAAAAAGGTGTTACTTTAGCTACTCCAAAGTTTCGTCAACTGTCTAGAAATAAATAACAAAATAATTAAGTTACGTGTTGGATATTGTTATTTTGTCTCTTCATGTAATGGGTCGTTTACCATTTTACAGAGCAGGGCGGTAGTAACCGAAACTTGTATAAATGAAACATCTGTTTTTCGAAATCGTTTTGTTCTTCCATGCAAAATACTTTTTGATAGTAATACTAGCTGATTTAGCCCCTCGGTTAAAATTTGCATATATCCTAGCAAATTTACGTCATGATCAACATTCCCCTGTACAATGAGTCATTTCTTTTTCAACTAAATCAAATCCATTATAGGTATTTGTATCGATCATAGAAAAATAGTTCTTTCGTGATTAGAGTCATAATCCCTGAGCCAAATGTTTCTTGTTGAATTCTACAACTTTCCAAAATATAACAGGAGTCTTTAGTTTTAACATGCACATTGTCTCTTTTCTCACAAAAGCCTTTTTTCATTAGAGATTTTACAGCTGTGGTTTTATTTTCCTTTAATTGTTTAAAAGCTTCGATTTTACTTTACTTAAAAACTCGATACCGGAAATACTCTGAAATGACTGTAAACATTTCCATACCCTATCTATAAGAGTTTTTTTTTAAACATTTACAAGAGTTATTTAACTGAAAATACCAAAAATAGCGATTCAGTGTGAAAATAGATATTTTTGTTAGAGATGGAAACGGTCGTACTTGTGAGAAAATACGCCAATGAATTTGTGTCAATAATGTTTGTAATCAAACTGCAGTCTTAATTTTAAGTTAGACAATTCAATAAAATCTAAATTGTTTTAAAGTATCTAATTGTTTCTTAAATTCAAGTTGTTTTCGTGTACGGAAAACGCATCAAGACAATTATGAAGCATTTTGCCATAATGTGATTAAATTGAACCCAGGAGTTTTCTACAATAAGATGTAGTAGTTTTATTCTCTACAGCACTGAGACACCTTTATATATTTATGTAAGCGGGCATATCAAATAACCACCTTTCAATGAACTTTTAAACTTAAAGCCTTTTAGGAAAATTGTCTTTTTGTTCTCACACGATTCTAAAGTCGACCTCGGAAGCTGAATCAACGAAGTTCTAAGTAAAGTCGAGGTTGCTTATACCACTGTATCGCGCAGGTGCGAGACAACTAAGTCTCCAAGCATTAAGATTTCAACTTGAAACGAACATAAATTTCTTTGTAACAATAAATTGGTTAAAGTCTACAACTGCTTTTTCACATTGGCCCTGTTTTCAAGTCCATAAATAATTCTGTTATCAAGCATTTTTCTAAAACTTGACACATCCAAAACCTTAGTACTCATTAAAAAAAAGAAAAAAAAAGAAAAAAAAGCAACATCAAACTTTAAAGGCTAATCAGAATTGTTACAGAACAACCAAAAATTAAATCATCTAGCTAAACAGTATTAAATGTATTGACGGTTTTCATCATGTAAGAAGATGTTCCATCATAGACAATTCTTCCTTTGAAAATGATACTAAAACATTTTTTTCGCTGTAAAAACATCACAACATAAATTTTCAAAACACACGCATAAATAATAAGTACCAGTATTTTTTTTTATTTAAATTACATTCACTTTTCGGATTGTACTCGATCGGCATGTTGCGAAGACAGGTTTGTGACGTCATCATAAGAGTTCAAACTAATAATACAAATTAGAGCTATCGCTGAATGCGATTAATACCCCCACCGGTGCTTAGACTGAAACTGGGTGCATGGTTGGAAGTAAAATAAGTTTTAGGTAAGAATGTCATGCATAATCAGTAAGTTCATATACATAATACTGTTGACAATAGGTTACTCTAAGTTTTATTTGATAAATGAAGAAGACAAACTATATCTGTAAAGTAAGTCTTCCACTAGAACAGCCGAAAAGAGAAACTATATTCGGACAAAAACGGGTAGTGCTAGTCTTCCCATAGAACAGCCGAAAAGAGAAACTATATCCAGACAAAAAACGGGTTGGGCAATTTCCCAACTAAATTTCTGGCTTTTTATCAAAGCATGCAAGAGATACAAAAAATATTATGTGGAGTTAAAATCCTAGGCAATAAATTTTTTCACAGTTAGAATATGTCTTTTGCTAAATGAAGGGAAATAATTATGTCAAAATAAAAGCAAGAGTTATGACACTTGACTTTGTGACTTTCCTTACGATCCGTCCTCATTATATATAACTTACATTAAGACTAATACCTGATTCCTGAGTTATTCAAGGAAATGTGTGTTGTTTTCTTTGAAATTTTCTAAGTAGCGAAAAGAGGGCATAATTATGTAAAAAGTCAGTTCAAATCACATTTTTTTCTTTGCATGGCATTTTAAAATTAATATAAGTATTGGCTTCAGAGTACGCTCTCTCAGCAGCTAAATGAATACACTATCGTTACTTCACATCTAGATTTATGATATCGACCTGTACAATGAACTTTTAAGCAACCAATGAAGGTGCACCAATATCCCCAAAACCGAAAAATCTTTAAACCATTTTTCATTGGTTTAAACGATCATGTGATTCCAAAAATTATAAATAGACGGGTGTTTTCTGACAATTTTGTAAACACATTTCAACTATGCGTTTACGTAAACATCTTAATACAGCAATTAAACGTCTGAAAACAACCATACCATCATGATTTTAACCTTTTTGATAGTTTTACTGGTTTATTTACGTATACATTTAAAAAATCACTTTGAAAAGTGAAATACGTAAGTAACATGCAGACATGCATTGTTTGTTTACATTTTGGGTTGTCAATTGTATGTATGGACATTTCGTTGTAAGCTAGTCACTGATTGGCTGAAAAGTAACTATGGATTTCCCTGTCTAAAAATAAAAATATCGTTCTGAAAATTGAATTTTAGCAGAGGTAAGAGAGTGAAACATTCGACCGATGCGCAGAAGAGTAGCTTATAAGACACTTTTTCTTTGAAATCAGAGTGGGTTCGTCTTAAAAGCGCATTCTACTAGAACAAGAATATTTGTTGAACCCAAAACGACTTTTTCTGACTATTCTTAACCACCAGCAAACAAAAATATAACATCAACGGTTCCAGAATCATTCTTGAAAATCTCTAAAGCAACCAACTCATTTGCATTTGGAATCATCGCAGAAGCTGAACACGAGAACACTTACTAGTAAATCATCAAATTACGATGTCTAGAATCATCTTCATTTCATACCACGTCTAATAAGAGGGTCAATGTAAAAGGTACGGATTTTGGACCCGAAATTACGGATGTGTCTTAAAAGCGAGGGCTCCTAATAAGCGGGATAGGACGGTAAGTGAGGAGGGGGCATAATTACATCACCGATAAAGTCAGAGGTATCAAACTTGGCAGTTGGAGATTTTTTCTCTTTCTTCATATATATTTTAAGTTTAAAGTTAACAGCTATATTGGTTCCACAGATATTCAGTAAAATCTAAATTTTTAGACATTTTCAATGTGAAAAAGAGCAATCATTACATCAAAGTACAAGTCAGAGTTATCAAACTTGGCACATGGAGTTGCACTGTGATCTATCACATCCGTTTTAATTTTCAAATAAATAACTATACTGATTCAAGTGATATTCAAGAAAAAATGTAAATTTTGGAATATTTTTTAAGTTAAAAAGGGGGCATAAATAAGTCAAAATACAACTCTGAGTTATCAAACTTGGCACATGGGATTGCACTGTAGTATTCCATATTTATTTTAGTTTCAATACAATATCTATTCTGGTTTCAAAGATATTAAAAAGATATCGTGATGGGATAGGACAGAACGGGACGGGACAAAATGATTCCTATGTAGCCCTCCCCCAACTATGTTTGGTGGCTGAAGTATTCCATATGCAACATAGCCTTCACTGTATGTCATCACAAAGTTATATAAATGCTGCCAAAAGAATAGTTAGGATGTATGCCTTAGTTAATTGGATTTAACGAAGAGGTGGAAGTGCGAAGAATATTTCTAAAGTATATTATTACGATTGTCTGCTTTGACGTTTTCAGCTTACATGTCCTAAAGTGTTAGTTTAAGAGATATTCAGGTTTACGCGAGATGAAATATATATAAGAAACAATCGCCTGCTGCTCCAAAACGGACAAGAAATATGCTTTGAAGTAAGGAAGTATAAATATGCCGGACTCCCAATCGGAGGTCGCTGGCTTGAATACCAACAGGGGCAAGAGTCTTCAGTGATTTTCCACATTCCTGACATTCGGCGCGAGTACTAGTTTGAACCCAGGAAATAGACAGAGAGGGATTAATATAACTTGCAAGAACTTGCTTCCCAATCGAGTTAAAATAAATAAGATTAAAGCATAAATACCAAGGTTTTGCATATGATAGGTTTCAGCAAATTCGTTTGATAACCATTACTCAATGTACTTGTAATCAGGATCTACATGGAAACAGTGTTTGCCACCTCTTTTAACCGATTACCATAGGGTATAACTGCTTGCTACAAGTTTGATTATGATACATAATGCGGAGGGTCTCAGCCTTGCACATTTGCTTTATTACGGTGGTGTATTCAATCAGTTCTGTCAAAGTTAGCGATTATCCGAGTATTAAAAACAGGTAAGATCCTATATTCCATGGCCTTTTGATTTTACTTGAAGTGTTGCAAAACTCGAGAAGTCCTAATTCAAACTGGCAACCTAACGTAGAGTTTAATGTCATCTTTAATGTAAGGAATCAATTTCGCAATGGTATGCTGTCTTTCTGCTTGTCAGGTATTATATGCTGTAACTACATACGACATTTCATATCATCAACACTTGTTCTTTTTGGTAGAAGTCTATCAAAAGTTAAGAACATATACCACTTTCTATATAATGATGAAAGCTGTTTCTTTTCCGAGTACAATTTTGAAAAAAAAAACCTGCACGTTTTTGTATGATACAGTTTTAGTTAATTCGACATTACAATACTGTTAAGATGTTAGAGAAAAATAGAAAATTAGAAGTAATCAGATCTTGTGTTAAAAACACACATGTATTCAATAGGCCAATAATTTAATAATACTTTTTGTTTTCGGAAAAGTAACAAGCGCCATGTTGACATGGCAATCCCAGACGAATGTGTTTGCTTACTGGACAAAGTATGTGCTTGAGAGGAGGATGATTCATTCTTAAAAAGATTTATTTTTTTTGTAATGAAGACTGATGGTTAAAGAGAATATAGATGTGAAACCCATGTGAAGACCTACTTTTTGAGTTATTGTCCGATCAAAATTTAAGTATGGAAAATAACAAAGGGCAATAACTCAAAAAAATATGAAAGGCAGAGTTATCATTCTTATGCTCTGCATTTTTCCTAAATGAGATATATCCACCTATGAAGTAAGTTTCAAGTTGGTATCCCAAACACTTTTCCAGTTATGCTTTGGATAAAATTTAAGCATGAAAAATAACAAAGAACAATAACTAAAAAAAATTATGAAGGGTAGAGTTATCATTCTTGTGCAATGCACTCTTCCTCAATAAGGTCTATCCACCTATGATGTTTCAAATTGATATCTCAAATACTTTTCGAGATATGCTCCGGATAAAAAAAGTGGGACAGAAGGTCGTGGGATGGATGGAAGGAAGGAAACTATAATCATATCCTTCGCCGCCTTTTCGGTGGGGATAAGGAACAACTGAAATTTGAGCAAACGGCATGTTTCAGTAAAAAAACCAACATTATTTTAACCAATAACATGAGCCATGTTGATATGGCAATGCACCCGCCGAATTGTGTTTGCTTATTGGACAAAGTATGTGACTTTTTTTTTTTTTGGGGTGGGGGGGGGGGGTAATGAAGACTGGTGGTTGAAGTGATTATAGATGTGAAACCCATGTGAAGACCTACTTTTTGAGTTATTTTTCAAACAAAAATTAAGCATGAAAAATAACAAAGGGCAATAACTAAAAAAATATGAAAGGTAGGGTTTCATTCTTATCTATGAAGTAAGTTTCAAGTTGGTATCTCAAACACTTTTCCAGTTATGCTCTGGACAAAATTTAAGCCTGAAAAAAAAAAAACAAAGAACAATAACTGAAAATAATATGGAGGGTTGAGTTATCATTCTTGTGCAATGCACTCTTCCTCAATAAGGTCTATCCACCTATGATGTTTCAAGTTGATTTCTCAAATACTTTTCGAGTTATGCTCTAGACAAAAATATGCATGAAAAATAACAAAAGGCAATAACTAAAAAATATGAAATGTAGATTATCATTCTTGTGCCCTGAAATCCTCCTCAATGAGATCTATCCACATATGAAGTTTCAAGTTGATATCTTACATACTTTTTGAGTTTTGCTCCGAACAAAAATGTGGGACGGAGGGACGGACGGAGACTATTACCATATCCCCTGCCGCCTTTTCGGCGGGGGAAATAAGCGTTTACATATTCACTGTTCAAACAATATATATGTCGCAAGACGTTATGGACTAGGATAACACTGTGTTTACAAAATCTATTTGCTTGGTCACTGTGATAAAAACTACAAACTATTAACAAGTGATATGTGAAACTTCATCGTCGGATATCCACGGTTTATTATTAAATGTAGTGAAACCGTGGGAAAAATGAATCGATTTGCGTCGACATATAGCAACAAGTGCCTAAAATATCGATCAATGAAATCGCGTTTAACAAAATTGATACCCTTCAACGGAGAAGGTAGAAAACTATCAGAAACAAAATGGCTGCGGCCATGAACTTTTCACAAACTCAATGAAACATGTCGTCTACATTTGCAGCCATCTTGTCTGTAATACCGAACGTCGTACCGAACGAGCTTTTTGATTGGTTTTAATCATCCCATGAAATCGTGAGGGAACCAATGAAATAGTATCTTTGACATACCTCTAATCGACTGGATATCGTCCAAAAATTCCACGGCTGATAAATGTTAATGGATCGGCCGTGAGTATTCAACGATGGTGAAACTGTTAGTTTTTTTATTTATGTTTGGCAAAAAAATTTAGCGGTTTGTCAGTTCTCCGTCCCAAATATTGATTTTATATCTTTCTAGTTCGAGGTCGTTGGGACTCAAATTAATCCTCAAGGTAACTCTAATGTCCAATCTTTTCATTTAGACTTGGATCAGGTGTTACTGAAATTTTACCTCATGTTAATCAAACATAGATGTTTTAATGCAATTTCTAGTATTTCAATAGACATAGAATAGGCATTCGAGCGTACGAATCCACTAACGTTTATGCTGTGTTTGTTCTGTAAATATTATCGTAGAATCTTATTGCTTAACACGCATCCTTACTTTAAACAAGAAATATCAAAGTGGTAATCCTAACCAATATGTTCTTTTAAAAGCTCGTTTTCCTAGTACGTCGATCATGACTGATGAAAATATTAGTCGGACAAGTATTAGCATTTCCAAAAATGCTTGAAATCGCCGTTCAGCCATGCATTTCGTCTTATCCATAGATGAATGTATTTCATGTTCTTCATTCATTAATTTGATAATCTTACAACATGCTTTGCACTGAAAAGCGAAGTTATTTTTGATAATTTTCACACAGAAATTATAAAGTAGATTAAATATACATTGTAATTTTATTGTAGCTGGACTATTTTTGAAAGCGGACGATTTGGCTTCTTAATGAAAAACATCCCAATAATTTTATACATCATGTTAAAATTTGCAGCATTTAAACCTTGTAAATATTGCTTTGTTGTAAACCAGTCTACGCATAATTAATTGACTATTTGCGTAGTTTTTTAACTTTATTTATTACTAAAAATGTATACTAAACAAAAGCTAGATACAGTTCTTCAATACCATAAGAATATTATATGTACAATTTTAACAGAATAAATTTTAAATAAAAAATACGATATCGCCCTAACCCTAATGAAGCATATATAAAAATCCTGTTAAACTTTTACTGTACTAATCAGGGGAAGTAACCCCTGCGGGGAGTTTGTATCCTGATTAGAACCGGCCGGAAGCAAGCATTTATTTTTTTCTTTAAGTGCAAGTTTTGGAAAAAACAAACCATACTCTTATTTCGACTACATTCTCTAGTTAAAAATGACATGAAGCAAAAAATATTGCGATTATCCTGTGTTTATCCTACACGAGCCTGAAGACTGGTACTGAGATCGTACATTCATGATGGTATTTTTCAGTTGTAAGAATAAGTAACCCGACAAACATGGCGGTTGGGCGAGTCCAATTCGCACCCCTTGCAGAAGAATTTTGACGTCCATTTTGTTATCATGTGATATGAAATGCTTTGCTTTGATTGGCTAAAGGCAGGCGGTGTACAGGCAAAACTGTTCAAATCTTGTTAATTGTATTTATTTTATGCCTACCAATGAAATATAGGGAAATATCAGTGAGATAAAAGTGATAATACACTGTTTTGAATCAGTTAATTACCATTTTGATAATACATGTTTGTGCCCGAACTATTGAATATTGAGTATTAATCCGCTTTTATAATTAAAGTATGTATGGCAAAATTCAATAAATATTGATAAACTGTGTAGACAAAAATAAATATTATTTAAAGGTCATGTGACACCACTATAGCAACTTTGTCTATTCAAAATAATCATAATGTACTGATTAAAATCGTTTAACTGCGAAATTATGAAAATATTGCTTTTGATAAGAAAAAACGTGTTTTTGATGATCGGCTGTTTCCGTTTCTACATCGGTAATTTCCGCCGCAATTTTTGGCTGTGACGTAGATTTATCCCTACTGTACCAGGCAGTAATGCAGAATTAACTGCTCATAACACATCCGTTTTTATATGAAAAAATAACACTAAACCACAAGTGCAAGAAACACAATAAAAGCACACTTATAAAAATAACATGCTATAAATTGTAAAGTAAATAAAATAATGTGATTACTTCTCGATTATAAGTAAATTCAAACTTTGTACCTGGAGAATGGGTTGTTATTTTACCTTAATAAATATTAATAAATATTCCAATTTCTTCCATGTTGTGTTTCTATATAAAACTATCTCCTCCACGTTTGAAGATGCTGCATAACACCTCCTCACTTGATGTTTGTAACGTCATAAACAAATTCTTTTTCATTTAAGTGTAGTTAAATTGAAGTGAATTTAGGTGATCTAATATGTTAACATTTGTTTCACTGGTATAGAAATTCACACTACAGTGTATTTTTACGTTGGGATATTGTTTGAAAAATAATAATATGGCATGTCCATCAAGTAGGATATTTGTGTCTGCTTATAAATCAATATCCAATGAAATGTCAAAGATCCATAAATCACGCCTTATACTGTGGGATTTATGCAAATTAACCTGCCCAAATGGGACCCTTGTATATTCTGCATAGCTGTCAAAACAAAGCAATTAACTTTTTTATGACCCAATCAATGATAAAGTTGAGACAAATAGCAAAATTTTATGGCAAGTGATCTTACAAATTGATTGTATTACTTTTGATCAGTCACACTTGTGAAAACATTATGTAATTAAGCTTGTTCCAATTAACATGTCTGAATGATTTTTAGTTAAGAAACTTCCATGCAGATACATATTTTAATTAGATAATTAAATGTAATGGATCTATTTTTATGAAAATAAAAATCATTCGACTTCTAAAAGTGAACAAATTATTGAAAAAACAAAAAAACAATGTGTTTGTGTTATGATTGTGAAATAGTTTTTAGGGCTTCTTCATATTATTTGTTCTTTGATCATTATTGTTTTGTTTTAAAAAAATGTAGAATGAATAAGCAAAAAAATAAGATACGCATTTATAATGAAAAAAATCATAGATCTAGTCAATGATTACTTACACGTACCTCAGGCAAAATATACCACAGACAAATAAGCAACACATCACAGTAAGGAGAATGTTTTTATTGAAAAAAATCTCTCGATTGGAGTTAGTTAATCAAGTCTTAAAAGAAACTGCATCAGATAAAATGAGCATGTTCAAAATCTTTTTGGATCAGTTACTTAAAAAATATCTCTTAGTCTAGATATTTTCTCTGATGTATCTTTTAATTCTATAACCCTGAATATACTATCCTCTGTATAATGTTGCTTATTGGCTTCGTAATTGCATCAAAATTTCAAATTATTTATCTAAACAAATTTCTATGTATATTCATGATGTTAGCTTGACTTGTTCAATTTTGTTTTTTGCTATATTCAGTCTACATTTTCACTTTCCATCATAATTTTAAAGTTTTTGTTAACAATCCAGGTAGCTGTGTAAAGTGGAAAGAGATAAATGTGCGTCACTTCCGGTTTCGCTCGTGACAGGTGCGCGCAACGAAGTGCGTAAAATATGGATTTTAATTTGCTATAAAAACATCTTTAAGACGAAAATTACCTGCAGAATTTTGTTAAACAGTCATAATTAGATATATATTTTTCGCTCACATGAAAATTTCGAGGTCAAAAATTCGTGTCACATGACCTTTAATGAAAGTGTATTCAGTTTATTTCAGCAGAAGTAAAGTTATCATATGTATTGGAGATTGTCTGCACTTTTTTTTGTGCGCAGTAATCAAAGTACGCATTAACTGATTTGGGGCTCACCATGGGGAATTTATTGAAGGCCCTGATTAAAAATGTCATAAAAAAACACATTTTTGACGTGTTGGCATCAAATAAAAAGAAAATTTGTTTGTTTTTTATTGGAAGATGGGAATTTATTTCATCTCGTGAACACCATATGTTGATATTTTCACTCGTGGCTGCGCCACTCGTGAAAATATCACATATGGTGTTCACTCGATGAAATAAATTCTCATCTTCCACAAAAACAAACAAATATCCTCTATATATCGCCGTTCAGGAACGGCGATAATAACTGACATGATTTTGACGCCGAAGTTTTGGAAGGTTGCTGAAATCATCACCATTCAATTAGTAGTAAATTATTTTCCTCAATTCGTACATCCAAAATGGAATGCTCGATGCTATCAACAAAATTTGTAAGCTCTAGGCGTTGTGGTTTCAGACAAGAAGATTTTTTAAAACTTTGTTCATATATAACTCATTGTAAGACCAAGGGATCCCTGTGGCGTGGCCAATATCTAGGGGCCATGATTTGTAAAAACTTGGTGGCGGTCAAATAGACAGTGGTACAAACAAAATATCTAAACCCTAAAGGTTTCTGACAAGAAGATTTTTTAAGTTTTTCCCATGTTAAGTCTATGTAAAATCAAGTGACCTCTGGACTCGGGCCAATTCTGACGCCATGATTTATATAATTTTGGTAAAGATCCACTAGATGGTGCTATCAACCAAATATGTATGCTCTATCCCTTGTGGTTTCTGACAAGGTCTTTTAAAACTTTTTCCTTTATAACTCTATGTTAGACAAAGTGACCCCAGGGACAGGTCCAATTTTGATCAAGGGGTCATGATTTGTATAAACTTTGTAGAAGTCCACTGGAGAATCATACACAACAAACTATGTGCTTTATGGTTTTTGACCAGAAGATTTATTAACTTTCTCCCATTTAAGTCTATGCAAAATCAAGTGACCCCTGTGGTGGGGCCAAATTTGACTCCAGGGCGATGATATATATAATTTTGGTAAAGGTCTACTAGATGATGTTATCAACCAAATGTCTAAGCTCTAGGCCATGTGGTTTTAGACAAAAAGATTATTTTTTTCAGTTAACATTTCAACCAGAGGTCTGCGTTGAATCCATTTTCATACAACTTTGAAAAAGGACCATACAGGGATCATTTCTGTAAAGTTTTAATTGCAATTGACCCAGTGGTATAAGAGGATATTTTTTTTAATCAATTGTGGACGACGGTCGGACGACATAGCATACCAAAAACTACACTTGACCTTCGGTAATGTGAATGTAACTTGCGTCATTTTTGCAGAGAAAACTATTTCTCTTAAAAATTAAATAAAAACAACAAAAACATGTAATTCATCTAGTAAATATTTTCTATGGTCATCGTGGACGTGGGAGTGACTCCGAGTGTATGATATTTCTTTGATATTTAAGAACTCTATTTTTTAATTCTTGTGAAAATTAGTTCAAAGCAGTAGGGGTCTACGGTATAATTACATGTGTATTGTGAAAAACATAGCACAAAGTTACATAACATGGACTTCTGCATGATTAAAAGAAATTTATAAATGTTCAATACAGGCTAAACGCACGTGTAAATTGTAACAAGAGAGTTTTTGTAAGTCAAAATTAATCATGGTAGCTTTAGCTTTTTTATGCTGCGTGTTAGTGCCACAGTCTTTTCATATTGGTGTTTTAGATACTGATGTTTATCTTAGAGCAGATTTTAAATCTATATTAGTAATGGTAATCTGACTTTAAAAATGTAAAATTATGTGATATTCGGGGCAATTCTTGCAATAAAGAAACTGTGATAGTCTCTCATAATTTTTAGTAAGAAAGACCAGTTACATCATGTATTTTAAGTTATCAAGAATGTTGAAAAAGCCGTTCGCCAAAGAACAGGTAACCGTTGCCGTGCTAATTAATAACATTCGACATAGCAAAATAAAAGACTGCTAAAATATGTAAAATAGGAATATCAAAAAGCCTGTATTAAACAATTTTTTATCAAATATGATCTTTATATCAAATTTCTAGAGTCCAACTTTATTCTGCAAAACACTTACAGCAAACCCAGCTTTCTGCATATTAGCGCATGTATAGATTTTCTGAAGAATAGTCAAATATTATAACTTATTGCACATACAGCTAATATACTTTTATACAAGAGTTATAACACATAACTTTAACAGTTGTTGCAAACTTTTAAAAGGTCAAAAACTTACAAAATGTATATCCCAATGAATACTGATAAAATTTTATTTTGGGAGTGTTTGAACTTTGCGAACTTTGCATATTCAAACCCTCGAAATGCCTGCTAAAAAGGGGCGTCAAAAGACCAACAAAACGTTTCGACAAAACTTCTTAAATGCCTTTTTATTAAGGTTTAAAACATCACACCATCAACAGTAGTAAGAGAAACAAAAACTAGTATTGCATCTTTAAATGAATTACACAGTCCAAATTTGGTTCTAGTAAATTCGACAACCAAGTTTGCCATTTCAGTAATGAGGTTACAACATTTGCGATAACGTAACACAAACTGACTGTTAAAAAGTAGATTGATATATGTAAAAACTTTTATAATTTCATTTGAAGAATTTACGTTTTAGAATCATAATGGTATATAACGTTCCCAACATAATTATTTGTTTCTAAATTTAGATAATTTTCAAACCGAAGAAAGGTCTTAGTTTGCTTTAAGTAAGAGACAAGTTATCATGGTAACATTTTAAAATAAATGTGCTCAGATCAATACAATCTTATTGAAATATTTAAAGAAAAAATGGACACTTTCATGAGATACTTACATGAGTTTGTACAACCAATACTGTTAAAAATAACACATACCCATTGCCTCAGACAACATTGATCACCTTCACATTGTAAAAATAACCGATGTAACAAATCCCTTTAAAAGGGTTTTATAATGCTAATGATGATGATGATAATAATAATAATAATGGTAGTATCAATCTGTTTTTTGGGCGTAATTTTGGACAACATTCATTCAACTGATATTAGATTTATGATAAAATTACAATTGTAATAAATTCTGAAATTTTACAACTTTATACAGAATACATGGTATTAGTGTTTGTTTATATATCATAAAACTTACCTTTTTAAGTTTAAAATTTTTTGTAATAAATTTCCTGTTGTCTTTATTTTTTCTCACTTAGATATGTCTTCTTTTATGTATCCGCGATGTTTTATTTTCCTTTTTTGAAAAAATTCCGAAATTTTAAAACCGAAAAAAAGTTAAAAAATATTTTACTTGGAGCTCTTGTCTGTTTTAATTTATTTTACTATCTAACTAAACTCAAATGATCGTAGGTATATATATGCGAACTAGAGTTCAAAAGTTCCTAAGTTTAGTGCGCGTCTATCCTTCTCTTTGTACGGTCCACTCCTCGATTGTAACACACATTAGTTCCTCATGTTGAGCTCTTCGGATAATGGAGATAGCTTCCGTCTATTCAGGTATCTTTATGTGCTTTTATGTCCCCGCTAATTATTTCTCAAATCTCGCCAATGACAGTGCCGTGTCAGGAACAATTGAATAATTATTTGTTTCCTGTATGCAAGGAATACGGAACAATGAGATCCATGAATA
The DNA here is from genome assembly GCA_012932295.1 of Cyclina sinensis. NCBI lineage: Eukaryota > Metazoa > Mollusca > Bivalvia > Venerida > Veneridae > Cyclina > Cyclina sinensis. Next base: position 39,372,418 of record JAAONU010000002.1, read on the forward strand.
TACTGCAACATATGTAACGCGAATATTCTGATATCAGTTATTTGATATGCCAAAGCAAATTTTCCTGTTATCGAGGACTCAGTATCTGGCGTTTTTAAATTCTTATGCATATTAATGTTTTTGAACGTAAAATTATTTCGGAATTTAACCTCTACCTGTATATATATTTTTTACAATTTTCTTTAAAAGTATAAAGAAAAAACATCCATCCGGATAAATATTTTGGTTCTTTTGTTTACTAAAAAGATGCACGAAACAAATTGTTTGGAATTAGTTCAGTTATTCTAGATTAAACAAATCAGACATTAATTTAATGATTTACTATTTCAATAAAAAAAACCCAAACATTTTGGAAGTGCTCAGCAAAATATGAATACTTGTAGTTTGGAAAAAGCATTTCTGTCTCCTTGAGAAAAAAGGCTAGGTGTCCATTTTCAAAAAGAAAAATGTGGACTAGGTGTCCAGTTTCAATGAAAAACAAACATGCATTTACAACAATGTTCGTCAGCTTGTAAAATAAATGGCGTATTGTTATAGCAGGATTTGACATTGATGGCATCTTTGAGAGTGAACTGATGATCCAAGTATTTAGTAAAATACTATCTTTCAGAAATATTTGGTTTGTTGATTTAACATCATTGCTTGGCATTGCTAATGAGAAAACTTACAAGATTAACTGTTAAAAAGGATATATATAGTGTCACCATTATAAATAGCATTTGCATCATTGAAAACGACATTTCATTATTTCATAAGTATCCTAAAATAACTTTTATCCTATTTTTCCTTAATGAAGCTAACTTACTTTCTTAAAGTAATTAAAGAATAAAGGTAACTAAATAACAAAATAATAAAAATCAAAAAATCCTTAAACAGTCTGTGAAAAAATAATTCGTTATGATTTACGCTTACACATTAAACGAACATAACCCGTAGGGTACCGATGAAGTTTGCCATAAAAAGTATTTTTTAAGTCGTAAAGTTTAGTTCACAGCGTGTAATGATGTATGGTGTCAATCTAAGGTGCGGATCATTTGAGTTCAGTATATCAATTTAAAATAGTTGAAAATGTCTGATTAATTAACCATTGAGATGTGTTTGTAAAAGCAAATACTAAGAACTGTTTAAAATTAGCATATTTTTATCAAGCTTAAGCCTTCAGCAATTTATTAAAAGGCTAGCATTTATCCCTGAAAAGATAATGTCGTTTTTTACTAAATGAACTATGTATTACTCTCCAAATGTGGATAGGTTTGGGTACTCAAAGTTCTCAATTTCCGGACATTGTTTTACAAGTTTGGGTACGTTAATGTATTTTCTTAAATCATAATTTTTTCATTCCATTTTGTTTTGGTTCTTGCGACGACAGTTTTAAGAATTAGAACAAAAACGTATTTCAGATATGCTTGGCAAAATTTGAACGGCTTTCAAGAAAAAGGACCTTGGTCTCCATTTTCATTTAATAACTATAAAAGATCGAAAATATCAAACAGTGGCCGTCAATTTATAAAATAAATGGCGTCATGTGATGGCAGGAAACCACAATTGTAACAAATTTGACAGAAAAGTTGTAATAAAATTTTTAGAGAAATATTTGGCATTCTGCTTTTTAATGGTGTGATTTTCCTTAAGCAAATCTTGCAGGGATAAATGATAAAAATAGCGAAGTATGTTAACATTGTATAGGGACACCACAAAAGATTTATTGTAATTACGTTGTCTTTATCTGTTGTGTATAGGCTATTTAAACTTTCACAATATTTTATAATGATACTTCTCAAAGTTTACTAAGTACCATCAAGAATACAGCTATATAGAATAATTAAATTTAAGCAGAATGCGTGGGTTAAGATTGTCTATGAGTGCGTTTAATATAAGGTTTTTAAAAAAAAAAAATTAGATATTGTTACTTACCGAATAAGATTTAGGTTAGATTAGTACGTTTAAGGAATTAAATGTTTATTATCAAGTTGTTTAAAGATTGCTCTTAAAACTGTACCAGATAACAATGGAAACATGGAATTCATCTACTAAGGACAATCATTGCAACAAGCTCCTAAATGATTCTTGGCTGGACTTGCCGAGCTGGAATTGTTAACCGTAGGTAATGCCATGGATGCTCGAGGGGTGCTCGATCGGGCTTTCATTCCAAAGAGCGGACTGGATACTCCATACGCTCGATGCCCCCATACCAGATTTTTGCAGGCAACTTTGGTAGTGTGAGAACGGGCGTTTTTTTGAGTATGATTGTGAAACTATCACCGACTGCACAAGCCTAGGTCCGAACACAACAGGACACAGTCAGGGTACCCCAGGCAAGGAGATCGGTGTGTTCATCCTAGCTGACACCGCCCTAAACCATCCCTGAACACCCGCCATACCGATTGTGTTCCGCAATGTTAGATGAATAAAACCTCTATTATGTTGTCCACCAAACCGTAGCACGCCTATCCGTATAGTCAAGGCAATATCGAGACCTGTCCATGAGGTGGACTGGTCTACATTGTTCTCTGGTCCAACTAACACGTTTTAATGTCCCCTTATACATATCCTGACGATAGTTCTGGGACAGTGGATGCCTATACAAGATACCCATGCGTAGCCTGGACTGGATAGTCTAGATGGAGACATTTATCCCAGATTTATTAAAAAGGTCTTATAAAGCTAGGTATTAGTAACAAAACGGTTCTTTCGTGTCTAAATTAGCAGAAATTTATCATAAGCCAAAGACGTAGCCCCTTCCTCTGTCTCATCATGTCGTATAACAGGCCTGTCAATCCGTCGATACCTCGAGTGCGTTTACTATGCTTTTTTAATTAGATATTGTTACTTACTGAATAAGATTTAGGTTAGAGGAATTAAATGTTTATTATCAAGTTGATGCTGTTTAAAGATTCTCTTAAAACTGTGCAAGATAACAATGAAGAAAAACATGGAATTCATCTACTGAGGATAATTGTAAGGCATTTAGGCAGTTTTTCGTAATGCAATATCTAGTGTATAACACATGGCTTCCAATTACAGATTCAAAGCGCTATCAGTCAAGTTCTGGATGGAAGTGGATGCCTATACAAGATACCAATTCGTAACTTGGAATGGGTAGTCTAGATGGAAACATTCATCCCAGATGTATTAAAGAGGTCTTCATAAAGCTAGGTATCAGTAACAAAACGGTTCCTTCGTGTCTAAATTAGCAGAAATTTATCATAAGCCAAAGACGTAGCCCCTTCTCTGTCCCATATAACAGGCGTGCCATACCGTCGATACATGGAGCAGGTTCTAGTGATCACAGAGTGATGCACATCTAAGGCCGATCCAACCTCTTGATGCCCTTATACCACAATCCCTACAGCTCACCTCTTATCTGCTTCAGTAAAATGCCCACTAATATTTGCGTAAGTCATTTTAGATAAAAACAAGAGTTTTTGCTCGCTAGCAGAACACTAAATAAAGTGGATATTTCATAAACACAAAGTGCAGGATACCGTTTACTCGTGCAAAATAAAGGGAGACCGGCATACAATTTTGTAATGAACAAACTGTTTACAATAAGGACCATGTAAATATGTTAATGACTCGAAGTAAAGATCTGAAATGTACCACAAAATATCAAATCACTCTAACATTATGCGCCAAATATCTAGTGCTTAGCAAACTCTGAGAAGTATCAGGAAAGCACAAAGTATGAAAATATCACCTTGTATGATAATATTGAAGCACGTGGTTACATTTTGTGCTGTTTTAAAGCTTATGCTTATGTTTGGGCAACAGTTCTCCCAAAAAGCAACCTTGTGTTCGATCTTTGAACCAGTTGACTATTGTCTTAATTAACTAAACCAGTTTTACCTGTATACCAAATTTAGAGATTAGAGGAATTGTATGCTTCAATTTATACCATATGCACGAATGTAAAAACGGTCACGAAACGTCCAACAAAGCAAACACAATGTCTTTGAGCAAATTGTCTGAAATTGATGATTCCAAACCTTCAGAATAACACTAAATCTATTTGTTTTTTTAATTATTTACATAAATAACATTGACTGAGCATAAGCAAAAAAGTGCCATTTATCTACACCTACGGAAGCTTACCAGTCTTCAGTATTTTTCATCTACAAAAGATTAGCCGCTTGCTGCTTTCAGTTGGCAAAGTTTGGTTTATAGGTTATAATAATTGATATTGATGGATGTATGCTGTTCAAATTATTTGAACTGGTATAGCAGAGACTCTCGAATAAGTTACCTACCCTCGGCAGATATATCTGTAAGAGGGTATAACTAGGATTAATGATTGAACTCTTGACATTTTATTTGCTACTCGAATAAGTTACCTACCCTCGGCAGATATATCTGTAAGAGGGTATAACTAGGATTAATGATTGAACTCTTGACATTTTATTTGCTACAACAATTTATGAAAAAAAAACACTCTAAAATTTTTTCATGAAAAAAACTGTCCTTTTTCTGACACACTACACTCTATCAATCCTTTTCTATGGATACATTTTGAACGCACGTTTCTTAAATTATAGACTCATTTTAAACATTAATGTGCGTTTACACGTTTTTCAATGAAATTATTAAAAAAAAATATTATGTAATTTGTTTCAGTTTTTCTCAGGATGTTGTTTTAAGTTCTGTGACAACAGAATCGGGAATTAAAACAAAATATTCATTTAAATGACATTGGGAAATTAACAAAGGAAAATTTGGAAAAATGAGATAGTAGACTTGCTTATCATAATCATCAAATAACAATCATATATTGAAATTGCCAGCAGTGGCCGTACTTTTATAAAAAAACAACAACAAATAAAACCAATAAAGTAAATAAAATAAACAAAACTATCTTCTAACTATTTATCTGAAAGTTTGAAAGTTTATTTCACAGGATTTAACAATTGATATTGGTAGCTATCTAGTGAACAGATCATTCGAATTAAGTTTAACGTATTCGAACATGGTCCCTCAATTCAGTCCGATTTAAATGGCGTTTGACTTATACCTTTATAAAACTAAATACCAATGACTGCTTTTCAAAATGTTGCATATTTTTTATTCAAATTACAGTCTTATCATCTATTATGAGAAAAGCTAAAAATCTACAAATTTATACTCAGTGTTCTCAGTTTACGAGAACATTACATATTTATAGATATTTCGTTATATACTTCTAGACATTTCCATGTTCTGGAAAATAAAGTATAAATTTTCTTCCAAATGGCGTTGTTGTTTTTAAGCTATTGGTTTTATTTACTACAGCTATGTTTTATTACCCTTTTGCTCCACTCTAAGGACACTTGCCAACGGTGGCCGTCAGTTTATAAAACAAATGGCGTCATGTTATGACAGGATGTCACTTTGTTGACGTCCTTAATAGTGAATTGCGAATATTTGTTTTTAAAGACGGGGTTTCCTTTTTTTTTCTGGTATGATCATCCTTTAGCAAAAAAGTACTTGGGTAAATGGTAAAAATGGAGAAATTAATAAATAATGCACGTACGTATTGCCAAATTCACCTTTTCTTTAGTTTACTGATATGAGCTTATTTGAAAACAATACCACTTAAACATCTCTAAAGTTCTTTATTATGTTACATTTACTCAGTTTACGAAGCACCAAACATTAAAAATGTTAGTGTGCAATGTGTATGTAAGATACATGTGATTTTTATGTGGGTATTGTGTCAGCGACCATATTGCGTATTGAAATAATCTTCAGAGATTTTCATGAATTTTGCACTGTAGTGTCTACAGGTACAGGACATGTATAGGACGTTCACGTTCACCTTCGACAAAAGCCATCTGTATAAAGCCTATACGTGACGGGATGTTGATATGGTTGGGCAAGGAACTACCCATTGGCAGATTGTTTAAGCCCTTGATGTGGACCATGCAGTTATCACCAGAGACAGGGCAAGGTTTCAGCAGTTCGATACATTAGTCAATCGGTCGGTATGTCAATGTAAAACAAGTACCCTCCCTGGCCATGGTCATTTTCGACCCAAGAAGCATAATATTGAAAAATCTTGGTTGAGGTTCAATATATGATGCTACATACAAAAATACTAAGTTGTATGGGCGGGTTGGAGTTAATTAACTAAGACAACTTCTTGTTCTTAATATGATAACCTTTTGGGGGAAGTGTGAGGTTGGTGTTCCGTAGAACCTGTTTTAAACCCCCCAGTGGCAAATGTTTTGCCACTGACCGTTCTAAGTCGGTAACCCCTCGGGTTCTCATTTTCGTTAACTGTTTGTGGTGTCCTATTTGTAATTGATCTATAAATGAATTTATGCTATATTTTCCTCCACTTTTCGACTGTATAGAGAGGCTGTGTTGTTTGACTGTGGTTTTCCCGATGCTACATACAAAATAATCAAACCCTGGGACTTTGTACAGTTCAGACAGCGAGATTTTCAAAAGAAATTTTCCAATACATTTCAATTTAAAACAAGTTACTCCGGGCAGGGTCAAATGTGACCGCAGGATAAATTTTAATTTAAACAATCTTTGTAGAAGTCCACTTAAACATGCTAAAAATCAAATATTTAAATTTTAAGGCTAACAGTTACAAACAGGACCACCAGGAAGGGTAAATTTTCACCATAGTGACATGATTTGAACAATCTCGATAAATGTTAACTTTGCAACGCTACATACAAGATATACTCTTCATTAATTAAACGCATAGCCCATTTTTTCACGATTTTAAAAAACGAGACCGTTGTTTCTATGAATCTTACCTGTTTTTAATGTCATTATGTAAGAACAAAAGAAATTAATCATGGGGTTTAAATGTGGGGTCACTAATAGGGACTGGTCATTCTTTTTGCCAAAATTCGTTTTCGTTTGATTGCACCAAGACAAACGAGTTTATTAACGTCGCACCATTTCACGTGTAACCCGAATCTTAGGCTTTAAAATCCAGTGGTTCTCGGTTTCAAATTCAGTTGCACATGTATACACTCAACAAGCCAAATGATGCCACGTCTGAACGAAGACCAACGCAATAACGCTATCGGACGGTTACAAGCATGTGAATCCCATACAGAAGTAGCCAGGGTGCTGAATGTTTCCCAGAGTACCATCTCTCGCCTTTGGGATGGGTACCGACAGAGAGGCTCAACACGTGATCGCCAACGCTCAGGCCGACCAAGAGTGACCACACCTGCCCAGGATCGTTACATCCGGTTACGTCATTTGCGGGAACGGTTCTCAACAGCGATCTCTACTGCAGCAGCAATTCCCGGACGGCGTAGGATCTCAGACCAGACAGTCCATAACCGACTACGTGAAGCTGGAATACGAGCCAGACGTCCCGTTAGAGCTGTTGTTTCGACACGCCGACACCGTCAAATCCGACTTCAATGGGGTCAGACACACAGGGTATGGCCACATCAACGCTGGAGAACAGTTTGGTTCAGCAACGAGTCGCGGTACCTGTTGCAACGAGGCGATGGTAGAACGAGGGTATACCGATGACGAAATGAACGCTTTGTCGATAATTGCATTCAAGAAGTTGACAGATTCGGTGGTGGGAGTGTAATGATGTGGGCTGCACTATCGCATACTGGAAAGACATCGTTGGTGCACATTCAAGAAAATCTGACAGCCCAGCGATATTGTGATGAATCCTGCAGCCACACGTTCTGTCGTTAATGCAGCAGAATTGCGCAGCATTTCAACATGACAATGCCCGACCCCACACTGCAAGAATAACAACCGCATTTCTCGCGGGTAACAACGTTGCGGTGCTTCCTTGGCCGTCCAAATCACCTGATCTCAACCCCATTGAGCTTCTTTGGGACGACTTAGACGTGTCCGGCAACGACAAACCACAGCCTTAATCATGGCAGCAACTTGTTTGTGCGTAACAAGATGAGTGGAACAACATCTCACAACAGGTGATTTGGAATGTGATTTCGTCAATGGGGCGGCGTTGTCAGCCTGTTATTGACGCTCGTGGTGGACATACGAGGTATTGAGCTGTCGTGACTTTGAACTTTGAACATGTAATGAACTTTCCATGGAAATGGAGATTTGAAAGTTGTTATGAGTTGTTATTTATCTATATATTTATTAATCATTGTTATCGTTGAAGTATGGTTAATTTTATATTTCCCCTAAATTTCACTATGCGTTTCTTTTTTTGATGATAATATCCAAGCTATATGTCATGCAGTTTTAGAAAAAAATATATAAGATTTATTATATTATACACATACTAAGGGCAAGGGGTATTCTGTCCCCCAGGGACATGTTTTGAAAAATATTGATAGATGTGTACAAAATAATGCTTGTACAACAAAAATATCTAAGCTATAGAGCATACAGTTTCGGACAAGAAAATTTTAAAGGACTTTCCTATATAACTCAATTGGGCGGGACCAATTTTGATCCTAGTGACATGATATGAATAATATGTGTAGATATTTACTATGTAATGCTACACATATAATATCTTAGCTCTATGGCATACAGTTTCAGAGAAGAAGATTTTCAAAGTTTGTCATATACAATACAATGCAAAATAAATACCCCCTGAGACGAGGTCGTCTTTGACCCGAGGAACATAATTTGAACAATCTTGGGAGAAGTCTACAAGACAATGCTTTGTGCAAAATGTTAGAACTCTGGACCTTGTGGTTTCCGAGAGAAGATTTCAAAAATGAAATTCTGTATGTCTGTTTAAACAAGTGTTGCTTCTGGCAACAGCGTGAAGAAATAGAACAAAACATTTATTTAGGACAAGATTTGGACTATTTCAATATATTGGAAAAATACATTTGCTCACTGAGTGCATGAGCCTGAAACAAATTTTTACTGAATTACAATCTAATAGCAATAGTCAGCGACGTTTGTAAAACAAATGGCTTCACGTAAATTGTTAGCACTCTTGATAGTAAACTTGCGATACAAGTTTTATGAAAACAGTATCTACATATTACGAAATATTAAAAAAATAATGGATAAAGACTGTGTTTTATACAGTTTTTGAGAGAAATAATGACAAAAAATGGAGATATACGTTAATATTGTATAAATTCATTATCAATGGCACCTTACAAGTCTTTTCTTTATTTATCTGAAAACCTATGAATATTTCTTAAGTTTATTTAGTGATAGAAAAAATATATTTAAAAAGTCACATTATGAAAAATGTTCACATTAATGCACGAAAATACTCGTTTCATAATTTATTTTACTGTTTTCAATACATGTTAAAGAAATTATAACAAGTAGCTCTTCAAATACTGTCGGTGTCTGAGCTATTGATCAATTAACGGTTTTCAGTAAATTCATATAGTTATGAACATTTAACATTTAAAAAGTGTATACCTAAAGAATATATAGAAATAACTCACACGTAACAATTCTATGAATACGTCGTACATGCATGTGAACGCCGACCAAAAGATTTGTTTTTAAAGCATGGGCAAACTGTTCTTAAGACAAACTTATAGTGAAATTTTGTTGACTTCGGAGCGTTTGAGATTATTTGTGAAATATTCAGTCATGATTTACTGCAAACACATTTACCGATCAAAAGTCAAAAGTTGCGTTTTCTCTACACGTACAATTTTATCAGATTACGAAAAGCAATTTAACTATTTGTTGTTTTTTGGTTCGTGGAGTTTGGCTTCAGGAGTTTAATAACTGATGATGATGGCTATCTAATGATCGGATTGGTACAGTAGTCCTATCAGACCTTAACTGACTATTGGCAGAAAAATTAAAAAGTAGCAATTGCCTATTGTTGTTTGATTTGTCAAGCTACATATTATACACATTTGGGTGCGTTATTATTATTACTGCATGTACACGTATTTGTTTAGAAAATATTTAAAGATAAATTGATAAATACATTGTTTAAAATTTGTTTTGGTTCCTGTGACAACAAAAGATTCATGTAAGCCATGCTAGGGAAATTGTTTATTACACATGTATTTGAAAATAAGACATATTCTTCTTTGAGAAAGTAGGATTGGCAAGCATTATCATCAAATAACAATTGCTAACAATGTCCGTCAGTTTATTAATAAAATGGCGTTATATCATAGCAGAATATCAGATTGTTTACAACGTTTATAGTAAACTTGTAATAAACACAATATGTCAAACAATATCTACAGCTAGAAATGAGGTTTGTTGACACGTTTATGTGTCATAATATTCCTTTAGCAAAGACTAGGGTTAAACGCCAGAAAATGGATGGAGAAAACGAATGTTAAAATATAAAATAATAGAGGCATTTCTAAAGGCATTTTGTTTGTCAGTATACTCTTACCCAATTTCATTAAAACATGAGGAAAGCACAGAATGTAAAGTAACCTTACTGAATGCTTCTGTGAGAGCGTATGATTACTTTAATTGGAAGCCTTGTTAGTAATACGTCCAAATAATTTTATATTAGTTTTGCCATTTGTTGCCTTACTAACCACGCTTGCTGTCCTCCTTTAAAGGAAAGCTTACATTCACTTGATGAATTTTCATCAAAAAAATAGAAAGAACTAGACAATGCTGAGTGTCGAATATCAAAGAATTTCTTATATATTTCTTTGTAAAACATCTCGTCAGTACAGTGTTAGAAGTAACTCTAGAAACCTCGATTCAGAGAAAGAAAATTTATGATTTTTTTTCTTATTGCAACCCACATTGATTCATGATTTGTCAACATACATCCCCTTTTGACTTAGATCTTCATTTCTATAGTACGTTTATCATGATGACTAAACATTTCCATTTTTTGCTTATTAAAGGCACAATTGTTTAGTGCTTGTTTTGCCTCGATAACCCAATATTTGATATTTGCTTCCAAGTTCTTAGTTATAAGAGTGCATTATAAAGTAACATGTAAATTGTAAAACCAGTCTAGCTAACATAAAGCCTAAGAAAAATCATAGGATCTTGTTCAATCAAGAGTGTTTGATCTCATCATTTGAAGATCATTTTTATAATGGCGGTAGCTGATATATTGAGAATTCCCCCTAATCCCAATACAAACATGCTATAAATTATCATGGTAATATTCATTTTAAGCCGAAACCAAACCAAAATGAAAACGTTCTCGAGGGAGACTGTCAGAATGTCTCCCACACTACTCGGCTGACGAGATAATAAAATATCCATCATTTTCGATCATGGTTACTTGAAGCGCCCAACTACACAATGAAAATCTATTAATATAGGTTTCACAGTTTATATAAAGTAATCAAAGCATTTATTATATACATATATTATTTCTAGTTTTGTAATTCACCATGTAGCATGCATAGGAGCACACAATTCATGTTTAATACCAATACTATTAGAAGCCTAAGTCTGAATGACAGGGTGCGGCTTATCAATCAGGTCAAGTCTAGTCCACTTATGAATTTCCTACCTATGATTCGATGATTATAATTTATATTTTTCGAAGAGTGATTCTTATTGTGAGTGTTAAGTTTAATTAAATGTCATATGACTTGCATTTCTTATGCCTAATTGATTTAATGTGGTGCGTGTTTCATGTCTTTGGATTCATGTATTTGTTTAGTTCAATCCGATATATTTGTCTACGTTGAACGATTTTTTTACGTCTTGAATATGAAAACAATTTGCTTTAGGTTGCATACCTCATTCTGGTCACACAATTTCAAGAGTTCGAGTTTTATTTGATATGATTTTTAACACTGTTTCTTTGTATCTATGAATGTCATTGCCTCACAGAGGAAACACTTTATTATTATCATTTTTGTACTCTAGGAGGAAATTCGAAGAAACTGGTTATAAATAAACAAACAACTACATTAAAATTTCTTCTTGGATAAAACATAAACCGGCAAGCATACTATAGAAGTTTTTATTGTAGAATATTCAATTTTAAAGCTAATGATTTACAGTCATACGGATTTGGATTTCTTTGAAATGCCACAAAAATTATTTCCTCAACTTTAGTAATAACAAACTGGAAGGAGATACGCGCAGCTGCTTGCTGTTTGCATAAAGAATATAATGGTAATAATAATAAAAATAATAATAATGAAGAAGAAGGAAAAAAGGAAAACAACAATAACTAAAAAGAAAGAAAACAGAAACAAAAAGCAACAACAACAAAATAAAACAAAACAAATAGAACACACACCTTTTGCTCAACAAACCGTTCACCTGTTTTTTATGAGTATAAATCTTTCAATTTTGAAACTTTTCTGTCTGTTTTGGCACACATTGTTCTTGCAATTGAAAGATCGCATGTTACTTTTTGTTACGATAAGTCGCCTTAAAATTGTGCTATTCTGATATAAGGTTTTTACTCGTATTTCAATAAATATGTCTTGTAAACTAAACAACATCTAATATAAAACTAATCAACCAGCACATACTTCGATAGTGTATTTGATACTGACGGTTCTAAAGCTAAGGAATATTCGAATTTATTTCTGGAAACATCACTCAGAATTAACTTGTAATAAGTTCACGGCGCCACGTTTAAAAATCCCCTAAGGAGTAATTCGAATCAATTTTGAGAACAGTCATCAATATTTTTGCATCGAAACATTTCATAACAGTTTTTTTCTCGTGTGTAGAACTTGTTTTATAGGTCTTGATAATTAAGAAAAACAAGGGTATCTGATTATCTTCTCTTTCGAGTTTGTTAGATAAATTTTAAGCAATTTTAACATGGACAGATTTATGTATGTAAAGAATACGAAGGGTTTTTATAACATATGGTGTTGGTGCTGCTGTTCTCAAGTTAATTTCTAAAGAATATTCATCAAAAGGATATTTACATACTGAATAAAAATGTTTACTTCCCTCATTTAAATAGATGTTCAAAGTTTTCAATATCCGAGCTTATGATTTATGTAAGCCGTGTGGTTCTAGAGAAATTTCGTTTAAACAAAAGCCCTATTGGCATTTTAATGAACGCGATACACTGAGAGCATCGAAAAATGTTTTTGCTTTTTTCTAAAATTTACCAATAACGATTTCGACCAAGTGTCTTGTATGTTAATTTTTGCACGTCATTATTGCATTTCTCTGGTTGTCCAAGATGGCGTTAAAATATTGCTACTGTCTATTAATTTCGCGCCTTCAAAACAACAAGTCATCTGTCTGTCTGAGTACATTAACTCCTCACTTGATTAATGAAATTTCATCGCCCACTACCTCTGTCAAGAACGTCTAAATTGCTGACCATTGTTTGATATGTATATTTTTCAGTTAAGGGTTGGGTTCTGTGTAAAGGTTACCTGCTACAGCATTTAAAAGGTATGGAATATTTCATATCTGAAAAATTAAATTAATTAACCTGATATATTTTCCCTCAACTAATGTGTGGTGTGTGTGTGTGTGTGAGAGAGAGAGAGAGAGAGAGTTTACTAAACGACCTTTTAAATTAAGTTTTATCCACGTTTTTTTTTCAAATTCAAAATATTTTAATTTCTTTCTATAGCTATTTTCAATACACTTAAGAATAAAACTACGACTCTCTTCGATATTTTAGCCCAGTTCAATAGCATTTTACCGAAATATCTGTTTCTAATGCAATCTTTCTCTTTAATATGAAGCTGTTCCCCGATTACAGTAACAGTTTACAGAAAGATATCGCGCCGTTTAACTTATCGTATGATAGAATTGGCAGTTTCACCTGAAAACGTTCACGCTAATCAAGGATATAGGAATTCTACTAGCCAAAAGTACAAGAAATGATGTGTTGAAGAAAAAATTATAATAATTTATATTTTTCTTACGTGTTCACATATGTGAAAAATTCTACAGGAGTGTATTGTTCTAAAGCAAATATGTAATAAAAAAAGCCCGTTAAAACTTTAATAAAAACACAGCTACTAGCCTTTCTTTAAAATGCTTAGTCGTTAAACAAAAAACTCAAGGCAAAAATTCCACCGATATCATATCATATCATCTATATATTTATCAATGGTCATCAAAACCAAATATTCCCAAGGGAGTCTGGTTGAAGTTATTTACCTCACTCTGAAGATCGTATAAGAAATCCGCCAGTTTTGATTATGATTACTTTTAGCTATACATCTGAAAATAAGCTCCTTTGTCTTTAGAAGAAGCGCTTAATGACAAAAATCTTATTCATGATGTGTGGGTGTAAAATATACAATTAAGTTAAAAAAAAATGCAGTGGACCAGGGAGAGTATGCGGAGGAAGACGGATATGACAGCTTCGACACTGCCTATTTACAAACTATTTCTACTGAACATCAGCCAGAGCGTATTAATTTATTGTTTTGCATTTTAATTCATTTTGGCACATTTCAAATAGATAAGCATTGATTAAAAGATAATCTTATCACCAATAGTCCGTTTTCTAACCAAAGACAGGAAACATGCAATTTCGGTGATTAATAGCACAATTAACTGTGACAGACCATCATGTATGTAAATATCACTGGCAGTTATAATGAAATAGCTTTTTTCCTTGGGCAGTCGTAAGCGCATTGAAAAATGATTTACGGAATTTGATATTTTCGATGCATTGCCGTTTTCTTCTGTGCGTCAGAATGCTGCATGTGGTTGTAGTAAGAGCGTGATTTAAATATACACTGTTCAAATTAATTAAAGGAGCGCCCATATAACCTATAAAATACCATACCTGTTGAGTAGATTTATAAATATCTTTTACAGAAATATGAAAATCGTTCTTTTTACAAAAACAAATCGGCATTTCTGCAAAAGATATAGAGGATATTTGTTTGTTTTGGTGTAAGATCGAAATTTATTTCATCGAGTAATGGCAAGGATTTATATTTTCACGAGTGGCGCAGCCACGAGTGAAAATATTTAATCCTTGCCATCACGAGATGAAATAAATTTCGATCTTACACCAAAAACAAACAAATTTTCATTTTATTTCATGCTTTTCAATGGATTATTTGAATTATTTCTCATTTTTAATGTTTTACCTATCCAAGTGTTCCCCGTCTGGTGCCCCACTTTCCTTCTTCTTCACGTGCTAACACATGTATATTTCGTAATAAAAATAGTTCCAGATAAACTCTCATTTTTAATATATAATTCACTAGACAGGGTCTTATTCATTTATTATTTTATGTCAAACAGAAAAAAGAAATCGTTTTGTAAATTTATTTAGAGTAAATAACAGTTTTAGGCTGATAAAGCTATTGAATTACTGCGCGTGAATCGAAGTCAGCTCAGTTCAATCCGCCATTTTTTTTCCCATTCACAACTTGTGTGGGAATTATAAACAAAACAAGGATTTAAATCAAACTAGTAAACGAACATCATAACAGGTATATTATTTGCCTAATTCATATTAATTAGAATCAGTGTCACTGTCAGGTAGCATCCTGATACGTTTGTATGGCCTAATTATCGGCGAACTCAAGTTGTACTTTTGTACATGTATATGGGGTTCACTGAAGGGAAAAAAAAGTAGTTCCTTAGCAGTGAAATTATCAAAATGATAATTTCACTGTTTGAAACAGTGAGATTATCAGGATTTAATCTACTGTGATGTTCGTTCACTAGTTTGATTTAAATCCTTGTTTTGTTTATAATTCCCACACACGTTGTGAATGAAAAAAAAATGGCGGATTGAACTGAGCTGACTTCGATTCACGCGCAGTAATTCAATAGCTTTATCAGCCTAAAACTGTTATTTACTCTAAATAAATTTACAAAACGATTTCTTTTTTCTGTTTGACATAAAATAATAAATGAATAAGACCCTGTCTAGTGAATTATATATTAAAAATGAGAGTTTATCTGGAACTATTTTTATTACGAAATATACATGTGTTAGCACGTGAAGAAGAAGGAAAGTGGGGCACCAGACGGGGAACACTTGGATAGGTAAAACATTAAAAATGAGAAATAATTCAAATAATCCATTGAAAAGCATGAAATAAAAAGAAAATTTGTTTGTTTTTGGTGTAAGATCGAAATTTATTTCATCTCGTGATGGCAAGGATTAAATATTTTCACTCGTGGCTGCGCCACTCGTGACTACTGATATAGTTCAATAATCCATTGAAAAGCATGTAATAAATTTAGAAGTCTACTCAACGCGTATGGTATTTTATAGATTATATGGGCGCTCCTTTAATTAATTTGAGCAGTGTATATGCTTATATCAGTTTTTTTTGCATACCAGTTATCGACGAAATTAATGTTAACCCAAAAAGACAAGTTTAGTATTAAAGTTTCGTTTACCAAATCAGTGTTATCAACTTACATGCTAAAGAACTTTGCCTCTTATTCTGGAGATGATAATCAAGATATTAAATCAAATAAACAGATATAAATTTAAACAAATAAATTTCTTCAAAAAAGATACAGAACAAAATAATGCCCCATAAGTGTGTAGTTTTTGGACATTGGCAAATATTGACCGCGCATAGTAATCGAAAGTCCAATTTCCAAAACAGTTTAGGCTATATAAGTTGAGTTTAATGCTATCATTTTCAATGAAATAAATTAAATATTTAGTCATATTTATTCCTTATTCATTCCGTTTAGTATAACTTTTCACGGTTAAAACGTTTTGATATTATATTTACGGCTGAATTAACAGATGCACGATAGTCATCGTTGATCATTTTACTTATTCTGCACAAAATAATCCCAACATCTTATTGATATTTGACAAAAAATAATGTGAAAAAATCATGACTCATCGGTCATTTATCTTTAAATTGTCTTTTTCTGTCTTCAGGGAAAAAATGAAGAGATTGTTGTAATAACTGAGAGAAATGTGAATGTTCCAAAACGATTTTTAGCAGTCTGCTACGAGAATGTTTTGTTATGAAAGTCTCTGTGTTGATTTTATTGACTATGATATTGTTGAATTGTTTTCTAATCTTCACGAAATAACTGTGGAGGTACAAACTATAACGCAATTATCTGCTAGGTGATTGCTAAAGTTGAGAAGTTTGTTCTGTAACCGTGAATTCATTTAAAAATTGATTTTATTCATATCCATTAAATCATGTCGGTTTTAGTGTGAGAAAGTTGTCATTACTACATTTAAAGACATACAAAAAGCACTTCCTTGCATTGTTTTAATTGACATCGTTACGTTCTAGTGCACACCTACCTATAATTGTATAAATACAACCTCTGACAAACGCGTCACGTTATCAATTCTTTGGCTCAGTGGTTAGAGCGTTGGCGTGTCACGCGGGAGATCCTGAGTTCGAATCCCGCTCTCGGTTGTGTATTCTTAGATGCACTGCATCTTTCTATTGCGGACTTTCGTGTTCGTAAGAACATGTGCAGTGGTGTTTACTATACACACTTTCAACAAAGCCATCAGGCTACACACCCTTAACGTTTTTATACAAATGTGATAAATAACTCTGTCTTATCAATATCTACAAAAAAGTAAAATGTTCTTAGTTCTAAATGCACGGAATGTTTTCGCCTAAAACCTATGTATGACGTTTAGAGTTTAAATGAAAGTTCTTTGAATGTTTCGAATGTGGTAAATCGACATGCTTTCGACGTTACATGAAGCAGCAACTCATTAATTTACAATGATCATCACAACGTCTTTTACAGATATTAGAACACTGATCCATACCCCGTGTGACCTCGCCTCCGTGTTCAGGTCTTTGTACTTGGTCAGCTAGTCCCGGGTTCGAATCCCAGTGGGAGCTTGTTATTTCTTTTAGAAAAGACAAACAAACAAATAGTGACGCGGTTCAGAAAGCTATAACTTACTTGTCTATTTCATACAATTTTGACCCTATCATGTATGGTGCCTACAGAGAGGGTTTTAATTAAGTTGAATCGGCTAGAATCGTAATTGAGATTTTACAGACAGGTATAATTAGTTTTAGCCGTAAAAGTGTTTATAGAAGATGATGTAGATTTAAACATTTTTATCGATTTATTTAGACCATTTAGTTTTTAATCGTTCATTTTGATTGATTTGAATGTTCCTACTACTTCTTCAAAGCAATGCACTAAAAATTTACATGTAAGAAATGCTATGAATTTATTGCTTCACAGAGTTATCCGATAGCATATAAGTTATAAACAACCTAAGTTCCTTTATGAGAACAAACATCAAAATAGGCGCCTGATGCATTTGTTCTCACTTGAGTCTTGCATAATTTCCTATGAATCGTTCCTGTCACAGATTACATCATTATGCAACAATTTATCAGGAAATATGTACATCGAAACCCTCTTTAATGAAACAGATATTCTGTCAGAATAATTTCCTCTTGTTATTCTAATAATCTAGTCGTTACATGTTGAACGATCTCGCTCTACTAAAACATATCGAGTGTGAATGCTAAACGTTGCCATCGGCTTCTTTATTTAACAACACTTAAATCCATTCGCTATGTCCATCAACCAGTCATGAAGTATAATGTAAATGATTTTAAAAAAGATTAAGTGTAAACGAAACAGAGTTATCTCTGAAAGTTGGTTATGGATTTTATTATGCTGAAAAGAATTCTTAAGAAATTCTTACTAATATCTGATTAACCTGTGTTATACTATCTGCGTGCTGAAAAATTATGTCACTTAGTTTTACTAACCTGTTATAACAACGTTTGACCTAATTGAGAAATATCTTTAAGATAAATCTTTACATTTTTTTGCCAAACAAACAAGAGCCAAGTACAAACACATTCTATACAGTTTAGATTAATAGTTTTCGAGAAAATAACAGAAGCGCTTACTTGTTTATTTGAATTAATAGACATGCTTTGAAAAGAATGATTTGAAAGGAAGAAAACGACCGGTCATTTTAGATGTTGTCTGTTTACACATTTACTTGAAATAAAGAACATTCAAGCACAGATAAGCATTTTATCATCTATATATATCTATTTACGACTTACATGGCACAGGTTCTCGTGGGAGTCTATGCGAATGTCAGAGGCTCTGATAATCAGAACTCTTCAGTTGCTTGATTATGATTACTTGGAGCGATAAATTACACAATCAAAACCCATATACGCTTCTGGAATGACTAAAAAAGAAGCCAGCCGCCTTACATGGGGATCTATGAATTTATCTCATTTGCAGTATACCATGGAGAGTACGATGAAAGGCGACAATATTGCGGTAAAATCATAAGCATGAAATCAGATATACTTTTTTGACAAAGGGAAAGATAGCTGTAAAACTATATAATAAATAAACAGATTTTCAAGAGAAGTTAAGCGAAGATAGTTATAATTTATGGCAACGTTAACCTCGTTAATTTCTAGTATGGTCCCAGACATGCATCCTGTTTACTCTCAATGCTGCAAATATTCAACACCAAACCAAGAATCTGCACGATAGTCTATATATCATCCAACACAAATAACCAAGCTACAAAAAATAGAGATCTCGCTACTTAAAGGTTTATGTTACTGCAACCAGTCTCATAAACCACAACGAAAGAAAGTGTCTGCTTTGACCTTATGAGCGAACTAGGGATGAGATGCACCGTGTATGTCCATTGTTTAAAGGACAAAAGATTGAAATACATACCTAAGATATTCACTGAAAGGCCTACTATATTAAATTTAAACCGCTTGTAACAACTAAGAACATAGAACTTCTAATGAATATGAGCATTTTTGCCAATCATATTATGCGTAATTTTGACAGATGACTTTTAATATTATGTATACCGCTCTGCTGATTTTGATTCTGTCACATCTTATATTTTGTAATCTGTGAAATTAAAATAAACAGTATTTCCTGTTCTGTTCTGCACGTGACCAGAGTAATTCAATGACTACAAAAAACTCGGAAAGATATGTGTCCATAAAACCAGGAATAATCTAAAGATTTTTAAAAAATGTTCCGATGCCAAAATAACTCATAGATTTTTATATACAACCGTTTTAGATTTGTTACGTCTATTGCACACCTTCGATAATTTCATAAATACAACCTCTGACAACTGGCGTCAGGGAATCGATTCTTTGGCTCAGTTGTTAGAGCGTTGGCTATCACGAGGGAGATCGAGGTTCGAATTACGCTCTGGGTTGTGTATTCTAAGATGCATTGCAACTGTCTGTTACGGACTTTCATGTTCGTAAGATGGGGGCTCGTCGGGATAACCCCTCCTGGACTTAGTTGTAAAAATTAAGATAAAAATTTAAAAAATCTTTCAAGATTTCTGTCTGATCCATTGATCTCAATATACATAACACCATTCGTCATCATAAATGATGACTTTTTCAAGAGGGGGTGTGTAACGGTCTAGTGCACACCTTCGATAACTGTATAAATACAACCTCTGACAACTGCGTCAGGGAATCGATTCTTTGGCTCAGTGGTTAGAGCGTTGGCGTGTCACGCGGGAGATCGGAGTCGAATCCCGCTCTCGGTTGTGTATTCTAATATGCATTGCATCTTTCTCTTACGGACTTTCTTGTTCGTTAGAGATACGTGTGTTATGAAATCATCCTGCCGGGGGAAGTTATTCAATATGTATGAAGTACAAAATCTGTTTAATAGCAACTTTAATCGGACAGAAGTCTTTGTAAGTTGATTATTGAGAACAGCATGGAAATGACTGACATATGCAAATTATATGCACGAAACAACATTTACACACATACTTATATCAAAGTAATGTCTAATACAATTTAGATATTTATGCATGCAACATAACTATTACATGAGCCATGATAATACGTAATGCAAGTCATTTCTTTGAAAAATAGTCCACAGTGGCCAATAACGAAAACATTTTTCAAACTATTATCGTATGGCGCAACTGCAGACGACCGAGCTAACCGCGAGCGGGATGCGCAACCCTTCTGGAAGAATTTCGTATTGTAATAATTACAACCAACCAGCAGGGACGTAGGAGGACCCATGCTCAGTCCGGTCATAAAGTCGCCTTCATCAACCCCCGGGTATATGCGAGAAACATGAAACTCCATACAGGCCCTATTAAATCAACCTACATAAAACCCCCAATTAAAATCACAAGTTTGTATCAACAATATTGGTTATTACAAAAGTTTCAAAAAATCGAAGACAGCTTAAATTTGAATTTGAAAAAATGGCTGTACTCTGTGAGGTACTCTGTAGAAACTAAATAACAGACACGCCCTGTGACTTTATATACACCGACGCGGTCGGTCAAAAACTGACCAAACCAGTTTTAGAACTATGGTAACGACTAGACAACAATTATCCGCTATACGTTGCAACGCGGATAATTTGAAAATACCGCTAATATATATTTTGATTTCGAAACAAAAAAAAAGGGAACAAATAACTCTTCAAAGTAATTTTCTACTGCAACTGATAAAACAGTTTTGGATATCTAAGCAATAAAATCATGTTTAGGCTATTCAATTTGAACCATTTTCTGATATGAGCTGTGTAACTTCAACGTTCATAAACACTCTTTTTTTTCTTTACTCATGTTTACGCACAAATTTATCAAATCTTATATGTCACAAAGGTTTCAACTAATGATGTTATAAAATGATACAATAATAACGGATGATTCGTTGAAAAATATTATTTTCATATATGTAAATTTTGTGTTACTGTAATCATTTAGGGTTATAAAATATGTTTAAACTAAACGATTTATTTTTTGTTCATTCGAAAATTTTGTTTCTGCTTCTGTCGTTTATCTTTAACTACCAAATCATTCTAGTACGAAAAAAATTCATAGTAATTTCAAAATAAACAATTAGCAAATAATAAAAGGTAAACCAAACACATTATTCTTTTTGACAGTTATTTTTTACTGTTTTTTTCTAAACATATCATTTAATTAATGAGTCAATTTTTTGGCGTATTTCCTGTATTCTGTTTTTTAATTATCTTTCAAAAGATCTACGAAAATATTTTCTTTTTTTCATAGAAAGTATTTAACTGTCTTATTCCTCTTATTTTAATATGACACCCTTTGAGAAAGCAATTGTTACAAAGTTTACGTTATCTTTTATATACAAACAGGTAAATCGTTTCATTTTTATTTCACTTACACTAGTAACCTAAATCTCCAACTGCTTTGTTTGAGATAAATTATCTTTATTGTTAATGTGCATAGACAATTAGTTATCTATGTAAATCATCTCAACTGAGACGAGCTTAATGATTTTACATAAGATCACAGGTACATGCAATCTCAAACTATAAGAGACCTTCATAAAACTACTGAAGCAAACGGCTACAGATATAACCTGCATACCAGCAGGACAAACCATTCTGATAATTTTAACCCTTCTCCTGCTGGCGGCATTTGTGTTTGCCTTTGCGACCAGTGCATATCCGTGCAATCCGAACATGGTCTGCACTATTCGCCATTCAGTCGGTAAATTTTCAATAAGCACCCCTGTAATCAATTAACGGATCTGTCTAAATTGAAAGATTGACCAGTCCATTTAAGGTATTTAGCAGGCTAAGGCTTAAACATTTTTAACCCATACAGAACAAAGTTCTTCGAAGCACCATACAGCAACACTCTAAA
The DNA here is from genome assembly GCA_012932295.1 of Cyclina sinensis. NCBI lineage: Eukaryota > Metazoa > Mollusca > Bivalvia > Venerida > Veneridae > Cyclina > Cyclina sinensis. The sequence continues at coordinate 39,394,850 of JAAONU010000002.1, forward strand.
ACTACCAAGAGGTCTGATAAAGATACTGGAACACCCAAACAAGTTTTTTTCGAGGTGTTACAGTTTGTGATTTATGCTTTTCTTCTATAACGATCCCCCTTTTCTCATCTAAGATCCTTCAGATTAGGATCGGTTTTTCGGGGTTCAACAATTATTTCGACGATTCATGGACTTTAACCCTACAGTATACTCTATCCAAGTTCATGAGAGTTTGCTATATAAGTTAGGTTATGTGAGAGGTGATGAAATTCAATTTTTTATAGGACAACCCCGGAGACCTTGTAACTCATTCAAGTTCATTTTGTAACAACTCACCATTTTGTAAATAAATATAATATATCAATTAAAATGTTATACTTTATCACATAATTATTAAAATTTAAATTTCTCTTGAATACTTTTAAATAAACCGATCACATTTTAATTATAATCCTGACTTTTCTTACGGTTTTTCCTGTCTACAATTATGACTAATATAGTTTATAAACAACAACAACAACAAAATTCAATTTGCAAGTAAAAAAGTAAATGTGGACGATGAATTTGCTCTCTCCATTAGGTCACCCCAACAATGTGCTTTACATCGGTTGTCAATGATGATACGTCTAAATATTTTCTCTACAGTTATGAATGTTTCAGTAACATATACAATAACAATAGCAGCATGTGAAATGACACTACAGCCCACACAGTTCACTAAATACGCACTGATTTATGGAAATAAGAGTGTTTATGAGAATAAAGACGACTTGAATATGGATTTTTTATATGTCACTTCCGGTTTGTTATGTTTTGTCAATCTTAACCAGTGAAAAATTTGACAGTTCTCAGAGATTTCATTCTTTTGATACAAACAAATTGTAATTTATTATGGAAAATATCAATGAGTGAACAATTCCAATGAAAGTGAAATTAATAGATGATCAGTTTACGAAATGATGTTGATCTTTTATTGGATGGGTATCGTTCACAAAATATAGTAAAGAATTGCATGAAAATAATCAAAACATTACACACAAATGCTTAATTTTAAATAACGCTATAGAAAGGAAATCTTTTATTTGGCATTTTACCTATTCCGTAACTTTCGTTTAGAAAGACTTTGAATAAAATACAAAGCCCAATATCGTTTAAAAATTGACACGTCCGCTTAAGTCACTGATTATATAAACTCATAATAAAAATTATAAAGGGAAATTTTGTAAAAAAAAAAAATTCGAACGATTAAGACGTCGTTTTCTTTTCGGATAGAATGGGGTTTTCTTAATCGGGAATGAAAAATTTCAGAATGATTTATAGATAAACGATGTGTCAATAATAATATGACTCAGAAAACCTTATCAATATTTTGGCAAATTATGCTTTTTTAATTTAAACTATCTGTTGTCTACAATGTATTACGAACTCCCATTCGTTCAATATTCTTACTCCGTATTAAGTATGTTTAGTTAATTATGACAAATTGTAATAGTATAACTGCTAAATTATTTTAATTTTCAGAGAAATATAACATATGGTTATTATTGTAAGGTTTACACTTTCACAAAACCGTAGAGCAATACAATTTAATGTAACTTTTTTTCTTTTCTTACTTTCATAAAGAATTGAAGAACTACTTTTCTGAAAGAAAATAATATACTCGATTATTCTATTTATTGTTTTAATTGTTTTAATTAAAAAAATGTAGGAACTTGAAAGCAAAATCTCCAGAAATAATGTTTTTTATGAATCATTTAATCTTTTTTTTTCTGTTTAAGTATGCAAAATATATCTGTTTAGGAATTTTGAATTTAATTTAGTTGTCGAGAGCTCCAAAAACAGTTCTTCGGACGACAAAAAAAATTGCTGAAATAATGATTCAGTTGTCATTAGTCACTAAAATTGCAATTTTCTGAGTGAAAAAAACGAAGCTCATGTCAGTGCTGAATTAATGATTTTACACTAAATGAATTTTCATTCTTCTTCTTAGAACTGTGTTGTATTTCAAATCATTCAATGAAACTTACTCTCATGTCGCTTGAGTCCCTAGAGATTTTGAGAACGTTCACATTTATTTTCACAAAGGAGCACTTTTTCATGTCCTTCAACTATGTGACTACCATTGAAGCACGACCAACAGTACTCTGCTCATTATGCAATACTCTATATTCACACATTTTTCAATCAGAATTCAACAGACTACCATCGAATCAAAACACCTTTCCAATTTTGGAGTCCTTTTCTAACATGTAGGTGTAAAACTGTGTGAATGTTGGTACACAAATAAGTAAGACAAGTGTCAGTTTATCAAATAACCCTTGTGAATGAATTCACACATAGAAGTTAATTTGCGTTAGAGCTAACATAAAAAATATACTTTTACAACAATTGTCACAGTGGATATAGAAATCAGACTCTTCCGAGTTACACAATACAGCTTTATCTAATTGTATATCTAGACGGAATCTGCTGAGACAAAGGTTTCGCGGATGAGAGCCGATAACAATTTTTTTTCTTAAAAATCGTACACATATATTGTTTTTAATACAGTCAAACATGAAAGTTCGAAAGATCACCTATTTGAGAAGCCTTTTCATCTCCCCGTCGATAGGTGGGAGGGATATGATAATGGTCTCACTTTTGTAATATATGTAATTACACTGTTGAAAGGAATTTGTTGAGTTACTCCCCTTTTATATATTTGGTTTGTCCGGAGTGTAACTCCAAAATTGTTAAGGGAATTCATTCATACTGCATACAATGATACACGACCTCATAATACAATGATACACGAAGGAGTGCAGTGTCAGAAAAAAAAACATAACTCCACCTTGCCTTTTTCTTGATTACTTCCCTTTATCGTATAACTATAAGAATGTCCAAAACACAACTCAAAGTACTGAAGGGATTTAATTGATATTTCATATAATGACCGAGTACATTGAGCGAATGTGCAATATGCAAGGATCATAACTCTGCATTGCCTCAATTTCTATTATCTCCGTTTGTGTTTTATAAACTCTTGTCCGCAAGGTAACTTTAAAACTATTTAAGGGATTTGTTAATAATTCTCACTCTGACAGAGGAATAGTTTGCAAGAAACATTACTCTGTCTTGCTTCTATTTTGAATGATCTCCCTTTATTATGTGCTATAATTCTTGTTATATACTTTGTTTGGCCGGATTAAAACTCCAAATATTTTAAAAGAAATTCATTTATATTGCATACAATGATAGTGGACCTCAAGGGGGAGTGCAATGTCAAAATACCATAACTCTACCTTGTGTTTTTGAATTATGTCTCTTTTATATTACTATAAGAATGTGGAAAATACAGCTAAAAACTAATGAAGAGATCAAGTTGATATTTCATATATTGACAATTGTGCAATATGCAAAAAACAAACCCTGTCTTGTTCCATGTTTTAATTATCTCCCTCTTTCTTTTATTGTTTTTGTTCGCAAGTTAACTTAAATACTTTATAAGAAATTTTGTTTATATTTCACACACTGGTAGAGAACATAAAGTGTGCAGTGTGCAAGAACCATAGCTCTGTATCGCTTCTGATTTAAATCATCTTTCTTTATTAAGTTCTATAATACTTGATTGCTTGTAATAACCCCAAAAGTATTCAAGGACATTCATTCATATTGCATACAATTATAGAGGACTTTAAGTGGGGATGCAGTGTCTAAGAAATATAACGTTACCTTGCCTTGTTCTTGTATTTTTCTCCTTTGAAAATATAGTTAGAAGAATGTCCAAAACACAACTCAAAAACTACAGAAGGCATTAAGTTGATATGTTAAACAATGACAGTGATCATTGAGCCAATGCGCAATATGCAAGAACTTTTCTCAGCCTTGCCCGAATTTTTAATTACTAGTATCTCGCTTTGTTGTTTTGTAAATGCTTGTGCGCAAGATAACTTGAAAACTATAAAAAAAATTCTGTTTATGTTTCACACACTGATAGAGAACACAAGTGTAGTAAACCTTTATACTGCCGCAAGTCCATATGTGCATCCTTTGCAACCAGTTTTTAACCCAGATCTGCCGGCACTCAACCGTGCTGGCTAATCAGGGTAAGCAATGTCTGCTTCTGAATCAGAAGATTATGTTTCATTTTCCAAGCAGCAATCAGTGTAGACCCTGATCAACCGGCCCGGAGCCATGACAGCTGAGCTGGGTCTAAATTAGTTGCATAGGCCAGTATAATTTCAGCACTCTATAGGTTAATCATGTTGAAAATTTGTGCACTTACAACTTGGACGTAAACTTTCTGCGTGATTTTTCATGTAGTTACACGTCAGTTCATGGTTCCTTTACGTCTTTCCTTTGGAATTATAACGTACATATATATTTTTCACATTTCCGGATATCTTTCAAACTCCCAACCCGTTGTTTCATTTTTCAACAGCTTTCTCTTTTCCTCTCTGAATTCCTCCTTCTTCATATTATCTCCATACCAAACAACGTTCCTTGGCCACATTTCCATTGACAACACTGCTCCGACGGGTGATGGCCATGTCTAACATGGCTCTTGTATTAAGTGATCAGTATTCTAAAGCCCCTTTGCTTAATCAAAGAAAAGGCTTCAGTGTTAATCAGGGATTAAAAGATAAAAAATTTCACCCTCTTAACTGGCCTTTGAACACAATATTGGTCGACATTGCTTGCAAAAGATTTCTATTTAATGTTATTATATTACTATACATTCTTGCTGAATTAATGGATTATACACTGTACATTTATTAAAATGGCTCATTGGCTATGAAATGAAAAAAAAAAGATAATGTAAAAAGGTATTTATGCTAAACAATTTCTTCTTTTGACATTTAGAGTCCAGAATGCGTTCGTTTTGAATAGATGAATGATTCATTCAAGATCATTTACATTGACACAATTTGAAAGAAAACGGAATTCTCTTAATTTTAAGGCATGCCTCTTTAAATTCTTTTTATTTGAAAATTCGAGTATGAAACAAATATTGCTGATCTACTCATCACTGGGTACTGTCTACTGACAGGCTACTAATATTACATACGAAATCGCTGTTACAGTAGTATAGCGTGTATAAAATAATTGCTATACTTTTAGTAGGTTCGGGCCGATCCGTTACTAGACATTTTTTTTAAATTTTAATTTATTGTTTTACTCGTTAGTAACAAAATGTAAACATCATAACCAAGCATACAGTTAACTTATTTATTTCTTCATAAGTGTAAAATATACCATTGACATGAAATTACGAAAATAAGCTGTTATGAGGAATTATTTTCGGTAATGCTAATGTTCTCATTACAAATAGGATGGTGCCATTTTTGTTAGTAAACTTCTGGCGATATTTATATGTTATGCTTAGCGTAGCAATATTTGAAAATAAATCATTTTCGTTCTATATTCATTTTTATTTGCAACATCTTTTCGTTCATTTCAATAAACGATCAATTATATGCAATATTTTCTTATTTATCTGCAAAACTTTTTCATTTATAGGCAATATATTATTTATTATGGTATGATTTTATTTAAATGCAATGAATTAATTTATGTGTTATTTATGTGTTATATGTGTTATAAATTTTAAACATATTTTATAAAATTTCATTTATACTCAATAAAATTTTATCTTTATGTAATAAATTTCATTAAGATGCAATAAATTTGATTTATATTCAATATTTTTCTTATTGAAATGCATTAACTTTTATTCATAAATGGTTCAAATGCGAAAATTGCATTGTGGGTACAGAAAAACGTTGTAGGACAAATTGTGAAATGACCTCTGACAAAGTACTGTACACAAGAATTATTGAATGTGAACGAAAAACTTCATAGCATTCAAATGAAAAATATTGAATATAAATGAAATTAATGGCATATCAATAAAAATCGTTGCATTTAAATGAAACATTAAAGCATACGAATGTAAATTATGCCATAGAACTGAAAAATAATATTGCATTCAATGAAGCTCTTATTGGATATAAAACAAATTTAGAGCACACAATAAAATTCGTTTCCATTAAATGAATAAAAATCGCATATAAATGAACAAAAAAGAATAGCAAAATCAAAATATTACATATAAATGAGAAACTATTGTATATAAGTAAAGAATTTAGATATATAAGTAAAAGATATTGTATATAAACGGATTTTATTGAATACTGAAACGTTTGACACGTCATACATTATAGCATAATGTGATAATGTGTCTGACAGGATACGTCGGTATGGTGTTGAAGTAGTGAGAAAAACGAGACTGTTTAAATGTTTACAAGGATCGTTGAATATTGATATTAATAGTCACCACACACTTGCCAATACCAAAGTCAAAATGACCTTTTATAAGTAGCATCAGAACCAGCAACACCTGTAGCAGCATTACATAAAAATAAGCAGCCCACTCAGTAGACCAAATAGGTACTATGTTGTGTAAAATGATGAATTGATATATATGTTAGCAAAAGCCATTTTATAAGTACGAGCATGACATACTACGATCATTCACGTAATTCTTTCTGTAGTACTTAACCGATAATACGTTTGCCAGACGTAAAGTCCTTTCAACAAATTACGGATTCCATGTGCTTGATTCGTACGACAGGTAAATGTGAAAGGTAAATTCTAACAAATAAAGAGCTAACATTACTGAAGAACATATTAATGCAATATGTAAATGTCTTACAAAAATATCGTAGGTAAACTTTGCATTGAAGCATTTCAAAGCATCCTGACCATGAACTAACTAGACAACGGGACTTTTAGCATGTGCGATTTACTTAAAGTCTGTAGGACGTTTGTTGTGGTCATCGTGAATAAACTAAAATAACATAATTATGTTTCATCATTGAACAGCAAATTTCATTGTAATTTTATATAAGCAAAGACGATATGTTGTATCAAACATGAGAATTGTGTTTATAGTTATTTTTTATACTTTATCAGACAATATCACCACATTATGATATTGAATGCTTAATCATTGAACTACTTTCGATTATAATTAAAACTTCCTGAACGCTTGATATGTCTCTGAAACTTTCTAACTAGAAATAACACATAAAAATATACCCAAAAGTACATGCGTCATATTTTTACGGAAGAACAGACATCTGGTTTGCATAATGTTAATTTTGTGTACTGTGACGGTTGGAAAGTGTTAACATTACTAGAGTAGGTATCAATATCGTCGCCAGCAATGACATACTGGTATTAAATGACCAGTCAAGAATATTGTTGAATGCTTTAAAACGTTAAAACCTTTTCTTCGTAAAGGGTTTGTTTCTTGTGCAATTTTTGATCAAAATAATTGAGTAAAATACGATTTGATTGCTAGGTTAATTCAAGTTTTCCTGCATTAGTAAAGCGAAACAGATTTTAAAAAATTTGTTTGATTTTTAAGCTTTATGCATCCCTCATCAGTATCTTGGTAAGATTTGAACAGTTTTGCCTGTACACCGCCTGCCTTTAGCCAATCAAAGCAAAGCATTTCATATCACATGATAACAAAATGGACGTCAAAATTCTTCTGCAAGGGATGCGTAAATGGACTCGCCCAACCGCCATGTTTGTCGGGTTACTTATTCTTACAACTGAAAAATACCATCATCAATGTACGATCTCAGTACCAGTCTTCAGGCTCTTGTAGGATAAATACAGGATAATCGCAATTTTTTTGCTACATGTCATTTTTTACTAGAGAATGTAGTCTAAATAAGAGTATGGTTTGTTTGTTTTTTCCAAAACTTGCACTTAAAGAAAAAAATAAATGCTTGCTTCCGGGCGATTCTAATCAGGATACAAACTCCCCGCAGGGGTTACTTCCCCTGATTAGTACAGTAAAAGTAGCAAAGCGTGGCTTGACCGGTGCCAGGAGTTTGATCAGGATTTTTCCGTGTTTTATATATGCTTGATTACGGTCAGGGCAATATCGTATTTTTTACCTAAAATTTATTCTGTTTAAATTGTACATATAATATTCTTATGGTACTGAAGAACTGTATCTAGCTTTTGTTAAGTATACATTTTTTAGAAATAAATAAAGTTAAAAAACTACGCAAATAGTCAATTAATTATGCGTAGACTGGTTTACGACAAAGCAATATTTACAAGGTTTTAATGCTGCAAATTTTAACATGATGTAAAAGATATTGGGATGTTTTTCATTAAGAAGCCAAATCGTCCGCTTTCAAAAATAGTCCAGCTACAATAAAAATAGAATGTATATTTCATTTATTTTATAATTTCTGTGTGAAAATTATCAAATATAACTTCGCTTTTCAGTGCAAAGCATGTTGTAAGATTATCAAATTAATGAATGAAGAACATGAAATACATTCATCTATGGATAAGACGAAATGCATGGCTGAACGGAGATTTCAAACATTTTTGGAAATGCTAATACTTGTATAGGCTATACGATACAAATTACTTGATGTTCCTTAAAGCGACTGACTCACAGAATTTTACTGATTTTATTTTCTTTAAAATTTAAGAGAAGTTAATATACTATGGTAAAAACATAATATTATGCTTCTATACACCATGAAAACTGAAAAAAAAGTTTTGACTTAACCAGGATTCGAACCCATGACCTTTCGGTCAGTAAAATGTAGAACGACGATCTACACAACTGAGACACTGCGTTTAGATATAAACTTATGTCAAGATTATATTATGACTAAAATATCTACCCCGTGACTAACGGGGTAAATGTTTTACCGATAAAAGTATGTAAAACTTTATATTTTTATGTTTTTCAGTATCAAAAAATGAGTCAGTAACTTAGTTTAGATATATTCGTCACAATTACAGCAAGCATTTCAAGATGTATAAACATTTTCTTTTTTTTCATTGTCGGCCCATCGCTGAGTCAGTCGCTTTAAAAGTAACAGTTTAACTTAATAAAACTGGATCGATGTCTCAGGAACGTTTACTTTCACTTACAGGTACTGCATGAAGACTATTGTTTTGTCAATAAACACAAGTTCATTAAAAAGCAAACAGTTTTATTACAGAAATCTTTAACTTATTTCACATGACTACTTTTGACTGTACAGTGTATCAGAACCATATAAAAAATCACCTGAGCACAATTAATGCAGAAATTAAACAAAGTTTTGGTAACAAATTACATGTCAAATTTAATATCGTTGCTTACTTTAAGCATAACCAGTAGAATCTGGCTACTAATTTTGTCAACCTTATTTGACGTTGACGCCTATTTTCACAATTACTGGTATTTTTTTCCAAAATAACATGTACTTTTGAGGGTGCGTTTAACCAGTAAGCCAATCTATGAAATATTTAACATGAAATCTGTTTATCTATGAACATTTTCGAGCAAGTAAGATTTTATTCAGTACATTATACCAAGATTCGATTAAACACTGACATTACAAAGCATTGAGATTAATTATGTGCATCAGAGGCAATCAGAAAATTATACACGGATTTTTAAAAAATAAAATATTAAACTAGATAATGCGTAACAAAAACAAGCATCTAGATTCTTCTTGATTTAACTATAATTGACTGGAAAGCGTTATTTGCCATTAATCAAACCGATGTATTTCGTTCGCTCATTGCGTGTTAAATATCATGGAACCACTTAAATTTATCGGTGAACTTTCACTATCAATAGCAGTTCGTGAGATGATAAAGCAGCCCACACAGTCCGGTAAATACGTATTGTTTATGTAAATTAGAACATTTGTGAGAGCCAACGCGACATTTATGTGATTTTTCTATCATTAGTATCCTTCGCGTTATTTACTGTATTTCGTTTGTGCCACTTAAACAATTGCACGCTCTTTCTTTTACTTCTAACAGTCGTTGGTATAAGAGTACACGGTAATGAAAAGTTAATTAACTGGATGAAGGGGTCAAATGTAAAGAAAATTTTAAACCTTAAGGTTTACAGTTTATCTTAAAGATTATTACTAATGTATAATCTACAGGCTTAATCTATAAAACAATATTATATGAGAGTTTATATTTAAGGCATACAAGAATATAACCACGCATCAACTAAAACATCAAAATATTCCAATATTTGAATTTTCAAAATAAGAAGCAACTATTTTTTAGCTTGGACAATTTAGTTTCCGATTTCATCACGATTAAATGATGTTTAAAGTTATTTTCATATATATGAAATATGCTAATACAACTATAATATCAGTGTACACGATGTTATTTCTTGATTACACTAGAAGAGATATTCTCAGTTGAATATCAACACATGTACGATAACCATCATTGTAAACTAATACTTCATACAAGAATATATGGTAAGTATGGTGTAGGTAACCGGAATAGCGGCAGAGAACACAATGTCACGTTATTCTGGCAAAACCAATATGTTATCGTGAAAAGCATAATTCTGAAACCAGAATTTAGTAAATAAAAAATGAATATGTGATGAATATCGCTAACAAAAAGTTTGACGAATTTACAATTTTTATATGAAAAATTTTATTTTAGCATTTCAGCTAAAAGATTTAAAGATTTCAGTCATATATTCTTTTCAAAGTAAACGGTCGACTTTGGAAGAAAAACCTTCCTAGAATATTGTTTTTAGATGAATTTAAACAAAACAAAAAACACTAACCAGCTATTTGGTTCAAAATTACAGTTTATCTACTGACTAAAATCGATCGATTAACTGAGGTAGGGGTATATGCTGACTAACTCATAAACTGTCAGCGAATTTGGAAAATACGCCTATTGAACTGGACAAAATATAAGTTCAACCACTTATACAAGTGAAAGGTTATTTGAATTCCTTTTGATGTTTTACCAATGTTACAACAGATACACGTTTAAGGAATGATTATATTAAGACTTAGTTTGGTTGTTTTTGTTTGGTCTCCACGAAGAGTACATATATTATATAGGCAGGGCCTTTTCAGAGGATAAGAGGAAGGTCCTTAAAATAAAATTCACACGAAGGGCAAATCAATAGTCTTTAAAATGTCTTCGTCAAAAATGAATAATAATGTTAATTTACTAAGTTAAATAGCGATACAGCGTCCCAATATAGAAATAAAACTAATTCTATATAATTGCTTTTCCTTAAAACAAAAAAGGTTATTTTTGAAACACCAATTGTCCAATTAATGGAAGATTGATTTTTTTGTTATTATTAGAGAACTAAGTGGCCAGTGAAAATAAATGGCACCCGAATACCGAAAGAAATTAAATACATACGCTTTTTAGACACAGAATGATGTATAAACCAATACAATATATATTTTGTATTTTACTTTTTTCGAGGTGCTATATATATATAGGTAATCTTGGTCATTCAGACATTTATTACATTATAGAAAACATCACCAATAAAATACAATGCAAATGACAGTTTGTCATCTTTTAAATGTTGAAAAATGGAAAACAGAAAATGATTGTAGTTCCTTACATTCTCACATTGCCAAAATCAAAAACCTCTGTAGTTTTCCTCTCGTTTGCCATTATAATAAGTTTATTACCTTATGCAGCAGTGAATGTAAAAAGAAAACAGTTTTCTTGATACGAAATAAAATTTCACTCTCTTTGCATATTTTTTGACAATAGACACAGAAATTTGTGATAAAATTTTCCCCTCCCCGAAAAAAAAAACTTTTGTAATTTAAGTTTTTGAATGTATGAAACTAAAGCCTTTAAATGGAAAATACGGTATATAATAATAATAATAATAATAATAATAATAACAAAAGCTTAAATATAAATGATGATAATATAAATAACAAGAATAACTAGTTTCATTTTGCAGTTTTAAAAGAAAGTAACATCAAAAGATACGATTTAATTCTGAAAAAATCTGAGTGCTAATTACATCCAATTTAATTAGAATTGTACAATATTGCACAATAAGTAAGTACAGACGACGAAAACGGCAGTGTTATTTAGTACTTAGATACCAAGAAATACATCTGACTATTTTATTTGACAGATAAACTTGGATTGCGTATAGTATTCAAATTTTTCAGTCCATTTGATAAAAACTTTCTGAAAAAAATGTAAAACCAACTATCCATGAAACACTATTTTTCAATGAAAATCCTTTGAAATCGTTCTATACCTAGCCTTAAGACATTTATTTCTTCCGGAATTTCATCGTCTCTTTGAAGTTTGTGACGGTGCATTTACTACTTTGTAGTTTTATATGCTGCTGGTGTACTTAAATGACTGCATTTAGGATTGACAGGGGAAACATAACTTATACGAGGGGGATCGAACTTGTTAGTATTTAAATAACCGTGCATTTCGTTCAGCGCTTAAATGATAGGAAACGCATAGTTCGTACGGTAAACTGTATTATTTTTTTATAACAAAATATGATATTGTTAATTTCGAAAAAAAAAACAACAACCAACAACAACAAATAAACCAAAGAAAAAAAAACCGCAAAGAACGAATCTTTCAAAATTACATATTTAGGCTAAGATAAATTTATGCTACATAATCTTTTTTACCTTGACGTAATCCATCGTTGTTTTTGTTTTTCTCTGCGTGTCGTTTACAAATTAAAAATCTAAACAGTGTATCTCCTTTTTTTTCCTGGAATTAATTTCTTTCTAGTTGTTCCTCAAGCTTGAAACCACACCGAACTATGAGGATAAAATTTTTAAATTAGTTCTTGTCGAAACTTATTGAAATTGAAAGACTGAGGTCGTTTGCTGAAGAGCAACAATTTAAGCAAGTATTTTTCGGCCGAGATTGGCATTTATAATCGAATGTGACCAAGTAGGCGATGCAACCACTTTCCAGCCCTAAAATATAAAAGTCGAAAACAAAAAGCCTTTTCCGGTTTCCAGGACGTATTTACTACTTCCGGTTTTGCTAATCGCGTTTATGTACCACGAAACGCTCTGTTAGGAAAACTTAATGGCCTTTTGCCTGCATTTTATTCGTTGAGATATTTTAGGTTTGCATGAAACGTGTTTAAATTACACTATTTCGTTCCGCTATTTAGTCTGAGATACGCTAGCAGACGAACATTGAAAATGCGCGCTAAAAGTCCTGTCGAGTCCAATGATCTTAAATCATTGAGTATTTCAAGCATTGACATCGTACAGGAAATGGAAGTTGTTGGTGCTAATAATGGCGTATATAGCTAGTTAACGCTCCTGAGTGACAATTTCGTCAAAAATACCACGTACATTCTAACAGATGTAAACAGAAAAAGAACGGATATATATGTCCAAAGTGACAGAACATTTCTCATGAAGTACAAGAAGCACAAAAATGTTCAAAAATTAGGGCAAACATAAAATCACATAAACATATCAGGATTGTATGCCATTTCTGGACTAATCTGTACATAATGGGACTTTTACCCGACATAAGACAATCTGCATGTCTGAGAGAGATGTTTTAAGCTAATACAAACAGAATATCCAAGTCCTAGTTCTCAAGTAAACTAGCAGAATGTTAAACATAAGAACTAAATTCCATATACATAAAAGACATGTTTAAACATTAGCAGATACGTATTAAACATAATTTTGTATCAGAAAAAATAAAAAAGAACTTAAACAATATGAAAAGCAACTGAAATGTCAGGGTTTATTTCGCATATTCAAGAAGAGGGACAAACAGCTGCTCCGAAAACAGAAAACGAAATTGAGAAATCAACTAACAAATGTTGAAAAGTACTTAAAATAGAACTAGATTAATTTGGCTGACTACATATTCGATCTTTCAGTAAAACGGTCTAACCTAATATATGCATACATTGAATACTGAATTATTCGGAAATTCCAGTAAACAAATAGTGAATTGCATTGACAAAATAACGCGGCGTGTAGAGACATAATCAGTTCGACAAAACAAGACAACACTTTGCATTATGCACTTTGATGTTCAGTTCATGTTGATAATGCTTCAGTTTAATGCACTTTGAAGTTCAGATGTATCATTGACATGATAACACTTCTGTTTAACATAATAAGCAATTATTTTGACAAAATAAGAAGCTATGTAGACATGACAAGACGTTGCCTTTAGAAGTTCAAATAATAATACTAATAACACTAATGATGAACCATTGTTTTGACAAAACAACAAGGCGAGTAGGCATAATAAGACAAGTCATACATTTGATTTCACATAACAACAATTCACTAAGAACATATCTTTGGCATGTTCGACTAAATGTTCGAAACTTGTCAGTGGGAAAAGCATAAAGGCAGTCATAACACGTTGCTGAAGGAAATTACAAACAAACTTAATTCAATACGATGTAGAGGGAATGACAAGGATATTTACAGAAACTAAGATAACTGAAAGGCAAACATTATCAGAACATTTCAGCAATAAGATAATTCAAATTTAGATAACGGCATTCTTTTGTTTTTCGATATACCGATAACGTTATTGCATTATAAGACACATTGATAAACAATATAGTTAAACCACAAAAAACATATTCGTATAATGAGATATAAATAAATGAAACATTCAAAACGTTGGAATCAGTAAATGAAACAATGCTTACTGGAACACACTCAAATATAGGAGTAGCAGTTAAAACAATCACCAGGAGCGTTGCTAGGGATAAATTCTATGTACTCATACAGGTGTTTGTTTGGGTCTCTTTCTTCAGGGGAGGGGGTTATGCCATGTATTCCCTTAGGCTTCAAGTTAAACATCATTTTTAGGCCACTAAAAACTTAATCTTTTACAATCGAAGTACTCCCGTGAGTATGGGAATATTCCTGGTTTCGCGTCTGACTATAATATTGCTGACAATAGAATCTGCACACTGAGGTTGACGCTTCTCACTGTTTGTTTGAATGAGAATTACCTCCTTTCCAATATGGGAATAGGTATTTTAAAAATTGCTTTTAGTTTGTTCGTATCTCTTTTGTCATTGTATTTATATTGTTCATCCATTGTTTCCTACATCTTGTTCCCTGAAGGCATTTTTGATGTAGTAGCCTAGTAATTCTTTGAGACTTTGATTTTGTCATTTTTCAGAAAAATATTGCTTTTCAAAGCCAGCTGCAATTCTTCCTTAACAACATGTAATAAGGACAAACAGTGCAACGACTTTTGACATTAAAAATTAGGAGACAACATAAATTGGTGGTTTGTATTTTTTCTGATTAAGATCACGAAACTAAAATCAATTACAAAGAATTAACAAAGAGCTCTGCAGATTTGTTTGTATTTCATCATTTGCTTTTACTCTGTAGAGTCTATATGCGTGCCGTGGAAAAAATATACATTTTAATGTTACCCATTCGGATGTGTTGTCCTCATTAAGATGTTTATCCATAATGTTTTCAGTGTCCAGAAACGTTATAGCGCATTTGTCATAGATCACTACAATTGCATTGCTTTTCAGTTAATCGATCATAACTTCATATAGTATTAAAATATTTCGGTTAAGAAAAAACACATAAGCTGAACGTGTAATATTAAAAATACAAGTGATATAAGGTTTGGACATAGTTCACGCAAATCATTACAAGTGTTGTCATTATCTAACTATCTCATCTGGCAAGAACTAGCTATTTGTCTTCACAAACAAAATGTAATGGTATAAAAACCCCGGGATCATAATTACAAGTAGCTTTGATTTTACCAAGACAGATGTCTAAACCGTCGGAAATGACCTTTATCTGTACCAGAATCATTTCTAAATTTGCGTTTTTAAATCAATAAACATGTTAGAAAATATAGTTCGATATTTTTATAATGATACTGCAAAAATATAAGAAAACTTTTTTTTGATGAAGAAATGGCTGCAATACGAGATATGTGTCAACATTGTTTTAAAGTAAATAGAACATTGTTCGATCATTATCCTATCTGTACATTTTTTGTATCAGTAAAATCAATGTGTTACTGGGACTTAAACATTTCAGGTGTTTCTTTTTTCGTGGTATGTAACAAGTTCTTTTTTACCTGCATATTTACACCAGGTCCAGCTGTAGCCTGGAAACTTGTATGTAGGAAATTGCAGTGGTTTGACATTTCAGTCATAAGTTGTCATTTACGTCCATGGCTAGGACAAATACATCAAAACCGCCTATAAAATGTCAGTTAAGCAAATGTGATAGCATAACAACAATTCGCTGACATATCTTTTTATCTTAATTTATTTCTACCACAAAAATAGCCAGGAAGGCATTTTGGTCAGTTCAAACTTGTAAATGAATTTCTATGAAAAAAATTTCACCAGTACATGTCAAGTAGGTAACTTCAGTCCAGCCATGCAAAGCCTAGATACATCAACATTACTTTTTAACCCAATTCACTACAGACTTTATTCAGCTTGAAATAAAATTCCAACATATGAATACATAGTTATAATAAAATACCAACATATGAATACATAGTAATAAAAAATACCAGCTCCATTTAATATAATAATGAAGTATAGAATGTATCTTCATACCATATATGATTCAAACTTACACCACAATTTCTTGATGAGTGATATATATAATTGATGAGTGATATATACAAGTGCTTTAAATTAGATTTTGTACTAATTTTATTTTCTATACTGTTTTTAACAATAAGGCAAAAATATCAAAAAAGTTTACAATGTTGTTTTGGGGAAATAAGTGAGATAAGTGAAATCTGTGGTAATGACTGACTAAAATCAAAATTAAAAATAATTCGTTGGTTTATTTTATCAGTGAAACAAATGATTAGTGTCGGATTCGTAACTTTTTGAAAAGAAAAAGATGATTAAAACCAAAATTGATTTACACTGGTCAATTTAGATTGTTTTGTTTTGTATTGTAGACCATTTTTCAAAGACGTCTGAGACAGCTATTTCTTAAAAGAAACATCTGTTTTGTTTATGAACATCGGGAAATACAATGACTCTGTAACTAAATGCAAATCTATATATACGAGTAGCGTTCTTTAGTTTATTTTATAAGTGAAAAAAGGTTATAACAGAAGTACTGTCCCGTAGCCTTTCGAAAAGAAAAATGCTTTGTAAAAGCAAAGTTCACTTACACTGATCAATTTGTATCGTTTTGTGTGGAATTTTTCAAAGAAATCCGAGACAAATATTTTGCCGTAAAAAAATCCTTTTTTGTAATAACCAAACGGAATAGTAATGTCTTTAAAACTAATAACAAAATTATACATAAAGTTCTTTGGTTTATTTCAAAAAGAAAGATGAAATTCTTACAGACTTTCTGTGTCGTAACTGTTTGAAATGAAAAATGATTGGTAAAAAGCAAACTTAAACTGGTCACTGTAATTCGTTATGTATTGTATTGCAAAAATTTTATACGATAAGATAGAAATTTTTATCTGAGTGATTTTCGGTTCATTTCTGTCATTATTTTCTGTATATCAAGTTCGCAGATAGTAAGAATACAAATATATATATTTTTTTACTTTTTTTATGGTTTAACATTAGTCCCGGCTCTCATCAAGCTTATATCTAACTTAAGACTATAAAATCTAAAAGAACGTTTTCTTGTTAACAGAACATATTAAGACATGTTGCAGGGATAGATATAAATACATCGGCGTACATCTGTAAAATAGAAGGAATAATTAATTGAGGCATACTGTTGTCAGAGACAAATGGTTAGAAATGACAGCAACCGACAAAGTTAATGAAAGCAAGTCGCATGATATCCTGACAATTGAAGATTTGCAAATGTGCCTAAGAACTGAAGAAGTTGTTAATGGCAATCACAAATCAGGAAAAGTGTCTACGATAAGGATTTTCAATGGTTTTATTTTTACTTGAAGATCATAAAATTTCAGAAATTGTTCATTCCAATGAAATTTAAAGTCAAGACGTTTGATGAGATATCATCGCACAAAACTACAAAACATCAATTTAATGACATGTTTGTGATATATTAGAAGCAAATTATGAAAGATCTAACAAGTATTCCACCTCGGAGAGAGGAATTTGTTATCAATAAAAACTTTCCATTTTAGAGGTAAACGTAAATTTGGTACGTTAAAGCGCTTTATTATCGTTAAAACTACTTAAATATTTCGTTTAGATTATTTCAAAGAAAAAAATCATTCTTCTTTATTCCAAGGAATTTTACATCCGGGACCACCTTTTCCTTTTATTGTCATGACAAGTAATTTTTTTGTTTATTTTTGCTGCTTTCAGAGCCTGTTCATATGCCATCTAATGCCATGAAAATAATGGGCAAAACAAGTGTTTACTATAATTGTTATCATTACGTGCACCCTCCCCCAAACCTCACCAGTTTCACAAGTTGTACAAACAATTTGAAATGCAACCTAATCTTTATTATGAAAACATATGTCAGTCATAAAAGATACACTGTGCATCCTGAAAAACTTTGATAAATATCTAACGAAAATATAAATAAATATTAAAAATACGAGTTAAGATCTAGACTGATCGTTGAACAAGAGTATACGTAAATAAGAGAATAATTAATACCCCATTGTTTATAAAAATACATAATATTTTCAAATTCCAAACTGGCCCTGCTGTATTGCGAGAAAGTGGAAGAATATCAATAGCACTAAAATGCCTTATTTCTTATCCTTACTTACTTACTGTTATTTAAAAATACGAGAAATAAAAACAACATCGATGTTAATATACCAAAATGTGATTACACTTGTAATAGGTGTCGGAAACGCTCGCTTTGATAACTGCTCAATTTTCAAAGGGTAAAGGGATTAATTTGACGTAAAATTATCGAGATTTCTGAAATTAATACAGGTCACAATCCGACTATCAATTTGATGTGCTCAAACCTTTCTAAAAGATATGGGGACTTCAATGATAAATATATAAATAAGACACTGTTGTGAAAGAAGTTTATGGGTTAGTAATGATTACTTCTTTAAACTTCTTAAAATTGCTACAAACATCCTCAAACATATTTGCAGAACAAATAGGTGATGCTTAAAATTCAAAGACAGCCAAGACTGTTATTTTATACTTTGGAACCTGAATTAAAAGAACCTTAACAATGAGTAAAATGATGAAAACACTCTTGTGATTGTAAGACTTATAAACGGTCGGACGGATGACGAATTAGAGTTAATTTTCTCACTGGATATCATGCATTTTAGGACAAAATTCGTCAAAATCCAAGGATATTTATGCTTTAAGGAGCCTGTATTCGGCAACTTGTTAAACATATTTTACTAACCATTAATATAGCAATTAAATACCTAATTGATTGGATGGGCATATTAATGTACATAATTATTTTCGCCGTTCCAATGTGGGGCACCTATTCCAAGTCTATTTTCGCAATCTGATATCAGAGTTCTAAATAATTTTTGTTACTAATATGGTGTTATGTGTACGTAAGATAATAGTGTGTTTACATTTCTATTTTTAGAACTAATCAATAAATCTAATTTTACATGAATGTTCGACACTACTGGAATTTTCTATAAATATCTTAATGTGGCTATATTTAGAAGATTGGAGATTTGTTTTGGTTTTTCAGGAATAATCAAGATTATGTTTCTTCTGGAATTTCCTTTGTCTTTATAAAAGTCAGAGAGTTTCTTGAATCAGTGTCTTTAGGTAACTTTGATCATAAAATATTGGATTACATTTTCACCAGTGACAGTTATATTTGGAAATATTTTTAATTATACTATGTGAGGAATTAATTCAACTTTTCAACAATTTGTGGGATTACTTTATGGACTTCAGTGGAAAATACTTCAACAGTGATTAAGAGTTTAAGACTTTCCTGGATCATACATAATTAATAATTTATTTTAGGATTACACTAAATCCAGGTACTGTTAAAACATTTTCTTTGTGACTTTGTGTAACTGTAATACTTAAGTAAATTGTTTTAGAATGAATCTTTGTTATTGTTTAAAAGTTTGTTACTGGTTATTCTTTCTGTTACCCATTTGATTTGGACCATAACAATGGGGAGTCCTATATTGATCCATAAGAACCGTTAAACATTGAAAACTTTAATTTCTGTGCATTTTGTTTTCTCTTTAGAAAATTTTCGTTTTTTTTAGATAATCTGTCTTTGAGACATTTACGGCCAAAGAGAGAATATTTTTAAAGAATTAATGATTTACGTTAATTGACTTCTGTAAATCATGCTGAGATAAAAGATGTTTGTCGAATGGTCTTGGTTAAGTCCAATATAATGCATGGAGAATATTTTCAACGCTGTGCATTTTAACAACGTGCCAAGGACAAAATAAGAAGCGAAACCTTTTTTTATGTGATAATTAAGTCAAGAGTTGACATTGCTACACATTTAAAACAAAAATAGACATAAAGCTTTGTCTTCAACGAAGCTGTTATTTGATGTTTAATATTGTTGTTGACAATGCCACGTTTTTAAAGATAGAAGTAAATGGAGTTAAGTGAAATGCAAATGCCGAAAGTGAAAAGGAATGTCAATTGTAAAATACCGTCAAGCAGTGAAGAAAAAAGTCCTACTACAGCAGACTTATTTTACTTACATCTGTTTCGTTGTTGGCAGCTTAAAATAAGATTTAATCATCAAGATTAATTTCCTGAATCATCCGCCCATTATTTATGGTGCCCTTACATATTGCCTGAAATATGCGAATTTGTTAACTTGGATTGTTTAAGCTAATTTAGATTTTACTATCATAAATGTTTTTTATTGTTTCAGAGTTTCATGTACATGGCTTGTCACTGGTGTTTGACTCAACAATCAGCTCAATTAAAACAGGTTTAATTGCGAGGTTTGGTAGATTTGATGTTGAAAATGGAAACCGGCTTCATAGCAAAGTATTTGACATTTCAGTGTTCAGTCATCAATCAATGCAGATAGTAAAATGTTGCTTAAACAGAAGTGATACAGCAATAACATTTATTCAGATTATCATTTGTTCAATTTAAATTGCTGTAACCTTTTCTAGGAAATCAACGTATGCTGACTCAGTTAAGACGAGTAAATAAAGTTGACGAAATTTATAGCCACCACGTCCTCCAAACAAACAAAAAATACCTGTCTAGAAGGTAAGTGTAACTTGACATTGTTGCTGAATTTTGCAGATATCTGTAAATACAGAAATATTCACAAACAACTTTTTTCTGACTAAACTTTTCCATATCAATGACTAAAGCATAGAACACGTGATGCGTCATGTTGGACTTATGATGCGTCATATTGGACGTATCAATGATTATTGAAAAAGAACCATAACATTCCATGTAAAACTGTATTTTGATCATGCTAGTAACTATTTTGTAAAGGATTATATTTTCCAAAAATTATGTTTATTCTTGAAATAGGATATCTGTTCTTCAGTTGATAAAAGCTTGGAAACCTAAATGCATCAATTAAATTTCAGAAAAACTCCAGTCATTTTACAGAAAGAGGTGCAAACTTGCAGCAGACGAGACAAAGAATGTTCAAATGATATTTTTTTGCGCTGTTAGTTGAGAAGAAACTAGAATCTGCATAAGATTATTGGTAATTATACAAACCAAATAATGTACAAAAAGGCAACATCGTATCTAAAGTATAAGTGAAATGCATCGATGTAGAATAACTTTTGAAAAAAAAAAAAGTTTTGAAATGAGATGTCCTGCTACTAATCTTGCTGAGGCTCAATAAAAAAAACATCAACAACAAAAATAATCAACAACACAAATATCAACAACAGAAAAAGCAAGAAACAAACAGAAAAGACAGTTTTTTTCTACAAATACTTGAAAACTGATTGTTAAAGAAGATTATATTGTATTGAAATATGAAACATATTCGTCTGGAAAAGTTTAAGTACAAATTTAATTATTATAGATTCTAATGTCTGGGCTTCGTTTATTTGATGACGTTTTAAATAGTAATGTATTATTCATCCTTTAAAAGCATAATTCTATAAATAACTGAGTTCATGTAACTACCGAACAATCTATAAAACGTTGACAGTTGCTCCAAAAACGTTCGATACAGTGTATTTCGCAGGTTTGAAGGTTTCATAATGATAAATAAAATGTGTAGAAAAAAAGTTCATGCTTTCAAAATGTATTATTTAAACATTCTAATTTATGATATTATTTATTGTCTATTTATCGACTCGAGTTGCCATTCCGATAGGTGGGCGCTGTATTTTTATTTTAGCTTTGATGACTGACCGATGTAATAATTTTTGATTGAGTGTTGTGTTAAAATACATAAATTTTGTTAGCTTGAAGTATAATAACACGAGGCGAAATCTATTTGAGATGACAGATTTTGAGTCAAATAGCATATTTCACGCAGGTTTTTTTTTTCATTTTTTAACGAAAATTTCCGTCCGGAAATATTTTTGCCATCATATTTTAGTTTTGTAGGCTGGGTATTTACTCCTAATATTAACTTGACAACCATGTCAAACTGTTAGGCTTTTATTCGACATGGTGTGTCGCAACGGGACTGTTCATCGGTATTTGACATTGCAACTTTTCTTTAAAAGCATGTGAAACGAAGATTTCCTTATGTAACGTTACTCTTTCAGTAGACATGAGAAGTATCATTTGAGCATTATGTTATTTACACATTTTCAAGTTTTCATGTTGATCTTATATGGCAGAAATATAGTAAAAAGGCGTCTGGCCACTAGGTCTGTCAACAATAATTCGGACCATCCCCTATGAAAACGTAGTACAATAATCAACTTTTTTTATTAAAGACAACTACAAATGCGTTCAATAAAGAAGAAACCGGAGGGGCACTAAAAACTCAAAAAGGGCATTTAAGGCCTTTGAATGATGTTCTGCTATTCTGATGGACTTGTTCTGCCCTTCTACTGTTCTGCTGGAGTTGTTCTGATATTCTGCTAATCTGCTATTCTGGTGGTGTTATTCTGCTGTTCTGTTGATTTTTTTCTTTCATCAGGCAAAAATGTTTTACTGACAGTAAATAATGCAATAATGGTAACATGTGCCTCGCAAAAAGTATTTGGCCAATGTTTATTATGCTGGGTGATATACGTGATGTATGACGATAAAGTTGTTCTTTTAAATAGACTAAAATTGTTTTCTTATAACTTATTATAGTAACATTTTTGCCGAAAAAGTCGTTGGCTAATGTTAATTGCCAAAAAGAAGCAAGGAAAGAAATCATATTTTGTCTTTTTTAATTTTGTTCTTAGTTCATGTGTAGGCTAAAAGACTTATTGCACGAACCAGAATTTGACTAGAAGAAGAAAACAAAGTGCAGTGCAATATTGCCATATTGGCATCTATTAACATACCAGTTTTCATTAACCTAGCTTGTATACATCTTCAGTTATCAACGGATTTATCTAATAAGGCCATATTTTGTCTATTTCCGTTACCATAGCAACCAGAATGGATACCCCATCTCCTTACAAAAGAGCAAAAAATTGAAACAGTTTGCAAGGAATAGTGATATCAGAATTATTACAAAATCAATATTACCCCTATATCTCACATAAAAAACC
This sequence comes from Cyclina sinensis, assembly GCA_012932295.1. Taxonomy (NCBI): domain Eukaryota; kingdom Metazoa; phylum Mollusca; class Bivalvia; order Venerida; family Veneridae; genus Cyclina; species Cyclina sinensis. The sequence continues at coordinate 39,418,238 of JAAONU010000002.1, forward strand.
CAAATAAATACAAATATTGAGAAAAAAATGATACATTTGTTTTACCTTTTATCTTGTCAATGTCATTTTTACACAATTTCATATTTCTGATTGAATTGCAGTCTTTAACATTGCAATTATGAATAAATCTAAAATTTCAGCTCTTTTTTCAGAAAGCGCTGAAAAAAATTATAATTTAGCAAATAGTCGTTCCAATGAAGTCACAAATATCCAAACAAAACAAATATCACCACCACCAACAACAATTACCATAAAAACTAAGTTTTACATGCAGACTTGATTTTAGGAAATATGTACTGTCTACATGCAAGTTTCTATTGTGTTTGTTTGAAAAAAAAAAAGAGAAAGAAACATTTGGCATTCTAGTCACCAATCGCCCTTTTAGTTCATGACTAGAACAAATAAATCACAACCGGCTGTAAAATTTCAGTTAAACTAACGTGATCGTGTTGTAAAATACCATTTACACATCTGCTTATCTTGGTTTATTTCAGCCATAAAAAATATCGTTAGTGGGTTTTTCAATCTATTCAAAAGTGTAAATCGGAATCGTTATAGTCAGACAGTTAACTGCAGTATAGCCTCTGAAGACCAATACGGCAAATGCAAATTTAACTTCAAACAATTTGTAAGTTTTCAAACGCTGTTGTTCATAGTAAAGATAGAAATAGGGTTAGACTTTGACGTGGGTAGTCGCAGCAGAGTTACAATATAGCGTTTTATCGACCCTGTTAGTTTTATTCTAACTCACTTCAAAGACGAACATTTGACCTCATAGTTCTTGCGTTGTCAGGAAATGATGTATATGGAAATCACGACCATCAGTATTTCAGACGTTGAGGCAGGTGAAACACTCGTTTTGAATCTACAGAAATATCGAATACATTTTGGCATTTTAATGCCCACAAGGGATATAAATCATTATAAGACGTTTTACATTGAATAAGACAGAGCATACATGTACATTGCATATCTTCATGCAAGATGTTAAGATTTACTTTATAATATTCATTATAAATCTGTTTTGTAAATAAAAAATATATCAAAGCTTCTTTAGCATATGTATGTAAGAATTAGTGTTTACACTAATTAAACTAAATCAAATATTATTTAATGATATGTAAAATATAGTAAAAAAAATCACGTGTATAATTAAACAGATATAAAAAGAAACAGACAAAGTAGATTGATCTTTTTATCTTCTGTTATTCACGTTGTTGCACATAAATAAGACTAGCAAATGCGACTTTGTATAAATATGATAACCAAATTATTGCGAAAACAACGTTCTTAAAATTACTACGTGGTAATATAGAATATACCGGTATGTCGCTTTTGTAACCCATAATTGCTGCACTAAACGTTTTACAAATTAAAATGATATAAAGTCAACTGTTAATAATGCATTGAACTGCTTTTCAGAAATATGAAAATATCTGCTCTTGTAAAAATGTGAAATTTCGATTTTTTTAATAGAGTTTTGATCGCATACATGTGTAATTTTGGATTTGTACAGTATTATTGTGACCGACACAAAACGAATATTTCTATATTTATTCAAAGTATAGTTACAGTTTAGTTCAAAGACTACCTAGAAACGAAAGTTCAGCCGTAAGATTCGTTGTCTAATACATCTTATTCTTGTGGCAGAAACAAAGTTATAACCCCCACAAGTACTAGGAACATGGCTGATAGACTAGGTACGTAAATAACGTACCTATAGTCGTAATGTCTGAATAAAACCACAACTTTAATGTTATTGTTACACCTTACAAATGTTACTAACTATATATATATTCTTTTAGTCGTTCGGTATGATAATTACTTAAAAGTTGTGATTTTCATTCACTCTCATGCTTAGTGTAACAATTATGTTTCTGTACCTGTGAAAATTCCGAATGAGTATTCACAATTATTTCGTTTGTACCAAATCGTACACTTCGAAAGACAAAAAAAAAATAAGACAACGAAATGAGGTTATCGTGATTGGCCACTCATAGCTGTCATAACTTAAGGATGAATATCGAATATAGAGTCCCGTTACTACCTAAACAGCACCGAATATTCCAGTTGGAGCGAACAGTAGTTTACATAAACGAATTAAATTCGAAGGAAAGAAATATTTTTAACATGTATTCCATTATGGAAAGAAAATTCTAGTTCAAGTAAAAAATGGTAGTAATAATCTTAAAAGCTAAACTAGACATATCGTCTGTTTAACGAAAGATAATATTGGAATACCAATGAAATACAATTATGACATATTCAATTACATTGTCATGCTAGAAAGTCGTACATAGATGTCTTAACCTATAATAGCATTATATGTCAAATTACAAAATTCGTTACAGATGTAGCTTCAAGATTACATAGTCATGTTCGAAAATGATAGCTTTAGATACATCTTAAATACTTGTTTATTATCCTTTCTTGCTATCAAAATTAATGCTGATTTTTGTCGTAATTTTAAATGTATTTTTCTAATTTGTTTTTGCTTCGAGTCCTGTAGTTAGTTGTTGCAGGCGATGCTAACGTGTTAAATAGCAATACAACAATAAACATTTCAGTCTTCAGTTGCTCATGTGTTGAATGAATAAATCACGACAGGCTGTTAAATGTCAGCGAATCAAAGGCGATGGATAGCTTTTCATAGAATATATTCTATTTTTATTTCTACCAGCAAGCTTGTTTTTTTTTTTGAAAATGTCAATGACAATGCTAAACTTTTAAAATTGAATTATAAAACACCAATACCGCAAAATCTATTATTCATTTCACAAGATTTTCAATAAGTTGGTTTGAATTAAAAAGCATTGCACTTAGTAAAAGCAAGCTAAAAACTTGCATTTAAAGCGACTGACTCAGATGGGCCGACGATGAAAAAAAAATGTCAATGCATCTAGAAATTGTAGCTGTAACTGTGAAGAACATATCTAAAGTTACTGACTCATTTTTTTGTTACAGAAAAATATGAAAATACAAAGTTTTACACACACTTATCCTCGTTAGTTACTTGGTAGATAATTTAGTTATAACACTAATTTTGACGTATCCTGATAACTATTTTCTGTGGCTCAGTGGTGTAGATCGTTGTCCTATATTTTACTAATCGAAATGTCATGGGTTCGAATCCTGGAATAATCAAAACTTTTTTTATGGTGTATAATATTGTGTTTTCTTTTCCAAAGTATATTAACTTCTATTAAATTTTAAAGAAAAAAAATCAGCTTAATTCTGTGAGTCAGTTGCTTTAATACCAACTGATAGTGGTATTTCTGACAGTCTCAGTTTTAGAGACCGGAAGTTAGGAAAGTTCAATCTGAAATCCTCGTTAGAGTTTTTCCAATGCAGAGGCGTAACGCCAATGTTTTAATTGTCTAGACGGGTAGACCATGCAAAATTAAATTTTGTAAGATATCAATAAACTGTTGGTTATTGTGTGGTTCACAGGTTATCGACAGACACTTTGACATTTTCTGGATTAATGTGGCTTTGACATACTTAATGTTTATATATTTTATGAAAGAATTACCAGGCGGACCTGGTTGAACGAAGAGGACGATATATTGAAATCTTAAATGTTGGCAAATAAATGATTATTATATAAATTACATATATACCTTTTTAATCTAAAACTAAACATACGTTGTATTAAAAAACTTCTTCTGCGTGCTTTCTCACACACGATGGGAAAGGTTTTGACATCCCGTCTATGATAAAATATGCGTTGTGAAAAGTTTCACCCATACTTAAAACGATTTTAAACAGACTGTTCGAACTATAGTGTAAAAACAGGTCATCATAAAGGTTACTTAACCCATTAATGCCTAGAGACTACAAAATGAACACAGGCAAACAGTGCAGACCCAGATCGCGTCTGATCAAAGGTCTACATTGTTTGCATAAAGGACTTTCATCCCTAAATAGAACGAAATTGAAAATTTATACAAGAAACCCTTTTAATTAAAATGAACTCGTCCTACTGTCAAGGATTACCAAATCCATTTGGCATAAATGGGCTAATATCAAAATAACACATGTCTCTCAGGGTAATAGTGCATATACCCTTGAACTGAAATAACACCCGAGGCGGATTAGCAACCCGAGAACTGAAATAACACCAATGCGGAGCCGATGTGTTATTTCAGTTCAAGGGTTGCTAATATGCACTATTACCCTGAGAGACATGTGTTATTTTTTTATTTTACCGAACCAACATTTGAATGTAATTTTTCACCGCCATTTTATCATCTATTGTCGTTTGGTTAAGTCTGTGTTATCAAGACGTTTGGTCAGCTAGTCTGTATTGCAAGAAGCTTTATACATTGTAGTGCACATTGCCATATGACATCACATTAGGCTATATAGTAAAATGTTTACGTGAGGTATAATAAACCGAAATAAACTTGTAAAGCATACATAAGTAAATCAAAAAGAAACACTTTGGTGTAAAGAGGCATACTTTGGAATATTTTTGTTTATATTATCACAGAGAGTTTTAGCACTTGATTATGAATGAAGTGCATAAAAGATGCATATAATGAAATATAACCACGGTAAAAACAAAGCGCTGAGGCACTGACGCGGCGGAATTCCGGCTCTCAGGGTGAACGGAACAGTTATGTGTTCAATCTTTTGTTAAAACAACTTAAAAATTCTCTTGTATGAGTTGTTTGACTGGGACGATACTGAATAGCAAAAAATTACTCAGCTGTACTCTTTTTTCATTGAAAATAAATGAAAAGTTTGATTCAAAGTATTGATGTTTTGCTAAAACGTCTTCGAAACCGGTAAGAAAATAAGCGCCACTTAAACGTAAACAACAAGGGTTATTTCGTCTTAAGTTAGAATTACACAGAATATTACGTCAAATACAATTTATCAAGATCTACTTTAGTGTTAGTTTATGTCATCAAAATCGTTCGGTCAAACATGCTTATGTATTTCAGAAAACGAAAGAAAAGTACTCTATAATAAAAGATCTAGTTAAAAAAGCAAAGGTTCTTGGTAAAATTATCAGTACATAAATGTTGAAGCAAAAAAACTGCAGCTGTTTAAAATCTATTACTCACAGACAGAAAGTCCAACAAAACTCTATTTTTCATGCTAGTTGGATCACCCTACGTAAAGCACGGGCTTTAGCATTTGATGAATTATTGAAAACCCCTGCCGAAAAAAATGAAATATGCCCTATTTTGTTACCCTCTATTTTATTTACAATTCTATTGCACCATTTGATCTTATTTCATATTATCGAAAAGGGCCTGCAAAAATTACTTCTTTTTCAAAGCAGATGATTTCGTGTTTTTGACAAAATTTATGAATGTCTTCACTGATATATATCAAACATACCTCCGGGGGGAAAAGAAAACATGGATATTTGACACATATTTCGACACACACAAACTTTATAAAGATGCGAACTGAACTTCTTTGATATGCATTATTCCATCTGATTAAAGAACTACAGCATTCTTGTATTAATCGCAGTATTCAAAACAACAACGGTCCCTTCCCAAAAGACAATAAACCGTAAATTTTAACAATTTTAATTGAAATTAATTTCAAGGGCAACATATTAAGTCTGAACATAACTAAAGATAAATTCAAGAAGTGAATATACATGTAACAAGAAAGCTGTCGTGTTTATTCTTTGACCTTCTGTCTAGATTTTAGATTTTCTTTTCTTTTTATATGTCATTTACAAATCAACAAATAAATTTTAGATCAGCTTTTTTATGAACCATTTATCGCCAAAAGATCAATAACTTAAGATCAATCAGTATTTCGAATTTCATACTTTAATTGTTAATAAGGCCTGTAGAGTAAGTTAAAACAGCCATAGTTAGCACATTAGAGAGTTGTTTTCCTTGTAGCAGAATTACATGTATACAGATACGTTATTTCATTTTGTCTTTCGACAGTCATGTGTTTCCATGCCCTAAACAATCAATGTCATACGTGTTTTAATTTTTACCGAATAATTCTAATATACAACTATTTGACATTAAACGTGATTTCTTTCTCGATTTGTCGAAATGGCGGGATCCCATGATAATCAGCTTTTGGTGTTGCTTCCTTGATATTTAATGGTTTTCTGTTAAATGTTGTAACATCCTCTTGATATTCAATTTATAACTGGCTGTTGTGACTTCAAAACTGGGTTTACAAGGATGAATGTTATCTATTCAGCCCATGTTCGCAGTATATGTATTAACCTTAAAATTCTCTTTCTCAGTTTGAAAAGATTATAGTTCTAATATAAACTTTTTCAGTAATTTTTTCTTCTCAGAATATTTTTTCTTTTAATATCAGTGTGTGTATAAGTGTTAGATATGTGTGTATAAGTGTTATTTATGTGTGTATGTTATAAATGTAAGTGTATGTTTTTGCTACTGTACTGTAATTAACTGTACATTTTGAATACTATATTTTCACGTTAAAATCAGTGAATAACTGTAGCTTAGAAAACAACATTTTTAGGTCTGTCCACTACAGATTTTTTATGCCCCGACCACTTTGTGTGTGTGTGTGTATGTGTGTGTGTGTGTATAGGGGGCGGTGGTGCATATAGGTTTGTCCTTCTCCGTCCGTCGGCTGTCACACTGTCCGTACGTAGACCGGTTTCTGTCGCATGTAACACCAAACGTATAACTGCTAGAGCCATGAAACTTTCTAAGAATAGTTGCCAGCATGTGAACTTACGCACCTGGGCATTTTAACAGAAATTTATTGGAGATCGGCAGAGTTATGCCCCCTGATTAAGCAAAAAATAGCATTTTTAGACTTGCGTCATGTGTAAACTCCAAATGTATAACTGCTAGAGCCATGAAACTTTCTAAGAAAAGTTGTCAACAAGTGAAATTACGCACCTGGGTATTTTGACGCGAATTTATTGGAGATCGGCATAGTTATGCCCCCTGATAAAGTTAAAAACTGGCATTTTTAGACTTTATATGCACCTGTGATTGTACAGGACTTTTTGTGACAATACAGCAGAATGTGTGGGCATCCGTGTCATTTGGACACATCTCTAGTTACTATTGAAATACCAAAACTAAGAAAAAAGTACGAGGTTTACCCTTAACCTAAACTACACTTTTGGAAATTGGTCAATTAAGTTTTGAAGACGGTCTACTTGTCAAGATTTCCGCTAAATTGTGAATAAAATGGCAAAATAACGATTGCATTATACAACTGTACCAAATTTCCCAGTATGTTCTGTGACCCAAGAAAGTAAAATACAAATACAACAGAATAGTAAATGCATCGAAACCCGCTCTGGGTTACGTTGCATCTTTCTGTTACTGACTTCTCATGTTCGTAAGTGTAACCAGCTTTTAACATACTAACTAAACCAATCATAACTGCGGTCGGAAACGAGCTTAAAATCTCAAATGAATATTTACAATTATTTCATTTGTAAAATGTCAAACCTGAATTTGAAAAAAGCTACGTGTGGAGTTTAGATTCCTATAAGGAAAATGTTTTTCTATCACAACAGCAAGTAATATCTAAGCGGACATACTGCGGAATATCGTACTGAATGGTGCTAAACTGAAAGTAATGGCAAAACTGTATTTATGAATTAGGGATGGGTATCGAATTTACAGTGTGCTGTAACTAAATGCCAAAAAACCAGTATGGCTAGTCTTCGAACCGGCGTTTTGTTCGCAAACAGTTCTAAGTTCAATTTACATGGTACGACGTAATTAAGAAGTCCAGCGCACCTAGTTAACCTCGGATACTCGGTGAATTCCCACTAACGCTAAATACTTTTTAACATATTTCTTGTTTCATCCCATAGTGATAAATGACAATAGATATGTTTGAAATAGACCCGGTTCCATTAACTTTGGCAGTGATCACCGTGAAAGCCTGAATTTCAATAACTATGATTATTGCAATAATGAGAACTGCATTTTTTTTAAATTACACACTTACACATTTTATTCTAAGTTTCTGTTATGTTACAAATAATTTACGATAAATGACAATTTTTCCTTCTTAGCCCAACTTATGCAGTTCGAGAACATTTCAGGGGACAGAAATGTTGCAAGTTTATCATGAGACAGCTGGCTCCGCAGTTACCACCCATGGCAACCTTTTCAACTGAGGGCATCCAAAATATAGCACACTGCTGTGTGTTGCAGATCTGTCTTGTTATGCTATAGTGTACATAATTCATATATATGTAAAACACAACTAAATCAAATCCTACAGTATTTCATTGTAGCGTCAAGTCCCAGTTTCCAGCCATTAGATTCTAAAGATGTTACCTTTGCCGATATCTGGAAAGAAGCAATCCATACAGATTTTTTTTTCATATAACCACTCAACCTTCCCGATGTACCTTCTCCATGCGAATTACCCGACAGTCTTTCCATTTTAAACCGGGCAGCTTTGCAAAAAGCGACAAATTGACAGGTGTCCGATAACACTGATTTGGTGGTCTTTAACATAAAGTGATTTCATGTCACATACGCTCGCATTGGAGGAAATCTGTTGTTTTTAATCGAAAAAGGCAACCATAAATTAGTAAGCACTCAATTTTCAATAATCTATATGTACTTAAATATGTTTAATAGCTTATGTATGATGAAAAAACGGCTTGTCTGATTTAGAATGTAAGGGAAAAATCTAAAAAAGTTATTGAAATGACAATTTGACCGGTCGAACTTAATTTGAATTTTGAGTCACCTTTTCTCCCCTTTTTAAATGTGAATGTCCAGTCATCGAGAAATTTTTTATGTTGCCTGCTAAAGTTTTATGGCTTCTAATCACAAGCAACATCTAAATGTTTTAAAAATCTTTTCTACTTTAAGACATCACTTTAAGGCTATTTAATGTCACATCGGCTTCTCTTCTTTCATCAACAGGCATATACTATGTTACAAAAACTTGGGAGGGGAGAGTGGTGTGGAGGAAGTTACACACACACCGACTGTATTATGCAACTGTCACTGATCACTCAGAACCAATCGCCCAGAGTCATCCAGAATAGAATTCATGATAGGAAGTTGATGAACTCACCCAAATCAGAATTTTTTGTCATTTTAGGGGTATGTTTACTTGAGCAGAAATATCTTTCTTGTTTGTAACACAACCTCCTGTTAATTTCGTTTACTGTTTAAAGATTTCATTTAATATGTTTGGTAAACTTTACATGACGTTATTGTGACGTCATGACGTCGTGACGTTGGATACTTTTTGACAACATGATTGTGACGAAAACTTAATTGTGAACATTGATTAAAGAGATTTACATTTATTTAGTGTTAGTGTTAGCGTTAATAAGAGGTTGGCGTTGGATTAACACGTCGCTGTTTCTTTTTCATGAGTGTAAATGCAAATTTACAATTAAATGTAAGTTTAAGTAATTTAAAAAGGGTTTTGCTATGTTTTTTACAGTCTCATGAAGTAGGTTAATTTTATTTATTTTATGCCTACCAATGAAATATAGGGAAATATCAGTGAGATAAAAGTGATAATCCACTGTTTTGAATCAGTGAAATTACCATTTTGATAATCCACTGTTTGTGCCGGAACTACTTTTTTATCACCACGTAAATACAAGATATCCGCTGTATTTCAGACAGTGACAGCGAGTGAAATTTATTTACCTTGTTAAATCCAGTTATAATATTGAATTCCTGAGCCTAACTATTTGTGAACAATGATGAAATTCGCCATAAATTATTTAAAATGTCTGATTTGTTTACATAACTCACATGAACAATATCCAATATGGCCGACTTTCAATTCAATTGATTGAATATTACTCGGTATTAATCCGCTTTTATAATTAAAGTATATATGGCTAAAATTCAATAAATATTGATAAACTGTGTAGAGAAAAATAAATGTTATTTCATGAAAGTGTATTCAGTTTATTTCAGCAGAAGTAAAGTTATCATATGTATTGGGGATTGTCTGCACTTTTTTTTGTGCGGAGTAACGGTTTGACCAAAGTACGCATTAACTGATTTCGGGCTCACTATCTATCTATCTATCTTTCGATACTGCCTAGACTCCCCTCACGGGTATTACTGGCAGGTGCGCGTCTGTGCAAGATAAAAGTTGTTTAAAAGCATTGAAAGGAAGACTTCAAAGCGAGAAAGTGAGATGTGAAGTAAAAAGTGCGAAAGTGTTAAAATATAAGGTGAAATGTATTTATAAGTTAAAAGTTGGTTTAAAAACACTGTTCCGCGCGATCAGGGACGGCTGGTGAGCAGAGAGGGGCTTAGGCAACGCTTAAACCCCTCTAGATCTGCCTGCAATACAACAGAAGCGGGTAGGCTGTTCCACAAAACTACAGTGTACGGAAAGAATGAAAATTTGAAATAGTTGGACGAGGTGTGGACTTGTCTGAGGGATAGGGGGTGCATGTGACGCAACACCCTCGTAGGCCTCTCAAGATACGGAGGCAATGAAATCGCCACCAAGCCATACATAATCTTGTAAAACATTATCAGTCTTGAAAGGTCACGTCTGTCTTGTAAGGTCTGCCAGCCAAGTTGGGACTGCATGCTGGTGACACTGCTGTAGTACGAATGGTCTTGTTTTACCCAACGGACAGCTCTACGTTGAACTTTTTCTATTTTATCAATATTATATTTAGTATGTGGGCTCCACACAGATGATGCATATTCCAGTTGGGGTCTTACTAACGTCTTGTAGGCAACTTCTTTGATGTTTTCTTTTTTGGTTAGTATATTTCTACGAATGAAACCAAGAGTTTTATTTGCAGTTGTAGTGATGTTATCAATATGTTTGTTCCAGGAAAGATCTTCTGAAATAGAAACGCCTAAATATTTAGCACTATCTACAACTTCCAGGGTTTGTCCGTGTAACCTGTAATTGAAACATTTTTTTTTGTTTTTTCTTAGATATATTTAAGACAGAAATATTTGGTAAGATACCCGTATCCAGAGATTTCTGATAAAGAAGAGATAATATAGGTGAAATTTGATGACGAAGAGTTTGAAGGACTAATGGCTTGATGTTATCCGGGCCTGCGGCTTTGTGAGGTTTCAAATTTGACAACAGCTTCAGTACACCATTGGTAGATATCAGAATTTCTGGCATAACTGGATATTTGCTGGAAGAAGATAGATATATTTAAGACAACACATTTATTTGGGTTGAATTCCATATCCCACATTTTTTCCCAGTGTACTAAATTGTCTAGATCATCTTGTAGGGTATAACAGTCTTGCAAGTTGTTTAATGCCAAGTATACAGCAGTGTCATCTGCAAACAAACGAACCTGTGAAGAAATGGAAGTAGGGAGATCATTAATGTATAAAAGAAAGAGTAGAGGACCAAGCACTGAACCTTGTGGCACCCCGATGAACATTCCCCTTCCAGAACAACTTTTTGGGATCTACCTATGAGAAAAGATTTAATCCAAGATATTGTGGATTCATTTACACCATGTTCCTGTAATTTGAAGAGTAATTTTAAATGACTAACTTTGTCAAAAGCTTTACTAAAATCTAAAAGAATAAGGTCTGTCTGTCTGCCTGTAATTAGGTTTTTCGCCAGTTCATCAATAAGTTGTAGAAGTTGAGTTTCACAAGATCTGCGTTCCCGAAAGCCATGCTGTAAATCATATAAGATGTTGTTTTTGTTAAAATGAGCAGTTAGATTTGAAGCGACGATGTGTTCTAAAACTTTACATAATATACAAGTTAATGAGATAGGCCTGTAGTTGGCTGGATCTTCTTTATTTCCCTTTTTGAAAAGAGGTACAACATTTGCAGAGGTCCAAATATTTGGTAAGATACCCGTATCCAGAGATTTCTGATAAAGAAGAGATAATATAGGTGAAATTTGATGACGAAGAGTTTGAAGGACTAATGGCTTGATGTTATCCGGGCCTGCGGCTTTGTGAGGTTTCAAATTTGACCACAGCTTCAGTACACCATTGGTAGATATCAGAATTTCTGGCATAACTGGATATTTGCTGGAAGAAGAATGTACATTTGAATTTTTTAGAGCTGAAATACAAGATTGAGATAGAGTTAAGGGGGACATGGGAGTGAAAACTGATTGAAACTGTTGGTTCAAGATGTTGGCTTTGTCTTTGTCATCTGATTTGGTTGTACCTGAAATTTTGTCAAATAATGTTGAGATACCTGTTGCGTCTTGTTTGGCACTTTTTATAAGGCTGAAAAGTTTTTTGTTGTCAAAATTAGAGCCAGTGTTTTCTGCTTGACCATCCTGATCTGTTATACCTAAAATATATTCAATATAATTGTTATAAGAGAGTTTTATGTTTTTCTTTATTTCATTTTTCAGGTTTAAAAAGGTTGACTTTAATCTGCTGGTCTTATCTTTCTTCATCTTGATGTAAAGCTTGGGGAATTTATTGAAGGCCCTGAGTAAAAATGTCATAAAATACCCATTTTTGACGAGTTGGCATAAAATAAAAAGAAAATTTGTTTGTTTTTTAGTGGAAGATGGGAATTTATTTCATCTCGTGAACACCATATGTTAATGCCACGAGTAAAAATATAAACATATGGTGTTCACGAGATGAAATAAATTCCCATCTTCCACAAAAACAAACAAATATCCTCTATATCATAGAATAAAGAAGGAATTGTTTTGGATGTTTCACACCTAAAAGGGAGACTACTACTTAAATATTGAACACCGGGAACCAGACTAAATGGCTTCCGACATCTGTCCGGCTAGATGACAGGAAAGAGAAGCACCAAAAATCAGTGTTAAAAGGCAGTCGTGAATGGAAAATTTAATCTTAAAAGTTTGTAAATTTAATGATCCCCATTTTCAAGAGGAGTTTTTTTTCGTTGATTGAAAGTTAATACAAATATAGTGATAAATTGTTTTCCATTCATACTCAATACTTTTCGTAACTATATAGTTAGTTGGCTACTTAAAGGCTCTGTAAGCTCAGGGCATATCAAATCTTTAACAAAGTTGAATACGTTTGATTATGCTGAATCGATATTTATTGTTGATTTTCTCGTTCAATTGCGTAATTATTTAATCACTCATCCCAAAGACAATTAGTTCCTAAGATAGGCATTTGTATAGTCTCACTGTTTTGCCTCCAAAGGTGAACCCATTTTATAGGCTGATATTTTATAGTTGCTCACCTTCTATGTCTCAGTTTGATCTGCATCTCATTCTGGTAAGGTGGACTCGCCCAATCGTAGGCGATTGGGCACTTTTTATGGCTTGTTTGTCCAACAGTTCACAGAGTTTAAGGCAAAAATGATAAAATATGATAACTAGATTCATACCTGATCCTGTTATCCAAGAAAACACACAAATACATAAGTATAGAACTGAAACACTTATTTTGTACCTGATTAATCCACCATTTTATTCAAAATTTGGCAATCGGAATACTCGGTGTTCTACATGTAGGTTAATAGATAACCAGCACAGGGTAAAAACCATGCCGGACGATATCCGCTTGATTATATGCAGTTTAAAATTAGTCTTAAAGGTTGAACAACTAAAAAATATCAGATCAATAAACGGGTTCAACACTTTAAGCCTAATAAATTAGGCTAGCATTCGTAGTAATAGTTCATCCTTTTTCATAGATTTTTTTTTTTTTTTAACTAAGTACCAAAGAATCCAGAAATGGGTCTGGTTAAAACGCAGACGATATAGATACAGAGTAGTGCAGACCACATAGGTAAAGAAGGCTTCACACCTTTGCAGACCATATAGATAAAGAGTAGCATTGGAAATCGCAGACAATATAGAATGTGTTATGGTGTGAACTACATTACTAATATTGCTGTCTTTTATAAAGTCAAATACTTATGTTTTATGATAATCTGAAATAAAATTATTTATTTCAAATCAATTTAAAAACAAAAGAACACAAAATTTAATGTAAAATATTTTTTTTATTATCATTAGAAAATCAACCAATGTAATACATTTCATAACAATTTTCATCAATATATAAAACACATAATTGTAATTTGTAATTAGGTTTTATACGTACATCCAAATTACTCACAACTTGAGCCATAATTGAGTGTGAAGATTTCTTTCTTTAAAAAAAACTAATTGTTGATAATTGCTCCTTTTATCTGCTTTCATCATAGTCTTATATCAATAAGATCAAACCATTCTAGTTCGCAAAGAAAACAATCCCATTAGTAATTGTTTTTCACTTGGTATTTGTTCATATTTAGCATTTAATTCTATTATTTAAAGTTTAGTTTTATAAATCACCTTCAGATCTATTTCCAAATTACTTAGTATTTATCACAGCTCTGACAAAAAACTTATGATCTTAAGTTATTTTATACACATTCCAAAGTCAGCAAAATGCATCACTAACTTACAAGTATACTTTAAAAAACAAATTAAACTTCAAGCAGAAGCAAAAAAAAAATCAAATATCTTTTCTTTATTATCCTCATTTAAAGATACTATGCTATATTTCTTTAAGAAAACAATATTTCAACAATATCCATATCGTCTGCGTTTTCTGTTACCCTTCTCGTTACATATGGTCTGCAAAATGAAAACCCCTTCTTTACCTATATGGTCTGCACTACTCTATTTCTATATAGTCTGCGTTTTAATCTGTGCCTCCAGAAATTAATGAATAATATTTTAGTTTAGACTCATTTGTTTTACATCGATTGCGATACAAGTTCTTACAACTTAGATTCATCATGCTCGATGACTTCTTCCTGGGTTCCATACCAGTATTCGCGCAGCATGGAGGAATGTGAAGATCGTGAGAGAATCTCACCTCTGACGGGATTCGAACCCGCGACCTTCGGTTCCGGAGCCCTGCGCTCTACCCCTGGACCATAGTGCCTCCTTCATAATAATATTTTAACAAAGGTGGTTGTTTCAGTAATGAAACCAACAGACTGACATAACTAAGTAAACATGAAGATCGAACAAAATGATGACTACAGCCATTACAATTAATTCAAGTAATTAAATTAGGAAACAGATTTTAAGTTTGAGTGATCTACTGTCAAATATTGCACAGTGTGAAGTTCAGGTCTGATTATGTATGTCTCAAAAGTATTGAGTGATATCACAAAATGCGTTGTGGAACATGTTATCATTAAACTGCAAATGATTTTTTTTTTTTTACACTTTCTCAGTGGGGCACAGTACCTCATGTGGCTGAGCAAGTTTATATACCAAGTTAAGTACACAATGACCTTGAAAGTTGTATGACTGATTATCATCATTTTAGGCCTAAGCATTTAAAAATGGTTGCACATTTATGTACCCTGCATTTCTTTTTTTGTTGAGTATATAAATTGTCATTTCAAATCACTAATATCTGTTGAGAGACCATTCTTTTAAGAGACTACATTTTGGCAAGTTCTTGGGTAGTCATTTAATACAATAAAAATTGCATATGTATTTGGCCTTACCTAATCTTATGAAAGCTAAACAGTTTTAACTGGGATGAAGAGTTGCTGCTGGTAGAAATATTGGGGCCATGAGTGTGGTCCATGTGCATGCGGCTCCGTTTGGCCTCAAAGAATAAAACGTTTGGTGTCTGATTGTTCTGGTAACTAGAAATAGAGCAGAGTAGAGCAGAATACTACAACAATGAACTTCAACATCTGAGTTATTCTGATGTACTTGAATTTTGGGGTGGGGGGGATTACCATGCTGAATATCTAAAATGGACTTGTCCATCTTTCAATTTGGATAGATCCATTAATTGTTTATGGGGTGCTCTTTCAAAATTTACTGGCTGAATGGCAAGTAGTGCAGACCATGATCAGACTGCAGAGATGTGCAGGCTGATCTTGGTCTGCACTGGTCCCAAAGGCAGAGACTGTTGCCTCCAGTAGGGTAAAGGTTAACTACTTATATTATCATCATCTAGTGCTTCCTGCTTAATTAAAGAACTACTTAAAAAGTACATGTATCGTTTTCCAATAGGTAACATTTTTCTATTATTAACATTTAATCCTGCTGTATTTTGACTTGATAAAGCTTTAATGTTTCATTAAGATATTAGAACACTAGTACATGTATATTATTTTATTTACAGTTGTCACAATGAAAAAGTAGAAGAACATCTAGTAAAAGAATTGATTATCAGATTTTTACAGTATACACATATCTTCGCATACCATCTGAGAGACTACATTACAAGATGACAAGCTTAGAAGATGAAGCAATCGTTGAAGATGCACAGACAATAGAGCTCCATATGATGGAAATGAGAAAATACGTGCCATTAATTGGCTGCAGCAGTTTATTCATGCGAACAGTGTTGTATCCATATAGTGTGATAAAAACTAGGCTTCAGGTTCAGTCAGGGAAAGATGTATACAAAGGAACATGGGATGCTATCAGGTGTATATATCGGTCTGAAGGAGTTTGGGGCTACTATTCAGGGTTCGGAGTTTATTGTTTCACTATAGTTCCGGGAATGTTTTATATCAGTTCATATGAAGGTGTTCGTCATTATATGAATACAAACACACAGTGGAATCAGGGATGGCTGAAATCACTAGTTGGTGGAGGAATAGCCTCTGTTGTTGGTCAGACTATGGTTGTACCTTTAGATATAGTTAATCAACATATTATGCTGCTAGATAGGAAAACTCCAGCATCCAAACAGGCCTCGAAACAAGAAGCTAGAGAAAAGTTACGGACCTTACGAACAATTCACATTCCTAATGAGATGCGACAGAGACCATTTGGAACTGTTCGTGCAGTGTTCTCACATATTTATACCTCAGAGGGAATTCTAGGATTTTACAAAGGATATTTTGTTTCCCTTGCAACCTTTGCTCCAAACAGTGCATTGTGGTGGTTTTTCTATGAATCTTATAAAGGTTTGTATTTATATTTTTTGCCCCCATTCAGCATCAAGTAATTGATCTTTATGAACAATTTTTTATCAGTTACTTTACATGAATCATTGAACCTGTGAGGCCCACTGGACCAATGATTAAACTTACTCTTAATCAGAAGATGATCCCTTGTTTTTTTTTTTTTAAGGCTCACTGCAAGGTCAGTGAAATTGTGTTCATGAAAAAGTACCTGCTTGGGAACGTGTATGTAAATGCAGGTTTTTGTTTTTTGTTCGTAACTTTTTCTTTTGAGTGTCTAGCTGTAACAGTTCAGATAGTTCTCAGTCAGTATCATGGAGTTCAGATAGTTCTCAGTCAGTATCATGGAGTTCAGATAGTTCTCAGTCAGTATCATGGAGTTCAGATAGTTCTCAGTCAGTATCATAGAGTTCAGATAGTTCTCAGTCAGTATCATGGAGTTCAGATAGTTCTCAGTCAGTATCATGGAGTTCAGATAGTTCTCAGTCAGTATCATGGTTTGTTGACTCGTTCTATTCACTTGATTATAGTGATTGAGTGCTCAAAAAAGTTTAAGCATGGATCATGTGATTTAAGTTGAATTTTATGAAATAAAAGTTAATGTTTAATTTCAGTTAAATTTCCTGCAAGCCACCTCCAATCCATATTTTGTTAAGTTTGTTAAAAAAAACTTGTTAAATACATAGAAAACTTCAGAAAGTTGTATGACCTTGAAAACCACATTCACTCAGTGAAATATATTCTGCTTTATATAGAAATGAATTTAGCATGAAAAAAAATAGAACTTTATGTTTTCAGAGAGATTACTGACTGTGATACCTGATTTTGTGCCAAGATTACTCGTGATGTCATGTTTAGCAGCTCCACTGGCTGGAGTGTCATCAGCAACTCTGACAAATGGTGTGGATGTTGTAAGAGTGAGGATTCAGGTAATCTTTATCTCTCCTTGTATTTAGAATATTAAATTTTATGGATTGAATTTTCAAGTTAACATGTGTGCCATTTGCATTGTTTCTGTTAGCTCAAGCCTGCAGCTTAATTTCATACTCAAGAATTCTGAAAAAATTGCTGTATATTGTAATGGTTGGAAGTGATTTGTTTTGCCAGACGACATGATGAGGAAACAGGTGGCTTCTATATCTGTTGAATTCTCAGTTATTTTTGAAATGATATGAAGAGAAACTGTTCACTTTGGTCTTCAAGACTTGTGTGATCTGTCTGCCTTGATGTGTAGACAGTTATATAATGATGGTGAAAAATTGACTAGATATAGAGTAATTTCTTATGAGTACATGAAGACATACTCCTCTATAGTTCACTGCATAGAAAAGAATGTATTTATAATAACTCAGTTCTTTTGAAAGCAAAAGGAAATATTGATGATAAAATCATGAGGTCAGCTGAACTGACTTGTTTGGCATTGTATCTGTTTCCCATGCTCTAGATGAAGCTTAAAATAACAGCGTTAATGCATTGATCTATAGACACCCAGTGTATGCTTGCAGTTGACAGTTTTTACTGTTTTTTTTGTAACTTCATTATAGTGTCAGCTTCTTTCTGTGCCTGGAGTTTATCTTTCATTCAATGTTAATGAAGTAAATAAATAATCCTTTGCAGGTGAAGGGTGGAACTGCCGGGGAAGCAATATCCACATTGCTACGTGAGGAAGGTTACAGGTTCTTGTGGAAAGGTCTATCTGCTAGGCTGCTACAGAGCTGTGTGTCATCTGTCATCATCCTTAGTTTTTACGAGCCTCTCAAGCGGTATAGTCTTAAAGAGGAATACAGGGATGTTGTCAAGTGGTAAAAGAAGATAGACTTAGGAAATTTAGATAGTCTACACTTACTTTAGATGAAACTTTAATTGTATCAGATAAAGCAGATATTACATAAATTTAATTTTCTTCAGTATGAAATATTAAGTCCTGGCAGAATTAGTAATTTGAGATTTTCACTTTCTCAGGGTTCGCACAGGACTTGAAAAGTCCTTGAATGTGATTCCTTCCTTGAAAAGTACTTGAATTCAATGTTTCCTTGAAAAACACCCCAAAAGGTACTTGAGTTTAGCATTTTGTCCTGGAATTCTGCAAATCTATCCTTGAAAATACAAAAACATTCTAAGATATATAAATAATACATTTTTTGAAAATGTTATTGACAGTATTTTACTTCTTTTCGTACAATCGCGATTGCAATCGCCTCCACACCCCGAGATAAATTTATTGACCGGACACAGGTATCCGACTATTAGACTTTTAGTGACGTCATCAACAATGGCTGCGCCCGTATAGAAATCAATATTAGGGGGTAGGGGACATAAAAATGAGCAATTTCTAAGGTCCGAGTGGCCGTGAATACCATTCTTATTATTTCGAAACATTCTACACAAGCAACAAACCTGTCACTTTGCATTATTCAAGCATATATAACATACATTTAAGAAAATAACAGTTTCCATTCATTGTTCCTGATAATAAAATCTGATAGCAATATATATTTCCCCCCACCCACCCAAAATCACAGTGGAAAAAGCTGAATATGGCCAAACTTCATCAAGATGTACAACATTCAAAATAGCCCCAATTGTTTTAATGTTAATATTTATCTGCAGTAAAGTTATTGAAAACTTCAAAAATGCCCAATAAAGTAGCCGTCATAGGTTTAGATTTTTCACAAAATAAAATCAAAGTCCCTCGCCGGTTTTGCAGCAGCAGTCAATGTTTACATTTTCAGTTTCCATACCTCCTTTTGAAGAGTCAAAAATGCATACAAAGCTACCAAATGTTTAGTTTCGTGCACAAATCCAGAAATATTGCTCATTTCCTACACACAAATGACAAAGAATTACGCTGACAAAACATTCTCAATAATTTTCAATACCTTCAAAACACCAAGTCTGTTTTATTAAGAAATTTCACTAGGGCCAAAGTTCGAATATGTCCCCTGCCCCCTTAAGTATTTTAATATGGTTCCTATTATCATATTTGCTGTAAATGTATTAAAATATAGAGTATTCTGAATAAAACGGTAACTTTGAGAATTAAATCCTGTGTTTCCTTTGTTTTTTATCACAGTTGTAGAAAAAGACCTCATTTCAAGGGAAATAACCTGTACAATGGCCATTTCTGCAGAAACATTTATTCCTTTCTATGTGCCAGGAAACTAAATGAATATCTGTTTTCTTGCTTCCAGCACAATGTCAAGAATTAAAGCAATTTTGTAGATGATTCTAAGCATTATCAAAAGAAATCATAATCAAACCGTAAGCATGAAACTAATTTTCTGCACAAGATGAATTTTACCTCAAATTAGACTTCAACAATGCCGATATATCATACCAGCTGCATTGCACACACCTATTGCATGGATATATCATTTTAATGTTATTAATGCATCCGTAACAATTCACTATAAACTAACAGAGGGTCAAAAGTCATATAAGTAAAAAGATTTAAGCGATAAACCATTATGCCTAACGTTGAATCACTGTTTACATTGCCAATATAGAAGGGAGACAAATCCTATAATACCCAACATTTTCTACTCATTTGTATCCACCGTGGCATTCTATATCATACAGCTGCTCTGATTACTAGGTTTTTTCGCAATAAGTGAGTGAATACGGAGTTTTTCATCATGATTAAGAGATAAATTGAAGAGGTAATTGGCCATTACAACCGTTTCAAGTAAGAACAGAAGAAAAACTGTTATTTTTAGGATATTTATATGAAAAATGATCATGGAAAGGCATTTTATAAGAGATCTCAGTCCTTATGGCATAAATGTACTCAACAGTACATTAAAATGTCTATTCGCGCAATCCTATAGCTACAAAATGGAGAAATTTGCAATTCCATGACGTTTGCAAATCGGACAAATTTTGCAGACTTTCAGTTTATTTATTACCTCCCTTGACTTAAAAGGCTGTATAATTTAAACAAATTAATTAATCCTACTGTTTAATTTCCAAAATAAATAACAGTGGTGTCAGAAAAGTTTCTGAGCAAAAATTGGTCAATTCTGATACATTTCAAAAAATAAAAATTTTCCTTAAGGGGGCAGGGGACATAAAAATGAGCAATTTCTAAGGTCCGAGTGGCCGTGAATACCATTCTTATTATTTCGAAACATTCTACACAAGCAACAAACCTGTCACTTTGCATTATTCAAGCATATATAACATACATTTAAGAAAATAACAGTTTCCATTCATTGTTCCTGATAATAAAATCTGATAGCAATATATATTTCCCCCCACCCACCCAAAATCACAGTGGAAAAAGCTGAATATGGCCAAACTTCATCAAGATGTACAACATTCAAAATAGCCCCAATTGTTTTAATGTTAATATTTATCTGCAGTAAAGTTATTGAAAACTTCAAAAATGCCCAATAAAGTAGCCGTCATAGGTTTAGATTTTTCACAAAATAAAATCAAAGTCCCTCGCCGGTTTTGCAGCAGCAGTCAATGTTTACATTTTCAGTTTCCATACCTCCTTTTGAAGAGTCAAAAATGCATACAAAGCTACCAAATGTTTAGTTTCGTGCACAAATCCAGAAATATTGCTCATTTCCTACACACAAATGACAAAGAATTACACTGACAAAACATTCTCAATAATTTTCAATACCTTCAAAACACCAAGTCTGTTTTATTAAGAAATTTCACCAGGGCCAAAGTTCGAATATGTCCCCTGCCCCCTTATTTGTGAGCTTGCTTTAAAATGGGTAAAACGGGTAAGAAATGCTCGTTTCAACCAAGTTGTCTGACGAATTGGATAAAATTTATACACTTTTGTGCATTTTAAATGTTTTCCAGAGCTTATAATTCATATCAAATGAGTTCTTAAAAAACAATATTTTTCCTTGAAATTCCTGGAAAAGTCTTTGAATTTTTATATGAAATTTCTGTATGAACCATGTTTCTAGTCTAGTGTTATAACCTTCACTCTTCAAGCAGTAACTGTTTTTGTCTTTGCAACCATTGTAGACATTGATGAGCATACATCTTTGCTCAGTCTGATAAGGATATATCCTGTTCCCTGTGAAGTAAATATCCCTATAATTGGTCAGTTGCACTGTCCAAATTGAGAGATGGATTAGTCTGCCTTAGAAATTTGGTAGGCTAATGGTTGAAGCCTGAATGACATAGAAAAGCCCTGTATTAGTCCATCTTTCATATGTTTGTCAGTTACATGTATTAGTGACCACTTGATGTGGTCAGAAGGGATTTCATTAAGTTTGGAGTTGGAGGGAGTACATGTAAAGTAGGTGGGGATTTGCTGCTAGTTTGTTATAGAATAAGCCTAATTTTAAGAAAAGTATCTGGGGGAATATCTCAAAATAGCAGGGGGAAGTTCCCGCCTCCCACCTCTTAATGAAACCCCTGGGTCAGTTGACATTGTTCGTAGACTTTTTGTAGAGTTGTTTAAAAACATTTTGTACAAAAGTAAGAATTGCAGAATTTCTGTATTTTCAGGTTTTTGAGATTGTCTCAGAAAATATTGTAGAAAATCAAATTTGAATTGTTGCATGTGTATTTAAAATTTACTTTGCGTCAATCTGGTAACAGAAAAAGAAAAAGCTACATTGTACTTTTAAAACAGGAACTTTTATTTATGTGTTACTGGTAAAATGTTTATGATATTGCCAAGTGATATATGATGTTATGTGATGTGTTAATGCCCTTATTAAAAGGTGGGTTTAGAGTTTTATTAACTCTAATGGGGGATATAGTTGATTATCTACCCTGAATACTCTCTGATATTACTTAGGTCCTTCCATTTTGATTCCTCTGCTTTTTATCGCTATTTTCTCTTTTGATAAGGTGATAATTAAACCTAATTATTTACTACAGTGGTAGTCAGATTACACAATAAATTTAGCAATGTTTGTTAACACCATTATCTTTGTTCTTTGTTAATCCTAACTTTTTATTTAATATATAAGTGACAATTTTCACAACTAAAAGTCAAGACCATCACAGTTAGAAACAAGGATAAAGTCAGAGGATTCCAAATGAAAGGACCAGTGTGCTATTTGGTCTACCTTTGATGTTATCTGAGTAAGTGAGATAATTTGTTATCAGGAATGTCCCTCATAATATTTGCAGTCTCGTAGTGTTATACAGTGTAGTAGGCTATCAGAAAAATTGAAATTGGTCAGGTCATATATTTGTTCAGATATATGCTAGCTTCAAATTGTAACTATGTGCAGCTTTGATTTTTTTAGCTGCAGTCCAGTAGGACGCAAATATCAGATATACAATAAGTATGGTTATGTTGATTTACTTATGAAAGTTCTGTTAACATAATCCAATAATATACTTACCATAAATCAAAATGAGTTTAAATATATATGTTCTCAAGAGTTCTTGCATCCACTTTTATTGTTCTTTTAGTTGACTGCAAGCATCCGTCTGTCTCGCCTTTCAGAATGAAAGGTACAAAGAGCTACTAGTAGTATTATATTGTCTCATACTTTACTCTAAATTGTTCATTTGGAATGATAGAATGATGCATCTGTTTCACATCAGTCATAATAAGGTACCTGCTAAAGAAACTCCAACATAATTCTAAGGCCATCTGTGTGCGTGTGTGTGTGTGCGTGTGTGTGTGTGTGTGTGTGTGTCTAAAGGAAATTTGTTCCTCACAGATTCAAGTGAGGATGCAGTTGGTGGCTTTGGAAGAAATTGGTAAGGAAAACTGGTTGGATACCCAGGAACACTTGGACAGATTGCTGGGACCTAAAAAGTGGTTTTAATACTGTATCACAGTATGTCTTACATAGTTGTATACTATTTAGGAAAAGAAAAAGAAATTTGGGTCTTTTAAGATGCCATTTACTTTATGCTATTTTGAAAATCTTAATTTTGGGATTGATGTCTTTTTGAAATGAGTACTCATTTACTCAGTATTTTGTATGGAAGTTTTATCTGTATTTTTGTTTTGATTTTACCTAGGGTAACACTTTTTTTTAACCTTTTTATTTGTAAAGAAATTTCTTGTTTTTTCTTTATTTTTTTAATTTTAAGAATTAAAGAAATTGTTGCAGGAGAGTAAATTAATGATACTTTGTTTCATATTTGTCATTGTCAAGGAAATTGATACCACATGTTTTGTAGGTCTCCCTTTGAAGAATAGGGGGTACTAGTATATTGTTTTGCAGATGTCATTTGGTCATTTCTGATGAATAACTTGAAAACACGTGGGCACAGAGACTTGAGATTTGGAAGATAGCTTTGGTGTGATATATATAAATCTACTGTTTTTGGGCCCTGTTGGTCAAAGTCAGGTTCATAGGGGCCCACATTTTGCAAGTGGTTTCTGATCAAAAACTCATGAATATCTTGATCCAAGACCTTTAAACTTTTCTTTATGGTCAAGCATGATTAGTAGATGATCCCTACTTTTATGGGGCCCACAGGATCAAAGGTCAGGCTCTGGCACACACTTTGAAAACAGTTTGTGATCAAAAGCTGAAGAACAACTGCTCCCAGAACCTTCAAACTTTACAGGATGACAAATAGATTACCCCTTTTGTTTTATGACCCACAAGTTCAATGGGTCAAGCTCATAGGCTCACACTTTGAAAATGATTTTCAATCAACTACTCAAAAACAACTGCTCCCAGGACCTTCAAGCTTTCCAGGATGGTTTGGCATGAAGAGTAGATGAACCCTTTTTAGAGCTACAAGGTCAAAGGTCAAGGTTACAGGGACCCATGCTAAAACTTTTTCAGTCAATTACAAAACTGCTTTGTTGACCTAGATACCTGTACAGGATGTTTGTGGATGTGTTGATTAACCCATTTGATTTTGTGTTCACTGTATCAAATGTCTACTTTACAGGGGTCTTTACTTCATAAGTGCTTTTCAGTCATTTACCTGACAATGAAGGAATCCAGGAATTTTAAACATAGGTAAACTTTACATGTAGATAACTTCTTGTTTTAGGCTGGCCATGCTGAGTCACATTCTTGATTGATCTTAGGGATCTCTGATGCACATAAAGGGGGCATCAGCACTGTTCTGAAAGCTCTTATTTTAATAATATAAAAGAAGTCCAAAAATGTGTACATGTAATGACATGGTAAAACCACCAGCATTATTATTTTTAGCACACCTGAGCACAAAGTGCTCAAAGGTGAGCTACTGGGATCATTGAGTCTCCGGCGTGCATCGGCATGCATCATTCGTTGTCAACAATTTGACTTTAACAACTTCTCCTCCTAAACCACTAAGCCAACTTTGACGAAACATGCCTGGGATATTCCTTGCATGAAGCTCTACCAAAGTTTTTAAAGAATTGAATTCTATCAAGAACTCTGGTTACTATGGCAACAAAAAAGGAAAAACTTTGAAAATCTTCTTGTCTGAAATCACAAGGCCCTGAGCCTTAAGATTTGGTTTGTAGCATTGTCTAGTGGACCTCTACCAATTTTGTTCAAATTATACCTCTGTGGTCCAATTTGAACCCTAAGGCGGGAGGGGGCGGGTGGGGCGGGGGTCAATTGATTTTACATAGGCTTACATGTATAGAGGGAAAAATTCGAAAATCTTCATGTCTGAAACCACAAGGCCCTGAGCCTTAAGATTTGGTACATAGCATTGTCTAGTGAATCTCTACCAAGTTAGTTCAGATTATACCTCTGGGGTCAAATTTGGCCCCCACCCTTGGGGTCAATTGATTTTACACAGGCTTATATAGGGAAAACTATGAAAATCTTCTTGTCTGAAACCACAAGGCCCTGAGTAGATTTGGTATGTAGCATTGTCTAGTGGACCTCTACCAAGTTTGTTCAAATTATGCCCCTGGGGTCAATGTTGGCTCTGCCCCCAGGGTCAATTGATTTTACATATGCTTACATAGGCAAAACTTTAAAAAACTTCTTGTCTGAAACCACAAGCCTAGAACTTAGATATTTTTAATGGAGCATCAGCTGAGGTCATCTACCAAGTTTGTCAAATGTATTTGCTTGAAACTTAAAATATTTATGAAGTGTCACAATTAGGATATGCAGGTCAAGTTTCATAACTCTGTATTGCATTTTGACAAAGTTATGCCCTTTTTTAAGTCTTCTAATTTACATACAATCAAATATTAGACAATATGTCGTGTCCGCTCTATAAATCCTATACTTATAGAAGAATTTTCTTCAAACTTTACTCAATTGTTCAACTCATCAAGGTTATGTGCAGAACCCATGTTACCTTTGTGCCGGCTTAAGGTCAAGGTCACACTTGAAGGTCAAAATTAACTTAGAAAATGTTCTTAAATTTTAACATGTACTTGAATATTTCTGAAACTAGCACAGGTATTTGCTTGAAACTTAAAAGATATACGAGGTATCACAAGTTAGATATGCAGGTAAAGTTTCATAACTCTGTATTGCATTTTGACAAAATTATGCCCCTTTTTAAGTCTTTTAATTTACTTGCAATCAATACTAGAAAATATGTCGTGTCCGCTCTATAAATTCTATACTAATGGAAGGATTTTCTTCAAACTTGACTCAATTGTTCAACTCATCAAGGTTATGTGCAGAACCCATGTTACCCTTGTGCCAGCTTAAGGTCAAGGCCACACTTGAAGGTCAAAAATTGACTTAGAAAATGTTCTGAAATTTTAACATGTACTTGAATATTTCTAAAACTAGAACAGATAATCATTTGAAACTTCAAATATATACGAAGTGTCGCAAGTAAGATATGCAGGTCAAGTTTCATAACTAAAAAAAGTGTGTGTGGGGGGGAATAACTTTGTATTGTATTTTGACAAAGTTAAGTCCATTTTTATGTCTTTAAATTTATTTACTATAATATTTCTTAAACCAGAACAGATATTTACTTGAAACTTAAAATTTATATGAATGGTTACAAGCAAGCTCAGATGACGAAAATTCTACAATTCCATTGAATTATGACACAAGTTATGCCCCTTTTAGGCTTAGAAAATGTTCTGATATAACCATTAATACTTAAATGTTTCTGAAACCAGAACAAATATTCACTTGAAACTATATAATATATAAAGGGTCAAAAGTAAGCTCAGTATGCAAAGTTTTTCCACTCTTAATTACATTTTGACATAATTATGCTATTTTCTTAACTTCACTGCTTTTGTTTGTTTTAGTACATTGGGAAAATGAAAGGTTATTTGTAACTGTTTCAAACATGATTTGACAATATATATTTATACTATTACCTGTACAATTTGTTTGTTTTTTTCACCAGAGATAATTTCTTTTTATATATATGTATTTGTGCCACTAAAGTTATTCCCTTAACCACCTTTCCATGTCGTCTTCTGTCAAGGACATTGGTGGGGGTATGAATCGCATTCAGCGATAGTTCTAGTTCAAATTATGTCCCTTGAGTGAAAATTGGCTCTACCTCAGGATCACTTGAATTCATATAGATTTATATAGGGAGAATCTTAAAAAATCTTCTAATGTTTGCTCAAACAGCATACCCAAAGGCAAAGTATTCAGGTGAGCGATCTAGGGCCATCATGGCCCTCTTGTTAGTAGTTGTCTTATCTTATTAGTTGTTCTGTTTTAGTTATTAAATCTTTTAAATTATTTAATATATATTTGCTGTTTGAAATAGAGGAAACTGAACGAGGATTGATAGGATTTGATATTATAGTTATAGACCTCTTTTGCTTTTTATGCCTCCGGAGGGAGCATATTGTTTTTAGTCTGTCTGTCTGTTTGTTTGTCACAAAACTTTAACCTTTATAACACAGAAGTCCTACACCTACAGCCCCCAAAACTTTACAGGTGCATGCACCTTGATGAGCTGTACACGCCATGCCCACTTAGAGATCATGGGGTCAGTGGTTAAGGCCTCCTCAGGGGCAATTGGCATTCATTCAAATGTAGCGCTTGTTTCTTTTTTTTTAAGAAAATATTTCCATGTTAAGTTATTGTTTTTTTTTCCTGTTTCTCCTAGCATGTGTCATTATAGTTTATAAAATTATTAGTTTAAAAAAAGGAAAGAAAACAAAAAAATGGTAAGTCTGATATCTTTTTACCATGTTCAACAATTATTTTTCTTTCTCTTTTACGAGCAGTTTTACTGTTTAAAGTTTTGTTAAATTATAGTTATTCAGAGATACATGTACCTAGCAACATTTTTTTATAGTTTTCATTTCACCAAGTTAAGCCTTGTAAATTACCCAGCTTTACTATAGTCAGTTTTGTACTAACAGATATATTTTAATTAGCTACTGTTGATTGTTTTCTTTATATGTGCGCAATAGTGAAATACAGTGGTGAAATGAGAAAGATATTTTATTGATTACTTATTGATATATAGAAGTTAGTGTTTTTTTTGCCAATAAAATGACAAGATAATACTTGATGTATTTTCTTTCTCAGTACATGTCATCTTGTATGCATCAGCAAGTGTCTGAACCGAGAGTCGTGTATTTTGCATGATTGAAGAGTTGAACAAAGAAATAATACGGTCACTGATGAATTTGAAGATTCAGAAAAAAATATCCCAGTTATGATCAACAAGCATATTTTGAAAAGGTAAACTGGTAAATATGTGCTGGAAAAAAAATCTAAGATAATTCCATATGGAAGGAAACAGATATGTACATGTACATTAGATATCTCCATAACTGCTGACAAAATCTAGCCGTCTGCCCTTTGCATCGTCCGCAAACAGATATATAGCCCAGTCTGTTAACAAAGTGAAATTATTACTCTTTTTAGCTCACCTGAACACAGCTCAGGTTGAGCTTTTAGTCATTGAGTGATAACAAATATTTACCTTGTTATCACTATATAGGCCATTCATTTTTATATGCCCGAAGAGCATCCTGGGCGTCCATCCCTCTGTCTGCCTGTCTGCAATTTTGTTTCCGGAAGATAACTTGAGAACTGTTTGGCCTACAGTCTTTTAACTTCATGTGATGATTGCCAATATTGAGTGAATGACCTCTATTGATTTTGGGGTCAGTAGTTCAAAGATCAAGGTCACAGTGGCCTTAACATTGGAAACCGTTTCCGCTATGTAACTTGACAATCATTTGTTTTAGAAATTTCAAACTTTATATCATGATTGCACACATTGAGTGGATGACTTCTATTGATTTTGGAGTCAGTAGGTGAGAGGTCAAGGTCACAGTGACCTAAATGTTTAGAATCATTTACAGTCTGTAAGTTGACAACTATTTGTCATAGAGAGTTCAGAATTTATATAATGGTTGCACACATTGAGTGAATGACTCCTATTGATTTTGCGGTCAGTTGGTCAAAGGTCAAGGTCACAATGACCTAAATGTTTAGAATCACTTACACTCTGTAACTCGACAACCATTTGTCTTAGAGACTTCAGAATTCATATAATAGTTGCACACATTAAAGGGGCTGTGCTCCAGATGACAAAAAAAGAAAGTTTTCTTGTATTATAAATTTCTTGTAATATTTATGACTAATGCTGAAAAAAATAACTTACTGACAAAAAAATAAGTCAAATAATTACATTATAAATTGATTTTTTTCCCTTTCAAAGTGCTATACCGTTACGCGACGGTATAACTAAATCGTCTAAGATTTAAAGTAAATATCTGTAATATCACATTCGGCGATGGTGGTGACAGTAAAAGCGTTGGAAATATTTTGTTAACATGAGGGTCCAGAGTTCAAATCAGGCTGGAGCGAAAATATTTTTTTCATTCTATTTTGACTTTTATAATCAGTTTTGAAGTAAAATATTATGTTGTTATAATCTCACGGCATCTAAATATATAATTTATGAATTTTTTTTTTTTTATGTCAAATCTGGAGTACAGCTTCTTTAAATGAATAAGCCCGATTGATTTTGGGGTCAGTAGGTCAAAGATCAAGGTCATAGTGAGCTAAGCACTGAAAACTATTTGCGCTGTAAAACTCTATAACCATTTGTCATTAAGACTTCAGACTTCATTTGTTGATTGATTACATTGAGAAAATGACCCACATACGTCTTAGGATCAACAGGTCAGATGTCATGGTCACATTGACCTAAACACTGAAAATCATTTCTGCTATATAACTTGGCAACTACCTCCCATACAGACTTTAAACTTCTCAGGATTATTTCCATCATTAATTACCAGACCCCTATATTGTTAGGGTTAAGAACATAAAAGATTAAGGTGACAATCAACTAAACAATCAATATTTCTGCACTTTAACTTGATAACCATGCACAACATGAACATCATAACTTCTGAAAGACTTACATACAAATTATAAAGCCTAAAATTCAGATATGATAAAGATCTATAAAACTCTAAATTTAAAATTATAAAATGTTAAAAATGAAAGTATTATAAATCAAAACAAAAAATTCGAAATTTAAAGCAAATCATTTAATTCCAAAGCCTAAGGTTTCCTCCCTTATATCACAAAATGCATCATACTAAGAAAAACACCCTTCGGACAGATAATGCTCTGCCCAGCGGTGCTCTTGTTTCCAAATGGCATAAAAATTTGTCAGGTTGTTTGTCTTGATGATCTCTAATTTGAGTTTTAATATGGGTCATCTAGAGTCAAAAAACGAGGTCACAGGGTCAAAACATAGAAAACCTTTGTTAACACTAGAGGCTACATTTTCTTTCCAAATGTCATGAAAATTTGTCAAAAAATTTGTTTTGATGATATCCAGGTCAGGTTTGAATACGGATCATCAGGGATCAAAACCCATGTCATGGAGTCAAAACACAGATTTACCTTGTGAACATTCTAGAGGTCACACTTTTTGTTCAAATGGCATGGAAACTTGCCAGATTGTTTGTCTTGATGATCCCTAGACCGACTTCGAGTATGGATTATCTGGAGTCAAAAACTAGGTCACAGGTTCAAAACATAGATTTACCTTGTTAACACTCTAGAGGTTTCATATTCTTTCTAAATGTGATGAGGATTTGTCAGAATCTTTTTCCCGATAATATCTAGGTCATATTCGATTAAGGATCATCTGGGATCGAAAACTACAATGTAGGTCATGGGGTCAAAACATAGAAAAACCATGTTAAAACAATAGACGGTACATTTTTTTTTCAAATGTCATGAAAATTTTCCAAAATGTTTATCTTGATCATATCTAGGTCAAGTTTGAGTATTTGTCATCTTGAGTCAAAAACTAGGTCATCGGGTCAAAACACATATTTACCTTGTTAACACTATAGAGGCCAATTTTTGTGTCAAGATGGCATAAAAATTTGTCAGAATGCTTGTCTTGATAATCTCTAGGTCAGGTTAGAATATGAACTAGAATATTTCCTGAACTAACCTCATTCCATCATTGGTTCCAGAGTTATGGCCCCTTAGCAATATGACGCAGGTGAGCGATTAAGAGCCATGATGGCCCCCTTGTTATCATTCTTATTTTCCTTCCATCGACAATATCAGAAGGCAAAAAAATGAGGGTCTCAAAGATAGCTTACAAGCAAACTTCCTGAGCCTAGGAATTAAAACCCAGGTACGCAATATTTCGTTACCAAATCTAGGGACAATAACGCTGGAAATTTAGGCACATTTGTCTGTTACAACATTTTTGTACGAGTCAAAACTGGAAACAATGGATTTCAGTAATGAGAGAACATACAACATTGCTTAAGCTACTTGTCCAATGTAGTATTATGTACTGACTGTTTTCCACTTGAGAAGGAATGATTAGAAATACATGTACAGTTGCTGTAAGGCGCTCTAACCACAACCCTGTCAAATAAAGGTTATTTCCACATTAAAAAAACAAATCCGTCGTTTTTATATACTAGATATTGTTTCTGATTTGGGGCATCGCTATTTCTATGACGGTCATTTACATTTGCAATAACACTTATTTTCTTCTGCCGTCGGCAAAACAGTCCCATTACCTTCAAATGCTTCAGATCTGCAGTAATACTAAATTTGAGTGGCTGAGAGGTCAGCTGAGCTTTTCCCATCTGTTCAAATAGCGAGCACGGAAATTTCATGAATTGCGTAGACTGGTAGATTAAGTCTGTATCTTTTCATCATCAGTTTTTGCAAGTAATTTAATTGCTAGGTTACTTAAATCCTTAAAGTTTGAAGGTCCTGAGTTCATTTTTTCCTTGAGTAATTGAAAAAATCAAAATGCTAGAAAAGTCTTATGTAATGTTAAACCTTACAGAAAATAATAATAAAAAATAAAAGGATGTATTTTTTTTATCACAGCTAGTTGTATACGAAATAAATCATTTTTTTTCTTAAATTCTCGAAATTTGTCGATTTGCGTTTTCGACATTATTGCACATGGTCGTCTATTTTCCCACTGGCGTCTTTGACAGGTGAACTAACCTTGACCTTGAGAAGCATTCACTGAAGGAAATAATCAGTTTGGAAAAAAAACTTATCTTTTCATTCAGTAAAAAATAAAGATAGAAAACAAAATTAACCGTTGGATGATGCTTAGTGTCAACCTTAATTGCCGACAAACAAACCTGGATTCAAAGAGGCATACACTAAATGTAAGAGTTAACTGTTTCCTTTAAAATCATGTATATGTGAATGAAATTGAAGGAATTATCATCCGATGTAAGGGTGTCAGTAAAAAATTGTCAAAGTGCAACAGATAGACTAGATGCACAGTTTTTTACGTAATGACTTACAGTTGTACAATTTTGGGGTGGATTCAAAGTGAACACTGAATCTCTTAATCCCAAGAGAAGAACTTGTTGATCATATGTTTTTCTTTAAATCATCAATTATTTTTAATTTTATAGAGAATGTGGCCTGAAAAATTACAGATGCAGTATATCATTGGATTTATTGTAGGGTATTTCCCTTCAATCAGCACTGAAATACAAATACCATCTTTAACTGACTGATGTCAAAATTTGAACAGGCGAATGAAGCTAGACAAAGAAAAGCAACTTGTGTATGGCATTAAGTGTAAGGTAATATTAGTTATGTCCCTTGGCACCATACTGGCTTTCATTATTGTGTCTTGTTTTGTTTTTGTTTTTTCTAACTTTTACCACTTATTTAAACAAAAAAGATATTCGAGAATCAATAGCTTAAGAACTTTTGCAGACTATAGCAATGCCAACGAAAAGAAAAATAGTTATACAAAATCCTGGAGTTAATCCTTTGTACAAGTCATTACATGTGCATACAATGCAAGCAACAGTTGCATGCACTTAGAAAAGATTACGTCATTTAAACTGTTACCAATTGCTGTTATCTTAAAAATGAATTGATTATTCAAATATCAACTTGGCGAATTTCAATGTGCTAGTTTTCAAATAAATATTTTTGACTGGTCAAATTATCATCATATTATCAAATACTATTTTTATTTACTAAATAAAATAACGATCATTTTTAACCCCTGATATACGAAATTACCAAACACTTCTTTATAAATTGAATACTGGCAGTCAAAAACTGTTAAATGGATAAATATAAAATCATACACGATT
This sequence comes from Cyclina sinensis, assembly GCA_012932295.1. Lineage (NCBI taxonomy): Eukaryota > Metazoa > Mollusca > Bivalvia > Venerida > Veneridae > Cyclina > Cyclina sinensis. The sequence goes on from JAAONU010000002.1 coordinate 39,451,505, forward strand.
TTTTTTATCCATTGGTTTGATTAAAATTAAATCAAACACGATTGATATATCCATTGGTTGGATAAAAGTCAAATCATACATAAATTGTCTATCCATTGGTTGGATTTATCCATTGGTTGGATAAAAATCAAATCATTCATGATTGGTTTATCCATAATTCTCATCCCGAGCAAAAGTCTCTAAGCACTATACGACACATATTAAGCGGCTGTATGGTGAATCCCATTTTTGAAAAAAGAAATAAATAAAATGAGCGGCAGAAAGAGTAGTGGAAGTAAATTTAAACCAGCAGGGAAAGAGTCTCTTGTGACTTTCGTACAATCGGAACAAGTACAGGTTTGAACCTAGGATGCAGAAAGGATTATATAAGTTGCAAGAAATTGCCTCCCACTCAATGTAAAATAAATCAGTCCAAAGTAAGCATAACCTATAACCTTAACTATTCCTTTAATTTTGAAATTTCTTTGATACTTGTTATTCAATTATAGTTGGATTTTGATGTGTTGAAATTCACAAGGCTTAGGGAAGGGTTTTTTTTCTTGTAATGAAAACTTACGTACGTCTCATTTACTAATCCGTATGATCTCATTAGAGTAAAAAGAAATAAAATACATTTGTAATGTGATTCAATAAACGAATCTGGCATTTCGTTTCGTATTCAAAGTATTATTTAAAACAGATTTGTATAATACTACCAGTTTGAATATCTCTTTGTAAATATTTATTGAGAGAATTTTAATCTAACAAAAATAAACGCTGAATATTGACATTATTTAAACTATGCAAAGACAGGGGCGTTAACTTCCACTTTTATAAAACACGGCCCCACTCCCACCATGTTTACAAACATTTGCAGCTCTTGTTGCTAAGGAAGCTTTTCTTCACGCGGTTCATCACAGCACGCGCGTCGATGCTATATTTGTTTTCTATAAATAGAAACATTCTTTTTATTTATTTATGGTATTGATTCCTGAATATAAAAATAAATCCGGAAATATGTAAAGAGCTTTTATTCAAGACCGTGGAATGTACGCATTCCATGGTCTTATTTCAGAGGCAGCTCATAAAATAGGGAAATTAATGCCATTTTAATTGTGACAAACTAATGATATTCTTTCACGCTTGTGATTTATCACGTTTCTATTCCACAGAACACTAAATGAAAACGATTACAAAAGGTCAGAGTAAAACAGACGATTTCCTCACATGAAATACTTTATTTTAGTGTTGTCGGTCATATCAAATTTCTGAATTACATAAACGGTCGTCTGCGTAATGTATTGTTTCACCTATCACATGTAAACGCGACCATGTCAAGCGATCTACTTTTCATCAGAAGAACTTGCTTCAAGACTGAGATTTCATTTTTCTCCTTGTGCTTCTATATTTATTCTTTTATTGATTTTAATTAAGTGCAAAAGGCTTACAAGAACAACCATTTTTGTCCATCTTTTCAGTATATTCTTAAACAAGTATTATATGTATTATTTCATAATTTTGTTTTCATTTTTAAAGGGGCTGTGCTCCGGATGACAAAAAAAGGAAAGTTTTTTTGTATTATAAATTTCTTGTAATATTTATGACTAATGCTTAAAAAATAACTTACTGACAAAAAATAAGTCAAATAATTACATTATAAATTGATTTTTTTCCCTTTCAAAGTGCTATACCGTAACGCGACGGTATAACTATATCGTATAAGATTTAAAGTAAATATCTGTAATATCACTTGCGGCGATGGTGGTGATAGTTAAAGCGTTAGAAATATTTTGTAAACATGAGGGGTCCAGAGTTCAAATCAGGCTGGAGCGAAAATATTTTTTTATTCTATTTTGGCTTTTATAATCAGTTTTGAAGTAAAATATTATGTTGTTATAATCTCACGGCATCTAAATATATAATTTATGAAAAATTTTTTTTTATGTCAAATCTGGAGTACAGCCTCTTTAATGCATGTATAAGCAATTGATAACACGAGATGTTTGTGAAACATGTATGCCCCCCCCCCCCCACTTACCTCTAATGGCAACGAATTAAACATGTTTCATGGACTTCTAAACTTGACCTTGATCTTTGACCTACTGACCTCAAAATCAATATGGGTCATGTACAGGTCATGACCAACCACAATATGAAATTCAAAAGACTGTAGACCAGTCTTAGTGGTATAGGTCACTGTGACCTTGACCTTTGACTAACTAAGCTCAAAATTGACAGAGATTATCTACATAACTAACTTCCCCTCCAAGTCTGATGACTGTAGGCTTAAACGTTCTGTAGTTATTGATTGGACAAGCTTTATTTTGTTAAGGTCACCGTGACCTTGACCTTTGACTTACTGACCTCACAATCAGTAGGGGTTATCTAACGGTCATGACCAACTCCAAACCATATCTGAGGACTATAGGCCAAAGTGAACTTGACTTTGAACATACTGACCTTAAATTCAATAAGAGTCATTTACCGGTCATGAGCACTCTCCACACCAAATCTGAGGACTAAGGCCAAAGCGTTTTTTAGCGATTTGACAAGCTTTTTGTGGTCAAGGTCACAGTGACCAGTCTCCCTACCAAATCTGAGGACAATGGGCCAAAAGGGTTCTCTAGTTATTGATCAGATAAGATCTGGTCTATGAAAGGACGAACGAACAGACGGACAGTCGAGCCGACCGACAGACATGTGCGAAGCAATACCGAAGGGGGCATAATTCTTGTTTTTAAATATAGATGATTAAATATAGTTGTGACATTTATTGTATTTTATATTGGTGCAAATATCTATATATTATGTATTTTAGATATCTGGTTAAGAATGAAAATGGACCTTACTTTTGCAATTTATCGTTTTTTTACTAGGTTAAAGTATGAGTTTTAGAAAATTTGATGGATATTGACTTAGTTTAAGTTGTGACTCTTTTTTCCCCTCAAAAATTCATGTTTTCATTTAATACAATTAATGAAAGCAAAACTTGATATAACATGAAGTTAAACTAAAAATATTTTGAAAACAGTGACTGGCAAATAAAGAAAGAATGACTGCGCTCGGCAAGATTTACAACAGACAGACTTGCGAGCTCTCAGCTGTCTGCATTTTAACTGACAGTAGTAAATCGGCACGCAGACGATGAAACAAATCCCTTTCCCTTCAAGAACCATGATGCTAAATTATTGCTTTCTAAATTGAGAACATGTTTTGATCATATATAAACATTTTGTCGCTAGAACACTTCTTAAATGGCCAAAAATATCGAAAAAGTACATTTTCAATTATTATGAATTATAGCAAACCCTAGCGGGCACTTGACCCAAAGAGAACGACAAAAGAAATGGATATTTACTTGTCACTTTGTATCTGTTTGCACATTTAAGTATCAATTCCTAGGGCCTACAAAATTTAAGACTACCCGCATACCAGCATACCGATTTACAAATAATTACAGCCTTACAAATATAAATAGAAGCGACGGAGACACAAGTACCTGCCGGTAATTCAATTAAAAAGCCTATTATAGGCACTCCACAAGGAAAGTGGATGATTAATTTGTGATGTTTACATTCGGTATAAATAGCAACCTCACTATATTATTTATACTGCATCACAGAGGTAAATAGTGATATACTGGTAATATTTTCTTTACAAACCAGAACTTTGTACGTAATACTTCTGGTAAATGTGACATGTTTGAGTTATCAGATTGAATATGAGTTATAAGTATAAGATATATACCGATTTTTTCAATTTCACGTTCTATTTATAGAAAGAAAAAAAAAAAGAAGCCCTATATGCTATACTGATAAATATGAAAGTAGCATCGATCATCGTGATGTTCTATTCATCTTAGTTTGATTCTTACGCCAATGCCTTATCTTTATTATTACAGGTCTCTTAGGGGCTGTAGACCTAAAAATGCCCAATAAACGCCTACCTATCAGAAAACCATAAAATGATACATGAATGTTTGGCATTGCAATGTTTACCATTGAGAGATTTGTTCAGATATGATTATACAGAGACTAAAAATTTCTTACAGATAGTGTCTTTCAAAAATTAGGTTGTAAAAGATCTCAGATAGTTAAAAAAAAGAGCCCAGGTAATATATGTATAAATAAATAAGGATTCTTTTGAGTTTTATGGTCACAAGTTTTAATATTGCAAGCTTTCTTGAAGTCACAATGCATTTTATATGACCGTTATGCATAATGTTACATGTTACTAAATAATTATTGATGAGTGAGGCTCTGTTCTTCGCGATTGTGTAGTCGCGTTTGTATACATGTCGCTAATAAAAGAAAAAAATATATAATTAAAAGTCGCTAATAAATGGAAAACAATATTATTGAAGGTATACATAGGTACTTCCTTATATGACTTTATACTGTCTGTACTTTCTGTACTTTGAATTACAGTTAATAAAAACACAGTAACGTCAAGCTTGGCATGACATAAACACAGTCATGAGAAATGTTTGATCACGAATGTGACTCAATAAGCTAATTGTTTACAATGATTGAAAAAAAGACATTTTATTTATTAGCTATAATTGAAACAGCAGTTTCCTTTCCATTATTGTATATTTTCAATAAAGCGTGTCTCGTCTCTAATGATAATTGTCAACTGAACTTACAACTACAATGCCTGAGTCACGGTGCATTCCAGTACCCAATGCAGGATTTAGTTCGCAGGGCCTATCAATACTTGTTTTAGAAAGATAGCATGTTCATTATGACTGTCGGAAGTGAAATCTCTGTTATTTCCCAAAGCAAAATGCGCGTTTTCTTGTTTAGACACCTCGCTATTTTTAAAAGATCGTGCAGTATCGGTGAATTTTGTTCAGTATCAGATAAAAAATTATTACGTAATGTTACAACTGTTTTCCTGGCCACTTCCTTTCCGGTGAAATTGTCGAATGAAAATAACATGTGGTTTTGCATTTCACACGACTTCTCTGTCACCTTGACTTTTACATATTTAATTATAGATAACTTTTATCGCAACTTGAATTTTTAGGGAATACATCTCAATTTAAAAGCAATCATTAATCGATTGAAAAGTGGGATTGTCCCATGTCCAACTTCCGCATTTCAGCTGGTTAGTTGATACTGTAAATCAATTTCGAAATCTTCCCGAATTCAACCGCAAAGGACAAACTGTAGCAATTTTATGGACATTTTTCTCAAAATGTTTCAAATGGGAAGTTATTAGAAAGACAGTCCTTGACAGCCCAGACTAGACCGATGCGTTTTATAGTATCTAATGATGATAATTTAGTATAAACCGAATTGTAATTAAGGGATGCAAATACATAAATATGATGGTAATTTGTTGAGCAACAATTGCACAGGTGAGATACAAGGGCATTCGTAGAAAGATAGACGATTCTTTCAAATATAGTGCAAAGATTTGTCAGTGGAAAGGTCTATTTAAACCATAACCGATCAGTACATTAGTCCGCGCAGTAGTCGCAGTAATCCCATTTGTTTACTTTTCAAGGTCAACACTCAAGAGGATTTCAGTAAAGTGCTGATTGGCGTTTTCATTTTACCTCTGGCTCTGTGTAACTCGTACGCTGTGTGTACCGTAAGATAAATAAAAAAGGTTTCTCTCTGTTTAAATCTTAAGTCATTGTTATCGCTCGAGGAACATATTCTTGCAATTCATTGTCCATATTTGGAAATTTTGCTATACCCTTTCCCGGAATAGGAATCGGTAGAAGCCATGGTCGAAGTCCACTGACGAGACCTGAACTAGTGTTTTGCTGGTGGAAATTCCGAGCAAATACCGTTATATAAACAAACTACGGAATCCCGTTAGTGCCATTTTAAATACACATGACATTTGAAGCGACACACGATACGACATTATGACAATAAGCCGCGACGCTTGATACGATACATGCCAATTCGACACGATGCATGACAATGCGATGCGACACATGATAATTGAAAAAAGTATTGCATATTTTGTCATTATTTGTATTATTGTCATATGTCGTTTCGTGTGGCGCTTTAAATGTCATGTGTCGACCTCCAAGTATGTAACATTTAAAATGGCACTAACGGGATTCCGTAACAAACCGTTTATTTTGGTCGAAATCAAGCCAGTTCGATCTGGATAATTAAGGTTCATCACCATGGCTTCATATAGCGACACATCACAATTTAATAAATTTACGTAGAGACAGGAAAATTAGGTAAATCTTAGTAGACTGATATAGAAAACAACAACCAACGAAGGGCGTGAGTAAGTCGTTTCGTTATTATTCTAATCATGTTTGTGTTATTGCCTTTATAAAACTGGTATAACTGATATGTTTACTAAACAAAGTGAACTCAGTAACTCATTACAGTTTTCTCTTTCGCTAAGAAGCTGTTGAAATATTGATTGACAGAAGTCATGAAATCAACAGTTTGAAATTTATTCAAATAACGTGATAATTTTTTTTTCAAATTCAAGAACGGTTTTTGTTGACTGTGAAAAAAAGTTTTATTAAAAATGTCTGCACTTTGTATTTGTGAAGAAAATCTTTTGCACTAATCAATATAACAAACTCGGTTCAATGATTACCAAAAACGTTACGAATATGCATGAAAATTGCGAATATCCTGTATGGTAATGTAGAAACATTGGTAGGCCTTTCATTTACAAAACTATTTCCGCGGCAGCATATACCCGTCCCACATCCACCCATTAGACGGTGGGTCTTCACAAGGTACACCAATGCAATAGAGGAGTCAACAAAGTTTGCTTTTCACCAAACTTATAAAACAATGGCAAAGACCCTGAATGGCAAGAATTTTCAAAACTATTCATATCTATTTTACTGAATACGTGTACATATTTTCTTGCCGCTGGTGATAAGCTATTTTCAATACTTTTAGGCAAAAAATTATTCACAAAATTTATCAATGAATGAAAACGTAAAATTTTTACTGACCGCAATGTCTATTTGTTAACGTTTACCGCAGTATAAATATATGTAACATCTATTAAGTACACATGCATGTTTGATCGGTTTAACTCGTAAAGGGTTTGAATTTTTCCCCATCCTTGAGTACGTAGGCTAGCTGCAGACAGTTGCCACAATAGCCTTTTTTAAAAAGGTGTATTTAAACAAGTTGCTAGGATGATCGATTGATTTGAAATCAGCGAACTGTCGAAATGTTTAAAATTCCTTACAGTTAAAATAATTGACTAAAATAGAATTGTGAGGTTAATATCAAAATTTGAACACATAATCCAATCCTTGTCACAAATGACAGTTTCTCAATCACCTCGCCCCGCCCCCCGTCTTTTCGTTTTCTGCGATATAATTGTTGTTAAAATGCATATAGAAATAAAGCTTAGATTATATTAGACTTTCTAAACTGCATGTTGTCATGACTAGATACGTCGGCAACGGACAGATCTACTAACAATGTTGTTAAGTATATTTTCTCTATATTTGGTGTATCAACCAAAATAATCACATCTATTTCAACGTTCAAATATGCCAATAGCAAAGATCAAATGTAATGAATTTTCACGTAACGGCAAAGCCAAGCCGGCTGTTAGCTCTAATCTCCTTAAACATATGAATATAAAACATTCTGTATTTGATATCTTTAAGAATTTTGCTTATGGATATGTTTGAAGAATGAATTGAGATAACCAGACCTTTCTGGAAAGCATGTAGCCAATTATTTTCAAAATAACGTCTAAAATATTTAACATATTAGTTTTAATAAAAAGCTTTCCAGATTACAATTTTTTTAAAGAATATATTTGTCTAAAGCAGAAATATGGCGGGCCACGGTCTGAATGCTTTTAAACACATAAATGAAACAAGTATCTATGATTTTTTTTTCAATTTAATCGTTTAATGAACTGTTTTATTTCCCCACCCCCTCCCCAACCGTCTGAAGTTTTTACACCTAATTTCAGATATGATTTATAAAACTAGGTTTGCATTTCATGTCTTAACTGTCTATTTCTTTCTGTTGTTGCTATAAATGCTGTGTATAATAATCAATACAATAATGTTATTATGTCATGATAGGTTGTATGATGCCACGCCATGTCATGTTACGCTCCGTTATGCTATGTCATGTCATGTCACATCTTGTTATGTTATGTTATGACAATTGATACATCCAGGAAACACAGAAAAACACCCTCGGTTCTTAACTGGACGTGTTTTAATTTTGAATGTTTGCGTGTAAGCTTGTTACTTTTTTCGTAGTGGCTGCATTTTCATATTTGTATTGATTGTGGAATTTGGGCTTTAAATGGTAAAATCCAGTATAACTTTGTTTACGAAACAAGTCAGAACAGATAAATACAATATAAAAAGTTTGAAAATCAACTTGGTACTGCATGACAGACAATTTTGTGGGAGAACTTAACTGTGTGTGGCACAAGGACGATTTATTTTAATAGTTAGTTCCCTTTGAACGCGAGGTTTTTTTTTTATTCCGCTTTAACCGGAAAAATGCAGTAGTATTATTTGGAAAATGGAACATTTGAATAAAAATCAGTTTTCTACCTACAGAAATAGTTTCGGACTATGAAGAATTGGCAGACGTCTATAAAACTATTAATATTACTTATGATACTTGAAATTTCAACGCATTTTCCAAGTTTATGGCTTTCGTTACATTGTTGTTTCTGTAAAATACGAATGATTGTCTTAAATTTTAGTCACAACAGTATACAGAAAATAGATCATAGTCGATGTTAGCCTTGTAGGACCCCGATTTTTAACCCTGAGTAAATCTGAGTCACGTGGTGTTTTTTTTTCTACGCTAATATCTTAATATAGAATAAGAGGTAAGGGTGGCTATTCAAATAAAGACTACGTACAAATAATGACAGTCATGATGGGACCGACACATCTAAATTTATATGTGAGTAATTTACCATCCCCGTCAAAATATTCACGACACTAAAAATAGAACAGCTGATGTCCCAGCTTACCGGATTAGATAAAATTAAATACCATGTGATTTACTACGTTAAACTTACACTGTGTACCAGTTCAATATTCAGATCACGAGTTCAACTATTAAAATATTCCATTATGAAATACAGTGTAACTCAATTAAGATCAGGTAAGCTGGTGTGTAAAGTTCATTTTGGGTTAGTTAAGCAGTGCACTGACTGAATTTGGGGGATTTTGACTGAGGCTGGCCGTGCATTGGGGGATTTTGACTGAGGCTGGCCGTGCATTGGGGGATTTTGACTGAGGCTGGCCGTGCACTGTTGGATGAGCGATGCACTGGCCTGATGTTTGGCCAGTTAGCCAGAGTTGAGACTCTGAATATGTACAATTCATTACTAATTTACAGTCTCTTTATTCGGAGCACGGTAACGAGTCTTCACATCCTAGAGTCAGATTTTCATTTAACCCATAAAATATAGAAGTGGTCATCAGATCTAATCGATTACATGATATCAGACTTATGCACATTCTAGGGTAAAAAGCTAGGAATCTTGTTCCGTGATGCGCCTCAAATTACTTTACAGCGTAATAAACTGACCGAACACTGGCAGAGATAATCTTACATAAATTACAACATGAACTGCAATATATAAGAACAAATATCATGAAAGTGATCTCGAGTGAACGGTAGTCTTAAGTTAAAACAATAAATATAGTGGATTCGAACATTTTAGTTATTTAAAACAGCGGGAAGACATTTATAGCACCTGTCATACTGCTGTAAACATATCAGGATTCGAACACAGGTCCTGATAGCCCCTTTCCCATCTAATATAGAGTAACTTTATTCGAAATATGTCTGTCTCTGGAGCTTTATTCACAATAACAAAACGCTTCACATGTGTTTGATGGGAGTCAGAGAATGTGTCACACAGCAATGATTCTAACTTGATAATATATATTATAATATTATATATAATACAAAATATTTAAATGTGAAAGAACTCATGTTTCTCGGATGCAAAAGATGACTAATAACGGATATCAAGTTCGTTGCATACAGAAAATGTCTCAGAGATTGAAATCAGAAAGACATGTTAGAAACTTCCCATCCCGGTCCGGACGTAATAATATAACATGAGTAATAATTGGATTAATGGATTTCTGGGACTGAATATTACTCACTTATTGCCGAAGCAAATCAAAGATCGTCGAGATATTTTCGCACCTATAAACCCTTATCTTCTCTCACAATTTATCCCCTCCATCCTCAGCAGCAGTGACTTTATCTAATAGTTTTTGCAGAGATGATTAATAAATACAATGCCGCTACAATGCAGTTTTTTGTATTTGTAAAACAAGTTGGACTAAAGTGTCAGACTGTTCTGAGGTCTGAAAATACGCTTTGAAGAACCTAGCTTTCGTCCAAACTGCTAAAAAAGAACAGTAAAATTCAATGGTTTATGTACATTTAGAAAACTAATGTAGTTTTTAGTCGCTATATAACTATCATAGTATGACTGATTCTCTATTTTACTTTACATCTAATTCGACTCTGCACACAGGTCAAAACTTTCCCTGAAGCAGATGGCTACACGTATGGGACTTTATCTATTGTTTTTAAGATTTTTTTTATCAGAAGAATGCAAAAGTTTATGTTGAAATATACAGAGTATTAAACAAGTTCTATGGTCTGTCTTTTTCCATCTGCTGCTCAGTCCGTCTGCAGAAAATGATCGTCTGCTAGTATGTATTGGAGCAGTAAAAATATCAATAGTTCGATGACATCTGCAAGTACCATCTTTTAATTAGACCGAACTTTACGAAGATTGGTGGGACTATAACAGAGGAGAGAGCAGCAGAACGTGGGACACAATTCGAGTTTGTCTGTTTATTTCTTTTCTTTCTTTTTCTCTTACCTATCTAGCAGTCTATTGAGTATTTCGAACTTACGCACAGTCACAGCGAAGACACTCAAGTGTTGTTACAGGGTGTGAAATCATAAACACCTTATACAATATGTTTCAGACCTATTGGAATTTAATGATTTTGATTTCTCTGGCTGTAAAACAAAACTATTTAACTTGAAGTACCTTGGCGAATGGAATGCGCTCAAGAATGCTTAATCCCCTTACCCAAATTAATATCAATACATTTCAATTTTAAGAAAGGGTATAACATTAATCGAAAAAAGGCAATTTAAACGTCTTGCATAACAGGTGAAAAGGTGAATATATATATTCGCGAGCTACAATTTACCACAATTTTCAATGAAAATATCTCTTCAAGAAACAAAGATGTTTGTGTAATTACTCTTTTAACAGTTAAAAGGGGAAAGGTTTTAATGGTTCGTAAGAAAATTATTAATTAACGCACTTTTTTCATCGATTCAGAATTAGACTTTCAAGTGTGAATATTGCATTCCTGAAATAATTCTTATCCGGTATGAAAGAGGGGATTTACGTTGTATGACAGCGCTTCTGTTTGCTTTTTAACATGCCTAATTTATGAAATACATACTGCTGTTTATAGCCCGATAAAGCCCTCTCTTATAACACTGAGATTACGTACTTTTCAGGTACTATTTTTGAAGTCATTTCTATCGTTATCTCGAATGTCCTTGAATATTAAACTTATTTCTTAAAATCAAAGTGTTGTTTTTAATCATACACTGCATAAATCAGCTAAATGGAAAGGAGAAAAACAATAATAGAAACAAAAACAATCTAGAAATAAGCTTACAAGTAGCTATTGTGACGAAACAAGTACGTTTTTTTTTACTATAATATAGGCACTTAAAGCTAGTTTGAATGAATTCAGAAACAAATATGTAACCAATTATGGAAATGAGTTGTTTTGATTCAAGGAAAAATTGTCAATTAAAAATTGACAGAAGATTGTTTTTGACCACACTCATTTCTGTTCCTAGAAGTTATTACGTAACTTTTTAAAAATAATTTTACGAAACTTTCCAGTTATCATTTTTATGTTTAGTAGTCCTTTTATTGTTATAGATATTTCTCAGTATCTTTCGATGGTTTGTTAGGCTTAGAGGTCTCAAGTTTGTATCTTTGAAAAACAGGATATATTCAAACTTTGTCAAAAGGTCGAACTGATTTCCTTGCCTTTATATAACAGCAAATACCATTGTAAAGAATTCACTGCAAATGTTAACGTTATTTTCACAAACTGCACTGTATGGAGATTTTGCCTTTTTTCACACATTTTTTAAACAAAATTTCGGCATATTTAGCAAATAAGCCTGATCTTCTTAGCCAAACCATTAAAGGGATGTTCAGTTTCAGTTTATCAGCAAATCAGCATTTAAACACTGCTTTTGGCCATTTACAATCATTTAGGTATAGAAGGATTGTCACGAGAAAAGTTTTTGGACAGTCACGCAGAATGTTCCTTTAAGGTCATGCTTAAGTGTCTTCTTAGATTAAAACTGAGGTGCAAACATCTTGTTGGATCCAGACTTAAATGATGGGTTTTTATTTTCATAAACACTCACACCTTTCAGAATAGGTTTGGTACAAAATAAGCCAGAGAAGAAGAAAAAGGCTAACACTCTTTGGAAGTGCTAAACATTTTCTTCTAAAATCAGGTTTTCACCCGATTCTTCGCATTTTCAATGGGTGTGTATTCTGAATTTGAAGGTTCACCTGTACTATTTCTACATATATAAGATAAATATATAACATACACATGTATTTCTTATTTTCTTCTTTTATTTTTTTCATGTCAACAACATTAAAATAAATGCAATACTGTTAAAATATTTTACATAAATAACATTGTAACAACCATTTTCAATAAATAATTTGTTCATGTTTTATCACATGGCACATACAAGTAAAATGCATCACTGGCTTGTGTAACATTGCACAATATCTTTTTTCTTTTCTCTCTCTCTATCATTCTTTTCTTTACACACTGTCATTCCCGCACTCAAACTTTAAGTTTAGAAATAAAAACAAACGAAAACTATTTAATACTAGAAATAAAATGAACGAAATATTTTGACTCGGCCGATACGGCTTACGAAAACAATACATCACATTGTATTACATAAACTGAAGCTAACAGCTTGGTTATATTTGACTTAGTAGCAAACAAAAAACATAATACTACTACAAAATAAACAAATAAGTTACTTAGTTCATAAACTTAGGCACATTCTCTCACATCTCTTTTCACAATTTTTTACATTCATTTACCCTTTATCGTATTCTGAAGTAATTTTAGCACCCTTAAAAACAAAAATACAGTTATTTTTCTTCACAGCTATGAGAATGTTCGATTTAAAAGGAAAAAAGCTGTCCAAATTTATCGTTAACCAGTCTGGTTTTTGAGAACGAAATAAAGTCCAAAGTAAGTACAAGATTCGCTTCGTAGTGAGATTCGCTTCGTAGTGAGATTCGCTTCGCAGTGAGTTTCTGAGTAGTGAGTATTGCACCGGTGGAACACGAAATGGTATTCCCGTTCATTAATTAATACGGCAGTGTAAAAAGTCCACAAAATCGAGAACAAACTTCTGAGCGTTGAATTGTCTCGTTGAAGTAAATGTTACAATTTCTCCCTTTTCACGCAATCTCAGATCACAGTATTGAATGTTTGGACCCATTTCCAAACTCACAACGTATTGTCACAGATTCGTTGCAGTGTGTAAATAAAGTTTTTAAATAAGGCAAGTCTTTGGCAAGGTCTTCTACCAGTCACCCAGCAGGATAAATAACATCCCCGCCGGATTCGTCTCTCGGAATGTAGCTGTCGCCGTCACCCCTTTAACCGCTGGGCTTCAAGCCGATTAACCCGTTGGTTTTGTAGTTTCGGAATGTCTGTTAAAACTGGATATGTAACAATCCAGAATGTAACTTTTTTTGCCCCAGTCTATCAGTCTATCAATGTATGCAGAATTTTTCGACAATTTCTGCGCAAAGTCCAATGTTTGACACCTTGCTTTGTCTGGCAGGCACAAGCCCCGTTGACGACTGGAAGACAATCGAAGTCTCAATCATAGCATCTCTGGAACAGGGGATCTGTCCCATTACTTCTTCCATCCCGCTGAAAGCAGCGTTAACGTTTGGCAGAACAATCGACATCTTTGTATTTTCTGTTGTTGTTAAACTTCCCAAGTAGCAAATAAAACTTCAAATAATTTCTTCTTCCCGCTGTAATCAGCAAAGTTCGATAGCGTAGAGCTTTTGTGTATATCTCTCTAAGTGTCTTGTTCACTGAATTTATCAATTCGTTTTGATCTCTTTCAGCTAGCTGGCGTACTTATATACCATTTTGCCGCGTGCCGATAAAGAAGGCAGATACCTCATTTAAATATCGCTACGTAACTAGTAAACCAACACCAATCAATGAAATAACTTTACAACTACGCCCCGTTGAATAGCTGTCAGTCATTATTCGGAACGAATGTCAGTCTTCGGGAATGTTCGTCGACTTCCGATTGTACTTAGTATCTGGGATTAAAATGTAAATATTTCTCACATTTGTAAAGCGAGCGATAGCAAAAATGTAGCGGGGTGATTAAGAAAATCTTAGTAATGATGTAAACTACAAAAAGATTGTATTGATGCAACTTATTTTGCGGTTTCATGAAATTCTTTCTATCTATTTGAATTTTAAAACGTGCTGTTTTACCATTTATGGTACTACGTGGTTAAAATCTGGACTTCTTTCATTAAGGAAAACACGATTGAATTTTATTGGGAGGATGATTTAGCGAAATGTTAAACACTTGATTTTTCTGGTCAGCCGCTAACTGGTTACAATATTTATGCGAGTAATAAAGGGATATATTTTTACTGTCCGTAGCGGGAAGGTTTGGGTAACTGACGGGCTTAAAATTTTTGTGGTCTTCAAAAATTGTTGAAAATATTTTGAGTGTTTGATCTTGTATTTCCTTCCATATTTGTGTCTCATTTATTGTATTTTCTGTGTGATGCATTTTGCTGTAAAAGGAGTGTTGTGACACCAGACTTAGTTGACGTTTATGGGAATTTTGATAATAAGATAGAATACGATTAAAATTCATCTAACATTCCTATCAAATTCCATGTTTTCAAAGTGTTTATCAATACATCGTTATAGAGAGCAGGGAATTTTGTAATCTGCGCGAATTTATTGAAATGATGAGTTTCTGTGTTGGAATTACCATCTCGCTGTTTATAAGCTGTCAGTAATTATTGTTCATTATCAGATAAGTTGTTACCTGTGTTTATTATCTTCTCAAGACAAGCGATTTTTCTTTCTGACAGTCGGTAAATTATTTATAGTTAATGCATTTTTGAAAGCGAGAATCCGTTTAATGATTAAAACACAGCCATTTATCTCTGTTTCTCCAATATCTCCTAGCAGTGTTACAAGTTACAACAATTGAAGTAAATTCTTCTAAGCGATATATTGTAGTGTTATTACTGGTTGAAGTGAATTGTTTCTATTTTCGCTGTATCATGTATATTACTTCCTTATACAAGGCAAACGGTTGACAGGTCGGGAAGGCACTTGAACACAATATGAAAACCTCTCATAAAATGCATATGACGTAAATTTGCGATCTAAGTTTAAACAAGGGGAAATTTATAAAACGGATGTATGATAACTTATCCACTTTTATGTTGCTATATTACATGATTTACTATTTTCGCTTACAATTTACTGATTTATTGCATTTTAAATATTTCAGAAATGTTAAAAATTTTGCTACACCCTTAGTTGCCCAAAGTGGGTAGATCGTCGATTACTTTTAATAGATTTTAAATCTTCGAACCTATAAAGCGTTCAGAGTTTAATTGACGGCGGGTTTAAAACTATCATCGTGCAATGTCAATGTGTCAAGATCGAACATATCCGAAGCCTAAATATTGATTGTAGAGGTCAAGGTCAAACATTGACAAGTGTGCAAATTGCAAAACGCACACAGGACTTACTGGGGCCTCTATTTAAAAGTAACGGTATAAGCTTGATGACTCTTTTGAAAAAATGAAAGCCTAAGCGATCGCACTGAACCAACGTTTAAAAAAGTGTTACGCTGCAAAACCAGGAACATAAAAACCAAGAAGTTTCTATTGTCATATAAATTTCAGCATTCTTAAACAGAAAGTAGCCTTCCTACTGGTTATATGATCCTTTTCTATTTATGTTATTGCATTGATTATATTAAATGCTTTTACCTCTCTAATAGCAACATTTTATTCCCTCTTCAAGCAATAGCAGCCAAGAAAAGATAAATATGTAGTTAGAAAAGGGTCTTAGTATCCATTTAGCTTAACATTACTAAGGAATAACATTTATTGCTGGGTCTGAAACCGAAAGTTACCAGACTGTTACCAGGAAAACTGCCCAGAACAGCGGAAACATATGTAACCAGTCTACCAATCTTCGAACAGGAATACTGAAGTACTACTCGAAAAGGGGAAAGTCAGACTGCACCCATAGGATTAACTATATTACAATAAAAATAAATATGGTAACTGAAAACTTCCCGTAAACTGAGCGTGGTTGTCTGAATCAGATGGTCAGAATAGTCCAGGATAAAACTTTCCCGGAAAAAAGAAAATGTTAATGAAAAAAAGCACCTAGCCTTGCCACAGAACCAACAAATAAAACAAAAAAAAACCTGGGAAAGTTAGTTAGAAATGTTTCATAGATTTGTTCCTTTTGTTTGTTTATTGGAGTAAGGATTAATATGAGCCTATAACACCATTAATACATAAACATAGTTAAAATGAAATAAAAATGGACTTGCAACAACAATTTATAAAATTTGGTCCAAGCCTGTATGTACTATTTCCACTTACAGCTTTTCATTTGAACTATTTCTCTTTTTTTCATAAGATATTTTATAGCTATCGGAATGTGAATATAGTAAAAATTAGCTTTTATTAAAAGTCTTGAAAAATTATGCTTGACATAATAGACACTTAAAATGGGGGCAAGTTCAATATGTATTGATATATAGACCTAAAAATTACAAAACCACTTTGCGTTTTTATGAAGTTTCGAAAGTTTAGACTTTTTTTCTTTCTTTTTCTATTCTTTTTTTCTTTTTTTTTAAATAATGGCACCTGTTCATCACGTCAAGCTAAATCATTATTTTAAATTGCATAATTTTAATAGAAAAATCAACGTTTGTGAACCGTTACACATTCCAATAGTTGTAGGAAAAGCTTAAACGAATGTCAAATTCAATGGTATAAACTTCAAGCTCCTAGTTTGAAAAGGTGGAATAAAAAATTAAAAATCGTTAATAAAACTAAAAAAATAGTGAATGAGAGAATAAATGAATTAAGGAAAAAAACAACGAATAAAAGAACGAAAAACACATATGAATGAATGAATGAATGAATGAATGAAAGAAAGAAAGAAAGAAAGAAAGAAGGAAGGAAGGAAGGACGGAAGGAAAGAAAGAATGAAAACAAACTGCAAAATAAATGAATAAAAATAAATAGATGAATACATTTATGAGTGTGTGAGTGACTTGCAAAGCGATCGGACGAACTATCAAACAAATAAGTTAATTATGTTAACAAGCGAGAAAAGATAGACACGACTATTTGACAGAATTAAACAAATAACTGACGAAGTCCTTTTTTTATATAATTTTACGTATAGCCTAAGATCCCTAGATTTATTAAAAGACAACGTTATGAAATTATTTTCCCATATTCTTCCATACTGTTTTTTGCATTTGGTAGGCATTGCCGCATCATGTGTATAGCATGTCCGCTATACACGAAGTTATCATTCAGTTCAATACGTGTCAACATATCTTCAAGCATGTCATGAGCTATGTTTTTATTATACAGGTGTATCACTGGTGACCTTGGCCATAGTTCTACCACTCTGGGCTTTGTCGATCATGATTCTGATAGGTTAAAATGTGAAATAATCAAGGTAACTGTAGTGAACAAAATAGAGGAAGAGAAAGCGAAGTTTGACTAAAGGGACATTCTGTCTCAATCAGATGAGCAAGCGAGAACAACTGATTAAAACTAATGACAAGATGAAAAGTCCTAGTTTCTCTGGTGATTGGTTAATTTACGATTTTATCTTTAAATCATTTATAGTTCAATAACTGATTCATCGAAAACTTATTGCCATTAATGTGTGTGTCTGTTAAATCAGGATGGTTTGTGTAAATATTTATGATTCAGAGGCATTTAATGTCAAATGTTTGTTAAAAAAATAATATGATTAAAATTATCTATAAATAGCAATCAAATTGACTATAATTGATTTTAAAATTGCACGTGCTAATTTTAAGGCAGATAACACAAGAGGAATGTAGATTTAGTCTGCTGATATACTCTTGATGTATTTTATGCAAACCACATCAATTGGCTTATTGGAGGATCATTTCCGGACCGTCTGTTCATTTTGTAGCTATCTAAAAAATAGTTCGTCGTCTTGAGAACGATAAAGTCAAATAACGAAACAAATGTAACAGATTTATGTTTTTTTTTCCCTGAGAAAATCATGTTTTTCTGCACGTTCATGCGAGCGGGTGTATGTAAGATGTAAATGGTTGGCATTTTTTTCCCTTTATTTCCCAGCTACATTAATTTCTATAGAAATGCCAGCACGTTTTAAAGCGCCGGCGTTATAGGTAATTTGTGAAGTGGAAGTAACTTCTTTTTTTTAAGGAAATATGGTTTATGATCTATATGGTCTAGTGTGGAGGCGAACAAGGAACAGGCTTTACGCTCAGTTTTAGAATAATCGTGTCTTACGACAATATAAATCATGCAAATTAAATTCAGTGTTACGTGCTTGGTACCCAAAGTACCATTTTTAGATATTGTCTGGACTGTGAATTCAGTTGCTAAGTTAGATTTTGTTTTGACAGATTATGCCACACCCTGTTCTTCTAAATGTCTAATTAAGGTGAAACAAGTTTGAAAATGCGTAAAATAGGTTTAGTTAATTTATGAAGAATGTTCACATTTTCATTTTGTTTCTATGCATTTTATTGCAATGATCAGAAATAGAAAAATGTCCTTTTTATTTCAGTAATAATATTAGCAAGTGATTACTTATTTCTCTTATAATGACGTTTAGGCACTCGCGTGAACACACCCAAATGAGCAAGTGCTTATAGATGGGACTTATTCTCCATATTACAATCAAGGTAAAAGAGAAGCTATGCCTTGAACGTCTGATCAACGTATTCTAATGTTCAATAAACATGCACATTTCACTGCTTTGTCACTGAACTAGTTACCAAACATTCCCTGTTCGCCTGAACATGCTTCAGTACACGTCTGGTTCAGCCTGATTTAGGGACAAATAACATGTACATCAGTTTCAAGGTTAATTCAATGTATGCTCAACGATTGTATTGCAGCTGTCAAAATAATGTTCAGTCAGACATCTCCTATTCAGTCCAGTGAGAAAGATATGAAATCTGTTTGTTTACTACATTAAATGAACTTAAGATTTCTATTTTTGGCATCTCGTTCTGTAGAAAATTCTAAATGTTCTGTGATAGCGGTATTTGTGTGTCAGGTATTTGGTCTGTGATAAACTCGTTATAGTTATATGTTTTTCTTTCTTAATTTTAATATTATCCAATATTTTTTTAAACACGTAAAACATGTTTGCATACCATTCAAATTTGGATCTTGGACTTCTGTTTACATGATCCTCAAGAGCTAGTATATTCCTCAGACGTTGGTGCGCCATCAGTTTCACTTTATGATGCTCATAATTTCAACTTAAGACTTGTAATTGTAGTCGAAGTATTTGTGACATGGTCTTTAAAACATTCGTAACCATTCATGTGTGCGGCCTTCATTCCTTCTCAGCTTTTTCATAAAGACTGGAATTTTGTTGTTAGCATAATCAGACCTTTTCTCAATGCTGAAATGGAAAATTTCAAGATTGCTTCACGGTTGGTAAAATAAACAACCTGTTGTCGTTGAAATATTGTTGGTATGCTAACATATAAATAGACAAAAATAGTGGGCTGAAGAACAACACTGTTTTAAAACCATATATGTCGTCTTCATCGCCATTTAAATATCATAGGAATTAGAGTGTCTTTAACTTGATAAAAAAAAAATACCAGCTATCACTCATCTGTCAGCGCGGGTGGGAAATGACGCTTGTAAATCTGAGCATCACTCATACGTGATCCACGGTTACTCTTTTTTTCGCAAATCAATATTACAGCATTAATTAAAAGTAATAAACGTATTGTTTATGAAGCCTCCCACATCTCAAGGTTTCTCGTAATTTGTGTGACTGAGGACAAAATAGGAAAGATAACGACATTTTCAATATGTCATTTAACAAATTATTCCTTTAAAAATATATTCTGAGAATCTCTACATGTCCCACTGGAACTTGCAAGCATTTAGTAATTATTGTAAGTGACACTGAGCAAGGTGGCACGCCTAGAGCTGTATCAATATAATCTCAATAATCAGGCATTAATTGGCGGTATTTTGGTCCCTTGGTCCCCTGGCATCAGTCGGAAGGCTTTAATACAGTTTAGTTTGAATTTTGACAATTGCCTACCCCGCATTTCTACAGCAGTATGTGATGAACAAAGCTCTAAAGAATTTTCGACACGTTTGTTTTGCAAAAGTGTTTGATTTTTATCCAAAGTAGCGTGCACATCTCACATTCTATAAAAATATGTTTTCTTCTCCAGATTTATTATGCCTATCTGTTACGCCTCCGTCTGTTTTCATAATGTATCAACAAAAAAAAAACAAGAAATCGGTAGAACCGATGGATGCTCCCGGATAAATGCCAATTCCAAAAGGGCTATTGTTTAATATGTATTTTTTTAAAGTATGAAAAATAACAAAGGGCAATAACTCCTAAATTATGCAAAATAGAGTGACGGTTCTTGCACGCTGCACTTCTCCTCATAGAGATTTATCTACCAATAAAGTTTCATGTTAATATCTCTTATACTTTATGAGATATGCCCCAGACAAAAAATAAGTATGAGAAATTTTAAAGGGCAATAACTCAAAAATTAATAAAGCAAGAGTCTTGGTTCTTGTGCACTGCACTGCTCATCAATGAGATCTATCTACTTATAAAGTTTCAAGTTGATAACTCTTATACTTCGTGAGATATGCCCCGGACAAAAAATAAGTATGAGAAATTTCAAAGGGCATTAACTCAAAAATTAATAAAGCAAGAGTTATGATTCTTGTGCATTGCACTGCTCCTTAATGAGATCTAACTACCTATGAAGTTTGGTCTTGACATCTCTCATAGTTTTTGTGTTATGCTCCGGACAAAATTATGACAGACGAACGGACGAACAAACAGGACGGACAAAGCGGCAACTATATGCTCGCCCTGTCGGGGAGCATAATTATCTCCAAGGGTTTTCAGGTTATGCTCCGGAAAAGATTTTTCTAAAAAGGGAGATAATTCAAAAACGGGGCAAATAGAGTTATAGTTCTTTTGCACTGCACTCCGCCTCAATGCCGTGTGCAGTTTAAACAAATGATGTCTAAGGGTTTTCAGGTTATGCTCCGGGCAATATTTTTCTAAAAGGCAAGATAATTCAAAAACGGGTCAAAATAGAGTTATGATTCTTTGACACTGCACTCCGCGCCAATGCCCTCTACCATTGTGTGCAGTTTCAACAAATTATGTCCAAGGGTTTTCAGGATATGCTCAGGACAAGATTTTTCTAAAATGGGAGATAATTCAAAAAGGGCAAAAAAGAGTTATGTCTGTTTGGCACTGCACTCCGCGTCAGTGCCCTCTACCACTGTGTGCAGTTTAAACAAATTATATCCAGGGGTTTTCAAGTTATGCTCCGGACAAAATTATGACGGACGGACGGACGGACAAAGCGGCAACTATATGCTCGCCCTTCAGGGAGCATAAAAAGAAACATAATCTTCAGAATTGAATGGCTGTAATTTTCAATAAATTCAAATTTATTTATCATATGAAACGACTTAAATGCACTTTAACTGAAAAGTGATGCGCAAATAAAATTTGGTGTCTTTGAAAAGCTTTAGAGACGCACAGAAGAATTCAAAGACTTCACAATTCGTACATAAAACAGCTTAGATTTGGTTGTAGGCTACAGAAGATTTTCACAATTGCTACTAGGAAACCCTTTCATTGATCTTGGGAGGAGCAGTGGTCGTGTGGTTAGACCGCCGGACTCTCGATCCAGAGGTTGCTGGTCCGAATCCCACCAGAGGTGATATAGTCTCCAGGGACTTTCCACATTCCACATTTGGGCGCGAGTACTGATTTGAACCCAGAAAGCAGTCATTGAGGAGGATTATTATAAGTTGCAAGAACTTGCTTCCCATTTGATGTAAAATAGATAACTTAAAATCTAAAAATCTTTCCTTGATTGCTCCTTGTGGCAGACACCATTTCTTTATTGCTTTCTATTCCTTAAATAGCTGGTAAATCTAATGGCCAAATGGCAAATTAGACTGTACCGATGACAAATTAGACTGTACCGATGGCAAATTAGACTGTAGACTGTACCGATGGCAAATTAGACTGTACCGATGGCAAATTAGACTGTAGACTGTACCGATGGCAAATTAGACTGTAGACTGTACCGATGGCAAATTAGACTGTGCCGATGGCAAATTAGACCGTAGACTGTACCGATGGCAAATTAGACTGTACCGATGGCATATTAGACTGTACTGGTCGTTATTTCAGTCTTTACTAAATAAAACAGTTTTAGATAAAACATTAAAAGTAGGCTGAGTTCAATTTACCAGCTCGGGGATTAACTAATGTGTATTTAGATACAATAAAAAACACAAATTCAGCCATTTTTGTTGACATAAAAAAGAAATAATATTTGAACACCTTTTACGAAACGTTCTCATGCTGATAATAATAGCATTACATAGTCTGCAATCATTTCACTCTGCGATGCGATGATAATAATTTTTGAAGGCACGTTTAATAACACTTGTAGTCTGCTTGTCACGCTAGATGTAATAAAACATCATATTTTGATGTTGTCTTTTTCACGTTTGGTACCGAGTCCAATATTAAAAACATTAAACCAAGAAGTCTAAAAATCGTTTTTAACCAATACTCTTCTGGTTGCAATATTACGTACCTGAATAAGCACGACATTATCTAGACATAAAAGTCGTTAATGCACGTGGCAGTGTTATATTGCAGTAATTATTCACGTATCTGAATAAGGACAACATTATCTAGACATAAAGTTGTTAATGCGCGTGGCAATATATCTTGCAGTAATGTTTCACGTACTTTAATATCGACGACATTTTCTAGACATAAAAGTTGTTAGTGCAAGAGGCAGTATATCTTGCAGTAATTTCTCACGTACCTTAATAAGCAAGACATTATCTAGACATAAAGTTGTTAATGCACACGGCAATATATCTTGCAGTAATTTTTATCGTACCTTAATAAGCACGACAATCTCTAGACATAAAAGTTGATAATGCACACGGCAGCATATCTTGCAGTTATGTTTCACGTACATTAATAAGCACGACATTAACTAGACATAAAAGCTGTTAATGCACACGGCAGTATATCTTGCAGTAATTTTTCACGTACCTTAATAAGCACGACATTCTCTAGACATAAAAGTTGATAATGCACGTGGCAGTATATCTTGCAGTTATGTTTCACGTACATTAATAAGCACGACATTATTTAGACATAAAAGATGTTAGTGCACGATGCAGTATGATATCTTAGGAAATATTTATCTGTTAAACTTCTCGACACGTATTTTCTATTGTTAGTGGATGCCGCAACGTTTATTTTTCCAGACAGACAAAATTATTTTACAGTGTGAAAAAACAGAGAAAAATAAATTAAATACTATTTAATGTCTTTAGACATATTGGAAATAACCTGTATGTATAATGGTAGGACTCACAGACAGCAATTTTATATAAAATGTTGTAAGTATCTGTCATGTGTTTGAATATAGCATCAAGTGACCTGACCAGGGGTAAAGACGTTGAAAACCTCATTTTACATGGGGTGTAAGATCGGTCTAATCTTTAGCTGGTTAAAAGCGACGAATATTCCGATTCGGTACGCATATGTATATTTTACAACTCTATCAAGTATGTAGTGGACCATAAACTAAATTTAGTACTGCGCAATACCTTGAGTGGTTGTTATAACATATAATCTTCTAAACCTGACAGTAATATTACAGCAGACACTATTTACATTGTAAGAATTGTTACTAATCTTTCTTCTGTTTCTATTGCGAGAATGATCTATATATACCCCATATAATGTTATATCATCAGACAGATGTGAAAACATCCTTCACCTTCAGCTGTTGTCACAGAAAATGATATTTAATTTTTAAATTTAGAAAATGTAGTTTTGATACCACTTAAATGCACACTGTAGAGTTAAAGGGTTAAACAGTTTGGCCCTTAAATAAGAAATCCTCAAATTATCTTTAACACCGCAAATGGCTATCTGGGTTTTTTCATCTTGGTAAGACCCCTTGTAAAATGAGCGATATAAAACAATATTTATGCTAGTAAAACCAATGAACAAATATAGAATGCATGAAATAGTAGACCTTTGTTCACCCACAAGATCTGAATCTCAGAAAACATGAAAGGTAAGGATGGCATTTTCCTCCCTTAGTATTTTATAGTTTTTATGTCACACAATCAATATAAGAACGCTTTTATACTGTACAAAGATCTGGTTTTTATTCATATGTATTTGCGTAACTCTTTTCTCATAAAATGTATATGGGCGATGGGCTTTATTTATAGCTTGATTTTGCTGAATCCAGACTCACGTGTTAAGACGTGGACGCGCGTATGACGTATGGCAGT
The DNA here is from genome assembly GCA_012932295.1 of Cyclina sinensis. Classification (NCBI taxonomy): domain Eukaryota; kingdom Metazoa; phylum Mollusca; class Bivalvia; order Venerida; family Veneridae; genus Cyclina; species Cyclina sinensis. The sequence continues at coordinate 39,476,252 of JAAONU010000002.1, forward strand.
ACTCTACAAACATTTATATAAATGAACGTATCAATTACAAGCTTTCAAGCTATCGCGTTCAATTTTGCCACAGATGTTTTGCAAGAAATAAAACCACACCCTTTCAAGCTTTTGACTGACTGTTTAGAAGAATTTCTAATTCAATTTTATGCTTCCTTTCAAAGAAGTGCATTGACTTTTGTTGTATTTTTTTCTTTCTTTCTTTTTGTAAATGTAAATCGCTGCCTTTAGATAACATCCAACTTTACAGAATGGTTAGTAATATTAACCTAAATGACCCCTGTTGATTTTGGAGCTTTCGCTTTAGAGGTCACGGTGACCATCAATTCTAAAACTATTTCCGATCCATTACTCAAGATAAGTCAGACCCTAAGGCTCGAACTCATATTTTTTGTTCGTTGGTCAGAATGGAATGATGGCTTCCTGTTTTTCGGGTTTGCGGCCTCAAAGTATTGAGATCATCTTTACTAGGTCAATTGTTTTCCTTTAATAACTAAAAAAAAAAACAAACAACAAACATGGACTCAGCGTTCTCAGTCCTAAAGTAGATATGAGAAACAGATTTCTTTATTGATTCTGAATTTTCTGAAAGGTCAAAGTCACAGTATTTTTCGCTTTTCAGTATATCAAGAACAACTTAACTCAAGAATTAAATCCCGATATAAAATTATAAATCCTATTATGTCATTAACGTGTCCTGTCATATCTTATTCAAAAGCAAATATTTATTTCATTTTGCCACAAAATATGTGTTCAAACCCTACTAGTATAAGTTCTGTAACTGTCCTGTAAAAACGTTAGCAACTCGAATCATGTTATATTTTAAAAGCATTTTGTCTGAATGTATTTGAGTTTTCGACTTCCAACTATTGTTACCCTAAAGTCTGTTTACGAGGTTGAAAACAGACTAAACAGGCACTTAAGTGTGGTCTCTTGTGGGAGTGCAGTCACGTGTTTTATTTTTTTTAACGGACTTCAGTCACGTGTTCAAACAACTTTTTTTCTTCTACACTTGGTGCTGTGAAATTGTAATTTCTTTGTAACAGAAAACGTACGCTGATTAGAACAATACGTTATATGAGAGAACGGCTCAGATTTTAGACAACCTGTAGGTAAAACGTTCTGGTCTAGTCTGTCATTTTAACCACAATCTTCTTTTGTGTGTGTGTCGGTTATTACGCATACAGACAGTGTTAACGACTATTTCTGTATTACTTTTTCTTACAGGGTGTGTCAAAAGAGGATCGTTTCTATATTGTCTGGATAAAGAGACGTTTGCGTTATCTTACAGATACTTATTATGATTTTAACACAATGCCTATTTGGGTCATGCAACTATAAAACCACGTGGCTCTATGTTTAGTACGCGTCAGTGTTATCCAATGAAGATCTCAATTTTTGTTTTTATCAATTGCCCGTTCCCTTCACGAAAAGGTCACTGACGCCATTAACTGCAGTTGCATAGTATAGAGACGTTTTAACATACTTTAAATGATATTGTCAGTGCATGTTAAAGCTCACATATTCGAACTGTAACAAAATAAGAGTGAGGGAGGGATAGCCACCGTAGCATTTTTTTTATCATTATAATTATTATTATAATAAAATTCTATTAAAAAATCCTTAAATCAATGTACGTAATACGTACTAGGAAGACTATTCCATCGGATACGTGGGGAAGTTATACGGTCCTAATAATACTTACGCTATATGCTGTACTGCTGCTGTGTGTCAAAATGCCATAAAAATATATGAACGTTCTTTACTTATTATTTTTCACTTTGTAGAGAATGAGGCTATAACCTGAATGTACATCATATCATCGATTTTACTGAGGGTGTATCCCTTGAATTATACAGTACGACTTCTTGTAAAAGTACCAAAGACTTCCAAACCAAAGCCACCTCAAGGCAATGGCTTTGAGCACCGTCAACTACAGACAACGTAAATATTCAAAATATTACTGTTATAAGTAGTAGTTACGGAATCACATTCGAGCCACGTAAAATATCTCGTGTTTGACAAGCGAGTTTTAAAAACCCCTCTTGTCTCACCCTCTAAGATGAACATATAAACTAGCGAGAATTACAAATTTTGCGAGGAAATACAGGCGAAATTTAAGATTTAAATTTTAGCATGCGTCACTCTATTCCTCGCAACACTCGAAATAAAATGTCGCATGTCTCGTGTTAAATCCTAGCGAAGAAATATAGCCGAAAACGTTGCTATCGGCCTTTCTTCACCGAGACAAATTAACTTAAATTGTTGCATGTCAGTATCGGAAAACTTCGGCTATTTACAATTACCGGTGATCATTTAAAAATCAGAATCATCTTAATGGTCGTTGAAAAATTAGTCTCGCAAGACAAGCGCTATTTTAGTTAAATCATCGCGAAGTTTTAACACGAGACATGCAGCATTCTATTTTGCGTCTTGCGAGGTAAAACGACCCAAGTCAAGTCAAGTCAAGTCAAATAGTTTATTTATGTCTCTTCATACGTACAACATGATATAAAACTGTAGTATAAAATATTATAAAATACGTATGCCTTTCTATACAGAAATATAAGAGACAAATCAATCTATATATTACTTAAAACATTAGCATCTATTTTAAAGGACCAAGTATTGAAATAATGACTTGGCCTAAAATATTGTTAACTATATTTATACATATAAGAATGTAGCACTAAAAATAACTACTAATAATACAGTTCAAATGTTAAAATTAACACTGTACTATTAAAAGACATTTACATTATTTACAGTACAGTAAAATTTTCCTTTGCTTTAAAATGTTAAAACAGGCTTTGGCTGTATATTTAACCATGTTTACATCATTGAATAATATACAAAATTTCTCCTTATCAGATAAATTATCAAACCCATTAAAAACTCCTCTACTCTGTGTGTATAGGTCCTCTCTTATGGAGGTGTACAGTGGACATTTCAGTAAAACATGTTCTTCATCTTCAATACAGTTTAAACAATTGAAACAAGTTCTGTCATTTACATTAAGATTTTCATACCGCCCAGTTTCTATTCTAATCGGTGCCACACCGCATCTAAATTTTGCCATAGCACTTCGAAAATGTAATGGAAGTGGTTCTTTAACATAATGTTCTGTTACAAAATGAGACTTTATAAGTCTGTAAGATCTCAGCTTATTACAACCATTACCTCTTACTAAATCAACTCTGTTTACAGTTTGCTTCCATTTCTCAATTTCAATCTGTAACAGCTTATTTTCTAATGTGTCTACAACAGTTTTAGTACATCTATGTAGATTATCTATATCAAACATTCCAATGTTTCTATACATTTCCATTATACGAAATATTCCGTTTTTACATCTTGTATTAGATGATAATTTAACCCATTCAAAAACTTTTTTATTTAATCTAGAGTCTTGCATCTTTAAAAATCTACAATACTGCCTTGTAACAGCACCCCACTGTTTCACAAATATTGGTTTCCAACCCATATCTCCAATTACAGCAGCATTTGGTGTGTATTTTCCAACTCCCAAAAAATACCTCATGGCTCTATTTTGGACAGCATTTATACAGGGGTAGGATTTATCACCCCATATCGGAGCTGCATAATTTATTACAGGTAGAACCATGGAGTCATAGAGTTTTGTGAATGTTGAAAAGTTAAAACCACCAAAACTTTTACATTTTGAGATTACTAAACCAAGTGCTCTACCAGCGGACATGGCTACATTTTTGGCAATTTCTGTAAAATCTAAAAATTCATTTAATACAACACCAAGATATCTATAACTATGAGTAATCTGTAGGAGTGACGGTCCAATTTTAAAAACAAAGCTTGTCTGTATACAACTAGGTGGTCGAAAATGAACAATATTAGATTTGTTACAATTAACAACCATACTATTATTATTACACCAAATATTTAAAATATCAAGCAGCTTCTGTAAATCTGCAGCTGTTTCCGCTAAGATAACAATATCGTCTGCAAATAATAAAATACTTATCAGCTCATCATTTACTATAATTCCAATATTTGCTTCTTTTATAGCAGTAACTAGGTCATTGATGTATAGGTTAAAAAGTAGAGGTGACAGCGGGCAGCCTTGTTTCAAACCACAATTTACTTCAAACCACTGCGAATCAAAACCATTTAACCTTATACAGCATTGAACATCCTTATACAATGAAATAACAGATTTGAGAATTTTTCCACACAGACCTGACTGTTGTAGTTTTGTCCATAATTTAGCCCTAGGTACAGTATCATATGCCTTTTTGAAATCAATAAAGGCTGCAAAAGTACTTTGCTTTTTCAATTTTCTTGTTTCAACAATACTTGTAAGGGTGTAGACATGATCAATAGTACTTCTATCTTTAACAAAACCATTTTGCTCATCATGTATAATTTTTTCACTCTCACAGAATTTAGTAATTCTTTCATTTAAAATACTGCAATATACCTTATACATTGATGGTGCAAGAGTAATGCCCCTGTATGAAAGTGGGTCCCTTGGGTCTGAAGTCGATGACTTTGGTACTGGAGTAATGATACCTTTAGACCAGGCCGATGGTACCATGTTAGTATTTAGACATTGGTTGAATAAAGCCGTGAGAGTATATAAAGCCGGATCATTTTTCAGCAATTCAACCGGTATATCATCATGACCAGGGGCTTTACCAGACTTTGCATTAAAAAGCAAAAATTAAAATGTTAAATTTCGTCTGTATTCCCTGGAGAGATTTTTAATTCTTGCTAGTGTATATTTTCACCTGAAATGGCGAGACACCAGAATTTTTTAAAACTCGCATGTCAAAAGGCGATATTTAACATGGCCAGAACGGGATTCCATAAGTAGTAGAATTAAGGAGTGGTCGCAGCCGCTGAAGTCTGTAGCAGTTAACAACATTATACAGAAAGTGGGGAGAGCACTGCCTTTATTAGCAACATTAGCAACATTAAAATTGCATATTCGGTGTAAACAAAAATTTACACACACACTTGCAAGGATTGGGAAGCTTTAATACGAATGAAGAAAAAGTTTATGAAATAAACACTTAAAGCTAAATAACTTTAAACATTAGCAATTTTAGTAGCGACTCAATTAGTACTCGCCGAGCATAGGGCGCGATCTATGTTTGTAAGGCCGTTGTACCTTGTAGATGTTAAAGACCTCTCTGTCTTGTAGTATTTTAGGTCCTGGCTCTAATGCAGGTGGCAGTTGTAAATAAATTTATTAGCATCGAGAGAAGTCGAAAATTTACAAGCCTAACGATGTTTTAATAATTTTGTTGTTGTTGTTCCATTAAATCAGTATGAGTATATACTTTCTGTAATTTTTTAAACATGAACTTTTGTAAATAATTTCAAGAATGGATTTGGAAATTCACATTTTAGTAAATGTATAAGAGGTATATTATTCCTTAGAGCACTCTACTTTTTTTCAAAATTATATAAGTATACAAAATGTACATAATTTTGAACGAATCATTACTCAGTGTCAAGGTGTAAGGCAAAAACTTTTCAACCTGGTTACTTAAAAACATTAATGATAATTATCTTTATACAGAATTATTGTAGTAAAATGTTTAGGTGATAGGGATTTATTTCAAATTAACACTTTCTTAAGGTATACATGCCTTAAAGAATTTTTTAAATGCCTGATTTGGTTTACATTTTATTTTTTTCATTTTATAGTGAATGTGCAAATAAAATTTTATTAAGGGTATGAACCTTTAATATTTTTTCAGTACATGTTTGTAACAACAATTTAAAGACCGCCTGCTGTTTGTTGTTATTTGTAGAAGACAAACAATTACTTGTTTTAAAGACATGTGATGACGTTTGACGAATTTACTAAAATAAACTTTCTTTCGAAATTTTTTATTCATAGTGCTAGCTCGTATTTAAAGTACAAAGTAGTTAGTCGCAAAAATGTTAATATATACATTTTTTTCATAACAATGGTTTTCGAATGATTGCCTTTAAATTAGTTTTGTAAAATATTATATGCTTCGAATATAATTATAGTAGTACAACAAACTACAATTGTTGAACCGTTTTGACATTTTAACTCTTGATCAATGTGAAAGTAAAAATGATTAATTTTACCTTACAAAAATGACCAAGTGTTCCAGGAATAAAAAAGATAGACTACTCCTTGTTTTCAAGCAGCCTTACATATAGAACAGGATCCCAAGGGTTTTAACCCCAGTTTTGCCCGTAAATAGTAGATTGACGCTGAAATTTTAAATTAACACAAGTACATTGGCTCGGTTTGATAGTGAGTATTTTTGTGAGTATTTTTGTAACTGAGTAAACAGATACTCATTACTGTGTGTAAATCAGTAGGAAGGTTCTAATTGACAATTCATTAGAACTTTTGTGAATCTTCCTGCGGTAGAATACGCATGCTCCAAAGTAACGGAAGTCGAAAGTTTATTTTAGAATTGTTATTTTGTTGGACATATGGGGAAGACCTATCCAGACATCAGCCTGAAAATCTCTTTCTTTCATATAAAACAGTGATATATTTGCGTGTCAATGATAGCGTATTTTTGCTGTTCACCACACCTGTTTAGTTATTTTTTGACCAGCTGTTAACAATTCAAGAGGTTAGAGTTTAAGTCTATAAAAACATCGGAGTAGACATGTTTGCCCTGTATGTATAAATCCAATAAAATATGTTTAAACTTGAAGACAAGATGTGCCGGAAGAGGCGCACGATTTTATCCATCTTTTTTGAAGCTGAAAGTTTAAGTTTTTGTCTTTAGGCACTTACAGCATTGGTATAGGCACTTGTTATATCAGAGAGGTTTTTTCTTGGTAGAAGTGCAAATAAAAACAAAAAAGACAATAACAAAATTATTCAGCATTGCAGCATTGACGATGTTTCTAGCCTAAAGTAAGATTCTAAACATGGCAGATAATTAGATCAAACTTAAAAATAACCAGAAATTCATTTTCCTAACACATCTTACTAATGTTATTACGCAAATTACAAAAAGATCAACAGAATTTTAATGAGACTGTAAGAGTGTCATCCATTTTTATATTTTATTTCTCAAGTCACTTATTTGCCACAAAAAGAATTTGTCTCATTAGTACTTTTACAAGTATTATTTCTTCACGTCCATTAATACATGTTAAGGTCATAAAATGAAGTAAATTTTACGACAAATAGAAAAGCAGCAGATTCATTTTATAGGTGTCATTGTTATAAAAAAATTACTAGGAACTAATTACTAGAAACTAAATACAAGGAACTTGACTTTTAATAAAATCTTTCCAGGTCCAGGCACAAAAAATATAATATACTTCTAAATGAGCTATTTCATTTTTGCCATTGCTATATCCTCATGAGTTTCAAACCTTAAACAGTTTATGATTTCCTACATTGATAACCACTGAGCTTTAAAAAATGGAAGCATATGTCATTCTTTGAACTGCAGTGTTGATATTGACCTCAGCTTAAAATGTATTTATATTATAGACACGAAAGAACTCGAATGTCAAATGGGTAAATTCGTGCCATTCAAAAATGTTTTGTAAGATCTATTTAAGTGGTAATAAACTGAAACAAATTTAATGGAAAACAAAACAAAGTTATTTCATCGCAGTTCGTTAAACGAGCTATGGAAAGCACGATCAAAATTAAAGCTCTATAAGTCCTTGACAGACACACCTTCTATACCTCAATGCGTATTTCTATTCCTGAGACATCAATGTAAATACAATCTGCTATTTTTTTCTAAAAAAATCAAAAACGTTACAAAAGAAACGCCTCTTTTGATCAATTGAGGCTTGTAGTGACATCTCTGATCAGATTTTTCGCGAAATCAGTCACAAAACGCTCATTGACAAATTGTCTACAATGAATGATATATCATCATGGTTTGGTCTTTTGTAATTTGATGAAGTAACAGTAATACGAGATATTTGTGTCTGATGATCCCCATAGGGATATGTGGAGCTATTCTTGGAAAAAAGAATGTAGGCATACTATAAGATGACGTCACATTATGGAAATCAACTAAGAAAGGTTAACTAACACACATGAACATGATGAAAGTCTGCGCCAAAACAGAAATGATATATGCATATGCTATTGTGGCGGTAGCTAAAAATATCACAATGGGATAGGCTTAAACAGTTAAGCTTGATTACAGTTAACATTTCGATGAATTTTAGAAGATACCCACAGTAACAGATAACGTCATAAAAGAAGACAAAGTCTGGCATTTCACAATGCGAGAACTTTGTGACAAAGATACGGTAATTATTGACACTTATGTATTGTTGATGTCACGTGCGTATAAAAATCAGAATAACAAAAACATAATATGAAAAAGGCTTGTTGAGGGGTGACTGGATCTCGAAAAGCACAAAAACAAAAACATTAGCAGCAAAAGTCGCGGGCGGAATGTAATCCAATCAACGGCATACTTTTCTTCTGTTGCAAGTTTGTCGATACAAGAAGTTGATGTCTCCATGAGAAGTGATTAAAATGATGAAAATACTGCTGAAATTGACTTTTAATCATAAGTTTAGTTAATAATAATAATAGTAATATAAGTCTTTGAATATAATTGTAAATAATGTAATGCAAAATGCAGGTACTTCTCGAATCAAAAGTCTATTGGCATTATTTTCGACAAATTAGAAATGTTTACGCGTATGCGTACGTGCTTTCTCCAACTACACACACAGCATACAGCATTATATTACAGCAAATTTATTTATTTCACACATAAAATAAGCATATAAACAAAAATCGTACTAAATGATTTTTATTGCCACCCACACACCAATTACGCCGTATATTTTTGCGTATAATATAAGTAACATGTGTACATAAAAGAAAAAAAACTAACTAATAATAATGAAAATCACGTCGCATCATGGTACAACATATGAGCTATAAATCTGTTACCACATTATTTTTGTCAAAATAAAATATTAGTTTTTTGTACATTGTGTCTCGGTATGCATGGGAATACCTGATCGACATGATAACATATTTTACGGATGAAACCTAACCTATTTTTCATCAAACTATATTTAAATACAATCTTTCGTTTCATTAGTGAAGCTAATTGTGAAACTATTATTAACTTCGTTCATAACTCATCATACAGCAAAAATGTTGGCACGTGAACAAGCACGCTGCTATTTCAGATGTTCTTTCAAGTTGTTGGGATCATTCTAGATGATATATTAGCAAGGTCCTTAAAGTTCTTGAATAAATGTTATCGCATTCCAATCTGAACACACATTCATATTCTGATCCTGATTTCTTCATTTCTTGTTACAAAACCAAGATATCTCAGCGGGGTATCTTTGGTTTGAAATTATTAGCTATTTGACTTGGACATGTAGTAATATCCGGGAATATTTTTTTCAAACATACCAGATTTTCAAAACGGCTTTTTTCTCGTTGTATAACTAAAGAATTATGCTATTGTTTTCAAGTGTCTTGGCTTCTCTCAAGAATTTTGGCTGAGCCACTATCTGTGTCAGTAATCCAAGAACAAGTCCTGTATTTTCAATTATTTCAGAGTTGATCCCCAAAATAAATACAATGTATATAACAGCATGCAAAAATGTAACAAATGGAAGGTTCTTCTTGCAAAAAAATGAAAATTCCAGTATATCTATTTTCTCTCTCTCCTTGACATAATGTTATTAGTTATAATAATTAGCATTCCATATGCAAAGATTCAGATTTAAGTAGAAACTCTTCAGCATGCAAGAGGCTTTGCTCGGATCGTTCCTAGGTATTTCAAGGTCTAGATTGCCTTTGATATCGCCGTATGTATTACAGAATTAAGTGTCACAAATTCGAATGTGTATTGTAATGATGGAAACTCGAAGAAGCGAATTTGAAAATGCGATGCCGGCCATGTGTCGAAAAGGTGCAGGGCACAGATTGACTTAGTTTTTAGTATATTTCAAACAGAATGGTGTGAGCTAACAAAGACTTGTTTAATGAATATCCCAGTTATTGTCAAAGATTATCTTCTTTTTCATTTTAATCTATCTTTTAATATCAATATGTCACTGAAACATATGATCACTGCATTCATGTAACACCTGTTTGTAAGTCCGTATTTCCGTATCTTGGCAAGTTTTTTCCCCTGCTCTATCTCAGATTATTGATATTCTAATGAAACCATCACAAGGCACACATATTGTTAGAGTGAGAAGATAGTCAGTCCCTTGCTTGTATACAATCTGCAGGTTATCAGGTTTTAGTACATATGTAACGCATTCTGGCGTGCAGTTTCAAAACGTGTTCTGTCGAATGCATTTTGTAAATGAGTGCCAATCTTTAGTACTTAGTTTTTTACACTCGGTGGCATTTTAGAATTGGTTCACCAATGCGTTAATTTTGTTTATAAAGTAACAGCGTACTTATTCTAATAGCAAATTGTACGTGTATAATTTATTTTTTTCGTTGTTTTTAAAAACAAAGGGATAACATGACATGATGAAGGAGGTGGCATGTAAGTTTAGAATTTGATGAAACCCTTCAGTTGCTTTAACATAGGACTGATGCTGACCCTTCTGACAAACCCTGTTTTCGTGTCAATACTGTTTGCGCAGCCATTTTCTTCAGTCAAGCAATTTATGTCTTTTAAAGGAACACATTTTAACATAACTGATCGATTTTAAAAGTGAAACATTTCAACAGATCTGCACGACACCAAAGTTCTGGTGAAAGTATAGCAAATTGGACTAAAACCATCAGTTCAAATTATATCACACATTTCAGTTAGATTCATAATCGTCGGTCGTTATAATCAAATAGCAATAGAAAAGTTATAGTATAATTTCACACCAGCTGTGTGATGAAATTGCAATTTGTAAAACCGATATATCATAAAATTTGACTTACTTGTAAACTCTCGATGTCCTTCGGTAAGGTCAATGCGATGTAATCGACACAAATTTATGACAGCCAAGGTCAGTAAAAGTGAAATTTTTATCTGACCGCAAAGGACTTTATGATATAAATTGACACACATGCTGGTCAGCGTGGCTTTTTGAAGGCCACGTTGCGGTTTTGGCCATTTAATTTTATGATGTCGATTTAAACTATTCAATGTGACCAAATTTTTGACATTTTTGTTCCTTGCTATCTATCTATTTTTTGCTGTATCACGGTAACCACTATTCTGATGTAAAAGTAGAAATACCAATTTAAAAACATGTGTTCGGCGCTTACTAAATTAAAATAATTTCTTTTAACTTTTATATTTAGGTTTTAACAGATGTGCGACTTGTATGCACAATAGGTAGAGATTTAGTATATAAAATTAGAGTACAGCTGTTGTCGATATAAAATAAGGTACAATAATATCTCTTCCTTTGCTCTGATGATATGAGTTATTAGGCAAAAATATGAAAGGAATGATTTATTGATGTATTTAAATACATTATTTCACTTAACATCTACTTTTAAAAGATTACAGATTGGGAATTCTTTATTAAAAAAGAATACCCTCAAAAATATTTATTTGCACAAAAACCAAATTTTACCTTTGGTTGTTTGCTCTGTTAATAAAATCCATCCTTCAATTTTCTTTTGTCTACATATTTCGGGCGTTGGCCATGTATAAATACCATATGATTTTAATAATCTTCTAATTAAAAGTGACACTAAAGATATGGGAAGTATTCTCTTTTTATTCTTGAGGGAAAAGAATGTGAAAATGGTCCATTTTATACAAATTAAAGTGAGGTATTGGGCGTTACAATTAAGTTTGCTTAACTTACGTGCGCTTTCAATTAATTCATTTCGTTGAGCCCACGAAAGAATACACCCAAAAAGAAATATTTAGCGAAAAAATAATTGACGGATTAGTTTGATTCAAATCCCAATGAATTCCGATCTAAATGAAGAGACAAAAACACTGTACTTTAAACCAGGGGTTTAACAGTTCATTTTTGACTTCAAACTGTGAATATTATAAAATATAAAGAAAGATCAAACGTTTATTGCTATTTTAAAATCAGCTTATTCAATTTCAGTCAATGCTGTTTTGGCAACAGAGAAACACGAATTCATGGAACAATTAAATTAAGATATATGAGCATCGTTTAAGGTAATGTTGTTATATTATTATGGTTTCGAATATTGAGTTACTAAATTGATGATACTTTATAAATCCCATTCAGCTCGTAGATTTCCTGTTTTTCGGGGTTGGTCTATTTGTTCTTTTAGCAACGTAAATGGCGTAGTTAAGGTTTAATTTTCGGAGGCAAATTTATTTTAATTGTATTTACAACAGAACTTGTCTTACTGAAATCGTGAGAAAAATGTAAATAGTGACAAAGAAAGTTTCAAAGCATTGATAACTTATGTATAAAACATTAACAACTGTACAAAATATTCTTATGCGCGTTTTTATTTCGTGGATCACGTGAACTGTTTTGTCGTAAGTGTTGAATGTGAGCTCAGCAATGATTTATGAGAAGACAATTGATCCTTTTTGCTGAAAAAAAATCGTTCATGACTTCATTACAGTTTTATGATAAAATCGTATTATTTCAATTAAAGACTAGACTTCTAAGGTTTTTCTAAAATAAACCAGCATTAAAACGGATACAATTAATATATTACAAAAATCTATAATATATTTGTAAATAGAGGAAATATGAATTCGAAAATATTCAATTTTAATCCATAAACTATATTTAGATTTCGTTAAGGACTTCAAAGACCATTAAACAGTATGATTTTAATATGTTTCTATAATACTTCCGTTATTAATATGTTTTCCAGTAATTTGATTTCCATGCAAGAAAACGAAGCACTTAAGAAATCAGGTGAAAAATGCATACCAAGGACTTACCTGTGTTAGTAAACTAGTAAGTATATAACACGTGCACGTGACAAAGATTTGAAATATTTCAATGGATGCGTGCTAATTGAATTAAATAAAGTAATCAGCACACCTTCGCATTTCCATTAAACTTACTGCCTCTTCTAAGACGTTTTCGAAGAGTCTAGAAAGGGACCTTGCTGTTGTTTTCTTTTCATTTCAGCTGGTCATAAGAATGGAATGCATGGAATTCTGCTGCATGGCAAAAACTTAAAAAAGTAATACAATGTTGTAAAAGTTTGTAAACAGTTTTGTGACTGTACTTTACATTGAATGAGTCTGAGTTTTAATCTTCTAATCTACGACAGCCCTGCCAAATGTGAACACAAGAAATAACTATGCAATGAGAGTTCAAGAGAAAATGTTATGGTTTAGTATAAAACATTAAGACTCTACTTTTACATTTTCTTTCAGACTATGCAAATATACACATTTCAAACCGAGCCAGCACCATGACCGTGTGGCTGAACTATACATCGAACCCGTAATACTTTAGCAGATTTTATTGGAACTGTATACCCCTCTAACCACCTGCCAATGAGTGCCAGTACTAAAACATTGAGATGCATTCTCCTTTAAGTTTATTGTTACAAAATAATTGAGCAATTTCTATGCAGTTGTTTCGTGCTTTCGAACTAGCTAGTCACAATATCTTATATTTGATTCTTATAATGAGTGAAATTATGTAAATTTACACTTCTCCGATGTAAATCTGCAACTAAAATCTATTGAATTTAAAGCAAGAAATAAATTTGACAAACAGTATAAAACCTTGATGGTAAAAGGCAATTTTACCATGTCTACTACGCATTTTGAAATCGGGATTTAAACGCCCACAGTTTTCATGCCATTGTTTGGTGCAAAATGCATTGAACACAAAGAATTATAAAGTGAGTGCCAGAGTTGTAACATTGATTATCTGATGTAAAAAAAACAACAAAAAAACTGTGCCGTCATTTTTGTTTGACTTTGCTCTGAGTTATGATTTAACTAATATTTTTTCGAAAGCTTCATTAAATAAAAAATCGAACAGAAACAAACAAACAACTCAGAACAGTGTGCATTGAAAAAACAACAAAAACAACAACAACAACAAACCGCGGCAGATTGTACGGACAAATACGGTGGACTAAATTTGCTTACGACAAGCGGTGAACCAGAACATCGTTGTCATATCTTGAGATATACTTTATCTTAAAAAACGTTGCTTTCATCACGGTTTTGAGGAACAGTTTGTTATATAGATGTCCTTGTACTGATCTTACTTCGAAAAAATATGATTTTTTGTCAAGTTTAAATATAACACAATTAATTAAGCTAAGTCAGTTTATGAGCAAATTATTTCAAGAAAAGCGCAGACTACCTTCGAACAAATGAAAAATCTCATGGCCCCCTAAACTACTTCCCTCAATGATTACAGGATGAAGTTTTAGTTGAGTTTACTTTTTGTAAGACTTCTGCAGGGAAACGAGCGCGGAGTGATTTATAATTTAACGTTACAGACAAGGCAAAACTCGTGAGAGGAATGCGCATGCGTCGTGTATGCGACATATAGGCTGATTGGGTAATGCGTAAAATTAGTAATATAGATGTGTTTTGTCCTCATATCTCCATCGTGAGGTGGTGTCTCCTCTGTCTGCTTATTTATATATATTTAGTTGCTGTATGATATTTTTCAAAAGAAAGAGTCACAAACCATTACAGTCAAAAGCAACACAGTGACACAGTTTTATGGATTTCATGCAAGGTTGTAAGAGTGCAAAATGTTGTACTGGTCCGCTCATTGTACAAACGGACTTCATAACAGTACAGAGTTCCTGTGAAACCTCATTTCGCCTCACATTTGCAATATATCACCTTGCTGGAATATTAATGAAGTCCTCTTTTATCGAATATTCTTTTGGTAAATGTAGACCATGGTACTGAATTCAAATATGGTCATGTCAAAATTATAAAATATGTGAAATATGTGGATTAAATATATCATAAGAAAGTAAAACAGTTTGAAACTTGACAGATGTACTCAATGTGCAAATGATAAAAAGTTAATAGGGTTTAAAACCGAGGTATCAACTTAGATAGATGCATACCTTTCACACAGATAAATCGTATTATGTATAACATGGGATTTGTAGCCAAAGTCAATGAAAACTATAAATATATAAGTGTCCTCAACATGAAATTTATGCACTGTAAAGTAAGGGGTTTTAAACATTTAAAAATGAAGTTTAAAGAGTTTAAATTTGATTTATTACCAGCCAGAATTTCGATTGGTACATTTACATGTACCCGACTTAAATACATACATGTGCTGTACACATAAAATAAGTAAAGATGTTGTAAGAAATACACGGACTGTTTTTGTTTTGTATCTATATCGCATACATGAACTGATTGATGTGTGCAGAACTATTTAATATGCATATCAACATAAATAATACATATCGATATAGCTTAATTTGTCCAATATCGTTTAAAGCGCATGTTCTTCTCGTGCATTCTTGCATAAATTAAATGTTTGTTTATCGAGTTAATTAACAAATAAAATAAGTAGAAGCGAATGTTTAAAAAATGAATGATTCAGCGAGATGAAAAACACGGAGATATAGGTATACACATGTATATATTGCAATGATTTTAGCCATATATTTGTTAATATATTGTAGATATGGTGTAATTGCTGGGTGAAGATAAGTTAATATGCTTTCTCTTCAAATAGATAATATAAAGCCACAGATTTTTTTTTGGTTTATATGTACACGTATAAAACATAAATGATTAAGTACATATTTTGTAACCATATTTTATATTCTCTAAACGCCACATTTTATCAAATTGATCATTGTCTAACAAAGAATTTAAGTAATAAAACGTAAACGCCCACGAAAGAAATAAAAAAAGTTTCATTAAAATCTGGCTTTTTTTAATTCAAATACAATGAACTAGAAACAGATAGACAGTCATGTACATTTACTTTTATCTTTAAGCCTGAACATGCTGAAATTTTGTAATGGATTTGCCCAGCTTTGAATTTGGAACAGTTCATTCAAAATTTAAGGGATTTCAATATCAAAATACAAATATGGAGCTACCAACAGTATAGAGTCTGGTCAGACTACACGGATGTGCAGGCTGGCCTTGCTCTATACTGGTGGCAAAGGCTAATCACTTCCGGTTCCAGCAGGTTAAGGGTCAATATTCGAAGGAAATGTTTCAGGTATTTTTGTTTTCCATATTTCTCTTAAAGGCAAAAGCAAATGTTTTGCTAATAATGTTGTTGTTCATGAACATGCAAATACCTCAAATAAGCAATCCCGTACACTTCACCTGTGTCGTGTATACACTTACGTGGAGTCAAGGATTGAAAAACAGGCATAAATCAGACAGACAGCTACAAAAGGAAGTTCTGTTTGCAAATTCTTAAATTTATAAGGACTTTCAACTTTATTTTGGTAATACTGCAATATCATTTTGTACCCGAAATCATGTCGCGTACACTGTTTATATATTCTTTTACAAATCTATGACAGAGAATTTTTTACATTTTTATAATGATTAGCTCTCGCTGTTTTCGATTAATGTGCATTAACTTTTCCGCGACCAATTTAATCCTGATATCACGTTGATTCCATGTTGATTTAATGTCTTTGTGTTTCAATGGTGCAGTTCAGTCTCACTTCGTGGACTTGCGACCAGGAACGAGATTCACGTGGTTTACAGTTAAAATCCCGCAGACCAGATGTCAAAGGTCACAAAACCTGCTTTGTGAAAATGAAGTTGCAAAATTTATGAGAATATGAATTAATGATCACAAAATGCACTGACTTCACTTACCTTGGAAACGATACGACTGGTTTTATGTGAAATAATATTTTCAACACGCGTGCAATGACTTCCCTGAAAATAAGTAAGGATTCATTCTGACATTATGTACCAAGTATCCTTGTCTTTGTTAGTTGACAAGTTAAAATATGATGATTCACAAAAACTGCATCATTCCAATGACTTTAGGGAATGTATCATTGTTTCCACTTAACTGAATAGTATGTAAAATGGAGGTTCTAATTTGGAAAACCCTATAAATAATTGTATGTGTGTATTATAATCTATTCTTTATATTTGTTGTACATTCCTTGGATGTCCAAATTCTTTTCATTAATCTGTGACTTTTTATCAAACATAACGAGAGGGTGCACGTGCTTACAATCTATTAACTGAAACAGAAAACAGCAACCTTTGGGTTGTTTACAAGGCAGTTTTTAATAGACATATTCTACATATTACAATAAGCCCATCCTATCTAAAATATGTTTTTACCATATATGTCCACTTAGACTCCGCCCCAAAACCCATTGTAGACATATATTGTCCTAAGGGCGAACTAGGGCAAATTCTGCAAACCCACTCAAACTAAACACGCAACAATTACTTTGTGTTTCTTTTACTGCTTTGTATAAATACTTAAAATATTTCAGATGATACTTTACTGTGATATGATAGATGTTTACCGCCAAAGTTTATGGCGGGTGTAGCTAAGTATTTTATTGTGGGTATAAACACTTAAATTTGTGGGATTTAAACCATCTATCAGACCATGACGTATATCATATAAGGCCAACCATCTTCACAGTTACAGTAGAGTAAGCAGTAAGGTTTCCATTTATGGTGAAATAGTAGAATAAATGGGTTAAGGTTTGTTTACACTATGGCATTACACAATGATAACATTGTTAATAAACAACCCAAAAACGTCAAATAAGAATTTCACCTGGATATAAATATGCTAATATATATTTATTATTTTATCAACACATATTTGTTTTGAATAGGAAGTGTTTTGTACAACATTTACTCGCTGACTGACATATTTTATCAAAACGTTTTTATCAAAGCTTAAATATTTCTGCAGACAAATAGCATCTGTATAGGGTGACACTATCAGCAGAAAAGATATTTACTGAAGTATCTTTGATGCTTTGTATTTGCGCAGTCAAACGCTTCTGCAGCAAATTTATTTGAATAATGAACTTAGCTCTTGATCACGTGATTCTCATGAACAAAGACTGAAAAACCGTAACACAGAGTAAAACGTTAGCGAAGAGACTATGCACAAGATTTATAAAGACATACCCTTAAATTTTCAGCATTCCGTTTTCTTCAAAATCATGTATATCTTATATCCGGTGTTTTTGTTTTAGTAAAAAGTATAAACGAATCTTGTAAAGATAAGTACAATTCTTTGTTTGATAGGAATTTATTGTAAATGAATATTTACTTACAGTCAACTTGCCCTTGGGTATTTTTCTTCTTTACGCTATCAATTATTTTTAATTTTATAATGAGCCAAAAAATATACTACTCAAAGTGTGCTTAGCACCAGGGACATTACTCGTCCTACTCAAACTTTATTTTGCATTATCGTACTGAACTGTATTGCATTATTTTATACCAGCTTAAGATTTTTGTAAAGAAATTAAAGCTTTGGTTTTGTTTTTAGTCTAACTGAGCTCTAGATCAGAGCTCTGTGATTACAGTGCAATTTGGATGTTTTCGGCAAATCGGGTTTTATATGGAAATTGCTAGTTTTCAGAACGTACAAGCATTGTCTTAGTATCAAGTATGTGAGCCGTTACTTTGATATCAGTCCGGCAGCGTTTTTTACGCTCCCAAACAGGTTTCTGGTGGAGCGGGAGCGTAGGCTTGTCAAAATTGCTATATTATTGGACCAACATGTCACCAAGCTCCTACACTTCTCGGATGGACTATTTCGGCTGAAATCGCTACCTATAATTCATTCCAGAGATACTCAAGTGGATTAATGTCCGGTGACCTTTTAGGCAAGCCCAGACACTTGATCTCCTCCCTGTCCAAGTACCCCTGGATCACACGGGCAACATGGGGACAGACGTTATTGTTCATCAAAATTAACTCATCGCCCACTGCAACATCAATTCGCCCATCGCCCTTTTGTATCGCACCCGGCGGTGATGCTGTGGTAACGAGATGGTCTTCTTGATCAAAGATCAGCCTCGTGTAGCTTCGTAAGGATGGTCTGCGTAGAAACATTGATCACAAAGACATTTTGAAAGTCATTACGTAGCTGTGTGGCCGTTCATTCGTGACTGGATAGCCAATGATTCTCAGGTGTTGACGTGGCCATTTCTGCCAGCATCTTGACCGATGTACCGAACTGCTGAAACCTTGCCCCGGCTCTGGTGATACTTAACGCTTTTTTTCTGTTGTTATTTTAGAAAACAATCCGTAGAGTGAAAGAAAAATTATCTTTTTTAAGGAACGTTTGTCTAGAGGTCAGCTAAACATTTTGATGTTGCACGTTTGATAATATCACAGCTGGTTTCACGTTAATGATTTTTTTTGGCACCTAAGATCGTTACAGATTTGACACGCCTCGAGTTACGACTCCACTGCAAGACTGTTATATCAGGAGGTCACACGTTACCTGTTCTGAAAACCACGACTACATTTGAGCACAATAATGTCTTTGCCTTTCATACTTTTTTTGTTATTGTCCTTTGTTATTTTTCATGCTCAATTATTGTTTGGTTTATAACTCAAAAAGTGTTTGAGATATCAACTTGAAACTTGATTGGTTGATAGATCTCATTGTGGAGGAGTGCTAAGCAAAAGAGTGATAATTAAGCAAACACATTCGGCGGGGGATGGCCATGTCAAAATGAATCTTCTTTTTATTGAAAAGGAGCTTATCAGATACATGTGCAATATATATAGTTTTAGGGTGAATTTTTGTACGGTTCAAGTGAAATATCTGCAAACAATTGTTGCATTTGAACACAATTTTTCTGATTCATTTTATTTTACTGTGACTAATTAAATGAAATGTTTTATAATAATATGTGTATTTTTCTATAAATGAATAATTACTTATATCTGAGAAATTTGAAACCGTAAAGGTTAAAACTATAAATACGAAAATTGTGAAAGAAAATTTACGGCAGACTGAAACAAGTTATATGATGTCTAGGTGTATAGACAATATTTAAAGGTGCATATTCTTGAATTAAACGTTTATAAAATGCGGATATACTTGGCCAAAAAATGAAACTCGAACATTAAATTTTCATCCTAGGAAAGAACATCACAAGTATCGCTTTGATTTTACCATGCATTTGTATTTGAACATTTCATTAAAAACGAAATTATCAGAAAGATGTGGTGTATATTGCTTTAAAAAGGTCATGGGGAAATTCCTGTTTCACCAAAAAGTTTTTATCTCATGATCGCAGTTTATAAACGTTTAATTCAAGAATATGCACCTTTAAATGTGAAAATAGTCTATACACATAGATATCATATAACTTGTTTCAGTCTTATATTAGTATTAGTTTTTAGTTTTCCTTTTTATACAACAAATCTATAATTGATAAGTTAACGAAGAATATTTGTTTTATCAATCCTTGAGGAAAATTAGAAATTCATTTGAAATGAAAATAAACCCTCAAGAAATTACATAATATGATTCTTAAGTCTGATATTAATGCATCCAGTTACCTGTTGTATCAATTAATTGTTCGTTCAATACCATCAACATTTATATGTTATTGATGGACATGGAATGCTCTAAAGTTTTATGTCTCTTTACGTTTGCCTCAAGAAAAAGTACGAGGGCATTCAGAAAGTTTTATGGCTAACGTTCTGTCGTAGAAATTATTATAGGTATAAGCTAGAATTTTATATGGACTTCCATGTAATGTCATTAGGCATAAACAGTAAACAATTCATTACATGTACAATTGGTTTTGTTACAACTGAGTTACAGCGCACTCGTATACACTGTTGTTAAGGCGCACCCGTACACACTGGTGTTACAGCACACTCGTATACACTTGTGTTACAGTGCACTCGTATACACTGGTGTTACAGCGCACTCGTATACACTTGGGTTACAGCACACTTGTATACAGTTGTGTTACATTGCACCCGTACACACTGTTGTTACAGCACACTCGTATACACACTGGTGTTACAGTCCACTCGTATACACGGTTGTTACAGTGCACTCGTATACACTGTTGTTACAGAGCACCCGTATACACTGGTGTTACAGCGCACCCGTACACACTGGTGTTACAGCGCACTCGTATACACTGGTGTTACAACGCACTCGTATACACTGGTGTTACAGCGCACTCGTATACACTGGTGTTACAGCGCACTCGTATACACTGGCGTTACAGTGCATTCCTATACACTGGTGTTACAGCACACTCGTATACACCGGTGTTACAGCGCACCCGTATACACTGGTGTTACAGCGCACCCGTATACCCTGGTGTTACAGCGCACACGTATACTCTGGTGTTACAGCGCACTCGTATACACTGGTGTTACAGCGCACTTGTATACACTTGTGTTACAGCACACCCGTATACACTGGTGTTACAGCGCAATCGTATACACTGGTGTTACAGCGCACCCGTATACACTGGTGTTACAGCGCACCCGTATACACTGGTGTTACAGCGCACTCGTATACACTGGTGTTACAGCGCACTCGTATACACTTGTGTTACAATGCACTCGTATATACTTGTGTTTCTGTGCACTCGTATACACTGGTGTTACAGCCCACCTGTACACACTGGTGTTACAGCACACTCGTATACACTTGTGTTACAGTGCACCCGTACACACTGTTGTTACAGCACACCCCTACACACTGGTGTTACAGCACACTCGTATATACTTGTGTTACAGTGCACCCGTATACACTGTTGTTACAGCGCACCTGTACACACTGGTGTTATAGCACACTCGTATACACTTGAATTACAGTGCAGTCGTATACACTGTTGTTACAGCCCACTCGTATACACTGGTGTTACAGCGCACCCTTATACACTGATGTTACAGCCCACTCCAATACACTGGTGTTACAGCGCACTCCTATACACTGGTGTAACAGCGCACTCGTATACACTTGTGTTACAGCGCACTCGCATACACTGGTGTTACAGAGCACCCGTACACACCTGTGTTTCAGCACTCTCGTATACACTTTTGTTACAGTGCACCCGTACACACTGTTGTTTCAGCACACCCCTACACACTGGTGTTACAGCACACTCGTATACACTTGTGTTACAGTGCACCCGTATACACTGTTGTTACAGCCCACCCGTACACACTGGTGTTACAGCACACTCGTATACACTTGTTTTACAGTGCAGTCGTATACACTGTTGTTACAGCCCACTCGTATACACTGGTGTTACAGCGTACCCGTATACACTGGTGTTACAACGCGACCGTATACACTGGTGTTACAGCCCACTCCAATACACTGGTGTTACAGCGCACTCCTATACACTTGTGTTTTAGCGCACTCCTATACACTTGTGTTACAGCGCACTCGCATACATTGGTGTTACAGCGCACCAGTGTATACACTTGTGTTACACCGCACTCGTATACACTGGTGTTACAGCGCACTCGTATACACTTGTGTTACAATGCACTCGTATATACTTGTGTTTCTGTGCACTCGTATACACTGGTGTTACAGCGCATCTGTACACACTGGTGTTACAGCACACTCGTATACACTTGTGTTACAGTGCACCCGTACACACTGTTGTCACAGCACAACCCTACACACTGGTGTTACAGCACACTCGTATATACTTGTGTTACAGTGCACCCGTATACACTGTTGTTACAGCGCACCTGTACACACTGGTGTTACAGCACACTCGTATACACTTGTGTTACAGTGCACCCGTATACACTATTGTTACAGCCCACCCGTACACACTGGTGTTACAGCACACTCGTATACACTGATGTTACAGCACACCCGTATACACTGGTGTCACAGCCCACTCGTATACACTTGTGTTACAGTGCACCCGTACACACTGTTGTTAAAGCTCTACCCTACACACAGGTGTCACAGCACACTCGTATACACTTGTGTTACAGTGCACCCGTATACACTGTTTTTACAGCGCACCCGTACACAATGGTGTTACTGCACACTCGTATACACTTGTGTTACAGTGCAGTCGTATACACTTGTGTTACACCGCACTCGTATACACTGGTGTTACAGCGCACCCGTATACACTGGTGTTACAGCGCACCCGTATACACTGGTGTTACAGACTACTCCAATACACTGGTGTTACAGCGCACTCCTATACACTGGTGTAACAGCGCACTCGTATACACCTGTGTTTCAGCACTCTCGTATACACTTGTGTTACAGTGCACCCGTACACACTGTTGTTTCAGCACACCCCTACACACTGGCGTTACAGCACACTCGTATACACTTGTGTTACAGTGCACCCGTATACACTGTTGTTACAGCCCACCCGTACACACTGGTGTTACAGCACATTCGTATACACTTGTTTTACAGTGCAGTCGTATACACTGTTGTTACAGCCCACTCGTATACACTGGTGTTACAGCGTACCCGTATACACTGGTGTTACAGCCCACTCCAATACACTGGTGTTACAGCGCACTCCTATACACTTGTGTTCCAGCGCACTCCTATACACTTGTGTTACAGCGCACTCGCATACATTGGTGTTACAGCGCACCAGTGTATACACTTGTGTTACACCGCACTCGTATACACTGGTGTTACAGCGCACTCGTATACACTGGTGTTACAGCGCACTCGTATACACTGGTATTACAGCGGACTGGTATACACTAATGTAATTTTCTCGTAATCATGTTTCCGATTACAGTGATACATCCATGTCCAAACCTACCGTTTATAGGTGGGTAAGATATTTGATAAGGGAGAATCTTGAGTCAAAGATCTGCGTCGTGTATGGCGCCTTTACATTTAACATACCTTAATAACATTGTTCCCCTGTAAGCAATGGTTGCAGGTTTCCAAAATAACTAGTATCAGTGTGCTCTTCATCGGCGTTCATGAAATTCTGACCAAGTTTGAAAGTATCAAAGGTGTATGCAGATTCGGTATCAAATCTTTTAACCAAAGAGCAAAAATGCATCTGCATACAATTCAGTGTTTAAGGGACGAGAAGGTCAAACAATTGCTACACGATTGGAGTCGTAGTCCCCGTGACTTGTTTTCTCTTTCTTATGCTGAAAGAACTGTTGGCTTGGCGTCGCTATGATTCCTGAGCAGTGTGGTGTATCAGATTTTGCACAATTTAAAAAGGATGGACTACTCTGTGGATAGCCCGGATGATAATATAATTGCGTTTCTGTTAAGGGTAAATATTTTGAGGCGCTGGTGTAAACTTATACTTAAAACAAGTTTTTCTTTATATTGTACGGACAGTTTTAAATCTGTTTGAATTCCGATTGTACCACAGATCGAAAAAGGTTTATTGGGGCATCAAAACATGGTCCATATAATTCTTTATAGCCAAAGATACTCGCCAACCCTATCTTTCACGAAACATTTCAGTGACTCTGATAAATTATTGCTTTGTCAAGTTTTGATAAACTCTAGGAAACTTTTCGTGTTGTCGTTTTATAATACCCCCAGCCGGATCTGTGATACATAATGCGCCTCGTAAATGACCCTTTTCTTTGACAAAATAGAAAACCCGTATGATAGCCTCGTAATTTCCTGCAATTAATATATATGTAGTCAATTACTGCAATGCGGGGGAGGTTTGGTAATACAGCTGGAATTGGCACATTTATTCAAGTTTTTGAGAGAGCACCTGCTTTCTCGAATATATAATCACTCGCATCAATGTGATTATTTTACCTGGGATGTCTTTTTAATCGAAAGACAGTTCTTTTACCAAAACCAAATCGTTAACAACTGACTGTAAACATTTCACATTATCAAAAGAAAGCAAAGCTTCGCTACTGAAAAGCACGAACACACAAATATATGTTCTTCATTAAAATGTTTTGTGTGTGTGTGTGTGTGGTAATTAACTGAACATTACGTCTGTCTTTATAAAACATGTAGCAAAATGGTAAAATATAGAATTGATTTGGCTTTATTTGTTTTAGTACTAAAATTAGCTTTGATGTTTCATCATTAAAAGGAGCCTACATTTCAGAAAACTAAACCAATAATTAGGAGCCTTCTACACAAAAAGCCTGTTAGATATTTCAGTGAAAATGTCAGGGTTATAATTCTGTAATAAAAAAACACTGCTTTAAATGTTTTATATCTAAATTTGATATTACATAATTAAAACGATTATTAATATTCCACATTTTGCAGATCAAATATGGAGTAACTAACCTTGAGGGAAATAGTGTTCGTCATTCGACTAAAATATTGAACTCAGTTTGTTGTTAAGGCACACCATTTTAAATTCAAATATCACTAAACGCTAAGATTTTACGAGTTTAATTTTCGTCTTATTCCTGACGCGAATATTTTTTTTCTGTTGAAGAAGTGCTTAAAAGTATTTCGCTAATGTCTTGTCGAGCAACATCATATCTGCACTGAATTAGATATTTTAACCCAACTGTACTGGGTTCTTGGCGAAATGCAGGTTGTTTAAAGCAAAATACTTAACAGTTAATGAAAACAGAAAGAACCAAAAGAAACAGAAATGTCGGTTTTATGTCCAAATGATTTTCGAAAATAGCGAAACCTAACTGTTTTAAAACATTCACCACACAAGTAAATGAATGTTTTGACTGAATATAAAGCGTGTAAATATACAATTCTATAAAACAATACGTTTAGTTAATTTGAATGGTTTCATTTTTTAAGCAAATTGAAAGGATTCTTCCCTTGATATATTGCTTCAAGAACACACTGTTTTTTTTCCCGAAAAGCCCCATCTACAAGGCTTATGGCTAATCAATCATTTGCAGCTGTAGTTTTCACATCATAATTTCCGAGAAGACTTGTATAATATGACCCACATTATTTGTTTACAAGTTTCAATGAAACTGACTGACCGATTTCATATTTGAAGATACTAATACAGCTTCCTTGCAGTTCATAAAAATGTATGTCTTAGAAAAAAATCTTTGGCCGTTGATCATTGCAAAGAAGTGTTACAACTTCGCTACATTTATTTGATTTGTTTCTTTTGAAAACCTATTGCAATTCAAACAAAACGACGACGCCACGGTAGAACACAAATTAAAATAAAAGTTAAATGATTGCCGAATTTTATGCAATTTTTATTTTTCCAATTTATTTGCACTGGCAGTTTCCCTGCTTTTCAACAGACTGAGTCGAAGCAGTGGGACTGTCTCAACGTTGCGTTTTAGGGGTAAAACTTCTTTCGTACTCCGTAATTCTAATTCGTTTATTTTTGCAAAAGGGTAACAGACTACGTCAATTGTTCAAATAGATTTCCATTTTCTTCGGTGGCAGACTTGATTTTCATACTAAATACAAGAAAAAATGTCGCACGGTATGACATTCTCACATTAAACCTTTTTATTCAAGACCCAATTCTCAACTTAGTTTCATGTCCTTTCCTGCGATATGCCAGGTCTACAATGACTGACATTCATTTGTATTTATTTTCCAGTTAAATTTCAGCACGAGCTCTTAGAAATTCAAGTCTGTTCTGAAAGTATTTGCTTGTGTTTGATAATTTTTATATTATGAGCTGGCTTACGAAACTTTCGAAAAAGACAAGCTCTACTGAAGCTGTCTTGGAACAAAGCCTCAGATTTCAATTTTCACTCATTTAAGGGTCTTAGTTTGGAGTTTTTGAGTATTTGCACATATTATTTAAAATCTAGTACTCTTACAAGATTGCTGCAATACATGATAAATTTTGAAATAACAAATTGTTGGAAAATTTATGAGAAATGTGTATGATAAAATTGCGTGACTATAGACATGGTGAATGAATTTACTGTACCACAACTATGCTTAATTTTAAACACCACGTTTAAAAATAGTGTTAAACATTATTGATTACAGATACGGCATTTACAGACTGAATTAAAAAGTAACTAAACTCATAAACGACTTGCGGGTGGTAATTAATTAGAAATTACAAGTCATCGTTACTATGTGGTGAACCAAAGCATACTTTCAGATTTGAGACGCCATTTACTTACACAACATGAGTAAGTAGGATTTCATATAATGGAAAATCTATTTAAATGGATTACATATCTGCCATAAGGATAACTTTATGATGTTATAAGCATATACTATAAAATACAAGAACTTCCCTACGCGTAATAACAATATAATATGAAAACCTAAAGACATTTTTTATGGAACTAACCACAAAGCACCTATTAAAACGGAAATGTGATTTGAAGATAGAGAAGATAATGAGGAAGAAAAAATGAAATCAAACTGTTTTTTGAGTAATTTTGGTGGTATTTGTATTTTGAATATAATTATTAAATCAATATCAGAGATTAAAAAGGTGAATTAACAAATAGAAATAACTTTTATCCTTGCTTGCTTTGTTCTTGTGAAAATAGTTAATGATATAGGATGCAGGATAAAAGAATAATGTAAATATACTAGACAGCTTTTTAAGATTTATTCTGACCCTTTTACATTTAGGAGCACGGTCTGAAATACAACGGGTATTTAATAAGGTGAGTTCGATCCGGAGCGGCAAATCTGACAATACAGCTGCCGAAGGCCCAGAAAATAACGTTGGGTGTTACCACGTATCTTACCGAATAATAACTCAAGTTAAAAGAAAACAAAACTGTTCACAAGTT
The DNA here is from genome assembly GCA_012932295.1 of Cyclina sinensis. NCBI lineage: Eukaryota > Metazoa > Mollusca > Bivalvia > Venerida > Veneridae > Cyclina > Cyclina sinensis. The sequence goes on from JAAONU010000002.1 coordinate 39,503,794, forward strand.
GAATGCTTGATTTCATAAACATACTTTGTGCGTACATTATACACATAAGCAATGACTTTCAATAAACAGATATTAAGGATTTTCAACAAAAAAGATAATCTGAAACAAATATTTTTTATAGACAAAACTTGCACACAAGACAGTAGAAAAAAGGTATATTTTTGTTCTTTATGGATATATCTCTTTCATCCGTCTGGTGTAATAAATCAATGATATTTAATGAGATTCCATTTCACATTTAACAAAAGAACAAAAATAGCTTTATGAAACTATTTTTAGCAAGTAAACGCACAATTTGTCAAAATTTTAAGAACAATTTATCATTTATATATCGTTCTCCTTTAAAGATTTAATAAAGTGAACAATAACTAAGATGGCATGTTTTATGTAGACTTAAGTGATCAACTTCAAAGAAACTTAAGTAATAAAACCCAAATCGATTGTCGGTCGTAAATACTGGTATTTTAAAGCCCTACTTTCACGTATTAAACGCGATATTCTTTTTCTTTTATTATTACATTGCAGATATCACAAAGTTAAGTTGACTGTTTTGCATTAAACAATCATGACTGAGTTTAGAATAAATCATAAAAAATAAATCTACGTGAAAAAAAATTCGCCTCATAAATTATACTCCTCAGTTCAATCCGTACATTTTTCACAATATTTTACTTAAACGGATTCTACTTCCTTGAGTAAAGCCTTGACTAGACGCAATTAATAATTTCAGCTAAGCTTGCAAAAACAGAAATGTCTGATTTTATTTTGTTAATAGGTCTTCTGTCAAAAAGGGAAATATTTATACTTGAATGATAAAATCAGCTAAGGCTGAAAAAAAAAAAATAAAAAGAATCTTGTTTTTACCATCTGAGCGGCGACAAATTTGTTATCTCAGAATTTTTTTTTTCATAAGGTATTTTTGTCAATTAATTATTACAAAAAACAAACTAACTGGGATACAGAAATGAAAACACAAGACATGAATATCGTAGAACATGTTAGGCGAAGATAGACTTGCAGCCACAAACCTTACAGAAATTACAATGAACACGGAGAAGAGGCATGAACACAAAATAAACAAAACAAAATGAAAATGCCTTGTAGTATCAATAGCAATATCAAATCAGTCTGTTCAAAAATTGATTTTCATGACGGGTTATTACAATCTTTAATAATTTACAATATATATATAAATAACAATGTTGTTCAGTTATTTTATTTCCAATGCAACACATAATGCATTTGATTGCCGTTGTTTCAAAGGCAAACGGAAGCACACAAGTTATCCTGGCAAGTATAACTGTAGTAGAAAAAATATCAGAATACAAATAATTAAATCACTCTTTTAAAAAGATATATGACCAAACGTCTGATTTCTAACACGTCTAATACGCCTCTAACACTCATCTGTCTCAAAGTTGACCTTCTAGTACTAGAAACATATCAATCAACAGACAGTTGGCAATCTTTTGTGACTTATCACATTATATTTTATAGAGTTTTGTCTTTCAAAAAGGTTTTCATCAATGGTAACTGGGTAGACTTGACACTGAAAGGTGTTAGGGTGCGACCCACTGCAAGCTTTTAAATACCGTGTGTCTAATTACGCGTGCTGTATAAGTTGATATTTTGTGTAGATAGTTTTGTTGTCCAAGACATTTCGACCAAGGGTATGCACTCCCGGGTATAATTTGAGGTAATTTTGAATTAAAACTTTATGAATGAACGTCTAGTGCCTGTAATATAATCTAGGGGAAACATGTCTCTTACATTGATTGCATATAATCCTAGGGGAAAATGTCTTTAACATTGGTAGCATAGAAAATGTTATATCGATTTATTAAAGTTTTTGCGTAATATGAATATATACTGTTATTTCGCTTATTAAAATAAAAAGAGTAATGAAGGTCAGTCCTTCTTAATAAAGCACGTGATGCCATTTCTCACTTCAACTGTCTAATTCATATATGACGCTAGCATTAAAGTCTTTGTTCTGTCCGGTAAAGTTGTACAGGTAAAGATTACAATAACTGAATTTTTTATGTAGGCTCAACCTATCCCATATGCTGACATTATAAACGTCGAGGTCAATGCTGCGTATATAGCTATCGTAGAATATTTTCGAAATGCAATTTTTCGTCGTTTCTTCTTGTTTCATAGATATTATTTATAAGGATTTTTCTGTTCAGCTCAGACCAAACATGTTATCAGAGTGTCTAGAAAGATACATTTTAAACGCAAATAGAACAACACCATAATTTACTTGGCGGTACGTACATGATATAGAATAATAAATTGCAACGTGGGGGAGTCTTAAAAATACATGCAGTAAATTCTAGTTCCTGAGCAATTCACCTGCTTCTTCTTTATGAAATAACCCAATTAATAATGCAATGTTCACACGACTGCAATGTGTTCTTTACTTAGAGGCAACAATATAATTTGAAATAAATATTGAACCGGTAATTAAATGAACGTTTATTGAAAGGAAAACATTTAACAGAAAAATCTCGCCCTCTGAGAGATGTTTTATTCACCCGTTTTATCCTTCTTTATGACCATACATTAAATATAATCTTAAGTTAAAAACATGGAAAGTAAAATATTGAAGTATAATACATAATACTTTTAGGCGTTATAAATATACACATTCGAAATAATTCCCTAAGATTTCGCACTAAAATGAACTCAGATTTAGAACGCTAAACAAATCCTAAACCTTTATTTTTTTATTAATGACGTATTAAAAAGAAACCAAAACTGTACAAATCATTACTGTATTATATAAAATTGTCGTATTATACAAAGAATAAACAGCTTCAAATTAAAGAAAGACAGTTTTAACGTTGGAACAGGAACTCCTTATATACCAGATGTGACAGAAGCTGACTTAGAAGCAACAAACGAAAATAACAACATTTTATTGAGAACCATTCATATTAGTCGAAAAAGGATCTTAAATTCATTTCTGATTTAATTTTTACAACATCTGAACAAACACCATAAAATGTAATAATCATCTCATTTCGGTATCCCTCATTATTCCGTTATGTAATTATGAAATTAATTTAACCAATTTACTCACAAAACATGATCTATTTTTTCTTCATTTGCTGCTTAACACAAGTCTAACTTCTTAAATTGGCAAAAAAGAGATTTTCCATCTAAAGGTGTATTATAACATTCAACAAACTTTGTTTTGCGTTGATTTACCAATTAAACATATTTCGCTCTAAGTGATACTAACACTATTATAAGACATGTTGCTGAACTTCAAATGCCAAAGCTAGATGAAATTTAATAAAAATGCTACACGGCACTAAAAAACAGGAGAGTTAAGGCCAACGTAGTTATCGGCAAGGGTTTGATTATTTGGAGTCGTCTTAAACATTCAAGTGAAAATAGTTAACTTAAACTCATTGAAATGATGCCAGCTCTTCTACGTTTCTAAACAACAATGTGGCTTAATCTTTGCAGAATCGTGATTAAATGCATTGAAAGGCTTCCTTTCCTTAACCTAAATACTTCGTCTGTAGGACATTGTATTTTCAAGGAAGACGCAATTTCCAGGCTTATATAGCTAATAATAACTTAGAGAAGTCTCAGACATTATTACTTTCTTTTAATTTTATAAGTTTTAACAGAACTAACACTATCTGATTTTATTATTGTCACATGTTCCATTTACTTCCTGAATAGTAGTTGGACGTCCTTGGAAACTGAAAGAAACAAATTTTTCTGAAATAATTGGCGCAGGTATATTTCAGTCTAACACCGCCGGGATGGGAGTCTAACGCAATATCACTGGACCACCACTCCACCCAATATCACTGGAGTTAAGTCGGATTGTAAATTTAGGTACGTCGCCAAAATACATTACTATGCAGAAACGATGTTTAATTTTACACAAACCATAACATTCTTCGAGGGGAGGTGATCCCACGTCATGTTAAGAAATGAATAAATAATCCGAATAAATCCTTTCGCAATGGTGGATGGGTTCATCTAGAAAGAGACTTGGAAATATACGTCCCGTTCGCCGAACACGACCATTTCCCTTCGCATTCGTACTCAGTACATTTTGCATTTTGTCCCAATCGGAAAAAATAACGAGTTACGTTTGCATGGCTGCAAGTCACGTGTCTGTTCTTTTATGCAAATGTATGTTAACTTTTACACGTCTGTTTGGAGTTAATCAAGAACTAATCTCAGTATAGGACATCAGGTTTTAAGAAAGACCGTGAAAACTCGGCAGACGATTGTACTGACTTTTCAGACAAAAAAAAAAGAAAAACGTCACTGCTGAAAGACCTGCATTTAAGAATGGATCATGACAGATTAACTTTATGTGGGTGGTAATTAATTAGAAATTACTATGTTTGGTACATCTTAACATACCACAGGGTAAGAGACGCCGTTTGCCTACTCTATCTGATGTATTGGGATTACATATCGTATAAAAATCTATTAATTTAAAATGGATTTTGTGTCTGTTGTGGGTTAAAGATGAATGATTGTATGGCTTCTGCTATAAATGTTCACAACAGAGTAAATAACTTTTTAAAAATAAACAACTTACAACTTGCATTTCTATCTGAATGGAAAAAAAAGAAACACTATCAAACACATATTTTGAGATGTAATGTTCAAACAGGTTTAAAGCAAATTTAAAATGAAACATGTGATTTTTATAATATCCCTTGCATCCAAACATATAACAAGAGCGATCAGTGATCACATGTGTCGCCTGATGATAGCCAATTAAGCAGTTGTAATTTAAATGTGCGCAAGTACTTGAGGTACTGATCAGTCCTGTAACATTTCATTCAAATTGCATTAGTAGTATAAGAAAAGTAGTCCGGACAAACTTTAAAAATAAAAATCATTAAAGGACCATAACTCTGACAAAAATCATTGAACTGGAAAATGCCGACAATATGCATAACTAAATTTGGTACTGATCATTTCTGTAAAGCTTGGATGAAATTGCACCTGTAGTTTCTGAGGAGTAGTCCGAACAAGTTTTGTGACGGACGGACGGACAGACGGATAGACAGACGACGGTATGCTGCGGCTACTTTGTAGCAGGCGAAACAAAAATGAACAATAAAATTAAGGAATTAAGGATTTGATCGTCTCTTAATGGAATGCCCATTGGAACACATTTTTTATCCATTTTGTTGAGTCGAATGAACATACGCACTTACACAAAATAGCTGCGATATATGTCTCGAACAGACTGCAACGCTAACATTAATAAGGCTTAACCTGGAGGCAACTGACTGCCTTTACGACTAGTGCGTACCAAAATCAGCCTGCACATCCTTGAAGTTACAGTTAATGGTTCTGTCCGATGGACAAGTCTATTTTAGACTTTTAGCATGGTAAAAATGTGTCTCGAATTAAGAGGAACAACTAAAACAAATACTGTTTTTTACTCACAGATAGATAAACCTACTAACAAGTAAGACTGATTTAAAATTTTCATTCATTTTTCTGCTATTTATTGGATTTCTATTAAACATTTAACACAAAAAAGAAATAGATTTTTTGAAATCTATTTTTAGCACAGGTGATTAACTTCAAAGATACCTAAGTAATAAAACACAAACCAACTGTCGATCGTAAATTTTAGAATTTAAAAGCCCTACTTAACTTATAGTCGTTGAACTGTTTTCTTTTCTTTTCGTTTTTGTTTTTAGATCAGACCAAACACATTTTCTTCTGGATTTAAGAAGAATGGACAAACTTATTCTAAATCCTGAAAAAACCCCCGAAAATATAGTACCGTGTACGGCTAAGTCCGGACTGACACGAATGATATCTCAGCTGATTGGTTCTTTCTTCTTTCGGTTAATCTAACGTTAAACACCGTCTTTACATAAATTAATGGAAACACCCTTGAGAACAATCGATTAATTATATAAGCTGATCTTGCAGAATTAAATGTTTATTCATAAGAAATACAATATAAATATAACCCATATATTTTATCTTTAACTGAATTTTTAGATATTAAATAAGAAGCAATTATTTAGATCGGTGATTCAAAACAAAACATAGTTTATGTCCTAAATAGAGATAGTAAAATAGAACATTTGATTTTAACAGAACATGTTGTTAAATAATATAAATTATGTTATTCATGCATAACACAAACATCTCGGCCAATAAATATCCAGCTCAAAGAAAACCTTTCAACAATAAACCTTTTCTCATGGAACAGGTTACAACCATTTTTAAAGATCGTAATAAAGAGACAAGGGAACAACAAACTGCCATTGGTTTAACTGTAACTTATTATATATAACATTTTATTTTTGAATTTTGAAAAGTTATATGTGAAGCAGGCGGATTAAGCATATCTATCGTGTCTATAGGGCAGACATACACTTGCAACCAGATTAAAATAATAATAATAATAATAATAACAATAATAATAATAAATACGTATTACAAAAGTATTCATGGGTTTAGCAACACATACCACATTAGGTAGTCGAAGACATTCTCTCAGTCATAAGTCGTAACGAGCAAATAATTAGAAGCACTAAGTTACAAAATCGATTACTTGGATAGAAAACCCGACAACTTTGATCAATACTTGCAATCAAAATTTCTCTAATCTAACACCTCCTATAGCGTTTTACCCCCACTGTCCCGTGATGGACCCACCACCAAAAATACGTTTTGATACGACCATTTTTATCTACAGACATAAGCCAGTAACCTGTGACTTGTCACATTATATCATACTGATTTTTATCTCTTAAAAAGTCTTCCTGAATGTTATCTGGGTGTACTCGACATTGCAAGGTGTTAAAGACCAACCTGTTAGTAGTTCTAGTTATCAGTGTGATTAATTGTGCGTGACAATATCAGCTGACACTTCGTTTCACGAGACATTGCGACAAAGATTATATATACACTTCTGGGGTTTTAAGGTGGATGAGAGCTTTATCAAGGAACGGAAGGACGAAAAATTCTGTAATATTTAATTATGACGAAAATGAGTGGTTTTGTTGCAATTCGGATTAAAATAATATCTTAAATCAGACAAGGAAGTTTCTCTGGGAGACAGTAATTAAAACGAAGCAACTATTACGGAAAAGGAATGATTTTACTGCAATGGACTCAACACAACACAAAATCATCATACACTTATGTCAATTTTAAGTTTCAAAAAGCAGCAGCAACGATCCTTCCATTCATTGTTTTTATAGTATTTGCAAACCATGTATAACGTATATTACATGTGGCTGTTTATTTTCCTTGCTAGATATAGTACACTGAAGCATAAAGCTGAGACTGAATGAATGTTTTACAAAAAGCTGCAGGACTTAGAGAAGAGCATAAAATTATTACAAGCATAACCAACAGGATTTTGCCAAATACGGTTTAGTATAACGCAACCACACTCTAGAATTTAATAAAAATGTATTAAAAGAAAACGTACATCGTTTAAGCATGACGCGACTGGTTCGGGTTTTCCACAAAGTAATGGGGTCCTAGCCAAATACACTATACTGTAACACTACTGGTGTCCTGGCTGTTTCCGAAAACTAATAGCAGTAATTAATTTACACATTCGGGAAAGGTAACTATAGTCTAATAATGATGTCTACAGCTTTATCGACTAGGGTCTTGGTCAAACGTTCACTTGTTTTATTTGCTTGTGTATTACAAAAGGCTATAGGGTCTTGGTCAAACGTTCACTTGTTTTATTTGCTTGTGTATTACAAAGGGCTATAGGGTCTTGGTCAAACGTTCACTTGTTTTATTTGCTTGTGTATTAAAAAGGGCTATAGGGTCTTGGTCAAACGTTCACTTGTTTTATTTGCTAGTGTATTAAAAAGGGCTATAGGGTCTTGGTCAAACATTCTCTTGTTTTATTTGCTAGTGTATTAAAAAGGGCTATAGGGTCTGGGTCAAACGTTCACTTGTTTTATTTGCTAGTGTATTAAAAAGGGCTATAGGGTCTGGGTCAAACGTTCACTTGTTTTATTTGCTTGTGTATTAAAAAGGGCTATAGGGTCTTGGTCAAACGTTCACTTGTTTTATTTGCTAGTGTATTAAAAAGGGCTATAAGGTCTTGGTCAAACGGTCACTTGTTTTATTTGCTAGTGTATTAAAAAGGGCTATAGGGTCTTGGTTAAACGTTCACTTGTTTTATTTGCTAGTGTATTAAAAGGGCTATAGGGTCTAGGTCAAATTAACCCATTGGTTTTTTCTATTCAATTAGGCTGTTACTGACATTGGCACACATATCATAAACACACTGCCCATCTGCATGTACTTGGCACAGTTCTCTCAGTTAAGTCAAGATCATGCTTTGAAATTTGTGTTTAAAGATATCGATTTAAATCATTTGTATTGACAATACATGCATTTCAACTGCTTCGTTTCAATGGATGGTTCGGTGATGATTCGGAAGCATAAACTATTTCTAGTGGTACTCTTGTTACAGTTTAAACAAAGCTACATATTAAACATAAGAAAAAGAAAAGCCATAACTTTATCAAACCAGGTCATTTCCGTTGCAATGTTTCCCAACACTTATATGTTTAATCAAATGAGAACTCTGGTACGTACTTGTCGTATGATTGCAAAGCAAACACTACATATCATTGAATGTAAGTGTCCTTTATCACCTGTCCCGAGGTCAGACTACTACTAAGAGATTACGTCAGTGACCTTGACTTATCATATGTTTTATCATATGACACATAAGGTGACAATGCTTAGGAATTTCGCTTTTACCGGACAAAGCGTGTTGAATGTTTGGATAATTTCAGGCATTGCCACAGATAATTTCAAAAAATTAATACGCAGATATTTGAAGATTTTCAAAAATATAATAGATATCAACATGAAAAATTTAATATTCTTCTTGAGATAATACTTGTAAAACATAAAAGATCTATGAAAATAGAATTTAAGGAGTAGTTAACCTGTTAAATTGAAAACTATAGACAATATAAATATAAGTGCACTTTAATTTAGCCAACTGTCAGTATAATTTCTATAAAAATAGAATTTTAAAAGTAAATTACCTGTTGTCCTGGAAAGTTATAAACAGAAACCATATAAATTAAATCATTCAGTGTTAAGTTTTTCTCAAACTATAACGCATTTTTATCATAAAGGAAAATTCATTTCATGTACTTTAAACATGATATGTGTTTTTCTACAATTAATCAGAAAAAAGCAACAAAGTAATGGAATAGTACCGACACCTCGTTATAGGAACTCGTACCAGATATACGCTAAATATATCTTTATGTTACTATGCCTTTCATGTTTTCGAGTACGGCGCCTGAAGCAGCTACATTGAACAGATGGATAGACAGTCTCAATCGCTCAAAAGTCTGAAATCTTAAAATCAACAAAAATCAAACCTCTGGAAAATAAAGCTGTTTCAAGCATCTTGTAATCATCTTCTAAAGATGCCACATGCCCTCCAAAAACGTGTCATAAAAACTTAAATATCATTGTGGTATTTGCTTTATTTATCATGAAACTATTAGGTTATCAATTTACACACCACTCTTACTTCACATGTAGAAAAATGAAACAAATATATTCAGCTCTAACGATTATGTTAGCGCTATTTATATCGAATGAATATTTACATTTTTCTAAGATAGTAAAATTTGAGATAAAATATGAGTGCATCCATTGAATTGCTGTTTATTTCTAGTAACAAATATATTAGTTCTCTGAGCATTATATCGCTATATACTTTATAGCGCTTGAAGTCGGCTTGTTCTCAAGAATTGGACTTTATCTGCTAGTTAGTGATTATTTCTTTTGCTGTTTAGACAATATTCAAAATAATGTTATATAAGTACGTTGGAAAGATATTTCCAAAATTTATCTATCCTCATTAATAAAAAAATAGGCGTAATTTGAAATTTTCGCCTTCTTCTAATCTCATGGACTTGATGAGAACTTTGCTCGCCTTCTTCTAATCCCATGGTCTTGATAAGAACTTTGCTCGCCTTCTTCTAATCTCATGGACTTGATGAGACCTTTGCTCGCCTTCTTCTAATGTCATGGACTTGATATAAACTATCTGCGATCTCCATATATAAGCCAACCCCTTCTAAATAAAGTCAAGAAATACCTCGTTTCTGTAATGAATTACATTTTCTCACCTGTACAGCTTATTCAGGAGGCGTTGAAGTAGGGGAGGGGGAGGGGAGGTGGGGGGGGGGGTCAGACATGACATTCGTCCGTCCGACTGTTTGTCTATTACAATTTCGTTTCCACTCCATAACTCCTACACCCTTGAACTGATTTTCTTGACACTTGGGTCAGATGTTTTACCCATTTAGAAGATCTGTAGAACGCATTGTCAAACCATGTAAGTTCAAGGTCAACGTCACACTTGCAGGCCATTTGTTTCAGCCTTCCATTTTTTCCATTTAATATCTCCTGTACCTTTGAACTGATTTTCTTGAAACTTTGGACAAATGTATAACTCATTGAGAGGATTGCAGAAGCCATGGCCAACTATCAGTCAGTTTGTCTTTCTACTCATTTCTGTAATGAATTACATCTTCTCACCTGTACAGCTTATTCAGGAGGCGTGGGGGGAGAGGTGGTTGTGGGGGGAGGTTTAGATATGACATTCGTCCGTCCGACTGTTTGTCTATAACATTTTTCGTTTCCGTTCCATATCTCCTATACACTTGAACTGATTTTCTTGAAACTTGGGTCAAAAGTTTAACTCATTGAGACAATATGCTGAACGCATAGTTCAGTCATGTCAGTTCAAGGTCAAGACCACAACTGAAGGTCATTTGTTTCAGCCTTCCATTTCATATCCATTTAATATCTCCAATATCTTTGACCGATTTTCTTGAAATTTTGGCAAATATATAACTTATTGAGAGGATGTGCAAAAGGCATGGTGAACCATCCGTCTTTCTGTCTGTCCGTAACATTTTCTTTTCCGCTCCATATCTCCTATACCCTTGAACTGATTTTCTTAAAACCTGGGTCAAATGTAAACCAATTGAGACAATGTGCATAACGCACAGTTTAGCCATGTCAGTTCAGGTCAAGGTCACACTTGAAGATCATTTGCTTCACCTTCAATTTTATGAATGAATGTTTTACAAAAAGCTGCAGGACTTAGAGATGAGCACAAAATTATTACAAGCATAACCAACAGGATTTTGCCACATACGGTTTAGTATAACGCAACCACACTCTTGAATTTAATAAAAAAATGTATTAAAAGAAAACGCACATAGTTAAGCATGATGCGGCTGGTTTGGTTTTTCCACAAAGTAATGGGATCCTAGTCAAATATAATATACTGTCACACTACCGGTGTCATGGCTGCTTCCGAACCACTAATGGCAGAAATTAATTTACACCTTCGAGAAAATTAACCATAGTCTAATGATGTCTACAGCCTTTGCCGCAAGTCTTTATCGATGAAGTTCTGGGTCAAACGTTCACTTGTCTGATTTGCTAGTGTATTAAAAGGGCTCTAGGGTCTTGGTCAAATTAACCCATTGATTTTTTCTTTTCAATTAGGCTGTCACTGACATATTGGAACACATATCACACACACACTGCCCATCTACATGAACTTGGCACAGTTCTCTCAGTTAAGGTCAAGCTTTGAAATTTGTATTTAAAGATATCGATTTAAATGTCCTTATTTACATTTTAAAAATCATTGTGTTGACAATACATGCATTTCAACTACTTCGTTTCAATGCATATGCGCGGTGATGGTTCGGAAGCATAAACTATTTCTAGTGATACTTTTGTTAGTGTTTAAACAAAGATACATATTAAACATGAGAAAAAAGAAAAGCCGTAACTTTATCAAGCCAGGTCATTTCCGTTGCAATGTTTCCCAACACTTATATGTTTAATCAAATAAGAACTCTGGTACGTACTTGTCGTATGATTGCAAAGCAAACACTACATATCATTGAATGTAAGTGTCCTCTATCACCTGTCCCGAGGTCAGACTACTACTAAGAGATTACGCCAGTGACCTTGACTTATCACATGTTTTATCATATGACACATAAGGTGACAATGCTTAGGAATTTCGCTTTCACCGGACAAAGCGTGCTGAATGTTTGGATAATTTCAGGCATTGCCACAGATATTTTCAAAAAATTAATACGCAGATATTTGAAGATTTTCAAAGATATTATAGATATCAAAATTAAAAACTTAATATTCTTCTTGAGATAATACTTGTAAAACATAAAAGATCTATGAAAATAGAATTTAAGGAGTAGTTAACCTGTTAAATTGAAAACTATAGACAATATAAATATAAGTGCACTTTAATTTAGCCAACTGTCAGTATAATTTCTATGAAAATAGAATTTTAAAAGTAGATTACCTGTTGTACTGGAAAGTTATAAACAGAAACCATATAAATTAAATCATTCAGTGTTAAGTTTTTCTCAAACTATAACGCATTTTTATCATAAAGGAAAATTATTTCATGTACTTTAAACATGATATGTGTTTTTCTACAATTAATCAGAAAAAAAGCAACAAAGTAATGGAATAGTACCGACACCTCGTTATAGGAACTCGTACAAGATATACGCTAAATATCTCTTTATGTTACTATGCCTTTCATGTTATCGAGTACGGCGCCTGAAGCAGCTACATTGAACAGATGGATAGACAGTCTCAATCGCTCAAAAGTCTGAAATCTTAAAATCAACAAAAATCAAACCTCTGGAAAATAAAGCTGTTTCAAGCATCTTGTAATCATCTTTTAAAGATGCCACATGCCCTCCAAAAACGTGTCATAAAAACTTAAATATCATTGTGGTACTTGCTTTATTTATCATGAAACTATTAGGTTATCAATTTACACACCACTCTTACTTCACATGTAGAAAAATGAAACAAATATATTCAGCTCTAACGATTATGTTAGCGCTATTTATATCGAATGAATATTTACATTTTTCTAAGATAGTAAAATTTGAGATAAAATATGAGTGCATCCATTGAATTGTTGTTTATTTCTAGTAACAATTATATTAGTTCCCTGAGCATTATATCGCTATACTTTATAGCGCTTGAAGTCGGCTTGTTCTAAAGAGTTTGGGCTTTATCTACCAGTTAGTGATTATTTCTTTTGCTGTTTAGACAATATTCAAAATAATGTTATATAAGTACGTTGGAAAGATATTTCCAAAATTTATCTATCCTCATTAATAAAAATTATAGGCGTAATTTGAGTTCTTCGCCTTCTTGTTCATGGACTTGATGAAAACTATCTGCGACCTCCATATATATCTCTTATACCCTTGAACTGATTTTCTTAAAACCTGGGCCAAATGTAAACCCATTGAGACAATGTGCATAACGCAGAGTTTAGCCATGTCAGTTCAGGCAATGTCACACTTGAATGTCATTTACTTTACGTTTAATTTTATGTCCGCTAAATATCTCCCCTACCTTTGAATCAATTTTATTTAACACTTTGGTCAAATATACAACTCATTGAGAGGAAGGAATGCCAAGCCATGTCGGTTCAAGGTCCAGGTCACACTTGAAGGTAATTTATTCGTACCTTTAGTTTCGTGTCTGCTAAATATAATGTTCTTCAACACTTTTCTTTTTGTATTGAGGTACATCTACATGTAACAAAGGGAATGAAGACTATCACACATTAAAAACAGTTAAAACTAAACATTTCTTTATTTATCATGAAGTTCAACAAATATATTGTTTATTTACTTAACAGAGTATATATATAGATTCATTGTTCAAAATGAAAATCCAAATATTAAAAGTTTTATCAATTATTAATGTTTACAGCTGATATTTTAAATACTCTGTAAAACCTAACCTAACTCATCTTTTTAACACCGCCAGCTTTTCCACAATCCAATATGCCACATTAAATGCAATTCCATGTTTCTCAGACTATTTTATTTAAACTTTACTAAACGCTAAATCAAATGTTCTTTTTGAGCAGCAAACTCCAAGTTAATATTAGAAGTTAATTTTGTCATATTTGCATAATTTGTAACTCTGTAATTTAATGTATACTATGCCTAATTATCGACTAAAACTGCAATCAAATGAGTTGGTATGTTAATGTTATGTAGGAGACATTTATTACTTTGTCCCGTACCAACTCCTTGACCGGATACATCTGTTGTTCCGAATTTATTTAGTCACTTAAGTCAACAAGTGCTTGACTCTATCCTTTTTTACATAGCAAGACCTTCCTGGTCAACAGGTTTTGTTTTGATTATGAGTCGCTCGTTTCTAGATATGTTACTGTCACACCTGCTTACACGTTGCACGCTCCTTTCAAAAGGCCCTCTTGTTAAATGCGTCTAGATATGCTAATGTCAAACCTGCTACACGTTGCACGCTCTTATCAAAAGGCCCTCTTGTTAAATGCGTAATCACTTGCTAGCCTTAGGAATCTTGTATTATTGAATTAAGAAACTTATGAAAGGATGACAAGGTAAAAAAAAACAATGCTTAATAGCGCAGACTTTTACTTCGTTATTTAGAGTAGTTTGAATAAGAAAATATGAAACCCAAGTTTTAACTTATGTTTTGGTTTCTACAGCAGTTAATGTATGAATTTTGGAAGGTAACTACTGATTGATAACTTTTACTTAAGTCAAAAATTATGTTTATTATTTCTTTTTTGTTGCAAGATTTTATTCTAAAAGGTTCTTTTGCTGGTTCACGTGACAAAATTTTAACGTTCACAGAAGAGGGAGCATTATTGCCAAAAACTTTGCTTCCTCCCTTCAATCTTTGTTATAATCATTTCTACTTACAATAACAAAAGGACACTTAACTTATTGCACATATAAGGTAGACACTGATTCACTCTCGTTGTCTGTAGTAATAAGTTTATGATGCATGCCATAGGTATCCACTCACTTAAAACAGAGTTATTGCCCTTTGTTATTTATAAATGTAAGGGAATATTTCTGTCCCAAGTCAGTACTCAAAGTCTTTGGATTGTTTAAGCTAATACTGGATTTATCGGTACATAATTCTGGCCAAAATCTCTCATGCCTTACACACCTAGTGTAGTTAAGGCATTTTCTTGTCCAAAAAATGCATTATCTTGTCCAATAAAGGCATTATGTCCGTCCGGAGAGCCAGAACGCATAGTTGCTTAATCGTTTTTGTTGGCACTTTTTGGGGTTTATACACTGACTAGTAAATGCTGCTTGATAACCACTGTTACCATGTACCAATTAATTGCGAAGTTACTCTCCTTGATTATTTTATAATAACTCGAGGAAAAATTATGTCCGGAGCAATAACTAGTTTTAATTATGTAGTAAGCAATAACATTGTATACTGAAAACAAAATGCGTTTTGTTACTTATTATGCTATAAACATCGGCAATATTTCATCATTTAAGTGTTAAATTAAACAAAATCTGATTGTGCGGCCAACGAAATAGCTTTTAATGAAATAACAAAAATGAAAAATTTACTAGAAGTTCCTTTGTGTTTGAATTCAAACGAGTTATTAATTTGACACATCAATAAAGGGCTTTGAGGAGGCATGCTTGTGGTCGTTACAAGTGACGCAACTGTTCAACAGATGACTGTTTTATATACGACAGGGACACAAATGAAAAACTGTCCCAGACAATCTCTAATTCATGTCTATGAGATGGTGCTTGAAAACAAAAACAAACACTGTCTTGTGATATCTGTTTAAGTTAATCACGAATATAAAAGGTTGAAATTTCAAAACTCCAATTATGAATTTCTTCGAATAACTACATTCCATGTACAAACATACAGTACCATTGTGGGTTATATATAGTTAACCCAATAGTTTCCCAGTTCAAAGACCTCTTAGCAATCTACATACACTTTTTAAAAAAATCTAGACAGAAACTCATTTCAGCAAAATCAGTAAAGTACCTAGTTTCTATTTCTTAATACATGGTACATGTACATGTGAAAGTTGATTTTTTATCTCCATTTGAAATGTTTAATTTCAAATTATTGCCAATTTATCAAATACCCGCTTGCTTCATTCTGTGAAGTTTATATTCAAAGCACTTGCCACCACTACTAAGTAAAGTCACTTAATAAAATCGTTTCATGCTTCCGGCAATTTCAGGAAACTGCGCACTCCTTTTTTCAAGGTAACCTCCCCTTTTCTACCAAAAAACAAAAAATCAAAACAATAACACTAACTGAATTTTAAAAACATCAATTGGTTTGAATTAGCATGTCAGAAATTTGTTTTGGAATTAGATGTTCGTGGTGTTCTAGAGTCGGTGCCATCTTAACAGATATAATTATTCATGATCTTAATTTTCACTAAAGCAATATATTCTATAACCACGCAATTTGTGTCTGGTGACTAATTTTGCTTGAAACATGAGCCAATATGTTACGTTCAGTTAAAAACAGGCGAACACAGCACCAATTTTCTTGGAGAACTGAATGCCTATGGGACTTTCTAAGGGTGCCATCACATCTACACTTGTGAGTTATTTACGAACGGCGCTAAATGTAACCCGGTTTAAAAATCCTTTTGCCCAAAACTGGATTTGAACTCGGATACGTTCGATTACTAAGCAGAAACTCTTCCGCGTCGCCATAAAAACTAGATGATAGGAAAAACAGGAGAAAATTAGTATTTTACCTCAAGTGCACTATAGAATAAAGACTGAATTAAAAAGTAAAATTTAGAAACAAACATTGGGATCTTGTTTTTCGTTCTTTCTTATGAATCACGTGCTCAAATGTATCAACTGACACAAGTACACATAACCAAGCTTGTGTTATAAAACCGAAAGAGTATTGTGTTTTTATGTCTGCATGTTTGACAGAACATTCAAGTATTTGTGAATTTTTCCTTAGCAGTTAGTATTTTTATGGAAAAGAGTGTTAGCAAATAGATAGATATCTTTTAACATAGTTTATCTTGTTAGATCTACTTAGCATACAAATGTAGCAATAGTATGATACCAATGGCCCTGTTGTTTCTCAGTTTTGAGTTTCGTTAAATACAAAGTTAAACACAAGTAATAAGAATATGTGTTTTTTGCGGTAAGTGCGAGCAAACTCATTGTATTTTTACTTACAAATGATTTATCAAATATCATTTTTATTATCAATATTACTATGTCAAAGCTTGTGCATACGATAACCTTGAGCCCATTTAATTGTGGGGGGCGATCACTCTTGCACTAGCTGTCTACGCCAACTGCTCAGCCGATGTTGCTTACTGACCCAAAGCAAGGCAAAATACACTTAGATCTTATTAATTGACAATAAGACTAGTTGACTGCGAGTATAGTTCCTAAACGTATTGCAACACATTGCGCCCTATGTTGTCAAAACATTAACCTGTCATTTTGGTTCCCGGTTTTTATCACTTTGTATATTTAAATGCGTTTTGCGTTTCTAAACGGGAAAAAATACATTGCATGTTCACTTTACTCAGCGAGCTATTAAGTACAGATCTGCCATGATGCCACTTTCACATGCATTTAGAAATCACAAGCTTTGTCCTTATCAACAATTATTCTTCATTTCTATATCTTCATTCCTTCAAATATCCTCGTGATTTTTCTATGAGCGCGCTATTGACTCACACGATAATTGTGACGTCACCAAAGTTTGAAAACAGCACACAAAGAGAAAAAGATGTGTAAAAAACAGGTGTTTTGGATAAATCATATCATGTATTGTGTTTAGTGTAGTATTTTTTCAGATTACAAACACCAAATGCTTCAGAAACTTTTTGACAATTGCACTACAGCGTTCTATCAACTTTGAGTTCACTTCCGGTATCCTTCAGAATTATGTGCTAAAATATTTCTATTCTTAATTGCTGTTCTAGGCCTATGGAATGCAAAAATGCATTGGGTTTCTTCAGAAGTTTACTTATTGTAATAAACCTCTTTAAACCTACAATTATGAAGATTTTGTTTTTTTTCCAAGCAAATTATTTTTCTTCACTTACGTTTTTGTGGATAAGAGTTCTACTTTTTACTCACTGAATGTATTTCCTATGAAAAACATAAGATACCCTATAGGTCTACATACTCAACTGAGGCAATGCTGGCTGGTTATGCTGATGCAAAAAGGTGGATGAAAATAAAAACAGTTGCACGAAAATATGGAATTCCTGTGCAGACATAAAGAGATCGTGCTAAGGGTTGCATTGATCCAAATAACTGTCATCTTTTGTACAAGTGTGAAGAATTGACATTGGTGGAATATGCTGAAACCATGCCTCAACTTGGCTATGGTTTTTCTAATATTTAAATGCTGGAACTTAGTGGAGAGCTGGTATATAATTTGGGTAGAAGACAAACATCTAAACCTCTGAGCACTCAATGGCTATATGGACTTTTAAAGGTTTGGAGTAACCGTGTTACAACTCTGAAACCAAGAAGTATGGAGAGTTCCTCGAGCAAAACATGTCACACCAGGAAGTGTCACATGCTTTTGCAAGAATCTCCAGGAAATTCTCATGAAATATGACCTGACCGACAAACCCCAATTTATTTATAACTTGGATTAAAACGGGGCTCCAACCTTATCACCGACCGTAAAATGTTACACGTCCTATAAGTTCATTAGCACAAGCAGTAGTTTCATCAAGGTCAACTACTATCACTCTGTTTCGATTTGAATCCCTGATCTTATGACTGGAGCAATTTCTGGTGTCGAGGAAGTACTTTCAGATTGTGGATTGTCACATTCTAAGATATTCAAACAATATTTAGAGAGCATTTCCTGCCTTTTGCGCGTGCCTTGTCTTCTGTTTACAGCCTCTTCTTCTATTGTATGATTTGCATGCGTCATGTTTCCACTTCTGTAATTGAATTGGTAAAAACACAAAACATTGTCTTGTTGGTGCTCCCATCCCACTCTAGCCACTTGTGCAGCCTTTTGGTGTGGGCATCTATGGGTCTTTCAAAACTTTCTACCATTCAGAATGTAGCCTGTGAATGAAGACCAATATGAGATAAGTAATAACCAAGTACAAAATTACTGTACCAAATTTGTGACCTCGGTTATAAAGTGTACCCGAAAGTCATGACTCTTGTCAATATCCAGTCGGTTTTCCGAAAAACTGGAATCTATCATTTCAGTTAGGTTATTACTGATGACAATCTGTGCCCTGCTGAAGCTTTTTGAGAAGAATCTCCACTCAAAAAGGTTAACGCTCTGAGGACAGGAAGCGGCAAGGTCAAACAATTTCTTTAAGGGAAAGCAGAGAGAAAGGCAAAGAAGATTCCAAGCTCTAACATTTCCAGATCATCTGCGAAAAAGAGACCACTTCCTAGCAGGCAAGCAATACCAGAAAAAGCGTATGAAAAAAAAGGCTGAAGCTTTATGAAAAACAGGCTACTCTAAAAACGAAATCTGACGATACTTAAAGCTGCAATTCATCCAGGATCAGTAAACCTTTAAGCCTACAACCATCAACTAGTCGTATCACTACAAAGCCAAATCAAGTTGTAATGATGATGATGACTTAAATGATGAAGAAGATGATGATGAACTTGGCTGTGTATGCAAATGTCATTCAGCTCCAGAACTGAGTGCCCAATCTTAGTAACTGTGAAATGGACGAAATGTGACTATGCGTTGTGCAGCGGTTGGGTCCATCTCAAATTTTGCTCTAAAACAACAGTTGTGAGAAGGCCCAGCAAATTTCTTGTTCTCATTGCCTTGAAGAATAACTGTTTCAGCTAATTGAAAAGAAAGCAATGCATATAAGTTAAAAATAATAAGTTAAACTTGTTTGTTAACAATTAATGAACTCTTAAAAAGTTGTTAGTTTGACTTTAAAAGAAAAACGGTTGTAGATTTTTTGTGAATTTTAGTCAGCTCTTTTGAAAGGCTGTAATTGCCTGCTTAATTATTAAATGTTGCCCATGTTAAAAGCATCAACTTTCACTGAAGAAATTACCTCTGAACTGCAGTGTAGTTTAACATTTCCAGTTAGTAAATGACATAAGCGACCCCATTTCAAAGCGATGCACGATGATATGCAGATATGGCGGCCACCATGAAAGGCATTACCTGACCTGAAATATACAAACCCGATTCTTTAAAAAAAGCATAAGAGAGGTACATCAGCGTGCTCTGAAAATATCACTGTTGTACACCGTTCACCGGAATTAGCCCATCAAAACGCCAAAAACGAAAGTACAATCGCCAACGTCGGGTTCACCCAAGGTAATGTTTCAACTTATTTCTCCTTCATGACTTAATCGATTTCTCCAAACTAAACAGTACTGTGAAGCTAAATATGTCTGGTTTTAGAGCAGTATTTGCTTTTTTCTGCAAGTTGGGTATTTTTTGTGTAATTGGTGAAAAATTGTAGCCTCGTTGTTGACTTTTGCGAACAATTTTGATATTTTCAACTAAATCAAGCCCAAAACGCATTTTCTGTATCAAAATCCATCTTCAGTTATAAAATATAGACTTTCCTCCACTTGTATTAGAACGGCCATTCACCAACTCGAGCTACTTTAGTTTGGAGAAATGCGCACAACGACTATTGGAGACTGGCTCTAAAGATATTGGTTTCAAATCTATCGGATTAGCTTCAGTTCGATGCGCAAAAATGGATGCTGACTGCAACGATTTCCAGCACTGCGGGGAGGTATTCTGTTTGCAATCAACAAATTGCATATTGCATTGAAGAGGTCAGTGGTTAAACTTACATTAGCATTGTTTTTTAAAACAATATATATTGAAAGTTTTTGCATTTTGACCCTGAAATATAAAAAAGGGACAAAGATACTATAACAGAGCGTATTCAGTAAATAACACTGCTAAGCAGTAAGGACAAAACACAAAGGACGTCCTAGTGACTATTTAAAACTAACCAACAAAATGCAACTAAGTTGTATGAAGATGTAAAACAAGTATGCATACATTTGTAACTTAGTGCAATGCATTACACGGAAGGTGTGTTGCTTTTTTACAATAATTTTCTTCCATAGTCGTCATCTAGGTAAAACATTAGAGGTCTTCAGATTAAATACTAATGGTTTTTGATATTGTATTCAGAAGTAACACTTTTCTTAAGTCTGCTCGTTCAAGATCTTTTATTAGACTTCAGAACTTCGGGGAACACATAGTTGACCATTTGTCCCTCAATTCATTTCTTCTTTAATCAGTTTTGGCAGAGTAAAACGCAACCTGAGCTGAAATTCGAGCACTTTTCATAAATATCTTAATATAGGTCAAATAAGAATATGTGTGTCTGTATCATGAGGCAATTTTTGTA
Organism: Cyclina sinensis; assembly: GCA_012932295.1. Taxonomy (NCBI): domain Eukaryota; kingdom Metazoa; phylum Mollusca; class Bivalvia; order Venerida; family Veneridae; genus Cyclina; species Cyclina sinensis. The sequence continues at coordinate 39,525,068 of JAAONU010000002.1, forward strand.
CAACATTGGTAATTATATACATCACAATGCAATGTCAATGAAAAAAGCGAACTTTATTTTGACCATTACGCTGAATGTGCTCTTTAGGTTGCGGAAAGTTATTGTAAAATTAAATATTTTAGCTTATTTGAAGTTTTGCTTCCAGTTTGTTATACCGCGTTACCTGAATATGCCGTCATAGAGACCTAGTTGTTCACACATTAAAGTTCGACCGCTATTTCTGTTTACTGCGCTGAACCTCGCTGATATAATTTGATGAGTGCGTGTTAATGAATACTCCCTAATAGTTTGTATTAATTTGCGATAATTTATAAACGATATTGCTGACGCCGCTGCCTAATAAATACATACTTATAAATAACTTCTAACACACATGGATATCATGGCAAGTTCTGAGAAACTGGAACATGAAAGTTCGTAAAGGAAATACCCATTACGTCATGAAAAATACCACCCAGAGCAGTATTCGAACTCAGGTCCCCCCGCGTCAAAAGCCAACGCACTTGAACACTGAGCCAAAGAATCGATTTCCTGACGCTGTTGTCAGAGGTTGTATTTAGACTATAACACAATTTCTTTTGAGAAAGTCATCATATAATAACGAATGGTATCTTCCTAACCTCGAATGTGTTTTCAATTTCGAAAGTTTGATAGCAACAAAAGGGCTTAAATTTTGACTTACAACCGACTTAGAGAACTTAATTTAAACCGTGTCAAAGAAGTGGTGCAATCAAATTTTCTTCGTAAGTGAACAGAAGGAATCTATCTTTTAAACTAAAACATTCTCCCATACACATTTACATTCAGTCCAGTAAGGCTGCAGCAATTCATTTTGAGGATGCTCCAAAGTAAACTATATAAAGCTCCGAAACATCTCATATGTTAGTGTGTTCGGGGCGTCCACTCTAAAGTCAAATATAAAATGCTTTCTTTGAAGAGAAATAGAAAATCGAATGTATGAACGATGAAAAATGCAGAAAACATTTCTCTGTCTCGGCTTGATTGTATTAAGAGTCTGTAGGGATAGGTACTACAGCCGAATGCAAACTGTTGTGAAACACATATTGCATTGACGTCAAGCACCATTCCTATAGTTACCCCTTAATTGTTTACAGACTTTATAAGCAACAATTTGCTATCTTAACTAACAAGTTTTCTCAGTTTAAGTATGTTAAGTGCAAGAATAAATTCGGTTAGAATAAGTGATAACATGATATTTTGAAGTTTATAACGAATATAGGATAGTAACCCCCAGTCTGTAAAATGAGGTCGCGCCAACAAAGCGACAGTATAAAGACTTTCCTTCTTAAAGTGTGCTGCCAACTCCCTTCCCGGGTTATAGACACCATTTCGATAAAAAAAAATGCTGTGATCTTTGGTGCGGAAAAAATTCTTTGGAATCCTAGCATCATACGATAAGGCGACCCAAACTGTTTTATCATGTACTATATACACAACGTATCATTGGAATTCTTCCTGCAGCTGATCAAAATTAGTAAAACATAAAGTTATTGGACTATATATAACAGACATAGAAACTCTAAGGACTCATGTATGGCTTAGAGTTACTTCAGCTTAAACTGTTTGGACATTACCTTGTAATAAAATGAAACAAACTCTGCACTACTACCTGATAAGGTATAACTAAAAGAGAAACTCTTTATAGTCCTAAATAGAGAAAAAAAAACTATCTTCGGACTCTTTTGATGAGGTACCATTTGAACTAAAATTCTTTTCAGAATTCATGATAAAAAGCCAATGTACCTTTATATATATTTACTACATATCGAGAAAATTCGTTTCATATATTGATAGCTGGTTTTCAATGTGTACGTTTTAAAAAACGAAACTATTTAGAAGTGAGACGAATCAATGCAAAGTCAGCTGGTTTCATATATTGAATAGCGAAACTATATAAGACAAAACTGGTTCAATTCAATGATGTTTCAAATACAAACATACTACGACTGACTCTTTATAAAGGTACATTTGTTCCATAGGTAGATGATTCTGTTCAATAAATTGTAAATGTGAATTACTATAATGATTCTAAGTGCAATATAAACATGTTTTTTCCTGTTGAAAACAAATGTTTTAACCCCTGAAAACTGTCAATATCTACAAATCGTAACATCCCACTTTTCTTATGGAAAACAGACTATAGTTATAAAAGCTTTCTTAAGCAAATAGTCCAAAGTCTAAACTTTTTCTTAGTTGTGACATTAACAACTTGTTGTTTTATCAGGTCAGGAAACTGACCATGTCTATTACTACCATTGTTATATCGTATTTTTTCACAAGGATGTATTTTAAAATAGATTGTAATTATTTTTGAGATTAAGATTTTTCATATATGTAATTAACAACCTTTTAACGTTCGTGCGTCTATAACGTCACAAAACGGGCCGAACACCTTGCCGATCTTTGTAGTGCATGACGCGTTTAAACGAAAACAATATTTTACTTGCTTCGAAAACGGATAGGATTTTTGTCTCCGAGCCAATGTACCTTTGAAAAAGGAAAAGACATATTTAAAATCACGGTGCTAAGAGGGTACCCGTGCCTGAAAGAAATAAATGAGAGAGGTTACCTGTGACATAAAATATCAACAGCAAAGAGGTAACTCGTGTCGCTGCAAGACCGAAAGTAGGGCGTTTTATGAATTTTACGTATATTTCACACTATTTATTGCCCCCATTTGTTTGAAAATAATATATAAATCAATACATGTAATATGTATGGTGTGTACATAATCAAACCACTGGTTCATATAAGCCAAGAGAACATGTCGAGGCGCTGCTCGAGACAAGACATCTCGATTTGTGTCGCTTATTTTGGAGTTGCAGTAATTGAAAACAAGACACATAACAAACAGAGACACAGCCAAAACATTCTAGTATTCCGTGGTAAACTTCGTTTGCAGATGACATACCTTCTTTTGTCAGTAGAGTGTATATTTTCCTGACTCTGGTCCATCGCCGCTATATTTTCAGCAAAGAATGACCCTTGCATGAGCGAAGAGGGTATCGTTTAAGTAAATTTCGCAAAGAGGGTACCGATATGGATATGCACCGTGTTATAAGGGTTTTCTGAAATGCACAGGCGAATATCGGCATCGTAAAAATACTGTGTAACAACGTAATTAATGGAAGTGTTCCCAGTTCTGATGACCTAACCCGTTCAAACTACTACAATATTGTGTCAGATTATTTTTTCCGATGTTCTTAACAGTTATGTTCGATAATGCTGTTTTCTTTAATATCCGCTCAGAATTGCAAAATTACCTTTTGATGTTCTCAAAACAGTTCTTTTTCTCTCCTTTTTAATACTTAAAATGTTCACCATTTCTTAATCCTTCATTTGGCATTATCAAATTCAATTTGCATGGACTTTAGGATCACAATGTTTTAGTGTTAAAAGCAAACAAAAAATACAATTTTAACAAGACAAAGAAAATTTTTCTTTTAACAGACTAAAAGCTAATATTTACAATATAATATCTAGTAATTTGGCCTATTTAAATGTGTTTGTTTGCATTTCTGATAAATCCTCAAGAGGCAGTCTCTACACACGGTTGATAGTGATGTTTGATAGTGTTCTATTTCAAATCCATAGCAAAAACATTGCATCACTACTGTATACATGTTCAAACACCTCAGGTAAGAGTTATTTTTACACAACTGATGTCATGGTACAGAATTAGAAGTAAACGCATGTGATATTAAAAGATTAATTACATATTCATAATCTTATATCAAGGTACTTGTTTTCTCCGCCCAAAGATAACGCCTATGAATAAATTAATTTCCGGGTATTGCAGCTGTCGGGGTATCTTTATGCTCTATTTATGAACAAAGATATTGTTCTATTTCTCATAACCTTGATTACTACGCGAGTTCATTCGGGTTCATTCTGTTTTGTTTCCTTATTGTGTACGAGAGTGTTTTGTTGTGTGCAATTAGTCATTTTAAAAGGAACGTGATTTTTTAAAGATGGAATAGGAATAGTTTAACTCAATTACTGATTTGGTTTGTTAAAGCTAAGTGGTATAGTTTGTCGCTTCAATGTTACCTTTATTGTTCTTGTATGAACTCAGATGCTACGTTGTCAACAAGAAGGTAGCTAATAGGACAGTAAAACAGGACTGGCCAACATGTATCTAAGTGATAGTTATATTTTATGCTGTTACCATTGGTCTGTCTTAAGCCTTTTTATTTTTAAACGTCGTTTAGTTAATAACACAGTCAATAGTCAGTCAGTCATACTGCATTCTTGGTTATTGTTTGGACCGTAGAGCAAAGATGTTTTCTAAGCATGTATACTTGTAACCACTGGGCCCGTTTTTATTATGAATATTTGCATCAAATGTTTAAATGTAATACCTGGAGACCTGAATTATAATAAGCAATTTAAATTTGAATTTAATATATGCTCATGTAATTAGATAATGGGTTGCTAAGTAAGGTACTGAAACTAATTTAAAATCATCACCTAATAACTGTTATTCTTAGGAAGGTTATACGAACCTTCCTTGAGATTAGAAATGTAGATTTGGATCCTCAGAAAAAGTGGTTATTTTACATTATATTCTTTATCAATGGTTCATTGTCTGTTTTGTAACAGTATAAGGAGCGTCTGAAATAAAACCACAGTATGATACATAGATGCTCAAGTGGTCTCTTCGTAAATAATAATACAAAACTTATCTACTTTATTACGTAAGTTGAATAGCCCCTCTGGTGCTTTTTGATTCTTGTGTTTCTGAGAGGGGAAGCAGGTTTCTCTTTTTTATTCTTTTGCCTTTGAAAACAGTTAAAGATACAAAGCAATACTCAAGGTTACAACCACTTATGTGTGATGTGTGGTACTATTTCATGTATACCATCAGATAGTAAAGAAACAAGTATCTATTATTACTGAATAAGAAATCACAATTTGGTAGGAGTGTTTTGCTGTTTTTTTTAGTCAATTGTCATTCAAATGGTATTCTTGATTTATATAAAAAAGTAGTATATGAAATTTAATTACCTGAGAAAAGCATACAAAATAAAGTGGTTGTTTTGAAATCAAAGTGAATTGTACTAAGGTGAGAACTTACTTTTTAATGATACCATTGCGCATACATTCAGATATTTAATGGTTTAGACTGAGGTGTGTACAAGTATTAACTGACCGGTTATTCACCAGTTTTGTTGGAAAATCATCAATAGGTACTCTTAGATAGCCATTCCCAGTAAATGGTAATTGTATTGCATTTGCAACATCTTGACAACATTTTCAGTTTAAACAGAGGTTGTTAGTTGAAACAAAAGTAGGTTAGTTTCTTAATTTTCAATGCACGTAAGAAGTAGAGCACAGGATGTAACCTTGTGATTGCTTTTCGTCTGTCCGTTCATCATCATTATCGTTCAAACAACTCCTGTAAGACTCGGCCTATAGCGCTGAACTGAGCCTTTTACTGGAGCTTCTTCACAAACTTTAGATGCCTCTGGACCATTGCATACATGTAGCAGTGTAGCTTAAAAAAATCAAAAAAATCTTTCAAGCCTTTCTTTTTCAAAACAAAAGTACTGGAGCTTTAATATTTTGTGAGTAGCTTTACCAGTACTCTTTAAGGTTTGTTTCAACACTATTCTTGTTTTTCATATCTTTCATAGGATAAGAAAGTAAGATCTTCATATATGATACATTAAAATAATGTTTTCATTGTAGTTTTATTGACATTTTTTCATTGAACATTAATATAAGAAGGAAGTATTTGTTTGATATTTATACTCCCGCAATATTCGGTAAATGGGACCGGGCATTAAGTTTTGCACCTGTCCGTCCGCCCGTGCGTCCACCTTTCGTTTGCGCGCATTTATAGGAAAACGCTCGCACAGAATTCATTCATATTTTGCAAGTATATATATCTTTTGAAATAACAGGTTTCTTTCCAAATTGGCATCACATCTTTAATGTTATCAGATTTATAAATCTTTTTCGACTTAATTTCCAAAAGAAATCGCTTGCCTGCACAGATTGCATTCACATTTTACGTGCACATGTATCTTATAAAACTACAGGTTCATTTCCAAAATGGGCTTGTCACCTGCAATTTTGATAGAGTTATGGCCCTTTTTCGACTTAATTTTCTTGAATCGAAAATAAGGTTTTCGCATATTTAAAGGTAAACACGCTTGCTTGTTCCTTGGTCTGTGTTTACGTTATCCCTAGCTGACTCAGAACTGTATAATTGTTCATAATATGGTGGGTGCAGAAGAAATTTCGCCCAGACATCGATATGACTTTGCATTACCTGTCTACGCCATAGCTCATTCTTTCATGAATAAACATAGAAACAATAAGACTTATGTATTGACGTTTAGGTTGAGCGGTAAATGCAATTATGTGTTGCTATTGTAAGGTGTAATGTTTGACTTGGTAATTACAAAATGTTTGAGTGATACCGTTTTTAATAGGTAAAAAAGTGCTTTTATGAAAAATTGCAACCTTATAGAACTTAAACTTTTCTATTGGAAAAGTCAACGTATTTCTGGATCACCCCTTTTATATTGACTGATCCTATTTTCTTGTTTAATAATCATCGGAATTAATTATCACGTTCCCATAAGTTATAGTATCTATTAAGCAAAAGGTAACACATGTATCGCTGTGCTCCAACATTCATAAACTGATATATTCAGCAAGAGAAACTAGCACTCGAACTCTTAGTAACATACTACAGCACTTAATAGCTTTCATTCATTGTAAATAAATCTCTTAAAGACTCGAAATGACAAATTTGACCAAACACATCGTAGGGAAAACAATCCTGTTTGATAAAAGTAAAATAATTCAAAATGCATTTTGAATAGAGGAAATTTAAAGATTTCATATTCATGGATTGCACGTGCATTTCTCGTTATTTCAATATACATTTTACAGTAGACTGATAATCTGATATACAGTGGACGTGTCCGTAGTTGAGTCAGCTGTCAAGGGATAACTCTCACAAATGAGTATTTTTTAAGTCCAATCATCATGTCGTACATGAGAGACTTGTAAAAATACAGAAACATTTTAGTCAGCCCTTCTGAAATTTGAATTAGCGCTAAGTGCTTTGAATTTGTAACAGCTTCAACCTGCTTGTGCAAAACAATGCTTACAATAGATTTAGCTAAAATTTGTTAATGAAAACATACTAACCGAACCGTTGTTTTGAGTGTTTGTTGAATATTGGTGCCAACCAAATAATTAAGAGTAACGAATTACTCCCACTTGACGTTCTATTTATATATCATTCATTATCAGTTGATTTTGTAGGAACAATTTAAATTGGTTGTCCAGAATTGAAAATGAAACTCGTACAAATATTATTATGTCACTACTAAACTGTGAGATATACATTTAAAATACGTAAATCCTTCGTTCTGCTGTGTTTTTCAATTATTTCTTATAGTTTAATTCAATTACGCGGGACAAAATACAAACGCCAACCCTTTCTTTGAGGTAGTAGTGAGCAACTACGAACTACGAGGGTGTTTTCAGACAAAATGTTAGGGTCCTGTAAATATTTTATATTGACTGAATTTATTTATGTCAGGCTCTCAGTGTTCCCCTTTGTTTAACTGCGTTTGATCATATTTTATAAAGCATTTTCGTAGTCGGACATGGGTATACCCTGCATACATTGGAAAACAGCTGACCCTAAAACTTGTCGAGAGCTATACTATCTACTATATGACTGATTATTTAAACTGTAAAATAGAAAAAATATTCACATGGTGCTTATTCTGGCGAATAAGGCTCATGTGGTATGACACGAACCTTTTCCATGGAAAAAATCCTGTACATTTGCTAATTTATGTGATGGTGCATTGCCATGCAAAGACATGTACTTTTTACCGCTTCTTTTAGTTTTTGTAGAAAGCCCCAATGACAGACTTTTACCTTTTGAACGGCTACTTGAAGCAACTGGTCATGTATTTTGAAAACAATTGCAAAAATAACCTCTAGGCCTGTGTTGCCTATATTTTATTGCTAACAGTTCGAGTTGGTTGAAAAAGTGGATTATTTTTCTCCCCTTGTCACAGGAGTGGAAAAACTTTTCTTATCGTACTTTTGTTTAGTTGAAAAATATTACTGACTAAAACTCCGGTCCATTTTTGCCCATCCAACAGTGATGCGTCGCATTTTTAACATACATTTAAGAATGCAAAAAAACACTTGCGAGTGAAATACCAACCCTGCTAACTATCTGATGCACTGTGAGGCGTGCGTAGTATTTTTTGGATGAATTTTTCAGTTGGCTGGCGCCCACATTTCGGTCGTCTTTGAACGTCTCTTGCCTTCTCTTGAATTTGCTCACCAACCTCAAACTGTCATATAGGAGAATTCATTGTTGGAGTGAGGGGCAACATAAAGGTATGCTGCCAACTTGGTATATGGGCAACAACGTTTTTACTTGATTTTCCAACAATTTTTGCATTAGTGTTTATGACTAGACTTTGTACCAAACCGAATTATGATCGTTCTTTTTTGGATGTAGATTCGATTTATAGCCTTTACATGGGAGTTTAACTGGTGTAGAATTTTTACGATTTCATCGTGTTTGGTAGGAACTTAAGGTCGATAACAATACGTGATATTGTAAAAGCTCACCAAGTCACAGGGTGTGGGTCAGTTAGTACATATCATTTTCTGCTATAAACAATAGTAAAACTGTGATCACTATTGTGATTAAAACATTGGCTTACTTTTACATAACTATTCAAATACGTATCAAAACAAGTTTAAGTAATTTGAATAAAATAACAGATGCTATGTTTTTCCAGCACTATAACACCGCACTTTGGGGTCGAACGCACTTTGGGGTCCGACCCCAGATTTTGACCACAAAGTGCGTTACACAGGTTCATATGCAATTTTTAACATCAGATAAACGACTGCACTTTGGGGTCATACATTATAAATCAATAAAATGAATTTTAGTGATATTTTAAAGTAATACCTTGTAGTTAATGCCAATGGTAAACTAAAAATTAGGAATGAAGTAGGCGAAACGTATTTAGTCGGATAACAATAGAAGACGATAGTTTATTTTATTTTGTTAAATCTAAGGGTTGCAATTAGCAATCAATTATATTTTCTTATATTCACTTATGTGCCTCAAAGAATAGAGGCCTTAAAGTAAGATGTATAAATATGTTTGATGTGTATTAAGTCTAATAATACATTAGATAACATAGTATTTGAGCATTGCCCATGAACTAGCGTTGTGTGCCGATAATTGTAGCGGTTGCGTGACACACATATTTCAATCTGATTAAAATCCAGATCCTTATACCATAGGATCTTAGACGACCCATTAAAAATCTGGATTTCGCCTATTTCTGGTTATATTAAAGGGGGTAACATTTCTATATAATTAATACCTTAAAAATTTTATTCAACATTTATTTGATTATTTTTAATACCGAAAAATGTTCACTGATACATGCACATAAGTACTCAGTATTTAAGCAGAACTCAGTTGACACCTTCAGAACTTTGGAACCCAAAGTGTGTTGATACGTAGCATATAAACGCACTTTGGGTTTCATTTCTCGATTTTGACCCCAAAGTGCGTTTGACCCCAAAGTGCGTTGTGAAGTTTACCGCACTTTTGGGTCGGACCCCAAAGTGCGTTTGACCCCAAAGTGCGGTGTTACACAGCACAAATTGTATTAACATTGACTAAGCACTTACAGCTAACTACCAATGTACTGAAAACTAAAATTGTGTTAATACTGCTTTTGTTTTCACTAATAGGAAGTTGGCAGTAGCAGTACGCAGTAGCAATTGGCAGTAGAAATTAAATCAAACGTGCTCACTTCCTATACATTTTGTTTTCTTGAGTTTTACGTACAAATAATGAAGAAAATCTGTGTAAAAGACAATCCAGATTGTAGATTCTGTTTTCGATAAAATCGCTTTAAGTAACTAGTGTACAGCGACACGTTGTAATTGCTCATGTCATATCTATCACGCTGAGTACAAAATTGAATAAATATATTCCATGTTTTGCTGCAAACATTAAAAAGGTAAAGAGACATTGTTATGATCTGGTGGTCTTGACTGAGTGAAGGTTAATTTACAAAAGGTCTAGGTCCAGAAGTGATCCCAGAGACATAATTTTAATAATCTTGTCTACTAGCTATTGCTAGACATTCAGTATCTAGACTTCAGGTCTTGTGGTTTCAGAGAATTTTTCTCTAAGTTTTCTTTGAAATATCCGTTTCAAACAACAACAAAATCAATTTCCGCTGTATATGTATTGGGGAAATAGTAACCCAAGAAACATATTTTCAAGAATCAAGGAGGAGATCTTTCAGACAATGCACCGCGCAAAACACCAAATTTTAGAACTCTGTAATCGGTGGTTTAAGACACGAAGATTAAGTTTTCCATTGAAATTGCAATAGCACCCGGAGTTCTGCATAGAAATGCACATCCCATGTTTCATCAATTTTGGCTTAGTAGCTTCAGAGATGTTGTTTAAAAGCAAATGGTGGATGGAATGCTGTCATTATAGCTCACCCTGAGTCTCTAGCTCAGGTAAGCTGAAAACTGACATAAACAATCGAGGTTGTAGGCTTATTATAAATGCACGTGTGCTGATATATCCAATAATATAACCCTATTTCTAAGACTGAAATATAGTGTCAGTACGAGCAACCGGAAAGGGACAACTATCATGAGAAAAGTTCAACAGTTAAGTTTACAGTGCAATTTATTTTTCTCGTAACTTCCAATTTCATTATCCTATGCCATAGGAAGGAAATGGTATATTCATTGGTAATGATGTAGGATTAGGAATATCACGTTTCTCGTGTAAAATATTTGCATGTCATCGTGTGCATGTGTTTACTGCGATCTAGAAGTTCATAAGTGCCACGTCTTTATTTCAAATGTTTGATTTGGATGTTCGAATTTTACACACGAAATGAAAACTGATGTAGCCTAGTAAACAAGAAAGTGTTTGTTCTTGTACTATCATGAATTTATCATTTGAACTGACAATTTGCGTCATAGAAGGTTATTGCAGGATCAGGTAGATCAAGTCATCGAGATCTGTGTTTATCTGATTATTTTTATCCTATGCAATTTGAATTAATTTGACACTTTCTTTTCAAAGTCTATGCTTTTTCTTCTTATATATGCAATATGTTTCACATTTTACTATCAACGTTTGGCAAGCGAGAAGACTGCTTCATAATAAATGACACAGCAAATTTATTCCAGCATTGGAAAGTAACGCCTCGGGCGTAACATCGTCGTATTATCTATCCGTCATGTTATTAAGAGCTAGGTACGGTCTCTTCATAAACAGAATGATGATAGGGCGAGCTGTGATAGTGCATGTGCCATAAAGAATTGAATTACATTTAGTTAACATAATTGCCAAGGATTCAAAAGTCGTAGCAGAACGTAAGCGATTAAAAAACTGCTTACAGGACACACATGCAAGTGAAATGAATCAGCAGATATATACTTTTTACATAAAATTAGAAAACAAAAAGGAAATATTTCGCATTTCATCATATTTAGTATGTTTACCATACCGTTTCATAACGCCAAGTTTACAAATAGTGCTACATGTTTATTACTTATTTTCATTCTAAATTCATAATTTTTACTGTTTTGTTTTGTTTTTGTAAATATTTAAGTGTTCAGCAAAGAGTTACAGCTGGCTTAATTAAGTTCAGTTGAAACCTTAATTGAAAGGGTTATCCAAAGATCATCTAAAAGGATCAGTGTGTTTTACTTTATCCTCCTGTCCAGGTAGAGGTAGCAAAGAAAGAGCCTGTTGCACTTTGTTCTATCGTCACACACTCATGGTCCACTTATAGGTCCTTTATGTTGTTAACTGCAACAACCTCTTGTGTGGTCTATCATTTTAAAATTTTGGAAGTCGAACAATTCAAGTGAACGTCTTGAACGCAAATGGAATCATGTTCTCAGATTTTTCAGATAGATGTTTTTAATTATACATTTTACCTCTTGGTTTAAATCAAGTAAGCTTTTATTCTTCAATGGATTGTATGTACGTAACGTTTTTATGATAAGGTAGCAATACTCTGTGTTAGGTGTTATGATCTTTCTGTGCCAGGCATCTAACACAAATACCAAATCATTTTTGAGGCCTTTCTCTGCTTTTATATAAATAACACATGGCAGTGAGGTTGATTTAGACATCACCGACCCGCTAGCGGCTCCGCTGTTGATACATTTCTCGGGTTGACAATATCCCTGTCACCCTCACTGCGATGTGTTATTCATTTTATTACACCGAAGCAACAATTCCTACAGGTAGACTTTGAAAGACATACTCAGTAACGAACACATGTTTGCATATCGTCACATTTAATAAGACAGATGCAAGATCCAGATGTAAATAATGCTTAAACGTAAACCATTGAAAGAAGTTGGCGTGTCTAATGCGCAAAAAGGACACCACTGCCCATTTGATATTCAAAATAACACCCGGATATGGTTGAAAATCACGGAAGTATATAGAAGATGGACAAATTATTCCATTTTTTACAGATAAGAAATTAACATTAGCGTTTTAACTGAAGTTTGATTATAGTATTTATTACCTCTTATACGTATTGCCTACGAATGTTCAATTATTACACTGTCCAGTATATGTTTATATTATTTCATTCGATCGGCTTCTTCATCCGCCAGTTCCTCTGTTCGAAGGGAGCATCTGCCAGTTGTTTGCAATATTGCTGAAACCAAGCTCCGAGTTGGCATATTTGAACTGACTGTTTTCCATCAAATTTTTGTTGACAACGTGAATGCAGTTGCTTACTGTTTGGAAAAGGCGTCTCGCATAATATGCATGGATTAAACAAAGCAAACATATTGATGACAGTACAATTATATTCAGCCTCGACGACTTACTGACAATGTTAAGGTAAGGTTATAGGAACGTTTATTATCGTAATAGGTACTAATTGCCTAAACATGCCAGCATTGTCAGCTCTAATGGATTAATTAACTGAAATTATTATAAAGTAATACTCGTTGTCATGATCATTAAATGATTGCATAACTGTATGAAGTCAAGGTTACATTTCCCACAAATTACTTTGATTAATTCATTTACTAAAATATTCACTGGTTTTGCATTTTTACATACATTAAACATTTAATACAGGAGCTAATTGTGCCATTTACATTTAACTTATCTCAGCAAGTTTCACCCATGCTTTGTGTTGCAGTATAATTGTCCTGTAACTGTACATGATTCGTGTATTAAATGATCCGTTTTGATACAAATTAAAAACGTTAGATGTTTACTGGTTTCTTTATTGCTTCAATGTTTGGTTTTCAAATCCAGACGTAATCATATCCTAAAAATAAAAGAGGAAATTTATAAATGTTTTGACAAGATTTTTATATGCAGTAATGGATATCTAAAAAGACTTAAACTAGAGATTGATTTTGAGAAAAGCATATGTATCCCCCACATGTCATTAAAATCCGACAAGCAGTCTAAATCCGACCAGCAGTTATGTACAGAATACCGTTAGGGCCATCGTGGTTAGACGTTATAACCCAGAGGGCGACAATGCGATAGTGCGATGGCGACAGTGCGATATCGCGATGGCGACAGTGCGATAACGCGATAATGCGATGACGACAATGCGATAATGCGATGGCGACAATGCGATAACGCGATAGTGCGATGGCGACAATGCGATAGTCATATCGTACTGTCGCCATCGCATTGTCGCCATCGCACTATCGCATTGTCGCCATCGCACTTTTGCGTTTTCGCTTGTCGCCATCGTATTATTGCACTGTCGCCATCGCATTATCGCACTAACACATTGTCGCCCTCTGGATTATAACGTCTTACCACGATGGCCCTAACGGTAAACCGTATTATTAAGCCATCCATTTTATTTTTCTGCAATTGTTTTTATTCGTAAAAATCGCTTGTGTACATACAAAAAAAAAACAATTTGCGCATGACTGGAAGGCGATAGTCGACAATGCGATAGTGCGATAACGCGACAATTCGATTGTACGATAACGCGACAATGCGATAGTGCGATGGCGACAGTGCGATAATGCGATGGCGACAATGCGATGGTGACAGTGCAATAAAGCGATGACGACAGTACGATAATGCGAAAACGCGATAGTGCGATGGCGACAATGCGATAGTGCGATGGCGACAATGCAATGATGCGATGGCGACAGTACAATATGACTATCGCATTGTCGCCATCGCACTATCGCGTTATCGCATTGTCGCCATCGCATTATCGCAATCGCATTATCGCACTGTCGCCATCGCATTGTCGTCATGTCGCCCTCTGGATTATAATGTCTAACCACGATGGCCCTAACGGTATTCCGTAGTTATGGAGATATGCTGTGTTGTACTCAATTTTTGACAAATCAAGCAGTGCAACATCACTAAAAATCATCTGATAGGAACAGACTGATAATATACATAACTACACTCGGTCATGATCATTGCTGTAAAGTTTCCTTCAGATCCAACTAATGATTATGGAGATATGTCCAACTATATTTAAGTTCAAAGAGCTGCAACTCTGCTAAAATTATTCAACCAGTATAAGCCAATGATATGCGTAACTTCACTTGCTAATGATTATTGTTGTGAAGTTTCGTCAAAATCTGACCAGCAGTCATGGGGGTATGCCAAACTGTATTCAAAGTTGTACAAATCAAGGGTGGTAACTTCACTCAAAATCATTCGACGACAACAAGACGAAAACAATGCATAACTACTCTCACTTATCATTCCTGTGAAGTTTCCTCAAAATTTGATCAGCGGTTATGGAGTATCCCAAAATGTATTCAAATTTGGACAAATCAGGGATCAAAACTCCCATAAAAATCAGCCAACCAGAACACATCAATAAAACTTGTAACTTCACGATCTAATAATTAATCCTGAGGAGCTTTGTCAAAATCAGACAAGTGGTTATGGCGATATGCCCCTATGATTTCAAATTTGGACACATGAAGGCCCATAACTCCATTCAAAATCAACCGACCGGAGCAAATTAATTATAACTGTAACTACACTTGCTAACCATCATTCCTGTGATTTGTTTTAATGAGACAAGCGGTTATTGAGATAGGCCAATATGCTTTCAAATTTGGATAACTTCGCTGAAAATCACTGAATCGGAAAATGTTTTGGAGAAGAAGTGCACAAAAATTTATGGCTCCCTCCCCACTATGTGGGTGAGATATAATTATTGCAAGAGAAATGAGATTGTGTAAGTTCTGCCTACAGAATTCACTTTAAGTAGAATTTTACTGTTATGTTGTAATAATTTAAAATATCGTGTTCGAAAATAAAAACGAAAAGAAATAAAAAAAATATGCATTTGTTTTCATTAATTTTTTGAGCCCATATTGTTATTAGTTACGATAGTTTGTTTATTGTTTTCTCCCTGAACGCGAATGGAAATGAATCCATTTTAAAGGGCACATTTTTTCAAAAGATTAAGACTTAAACTGGCGAACAGTATTCAAGCAGATTCCATTTCGTACAGCTTCAGAAGACAGGAAAAAGTATTTTTAACGCTTTGTTCATATCCCAACTTAAAGGTTCAAAAATATTTTTGCGTAATAGAATTTTTCTCGAACTTTACAGATTAAAGCTAGAAACTTTAGGAATATGACAACGGCATTTACATGATTTATGTAAAGTGGAAAAACAACACTTGTGTAGGTGTATAAATGTTAAAGTTTTCTTTTACCTTGCGGATATTGTTCCAATT